>CAMTDV010000006.1:3785880-5125880 GCA_947069175.1 Scalesia atractyloides | reverse complement strand
TGGTCTTGGAAAAGGTCTCATTCTTCCTCGATCAAGTCGGCCGAGCTCCAGGCTGGCTACAATCTTATCGGTTCCTTTGATCTTAGTGGAAACAAAGACACTTGGTGTGACACCCCGATTTCCACGTATATCCCGGTGGGCCCGGTGAGGAGTATTGTGACGTAAGTTGATAACATCATAACCAAACAACACAGAGCAACATAGCGGAAGACTTGGATTTAAATTATTATTACAACCCGATAATGTTCAAATTTCGAAAATAATAAATACAGACGGATTGTAATAAAGATCCACAGGCGGATCGTAGAAATATATACAAAAGAGATCAACAGACTTTAAGCACAACTAAGGGTCGCAAATCCTCTACGTTGTCGCCTACGCAGCTTCCGACCTATTACGTGCTGTACTTGTAACTTAATCTTTTGAAAATACGTCAGTTTTCACTAGTAAATACACTCAACCGACACATTTTGAAAATATTTTCGAAAATGGTTTTAAGTGCACCTGGCACATTTTTATAAATAACTTGGGACAGTACAAATGACCTTGTATACAGTTTTATAAGCCTGTCAATACATATGGGGCCCTGTACAGAAACCGAGACATGATCGACTGACACACCACTTCTGAACTTTAACACATAAAGTAGATAATATAATTCGTAACTGACCGGTGTATGCCTACACCCCATGCTTTAGGTTGTGGCCACTAGTACTTTAGTGAGCCTAAGGATATCCCCGACATGGTCAAGCCCACCCCCAATGTTTAAGTTATCAGGCAATACAAATTAAAACGAGTTATAAGATTTAGTTATAATCACGACTGGACAATACATGATCCCATACCCAACCAAGCGGTAATAATTTACCGTATCCCAAGCCCGTATAGGGAAAACATGTTAAGAGTATCTACCTGAGCTAACTCTTCAAGAAAATAACAACTCAGCCGCAAATCAAATGATAAGTACAAGCACAATCTACCGGAAGGCGTCTAGTCTGGAATGATGGTATTATTAACCAATTAGAATGCTAACGGTTCCTTAGTTAAGTCATAGACTTGAACCGGCTAGTCTTACGTTAAATAAATACGGTACGATACGCTAGATTAAGCGGTGACCGGAATATAATGTTATTTAGACCCGACAAGTACTAAGACTTGTATGATATGGGTAAATACATAACATTCTGGATTTTGATGTAGACATGATAAGGTTAAACCCGTTTCGGTTCAAATACGTAAACTAGTCACGTAGGCTTAACCGTACGCATATAAGTGAAACCGGGTAACCGGATGGGTCATATACAAGTTCCATATGCAATTATATTTTAAACATGTTACAATATCAGTAGGATATCAACATGTATGCCCGTTATGGTTTTAAAATCAAGTTACGCCTCAAAAGGGCGTTTTGGTCATTTTACGCTTTATAAAAGAGGTTTGCGAGTAAACTGATGTTGGAGTCATAAACATTCTGTAAAATTATGTATTTTATGATGTTATATCAGTAGGATATCAAATGTATGTGTGGTTGATAGTTTTAAAACAAACTATGCCCCGTAAGGGCAGTTTGGTCATTTCACACATAGCTTTGATGTCATATTTGGGATTCTGAGTTTGGGACTTGTACCTACTGTAAAAATATTTGAAATAAGTCTACAAATCAGTAGGTAACAAGTTTTGATCCTTAAATATGGTTTTAAGTCATTTTATGCGCTGAAACGACGTTAAATGCGCTATATGACGATTTAAATGAAGTTTAATGAAATATGAGATTATGATTAAGTTTGTATACCCAAAATATATTATTTAATATAATATAATATTAGGTAAAAGATTTAGATGTCAAAAGTGTTGTTAAAACCATTTTATGCGCCGTAAGGGCGTTATCGTCGTTATACAAGGACTTGTAATGCAAACTCAGTTCATAATCTGAATTAACATCCCAAGAGGTCCTACTTATGATGTTACATCAGTAGGTAAATGGTTTTGGTGAAGAAGTTATGTTTAGTCCTTTTAAAGCTATTAGCGATGTTAATTCGAAAACTTAGCCTATGACCAGAATATTGACATCGAATAAATCTAATTAGGTTTACAAATCAGTTTATAACTCATTTGTATGTTTGTTGATGTTTAAAACCTTGTTTTATGCGAAAAGGGCATTTTAGGCATAATTAACGGATACTTGCGTAATGACTTAAAATACTGGTATGACTCCAGAGAGTGATACTACAATATAAAATGGTCATGATGCAACTTATAATCAGATTCTAAAGATGCTAATTCGGGTCAGAACTGAAAATCAAAGCAGGAGTCAATCCTTGCAACTTTCGGTTGCGAACCGACCTTAGACCTGGACTTGACGGGCCGAACATGTTTATACATGTTCTAACTATTACTACCAAGTTATTAAAGTGTTAAAACAAATTTTATAACACCTATATTACTAGTTATGAATTTATTTCAAAACTGACCCGTTGACTTTTTATGAATATAACTTTGACCCGTCAATTGATCAAGCAAACGTGGTAATTAGGAGGTGCCCTTTTATGGAATTAACACCTACCTAATTACTATCGCGTAGCCATGTTCGTATCGAACAATGGCTGGACCGTAATGGTCTTAGCCGAAGGTCATAGCTTTTTTACGTAAACGCTTTGACTTTGGCTTAAAAGCCTACAAAACTGAAAAGAACAAGTTGGAACACTTACATGTGATCCAAATAAGACTAGAAAGCTCAGGGGATGCTCCTAAATGATTCAGGAACTTCCAACTTTGAGCAAGAGAAGAGGAAATGAGGAATGAGCAAAGAATTGGGCAATTCAAGTGCCCTTTTATAGTTGGTGGTGAAGCATGAGGGCTTGCTAGGTGTTAGGAGCTGATCTAGGAGGAGTACAAGTGTTTTTTGACGTGGCAAGACCAGCCAAAAGGGTGGCAATCGCGACAAAGGTGGTAGCTCATGAACCTGCCACATTTCTGCTACTGGCAATTCCTTACGGACCGTATGGCTTTAGCCTTGCGGCCCTTAAGGCCTGTAGGCGCCTAGCCTGGTTACGGACCGTAACGAGATAGGATTGCGGTCCGTAACCGCCTCCCAGAAACTCAAATCTTGGCATTTTTCATATTTAGCCTCTCAACTTTTATAAGTGTCGTTCAGAGGTTATATCTTTAACATAACGGCAACTTTAGTCCCTCTCGTCTAGCATAAGGCATACGAGGATCAACGGGACACGTGTTTGAATTTTATAGGACGTAAAAACACGAGGTGTTACACTTTGTTATGGCAACCCAATATAGATGGTGTTTTTTCAGTGAAATCTTTTAAACATCTCATGGCTTCTCCTAGCGACCTGTCTAGCGATATTCTTTTTTTCTTGGAACAAGTGGCTGCCAAAAAAATTGGATATTTTTTGTTGGCGTCTTGTTCGTAATCGACTCCCCACCAAATTGGAACTCGATAAACGATCGATTTTTGTCAACTTGTTGGCATGTCCTCTTTGTGGAGATGCAGATGAGTATTTAGAGCATCTTATGATCTCGTGCTTTGTTGCGACTGTTATTTGGCAAAAAATCTTCGGTTGGTGTCATATCCCCCCAGATATAAGCCTTCTCTATTAAAGACATGCTCAATATTCATAAAGGCATTGCTGGAACAGATGTTAAAAAAGACCTTGTTAAATCGATTATCCTCCTTTCTTGCTGGGTAATATGAAGAAATAGGAATGAGGTCCTCTTCAAGTCTAAGAGGCTGGCAATTGGAGACATTTTGGATGATATAAGATCTCTTGGATACTTATGGTTAAAGAACAGAGCGAAGTCAATATCTCTTGAATGGGAACAATGGTGCAACTTTAGTTTTGGTTCTTAAAATTGTAATTGTGGCTGGGCTGTAGCTCATTTGGTCTTTGTACATTTGTTGTGATTTAGTAGGAAAAGAACATGCACTTGCAAATCCCAACGGGCTTTTTAATAACAAACTAATGAGTATACTTGTACTCATGGGTATGCTCGATACCCGGCAAATGCCATGTTAAAATATGTCCATTTCTTCAATTTAAATGTCAAACTTACAAATTCTGTTAATATTTTCTAATGATGGACATGTTAATATCTTCAATTTTTATCATCAAGTTGTACTTCTATAATATGTTTAATTACAGTGACATGTTAAAGACTACACATGAGGACTTGACTTATACTACATGTCAAAGTGGGCTTGGACTTGATTGGCTGCTGCAAGGCTTAATGAGTTGCTGATGGGCTGCTGGAGTTGCGGTATATCAGATGGGCTTTGTGGCAGTGATAAATGATGTTGGGCTTAGAAAAGATCGCTGAAAGGGCCTGGGTCTTTGTCCGGGTTTATTGCGGGTCTATGGAGCATTATAAAAGAGATCATCATCAGTCTATTATTTGAAGTTTTTTCTTACTCGCACACCTTCAGTTTCTCTCTAGGGTCTCTTGTTGTAAACTAGATTGAGGGCTTTGTGGTCTTGTTTGTTAGATCAGTCCGTTAAGTCGTTTCAGAGAGTAACAGATCATCTTGTTGATGATTCTGTTGGTAAGGTTGAGAGTTCTTATCTATTCCGGTTTGATTTTTTGTACAATCTTTAAGAAGTTTAAGTAAAGTTTGAATCCATGATTACCAAAAGTTGACATGCCAGATATTTGGCTGTGTATGAAACACAGTTTTACAACTAGACATGAGAAACTGGTTTTAAAATGCACTCATAATGCGTGAAGTGCACATTGCGTTGAAGATATCACATCAAGTGTAGCGATGCGATCAGATTATATAATGCATTGCAATATGAAATATGCAATATGATGCGTGCAACATGTAAAATGGAGGGATCTTTTTTTTTTATTTTGATCTTGGAGGGAAAATGTAAAGTTAATTTTTTTTTTAATTCTAAACAGCTGAAAATATACAAAAGATAACTTTTCTAAAAATAAGCCTTGCTCCTTGGAGCATTTGAGTTATGTTAGGTATGAAAATTACTTTTTATATCCATGGATTCTTTCAAAGAAAAAGCACATGAGATTTAGAAAAATTGCTCTCTTCTTCTTCATTGCTTCCAAACAATTTCAGTGGTTCTTCTTGAGTTCGGTTTTTTCAGTCATTCCAAGTTCCAAACAAAATCAGGTACACTACTTCTTACTCAATTTTTTCTGTTGTAATTTTGTATTTCTTGATGTTCATATATCATACATATTGATTTTATATAATATATAGCGGATGGTCTGATGTTACTAATTCTTTTTAGATGAAGTATATTTTCACTTGATTTTTATGTTGTTCTGTGATTTTGTTTAATAATCACTTGGGGTTCTAAATTTCTACTGTTCCATAGTTTCTAACCAATTTATGTTGTTTCTATTTTAGTAGTTTTGTTATATACTATGCATTTAATGCGGTAAAATATCGGATATATCAGTCAAGAGCCGATATTTGAGACATAGGTTATCTCGGCGAGATATCGGTAATTTTAATATCGCAAAATTTATATACATAGCAATTTAACAGTAACAATTCATTGATATATTAGTGATATATCGGTTAATATCACCGATGATATCGGTACCAATATTCTAACCGATATTTTAGATGGCGACCAATAACCGATATATCGCCGATATTAACTGCATATGTTATATATATAGTCATTTTTTATTATGTATTTGTTGTTTGCTTTGAGTTTATGTTGTTTATCTATACTATCTTTTTATAACTTTATGTTCATTTTAATATCATATTTTATGTATTGCTGTTGTTTGTTATGTGCTGAAGTATACTTGGTGAGTTTTTATATGCTGTTGCAGTGTTGTTGTTTGTTGAGTGTTCTACTGTTGTTTATGTTTGTTGTTTCTGTTGCTTATTCTATTTTCCATATATGTTTGTTGTTTTAGTTGGTGTTTGTTGTTTATTTACATTGTTTCTGTTATTGTTTGTATTGATGCTTATATTGTCATTTAAGTCGGAATGGCTTTAAGTTCATCTGGTGATTTGGAAAGATAGTATGGAATCCAAGACCATAAAATTTGGAATAATATCACTTGTAATTTATGTGGGAAAATGGTCAAAGGGGAAGTTTCTTGTTTGAAAAAACATTTTGTATGAGGTTTTAGGGATGTTATTGATTGCCCGAAATGTTCGTCTCATGTACGGGATGAGATAAAACATCTATGGAGAAAAAGGAAATGGCGAAGGTGGAAAATATAATAATCTCAACTATCCACCTTGATGGCTATATAATCTTGATGATGAGGAAGAGTGTGAAAAAGTAGGTGGTAGGAATGTGACTCGAGTTCAACACAAACAAAAAAACCGCAAGCAAAAGGTCTTGTGGATTTACTCTTCAACGCAAACAAAAAAACGCAGTCTTAACTTTTTTTAGAACGACAAACTCACACACCTGCTAATTTAACTCATAAATTTTACATCAATGTCCACCACAAGACTAGAACCCTCATTATTTGGTAGGCAACACCTTCCTACACACAGTACCACCAGGCTACAAGCCCTTTATTTATTTATTTTTTTTTTTTGACACACAAGGCTAAGATCAAATCGGACCAATTTTTAAAGGGATTTACAGAAACTTAATTTATAATTTTTGAAAATTGCTACACAAGTGTTTTTTTTATTTATTTATTCAAAATGTGTGTATAAAATGAAAACACATTTGTCCAAGACTAACAGACATTTTAATACAATCAACAAATTTAAACCCATTATATTTTGTTTTCTGGAATTGTAATAACATATAAATAATAGAGATTTCAGTTTATATGATTATCTGTTTAGTTTTTGGAAATTATTATTAATATAAAAAGATATAGAGGAATATGCTTATAATAGGTTTAACTAGAGCCATCCCACATCTGTGCGAAGTAGAAAATTGCAGCAGTACATATAGACCACTTACAGAAGTTGAAGCACGACCTTACTTGAACAGGATCTGTTCTATAGGCTAGTACCTCTGTATTCTTGATTCCTAAAAAGACAGAAACCCTTGTCGTGGTTGATGAACCACGACCATGTGACCAGGGCGTGATTAACAGAGCAGTAGAGGATCTTTACCACCCCATCTAATGGGTCTTGGCATGGTCACATGGTTGTCTGCCAGACAAAACCTTCTTTTTTTTACGTTTACTACACAGCAGGGAAGGGTTGTCACAGGGCAGTCGACATTCGGCTGGGGCTGGGACCGTTGGTTGTGGTTTTCACCATCTTGGGCTGGTCTTGGATTTGGGGCTTGAAAACCCGTACCAAAACACCTATCTTGACACGAACCGGGTTTGACCCATTATCCAATCCGCTCCATTTTGACGTTATCAGGTTGGCACTCATGATGAACGGGTTGGTTGCACCATACCTCTGATACAATGTTAATTTTCAAAACTAAGCTCAGAAAATGGCAAAAATAAAAATAGACTATTAAAACATTTTAGGATGATTAATTTTTTTGAGTTATGGATGGTCGTTTCACCCTTCTTCCGCGTTCCCATCGGTTCACAAACGAGTCATTTGTTCGAGTTATCACCCTTGCATCAAATATGATCTTTATCGAATAATAAACTTGCTTATATACATATATATATATATACATATATATATATATATATATATATATATATATATATATATATATATATATATATATATATATATATATATATATATATATATATATATAGTCTTACTTGACTTAATCAAACATAAAAATAACTGACCCATTACAAATAATACTAACAGTCCGTTAAATTTAAATAACGCCAAATCTTCTGCATCATCCGTCTGAGATATAGCTAACTTTCTGAAGATGACTTGTGTACAAAATTATAGAAATACAGATTGAACAACGGATATAGTGGCAAAACGGTGACGCAAAATCTTTATTAGTTAACCAACCCAAAAACACCCAACCAAACCCTAGATCTCACAATTGTGAGATCTGTAAT
Source organism: Scalesia atractyloides (assembly GCA_947069175.1). Lineage (NCBI taxonomy): Eukaryota > Viridiplantae > Streptophyta > Magnoliopsida > Asterales > Asteraceae > Scalesia > Scalesia atractyloides. The sequence goes on along the minus strand of CAMTDV010000006.1, from coordinate 5,117,921 downwards.
ATACAACAAGCTATCTCAACAGATGAACAATCTGTTGAGATCAATAAGAACGATACAGAAAATACAACACCGGAGATCAGCACGATCTCAGACAAACAACGATCTCAACAGGATGAGATCAACAATACAACACAACGAACAAGAGAAAAGGATACAGGAAACCCTAGAAAATATCTAACACACACTGAGCTCTGCATCTCTCTCTTCTTTATATCAACGAAGAAGACATGTTACACTTTAACCCCTTGAAACTTTCGATCCAGTCCTCAAAGCTTTCTCATGTTCCAAGATAGCCCCTCAACAATATAAACTGCACACTTAACACTTGTAACACATTATCAAAAGATAACAACCATTATAACAATATATCATTTGTTACAACAATAAGCCCAACAAGATGTTACTTGTAACAACTAGCCCAACAACATGTTTGGATATAATGAATTACTAGAACTTATTTTTAACATCCCCCCATAATTCATATACCAAACATATCTGTTAGACCAAGTTTGTCACATAAAAGATCATGTTGAACACTGCTTAGACCTTTTGTAAACAGGTCTGCTACTTGATTTTCAGTGGCAATTTTTTCTGGAACAACAACACCATCAGAACTTTTTTCTCACAAAAAATGAAGATCAACTTCAAAATGTTTAGTCCTCTCATGGAAGACTGGATTTAAAGCAATGGAAATAGCAGACTGACTATCACAAAACAATTTAACAGGCAACTGACACTCAACCTTTAATTCTTTTAAAACGTTTAGAATCCACATAACTTCACATGCAGCCGAACACATAGCCCTGTATTCGGCCTCAGCTGTAGATCTAGAAACAACACTTTGTTTCTTACTTTTCCAGGAAACCAGTGAGTTTCCTAGAAAGATTCCAAACCCAGTGACAGACTTTCTAGTGGCCAAACATTTGGCCCAATCTGAGTCAACATACCCAATAAGACTACTCCCATTACCTTTTTTAAACATCACACCCTTTCCAGGTGACAACTTTAAGTATTTTAGTAATCTTAAAGCAATCTTCAAATGACAAATAGTAGGGCTATGCATAAATTGACTCAAAAACTGCACAGCATAGCTTATATCTGGACGAGTTATAGACAAGTAAATGAGTTTCCCAATTAGTTTTTGAAAGTTTGTAACATCTTTAACCATTTCTTTATCTTGTGTTAGTTTATTTACTAAAACATGACTTGGTTCAATAGGTGTGTTCACAGGCTTAACTCTTAGGTACCCAAACTCACTAAGTAATTCAAGACAATACTTTCGTTGAGTTAAACACATACCAGCATCAGAATACAAAACTTCAATACCTAGAAAGTATTTCAGTATCCCTAAGTCTTTAATCTGAAAATTATCACTTAGAATAGTTTTAACATTAACTATCTCAGACTGAGAATTACCGGTCACAATTATATCATCTACATAAACTAACAGCACTACAAAAATAGAACCTTTAGACAAGGTGTACATAGAGTGGTCACACACACTTTGAATAAAACTCATACCAACCAAAACATGTGTTAGTTTTTCATTCCACTTCCTAGGGGCCTGTTTAAGCCGATACAGGGACTTAACCAGCTTACACACCCTAGTTTCATTACTTGGAAAATACCCAGGTGGTAAGGTCATGTATACATCTTCAGAAATAGAACCATACAAGAATGCGTTATTAATATCGAGTTGAAAAACAGGCCAATTATTCTCAACAGCTAAAAACAATACACAACGTATAGTAACCATTTTTATCACAGGAGAAAAAGTTTCCCCATAGTCAACTCCCTCTTGTTGACTATACCCTTTTGCAACAAGTCTAGCTTTGAACCTTTCTACCTCCCCACTAGATTTGTATTTTACTTTAAACACCCACTTACAACCTAGCCTTTCTATCTTTAGGTAAGTCAACAAGAACCCAGGTTTTGTTACTATACAATGCTTCCATCTCTTTATTCATTGCTTCAACCCACCTAGGGTCTTTAGCAGCCTCAAAATAACTAGTTGGTTCTACTGTTTTATTAAGACTCGAAATAAAACACATGTTTTCAACAGACAAATTTGAATAATTCACAGACTTCTCAATACCATACTTGACTTTTCCATCAACAATATAATCACTAAACTTTCTAGGAAATACATTTACCCTAGATGACCTCCTAACTTCAATCCTATTTCCCTCAGATAGGTTGGTCTCATCAGCTGGGAATTCAGTGTCCTCTGCCCTGCCAAGATTCTCACCTCTACTACTCTCACAATTACTAGTAGTTGTAGTCGATGCATCTCTAACTATTGGACCACTAGAGTCAACTACACTAGTAGGGGCAGCCGTGGTAGAGTCACTTGGCTGCTGATCCTCACTGAAACTCCCATGAGAACCATTTTCCCCTCCTTCATCATTGGGAGTTAATAACACATTCAGAGTTAATGGATGTAGATGACTCAACCAAATCAAAAAACTTTATATGAGTTAAACTTTGACCATGAATAACATCAGAATTATACTTTTCAAGAGTTTTAAAAGGAAATACATGTTTATAAAATTTAACATCTCTTGAATATAGTTCTTTTTTACTGTCTAGACTCCATAACTTGTAACCCTTTTTTGAATTTGAATATCCTATTAAAACACATTTCTCTGCACGTGTAGACAATTTATCAGACTCATTTAAAATAGTACTAAAGCACAAACATCCAAAAACTCTTAAATGCTCAAGAGAGGGCTCAAAACCATACACTAATTCATATGGACTCTTACCTAACAACACAGAAGAGGTAATCCTGTTAATTAAATAAACTGCAGTTAGAATACAATCTGCCCAAAACCTTAAAGGTAATCCTCCCTGATATAACAATGCCCTAGCCATGTTTAGAAGGTGTCGATGCTTCCTTTCCACCACACCATTCTGCTGTGGTGTATAGGAGCAAGAGGTCTGATGAATAATTCCCTTTTGTTTACAAAAACTTGACATTTGTTGATTAACAAATTCAGTGCCGTTATCACTTCTAAACACTTTTATTTTCCTTTCAAACTGAGTTTGTAATAATTCATAGAAGTTTACAAGATTTTCAAAAACTTCAAACTTGTTTTTTAAAAGAAAACACCAAACAGTTCTGGAAAAATCATCAACAACAGTCAAAAAATACCTATACCCTTCCCTACTTGTGATCCTATAAGGACCCCACAAGTATAAATGAATTATCTCACCCACACTTTTAGACTTATGATCACTTAAGGGGAAAGGAACTCTAACTTTCTTAGCCTTATGACATATTTCACAAGTATTTTTTTCACCAGACCCTAAATTCAGACTACCCTTAAGCACAGAAAGGACTTGGTCAGAGGGATGACCTAACCTATTATGCCAAATATCAGACTTAATCATACTATTAAAACATACATTATTACCGTTTTTACTAACAAAATACAATCCATTCTCTTGTCTACCAGTCACCAGGACTCTCCTTGACTTCAAATCCTGAATAGCACACGTAGTCTCATCAAAAATAACATAAAATTTATTATCTTTGGCAAGTTTGTGGACAGACACAAGATTTACACTATAACCAGGAACATAAAAAACATCATTTAACACAACACCAGAAGCTAACTTAATGTCTCCAATTTTAGTGACTTTTGCATTTGCTCCATTTGGATGACAAACTTTTAGATCAAATTCTGATACATCAACACAATTATACATATCCTTATCATTCATAACCATGTGTTGGTTAGCTCCTGAATCTATGACCCAATTGTAACCAGTTGCATGACTAACAAAGCTAGAACAACTAATAAAACTACCACAAACACCTGAAACATTAACATTACTATTCAGACTAAGAGACTGACCTCCCATATTGGAACTCTGCTGACCAGTCCCAGACTTTTCATTCACAAGACTCAGAAGCTTTGAAATCTGCTCATTTGTAAAAGGCATAGAAGGGCTAGACACTACATTAGCCTTATTCACATTTGCATTATTACTACTATTAGTTTTACCCATTGAAACATTAGATTTTCTTTTAAAACCAGGTGGATAACCAACTAACTCAAAACATCTATCCATTGTATGACCAATCATATTACAGTGAGAACATTTCAAATTTGGATTAGGACCTCTAAATGATTTTCTTTTTGATCAAAACAGGATTAGACTTGGTTAAAAAAGACACATTTGACCCATTCTTTTGACCACCACTAGCAGACCTATGTGATTCTTCCCTAGAAATGATAGAGAAAGCAACCTTAACAGATGGTAGTGGTTCTCTTGTGAGTAAACTAGTTCTCACTGGTTGATAAATGTCATCCAACCCCATGAGAAATTGCATTAGCTTTATCAAAGTACCAAAATCATTATAATCTTTAGCAGCATCACAAGAACAGGAAGGCAATTGCAACATTGCATCAAATTGCTTCCACATAGTATTTAACTTGTGATAGTATTCAGAAACAGAAGTACCATTTTGGGAAATACAGTTAATCTTTTTATACAAGTCATACACAACAGAACCATCTACCTTGTCATATGTCTCTTTCAAATCATTCCACACTTCTGAGGCAAGTTTTGAAAAAACTTGTCCCAAATACAACTCCTCAGACACAGAGTTTAATAACCATGTTAATACTACAGAGTTGCACCTATCCCATTGATTACTTAGAACATCATCATCTTCAGACTTAGCAACCTTACCATCAACAAATCCAAATTTATTTTTAGCCTCAAGAGCTAAATTCATTGCACTAGACCATACCCTATAGTTCTATGTTCCTTTTAGTTTGATACTAACAATAGTTAAACTACTAGAGTCACTTAGATGTAAGTACAATGGGTTTCCTATGTCCAATTTACTAATCAAGGTTTGTGAAGTGCCTTCACCGTCCCCCATGATCACAAGACACACAATCAATCAACAACATGAAATAAACCACAAGTTGACAAAGACAATCAACAATCAATAACCAAATTTAACAAGATCAACCTAAGGCGAAACTGAGTCAGTGACCAGATTCCAGGTTCATCACTCTTTGGTGCCTGGACAAGCCTTTACTCAGAAGCCATAACTAAACAATTTTATTCTTACCAATAAAAAAGAAACAAACAGGCAATACACAATCAAAGCAATACCACAGATAAACCGGTCCTTTCTACCCCGGCATCAACTAAACAACAACAACCACCATAAACCAGAAATAAACAGAGGCAAAAAGAGGACAGATCTTACAGCGGGTGCGTATAACTCCAAACAGGATGAGAACTGTAGTTTTCAAGAACTACAAGATCTAATCAAGCCACACACTCTACACACTGGTTAGTTTGCCCTGAACCTTCTAGGGTTTCAGAGACCAACACATAGTATAGAGATTGCCAGACGATGAGAAATTCACCACCAGATAGACACAAACCCTAGCTAGGGTTTCAACTGCACCAAATCGGAGCGACACACTTCCCAAGATCAAGATGATCTAACTCAACAACAACCAGATCCGCAACTTTTGAACTTCAGAAGCGAACCTAAACCAAAGATCAACGAGAAATCAGAATACAACAACGGAAAAGAACAGCAATCAGGAGCGATTTCGCTCTGATACCATGTACAAAATTATAGAAATACAGATTGAACAACAGATATAGTGGCAAAACGGTGACGCAAAATCTTTATTAGTTAACCAACCCAAAAACACCCAACCAAACCCTAGATCTCACAACTGTGAGATCTGTGATATACAACAAGCTATCTCAACAGATGAACAATCCGTTGAGATCAATAAGAACGATACAGAAAATACAACACCGGAGATCAACACGATCTCAGACAAACAACGATCTCAACAGGATGAGATCAACAATACAACGCAATGAACAAGAGAAAAGGATACAGTAAACCCTAGAAAAATATCTAACACACACTTCTTTATATATCAACGAAGAAGACATGTTACACTTTAACTCCTTGAAACTTCCGATCCAGTCCTCAAAGCTTTCTCATGTTCCAAGATAGCCCCTCAACAATATAAACTGCACACTTAAACACTTGTAACACATTATCAAAAGATAACAACCATTATAACAATATATCATCTGTTACAACAACAAGCCCAACAAGATGTTACTTGTAACAACTAGCCCAACAACATGTTTGGATATAATGAATTACCAGAACTTATTTTTAACAACTTGTGACGTCCTCTAGCGTTAATCCTTCAACATCCATTAACTGCGTTATCGTTTCAGGAACCGCATTGTTAAGACCACCGAGAAGCTCAACAGCGTGGACAAATCGCGCATGCAGCTGTGGTATCTAGACGAGAGGGCGTTTAGATGTCCTGATGGATGAATCATAAACTGATTATTTATTAAAGGGTAAAGTACAATAAACCGTGATGGTTTACTACATCTTTTTGACAATTAACTTTTTTTAGAACGACAAACTCACACACCTGCTAGTTTAACTCATAAATTTTAGATCAATGTCCACCACAGGCAGTGGCGGACCCAAGAATTATTTGTTGGGAGTGTGGATGAGTGGTTCAAACATATTTTCAGGGGGTGCGATCGGGTTTTTTGCCTAAAAAATAAACTAGTTTTTATTTCAAGGGGTGCGCCCGCGCAACCTGGGCTTCACCTAGGTCTGCCCTTGACCACAGGACTAGAACCCTCATTATTTGGTGGACAACACCTTCCTACACACTTTAGTACTACCAGGCTACGTCCTTTGTTCTTTTTTTTTGACACACAAGGCTAAGATCAAATCGGACCAATTTTCAAAGAGATTTACAGAAACTTCATTTATAATTTTTGAAAATTGCTACACAAGTGTTTTTTTTATTTATTCAAAATGTGCTTATAAAATGAAAACACATTTGTCCAAAAGTAACACACATTTTGATAAAATCAAAAATTTAAACAAGTGGCGGACCCAGAAATTATTTGCTAAGGGTGCAGATAAGTGGTCCAAGCATATTTTCAGGGGGTGCAATCGGGTTTTTTGCCTAAAAAATACACTAAATTTTTATTTTCAAGGGGTGCGCCCGCCCCTAATTTAAACCCATTATATTTTGTTTTCTGGAATTGTCATAACATATAAATAATAGAGATTTCAGTTTATATGATTTTCTGTTTAGTTTTTTTGAAATTATTATTAATATAAAAAAATATAGAGGAATATGCTTATAATAGATTTAGCTAGAACCATCGCACATCGGTGCAAGTGGAAAATTGCAGCAGTACATATAGACCACTTACAGATATTTAAGCACGACCTTACTTGAACAGGATCTGTTCTATAGGCTCGTACCTCTGTATTCTTGATTCCTAAGAAGACAGAAACCCATGTCATGGTTTGATGAATCAAGACCATGTGACTAGAGCGTGATTAACAAAGCTCATGGTCTTGACCATGGCTTAGTAGAGGATCGTTGCCAGCCCAACTGATGGGTCTTGGCATGGTCACATGGTTTTAGGGCTTGAAAGCCCGTACCAAAACACCTATCTTGACACGAACCCGGTTTGACCCATTATCCAACACGCGCCATTTCTCATCTAGACATATCAGGTTGGCACTCATAATGAACGGGTTGGTTGCACCATACCTCCGATACAATGTTAATTTTCAAAACTAAACTCAGAAAATGGCAAGAAGTCAAGAACACAAGCAGAAACAATCGGCTATTTATAATAAAAACCAACAATATAAATATAAAAATAAACCATTAAAACAATTTAGGATGATTATTTATTTTTTTGAGTTATGGATCGCTTTTTCACCCTTCTTCTGCGTTCCCACTGGTTCACAAACGAGTCATCTGTTTGACCTCTAACAGATAAACAAGCACGACCTTACTTGAACAAGATCTGTTCTATAGGCTCGTACCTCTCTATTCTTGATTCCTAATAAAGACAGAAACCTATGTCTGGTTGATGAACCACGACTATGTGGCCAAAGCGTGATAAACAGAGCTTCATAGTTCATGGTCTTGACCATGGCTCGGTAGATGATCGTTGCCAGCCCATCTGATGGATCAAGCATGGTCACATGGTTGTCTGACAGGCAAATCCGTTCTTTTTTTTGTTCCAAATACTAAATCCAATTAGTTAGCTACCATTCACATTACCTAATATGTTCAAGTATGAACTGACTCACCCACTTGACTAACATACAGTTAAGTTGGTTGGTTTTCACGACTAGACCCTAGGGATGTTTATGAACCGTTGTTACACCCGAACTGAACGAATGTCATTTACTTTGGCCGTTTTAAAATATACACTTGGGTTCTTGAAAATAAATATGACCACAAGGACTAGTCGACTAGATACATGCTTGCATAAAGATCGGAACTATGATGAAAAAACTAGCCACGACAACGGCTTCTCTGATAAAAGAGTCCAAAGCATGCAAACCGCAGATCTTTTAAAATTATATCAAAACTGACAAGCTATAAACCGTCTCGAAAAGCCAAAAACAAAATAACGACTACATTACTCTTGACCGTTTCCAAAACCGTCACGCTTGTCTTGTTGCCACCGATACCCCATTCCACCATGACTCGAATCACCACCATGAAAATTGCCGAATGGCATAGGTTGAGCCGGAAGTGGTGGTGGGAGTGACGGGTTTGATGCCATCACACCACCGCTCCTTCCATCATTACCATTCACCCCTTGTGACGGCATACCTCCTTGAAAGAAACCACCTTGATTCATCATCATAGAAGGGTCAAATGGTTGACCATTTGGTCCAACATTCCACGGTTGAGGATACCCCAATAAAGACCCTTGTTCCACACCCGCTTCCGGAACCTGTTGACCCACGTAGAGTGGTTGACCGAATGAACCGGGACCCATTACATTCGGCTTCACTGGTACTACAAACCCCGGCGGCTGGAGGGCGGTCACAGGGTAGTCAAAATTCGGTTGCTGAACATGCATCGGTGTTGCCCCGTCAAAACCATGAGGCAGGTTAACGTGCGGCTGTATGGGTGGTCTATTGACGGGTTGGGGCTGGGACTGTTCACCGTCTTGGGCTGGTTTTGGAGTTGGGGCTTGAACCGTTGAGTCGGAAGTTGTCGGTTTCTTGGCGCTTACAGCTTCAGACTCGTTTCCATCTTTTTGCGGATTTGAATTAACGAGATCAGCGTGAATGGTGTGTACGTGTGCCTCGAAGTCCGTTTTTTTCAAAAAGGATTTTAGACAATGTGGGGCCGCACATACGAAGATGCCTTCCATCATTTTGATTGTTTGGATCTTCTGAATACGTTCATCACACCTGCGTAAATTAAATAAAACATGTGGGAGTAATTTGGTAAACTGTATGAAAATAATAATAGAGTATAAAAACGCGTATTTTAGTCTTACAAATAGCATATAGAGTCACTCCTAGCGCAATCAAGGCAAAAGGCATGCTCACAAGGAATCTGCAATAATCAGAAAGCTTTTGGTGAAAATCAAGACCATCACTAAGGTTAAAATATGATTACATATAACATGATGCTACTACAATTAGAGGTGAGCAGGAAACCGAAAAAAACGAACCGAAACCGAAGAAACCGATTTAACCAAACAGAAAAAAGACTGAACCACACAAAAAACCAAAAAAAAAAAAACCGAACCAAACCAACCCGAGACCTAAAAATCATTTTTTATGTTTGTTATATATTGATTTAGGAATTATTAGTTTTATTCTTGAATGTTAATTAGTATTTATAATAAAAACATTAGCATGTTTATTTATCTTTGTAATGAATTGCCAAAAAGAAATAACAAAACTTAACATAAAAATTAAATGATTTTCAAAGTATTATAAAAGAAAATGTCTTGATAAAAACTTTGGAGAAACAGAAAAATAGATTAGAAGGTTAGGTATATGTGAACAATATTAATTAAAAAGGTTAAACATAATAACTTAAATGTAAACATCTAAGAAAGATTCTTAAATCTTGGATTATACTTTTTATTTTGAATCTTACATAAATTTGTTCCAAAAACCGAAAAACTGAACCAAACCGTTGCTAAAACCAAAAAAAAAGAAACCGAACGGGTTTCAATAACCGAACACCGAATATTTTGGCAACGGTTTTGGTTTTACCATAAAACCAAACCGAACCGAATCGTGCACACCCCTAATCTACAATACATTTTGAGCGAGTTCCAACTTGTTTGATCCATTTAACTTGTTTTCCTTTTAGCTGCCGTTTTATTTTACCCATATAACCAACTAGAAATGAAACGTAACCAGAATTTACTCATCCATAAGTGACTAGGTCGGAATTGCCCTTCTATCTATAACTGAATTGACTTGATTTAAATGGCTAGAACACAGTTTTCGACGATAAGATAAAGATAACTGTCCATACTCTATAATCCTAAGGTTACCAGACAAGTAATATAAGTTTTGTTGTTGATGTAGCAAATAAAAGGACACCAAAACACCAACCTTAAACAAGACAAAAAAGAACACCATACCAATTTTATCAACATAATAAGACAAAGATAGCTATGCAGTTATAGCGGTCCAAAATCGAATAGCGGTCAAGGTCCGCTATATGATATAATAGGTTATAGCGGTGATATAGCGGTAATTTTTATACCATGCATAATTTATGTATTTTATATATATATATAAATATATCTTTGAAAAATATTAATAGTAATATCAAAATTCATAGTAATATCATTCCATTATCCAAAACCTGTTGCAAATCTAACATAATAGTAACTTTGAAGTATTTAATTTAAGAATTAACACAATTAAACACCTACCGGCGTTACTGTGTTGCCTCATTATACTGCGTTACTGCTATAGCGGTATATAGGTTTCCATATAGCGGCCAAATAGCGGTGATATAGCGGTATTTAGCGCCGCTAATAGCGGAACCGCTATAGCCCACCGCTATATGGACCGCTACACACCCTGAGGTCCACTAACCGCTATAGCACCGCTATTGACTGCTTAGAAAGATAGTGATTACATACCAAGCGTCCATAAACCGCTATGGGAAAATCACACTGAACACAGAAATGGACGCGTTCACCAAGCGGTCGGCGGGACCTACGCCCAACGGTCTTGACCAAAGTAACACTATTAGCGACACCGAGGCTTTTGGCCACCGGAAGCTCTGCCAGAACAAGGTGGTCAGGGCATGCAACCGTCACTGTCTCCCCTGATGGCAGCTTTGCTCCACCGCCACTTTCTGAAGCTGCAGCCTTGTTGCTGAGCCGAATTTGAAGCATGTTCACGATTCTGGATGGTTATTAGAGTATATTAGCCATTCCGTATGAACGAAATATTGGTTAGTGATCGTCATTAGTCATTCTACTATTTTAACAGGACTAAAGTCCTAAACCGCAAACCTTGTGTACAAAGGGGCACAGATAACACAATAAACAAAATCACATATTCAAATCTGTACTGAATAAATAAGTAACTAGTTGTGCCATGTGTCACAATCATGTGAGCCTAAGATTCTTCTCCCTGCTTCTCTTTTCCATCCCTTCATATTCTATCTATAATTCTTAAATCTTCATTACTAACTATTTAACATTTTCTTTATTCAACCTGTGTAATACACATGTTTCTAACCTAGTCATGTAATGTATAAATGTGATAATCTACATATTTTATTTGTAAGAGTTAATTGCCCGGATGGTCCCTGTGGTTTCACGTTTAGTCCCCACCTTTTGGAAATAGCAGGTATGCTCCCTATGGTTTGTTATTTTGTAACTCGGATAGTCCACTAAGTAAATGTCAGGGGACTATCCGAGTAACAAAATAACAAACCATAGGGAGCATACCTGCTATTTCCAAAAGGTGGGGACTAAACATGAAACCACAGGGATCATCCGGGCAATTAACTCTATTTGTAATGTAAAGACTGTGTACAGCAAGCATACGGTTAAACATTCGTTTCAAATCAAAACAAAAACATAAGAAATCCACATCCTAAGAAACAAGCTCACCCAGTGTTCTAAAATCAAGATTAATTACCGATTAATCATTCACCGACTAGATTTCATCTAGTCAGACCAAAAATCAGTAATTGGTCAATGTTGGTATATTTTGTCAAAATAGGTTAGATACTTTGAAGTGTTTGAAAAAATATACTTATTAATCCAATCCGAGTAATAAGTTTGAAAAATTATATATAAACTGAAAAAAAATTGTATATATAGGGTGGGGTTCTAGAGTGAACACTAGTGTATTTGTGAACTAAGTGAACAAATCCTGACCATTGATTTACATCATCAAATCGTAAAATACACTAGTGTATTTCATCGTCAAATCATGGCCATTGATTTACACTTGTGTATTGATAATCAAGGGCTAGGATTAGTTCACTATTGTTCACAATTAAGAGGATTATTCACAAATGAACCTAACCCTATATATATACACACATAAATATACATATACATACCAGGTTATAACCCCGTGTATTACACGGGTTGAATAAGAAAAAATCAAATAGTTAGCAATGAGTATTTAAAGAATTATAAAACTTTTTTTAAGACGCATTTCAAATGCCCGTAAACTTTGTGTCATTAAGTTTAAAAAATCACATAAAATTCTAATATGATTAATCGCTAACCTCTGCTCGACTAGCGTCTAGCGATTTTTACAACCACGAGCTTACCCACACCTAAACCCTAAAACTTATAACAAATATTGAAAACTACGGCAATTTAAAAAGTAACCCATTTTTGGTAGGGATACAACAAGTACATCAAAATATATATCACAAAGATATAAAATTAACAGCAATTGGGCGTAAATTAGTATCAGAAGGAACATCTAAGAAGTATATAATTAGTGATTCAATATGAACTAGCAATCAGTAGTTTATGTGAGAACTTAATTGTGAAAACCTAACCTGATTAAATGCTATAAAAAATCAAAAAAAAAATTGGGAGATTTGGCGAAATAATGGAATTGTAAAACCCTAGCGGTTGACGGATGCGTGAGATCAAATTAATAAATAATAATTAAAAAAAAGGTTACCTGCAAAAGCGAATGAGCGAGTGGAGAAGATGAAAACAGAGATGGTGAATTGTGAGACGAAGAGGAGGTTGGTTTTGGGCTTTGGTGTTCGAGATTTTCTTATTTATACCAAATTATTAATATTTGTTTTTTTTAATTATGCTAGCAATTAATGCTTATATATAAATATAATTTTAAAAATAATATTTAGGTTATTTGTGTTTTACCTGAATATTATAATAAATTTATAAAACTCCTTCCACTTTTTTTTCATATTAAAAATCAACATACTTTATTTTTTATCTCATAAAAGTCTCTAAACAACGTTTTGTATATAAAAGTCCATCCAAATATTAAATTTGAGCAAAACTGTAAATATATTTTTACTTATTAATATCACGTTAGAAAATAATTGAGATTATTAATATTTTAAATGGGTTATACAACAAACCAAAGTATGTTTAATTTTTGTCTTTTATTTTCCATTTTAAATCCAATAAATTGATAACAAATATTATTCAGAAAACAATATATTATAATTTCACGAGCGTGGATGACATAACTCAAAATAAAATAAAACAAAATAAAATAACAAACATATAAAATGGTATGCATAAATTTAAAATCGTTAAAAAGTATAACATGATTTGTCAAATAGTGTTTTCTTAATGTCATCCAATCATAATTAAGATTTTTTTTGTGAAAGTTTAACATTTAAAGGACTTGTATGATACAAGAGTAGAAGTATGTTGTTTTTTAAGCATAAAAAGTGGTTAGGGGAATTTTATGAGATAAAAAAGAAATTAGTAAACTTTTGTTTTGCTCCCTGTGGTTTGATCACTTTAACGGTTTTGCCCCAAACCTTTAAAAATAGCCATTTTCCTCCAATAGTTTGCTATGGTTTTTCCATTTTGCTCTCTGGAAAAACAGACAATTTGGATGGAGTTAGAGGCGGGGAGCAAAATGGAAAAACCATAGCAAACTATTGGAGGAAAATGACTATTTTTAAAGGTTTGGGGCAAAACCGTTAAAGTGACCAAACCACAGGGAGCAAAACAAAATTTTACTCAAAAGAAAGTGTTTTGGTTTTTTATGTGCAAAAAAAGTGGAGGGACTTTTGTGAAACAAAAAATAAAGTATGTTGGTTTTTAGGTGCAAAATAAAGTGGAAAGACTTTTATGAGAAAAAACAGAAAACATGTTGGTTTTTATGGCATTTCCCCATAAATTATTTATATGTTTTTTGAAAAATTGATAAGCGTTGGTGGGTACTGTTTGCCGATGTGTATGAAGAGTTCTTAGACCATGTGTAGTGGGACATTAAGATAATGCGCCACCCTTGGGGGTTATGTGACATGTGACATCAAACTCCCCTTTCAAAATCAAGCCCCTCGCAAGCATTTTCACAATCACACCAACGCCCATTTCTGAAGATCACGCCTATGGGGCGGTGTACGAGACATTATGGTGCGTTATTTTTGCCATGTGTTATAGTGTTTAGAGTAATTGAGATGAAAAGACCATGTTGCCCTCATGTGAGAGACACATGTTAAGACTTAACCAAAAAATTTAACTAGGTTAGCGCTACGCATGTACTATCTTTAAATAAAGGACAACGGCTGTAACGTGGTACAAACATAAAGGATACTGATTGTAATTTACTCTATTTATTAGTTAAATAATCAAATTGATAGAGGATTTAACACAATGGATTATTATTATTTCAAGAAGATAAGATACATCAAAAAGTATTTTTTGCACTATGTTGTTATTACAGCTGACAATCTCATTATGAGTTGGTTTACGTTTCTTAGTATTTTTTTAGCAATGTTTACGTTGTTACGTAAATTTTGTTTGAAAAACAAGTCGGGTCAAATATAAAACATTTTCATTTATTGGTATAAATTCGGATTACTCTACGTTTCAATGTATATACTTCGGAAACGAGTCGAGTTGATTGTGTAGTCTACAATTTATTACGTCACGTACAACGCCGCTGTAACGCGCGTCGGGTAAAAAACCTAGTAAGTTACAAATTTATAAGTTTACAAGTCGATATGATTACGAGATACAAGTTTATATGTTTATAAGCTATGATTTCCTATGATTTTTTTATCTGCTTTTTGAGCTTTTCGCTCAAACGTGCTTTTGTTTTGTTGTTTTTGTGCACATTAGGTTACATAGACTATTGAGGAAGACTTGGAAAAAAGGGGCTCGAGGGAATAAAGGACTCACAAGAAAATTTATAAACTTAATAATATTTTGTAATGTTTTCTGTAATCTAATTGTAATTGTTAAAGTTTTAATAGAATTATGTTTAATTTTGGTTACTGTATACGTGACATAACAGCTCTAGAACGAGCAAAGTGTTAAAAAATATATCTTTAATTTATAATTTATAATGATCATAATATTTTTCAATTAAACCTTATTACACATATGAAGTAAATTCAAGAATAAGTCTAAATTTATAGTGATAATTTATGTTATATGGCTTAAAAGACAAATGAAGTAAGTTCAAGAGTAAGTCTAAAACGAATATTATCGTGTATATATTGCATATTAACATTTGTTTATACATATCCCTCAAATCATTTATTGTGTTCAATAAATCGGTGATACACACCTAAACGGGTTGAAATTGAAATTTGACAAACTTTTGTATTGTTGAAATTTGAGTAGTATATATTAATAATATTTGATATAGACAATATTAGATATTTAGATATTATATAATAATAATAATATTAGATATTAGGTACTAAAAAGATACATCTTTAAAAAACTCGTATATTGCACGTATTAAATAAACTATAATGACATATGATAACACAAATAGTCGTCAAGATTTATCTTTTAAAAATGAAAATTCCAAACCATTATAGAAATGTGTCTAAAAACACTTACAATTTGATAGAAACATATGCCCGACCTAGAATAATTATTTAATTCTAGTGAAAAAAGACAATAGTACAATTATTAAGTATATATCAAAACGGGAACCTCTTATTCCTAATTTACCGTAATTTCAATCACCGAACTCCAAAGCATATATATTTGCTCATAATATCTAAATTTTTGTTTAAAGTTAATTATAGAAAAACTAATATTTATTCTATCTTATTTTTTGTTTGAAATCATTAATACTATTATTATTATTATTATTATTATTATTATTATTATTATTATTATTATTATTATTATTATTTAACATGATTATAATAAAAACAAACATTATTATTATTTAATATGATTATACTAAAAACAAACATAAATATTCTTATCTAATTGTTTGTTTAAAATTATTATTATTATTATTATTATTATTATTATTATTATTTAATATGGTCATAATAAAAACAAACAATTATCCTTATCTTAGTTTTTTTTACATTATTTATAGAAAACTAAACATGTATTATTATTATTATTATTATTATTATTATTATTTAATATTTTTATAATAAAAAAAACGCAAATATTCTTATCTACTTTTTGTTTAAAATTATTATTATTATTATTATTTAATATGATCATAATAAAAATAAAGATTCCTTATCTTAATTTTGTTTAAATTTATTTATAGAAAAAAATATGTATTCTTATCTAATATTTTGTCTAAAATTATTATTATTATTTAATATGAGAGATAAATAAGAAAATAAGGTGAGAAAGCATCAGGAAGTGACACGTGTCCAAAAAATATTTTCATTTATTTTGCCTAATAAAATTATTATTATTATTATTTAATATGAGAGATAAATAAAAAAATAAGGTGAGAAAACACCAGAAAGTGACACGTGTTCAAGAAAGATTTTCATTTATTAGTATAGTAAGATTAGTAGAGTGAGATAAGACAAGATTAATATTTTATTATCAAAATGAAGGCGATATTAATAATATTATTAATTTTAGTCATTTATTAGAAGTAAGATATATATATTAATAATATTAGATATTAAATATTAATAATTATTAATAAATTGAAGGAAAGAAAAAAATATAGAAATCATAATTATTAATAAACAAGAGTTATAGTTTAAGTTGTATCAATCGAAAAGTCCCATTGCAAATTCAGTCTCATCCGCAGCATGGTGGACAATGACTTTAAAACAATAGATTGTTTGATAAAAACTCAACACAAATTATTCAAACACATGACCATACCAAACATGTCATTATTATAACAAAGTTCATGAAACATTAATCATTAGAGTTGCTTGCCATGTCTTTTACCAACCCTTTTGAGCTCTCTATCCATCTGACCGGTGAGCATCAACCCAAACATCTTGCCATCGCACATCAAGGCCCAAACCGGATGACCAAACGTCAAAGGAACGTTTCCTTCGACGTAAAAGTGGCTATACCAAGCCATACTATAACCAAGCAAAGGCACGAGGAACACGAACCACCCGTTGAATGAAACTGCATAAAGCAAGCATAGAATGCAAGAAAGTGTAGCCGCGAAATGCCATCTTTTTGTCGCTGGTTTCGAGTGTTGTTTCAAGTAAAATGGCCAGAATTCCTCCATGTTCTTGAAACTCATGATCTTTGGTAAAAGAACACTAATTTGGAGGAAAATACCAAGTTTGTTAGGAAACGGAAGGTTGGCTTTATCTATTTGTAGAGATGGATTTAGACCAAAAGGATGAAACTAGGAGTTATCTTTATTTTGTTTTTATTTTAATCTTAATCGTATGTTATCTTATCTTATCTCATATCAGATAATATCATATCATATTATCTCTAAAAAAGTTGTTTTTAAATAAAATTGATTTTTTTTAAATCGGGTTAATTATTATAGATAACAACATTGCTTATTTTTAAAATCTTTACCTTAAAATGTGCCTATACGTTAAATATATCTTTAAATTGACCAATTTTTTTGTTAGATTAACTAATATTGCCTATACGTTAAAATCTTTACCTTAATATGTGCCTATACGTTAAAATCTTTACCTTAACATTTGCCTATAGTTAATATTCACAAATCCATTTTGTTTCTAGATTAACTAATCTTTCTTCTTTCTTTTCTTCCTCCCATTCAACTCTGTACCTAATTCAATTTCATATTCTTTTACGCAAATCCCTAATATTGCCCTACATCTATATAACGCAAATCCCTAATATTGCCCTACATCTATAAAACTAATAGCCGTTCACAAAAATGCATAAAATTATTCAATGAAATTGTGTGCTTTTCCATTTTTAGATTGTAGATAACGGTGACCTCTACTATCATTGGAATTTGAAACTTTTTTTTGTTGATAACATCATTACCTAACTTTTTAAACATGATAATTGTATTAATTAGGGCATGTTTGGCTAAGTTTTTTGAGCCAATTTATTGACTTATTGGTTTTTTTCAGAAAACCAATAAGTCAAAATATTGTTTGGGTAATTGAAAAAGACTTTTTAAAACAACTTTTTAATAGGAAGAAAAAATCAGTTTTGAAAAGCTAGAATTTTGTGGGTTTTTGGAGCTTTTTAGTAATTTACATGAGAAAGCTAAGCCAAACACTTTTTAAAAAACAACTTATTAACTTATTGGCTTTTCACACCTCATAAGTTAATTCCAACAGTTTTTTAAAAAACTACTTTTCAAAAAGTTATAAGTCAATAAGTTATTTTCACAAAAAAAGTCTTTTTTGAGTTAAATAAGCTTAGCCAAACAAGCCCCTAATTAGGTGTACGGTTGAACAGGATGAAGAACAATGAGATAATTTAGGGAATAGTTATGTGAAAATTAAATGAGCTTTTTCTCAAACTAGTGTTAGTGGAAAAAGTATTTACCATTTTAGTGTCCCTTAAGAACTATTTACCAAAATAGTGTTCTTCATTTAATTTTTTTTTTCTAATTTATCAATTCATAATCTATTTTTGTATGTTTTTATCCAATCAATTTGTTTATTTTCTTCAATCATCCCACTGTAGTTTGGTTTAACTAACTGAATATAATTATTTTACTGTTGTTTTTTTACTAACTCGTAAGAAGCATCCATCTTATGATAAGTTTGCATCTTTCTTAAAGTAATTATCATTTTATAACTTTTTTTAACTAGAAAGACAAAGTAAATAATTAGCTTATTTATTTCAAAGGACAACAAAAGCATTTTATTAGCAGGGGCATCAATTACAAGATGCTGAGCCCAGAAAATACATCCACCAATTATTTATCAGGCTATGGAGTGCGGGGGCCATGGATTGGAACATTATTTTCAAATAGAATCATTAATTAAATGGTACATCATCCCCTCCTTGATTAATTGGTGGTTCCCATGGATTAAACCACGATTACCACGATCCTCTCATTTGATAATTTTAAAACAAAAATAAATTCAAAAAATAAAGGGGATAATGGTTTAGGTAATGACCACACCCTAGATAGTGGTTTTGAATAGTGGATTAAAGATGGAGGACATGACACCAACTGTAAACTTAGACAAAACCCACAAAACGAATTAAAAAAATGTTCGGCATGTCAAATTAAAAAAAATGTTCGGAATTTCAAACCTGGGCAAAAAAAAAATTAATGTCTTTTAATTAAAAATCGTAACACATTACATTTTTTAGTGGGGATGTTTAAACCTGAACAAAAAATAGAATTATTGATGGAATATAGAGTAGGAATACAATTTTCTTTAAAAAAAAAAGAGTGAAGATGTGGTGCAAACATAAATTTGGTGATGTAGGTGTAGGTGCATTTTCGTTGACGCTTTAACAAAATCTTTCTTTCTTGATACGGTCACTAATCTAAAATTCTTCTTCCCCTTTAATGTCCCATCATTACTAAAATGTGTTGTTGTCTTTGTTCGAACTCATTAAGGTTTTTTTTGTTTTTCAAGTGTATATATGGTAAAATTATTGTGAGAAGTACAAAGTGTAGTAGATCGAGATCTCTAGCATTCTATAAAGACTTTATCCTAAATTTTGGATGGTTTAACTCATGAGCACATATAAGTAATCATCTGTTTATGATTATCTGATTATTTATTAGTTAAAGAAACAAATTTGATAGTAACTTTAACAAAATGGATTATTATAATTTCAAGAAGATGAGATACTTCAAAAATTGTTTTTTTTACACTATGTTTCTGTTATAATCGACAATCTCATTTTGAAAAAGGTGATATTTAGGTCCAAAAATCTATGAAAAAGACTGTTGATAATTGGTCTAATCCAAACAAAATCACTGACTCATATACCATGGCCATGACTGTTTTTTTGTAAAGTAAGAACAAAAAAAATAAACATTTGTGTTTTCAATTTTGCACTTGGTTTTAATGTGCTCCGATGCGTTTAATTATAAGATTGTATCACTAGACGTGTGTTATTAAAAACATACTAAAGATTAATTTATGGATAACATTGATTAATTTATGGATAACATTTAACTTATAATCGTTATAAAATAAGAAGTTAAATTATATAAATTCAAATGAATATCCCCCTCCCTCAACTTGTGGCCTGGTGGTAGGAGGTTTGGATTTTTCAGTGGAGACTCGGGTTCCCACTTGTGTAATATGGGGTGAATATAGACAATGAAGGATTTGAACTAGGCCTTGTGTGAGGTTGTCAGTTCGATTCCTAAGCCCAACCAGGTTTGCGTTCCATTGTGTGCTACGCCATAGAGTTTTTCTCTTGTGGCACAAAGACTGTCAAGTGGCAGCCGGCGGTATGATTTCCCGAGGGATCACTAAAGAAATCAAACTCTTAAGCCAACGTGGGCCCGGTTAAGACAACATAGTCTGGTTAGACTGGGGTAAAATGGGACTCTCCGATTTGAGGAGTGTGGTAACATTATACATGAAGTTCACAGTTTCAAATAAAAGCTCTAGTACAATCAAAGACGTTTTATGTGTAACCAAAATAAGTCTTTTATCTCCGTGTGTACAAGTAGTCCATGTATAATGTACAAATAATCAAAGAATGAGTTCACTTAACAATTTAATAAGCTCACTCTACAAGCTTATTAAGCTAAGCACATTCTAAAACGATACAAATAGAAGGTCTTGTAGGGTTAATGGCCTCCAACTCTCCGTCTTCTCCACAACCATCTTGTCTCCTTCGTTACATTTTAAAACGATATAATTCGAAGGTCTTCTAGGGTTTTCATTTTAAATGGCCTCCAACTCTCCGTCTTCTCCACAACCGTCTCGTCTCCTTCATCTAAACTAAGTTCAGGCATTCTCCCTCGTCTCCCCCAACATTCTCCTTCTCTTTCAGTTTACTCAAATAGTGGTTGACTTCAGATATGTATGCATCAGAACGCACCGTGTTGTGCTATCATGGCATCACACTCGCAATATATGGCATCACATCGCTACAGTTTATGAAATTTCATCAACACATCCTATATTATGCGCTTTTATCCGCACATTTTAATTAACATTTTTTGTATACAAAAAGATACAAAAATCATACATTTATCTCTTTTATATTTGCGCATTTTAAAACAAAGATTATATAAACACAGTATATAGAAATCATATATTTATCTCTTATTATATTTGCCCATCACACATCATGTCCACCTCACACACACATTTTAAAACCAAGGTTATATGTTAACAAAAAGATATAAAAATAATATATTTATGTATTGTTATATTGCATACATCACATGTAATAGTTTACTGAAATAAACATTAATAACCAACATGAATTTGTCATTTTATGTTGTACCAATCAAGGAGTCCAATTGCAAATTAATTCCCATCCAAAGTATAGTGAAGATTGAACAATGACTTTATTTATCACAGCAACACAGATTATTCAAACATATATGAAATACAAATCAGTAGAGTTACATGCTAAGTCTTTTGATCTCTCTATCCATCTGACCGGTGAGCATCAACCCGAACATCTTGTAATCGCACAAAAGGGACCAAACCGGATGACCAAAAGTTGCAGGAATGTTTCCTTCCACATAAAAGTGGCTATACCAAGCCATGCCATAACCAACCAAAGGCCCGAGGAACACGAACCACCAGTTGAACAAAACTGCATAGATCAAGCATAAGATACTAGAAAGTGTACCGGCGAAATGCCATCTTCTTGTTGTCGGTTTCGAGTGTTGTTTCATGTAAAAAGGCCAGAATTCCTCCATGCTCTTGAAATTCATGATCTTTAGGAAATGCAAAGTTGAAACTAAGAGAAGGTCTAGTGATTATTGATTTATTGAGGCCTCAGCAGCTACTATCTTATATCTAAATACCATGTTAGAATGTCCATTTTACCCTTAGGATTAAAAACAAACATATAAAACATATATATAAATACAAGACACCCGTTAGTTGGTGTTAGCGACCAAAGAGAAAAGACACCGGGTAGAGGGGGTTGTTTTTTTATTAGTTAAAGAAACAAATTTGATAGGAGCTTTAACAAAAATGGATTATTATAATTTCATGAAGATGAGATACATCAAAAACTATTTTTTTGCACTATGTTTTTATTACAACTGACAATCTCATTCTGAAAATTGTGATGGGTCCAAAAGTCTACTGATCATTTGTTATTAGAAACATACTAAAAAATTATTTACATATAGTATTTAACTTATTAACTTTTAAACACTATGAATTAAGAAATTAAATTCAATAAATTCAAAAAAAGCTCTAGTACAACCAAAGACGTTTTATGTATAATCAAAATAAGTCTTTCACTCCATATATGTAGATAAGTAGTCTATGCATAATGAGTTCACTTAATAACTTGATCAACTCATTGTACAAGCTTATTAAACACAGTCTAAAACGATATAAATAGAAGGTCTTCTAGGGTTTTCATTTTACACAGTCGCCAATTCTCCGTCTTCTCCACAATAGTCTCCTTCATCTAAAGTGACTTCAAACATTCTCCATCTACGTGCATCAGAATGCTTCAAGCGAGGGACCACATGTTGTGATATCGCCACATCACACTCGCATTATGCATCATGCACTTCCCGCATTATGCACTCTTGATCACAATTTTACAACCAAGGTTATGTAAATAAAATGATATAGAAATTATATATTCATCTCTTATTATATATGCGTATCACACATCATGTGCACAGTGCACCTGACACGCACATTTTAAAACCAAGGTCATGTAAACAAAAATGATATATAAATTACATATTTATCTCTCACTATATATGCGCATCACGCATTATGTACACCTGACACACATCTTAAAAACAAGATTATATAAACAAAAGGATACATATCTTATTATATATGCGCATCACGCATTATGTGCACCAGACACGTGTATTTTAAAAAGCAAGGTCATGTAAACAAAAATATATGTAAACAAAAATATATAGAATGTACATGTTTATCTCTTGTTATAGTGGTTACATCACCAGTTATAGTTTAATGAAATTAGCTAACATAGGAATAATCAACAAGAGTTTGTCAGTTTATGATGTACCAATCCAGAAGTCCCATTGCAAATTCAATCTCATCCAAAGCATAGTTTTATTTTTATTTTTTATTTATTTATTTTTTTAAGGGCAAATTTGGACCACTAATGAACCACTGGATCATATCTATCTTCCAAAGCATAGTGAAGAATGACTTTAAAAACAATAGATTCTTTGATATTTGTAAACACAGCAAGACAGATTATACAAACATATGACCAAACCAAACATATTATCATAAGTATATGAAACAGAAATCAGTTGAGTTGCATGCCATGTCTTATACCAAGCCTTTTGATCTCTCTATCCATCTGACCGGTGAGCATCAAACCAAACATCTTGTAATCTCACAAAAGGGACCAAACCGGATGACCAAAAGTTGCAGGCTTGTTTCCTTCCACAAAAAAGTGGCTATACCAAGCCATACCATAACCAACCAAAGGCACGAACCACCAGTTGAACGAAGCTGCATAAATCAAACACATAATGCTAGTAAGGGTACTGGCGAAATGCCATCTTCGTGTCGCAGGTTTTGAGTGTTGTTTCAAGTAAAATGGCCAGAATTCCTCCATGCTCTTGAAACTCATGATCTTTGGTAAAAAGATCTTAAATATGGAGAAAGATATCAATATTCTGAAAAGTTTGTTAGGAAACGAAATGGTTTACATTTTCTATTTGTAGAAGGATTTAGACAAAAAGGATGAAACTAACTAGGACAAGGGTCTAGTCGTCTTGTGATTATCGAGGTCTAAGCAGTTTTTTTTTTGAACGGCCAACTAAATCACTGAATAAACATCTTAGGATGCCCTCAATCGAGCAAATGCATCCCCTCCTCCATAACGGTCAGAGTTGGATGCATACCTGAGCCATCAAGCCACCGGTTCCGGGGAAAACACGTTTGCCTGAAGGAGAGAAACCAAGTGACTAACAACTAAACCAACTTGTTAGGACATGTCTAAGCAATTTTACACCTATAATTAAAAAAAATAAGGGATATATATAAATACAAAACACCCGATCAATTTAGTAAGGGTTGGCTACCGGCGAGGAGCAAGGAGAAAAAACGGGGGTAGAGGGGGGCTTGCACGAAACATGAAGTACTGTTTAGAGTAGTAGGAGACTAAATTACGAAAAAGTTATGCTAGCACAAACATAGAGTTGAGAGTTACAAAATGTCGTTGTTGTGAAGATAAGTATTGAACTTTAGGTGACATGAGATTTTTTTTCTTTGTAGGGTTCATTGGTACCTAAACGGACAAAAAAAGATGTGTTGTTGGTTAAAATTTGTTACATGTGTTAGAAAGCGTTTTTAGGTACACCAACACTAGTTAGCCACTTAGCCTTGCCAGATAGAGGGGTCCTTATGTGGCCATCCTCCAACGTGAGAATCAATATTAGTCGTTTATCAAAGTGTTAGTATGTGACCAAGCAACGACTAATTTTCATACCATATACATACCATGGATGGTCTGTACATACCTTAGGATCATGATGGCATGGCATATGGTCCCCAATCCGAACCAAGTATCCTTATCACATCACTATCAATTGGTTATTTTATTACAGGTTGTCCCCGCGTTTGTAATAGGAGGATCGCTTCACTACCATACTTGGTTTAAAAATGTGCGCCTTAAGTGCAAAGCAACTCTAGGCGCAAAGAGTTGCGCCTTGTGTGACATAAGGCGAGCTCTGTACAAAAAGCGCACAAAAAGCGAGCTTTTTGGAAAAAAAAACCCACTGAAGTGCACGCTTTTTGTACAAAAGTTGTTTTTGTGCTTTAAAATGTTATACATGTAGCTAAAATGATTGTACATTTAAGTGATTTATACATTATATCATATATAAACCTTATTCATAACTATATTTTGAGTAAAGGATGCTAAAAGGCTATTGGATATAAAAAAAAAAAATATTATATAAGCACCTTGTGCCTCGCGTACGAAAAGTCCACCGCTTTTGTGATTTGCGCTTTGATTTTATATCTTGTCGCTTTTGTACGCTTCGCGCTTTTTTAAACCAAGCTACTATAACAATCCGCTCGTGATGGTCATGATCGGTTAGGAAAAGTGACCATATCTTGCATAGTCTTTACTTGATCGGATGCATTATGCCTTTGATTTTGGGGTGTTACCCTTCATATCTGGAACCAATTTGGTTTCTCTTAAGAAGTTCATTAGACGCGTCTTACATAAGACGCGTGAAAGAAAGTTTGTTCGCTCGCTCCCATTTTTGAACAACCCCCAATCTTGAAACCCATACAAAGTCATTAAAGGTTTCATATATTTTGTTTTTTACAAAGTTTGTTGGAGATTAAAGAACTTTTGAAGCTAGGGTTTAAAATGTTTTGTGGGAAAAAATTGTGATCAATCTTAATGGGGAACCTACTCTCTCATAGAAAAGATAAGTGAGTCTTTTATGGATGAAATGAACATATAACTATAATTTGTATTATGTGTATTTCCTTCCAAAACACAGATTCATATGATATTACCTACAAGGAGAAGACATTTGTGAGAGATAGTGATCATCATGGTTGTGATGCAAAAAGGACAAGAATCAAGATGCAACCAGTTAATAAACCTTAACCGGTTATTAACCAAAACCTTAACCGGTTATTAACCAGTTAGTGGTTATTTTTAACCGTAGGTTAGTAACCGGTTATAGATATTTAGTATAGTAACCGCTTTTTTAACCGGTAGACCGGTTAACCAAAAAAAGGGGCAAAGAACCGGTTATTAACCAAAAATAACCAGTTAAAGTAATTAACTAGACCAGTTATAAAAATTACCAGATAAAGTAAAAAATTCAAATTAACCGATATAACTGGTTAACCGAACTGGTTATTGAAATTAACCGGTTTGTGCACCTCTAGATGCAAGTTGAGAGGAAAATGATGAGAGGGTATGTTTCTCTTAAAGTTAAGAGGGAATAATTTTGCATTATGAATAATTGAGTTGCATATCTTTTTCCAACTTTTATATTGTATAAATGTGTTAAATATGATCATAAAAGCTAGAAAATTACAACAATAATCTAACAATTTAAGAAAAAGACAACTATAAACATTGTATGTCAATCTAAGACAAATCTTGATCCATTTTTCACATTGAAAGTTGGAGACAATTCATCTCCACCAATTTATAAGTCATCATCATCATCATACTCAGTAATCCCACTCATAGCAAAGCTAATGTAGGGTCTGAGGAGGGTAAGATGTAGACAACCCTACCTCTACCCCGTAGGAATAAAGAGGCTGCTTCCGGTGAGACCCTCGGCTCGATAGTAGTTTTGCATCAAGCCTTGGACATAAGGCACATAACACTCAGCAACGCCACCATATGATGCATGATTAACCATCCCCCTCTTTTAACGTTAGTTTCACGTAATTAGTAAAATAACGTTAAAATTAGTGCACTTTCACTTTTGCCACCAATTTATAAGTAAATAAATCAAAAGAATGGAATTATGGTCCAAGATGATAAGACAGTTTCATAGCCATATTATGCTGCTCATAGTCAAGGATGCAGTTCAATACTAAAGTTTGCTTACCAAAAGGCTTCTAGCCTAGCGTTATAAAGAGTGTTCCCATAGCGGACAAAAGATGTAATTAGAAGTATGATTAGTGGGCGTGTGATGTTGTCACTAAAAAAAAAAACTGAAGTCTGCTTCATTATGCTCAATTAAAGTGTTGGTACAAACTTCAAACTACAAAGTAGAGGCGGCTAAATTGAGCGGTTGGCTTAGACCGGCTAGCTCATAGTTAAGGATGGTCCTAGACCCTGGAACAACACATGAAGTAGTTTAAGACTAGCTAGGGACCGGGTTTAGTTGAGCTATAACAAATGGCCCTAGTGGTAAGAAAAATATAAGCTATCTTTGAAAATTGTGACACTTAGGTCCGAAATATACAAAAAGATTATTGATCCTGGCATAAATGTCAAATCCAAACAAAATCGGTTGATATACCATGGGCATGACTGCATGAGTTTTATTAAAAATCGACTGTCTTTCGGTCATATAAACAAAAAGATACATAAATTATACATCTATATTTCAATGAAATTAGTTAACCTAGGACATAGTAGTCAAAGATTTGGCGCATGCCTAGGGGCAGCCTATCGCAGAAAAAGCGCTCTGCGTGTAGCTAGGAGCAAAAAACCTGAAAAACACGCCAAAATCGGAAAAATAGCCTAAACCAACCTAAAACATGTCTAAAACAACTAAAAATCGCTTGTTTTAAGTGCGTTGCACCTACACGGCAGACTCACCCTTTGCCACTTGAGTGTGTCTAGCGTCTTCGACTTCCTAGGATACGAATAGCGAACAAGGATTTCTTTGCAGGTTTGTGTTGCACCAATCAAGAATCCGATTTGCGAATCCAATCTCATCCAAACCACAATCAACAATGACATTAAAACCAATAGATTCTTTAATATATACACAAAATACACATAAAAAACAAAGTGTTCAACCACATGACCAAACCAAACATGTCATTATTACAAGTATAAAAAAAAACACAAAAACATGAATCAATAGGGTTGCAAAACAGGTCTTTTACCTAACCTTTTGATCTCTCTATCCATCTGACCAGTAAGCATTAACCCAAACATCTTGTAATCACACAAAAGTGACCAAACAGGATGACCAAAAGTTGCAGGCATGTTACCCTCAACATAAAAATGGCTATACCAAGCCATACCATAACCCAACAAAGGCACAAACAACAAGAACCACCAGTTAAACAAAACTGCATAAATCAAACACAAAATACTCGAAAGTGTACCGGCAAAATGCCATCTTCTTGTTGCGGGTTTTGAGTGTTGGTTCACGTAAAACGGCCAGAATTCTTCCATGTTTCTGAAATTCATGATCTTTGGAGCAAAACCCAGATCGGGAATCGAGGGTAAATGGGTAAAAGATGGGTGATTTTGGGGGAAAAGTTGGAGAATTTGGGAATTTTGTTAGGGTTTTCAAGGTTGACTTTTTATAAGGGTAGAGGGGGATTTAGGGAATAGGGTGAAAAGGGGTTGTGAGTGATGATGAGTGAAGAAATCTTGTAGTGATTATCGAAAGGATTTGGTGGTGGTGACTGGTGTTTGGCCAATTGAAATCTTGGTTTTTACACTAGCCAATTATTGGGGGAGATTGGGGATAGAATTTAGACTTATTGTGTTCTTTTTTTTAACCTTATTTTAACACACAATGCTACAATTTTGTATTCTTATTCTTACTTTTAAATATATCTATATATTTATATTTATATTTATATTTACACTACACTTCAATTTGCGTTCATGAGATTTATGGGTGGCGGCATGTTGCGTTTTTGCCAGAGAATTTTTGGATGTTTGAGTCCCCATCTTATGAAAAGTCCAACACTTTGAGTCATTCCCTTACCGTTGGGTCAAGAGGTATTTTGGTAATCTTATAATTAAAACAAAACACATTCAAGAATATATTAGTGTAAAGTGAATATGAGGCTATTACACACCTAAGCTTAGATGTGAAACTTATCAAAACTACGTAGTTATGATTAATTATATGTTAGCTTTTAATTTAAATCTTTTTCTTTTTTTATTTACTCTCTATTTATTTCACCAAGTTCATATTTTACCAAATCATCTCCAAATTACGTTCTTTGTTTAGATTCTTTCTTTTTATCCATATCTATTAAAAGCATTGCATATAAAGCTTTCGTGTGTGAAAAAACAATGAATTATTTACAAACCAAAGCCTAGATTAGTTTGAACGGATGCAAACCAAACATTATATTAGTTTAAGTGGATGGGAGATGGTACACACAGCCGTGAAAATTCAATTCCCAACTCACAAAATTATTCCTAATTCTCAATTCATAAATGGTTGTAATTCAATTCCCAACTCACAAAATTATTCATAATTTTCAATTCATAAATTGGTTGCGCACAATAGTAGCAATGGAATTCCAAATCACAATAATTTTGATACTTCTAAGTTGAATTCATTGAGCACAGACGTAAAATAGAATTCCAAAATCTCAAAAATATTCATAGTTTTCGAGGAATTGAATCTACGGAGCCATTATAGGATTAGGCTTATAATTGTTCAATTGATTTTCAAATTCAAAAGGAAGTAGTCAAAGTTAGTTTTAATGAATTAATTTGTTTTTAGTTTTAGTTTGGAGATAAAATTAATCAAAACTACATAGTTTTGAGAGGTTTCACATCTAAGCTTAGGTGTGTAACAGCCTCATATTCACTTTCCCCATTACATTATTTGTATTGTATATTTTTGGTATGTCTCCAATTTCAAATCCAGAAAGTTTTAAATCCAGATCTAGATGAATCCTATTTCCCTGTTTCTTGACCAATCCCAATTAAGAATCAATTTCTCTTCTTCCAAGCAATCCTAAACACACAGGTAACAAAGTTTCCATCATAAACTCTTCTTCTGATATTTAAAAATCAACACAGTGGGCTCAATTTTGCATAATTATCAAGAAATTATAGCTTCATTAATCAAAACCCTAAGTCATCGTCCACCAGAACCCTAAGAAAGAGCAATAAAAGCAGGATCAATACGAAACATAGGAAACCAGGTCAAACGAACTCCGATTGGTCTCATTTCATCAGTGTTGAACCAGCGCATGGAACACTTATCTTTAGGGTTTAACTTTAGGGTATATAGCATTGGGTTTAGGGTTTAGCTTTAGGGTTTACCTTAGTGTTTATCCTTTAGAGTTTATAGTTTAGATTTTGGGGGTTAGTTTAGCTTTAGCTTTAGGGATTAGGAATAGGGATTAGGGGTTAGGGTTTGACGAGCTGGTTCTAATGTTGCTGAAATGAGTTCAATCAGAGTTCATTTAACCCGATTTTCTATGTTTCTTAGGTTAAAGACATTTTATAGTGGAACCAACGCCTATATATCGTATCACTATGAAAAACGTAATAAATAGTATGTTAAAATTGTTAAAACTTAAAATTATTAAAGTTGTGGAATTATTAGAAGTATAGTTAAGTACATTATATTTCAAGTAACATGTTGAGTTGAGTTTAAGATAGAGTTTCGGGTAATTTAACACCACAAAATCATAAACGGCAATACCTAATATTCTCAAACCTGGTATGTATTGAGTAAGGAGTGCACAATGTCTATGAGACCAAATATGTGTTTCGGTTTCTAATTGGGTATAGGACCAAGATTAACAAATATCAGTCACACACCCCATCCCTTGTAAACGCTAGACAAACCTGATATGGATTAACAAAGGGTCAATTTTGGTTTTCTCAAATTATACATCGGATCAAAATGAGTCACTTATATCAAACTTATTAACTTAAACGCATCCATATGGGTTAACATCACCATCACCATTGTTTGTCTCCACTTTGTTAGTTACATCTTTAAGCACGTGTATTGCACTTTAAACATTCAATATTCACCTCATATCATACCTCATATCATGTAGTTATCAGATCCATATTTCATTATTTGTACAACACTTGTTTTGGTGTAACAAATCTACTTCGAAATGTTTTTTTAATTGTTTTCATAGGTGTGAAACGAATGTAAGGGTGATATTTGGGCATTAAAGAGATTGATCTATTATGAAGGGAACAAGCTAAAACAAGTGTGAATGATGAAACTATTTAAATCACAAGGAGAAGTTTTATTTGAGAAAAAAATTAACTGAGAAGAAAAAGAACAAAACGGTATAATTGTAAAACATTAAATAGTTTTTTCTTATCTCATTTATTATTATGGTTGACCAATTAATTAGTCATAAAGACTATCATCATTCACATTAAATTTTTTTGCCTACACACATCAAAAGTTAGCCTACACATTTCGAAATTTATCCTACATATTTCGAAATTTATCCTACACAACTAGTAATTTATCATACACACCTCGTATTTATCCTACACTATAAATGAATTTTTATTTTTATTTTTTTGAGAAAATATATATTTTCAAAGCAAGTTACAAATTTAATATAGTTAGTTATTAAAAATGAAACTACCAATTAATGATGTATGTAAGTTTACCAATATACCATTTTAGTTACATTAAGTACAAATATTAAATGAAGTATAATAACGCATTCCTATTGGTTAAAATTTCTTCTTTTTTTCTCTTACAAATTCTTTTCATTTGAACCCTTCACTAAATCACAATCTCCTAAAGTGATTTAAAAAAAAATTAGTATTCGGCAATTTGATGTTGATGTTGGATTTGTAACATCAAAGTTAATAATTATGGGGTGGTTTGAATTGTCAAATCACACGGGCAAGAAAGTATTAATGGACCAGTGGATAAACCTAAACTTAATTGACCTCATTAATTTTAAAGGGCTATTGGGCTGGGGATTAGTTAAACATGAGGCCCACAAACAAAGTTGACAGGACGAAGTAAAAAGTTGATGCACGAATTCAAACAGAGCGGCTTAGCCCGGTTCAAATTTATGAAAGTGAGCAGCAAGTTGACGCTCGAACTCGCGTGTTCTATAATTATACCAGTGGCGAACACAAAGGTTGCCGACGGACCGCTCGTGCTATGGCTCAAGTTCATCTCTGAAGTGCAATTATTATATTTTTTTCTTCCCATTTCATACATAGAAGACTCCTAACATAGAAGACTCCTAACCAAATATGAAAATACCCCAAAATAGGATACTTAAAACTAAAATTCTCATTTAATTCTAATCCAACTAATGAATTAGTTATCATATTCTAATTCTAAAAGTAACTTAAAAGCCCAATATTAATTATTACACAGTCGTTAAAAGTAACTTAAAAGCCCAATTGATTAACTTGATTAAAGCCTAATTGATTAAAATAGCCCAAGGATCACACTAGATTTTATAAAATAAGGTTAAACAAAAGAGTGAGCAGCAATTTGAAGTTGTACAGACGCTGCGACGCACTCCTTGTCATGTTGTTGTACTGTTGTCTGATGAACAAATTCGACGATTGTGAACAACTGGCGAGACCACTGGCGTTTGGCGACCACACACCATTGTTGTACTGTTGTCTTGTCTAATTAACAAAGACATTTGTACTTTGGCTTTTTTTATAATGAATTTAGTATTTTATATATGTTTACTATTTATTATGTACTAAGTTAGGTTATCTTTTTATGTTTTAATCTTACTTATTTAATTTATATTATATGTTTATAAAAATGTTTAGGGGAGTTCAAAGATCTTCACTCCCTCTATTTAGGAGAATCTAGGAAAGTCTAGATAAAACTGAGGAGTCATGCTATGATTGGTTGTTTGTTAGGGAAGATAAAGGGAATTGAAAGATGGACCCCCCTTAAATAAACTAGTCGAACTTAAACCCAACATCCTATTTGGTGATACTTAGAGGATGAACTCGTTAGGTTTGGAGGTAATGTGGCAAGTCAGTGGAATGTGCAACATCATGCTCTTGTTGTATGTGTAACACTGACATGATTCCTGGCTCTGATATCATCTGTAACAATTTAAGTAAATCGTGTCAAGATGTTGTCTGTTTTGCTACCGATGGGTTGCTCATCCAAGATCTCACGGTTTTGTTTTCACCCAACAAATTGCTCATCCAGACAAAGCATGTCTTGGTAGAGAAGATTCTCACTCCCTTAAAAGAAATGCTTCGTTCTCCTCCTCAACCGATATAGTACTTACAGATTTTTAAAATTATCAGTTTTAATTATATATAAATATAGTTTATTTGAGCTACATTTATTCTTTTATGATTAGTTTATAAATTGCTAAAACATAAAACTATTATTTGTAGTTAAAAAATAAAAATGACGTAACTAGGAGTGGAAATTCATCAATTGGTCATTGATATTTATTTGTTATTCGATTACATCTCCACCGATAAAGTAAGCTGCTATAATCGGGTTAACAAATGAAAATACTTTGAATTTGCTCAGATTTAATCAAAATTCAATGAAAAAAAATCTAATGAAACACCAGATAATGACCAATTTTTGACATTTGAGTGATGAGAGACGTTGAATCATGAACTCGTCACGGCCAATTAATTGAACACCATATAATGAGAAAGCAATAGTGCATGTTTCTTTTCGGACGGATGGTTTAAACCTATGACCAGTGACCACTAAGGACATATTTAGTGACAGTTGTTATCCTTCTGTTACATTGCAGAGAAGAGACGAAATCTTTATTTTTCTTGTCTAAGATCTAAAGAATATATAATTCAAATCATAATAATACAAACATAGTGATCATTAGTGAATGGTCATAACTAAAGTAATTGAGAATTTCTATATGTCAAGAGATTTGTGGCATGCATGTTTGGTGGATCTTTAGCGAATTGAATTCATTTTTCTCCCAGCGTTAGCACACGATTTAGCTGCAAAAAATCGTAGTGAATTCCCACTAGCGTCACTTTGAAGGACATTGGTGGTGGCAATGAAATTTAGGACTAGACCTCTTTGGAGGTCGCCAGTTCGAAACCGAGCCAAACCGGGTTTTACCGCAGTGGGCGGGCGGGTTTTCCCCGGAACTGGTGGCTCGGGTATGCATCCAACTATGACCGTTATGGAGAAGGGGATGCATTTGCTCGATTTAGGGCATCCCAGGATGCTTATCCGATTATTTAGTTGGCCGTTAAAAAAAATCCATTAAATTTTAACCATGAGCTGCACTCATAATGACTAATAGAATTAATTCTCAACCTTCAATTACATTTCAGACCTATAATGTTCACAAAAGATGACCAAAATCATCACAAATAGCAGTTAATCCAAACCACTAAACATCATTAGTAGCGACAACTACTGAATAACTACTAAACAAGCCAAAGAATATTCCTAGCAAACTCCTAATATGTCGATTGCTTTAAGATAAAAAGGTTAGGAGTTAAATTTACGGATATTTTAACAACCTTCACAAAAGATGTGCTTTAAAAGGTAATAGAAAGAATAGAATGTACATAGATAAATAGCATATGGAATTTCCTAAAACAATATAAAAACAATCCGGTTTTGAGTTGCTATTTTTAATATTAAACTGACCGTGTTTGTATTGACATGTGTAATTAAGTGGGTCATGTTCGTATTGACCTCTTTAACCCATTTAAGTGAACAAATTGGTCCACTCGTCAACTAATTAAACTTAAAAAAATACAAAATTTGTAAGATAAACCCACCAAACCATACATAACGAGTTTAACCTATTTAATTCAGTTACTTGTATACAATCTTGCATCACTTACAACCTGTTTGACTCATTTAGATAAATGAGGTACACATTTTAGGTGTATTCATGTTAGTGTTAGTGTCTCTAACATAAATAAATATATCGGCTCATCAATTAAAATTAAACCGTACACAATTCCAACCAAAGTTTTTTAATCAAACACTAAGCACCTGCCGGTGGATGTGAGTAGTGTGCTTGGCAATATAACTAAAAAGTTTCAAATGATGTGTGTAAAAAGTGAGTAAAATGAATAATATAACCAACCACGAGCAAGTGCATCTTTGATTTCATCTTGTTTTGCCCCTTTTTTGTAATATCTTTATTAATTAACTTCTTGTGAACAGTGTTTTTAAATGATTTTTTTTTTGTCATTTTCTCTCTTTGTCTTTTTTATGTCTTATATATTTTAACTCTTCAATTTTTAGCATTAATTATTATAATCCTTTAAATTTTTTAGACTTTGTCATCAAGTTTTACTTGTTTGCGTTTATATACACGTCGGTATAAGTAAAGCTGTGAATTTAGTTTTTTTAAGTTAATAAACGCGAGTTATTTGAGAAAAAAATATATAATATAAAAAAAATAAACAAAAAATTGTCATGTGGCAACTTGTTAATGGTGCAACTACTATTCATTGGTTTTGTGTTTTAATAAGGATTCATCTTCTTTATTATCTCAGCCTAAGCTAATGCAATCTCATCAGTTGACATACGTTATAAATATTTAGACATATCTATAATCTATAATCTATATTTATAAATTATAATAAATCAAAACCATGTTAGGCCACATGTCAATCACTTAAGCTATTAATTGGCACGTGGCATTGTTACAATCATTATTATTTTGTTTTATGATGGAAAACACAAGACTTTTGTTTCACTTATTATTGTCACAAATTTTAAAAAAATCAGACTTTCCTTTTTGTGCATACTGTTTCCTTTTAAAGAAATTACTTACAGAAAATATTATGGAGTTGTCCTCTTTTTAAGGTATATCCACTTTCCTTTGTTATCTTTTATAATGGTATTTTCTTCATCAAAAATTATTTGCAGAAGCCTACATATGATTAGTTATTTTACACCGATTTTTAACTAGCTATTTGTTGATTCATTAAATTTTTCAATATTTAATTACTTTAACATTTCCAATGAAAACTTCGATTCTATTTTAAAGTTTCAGTTGTATCCTTTGATTTATTGACATATAATAATATTCTTTCCATTCAATATATGTCTGTCAATAGTTTATTCAAAATTATATAAATTTATGTTTTTTTATCAAACTTCTATAATAAATCATAATCAAGTAACGATGCATACGTATTTTTATATTAAATATTAAAAATGTTTTTGATTATTTTGATGTATCATTGAAATTTTAGTTACATTCTTTTTAATATTTATCCACTCTTTTTTTATGTTTATGAGATTTTTTACTTTAGTTTCGAGATTGTGTTCTTCTTTATATAAACTTCTTTCTGTAACTAAATTGTAAATGCAAGTTCGTTATAACTATCATATTTTTCCCCTTTTTGAAGTCGTTATTCTTAAAACACTCAATAAAATACAATGACCTTTAATATAATTTGTAACTGTAACTGAAATTATAAGTGACTTTTATATATTATAATATCTATTTAACGCATTCAAGTTATAAAATAATTAAAGTTTTTAATTATGTTCAAGAGTGGTAATAGTTTAAATTGCCTTCTTTTTTGTTTAAATAAATTAATATAATAATTATTACCTTTTGTGTATTGTTATTATTATTTTTTAATGAAATCTTGAATGATAACTACAAATAATTTCTATTTAAAATGTTTGCATAACTTATAAATAAACAACAACTTGATGTTTGGTCAATGATACTATTAAAGGTTGGTTTGTACTTAAAAGAATAAAAAAAAATTTCTCATGAGAAGTGACACTATAAAGAATAAAAAAAGACACAAAGTTAAGTTACTAATATTATACAAAGATGAAAAATCTTACAAATAAGACGACAAATGTGGGGTACAAAGAAATATTTAAAGATTTATAGATTGATTATATGTTTATTACTTATATATTGTAATTACCAATAACGTTGGTGATCGACGGGCAGAGGTAAAAGCATTTAGGTACACTTAGATTTGAAGGTCTTAGGTTCAAGACTTCAAATCTCATATACAAAAGAAATAAAGAACAAAAAAACTTGTATATTATAATTCAACATTTTCCATATTTAATGCATCATTTCGTATTATTATAAAATAAATTATGCTATATATTAAATAAAGGAAAATATATTATATAAAACGACCTGGGAATTTTTTTTTTGTATTTGTTTGTTTGTTAATGAGAAGCCATTTCGTGTTAAAGAGTGATTAATCTACATCTATGTGTAATTTATTAAATTAATAGATTATAAAAACTATTTTCTTTATACCGCCCGTGTAACACACGATCTTAAACTAGTAATATAGTAAGTGAAAACAGAGATTCCCGACAACAAAATGAACAGTCACGTATATGTGTTACCAATTAAAAAAGAAAAAAAATTAATATCTATTTTCTGTGATTACTCTTGCATTACCAAAGTTAGCTGCTATAATCGGGCTCTATATAGTATACTCTAGCCTATGATCCACCACTTGTGGTAGGAGATTTGAGTTCTCTAACGTACATTCAAATTTAATCATCACTTGTGTCATTTTGGTGAATAAGGCAATGATAGATAGAGTCTAGTATTTTTGAAGAGGTGTTAGGCTCTATCCTGAGCCCACTCGGGTTTTTGTCCCATCATGTATTACGTCAGAGAGTTATGCACTTCTACTCTTATGGTGGCACAACGACTATCAAGTGACAACCGGCGGTATGGTTTCCCGGGGGAACACCCAAACCAAACTCTAAAGCCAGTATGGACCCGGGTAAGACAACATAGTCTGGCCAAAGTGGGACAACAAGGCTCTTCAATTTAAGGAGTGCGGTAGCCTAATATAAAAAAGTCGCCGTTCCAAAAAAAATATAGTATAGCCTATGATTACATCCTTAATCATAAAACTATAAAAAGATAGCTTCTTCTTCACAATAGCTGTATTAGTTTACATATTTTGAAGATTTGTTCTATATTCCCAATATACGTAATTATTGTAAGAATATCGTGAATCATGCGCTTTTTTAATGTTATCTGGAATAAAAACTATTTAAAATATTCAATATTATAACAAGTTGACATGAATCAACACGATAAACATAAGTGTCTTATAGCTACATTTAAAAAATATATATATATATATATATATATATATATATATATATCTTAATTAACTGAACCTACCAAAATAAGTTCCCTCATTTTCATACACTATTAAATATCAGCATGTAATTCTTTAAAGTCTTTAAAGCGTTTGCTACATCGTTCACATTGTTTATCTATGTGGTTTGGTGCGTTATTTTTATCTTAATCGCTTATCAAAAAGAGGTTAGGTTTTTATAAGACAAATAAACTTTACAAATTTCACAGATATATTTGAATAAAAGGTCTACCGGTTATAGTTAGGGTTGTAAATGAATCAGACGAACACGAACATAACCTTTTGTTTATGTTCGTTTGTTAAGGAAATAATGTGTTCACGAACGGTTCATAAACACTTACCAAACAAGATGTTTTGTTTGTGTTTGTTCATTAAGGAAATGAACATGTTTGTGTTCGTTTGTGTTTGTTCGTTAATTTTAGGTACCGGACAAAAGTGAACGTGTACTGAGGAACACAAAAGAACGTTTATTAACACAGACGAACACAAATGAACACAAACAAGCGTTCATTAACATAAACGAGCATAAACTACCCTTATCTTGTACCGAAAATGACGAAGAATATAAGCGCAAAAACACTATATCAGAGACTGGAAATGGCAGCGGGGGCGTAGCCATGTCGCGTCTGCTTGGAATGAGAGTGAGGACGACAATTTTTAACTAGGTTTACCGGTAAGTAAGAAGTAACACTAATACGTAATGCACTATATTTAATAAATAATTTATTAATTGGAATTTTGAAGTATATTAATAAAAAATAAAAGTTAAAAACACTAATAAACAATCAAACATAGATGAACACGTTACTGAATGTTTACGAACATGGTCCTGTTCATGTTCGTTCATTTAGTTAAGTTAAACGAACGAAATTTCTTGTTTATGTTTGTTCATTTATTAAACGAACGAACACAAACGGACTTTTCATCAAATGGTTCATAAACGGTTTGTTAAACGTTTGATTCGTAAACATCCCTCCTGTGTATAGTTGAACGAGACAAATACTATAAAGAGCATCAACCACTACATTAAATAGACAAACGTTCAACCTTGCAAGAGAAACAACACTAATAAAAATGTCATTAAAATAACATCAAAAAAGTCTCAAAAGAGTGTTAAAGATGTCTTAATTACTGCTAAAAAAATGTGTGAGTAAATCTACCACTTTAGTAATAATGACTATGTTTAAATTATAAAAATAAGCATGAAAAATACATTTTAAAACCGTCTATTATTACACTCAATTATTTATTCTTCTAGAGAAATCACGAAAGCAACTATATATTTGTTATATACATGTATAGCTATGTTAGATATTAATTATACATAAGACGTTTCATAGAATCAAAGTAGCATATGTATCCATTTTGGCTTGTGTATCCCACTTTATTTCATCAACCGATAGCAACTATATTTTTGTGTGTTATATACATGTATAGCTATGTTAGATATTAGTTATACATAAGACGTTTCATAGAATCAAAGTAGCATATGTATCTATTTTGACTTGTGTATCCCACTTTATTTCATCAACCGATAAAAATCACTATCATAAGAATAACCTCTCATGTACCACCTCGTACCATCAGTAAAACATATGTTAGTTGATCAAATTCAATACATATGCAAATTCAATGCGGTTGTCGATGACTGTGCTCCACCAAGTATATATGAGATCTTTATAAACATAACATGAATCGTTGTTTTTGAATGGTTCATACGATCAGTCATGTGGGTATGGTGTAATGTTGTCAACTTATTAGAAGGTTAGAGCAAGACTGGTGGCACGTTGTAGCCACATTTGTTTCTGACATCTAGCGAAAAAGGTAGGTCTTTGTACAATTTGGTGTTTGTTTACAAAGGGTTGAGTGTTCTTGACATTTAGTATTATAGTTCTCACACTTTTCTCTGTATTATGTGGGTTTAGCACGATTTGCATGCCTTTGAATACCATTAATCACTACAACATAGAAAGGGAGCAAAGATGATGGTTGGGACTTGTGACCAAACATTGTATTTTGCCCTTTGTCATTATTATAATAAATTGACAACAAACCATTTCAAAATGTGTTGTAGTGTTTATAAACTATCGTTTTTTTGGTAAGTTGATAATGTTTAGAAGTTACTTTTACGTTATTAGATTATAGGATGTTAATAATAAAATGCAAAATTTAGTAGCTTGTCGTTGATGATAGCCAAAACCCAAGTGAACCCTCTTTCCTGTCTGATGAATAAGTTAAAGTACAATCACGGTCTAGAAGTTTCCCTCTTAAAAGTTTCACAAACAACCACCAAAAGTGCTAGAACATAACTGCTGCCTCAAAGAGTAGAAGAACAAAAGTATAAGTGCTGGATTGTCAAAAGTACCGGTCAACAACCAAGTCAACAAAAAGTCAAAGCTAAAGTCCTTAAGAGGAAGTCAACAAGACCAGAAGCACTAGATTCCAAAAGTGCTGGAATCCTTCCAACAGTTTAGGAATTCGGTTGTTTTCTCTTCTTTATCAAAGCAGAAGTTTTATGTAACAGTGTCTTTTGTAACTATCCAGCAGTTTTGCTAACTGCTGGCAGTTACACCATTAATTAGGTTGTTTAGGGTCGTTTTCATAGTGACATCATGAACAATTCTCTACTATATAAATAGTTTATTATGTAACTTGTATTTGTAACTCTAAGAGCTAAAAAAGCAGAAGAACTTAGAGAGAGAGAGAAAAAGTTCACCTAGTGAGGGGAGTACTTATGTACTATTGATTGTATTGAATCTTATGATTGATATATGAAATCTTTTTGCAATTATTTTCAAATCCAGTTGTGTTAATGATGATATGTTTATAATAACAGTTTGATTGAGTTCTTATATTGAATTGAAATGTGGAACACATGCAAACACAGACTCTCAGATTCTGCAATATCTTCTCCCCACAACACCTTTTTTTCGAAAAAACAAAGTGTGTAAAGTAAATTTAACGAGTCTAAAAGAAACTTAAAACCAATAGAGCATATACATTACAATCCCATGAAACTTAACCAAAATTATATGTATAATTTGAAGTTTAATTACAAGTTTTTATAAAAAAAAATTGTCATTGGTAATCTCCTTGAGATTCACTCCTGACTAATTAACTTATACCATCGCGTAAAAAGTATGCGTTTTTCATCCTTTGGCATTAATGTGTTTCCTTAATATTTGATTGGTGAAAATTTTATTGTAAATGATCAATGATCTTATTCTCTAACAAAGAGGAGAGATGTTAATTTGTAACTTAAAAGGGATCTACCAAGTTAGGGAGATGAAGAACCTAAATCAACCAACCAACCAACCATTAAACAATAGGTTGCAGCTCTTTCTCAGTAACATTTCTTTTTGAACGGCAAAGAATCTCACAAATAAACCCATCCTGTTCGGGGTTATGTTCAAGGCCGACTGCCGACCGCCTTGAGACCTTGCCCCCTGATGCGCGGAAACTGGATGAAATCTGTAAACACTCGCTCATGGTTGATAAATTATGTGTGAGTTACCGATAAGAAAATATCTGTATGAAGTAATTTTGTAGGATTGTTTTCGTCACAATCACAACTTTCGTAAGGCTAGAGAATTCTTACTTAGTCTTAAATAAAAAAAAAAAGAAGGATTACCATTGAATATTCCAAACTATTAAAGTCAAATCTCTTCGAAGGTTGAAAATCCACACGATCGTTTGCAACTCTCATTTAATTACTTGGAATACAAGTAATAACTTATTAAAATTATTATTCTTATAATTAGCATGAAGACCTGGCTTAGTGACTTGCATACATTATTTTAAATTAATTATATGAAAGGTTAAGATGTCATAATCTTTGCGTTGTTTATTTTCAAACATTACACTGTAAATTATTCTTCTAAGGTCAACGATAACTGTTTAACATGACACTTGTATTGCAAAAGATTATTATACATGTTACCAAGCATTCATACAACATCATATCACCGCGTTCTATTATTGATTTTGAAATGAACGCCCCCAGTTCGTATATATTATAAGAACATTGGTTTTGAAATGAACGACCCTCCATTTTTATATATTATAAGAACAAGAACGGATAATTCTTAGCCTAAAAAGAACTGAACTCGTCATGTTTGGTTATCATGCGTTATTTTACGTTGCATATAACACAATAATTAAGAATTAATCTAGCCATGATGCTTCCTTCTTCAATCCTTAATTTACAACTTTGCTTGTTCCACAAATGGACTCCATAACTCAACCTATTTAGTTGATCCAACTTAGCTTCAACCCATCTCCGGTTAACCTGGTTAACCGGAGTTGTAAAGAAGGCTCCTACTCGTGTCCAATCCACCGGATAAAAAGCCTTAGGTGGCAAAATGGTTAAATTTAGCTCCAGTTTCGTAGCTTCCCTCTCGACCACTCGGGACACAAGGTATGGTCCATTATGTCCCCATTTGTTTCCATCGAAAGTCGCCGCGAATTCCTCCATGAACTTGTACAATAACTTATGGTTCTTGTCAAAAACCAATACTGCATTGTTTAACCTTGTCCAGTTCCCTGACTGGCTTGCGCTTTGCGCACCAATCGAGTTGCGCAAAACGCTAAAATCCTTCAAAATGATGAAATCTGTATCGATGTAAACACCACCATACTTGTAAAGAACTGCCAGCCTGATCAAATTTGAGAGGTTTTGTGCTAATGGAATTTTCCCAGGGTTTCTTTTCCCATTCTTGATATGATCTAGCCAAGATTGAGCCGGGGTGTTCTTAAACAAGAACTCCAAGTCGGGTGTGATCGCTTGGACGCGATACCCACGATCAGTTACGGGTTTCAGTATCTGAAACCCGTAACTAGAGTCCATAGTGTTTGATAGAATCATCAAACAACTATTTGGATTCGACTTAAATAAAGCATCTAGAGCTATAAACTCTCTTTCTCCAAAAACCCTCATGGAGGGTGATATCCATGTCATAAAGAAACGAACTTTGCACCCTTGTTTAAAGAACTCATGAGCCCTTTGCTTGAATCTTCGAGTCAAAGCGGTTGACTCTAGGATATCGGGTAGGTTTTCGTTGGATTTGTTGATCATTTCTTTGATGATAAGATTGATGGGTGGATAAAAGGGTTTGTGATCATCTTGTAAGATAGTTTCTTGAGGGATATCTTTAGGTTTATGGACTGAATAAGTGGTCAACCTTACATGGTGTACAATTAGGGTTTGGTTGTGTAAAACATGAGTTGAAAGATTGGAAGTTATTGTATGTGTAGTGAGTATGTAGTAGGTGCAAAAGATTGCTGCCAAGGAGATGATGGAGAAGATACGAGTTGCGGCATGGCGGCCGAGGCTGAGCCGCCGTTGCATCACCCTTGAAGGAGAAGAAAGTTTGATCATGGATGATCAAATAAGAGTTTTGATGAAGAGAATGTTGGAGACTATTGTGCTTATACAATGTTTTTAAATTAAAGTTGAGTGGAAGAAACATGCGGGAGAAATAGTCTAGTTTTATACATGTGTTTGAGGAGTTATTTGGTAGTTGATGGATTATGATAAGGAGGAGGCCAACATGGGACACTGTTTAATTAAGAAATAGTTATGAGTTCTACATATGTTGGTGGAAGGAGGTTAACTAGTAATAATTATGGATACTAGATGTGTTTTTTTTCCTTATGACCCATGAAAATGTTATTTTTTACGCTTAGTTATGGCATTAACTAGTAACCATAAAACATGTAAAGTCAACAGAAAATAATACATTTTGTAAATTTGTAGAAAAATATGTTAACAATTATAACAAATGTGGAGATTGATCACTACAATAGTTTTAAGCCTATGAAGACGACCCGATGTTGTCACGTTTGAGGTCGTTGGCACCCTTTAGCGGCGACATGAACCTTTAGAGGCGACAAAAAGAGCAATAGTGACAAAGCAATAGCGCGACCTTTAACGGCAACATGTCGCCACCAATACCATTAACGGTGCAGATCAAACCCTTTAGCAAAACTACCAATTAATTCAAAACAAATAGGTTACGTTCTCTAATAACCGATAATTTTGGTTTCGATTCAATTAGGCTCAAAACCCAATTGAAATGCCTTGTGCACACAATCTATAAACGTACCTAGTAACCTGACAGTAAAGGTGTTTAGGGTACAATTTGGCTGGTTTTAACGGGACTTCTGGACCGAGCCGGTAACCACGGTTCTTAATAAAGGTAAACTAAACCGACTGGGTTGATAGGGTCGACTGGACCGGCCAATTTGACCGATATGATTTGGACCGGTTTCTTTCTTTTCTGTTTTTGGGTTTTCAGTTTTTAAACTAATCACATGGTTCTAATTGTGTTTTATTTTAAGACTGATCTAGCAGCATGACTAACATAGCCGTTATTTGTTAAAGCATTTATTTTTATAAAAAAAAAAGGAAAAAGAAATCGAAGGACTAACAAATACAACAACATAAAACAACAAATATTCTGAAATGATTATTAACTTAAAGGCCTTAAACATGCCACTGAACTAAAAAGTAACACCAACAAAACCACGAACTTCAATTTACAATT
Source organism: Scalesia atractyloides (assembly GCA_947069175.1). NCBI lineage: Eukaryota > Viridiplantae > Streptophyta > Magnoliopsida > Asterales > Asteraceae > Scalesia > Scalesia atractyloides. Next base: position 5,073,492 of record CAMTDV010000006.1, on the reverse strand, counting down.
CGAACATTTGTTATTGTCCCGACGGTTTAAGCAAACGACACTCTTGGAGGTGGAGTTACTCATTTAGGGGTTGTTTGGAAATATTGCGCTGAGTCATTAAAAGGTCCATTTGATTAAGAGGTAACATCTGAATCGGTCAACATGTTTTCTAAAACGTCTGGAAATATTGTGCTATGTCATTATAAGATCTAATTGATTAAGAGGTAACATCTGAATCGGTCAGCATGTTTTCTAAAACATCTGAAAAATATTATTCTAAGTTGTTAAAAGATCTGGTTGCTTAAGAGGTAACATCTGAAACGGTCAGCATGTTTTCTAAAACTTACCTAATAAAAAGCTCCATTAACCACTACGAGATGTATTTTAAGTGAACCAAACGCGCTCTAATGGAATTATAGGAGACTAACAAATAGTCCTTACTCAACCCATATTATGCTCTCACTCACTCACTCTCACACACTCTTTTATTTATTTATACTTAGTACACTTAATATTTTTATTTTAAAACAAGTACTTACTAAATAAAAAGAAAGTATAAATATAAGATTGGTATCAGCTAGACCTTTTAAAAAGATTACATATTAGAAAAAAAATCACTTCAAACTGAAGAAAACATAAAAATTGTTTAATTTTTGAAAACAATACTGTTTCACTAAACCGCTTAGGAGATCAAAATATATTTTTATTTTGAAAACAACTCAGTTTTGTTAAGTTTATATTGTAATGTCTGAAAAAAATACTATATAATTAGTTTTTTTTAAGTTAAATAGTTAAGTTTATATTGTAATGTTTGAAAAAATATACTATATATTTAGTTTTTTTTAAGTTAAACATTAAAAGTTGTAGAGAAAAGTCAAATTTTCTCGTAAAATCCTTTCACTTTTTTCACAATTATAAAAAACCAACATAATTTCTTTTCTGCTTCGTAAAAGTCCCTTAATAACTGTTCACACATAAAAAACCAACATACTTTCTACCATTTTATCATACAAGTACTTTAAAATGCTAATTTTGAACAAGAAAAAACTCTTAATTATGATTGGATGAAATCATGAAAGCGTTATTTGACAGTTATTTATAATTGCGATAAAGATAATTTGTTTATAACTTGTTAACGATTTTAAATTTATGCATACCATTTTGTATGGTTTTTTGTTTTTTCTTTATTTTAAGTTACGTCATCCACACTCTTGTATTTTTATTATACTGTCTTCAAAAAATTATTTATTTTTATAAACTTATTTTTTTAAAAACGGAAAAGAAAAACCAAACATTGGTTTGCCATATGTCCAATTTAAAACATTAATTCATCTCATATCTTTTCTCACTTGGTATTAATAGTTAACAACTTTATTCACGATTTTGTTCAAATTTAACATTTGGAGGGACTTCTATATACAAAAAGTTGTTAAGGGACTTTTATGAGACAAAAAAGAAAGTATTTTAGTATTTTTTAAGTGCAAACAAATTGAAAATACTTTTATGATAAAAAACAGAAAAATGCTGGATATTTTCCTTACAAATTATTACAATAAAAATTAAAATTAAATAGTTTACAATCCCACGCCAATGAGTGAGCTCATGGGTGAACAAACGTTCATGGAAGGTTTCACAAGTTGGCGACGCAACACATCACCCTCATAGGGTCAGCCTATAGCCTTATTTTTCCGAACTAGTATTAGGAAACAAACCCTCTAAAACGTTGTTGTGGGGACGTAAAATCATTAAAGAGTTATCGAAATGTCACCGTGAAAATATGTTAAGTTATTTTATTTTTATCATTTCTCAGAACTAACTTGATAGGTTTATGTTTACATTCTATAATAATACATATTTCTTCAACTCTTTTTCATCACTTTTGAAGGACATAGCTATTAAAAGCATAAATTAAATAATTAAATTACTTAAAGGTGTAGAATATAAACATAACTTGATAGCTTTATAATATACACGATCCTTGCGTTGCAGCTGGACCGATAAACCGAAGAAAAAGTTGACGTAAAAACGTTGAACCACACACGTTGCGACGTAACTCGCAAAATTTAGACCGAAACGTAAAACACTATCGTAGAAAAGAACAACTAAATCAAAACGTTAAAAAAACATTATTCAAGCGGGCTTTGGATTAATATAATAATAACAATAATAATAATAATAATAATAATAATAGTTAAATAAAGTTATAAGTTACAGGGTTTAATAGAACTAAAAGTAATCCATAAACGTTATTTTATACTTTTTTTGTTAATACGTTAAGAGAAGAAAAGAAAAATACATGCAATAAAATGTTGTAAATTTGTGAGCATGTATCATGCTACTGGTATTGACTAACATCCAACCATTAGTGTATCAAATTTAATAGTAAAATTGTTAGTACAGCCAATTTTGATAATTTATACTTGGTTAATGGTAAATTTTGGCAAAGGTAAACCACCTAAATGGTGCAATGCATAATTCTGAACTAATAGAATTTTATATTGTATTGTGGCGGAAAGTTAGTTGGTATCAGTTTGACATATTACGATATCGGTACGACACTAGGTAATAACATGGTGACTGTCGTGAGTGTCACGAGAAAACCTAAATAAACTAGATAGCTAGAGTAAGTAGGATATCGAAACAGAGGAGTATGGTGGAAAGTGTTTGTTGATTAAGTATTAAGAACCTAATTGCAAAAATGTAAAATCGATTGTTTGAGTGTTTTGAACTAGATTAAAATCTACTAAAACGAGTCTGCAATAATGAGAGAATCTATGGTTCTTTCGGATTTTAGATTCAAAATGGATTTCAATTATGTGTTCAATTATAACAATCACATAGACATGACCGTGTAGCTCAATTAATAAGTTGTGATTATTCAAAGACTAAGTACTTCGATTGCAAAACAATGGAAGGTTATCATATGAACATCAATTGAATTTACTAACCGTAATCCCTATAAAATATATCCCAATTACCAGAACTCTCAGGAATTTAATGAATTAGAAATAAGGTTAAAATAAAATCACTCGTTTACAACCAATCAATTGAATCAATAGGTAAAAAGAATCGACTGCTTAGATTACCAAGTTCACAAACAATAAAAAGACATAAAATATATCCACTTACAAGAATCCTCCACCCAAAGGAAACCACAAAGGAATTAACTGCTCATGTTGGTGACGGTCTTCAGAGACTTAAATCATGGTTGAAATCATCTTCAAGATCTTCGTTTCGGTGAAACCTATGATGGAAGAGGCAGAAAATTCGTCCAGAAATGCTCCTTTGATCACCTAGGTTCGTCACACGACTGATTGATTGATTAGGGTTTCAAGAATTGGCTTTTATATCTTCAAAAGTCAAACCCACGAATTGCATCCTGAAGCCCGCCGTAAGTTACGGTTAGCCTGCCGTAACCTACGGCGGCTACCTGCTGTTGGCATTGTTGTTACATAGCCTGGTCGTAAGGTACGCCAACCTTCGTAGCTTACGGCGGGTTTCTCGACTCTTCATGATCTTCCTTTTTAACTTTCGCAAAATGACCAAGAGGCCCCCGAACTTCATTCTTTCACGTTATCCATACCTCTAAGCTATCCTCTAAGCCAAAACAAGCCCCAAACAATGCCTTTTGCCTTGCTCATCATCTTCGGGTGTTCCACTTCATCTCCAAGAACTTTAAGTCCCTCGATTTAAGCGATTAACCCGCAAAACCACAATTTCTCGTAGTTATCACATTCAAACAACATAATCACCTAAAATGCAATAAAAAACATAAGATAAACACGTTAATGCTTGGGTTTTTCCCTCTCCATTATAACACCGAAAGAGAAAACCCAAAAAAAGAAAGTCGTGGTATGTACAAAAGGATATCGCCACGTGTTTTATATCGATCCAAAACCATAAATATGAAAATTGATAACGTTTCCTATAATACCGATATAGGTACCAATGTTGTTCATTCAGAATCGTTTCAGCTTGTCACAACATCGGTACAGTGCCGACACTCCTTATAGTTTAGCATAAAAAAACTCCATATTGTATACAACTCCATTTTCAACATTGTTCGACGAAAATCAACTCATCGCACTACGCCGACGAGAAATTTATAGGTTCTGTTTTGGTTTGATTCGTTACGGTACTGACATAGCAATAGCAATTGAAAGAGCCCCATAAAATAAACTCAATGAAAAACCATAAAAATAAATACCGGTATTAGTTCCCATCATATCGATACATGTAATAATAATACAAATAATGGTATTGCTGAACCCTCGTATAACTTACATACTAGATTGTCGAGAGAAAAACTTAAAAACATTTGCAATAGGCTTTTGGTAATTGTCAGTCAATTTGTTATGATGGCGGTTCGATATCGTCACTCGGTATAGCAACCAAAAGAGATAAAACGAATTCTAAATTACCAATACTAATGAACAATATTAGTTGGCGCCGACACTTGTTATAGCTTATAATAACAAAAAGATATTCTTTTGTGAATGCAATTTTGTTTTAATGAAACTTTTGCCAGAAACCATAAAAATGAATAGCATACCATACAAAAAACTTCGCTACATGTACGTTATAAAGAACAAACAAAGTGAATTATATTCGACACATTCAACTTCAAACATTACTTTTTATGAATACATAAATAAAAATGAGCGTGTTGCAGAGGTATATTTGAAAAGGGTAAACAACGTTTAGTAACATTCGACCTCTTGTACCATCAAAATTATCCACTTTGCCCATGAAGAGATCGTCAATATATTTTTGGTTCCCCGGGTAGAGACTTCCTAAGAAGTCACACGTCCTAGTACTACTTCCACTTAAGTACGTTTAGCTATGGAGCTTTTCATCTTCTCCATAATTAATAAGCCCAAAACGTGTTAGTGTTATTTGAGTCATGGCATGTCTTATGAACCCAACATCTCTATGTCAACGGCCAATATGAGATTTGTCTAAGGTGTTGCACGTCACTTTATACAAAAATACAAAATATGATGTTTTGAAAACATGTACGGTTGTGTTTTGATTTCTTGTAAGACTACTTACAAGTTGGTTTTGAAAATATTTATATCGAGATGTAGATAAAAATACGCATGTCACAACAGCATACTCGAACTTTATAAACATAATAAAATTACTATTTTGCCCATGTGGTTTAACTACTTTAACCCTTTCAGCCCAAAAAAGAATCTTTTCAATGAAACTTTTGTCGGAAACCATAAAAATGAATAGCATACCGTACAAAAAACTTCGCTACATGTACGTTATGATTCAGAACAAACAAAGTCAATTGTATTCGACACGTTCGACTTTCAAACATAACTTTTATGAATCCATAGATAAAAATGAGCGCGTTGCAAAGGTTTATTTGAAAAGGGTAAACAACGTTTAGTAACATTCGACCTCTTGCACCATCAAAATTATCCGCTTTGCCCATGAAGAGATCGTCAATATATTTTTGGTTCCCCGGATAGAGACTTCCCAAGAAGTCACATGTCCTAATACTACTTCCACTTAAGTATGTTTAGCTATGGTGATTTTCATCTTCTCCATAACTAATAAGCCCAAAACTTGTTAGTGTTATTTGAGTCATGGCATGTCTTATGAACCCAACATCTCTATGTCAACGGCCAATATGAGATTTGTCTAAGGTGTTGCATGTCACTTTATGCAAAAATACTAAATGGGATGTCGTTTTGATAACATGTACGGTTGTGTTTTTTTCTTGTAAGACTACCTACAAGTTGGTTTTGAAAATATTTATATCAAGATGTAGATAAAAATACGCATGTAACAACAGCATACTCGAACTTTATAAAACATAATAAAATTACTATTTTGCCAGTGTGGTTTAACTAGTTTAACCCTTTCAGTCCCAAAGAATCTTTTGACATATCAGACCCTAAGATTGCATTGTATAATGATTTTGGCCCCAAACACTAAGTATGTCACTTTTTTCCGGTTAAGCCTAAGGGTATTGTGTTCCTTTTTAGCTTAGAGGTTGTGTATGTAACTTATAAAGTTCTTCTAATATTTTTATTTGTGTAATTACTTAATTTTTTATTTCTTTGTTTCACGGTTATTATTTAACAATATACGTTTAAAATATAGAAATATATACATATTACTTTAACAATTTCTTTTTTTATAAATGTCGTTTTTAAAAGCATTTCTTTTGTAAACTCTTTTCAAAATCGTTTTTTTTAGTTCTTCATTTTTATTAAATTAAATAGTTTTATTTTTTTTTTAAAACCATTTGTTTTTTAAACAACCCATTTTTTAAAGTCGTTCACTTTTAAAACCGTTTATTCTTATAGAGTTCCTTTTAGAACCGTTTTTGTAAAACATTCCTTTTATTTTTAAAGCGTTATTCAAATAATTTATATTTTTTAAAATCTTCCATTTTTTGTACCGTTCATTTGTTCGAAATTCATTCATTTTTAATCCTTTTATTGATTAAAACCGTATGTTTTTAAAATCTTATATTTTTAACATTATTTTTAGTACCTTTTGCTTTATTTTTATAAACGTTGTTTTTTTAGATCTTTGAAAAAACAGTTGTTTGTTTAAAATTGTTCATTTTTTTAATTCCTTTGATTTTTAAAAATATTCATTTTTGAAGTTATTTTTGCAATCGGCGATAAATAAATTATGGAATACAAAGTTAAAAAAAACGATTGTTAAAAAAAGAAAGATAAAATAAGAATAATTTTAAACAAACTGACGTTTTTTTTGGAACAAATAAAAAAACAACATTTATAAAAAAACAAATGTTATTAAAAAATTATGTTAAAATATATAAGGTGTTAAAAAGCAAACACTTTTAGTAAACAAAAGGTTTAAAAAATAACGAATTTTGAACAAACAAACAGTCCAAAAAATTGAAGATTTTAAAAAGGATAAAAGATTCAAATAACGTTTTAAAGATAAAAATAACTCTTTCCAAAAACGGTTCTAAAAGGAACGCTTTAAAAATAAACAGTTTTAAAAATGAATGACTTTAAAAAGTGAAATGCTTAAAAAAACGGTTTAAAAACATATGGTTTTAAAAAGAATGATAAACATGAACTGTTCAAGGACTTAAAAAAACAATTTAAAAAACAAACAGTTTAAGAAACGATTTTAAAAATGATAGACGGTTTTAAAAAGGTTAAAAATCAAATGCTTTTAAATATGACATTTATAAAAAAACATTTTGTTAAAGAAATATGTATTAACGTATTTTGTTAAATATTAATCGTGAAATAAAGAAATAAAGAAATAAAAAAAATTAAGTAATTACACAAATACAAATATTAAAAGAACTTTATAAGTTACATAAACAACCCATAAGCTATAAAAGGTCTATAATACCCCTAGGCTTAACTAGAAAAAAGTAACATAGTTAGTATTTGGGGCCAAACCGTTATAAATGCAATCTTAGGGTTTGATATGTTAAAAGATTCCTTTTTAGATTGAAGGGGTTAAACTAGTAAAAACATAGGGGCTAAATAGTAATTTACTCTATCTTAAAAATCATAAGAGAACGAGAAAATATGTTAAAAATCTTTCTATACTAATAAATGAAAATATTTTTTGGACACGTGTCACTTTCTGGTGCTTTCTCACCTTATTTTCCTAATAATTTTAAACAAAAAATTTGATAAGAATAAATATTTGTTTTTCTATATGATCTTATTAAATAATAATAATAATAATAACTAGGGTATTTCTCCGCGCGTTGCAGCGGCACGTTATCATGAGCATTTGATGGGTATTGGTTCGATTTGTTATAGTACATGTATGATACATGCACTCGGTATAGAAATTAACACATGTTTTACATCGACCGAAAAAATAAAAATAACAGAGTTCAGTATAGAAATCAACACATGTTTTACATTGAACAAAACAATAAAAACAACACGGTTAGCGTACTGATGACCGAACAATAACGATCGGTTTAAATCATCACGGTACTCGTACCAGTATTCACTTATCCTCGTAGACAAAAATAAAGGTACCTGTGTATCGGTGTTCGGTACGGTACGATAACCATATCATTATAATTACGTTATTTTAGTTTGGTTACGTTATTTTACTTTGGTGAACTAAATGCCTTCTTCTTGTCCAAGTTGAGTAACATTAAACAATATATGTGGTAATATACATTTATCTCAGATTATATAATATTGAAAATAAACCACGGGGTGTCAGCCCAGTGGCTAGCCTCACCCATTCCAAACGGGAGGACGTGGGTTCGAGTCCAGCTCGGCCCGAATAATCCTGCTGGGTAGTAACCGTCAGGCAGCTATGGGGCTAAGCTAGCTTGGGGAGGGAGAACCCTCCCGCGGTCAGGGGTACCGTGCATTTACCCTTTTTTTATAATATTGAAAATATAAAAGAATTTTATGAATTATAAATATATTTGATAGGAAACTAAGGATAAAATACTATTAAATGATTTACTGTTTATGAGAACTTAGTATTAATATATATAATAATAATAATTTTAACCAAAAAAATAGATAAGAATATTTACGTTTGTTTTTATTTATAATCATATTAAATAATAATAATAATTTTAAATAAAAAATTAGATAAAAATATTTACATTTGTTCCTATTATGATCATATTAAATAATAATAATAATAATAATAATAATAATTTTAAACAAACAAAATTTTTAGATATTCTGAGTAGATATATATACTTTTGAGTTTTGTGATTGAAATTATAGTAAATTAGGAATCAAAGGTTCTCGTTTGATATATACTTAATAATTGTATTATGTCTTTTTTTCTTTAGAATTAAATAATTAGGCCATATGCTTCTATCAAATCGTAAGTGTTTTTAGACGCATTGCTATAATGGTTTGGAACGTTCTTTTTTAAGAGATAAATTTTGACGACGGTTTGTGTTATCATATGGCATTATATTTTATTCAACGCGTGCAATATACGAGTTTTGTTTAAATATATATATTTTTTATTATTTTTTATATAAAATTACATTATACAACCCGTGTATTACACGGGGTTCTAACCTAGTTACTTATAATAACAAAATAATAAAAAATATTATTAGTAAAAGTAAGATGCATTTCCAAACTATTTACTATAGTGTTAATTCTACAATAAATTTTCATACTTCAAATTTGTTTATGCTTAAGATGACAAGTCCACATCAAATTAAATCTGGCAAACCTTAACCTTCGGTATAGCTACGGTAATAGCGTATTGAGTCACATATTTGAAATTTTTGATTGCTAAGTTTGATAGATCTACAAATCTTTTTATGTTTAAACAATCCCATCAACAACAACTAAACATTTTTTATTGCTGAAACTTTCCCAACTTAAATATGTTGTGGATTCGTGAAAAAAAATCATACTAGGACATATAAAAGAAAATTGTATAAGAATGACAGATAAACATGCAATAAGTGACTCTGGTCAGGAATCCGATAGCTTCAGAAGCAAGGGAACCAAATGTATCAAAGGCAAAGGGAATGAAGATATCTTGAATCTCCCAAGCTTTTTCATGTTTAGCAGTTTTCTCTGATTCTGTCTTCAACGCAGTCTGGTTAGCCACGAAATGGTTTTCCCTAAGCACATCACATAGGACACTAATGATCTAACTATGCACATTTTCCATCATTAGTGTCTTAATAAATTATTTTAGGTTATTCTCATAACTTGGAAGTTAGGGTTTATGGCTGGTGAGACGAAGGATGAACATAAAAATTGCTGTTTGGATGTTAGATGATGACGATAAGAGGATGATGAAAAAAGGAAGTGAAAAAAAGATTAAAAATGGGTAACTTTGAAAATTTTATGTTATAGTAAAAAGAAAAGGCAATTCTCTAGTATATTTTAATAAAATAAATCAAACCGGGTATATTTGATATTTTTAATTTTTTTTGAAGGGGATATATATAAATTAAATTTTGGATGGGGTATATATGTAATTTATAAACTTTGTGGGGATAAATGTAATTGCTCTTTTTGATATAAGTTTGATGGAGTTAGTGTGGTGAATTAAAATTTGTAATAAAATAGAAAAGTTTGTATGTAAATTGCAAGACATTCGGATTTTGTAAAATATAGCAATAAGTATTAAACCACATGGACTAAAACCGTAAGTTACTCTTTTTTAAATAGTATTAAATATACATAAATTTCTTGGAAATAAAATTTAAATTATAAATTCTCTATATCAAAATTACATTACATATTCAAAATTAGGTTACAAATCTACAATAATTAATAAATAATTTTTTCTGAAGAACCTGTGTTGGGCTCGCTTTTTAGCATGTATCTCGTTACGAATTTGCGTTGAGCTCGTTAGCGTTGTGACTTTGTTTTACCTAACTCACCCACATCATATCATTTTGTTACAAAAAAAGAGGGGAACTTAGTACCAAATGCTTGGCAGTCCTTGGTAGAACTTATTTATGATTTCGTGCTGAACTTGGTAAATGAACAAATAGGGGCTCTTTTAGGAATGTTAAACAAAAGTTTTTCCCATGCATCGTGATCACTTTTACTTATGTTGTCATTTTGTAATCTTCAGGATATGATACCTTATGGTAGCGTTCGTTTCATTGAATGGAATGGAATGGAATTAGGAAGATTTACTTGTAAAATTGGTCTTGGTTGGGGGAGGAAGGAATTTGAAATCCAATGAATTCTTCTAATCAATGAAATTTGTGACTATTTCAATATTCCTTAGTGAAGGATTTCTAAGGAATGTTTAAATAGTCACAAATTTCATTGATTAAAAAAATTCATTGGATTTCAGATTTCTTCCTCCCCCAACCAAGATCAATTTTACAAAGAAAAACTTCCCAATTCCATTCCATTCCATGAAACGAACGCTACCTATAGCTTTACAGTTACATCGTAAAGCGGGTCCATGCTAGAAGGTTTACCAAAAATGGAACGGGAAAGTCATTCGAAAATGAGAAAAGAAAAAAAGGGTGTTAAGAGTTAAGACATCTATATGACCAAGATGGCCATTACAAAGGACCATTTAAGGCCTTAACCAAGTCGTGAGAGCTTGTTTCATAAACAAAACAAACACCTTGCTAATTAATTTATCATTGGCTATGTCAATACCTAAATGCATTATGAAGTCAAAATTATGTTATAACAATATGCACTGTTGTAGTATTATATGAAGACATCTTAGTTAGTTCAAGTGACTGATCTTTAAAAAAAATCAGTGCCATCTCAATTTTATGTTGCCATGTTTCACGTTTTCAGGGTATATCCTAATATTTGCTCAAGGGTATTTGATACCTAAAACGGAAAAAAAAAATTTACACTTCGACAAGAAAGTTGAGGGGCATCCCGTATACCCCTGGCTGGCTGGCCCCCACAAGAACCGCCCTTGGTTGGTTCGACATTGAGAGATTTCTAAACTAGAGAGAATACTGTCAGCTTTGTTGTGGGATTAAAGGTTTCCCATAAAGCTTTGACATGAGGATGTCATTGAGAGATTGCTAAAGACTTTTAATAGAGAGCATGTGTATTGAATTGAATGTATAGTTAATGAAGCATACCTATGTTGTGGGAGTGTCCATAGGCAAAATGCTTTGTGTAATATCTAGCTGTTGGATCTAGTAGTTCGTTATAACAAGTCGTTGTCTTTAGTCTCTTGCAATGTCACCTGACCTATTGATTAACCGCCGTGTTTGTATTGTTGCAGTCAAGATAATCCGCATACATGCTGATCATCGAAATTGAAGTTATGCTAATTCGTGTTTGTTCTGGAACAAAGTTGTTCCAAATCTTCCATATAGTTGAACTTCGAGTTGGTTCATATGGTACTTGATTCGAACAAGCTTTGTCCCGCCTATACGCTTTAGTGTTCTTGTAACAACAGGAATGACTACAGAGGTTTGAACAAATAGTATTGAGGGCTAGTAAAGTTAGTTGTCATCAAGCTCCTAATAAAATCCAAAACTATATTTATATATGATATAGTTATGTATTCTTATTTTGGTTTAAGTTATTTTTCTATAGCCAATCAATATTTTTTTTTACTTAAATGCCAAGTAAAGATAATATGGATACGAAAAATGAATAAGGTAATATGCGTTAGACTAATAATCGACAAATTTTACCGAGTGTAATATAGGCAAGAGAGCGTATAGACTTGTATGTTATGAAGATCGATCTTCCGTTTTCCAAGTTGCATGTTAGTTGAATGCACCAAATGGCGCCTAGTTCTTGTTTATGATTGATACGACTAGGTGTCACGCATGTATGCGCAAACACATGGTTTTGTCAATGGTCAAAAACTGAAAGTGTCAACATAGATGACGAAATCAAGATGGTGTTTATATTTCTAAAAAAAATTTGCGCATGCTCTTTTGTCTATGCCTCGCATACCAAGTGCAGACATTGTCATCTGCAGACTGTTTGTTTTTTCGAAGACCTTTCATTAAAAAACGTTTGCGCGAGCTCTTCTTAATGCAGTCTTGACCCAACCGCTCAAGATCTTCTAAGGTCTGTAGAGGGTTAAACACCACCGCCCATCAGTATCACTACCGTCCACCACCCACCACCACTGTCCACCTTCCACTACCACCACCACTTTATTTTAGAAGTCTACGTATATTAAAAACAAACAACCTTCTTCTGCAGACTGTATAGGTTTGCTCCACCTATTTTTCTACAGATGTCTGCTGGTATGATCCGCAGACTACCCATTTTACCTTTTAAAAAACAAACTGCAGCCAAGATCATCTTAATTCAAAGGCTCACTATAAAACCTATCAAATCAAATTGTATGTTGGATACATCCGGAGTTAACTCGTTGTACACTTATGTACCATTTAAGACTTGTGCATACATTGTTGTTGGTGAAGAGTAAACAAATGAGTGAGTTGGTTCACATGATGGACCGAGTCAACACAAATCGGCCCAAGATCAATCATTTGGGTCACCGTTTGACAAATTCGTCTATTTATTAAAGTAATATATTAATTGAAGAACATAGTAAAAGCATGGCACGTGACAAAGAACGTGCACCCATGTGACCAGATTGGCTCCACAGTTACATACAGGTCAACATCTGACTTTCCTTCAACTTGAAGATGACCCATATTGCATTTATTAATTTGGTCTGCCCTCTTGCTTGCTTCTCCATCATTAAGAAAGGATATACAAATTAACTATGAATTATTTCATATTAATTAACCAGTTTTGACTTTCTATGTTAAAATACAAAAAAGTAGGTAATTCATGTGTTCATATATATATATATATTTTCTTACCTCTTGATTTCTATGTAGAAACTTATATCATGTATTGGTAGATACTAATTAATATAGCATTTATAAATTATATAATAATAATAACAATAAAAATAATAATTGTTGATTGATTAAGATGCTTTTGATGCATAATCACTCCATAAAACATGGGTAGCAATAATGACATTACTAGCAACAAGCACCTTAATATATATATTATATATCGGATCGGGAGTCTCACTGGAAGCAGTCTCTCTATTCCGATGGGGAAGAGGCAGGCTGTCTACATCTTATCTTCCTCAGACTCTGCCTTAACTTTGCTATTAATTAATGGAATTTACTGAGTAGTATAATGATGATGATATATTCAATTGATAGCTATCCAAGAAGGTGGAACAAAATAGTCTACCATATTTGAGCCTAAGCTTTTCTAGCAAAGGTATCATCACAATGCAACACTATTTTTTAATCTACTAAAGAATAGTAAAAATAAAAAGATCAAAAGATAATTGTTGATTGATTAAGATGCTCTTGATGCATAATCACTCAATAAGAAAATAAATAGGGAAACATGGGAAGTAATAATGTCATTGTTAGCAACAAGCACCTTAACATATATTATATATATTCAATTGATAGCTATCCAACAAGGTGGAATAAAATACTCTAGCATATTAAAGCCTAAGCTTTGATCTAGCAAAGGTATCATCACAATTCAACACACTATTTTTAAATCTACTAAAGAATAGTAAAAATCAAAAGATCAAAAGAAAATGGAAACCAAAAATCAAGAAATAAACAAGCCAACACACATCACATGTAGGAGAGATATCTAATGCTCCCATGAACATCACAACATGAACCGAGGTGGAAAAACTCGGCCCTTTTGATTTCGAGTCAACTCAGTGGTGTTGCGGAGGAGGCAATGCAGGCTTACATTGGTAGCACTTGGCAAATAACCCGAACGTATCAATTTGTCTAACGAAGTTGGTCATACTGGCCCATCCACCAAACCCAAACCCGACCACTAGAACCCATATGACTACAAACACGTTTAGCACGTACATGGCTGACCAACTCGGTAGGAAGCGAGGAGGTTTCTCTGCCGCATTCTGCATACAAAATTTCATTAGATTCAAGTCTAGGAAAACATGAGGGACTAGTTTTGCTATTCAAGTATAGTTAAGGGACTAGCCAGCTCATCTCCGACATAGTACAACACCAAAGTATGTAGGCCTACTATTATCAATATTTCCAAATCTAGCCTTAAATGTACTTGTACAATTTTCTTTATAATCATCTAGAAAAAAAAATATACTTTTAAAATATTTTTCCTTATAAATATAAAGGTATATATTATTCCAAAGTTTTTATTGAAATTACTGAATATTTACTAATATCGTACCTCTTTTCATTTTTACTTATCATACCGCTTTCAAGCTGTCAAATCATTAATATTTCTGTCGTATACAATCCACTTTTATAATGTTATTAATTTAACAATATTTGAAAGCATAATTTACACATTTATTTTTTATAAATATAAATGCCTGTCTAAATCAAAATACCTGTTACAGAGCAAAAGTGTCACTTTATTGTCACGGACCATTATACCCTTTCGATATTAGAATAATTACAATATGCCACTAAAGAAACTAAATACAAACCATCATGGATATTAACATATTAACAGAATTATAACTTGTAACTGTAAATTTTATACCTGACGAGCCGAGGCCTTTCTGTATGTGAGCATATGCGCAAGAGCGGGGATGATGTAAACCGTGAAGCTAACCAAGAGTGCACCAACTGCGGAATTGATGGGCCCGAAGAAAGGGAAAATGATAGCCAAGAACCAAATCGGTATCACCACGGGTAGCCTTGCTAGTGCCCGTAAAAATATGCTCTTTGTATCGTGCATCCCGATCACTTTCTCCCACACAAAGTATAACGGCGTGCACGCAAATCCAAATGTAATAAACTGTTCCACATTTGTTACAAAACCGAATATGTTATCATACATTATAGTTAACAATCGGATAAAGTAGAATTCGAAGATATTTTCCCGACCTGATGAATAAGCATTAGAATGACTGCGGCATCACGCCAACGGGTCTTGGGAAGGAGAGAGAAGGCATTTGAGTGGTTAAGAAGTTCATCACCAAACGCCCAATAAACCGCAGAAGCAGAGGGGAGTGTTAATGTGTATACATATAGAGTGGCGATTAAGTAAATATACTTGAATTTTCGCGGTTTCCACATAGCATGCATAATCTCCCTGAAATTAAAATATAAATTAAATAAGATATAACACAACCAAAAATAGTTACACTTTCTAGAGGGGACATGTTATCTCATGATTCAAATGCTAAGAACATGAAGTGTTGGATCAAACAAAAAAGTAAATGACCATAATACCCTCTTAGAAATAAGATCCAAATAGGGATATCAACTATCAAGTCCACTCTCCATGTGCATTTCTTTATGTTAAAGCTCTAAAAAAATAGTTTATACTAATTAGTCAATAAACACACATAATTAAACAATTTCAATAAGCAAGATCCCATCATTATGAACACAAAAAAAAGGTATCATTTTTAAATAAACAAAAATGTAAATTTAAACTTTTTTGCTACAATATACAATCTTTTTCAGGTTCATACATAAGTGGCAGGCAAAAGCTGCAAAGAGAAGCTGCTTAGAAGAAGGAAGAAAGGGTATCTTTTTACAAAAGTTACATAAATCAAAATCAATTTTTTTTTGTTTTATAATTTATAATTTTATCCAAAGTGATAATTAGAAGAAAGCTTACACTGTGACAGCATGCCCTCCAAATGTTTTATAAAATATTTGTAGCTCCTGTAAAATAAAGCACCAGTTTTTTTGGCCCAGAATGTTGAACCCCATCAACCTGCAATTATCATAGCCACTTGTAAGCTTTTTTTTTTTTCAAATTAAGCCAATACCCAAATGAGATCTGCACTCATGGGCTGTTTGGCAACTTTCGAGTAGTTAACTACAGAACCAGTAAGAGGTCTGAAACATTAAGTGTTTAACCAGTAAAAGGTCTGAACCATTAAAAACCAGTATAATGTTTAATCGTTCAGAGGCAAATGTGTGACCAATTCAGATTATAGGTCTCAACCATTTAAACTCAGTATAATGCTTAGCGATTCAGAGGCAAATGTCTGAACCATTCAGACATCTGCTCACGAAACAAACAGTCTGAACCATTAAGTGCTGAACCAGTAAAATGTTTCAGCCATTAAGAGCTAAACAAACAGCTCTCACAAAAACTGAAATCATGGTTTCTTTCTAAAAATAGTATGTTTAATGTTTTAATAATATTGTAAGTACCTGGCCATGAATTAAAGCTGCAATGGCCATGTACCATGCAGTATAAGTGGTCATCCCAAGGCCAAGAAAAGACCAAATTCTGTAATTATGGAAAGATGGAATGAACACAGTGGTGGCACAACATGCTCCAAATATGTATGTCCATGTCCTTTTGTCCAGATGATCATTTATGTAGTAGATGTTACTGTCATTTTTTATAAAAACAAAAAAAAGTGTCATTTTTTTTGCACATATTTAAGAATATTAAGAATACCCATTTCTTATATGGAGTCAAAAACAAACCTTGCACAAGCTATAAGTTGTATCACAGATCCAAACAGAAGAAAAGTACAGTTGAATGCCAGTCCTATTGCTTTCCAGTAAGGTCCCAATAATCCATCAAGAACTTCAAACCACTAAAAATTTAAAAAAAAAATATGGTTGTTAAACAAATTAAGAAAATATGGTTTTTTTTAAATGGGATGTATATTCATTTGTGTGAAAAACTAGTGAAGATTAGGGATGAGCTCGGTATGGTTGTCTGAAAATAGTACGGTATGGTATTTGTAGGTAAATCAATCCAAAATACCGTTAGCATACCAAACCGAAAGTATCGATCACTGGATCACGAAAAACGCAAAAAATGCATACTGAAAATGGTTCGGAACTCAAAAATTCAATACCGGTAGCGGTTCAGGTTTGGGACTGGTACCATTTGCCCTAATAATATTTAAAAAGTAAATTACTTTTTAAGTCTCTCTATTTTAGTGGTTTTAACCACTTGAGTCTAAAATCAAAAAGTTTAACGGTCTGAGTCTGTAAACAGTCGTTTTATAACGTTTTGAGTCCCTGTGTTTTAGTTGTTTTAACCACCTGAGTGTAAAATCAAAAATACGAGTGTTAAGAATTGGACTTAAAACTTTATAAAATGAGCGGATAGGGAATCAGAGCGTTAAACTTTTTGACTTTTGGACCAAAGTGGTTAAAATCACGAAGACCTAAATATAATTTACTCTTAAAAAAATAACTAAAATTAGTCAAAGGGTTAAATAGTGATTTGAGGGTATTAAATACTGTTGACAATGTTTTAATTGGTTAAGCAAAAAAATTAAATAATTATTTTGGCCAATTAAATTATCTTTTTTTGTATAAGAAGTTAAAGAAATGAACCTGGATGACATGGTTCTTGAAGCTGACACCTTCTTTCTCTTTTCTGTTTCTGTACTCAATGTAAAGAACACTGATGAGATAAGCTGTCCAGCTGCCAAGAAGCCCATAGAATATTTGAAGTACAACTCCTGAGGCCATGCCCAGTTGAGAGAAAGAGTATGGTAGTGTTAAGAGCACTTGTGCCACCTGCATAAACATATGTACATTCAATACTCACAAAAAAAGTTTTTTTTTTGAGTAAATTACTCTGTGAGTATCTGTTATTTAGTGGTTTTAACCACTTAGAATCCAAAATTAAAATGTTTAATGCTCTGAGTCTATAACCGCTTATTTTATAACGTTTTAAGTCCAATTTTTAACACATTTACTTTCGATTTTGGACTCAAGTGGTTAAACCCACTAAAACATAAGGACTCGAAACGTTATAAAAACTTTTGATTTTGGACTCAAGTGGTTAAACATTATAAAATGAGCGATTAGGGGCTCAGAGCGTTAATTTTTAGATTTTGGACTAAGTGGTTAAAATCACCAAAACCCTTTTTTTTAGGTTTTGGACTCAAGTGGTTAAAAACCGCATAAACCCAGTTTTTTTAGGGGGGGGGGGGGGGGGGGGGGGGTGTGTGGGGTGGGTTGGTTTACTTGATTTGAAGAACAACTAAACCAAGCATCCCAAGCAGACCCTCCATGCCAAAGAACATTTTTCATGGAGAAAACTGAGTGATCTTCTTCTTCTTCTTTACCCACTCCATCATGTTCATTTTCATAGATATTTGATGAAATTATGGAGTCTTCTGCTTGTTTCTGGCCTGACATTTTCTTGGATGACTACTGCTAAAAGATTACAACTTTATATAAAGATCTGTCAACACATGTAACAAAAAACATACAAGAATTAACAAAAACACATAAATATCCAAAGATCAATGGCAAGAAATAAAAAGATTACAACTTTATAACAAAATGAACACATCTTTCACCTTTAACTCTTCTCCATCACAAATCCCAGATGTTAGAATAAACAAAAATGATGTGGAAGTTAAGAAGGTGGAGAGAGAGAAAGAGATGAAGGGGTTTTAATGGGAATTGAAAGTGGACATATATAGAAACCAAGTTCTACCTTTTCTAGGAGGATTTTATCTTGGAAATTTTTATTATTTTATTGAGTGTGAAAAGGAGTAAGATCCAGTGTATGTGTAAGCGGCTGTTGAACAAATGCTCTTTGGTTTGGAATTTAGAGAGAGAGAGAGAGAGAGAGAGGTGTAGTGGATACATAGATGTATGTTGAGCTCTTCTTTATACTGTAATCATAAACCATTCTTAACAGAATTTTCATTCTAAAGATTCTCTGAGATTTGTTCTTCTTAATCATCATGAAATATTGATAAAATGGAATACAAGTTGGTAATAAGTTAAATCCAAAAGATTTTGTGTATACTAAGTAAGTTTTAAAAAAATGTATACTAGTAAGTGTACCCGCCGCGCGTTGCGTGGCATCAAAACATACAGTATCTCGAATTTATATCATTGAATACAAATGTATCATATTTGAACTGACTTGTTTCCGAACAAAATTTACTTCAAAACATAGATTAACTGAAAACGTACATAAAAATAGGCATTAAAACGTATTATATTTGACGACCCTAGTGGTTTAAAAAATGATGTGGAAACGTAAACCATCTTGAATTTATACCTACACGTACATGAATATAAGCAGATACGAAGATAGTTTTTTCTAAGTTAAAGAATGAAAGTATAGGGGAATAAATTTTTAATTTTAAAATCTCAAGATAATTAAAATGACATTTTACAAAAAAAATAAAAATTAAAAGAGGTATATAAATATTGAAAGTTAGAGAGAAAATTAAAAAGTGAAAATACTAATTCACACCTTTTAATATATTAGTTGTATTAATAATGACATAACAATTTTTAGTTGAGCGAAGATGTATATGAGACTTACAAATTTTCCTTACAAATTGCTAATATCAAAAATAAAAAGAAAAGAAAGAGGGAGGTGGTTGTGAGTAGCAACCACCTACCTTTAGTTCTAATATATATTAAATATATGGTACGTGTACGGGTAAACAAGTTGAGCCGAGTTTGAACTCATTTGAGTTCGTGCTTGTTTTATTGGACATAACATAATGTTATATGGTGTAGTTTGATTGAAAAGTGTAATAATGTCATGTAAGATAGGAAAATGACTTTAACTAACTCATTCTTAACAAATGAAAGGTGGATATCCACCAAACACCCCACCCTTTGAACCTCCAACCCCCTCCATTAAACTATCATCCACAACTCCAACCTTACCGGAAAAACGTGAAACAAGGCGATGATGGATATTTTGAAGTTCTTAGCGGTGGAGAAGGTCACAGAAGGTTGGAGATGACTGGTGGTTGTCTCGTTTGGCGGTTTCATAGGTAAAGAGTGTCGCCGGAACAAGTAGCAGGTCGCCGAAGTAAGTTGCAAGTCCCCCGAGTAAATTGCAGGTCGCCAGAACAAGTTATAATGTCGCCGGAATAATTTGTCACAGTGTGGTGGTGATGGTGGTACCAGACGGTGGTTGTAGGTGGTGGTGGTGATGAATGTGGTGATGGTGATGGTGCCACGTAAGCTTCCACATCAGTATTTAACCAGGTTATGGGCCACATAAGCTGCAACGTATGCAAAATACTAACTGGGTTAACCCATTTTGTAAAGGCTTGGTGGAGTAAAATAGCTTGAAAGTTGGGACTGGTAGGGAGAATTTTTTAAGTTGGGATTATTGCTGGTCAATTGGTCAAAGGTTGCATTATTAAAATCCAATAGCTCTTTTTTTAAAAGACACGTTTCATAATTTTGCTCACGGATAAAGCACAAAATCTGTAACTTAGTCTAAAAATAATTAAACCTGATAACGTGAGTGTGCGGAAGCTAGGGGTGTTCATCGAATCGAATATCGAATTATTCGAATAATTTTTATTTTCCATTGAATTCGTATTTGATTAAAACCTACCCAATTCGTATTCGAATAAAACACCCAATTCGTATTCGATTAAAAAATCGAATTCGAATAAATTCGATTTGATTCAAAATCTTTTAAAACATGTAAAAAACTATCAAAATGAAACATAAATTTTGAAGCAGTCATGAAGCACAATATCACATTAAAAAGTTTCAAATAAAGTACCATAAGTCTAAAATTCAAAACCAGAAGTCTTGAATAACCACTCTACATTACATGTTAATATTTTTAGGGTACGATATCTATTAATAGATTTATTACTTATGTTTTAGTTATGGGTCATGTAGTGGGTTTGGTAATAGGTAATTTTAATACTTGGAATAAACTTTGAAAATAATTTATAGTATTGCCTAATAAAAGTGTAACACCCCAACCGATGGCGGAAACATCGGGATGAGACGAAAACGAGATTGCTCATTGCTCACAACATTATTAAGTGACAATAATTAATTAAACCATATTTCATTTCATAAGAATTGTCAAATATATCAATGTAACAAAACAAAGAACAATCTAACATTTGCAAAGTCATAACAAAATTGATACATCGACATTAAACCTAACGTCTAATTTGTGTGTATCTAGTCCTTGCTATATTGTTTTCATAGCGTCATCTCCTTCAACCTGTAACATGTTTTAAAATAAAGTCAATGCAAAAGCAAAGGCGAGTACACAAGTTTAAGCATAGCATACGTATACGAATAAAGTTTTAACAATCCTCATGGCAACTAAATCTATACAAGAGCAATATCAAGGCATGCAATGCTAATAATCAAACCAGTAACGCAATCACGATGTTTTAACATGACCTCACGTGTAAAGCGATGGAGGTGGATGCGTGAATTCCTATAGCGCTAAGCATGTCAAACAAGGCTAAAAATAGTTAATGACTAAAGCACAGCACAACGTTTATCCCCAGACAAGCAACTAGTATACGATTCAAGTAGTCATGTGTATAGGATTGTTTGTGCGTTTCATAAAGTTTAAGTGTTTGTGATTTTTGTATATGGAAACATGTTACACCCAAAAAGTGATATAAAACAAATGTGGGTCGAGTGTACTAACAGAATTGCTAAGTCTTCTTTGGAAATTCCACGACGAGTTGATGAGTGGGAAAAAGGGACACCAATGCCACCTTAAATGACAACGAACATGGATGAATAATCGAATCGGAGTTGAAGGTACGTGTACGTTTAGCACGGGATTTGTGTAACGACTCTAAAGTTAAATTCGTCAAAAGTGCCGTCAAAGTGTTATCAAAATAATACAATAAATATATATATTTTTGGCGAAAAGAAAGTAGATAAAAGCATATTTTGACGAAACGAGATAATAGACATATATGTATTTTTTTTAACGAAAAGAATAATAGATAAGTATATATTGTTTGTCGGAAACACGTAATATAGATATATATTGCCGTTAGAGAAGTTAATTTTCGAAAAGTATATAATATATATTTATTTTGCCGGAAGGAATAATATGAGTATATCTTGTCGCTAAATAGATATATATTTATTTTGCCGGAAGGAATAATATGAGTATATCTTGTCGTTAAATAGATATATACTTTGACGAAAAGAATATTAAATAAATATGTTGTTGAACGGTGTAATGAATAAACGTGTTTTGTCGAAAAGCATAAAGTGAAAATATATATATATTGCCGGAAGTGTAGTATTAGATATATTTATATGTTTTGCCAAAACGTGTAATGTATACTCACATATATGTTGTCGAAAAAGTCTAATAAGTAAAAATATATATCTTGTCGCTCGGTATATTTAAGTAGATACGTTTCTTCGATAAGCGTACTAATTATATATATATATATATTTCATGTCGAAAGATATGATTAAATAAGTATATACATTTTGTCGATAAAGTGTCATGTATAATATATTTTGTCGAATAAAGTATCGTGTATAATATATTTTGTCGAACAACATAATTAAATAAATATAATACTTTGTCAAAAATTGGGCAGAGTTTCCCCTTGTTTTTTGGACGATCCCGACAATCTAGTTGTCGATTAAATGTTTTCAAAACGCAATAACAACGAAACAATTTATATAATCATGTCTACAAATTTTATAAGGTTCGGTTACGTGATTATAACACTAATTAAATACAAAACAATATAAATAATAACATAAAAACTTGCGGCGTTAAAAGTATACCGTGACGTGTTTAGACTGAGTTGACTAAAGCATTGACTGAACTTGGCCCCGAACACCGAACCGAACATCGAATCTGACTGGTTTGACTGGCGTTGACTGTTTGACCAGGTTTGACTTTCGTTGACCAAGTTGACCAGGTTTGACTTTCGTTGACCAAGTTGACCAGGTTTGACCGAACACCAAACGAGACCCGAACCGAAGCCAAAACCTTCATTGACTCACTGCTGACCCGAACCTCTGCATCGAGACCCGAACCCGCTGAACATGAGCCATGAACTTGACTGAACCGAGATTCGACCCGGAGCTGACCCGTGGATTGTTTGACTGTTTGACCAGACCCGAGCTTGACCAGGTCTAACCGGGTTGACCCGAGCCTGCTGAAACCACAGCTGACCCGACAAGAGCCCAAGCCAAAAACAGAATCGGAAGTCGAACCAATCTGAACAGAAACGAGCCGATCGAAATCAGAATTTAACCATCAATTTGATAATGAGTTAACCTGAAACGGAATACGAACCGAGTGAGACACGCACCTGAACCGAGGCTTGAGTTGAGATTAAGCAGAACCCGAATCCGAATCAAGTCTGAACCGAGTCGACTCGGAGAACCGAGTCGACTCGGAGAACCGAGTCACAAAATGAAGGCCACCACCATCACTGCCGCCGTGATGAACTACAACCGCCGCCGTAGGCCATGCCGGCACCACCTGAAACGAAACCAAACGGGGCCGGAGACGCGGATCTTTACAGATCTGAAAGAAAAAGGGAAAGAACAAGCTTAGAGGTGTTTACCGGAGGTTTTGGAGACGAACATGATGCTGGTTGACGCCGGTGTTGCTGCCGTCGAGCCTGCTGCCGCCGCTGCTATGTTTCGTTTGAATCACCCACCACCACCGTCGCCCGCTGGAAGTGACGGCTGCTGCCGCCATCGATCGAAACCGCCGCCGCTGCTACACCGCCGTTGCTGAACCGATGCATCGTCGCAGCCGCGCCGCTGCTCCGCCGCCACGCCACCGCACCGCCGTTGCTCTATCTAGTCTCTCTCTCCTCACAGCTCCCTCTCTCTCTCCTCACAGCTCTCTCTCTCTCTCTCTCTCTGTCTGTCTGACTGAATATATGCGGGTGTGTGTGTGCAGGCGGAAAGGAGAAGGGGGTAAGAGTGGGAGGTGGCTTCCGGAGTGTTTGGGGGTCGCCGGAGCTCGCCAGAAACGCGGCTCTGGTCAGACCCGAGCATCAAGGAACAGGGACAAGGGGCTAGGGTTTGGGTAAGAATGAAGAAGATAAGATGGTATTTATAGGATAGGGTTTAGTTAGGTTTAGGTGGTGTGTTGGGCCAAGGCCTGTTAACCCGATCTAACGTTTTTGAGTGGCCCGAACGTACCGACGAGATCCGATTTCAAGTACAAGTTTCATAAAACGTCGAATTTATTTTGTTTATTATTATTATTATTATCTAGAAAAATAATAAAAATACGAGGCGTTACAAAAAGTTATATATGTATTATATATAATAATAATAAATAAAAATGTATAATTTTTATTCGAATTTCGAATCGAATTTGAAATTATAAATTCGTATTCGATTTAGTGGACTCGAATTGAATTGAATTGAATTCAAATTCGAATTCTTATAATCGAAACAAATTCTTGATAATCGAATCGAATTTCGAATTTTTCGAATTCGAAACGAATTCTGAACACCCCTACCGGAAGCTCCCACTCAGCAAAGCTGAAATAATAAATTAAGCAAAGACAGGGTTGTAAACGAGTCGAGCCGAACCGAAACAAGGTGGACTCAGGCTCGACTCGTTTAAAAATCAAGTCGATCCGAGCTGGCTCATTTTTCTTAGTGAGCTGGAAAGTTGGGCTCGGGCTCGACTCGTCAAAAGCTCGAGCCAGCTCGTGGCTCATCGAGTTGGTCATTTGTTTAAAAAAAGTTTATATTTTTGTATTTTTTACAAATAATGATATACATAAAATCAAAAAACAACAAATAAAACATTATTTAGGCTAATAGAATATTTATTTTGGGCAAGTTTAAATAAAACGAATAAGAAAAGATTATATGTTACTTACCTTAATATATACTTTTTTTAAATCCATATTACGAATTAAGACTATAGCTTAACAATTTATTTATTTCGATAAAAAATGACCGTATTACTAATTAAACAACATTTCTTAAATATATTAGAATCTACACACACATATATAATTCAGAGTTTAATTTAAACGAGCCAAACGAGCGAGCCACGAACCAACCTACCTTCGAATCGAGCCAAGCCGAGCTAGCTCGTTTAAAACGAGCTACCTTCGAATCGAGCTTTTTTCAAGCGAGCCTCGAGCCACGGGCTTTTCAAACAGCCCTAAGCAAAGTCACACCAGCGTGCGGAAGTTGGAAGCTAGAAGCTAGGAGTTGGAAGCCAAAAGCTAGAAGCTAGAAGCTGGAAGTCGGAAGCCGGATGCTCATGTTACTGTACACACATTGGCTCTTAAACTTGCAAAGTTAAAATGATGTGACTTTCCTCGAAAGTGAATAAAGTTGCATAGAGACACACGATCTGACATTACCTAATGAGGCAAGGTCATCCGCACAAGTAACATCACCTAGAGATAAGCTTTACCACATATAGAAGGTATGAGCTGTCGATGAGCTTCCCAGGGCAGACCTTTCTGCCTATAGAAGGAAGTCTTCTCCCAGCTACAATGGTATGTTCTCATTACTCTCTCTCTCTCACTCACTCTCTCTCTCTCTCTCTCTCTCTTTCTCTCTCTCTATAAAACTACTCTCTATCTCTTACGCTTCTCTTAGAGATCAAACGACTGATTCTCATGCCGGAGTCCAAACGCGGGAGACCAGCTCTCGCGTTAAGGCTAACGGTGTTCTTTGATTGCAGATCCCGACGAGGAAGCTATCGATTGGAGTGGATCTTGGACTTTCCCTTATCATACTCTTGATGTTTTAACAAGTCTAAATACTATTCTTTTTTGCAGACATCACCGACACCACCTCCACCCGTAACTCGCTAGTCACATCTTCGATCAATAGTCATGTGGCATCTTCTTCAATTGATTTCCTTTGTCATCTTCTTCACATAGATCGACTGACCACTAGCAAGATCTTGTTGGTTGTCCATAAAAGCCTTAGTCGACCCATATACAAAAAAATAAATAAAAATAATATTAGTTACCACCGTATCCACAGGCAAATACCATTTCCGTCACTTTAGAGTTGAGACAAGTGGACACAATAGTCACGACATGATATTTTGGTGATTTTTATCACCAACGTTTCTAGAATCCTTGTTCATCTTGAGTCCTGATCTCTTCATCGTGCATGGTTGTCGGTAAACAGGGAAACAACTACAATGATGAATGTCAATGCACAACTTTTCGGCAATGGTGAATGTGAATGATCGCCGACGATGATGAACGTGAAGAAAATGAAGTCCCTTCATTCAAACATGTTTTGTTAATTTCTATTTTAAAAAGAGACACCCCCTAAAGCCCAACATGCATTGACGAGTGCTCTTTTTAGTAAAATTGTCCACGACATCGAAGTACAGTTTGACTTGAACGTTAGACAAAAAAACCATTTTTGAGTGTCTACAAGCACCACATGCACAAGATTTACTTCTTGCTATACCTATAGATGAGTTAGGCCAGCATATGTCGCTGGTGGAATACTATACTATCCTTAAGTATTGCCTCATGATTCCTTTATTCACAGTTGATGAGGTTTTCCCAGTTTGTCATAAGACGTGTTTGGATTCTTTTGGGGAGCATGTAGTTCATTGTAGAGAGCTCTCGGGGGTTCAAATACCGACATGAGTTGGTTAGGGATGTCCTTTTTGACATATTATTTTGGTGACTTTTATCACCAACGTTTCTAGAATCCTTGTTCATCTTGAGTCCCGATTTCTTCATCGTGCATGGTTGTCGGTAAACAGGGAAACAACTACAATGATGAATGTCAATGCACAACTTTTCGGCAATGGTGAATGTGAATGATCGCCGACGATGATGAACGTGAAGAAAATGAAGTCCCTTCATTCAAACATGTTTTGTTAATTTCTATTTTAAAAAGAGACACCCCCCAAAGCCCAACATGCATTGACGAGTGCTCTTTTTAGTAAAATTGTCCACGACATCGAAGTACAGCTTGACTTGAACGTTAGACAAAAAGCCGTTTTTGAGTGTCTACAAGCACCACATGCACAAGATTACTTCTTGCTATACCTATAGATGGGTTAGGCCAGCATATGTCGCCGGTGGAATACTGTACTATCCTTAAATATCGCCTCATGATTCCTTTATTCACAGTTGATGAGGTTTCCCCAGTTTGTCATAAGACGTGTTTGGATTCTTTTGGGGAGCATGCAGTTCATTGTAGAGAGCTCTCGGGGGTTCAAATACCGACATGAGTTGGTTAGGGATGTCCTTTTTGACATATCCAGGCGCGCTGCTATTTCTGCTAAGAAAGAGGCCCCCGTTAATTTCTTAACTGACCCATTGGAAGGGAGATCTATCGTCGACCAGCCGACATTTTGGTCTTTGGATGGGTAGGAGGAAAACATGCATGTGTGGATCTACCAGGGGTTTCCCTGCTTGTGAGCTTAGGGGATAGTGCTTTTACGGTGGGTCAGGCTGCTTTAAAGGCTGCTTCAGGCAAAGTGACCAAACACGAGAAAGCATGCCTTGACAACCAGCACGTGTTTAGCTTTTGATACCTTTGGTTTCCTGGCACCAGAAGCTGTGGACCTACTTAGTCGAGTTCAAAGGGTCAGGCATAGTAATATTATGACTTCGAGATCTATGGACGTAGTTTTTAAAAAACTTAGTTTTGCTATTCAAAAAGGGATAGCGACGCAGCTTGTTACACGTTAACATCTATCTCTATGTAAATTCGTGCACTTAGGTTATTCAAAAGAGTGAAGCAATAAACAATCGTCCATTCATCCCATGAAATCAAAAGCATAACGGTCGATTGAACAATAGGTCTATAACCTAAGGGTGAAAGTTGAAATTAAGAAAAAGCACATGCATCATTTGAGTAGTTTGCTCTTAAGTATAAAGTTACAAAAGTGTAACCGATGACGGTAGTAGTAGCTAGCTAGCAAAGTTGTTTGTTGTTTATCTTAAAGATCTCTTGCTAACTTTTTCACACTTAAATTTATCGCTTTACACTCCATATGGATATTTACGAAAAGTCCACATCGCTCCACTTATAGTTCAAATAACTAAATAAGTTTCTCCCATCTACAAACACTAGAAGCATTACTCGTCGCTAACGAAAAAACCGGTTCAATAAATTTCCAACCAGTTTCTGCCTTTTAGGTCTGTCCCGGGTTCAATAAGAGTAGCTACCCCGGTTATGTGAGGCGAGGTTTAGTGGGTGACATTGGACTGGCAGCGCCGGTTTCTAGTTTAACCACTTTGACTGGCTGGTCTGATTCGATTTTAGTAACGCTATAATAATAACAGTACGGTATTCTGTTTAAATAGCTTGATGTGGTTGATTGATTTAGTAATCGTTAATATAAGTTACGTTTTTTAATAGCTAAGTTATTTGAACGTGTTATGAGTATGTAGGTGCAATATTTATTGATATGAATGTGTGATGATAAGTACAAGTTAATACTAGCAACTTGCTACAAAAGTTATATGTTATCAATTACTTTAAGCAGGGTTTTAAAAATCGGTTTTTACATCATATCGGGTTAGGTTCAAAAATGGTTCAATCAGTTGAATCGGGTTGTACCAAGCTGTTCAACCGAGTTGACTACATAAAATACAATTTCAACTCAAAAATAATAAAAAAGCACCAATAATAAAAAATTTCAAAAATTAATCTATAATCCAAAAATAGACTATTTTGAGTGCTAGGTTTATTAAAAAGGTAAATCAACACTATTTTGGGGATATATTAAAAGTCCAAATTTTAACCTACCGGTTTAAACCGGAATAATCCAATTTACTGGCGGTACAAATTCTTTGTCGCTCCCCAGTTTACCGATGTGATTCATGCCGGCTAAGCTTCCGGCATCCGGTTTAACCGGTTCAACCGGCAGGTTTAAACTGGTTTTTAAAACCTTGCTTGTAAGAAAATTGTTGGAGAAGTAAAATGGAACATTTGTTACCTTAAATTGCTACTGATTTAAAAAAATTTGTTGTAACCAGATTGGTCATCACCTTACCTTAAAAGTTAATAATTTGGTTTAAAAAGTTTTGGATTGAACGAGGAGTTGTGATCACTTGATGAATAACAACAATAGTTGTGCCACGTCAAATAATAGAGGTTAACATGTGGACCCATGAAATCGACCATCTTTAATAATTCAAATAAAAGGTCCCTCCTTACCAATATTCTTCGTTGTCGAGGGAGCCGATCTGTTATATCCGTCTCATCTCTAACAACTTCTCTCTTTCATACTAACGACACATTATGTTTGCCCTTTCTTGTTTATCCCTAAATCATCCTTAACCGTGTAAATGATCACTTTTTCGATCTATTTCTAAACCAATTCCGGATATAAGAAGTAAAACAAATAAAAACTACTATACCCAAATAAAAATAGTTTAAAAAAAAATTTGTAGACGTAACAACATTTCACTAACTTAAAAATACAAGATAGTAACATAGCGTGTTTCTCACAGGCACCAACCAGTCTTTCCTCCCTTCCTGCTTTCCCATTTGCCCACTATGTCCACCCTTACTAACAGCATTCACATTCTATCTATCAAATTCTTCTAAGAGAAGGGTTTTTATATTATAAAAAGTGGTTATAAGTAGTTGTGAGCGGGAAAGAGAGAAAATGTTACTGTTCATCTGTATATTTGAGAGGACACTGTCACCCTCTATAATTTTTTAATATATTTTAAAAGTGGTTGTGAGTAGAGATGAGAAAATTTAATGATAAAAGTATAAAAATATATTATTTAATTAAAAGAAGAGTGTATATATAATTATTTTTAATGTAATTATATTGTTGGGTAAAAATAATGAATAAGATCTGAGTGTTCTAACGTTACCAACTAAATATAAGGAATTGAGTTAGAAAAGGGTCAAACAAAAAAAAGAGCATAGTTAGCATTTCATCTGGATTTACACGACCTACAAGTAAAGAACAAACACGTCTAAACAACCTAGACTCTTGGCAAAAGCCATGAGAAGGTGGCCCCTACATCAACCCTAATAGTTTTCTCTAATTTTAAATAAAAATTTTTAAGTCCTCTAACTTTTATGCTTTTAACTATCTGAGTCTAAAATTAAATGTTTTAACCATCTAAGTACCTGGTTTTTTCAATCTATAACCATTTGTAACAATGGAGTAACAGTCGCCTGAGGCTATGGTGGTGGTTGCAGCAACGGAGTAACAATTGTCTGATCTGTACAGATCTTACTCAAATCTATAAAGATTGGTTGAAGATGGTGGTGGTTTGTTAACTACGGTGGTGCTCTAGTGGTCTGTTAACTTTAGTGGTGTTGGTGGTGGTGAAGTCAGAGAGAGAAAGTGACAGAAAATGTAAATTTTATTTAATTATTATTTTTAAAGGAGAGGGGCATTTTAGTCTTTTCATAAAAAAGCTAACAGATTTTGTTAACGACGTTACAAATTTGGACTTAAATAGTTATAAATTGAAGAAAATAGATACTCAGATAGTTAACAAATTTTATTTTAGACTCAAACCACAAAAACACTAAAACACAGAGACTTAAAGCGAAATTCATTCACTCTCTTTAATTTTTATTTGAGTTAAATGTCATTTTAGTCCATGTGGTTTGGATCATTTTGCTAGTTTAGTCCAAATGTTTCATTTTCCCCTGTGGGTCCAAAAAGGTTGCAACGTTGTCATTTAAGTCCACTAGCTTAACTTTATTCATTTGTTAACGAGAAGGGCAGTTCGGGTATTTTATATGTAATTCTGTTAACTAGAAGGGTAATGTGGCCGTATAAAATGACTGGATTGCCCTTTTCATTAACAAAAAAATGGATGAAGTTAACCCAGTGGACTAAAATGGCAACGATGAAACCTTCTTGAACCCACAGAGGAAAAATGAAACCTTTAGACTAAACTGGCAAAATAACTCAAACCTAAGAGACTAAAATGACATTTAACTCTTTTTATTTTTTAGTTGTAAAAACACTTAAATCATTGAAGGTGAAAACACTTTTGAGTGTCAATTTAAAATCAAGTTTTATATTTGTGAGTGTCAATTTTAAATCCTGTTTTATATTTGTGTTTTCAATGTTGGTAAATGGAACATATTTAATAACCCTGGAGTATGAACTTTGAAGCTAAGCAAACAGTCTCCAGAGCAGAACGTTGTTCCTGGACCATTGTTTTATAAAAACAAGCCGGTAAAGAGTTGTTAATACCTCTAGTGTGTTATATATACTTTTCTTTAGATTTCTTGCAATATTAAAAATTTGTATTACAAACTAATCTGGTAGATTGTACCCTTTGGATATGTTTAAACATGTTTCAATATATATATTTGACGACATACTCAAGAAAAATACATGAGTTCTGGTGGCCAATGCTCGTAAGTTATTAGTTCGATAAAACTGTTATATTTTTTAAAGATCGACGCATACTTTCTAACTCTACATCACCTAAAATAGTGAGAAAATAACGTTATATATAAATACTGAGAAAAATCTTTTAATAAGATTTTTGTCCATTTTAAGATATAGAAATTACAATGCAGTGTTTTAAAAACCGATTTTTAAATCATATCGGGTTAGACTCAAAAAACAGGTTGTACAGGGTTGTTCAACCAGGTTGACTAATTAACCCAGAAATCCATAAATTACAATTTAAACTCAAAAAATAATCCAAAACTACATTATTACATGATAATAAAAATTCCAAAGGTTAATCGGTAATCAAAAAATAATCCAAAAAGTCACTATTGGTATCTTTTTGGGCGCTAGGTTTTACTAAGAAGTTAAATTGTCACATTTTAGGCCCGTATATAAAAGACTAAAAGTCCAAATTTTAACCTTTGGGCTGGTATTAGTTTACCGGTTTAAACTAGTATAACCAACTTACCGGTGGTACAACTTCTTTATCGTTCCCTCAGTTTACCGGTATGATTCGTGCCGGCCATGCTTTCGACATATGGTTTAACCAGTTCAGCATGCCGATATAAACCGGTTTTTAAAACCTTGATTACATGTATAAACTAGCATCCCAACCCCTTTCTCGATTACTCCATTACATAAGAAATCTTTTCAAAATGCTCGTAAAAAAATATATGTTATTTTATATAATTTCAGGAACCAGGAACACATATATGGTTACTCCAACTTTTTAATTATTATGTTTCATATCGAGTATAAAAGGTTTAAAAAAGGGTAATAAAAACAATAAGGATGTTTGGGATTAAGTGAACAATTGAGAGTTGTTTGGCTTTATGTTTACATTGGCATGTGAATCATAATCGGGCTTCGCATGGAGTTCCCACTACCTATCTCACCATCATCAAAATTTATACAAGTGTTGCCTTGTTTCCGGTTATAATTATTATTTGGATGCACATATTTCTTTCTCAAACTTTGGTTAAGTTTATCAACTTGTAATTTAATTGTTTTAAGCTTTTTTTAGTATAAAATGTCAAAATGGTCCGTAAGTTTAGACAATTTTTGTCACTTCTGTCCAAAAAAATAAACATTTTGTATCTGGGTCTATCAGGATTTTTGTTGTCATTTTTATCCAATTGGCAAACTGCATTAGAATTTTCTGTTAATTTCTCTTTTTTATCATTTTCCTCGTTTAAATGAAAGGTGTAATCGTCATTTTATGTCATAATTTATTTTAATTAAACGAGGAAAACGACAAAAAAGGGAGAAGCTAACAGAAAATTCTAACACAGTTTGCCAATTGGATGAAAATGACAAAAAATGAAACCTCAGGGACTCAGATACAAAAAAAGTTTCATTTTTTGTTTTAAGTGGCAAAAGTGATCTAAACTCAGGACCATTTTTGGGTTTTACTCTCTTTTTTTTTGTATACATGGTGTAAATTTTATAGGAAGAAGCATGGGGATCGTTGATCATTCGTTTGGTGAATTTTTTCTACTAATATTCTATTTCTTATAGTTTGACTTTATTTTCGGAGTTGTCAATTTGCCATAAATAAAACTCAGAGTTAATTACTGTTTTCGTCCATGTGGTTTGTCAAAAATCACTATTATAGTCCATTAGTTTAAAAATTGCGATTTCAGTCCCTGTGGTTTCACTTTCGTAACCATTTAAGTCCCTGTAGTTTCACTTTCGTAACCACTTCAATCCATTTATTCTGTAAGTACAGGGACTGAAATGATTACGAAAGAGAAACCACAGGGATTGAAATCGCAATTTTTAAACTAATGGACTGAAATAGTGATTTTTAATAAACCATAGGAACGAAAACAGTAATTAACTCTTTATAAATAAAACTGTTGAGACGAATGCAACATAAAGACTAATTATTCGTATTAATCATTCTTATTTAAGTCACAAGGAATTTAACTTACGAATAGTTATTTAGTAATTTATTTATGTAATTATGTTAAACTATAAGCAAGTGAGAAATGACTCGAAGACCGCTAAAAGTTCATAATAACGATTCTAATAATCATTAGAAATGAAAAGATATGATTATAAATTTTATTTTAAGTATTCTTTATTACCTATAAATTATGCAATAAATACATGCCATGTTGTTTTTATATGAGTTACTCTTAGTGGAATTAAGCATGCACCATAAATAAAGGAAAACAAGCCTTGGGCATGCATCCAACAATCACGAAAAAAAATGAAGAAATATGATTTTGTGGGAAAGTGCAAGGTATGATTTATGAATTGTTTAAACCTCACACATTACGCTCATATATGTCACATTAGCTCATACTTTTCGTTTGAAAAAAAAAAAAGAACAAAAGAGTCAGGATCTTGCATAACATGCGAAAATGTTATACATGTCTCCTAGGTTTTGTAGTTTGGGATAGGATTGGATATCTCTGAATCGTGTATGATATTTTTTTAAACTAAAGTATTTTGATAATGTTTTCAAAATCTTTAATAGAATAATTCAAAGAGAAACAAGAAGAAGTGTATATATATATTTTTCTGTTATGAAAAATGTGTACCAAAAAATCTACTAAACATTTGTGTTTTATAGTTGAGAACCATCGCAACATATGGTTAAACAACACATGCACACTTAATGAAATGGTGGGTTGGTTGTCAGTTAGTCAGTTGCATAGTTGAAAGTTATTCTGTTACCATCAGAATATTACGTTGGACACTTGGAAGTGGTTAACTATTAATAGTATAAGTTACTATTGCTAGCCAAAGTTGCTACTTAACCTAATTGTTGTTGATCACAGTTTCTACCTATGATCACCAAACATTTATAACTTGTTCCTACTAATAATCAATTCCCATTCTACTATCTATTAGTCATGCATATCTGCATATCTGAAGTAACTTTCAAAGGCTTTCTAACATAGTAATTGAATTTCCGTTCGTTGTGGACGTCTGTCGCTCAGTGGGTAGCGAAGCCCCACAAGGGGTTGACCTAGGGCTGTAAACGAACCGAATGAACACGAACAAGGCCTTGTTTGTGTTCGTTCGTTAAGGAAATAAATGTGTTCACAAACGGTTCATGAACATTTACCGAACGAGTTTTTATGTTCGTGTTTGTTCGTTAAAGAAATGAATGTGTTCACGGACGCTTCACGAACACACATGGAATCGGCGAAAGAGACCGAGGCTAGACGTGGATGGCTGAGTGAGCAACTAGAACTTGAAGCCATAATCGTTGAACAAATGTCGATAGTGTCCGTCAATGTGAATATTGAGGAAGGAAAGGAGAACAATACATAAACATAGTGGAAATATAGCTTTCTATTTTAATTTTTAGGATACTTAAATAGATAAAAGTTAAAGAATATAAAAATTTAGATCAAATAAATAAAAGTACAAAAATCTCATAAAAACATAAACAACCGAGGATGATAGAATGTTTACAAACATGTTACCGAACGTTCACGAACACAACTGAACGAACGAGACCTATGTTCATGTTCGTTCATTTAACTTATCGAACGAAATTTATTGTTCATGTTCGTTCATTTATTAAACGAACGAACAAACACGAACTTCCCGCCAAACAATTCACGAACTGTTCGCCGAACGTTCGGTTCGTTTACAGTCCTAGGTTGACCCCTTGTGGCGCAACACCCCACACCTCCTAACTCTTATTGATTTTTTTTAGATCTCCCTTTGGCTTTGTGTAAATTCTAATTAACTAGAATAACTTGATGACATTAAACGCACGAACATATTTTTTTTTAAGTGAAGTATGCATTTTTGGGTAAAGACTTTAATGTGTGGATATGCTAGTCAAAAAATTACTCTTAACCAAATTAGTGCCTTTTATGGTTTTGGTGAACATTTGGTATTTGTGTTTGTCATACTTAGGCTCCAAGAAACAAGACCCCTATACATAATAACCCTAACCCACAAAGTCTACAAATTTGTATCCTCCATCAGCTCTCTTCTAAGAAACACAGTCAAACATCAAAAATTGTGATCAGTTTAATATCACTTACAACTCTAGCTACAAAATATATACTTGAAGGTGGCAATTCCGACCAAGTCGTTGGTTTCTATTCCGTCCAACATACACAACGAATTAACTGGCGAGCATGACTGAGGTATGGTTTGATAGGTTGTATTTAACTAGTTAGTCTTTTTTTTTTTTGAACAACTTTAGATTTGAGAACATTATGAGTGTAATGTTGAATTGAATTTAGGTGAATGTTCTTTTTTTTCCTTACATTGTTCTTCAAACTGTTTGAATAAAACTATAAGACTACTTAATATGGGTTTTTTTAGGATCAGGGGATTTAACAAAACTTTTAAGCGATCAGAATTTTTGCCTACAAATTACACTAATTTTTTAAAAGGCCTCCTACCAGTACATGTAACTCCACCCCTGTTAGGGACTAATATATTAGCTTATGTAGGGAAAGAGTAATCATGATGATATTTTATAGGGATAATGAGTCATTGGATCAATATAGTAATAATAAAAAATACATATTCCAGAGATCTCTATATTTGTAAGGAGAATAATATTGTATGAAATATATCGCTTACAAAACATATTACAATAAGGGTAAAGTACAAATGTACATAAAGATCGGGGGATCCAAACTATTTTCTTCAATAGGGGATTCAAAAGTAAATACGACCGAAAGAATCGAGGAAACTATAAGTTGTTAGGCGTGGCTTAGGACTTGATGAACACGGTTCCTTAATCTTCAAACATATGTCTCTTAAGGTACAACAACTAGAGATGTAGGTGCACTATTAGAGATGAGCTTGCAAGTTTGAGATAGAATCGAACTTTTCAGTGTTTGTTGTTCATGGAAAGAAGAAATTAACGAATTCGGTGTTTTATTGTTCATGGAAAGAAGAAATTAACGAATAGAATGGGCCTTTAAATTCATATTATTGCAATACTTTTCAGTGAGAGTAATAATCCTTTATATTTTTAGAGTAAAGTACAATTTCAGTCCATGTGATTTACATCCAATCACACATACAACCCTCATTTGAAAAAAAAAAACGAACAATCAGGTCTATATGGTTGTCGATTGCATGCAATCAAGTCCCTCCCACTAACGTCCGTTACTTGAACGTTGGCATTTCTATTAAAAGACCAAAATGCCCCTTAGGGACTGAAATTGCAACTCGAATTTTTGTTGTCTTTTTTACAAAGTCTGCAAGTCATCAGAGCTTGTTCAAATTATGGTCGGATATACAAACTTCTTACCTGATTAAGGCTCAAGAACAAGCGGCGGTGGGATAGTATGAAATGTCAGATTGTGCGATGGTGGTTTGAAGACGGTTGTGCGCTAACGAGGAGACTAAAGAAATGTCAGATGGTATGAAGTACAATTAGATGTCTAGCGAAGCATCAAAGTGGGAGATTGTTGGGTGGAGGCTCCGGCCTAGGGACATCGACCCTAATGGGTTAATTGACAGGTTGCATAATTTACGTTTTTTCTAAGAAGTTTGTAATCATCATCTGTTATTTAGATGTCTAGGCATTGCAATTTCTTATCATCTCTAAAAGTATTAAAAGTAAACCTAGTTACAACCTATGGACTTAGATCTGACTAGACCAAACCACTATAAAATTCATGTACGTTTGCCACAGTGATGTGAACAGTAGTCGTTAGTTAACTCGGGTCAATGTTGACTAGTCAACAAAAGTCAAACACAAGTGAATCAATAGAAGTTGCTGCTTTTTTTTATTTGTTCATAGTTGTTGATATCTCACATAAGCCATCATCTATGACATGACTTGTCACTAAACCTTACCAGATCTATCATCAGCTACATGTTCTTCTTGTTGAGACTATCAAATTACCATAAGTACCAACCAGCTTCATTTCGCCCTATGTATCCATCATAACAACAACACCTTCGGTAGGAATCGACCTCTTACTAATGTTGAAGCAACCTTAAATATATATAGGCAAATCTCGTTGAGGAGTGCATGCAGAAAACTGCCACCCTTACTCCCAAGGTCGCAGTCATGGCACGTGTGTTTAAGGGTGCTTTGTACCTATTAGGGTCACTGAGTATGGAAGTAACATCCTAGAAATGCTCTCACCGGTAAAACTCCAATGTTTAATCGACCAACTATGGGGGACAAATTTTATCTATTTCCTTCTATATTTTAAACTCACTACATTCAGAATTGAGATTTCATTTATCTACTATGTTTTGGACACATCTTAACTTCTTTTGAAGCTCTCAACTAGAATGCAAACCCATAAATTGTTAACTAAATAATACCACACACACATACAAACATATATATATATATATATATATATAGTCTTAGGATCCGATAAAAAAATTATTTTTCGTAAGAGGTGTGAGAATGCATAAATATATAGTCTTAGGATATATATATATATATATAGTCTTAGGATCCTGTAAAAAAAATATTTTTCGTAAGAGGTGTGAGAATGCATAAATTTGACATGTAGACATCATGTTTGGACTTAGACATGCTGTTTAGGGTTGTTTTAGCAAGAAAAACACCAAATATAATAATTTAAGACACAATGCAATGAATTATAGGCTTAAAACTTAGAACACTATGCCAAGAACGTTAAGTAATGTGTTTTAAGTGTTAAGCTGTGTGTTTTAGTTGTGTTTTAAGTTTCATGCCCATAATTCGTTGCATTATGTTTTAAATTGTAATGTTTGGTGTTTTTCTTTTATGTTTATTAGAAAAGATGTTTTAACTCACACCATGAATCAGTTCATCTTACTACGCTAATGTTTTTTAATAAACATAAAAGAATACCCTTGGTTGCATAGAAGCCTAAACCAGCCGAGTCGAGTGTGAGGTTGTGTATGCTTGAGCTCGGCTTGTTTAACATATAACAGCTTGGGTTTGGTTTTGTTTGTTTTAAGTTCTATTTTTAAAGCTCAAGTTCGGTTTGTAAGTAGTTTTCCAAGCTTGAGCTTGGCTCGTTTATTATTTGTTTATTGTCGTTTAATTTATTTGTATGTATTTATAAATTTCCTATGTAATTATTATTTATAATTTTATTATAAGATTAAACATTTTATTTAGTTATTTTTTATATAATTTTTAATCATAATAATAAATCTTATCTTAATATGTATTTAATATATAAAATCATATTCATATAAAAATAATAGGCTCGTTTAGGCTAGCAAACCTACTCAAGCATGATAGGTGAAGCACATGCTTCGGCTCGTCTATTAAACGCGCTAGTTTTAGGCTTGAGTTCGCGATCGAGCTTGTTTAAGCTTGGCTCTACTTTAAAACAAGCCGATTTAAAATAGCTTAGGAGCGACTTGTCTTATTTAGAATAGCTCAGGTTGCAATGAAAACTCCAACAAAGAGGCGAAAAATTAAATAACTTGATTACTATTAGATTTAATATTTTTATTAAATATTAATATTTTACAAATCATGATTTTTCTTAAACTAAACTGAAAAACCATTTAAGATATATATTATATTTTACACTATGACCTTGTAACTAATTTTGATTGAAGTGAAGCCATTGTGGAAACTAGTGGCGATGACCCACTTGAGGGAGATATTTTAAGATAACGAATTGAATGGTGAGTTAGCCTGCACGAGGCCAGTGCTATCTCTCTCATCATTATAACTTAGTCGTAAAGGGCTCCATTTCACATACTCTTAGAACCAAGGACCCATTCCCATGTGCCACAAGACTATATAATGTATGTGAGTTTACCTATCTTTGTTATTAAGGCTACAATACTATGTGTAGTCAGTGGCAAAGGTTGAGATTTTTGACAGAGGGTTGAAAACGTATATACCCAAAAGTTTCTATAGAACTGTGGGGTCGAAAACGTATATACCCGAAAATTTCTATACGAAAGCTACATATATAACACTACTGAGCGAAAAGTTCGGGGGGTCGGGCACCCCCCGGCCCATTCTAAGGTACGCCCATATATGTAGTTAGACGTGAAAGGGGGCGCTAAGTAGCCCATCGTTACCGTAGTAACGGGGTTGAAGGGAGTAGTGTGAGGCTAACTCAAAACCAACCAATTATACATTTTAATTTTGCTTATATTTTTTTCGTTTAATTATTTTTTTGGTTAAAGCCAATGCTACACCATTGTGAAAGTGTGGTTTAATTAAAAGCTTCTTGCTTACTTGTGACGCTGAGTTAGCATTTTAACTAGCAACTTTAACACCCTTAACTACACATAGTTTATGGCTATGTTTTTGTTTTCACTAGTTTTTACACATGTAAAAAAGTAATTGTCACAGCACTTACTTATATTCACTTTTTTTTTAATTGTTTCGATATCCACAACCCATTAGAATAATATTTAACTTAGATAAATTAAAAAAAATAAAAAAATGGTGTGTTGTTGGTTTGTGGTTGGTTGAAAGCATGAGCTCTCCCATCTCACGCCCATTATATAAGTCACGCCACCTCCCATTCACGCATCTCATGTCAAGGTTAGGTGTCTGTATATGTTTTTATCGAACGATTACATTTATTAACAAGGCCCCGCCCTGCTAGCAAACAACTAGCAAAAGGATAAAAAAAAACAACTATAACAAGCACAGAAGGAACAATAAAGACAGGGTATACATAAAGGGATCTCCACTTGCTCCGATCAATAGCCAAAGTCTTAGACCGATTATTAATCCAAATGAAGCTTAACGATTTGACCTTAAACATTTGAGAAACTCCATTTGCTTCAAGCATGCTAGATACTCTAACAAACGACCAAAATAACGGATTGAACAATTCTTCTTCTATGAGATACAACCGGGATGGTCTTGTGAAGCTCATACAAATCATGGACCGCGAAAACATAAATCACAGGAATTTTGCACCACTTACTAATATTTTTCCACAACACCAAAGCTACAAAACAAGATATAAAGATATCATTAGGCGATTTATATATTGACCTGCATAAATAACACAAGGATGAACCATTGTATATTGATTAAAGCACTAAGGGTCAGAATGTTGTCCAAAAGAACCTTCCACCCAAACATATTGACCTTTAAAGTGACCTATATGTTCCACTCAAGGATATTTTTTAGTCGGACAAGGTTCAATAGAAACCAACAACCTCTTCAATGAGGCCACTGATCACAAACTACCAGTGCTATCTCCTAAGCAAGCCCATTCATCTTTACCGTCCCCAAACCAAAGTTATAATCCGTCCAGTTTCATGATCTCCTCAATTTCCATTCGAAAATTGTTTTTCCACTCCTACACACCTGACACAATCCCATCCTGTACATGGCAACGATTTTCCACTGAACATACTTTATTTAAATCTAAACCAAAGAGACAAGGTAAAGGGTCTTTAATGGCTTATCTGTAAGCTAAACGCCCAACCAAAGCCTTATACTATCACCCTTACCAACCTTGCTGATGTGCTTAGATAGTAACAAATAAATTGAACACAAAACATAACGAGCTTTAAGGTAAAACACCAAATAACTACTAACTACACACGTAACAAGCAAGTGTACCTATCAGAATATAGTATAGTTCAGGTAAGTTACTGAGTATAAATTCTAGGACACAAAATATATCAACTTTAATATTGTGAATAATATCTTACCTATGTGACTTTGAAATTTGAAATAATGAGAAAAATCGAAATACTAAAAATAAGTTTTAGAAGTCAGATATAAGAAAGAATAACCAATTACGATCGGAATCCTCCTAATACTTTTATAAAGTCTTTTGAATATAAATTTATGAAAAACTCATTATAGTAGAAACTATTAATGAGGTGCGAAGTGTTAAGTAGTAATTACCCACTCAAATTCAACCACACAATCACGAATACTCAAGCTATAGACACACTTAACTATCTGGTTTTAAGTAACTAAGTAATTTATCTACCCCTTGTGATTAGAGCTTCTTTTGTTGTTTAGTCATACACATTCACGAATTGGGCGATTTACTATCTATGTTACTTAATTTTAAGCAAACTCTTACTAATTTCCAAACTATTTTAATCAAGTTCTTCCCATAGGTGACCCATATACATTACCAACCCTTGAACA
Source organism: Scalesia atractyloides (assembly GCA_947069175.1). Taxonomy (NCBI): domain Eukaryota; kingdom Viridiplantae; phylum Streptophyta; class Magnoliopsida; order Asterales; family Asteraceae; genus Scalesia; species Scalesia atractyloides. The sequence goes on along the minus strand of CAMTDV010000006.1, from coordinate 5,031,933 downwards.
AGTTTATTCATCACCTACTAAGTATCAAGTCCTATACTAATGATCAATATATAATTCAGAGATAGATAAAGCATATCAAATATGCATAACCCTACATAGAAAGATCTAGATTACCCACACAAACTCATTCAAAGATCAATACTCAACATATAGATTAACACATCAAAATATCAATGATAAACACTTATCTAAATTCACACTTTCAATAGATTGATCACATGTATGCTAGATCTTCATGAATTCTCTTCCTTGGATCTTTTAGATTGATTAAAAACCTTGAACAACCACTTTTTCGCTCTTTAGTCATTTTCTTTACAACCTAGGGTTTCTTGGACGTCTTATTTTATTTATACGGTCCACGTAGGTTTCGGGCCGAGTACAACACGTATGCTCCAATCGGATACGACATGTACTTATCCACATTAGCAATTGGGCCGAGTAGGGTTTTAAACTTCTAAGGCGGTGCAACCTAGCTCCAAACCTTACGACCCGTACTCTTCTGATCAGTACGGCTCATACCAAACTTGGTCTAACTACCTTTTTGATTTCTTAAGTTAAGTTCGTATTTTGACTTGGAAATCCATCTTTCTAACTAAATACTTGCAAAACACCAATTCATAAATATTTAACCAATTCAAGGTGAAATTTCCCTAAACAACTACTAAAATGGAGGGTTTTAGACATTAAAAACTATGTTGTCTTTCAACACATCACTTGCCATTGATAAATTTACCCATACAAAAATTCAAGGTCACTAAGAAATTTTCCAGTTTAGCAACAATACCCCACATACTTGTTAATTCCTTGTTGAATGGAAGAGCCAGCCAAATTCTTTGAGTGTAATGTAAAATCACTATTATCCTCCTCCATAAGCTCTTTGTTGGGTGGTTTAGAGTGGAGGCTCAATCAAGGGAGGGAGGTCGACTGTCACACCCAACCGATGGCGGAAAGATCGGGATGAGTCGTTCAAAAGCATCATAACACTATTGGTTTCAATATGTTTAAATTTCATTTCATAAATAACTAAAGATTCAAATACAAGGTTTCAAAAGAAAAGCAAACATAACAATTGATTACTAAGATGCGTTTCTAAAGCTTGTCCTAACTTGATTTCCTCATGTCTTGACTATCAACCTGCAACATGTATTAAAATATGATCAACAAAATATGTTGAGCAAGCATACAAGTTTGAAAATAAGTATAAGCATAAAGTTTGTCGCAATTCCATCATGGCAATATATAATCAAGTTTAAACTAGCATACTTAAACAATCTAAGCATAATGAAATAGCACGGAGACATGGATTAAAACTAGCACGTGTAGCTAATATAAGTGCAACAAGTAGCATGTATATACAAGGTTAAACTAGCACACATAACTAACATAAATGCATCAGGTAATAAGTTTTATGGTTTGTGTAGTTGTATGCATTTGCTTTCGTAGAATATAAATTTTGTTAAATGAATACATGTTGCACCCCAAAACGTGTTTTAAAGTGTAAAAGGGGTCGAGTATGCTCACAGTTTCACAACGCATTCCATGTCTCGTGGAGAGTTGAAGAGTTGAAGGATGGGACACCGAGGTAACCCTTCTGTTCTTGAAGAACACGAGTCTCGTTCTCGCATAAGTAAAGAACTAGAGCGTTGGAAGTTCTAAAAGTGTCGACATAAAATAATATATTCGTTTATATTTACTTTACAAACTTCATTAAAGTTTCGGTACGTTTTTATTGGTGGTTCGGCTATAAAATATATATGTGTATTTATATATATTTTCACGAAAATCTGACAGAGTTTCCTCTATTTGTGGAGGATCCCGACAACACAAGTTGTCACTTATATTTGTCAAAACGCAACAATAATCGACTCATTATCAAAATATATATAAAATTTCCATCGATATGTCAAAACATAATTAATCAATAAGTGTATCGTATAGAACTCAGTTATAAACTAGATGACATAAATATAAACAATATATGTATAAATATAAAATTCACGTCGTTAAAAGTTACCGAGTTCGCGTTGACTGAGTTTGACCTCAGTTGACTGGAGTTGACCGGGCAGCAACTTTGACCCAAAGTTTGACCGTTTGACCAGATTTGACCCGACACCAAAGTTGGCCCGAGTTCACCTGCAACAAACCAAAACTGAAACAACTCAAACCGAGGCTCGAACTAGACTAAAACTCGCAACTGAACTAACGTGCATCTTGAGCCGAACTCGTTGACTACTTGACTGAACTCGAGCCGAGATGCAACGTGACCCGAACCGAACCAAAACCCCCAACCCAAACCGAAACAAAGCTGAATGAAAACCAACTGAAACTCGAACCAGACCACCGTTGACTGCCGATGAAACAAAACTGATGTTGACCGGAACCACCACTGTCGGCGCCACCACTGCCGACAACACCACTGTCGCAGCCGGCTTATACACCTTCGTTGTCGTCGACGGTGACGGAGAGGTCGGCGCTCCTCTGTCCGATTCTCTCTCTCTCCCGTCACTTCTCTATCTAGTCTCTCTCTTGCTATCTCACTCTCTCTCTCACGGTTGCCGCCGTGTGCCGCCACCACTGTAGTGGTCGGTCGTTCAACGACCAGTGATGAGGGGAGGAGAGATTTACAGGTGCGAGATTGAAAGAGGGGAAGGAGGGTTGATCGGGTGTGGGTTCGCCGGAAGTGGCGTTGCCGGAGGTCTGCCGGAAATGCGGCTCCGGTCGCCGGGGTCTAGGGGAGCAGAGTGTGAGGGCGGCTGGATTGCTGTGTGGTGTGTGTTAGTTAGTTTATATATTAGGGTTTAGTTAGGTAGGGTTTTGTGTTGGGCCCGAGGCCCGTTAGCTAGTTACGAGGGTTTTTGAGCGGCCCGAACGTACCGACGAGATTTGATTTCAAATACATGTTTCATAAAGCGCTGAATTTATTTTGTTTATTATTATTATTATTGTTATTATTATCTATAAAAATAATAACTAAATAAATAATAATAATGACAATAAATTAGACAATAAATAATTCAGTGGTACGACACGTATTTTCTAAAATAATTTTATATGGAAACGCGAGGCGTTACATCGACCGACCCTAGCCTTGGGTCGGCTCACGCGTCTTTTATTTGACAGTTAAACTAGGATTTTAATTTAGTCGGCTCTAATTATCCCTATACAGGCTTGGGCCTAATTTGGGAATGAGGTTTCTTAACCCTATATTAGTCTCTATATAATGATTGCTTTGTACTTGTAATTCCTTGTTGCACCTGGATAATAAAAGAATCTCTAGTTGCAACACAGTGGACGTAGGTCAGCCGACGGAACCACTTTAAATCCTCGTGTCGTTTTTTGCTTGTGTGTGTGTTTAGTTTCGTGTGCATTTTAATCCTAACAACCAGTATATCAGAGCTTTGGCACTTGATCAGGGACACACGAAGAACATCATTTTGAACTAGCGAACCGTCGCGAGCCGCCGTAGTGACTGCTACCGCTGCCGCCACCTTTTCGTTCTGAGTATGACCTGTACTAGGTTATGCGAGTATGGACCGTGTGGTTGTTGTCAACAGTAGTAGCCACCATTAGGGTTCAGTTGCTTCTGTTTTTTTATAGCTTCCACCAACTAACTTATTCTCGTCAAACTTCACTATTATAGCCTTTTAGTCTCCAGCCATGGTAATGGCTAAACGAAAATCTGGTTTTGGATAAACTGAGACAAACACAACAAATCAACATATTCAATGAGCAACAGAATAACGAACTTGGTAATCAAAACAATGAGACAAAAATGAAATAATAAAAGGTGTCAAACGTGGTTGATTCGGGTTCTAGGTTTCGGTATTGATCTTTTTGATCCAACGATACGTTCTTCTGGAAAATAGATATGATTTCAGGATTAGATCTTGGGTGGCGACATCTTGTATGTGTGTTTCAATCCTAACACTCCTATTTTACAACTTGAATCTCCACTGCCACTTTAATAAAAAGTTAATTTTATAAAAAATATTATAAGAAAATTAACACTACTAATTTTTTTTATTTCCTACGTCAAATTATGTCGAAAATGCGTAGAAAACCACTGTCTCTAACACCTTTCTAACAAAAAACAGGTTAGCGGGAAAGTTGGCTTTTTTCCAGTGGTGTAAACGTTACATAAATAGAAATTAGAGAGAACAAAGTTACACAATTTTGAGATAAAATGGCAAAACTCTACATAAATTTTGCAATTTCTAATATGGACCTCTCCAATTATATTTGGCCTTAATTTTAGCATATATTTCTTCATATTCTGCCCGTGTGACATTAATCATGTTGGTTTTATCTATCAATAGTATTTTTTTTTCTTCCACTTTGATTAAAGACTTCATTTGATCTTCGAAAGTGTCGATAGCTTTTGTTTTACGTTTAAATGTTTTGGTTAGTTCCGCAACAAGATTCTTATGGCAGGAATTTTATAAAACAAAAAATATTGCAAGAATACACTAAACAAGATAAATCAGTAATGTTAAATTTCAATAAAATGATGGAGCAATGCTTGTTCGTCTCTCCCGTGATTAAAAAAAAGAACAAACAAATTTTCTTTACTTATATAACTTACACATGTGTAAGTCGTGTATAAGTTATATTATCTACACATATGCTATTAGTTTGGTCGTTCTTTTTGTTCTCACAATAATTTAGTATTCTATAATAAATATCCGCTTATATATATATGTATACACACATCAAAGAATTAACTTAATTTGACATTCTATATATTGTATAAGGTGAATGACACCATACTTTCATTTCGTATTGTGTACTTGTCTATAAATCATAAACGTTTTGTTCATTCTAGAAAACACAATGGTATATTATATATTTGGTATGGTGATAGTTTCTTTAACAGCAGCATACTGAACTAAAGTATTTTTTTTTTGAATTATTGAAACTAGCTAGCTTAGGGAGAACAACTTGCCTAGTTTTACATAGAGAGGCTGGTTAACGTACAATATTTCTTAACGTACGAGCGTATGCTGTGAAATTACGCACATTGTAAAACTCACCCTGATCATGCATGTTGAAAAATCATAATCACGCATGATAAAAAAACATAATTACACATGATTTATATAACATGTTTCATTACATAATTATAACATGCTTCATTACATAATTATAACATGCGTGATTGCAAAAACTCATTATTACTAGATTTATATAACATGTTTCATTAACGTAATTATATAACATGCTTCACTATATAATTATAACATGCTTCATTACATAATTATAACAAGCATGATTGTGTTTTTTCAACATGTGTGGTTAGAGTTTGAATTTTACAAAGTGTGAATTTCACAACGTACACTCGTATATTAAGCAATATTATATTTTACACTTTCATTATATATATATATGGGAGGGTTTAAATGAGAACACTCATCTTTTGTGAGAACCATGAGAACAAATCTAGGCCACTCATTTATATCCCTTGTATTTTAATTAAAAGGGTAAAGTGGTAATTAAACAAATTCCATATAACTCTCTTGTTTCCATTTTCACCCAAATTCCAGCACTACTCTTTTTCAATCTACGCACAAGATCTTCAGTCTAGGCATACGATCTTCAATCAGCTTTCTTATCCAATCGATTATGGTCTGGATTAATTGATCTTAAACTATTTCGTTCCTGATCCGCAGGTATGTTCTTCAATCGTTGATTGTTGAGACGGTTTTTGGATTCACTGTAGGTATGTTCTTCAATCTGCAGGTATGTTCTTTGTCCAACCGATTTTGGATTCATTAATTCTTGTTCAATCGAATTTGGTATCAATTACTTTGTTTATGTATTGGGGTTTTGTTCTGCGATTTTAGCACATGTTCCTATTGAGTTCATAATTTGGCCTAATTAATTCTTATTTGCTGGATTGCAAGTACAATTTATCCTAAATTACATGTAAGGATTATTGAATCACATGATTGATGAAGCAGGGTTAATGACTAAGATTGATATCAAAATCAGACCCACGTGTTAGCTTAGGTCCTTTATCTTAGTTTTTATATAGTGTAACTGTAATGGTTATTTAAAGTTATTGATAATGACTACAAGTATGTGTTTATATTGTGATGTAGGTTCATCTAAGATCAGTTATGAGGATATTGAAACTATGTGAGGTGAACCAAGGGTTCTATATTAAGTGTTATCAATCATGAGGAACAATTTGAAGATTTTGATGAAGCAAGTATTGGAGCTGATATGAGCATCCCATCCTGTTCAAATTTACACATGTGTAACTACTAATTGCCTGCATCCCATCATGTTCAGATTTACACATGCGTAAGTGTTGTTCTATATTCTTTGTAAAAAAAGTACTTCCTTGATACAAAATTTCAAGTTAAAAAATACATTTCAAATGCAAGTAGACTCGGTAGGATGAAACTGACGAGCAAGATTATGACAGGTTAATCGACACGAGTCGTGCTCATAGACTTTTAGCATATGCTACTTTTGTAAAAGGTTATTTCAATACTGGAAGATGTGAGGACATGTATGTGTATGTGTGTGATATTGAAGTGAAAAGGTTGTCTCAAGTCCATATGATGTTCAGTTGGCTTGCAAGGCTGCATCGGATGAATGAGAATATTGATGGTGATGCAAGGATTTTTATCAGCTGGCTTGTAGACTTGATAGGATGGAACCAATGAACGAGAGTTATGACAGGTTAATCCATACGAGTTGTGTTTTAAGACTTTTAACATATATTACATTTGTAAAAGACTATTTCAATGCTGGAATTGCGAGGCCATGTATGTGTACGGGCGTTATATTGAAGTTAAAAGGTTGTCTCAAGTCCATAAGATTTTCAGCTTTTTTGCAAGGCTGCATCAGATGAATGGGGAAATGTTGATGGTGCTTTAAGGCTTCTTATGTGTTTATTCATATTTGCGTATGTTTTTCAATTGATTGTACATGTGTGTAAATGTATGTTTTACATATGTAAATTCTTATCAATTTAATGGAAATGGCCAATCGATTTTATTAACATATGAGTTTGTTATATATGATTTACATATGTGTAATGGTTCAGTGTCACATATCTATGTGTGTTTTACATATGTGCAGCTGAATTACACATGTGTAAACCTTCATATCTATGTTTATTTTTTTTTATAACTGCAATGATTTACACATGTGTAACCTTCATATCTATGATTATTATTTTTTTAATTATTATGATTTATAAATGTGTAAACATTGATATATACTCTTATGTTTTTTAACTATTTTGATTTACACATGTGTAACTTTCATATCAGTGCTCATTTTTGTAACTATTGTGATTAACACATACGTAAACCTTTAGATCTATGATTTACACATGTGTAAACCCTTCATATCTATGCTTATTCTCTTAGCTAATATGATTTACACATGTGTAAACCTTCATATTTCTATTTCTATGAATTAACATTATATTTACACATGTGTAAACCTTCGTATCTATGATTTAACATGAACCAATCTACTTACTTCAAATCAATGATCTTTCAATTCTTTATCCTACATCAGTAAAGTAATTACGATATAGAAGTTAGCAGGTCCAAAATATATCTTTAAATTAACCCCTGCACCTAACATTTATTGACTAACATGCATATCATTATCACATTTGCAGTTGAATAAGTGCTTATAGCTTCAAAGCTATCTAGTTATCCCCTAAACATATCATTCCCAAGGGTATTTTTCGCTTCATGTCTATCCATGTAAATTTGAATAATTCTTGTTAACAAACAAGTACCAAGTTTCATAAATTTAATGACAAAGAATGTATAACTTTTTTTAACGCCAACAAAACATTGTTAATTATATCCAAAGCTAGCCGAAAGTTAGCATAAATTACAGCCACCAAAAAACATAAAACAGATACACCAAGCATCATTTAAACAACCATACAATCTAAATTAAACATATAGCAATTACCCCATGTCAGATGCTGCACTTTTGCTCTGTTTCTCAGCCACAAGTTGCCCAAAACTTTGATTTCTTCCATGGCTCCACCATCGTTTGTTGTTTCCCATCGAAAACTTTAACATTACAGCCCTCCAAAGACACCAAACTGTTGTTTGGGACATTGGGTGGATTGTTCTTCTTCACTTTGCAGACTCGCGGTTATGCATATGAATATTTAAAACATCTCTGGCTCTGAACATGAAGTACGAGGGAAGCTTGCACCAAGAGGCAGCCCGATCCCAAATACCTAGCGCAAACGAACATGAAACGAATATATAATTAGTTATCTCATCAAAGTCTCGCACATCACACATGTTGCTGCAGATAACGTGACACTACTTCTGATCGGACCGTCCAAACATTTTTTGAAGCTTCAATATAGTGATGTACACATGTGTAAATGTGTAAACATTTACATAAATGACGAACCTTTAAAACTTAACTATGATGTACACATGTGTAAACATTTGTTTGCAAGATTATTCACCAAAGAATTTCATAAATTTCTAAAATTCGTACTTCATTTGCACAGATCAACTGAAGAGATATAATAAAAATGATGCATATGTTCTAGTAGTTTTGAGTTTATGTAAGTTACTGGAAAATTGGTGTCGAATTTACATCAATTTCACTTTGATTGTACCACAAATCTTAATCTACTTTAATTATTAATAAATTGCTAACCTAAAAATTCAGTTTCACATATGCAACCAAAAGAACCCGAAATACTCTGTAACATATGGACCAGTAGTGTTATAGGCTCTTGACCTTCATGAATAGATTGCACAAGCGTGGTGATGGCTAGTGCTACACCTTCCGATTCATCAATTATAGCAAATCCAACCCTAGAATCGAAGCCATGACGATTAACGACAACAACACACATACCTGGAGCCGACGACGACGTAGTCATCGGAGAATGGGAGGGACGATGGTGATGGTGGATTGCTTGTTCTCTCCAGTGTTAACAGTGATTCTGAAATTTGAAGGGTTTTTTGGGTATGGAGATAAGATCGACTGTTTTTGATGGGTTTTATGTTTTGACAATAAAGCCCCTCTAGTCTTGTAATTTAAGTTTCTTTCTCATTTAAACTCCTATAATCTTAGCCCTTAATTTAGGATAATCAATGGATAGAGATTGTTCCTAGTGTTCTCCACAAAAATGGGTGTTCTCAAGATAACCCGCCCCTATATATATATAGGGTAGGGTTCATGAGTGAACAAAGTTGTATTAGCGAACAAAATGAACTACTCCTAATCATTGATTTTGTAGATCTAGATTTTTTCTTTAGTGGCAAAATTGTAATTATCTTTTGTAGCTTCCATTTTGTTAATTACTTTTTTCTCTCTCCTGATTTTTCTTTTCACTTAAAAGAATATTTAATTTTATTCTCTTTACTTTTTTCTTTCACCATTACCTAACTTAATATCTGAATAATTTTTTTTAAATACAAACATTATCAAATATTGTTTCATATAAAACATAATTAAAAATATTTAATTACATTCTCTGTGTACTAATACACATGGGTATATGTCTGATATACACATATGTACTTGAATTATACACAGATGTATAAGTCAGATTTATACCGACCTGTTGAAACAAGTTGTAATATTACACATGTGTATAAGTCTTGTATACACATGTATACTTGATTAATATACAGGTGTATAAGTCAGGTTTATACCAACCTGTGGAAACAAGATGTAATAATACACAGGTGTATTAATCTTGTATATACCGAGTTGTATACACATATGTTAAAAAAACGTAATTTAATTAGGTTTAATATATTTAAAAAAACATAAGATGAAACAATATTTGATAATGTTTGGATTTTTTTTAATTATCAAATATCAAGTTTGGTAATTAGTGAAAAAAAGTATAGAGAATATAATTAGATATTCTTTTAATTAGAAAGAGAAATCAAGAGAGAGAAAAAAATCAATTAATTAAATGAAGAGAAAAAATACAATTAAATAAATGGAAGTTACAAAATATAATTACAATCTTGCCATTAAAGTCAAATTCTAGATCTACAAAATCAATTGTCATAATTAGTTCACTTTGTCCACAAACAAGAATGTTGTTCACTCATGAACCTAATCCTATATATATATCAAAGCCAAATAAATAACGTTCTTAAAACTTGCATCAAACAAATTAAACATTTACATTTATATTTCAAAAGTCTTCATATATATTGTACAACAAGTAAGTGTGTTGATCTATGGTTTTGGGTTGGAGTATCTGCAATGGTATATCTAAGAAATTTTTTCAGTATAATTCTGTTTCTGTATAGGTTTTCACTAAAAAACTTATATTTTTTATATAAGTTCTCATTTCCAAGTGGATTCTTGGAAACCCGATATCTGGATACTAGATCCACCTTTTGATACTAGATCCTCCCTTGGCTAAGTGAGATACATTTTGAAAAAGATAAACAAATTAAGATGATGTAGACATAGAAGAAGGGGGGGCCAAAGTTAAGGCATACAAATTATAAAGAAAGCTAGCTAGTGATGGGCTTCCACATGTGAAGTTAGTCATGTAGGCTTACTACATAACAGACCCACGAGCCTTCGTCTTCTTCTGTCCATAGCTCCTTTGGAACTTAGTGCTACTTAATTGTATGGACATATATGCCATATACATTACATCAAATAAATAGTAAAACAACCCCTTTTATATATATTGATGTTGATCGAAATATATAGTAGTTATAGATGAAAGTAACATATATTAATTATGAAAACCTAATGCATCCACATTGGTACTCGCTACTGCTACAGCTCATCGGGTACCATGCATATATATATATATAGTCACACTACGATATAAATATAAATGGTTACTTCTTTAATATAAATTTTACCAACTCTTTGCATACTTTTATACTATATATCTTGTCTTTTGGTCTAAATTTTACCAACTCTTTGCATACTTTTATACTATATATCTTGTCTTTTGGTCAATTACATTACATAGAAAATGATCGAACTAACGACGTATCTTGTCTTTTATAGTTAAACTAGTAAAATTACCCGCGCTACGCCGTGGTTTCTGTCGATTTGTATTTTGGTTTAATATAGCAGCAGAAATAAATATGCTCAAAAGAATATCTATACATGTTTTATATACACAGAAAACCATAAAAATAAATTTAAACTAGACAGAGGTATAGGCTGATTTAAATTAATTATAAATGAAAATGTTAACAGTATCTTTAATATAACTTTAATGAAAATTTACCTCTAAACGTAAACTAATTTGAATTTATACCGCAACGTGCATAAAAATAAGCACGTAAGAAAATAATGTTTTTAAAGTTAAAAAATGGTACCACGCGTTTTAGCGGTGTCAAAACGTAAAGTGACACGAATTTATATGGTCTAATGAAAACATATTATATTTGATTTGAGTCGTTTCTGAACAAAATTTATATCAAAACGGAGACCAACTGAAAACGTACATAAAAATAAGCATGAAAACATATTATATTTGACCTGACTTCTTTCATAAAATTTATGCCAAAACCAAAATCAACTGAAAACGTACACAATAATAGGCATAATAGCATTTATATTTAACCCAATTCATTTGGAAAAAAAAAATTCGTTGAAACATAAATTAAATTTAATTTATACCGAATGTACATAAATATAAAATATAAAACTCGCTTACAAAGTCTTTAAAAGATTTACGTTGAAACAGAAATTAACTTTAATTATCTCTTATGTTCAAACTCTCATTTTCTATAACGATCCAAGTCTATTTACTTATATTCCAAAACGACGAATTCTAACATATTAATTAAGCTTTTGTAGTATATAGGATCCATATTCATATATATGAATTGATTTGGACGATTGATAGATGTGACTCATTTATATCCTGTTTATAGTTTACAATTATTAAGGCAGGGTTGCGAAAAATACAGATTAAATTAATACGTTAAGGGTTGTGTATAAAAGTAACGAGGATACATAGACAATATATGTTACGTGAACCACAAATAAAATTATTATTCTGATTTAAAATCTTGGCTGTGACAAAAACATTCATGATCATCATGTACGTTCGTCTAAACGATTGCCGACATCATATATATGCATCAATTGCCATAAAAATACATATAACCTTTCGTCTTTCAGAAAAATTACTTTACGACTTGAATTGAAGCACAAACATACACTCATAATTAGAAACAATTTTTGAGAAAATATTATTTCTGAACTAATAAACATTAAACAAATTTCTCTTGCTTATAGTGGCTTGTCAAAACATGATAATTAACAATTATCGGAATGAAAATCGAAGTGAGAGCAAATAGATATGTTCACCCAATGTGAAAATCCTAAAAGTTAAAATTAAGACAGTCAAGAAAGATATTGTGGGTTAGATGGTTGAGCAAACCACCTATGGAATATGGCTATTGTTGTCTGTAATCTTATAAGCAGAAATAGTAAGGTGGTCTCAGGTCGGTCGACGTAGAAATTACGAGTAATTGGCTTAGACGGAGAGTACTCGGACATCATTAACTTGTGTGTGTGAAATATCATAAATTTACTAATATATATAACAAAATACGTAAATATCAGTATAAATAAAAGATATATGTTTAAATACTAAAGTATTTCAAAACTTGAAATACATTCATTAATATTATCGATATAGAAATTATGTTTTATTTATTATTTTAAGTCAAACTCATCTTGATTTGACTGACTAAATTCGAATCTGGTCGAGGTCATCTTTGATCGATTCTGAGTAATTAGACGGAGTTGAAGAAAATATTCTCGACGCAAGCGTACCTTGTAGCGATTACTTGACCTTCAACACTTTTGTCAGCAACTAGAATGAACCGAGATATTAAAGAAGCAATTATTTACAACAACTTTTGTTTCATATTAAAAATAAAAAATAAACCCTTTCTAGCTAATTTCTTTTATTCATATCTGAGCTAGTCTCTTTACTTTCTTACTTCTAATAACAATTTTGAGAACTTCCTTGACAAATGTTTCAAAGATTGTACCTTATAATACATGTATGAAGGGTATGGTTTAAAATATTGTGTATGGCGCGGCTACCCATGCGTGCACATGATTATAACCACTCTTAATATCCAAAACACCCAACTAGCTTCAAGGAGCTTCAAGGTTTCTACATGGGTATGTCTGTGGACGCGTAACCACAAAAGCTCATAAAGCACACTTGGTATAAGTGGCAACAGCCTGCAACCAGCCAGTGTGTGCCAGACTATGTCTAGACTATCTCCACGATGATCAATCGTGTGGGGGACAAGTTGTTCAAAAGGACACTAACGTGTAGCCAATCAACATACATTATTCACTGCTCCACAAATCTTCAATAAGAGCTGATGACAATGGCGATAACAAGCACATTTGGCAAATGTCAGGTGACGTGTAGCCAATCACGATGCGCCAACATACAACCACCTCTACAGACACTACATGTTGTGTCGGAGGAGACCAAATAGTGGTGTAAACGAGCTGAGCCGAGCTCGAGCTCGACTGGGCTCGAGCTCGGCTCGTCATGTTTTTATGAAGCTCGAACTCGAGCTCGGCCGGTTCGAGCCTACTTATTTAAGCTCGAGCTCGGCTCGTGAGTAAAATCCAAAGCTCGAGATCGGCTCGACTCAGCTCGAGCTACTTTAAGATAACCTTAGACGAGCTAAAAACTTGGCTCGAGCTCGCATCAATATCGCTTAAACGAGCTAGAGCTCGGCTCGTCAATGTTATCATCATTCTTATTATATTACATATAACATAAATAAATTTTTGTTTGGGCTCGTTTAGGCTCGCGAGCCTAAACGATCTTTGTATTTCAGGCTCGAGCTCGGGCTAGATAACTAAACGAGCTCTATTTCAGGCTCGGGCTCGGGCTCGGGCTCGTTAAAGCTTGGCTCGTTCGAGCTTTTAACCGAGCAATAACGAGTAGCTCTCGAGCCTCTGGGCTTGTTTACATCCCTACATCCAGCCCATGGCCCATCACCCCACCTTCTTCTCCAAGCTCTTCGGCTATAAATACCTGCCTCCTCTAAAGGTTCGAGTATCTAATTTCTCACCATCTCACTCTAAACACACACATTGTTTCCCTCTCTAAACAATTACTTATTCTCACACCGGAGGCTGGTTAAGAGGAAAACCTTTCTCTCCTTAACAAGCTAATGGTGCTTGGGTTTTACAAATCATTCTACTTGGTTGTATCAATTGAAGAGGAGATTAGAAGATAACCCCTGTTGAAATACCACCTTTAGGTTCTATTTCTACGAATTTGAATCGGTATTTCTTCAATATACCTTTAACTTTTAAATGCATGATTGCTAATAGCCCAAGAGTTTAGTTATTTTTATTTTATTGAATAAATTGCGGTTTTGGTCCCTGAGGTTTATAGCCCATTGCAGTATTTTACAAAATCCAAATGTATTACAATTTACATACCAAGGTTTCTATTTTATAGCAGTTTTAATCCATGAGACTAACTTAATCCACATTCTAGTTAAATCCTAGCCACATGAGAGACATGTGATGGGCAAAAACCTAATTAACCATCAAAAATAAAGAAACGTTAATATTATGCTGCATATGAAGTCGATACCGTCATAAGCACTTTAATAAAAACTTACTGATACAAATAACATTCGGTATTTCTCACCATTACCATTCTAAACATTAGTTCCGATGTATAATAAATACTTGGTACTTTTTAAAGTAAATCAAAATTTTAAATTAATATTGTTTACACTAATGAAAACCAACACTTCCACTATATAAAAGTTAAGCTAATAAACTTTTTTTTTCATATAAGTTAATAACATACATTGTAAACTACACATAGACTATTATATAATTATACAAAAAGTTAAAATTTTCGTGAGATCGATTACTTTTATTTATTCCATAATAATAATAATAAAATAATAATAATAATAACAGTGATGATGATGATGATAATATCGCAATTAAGATAAAACACTGGTCCTCTGTTGCAGGGCCGGCCCTGAACAAGTACCGGGTGGGCGGCGGCTCAGGGTCAAAAACGTAAGAGGACCCGTAGATTTTTTGAAAAGGTTATATTATATATACATCGGCGTAACATATTTCTTGCTAGTCTAGTTCCTTTCTACTGTATGCAGACTTCTTTTGAGTCTTTTCACATTTTAATCATATATTCTTTAATGTATAATTTATGTTTTTTTCTAATTTATTAATTACATTCATGTAACTTAATATGTGGATTACTTATCGTTTTTTTTTTTCACTTTATAATATTCATCTATTTGTCATTTAATTTACATATCATTTTATTTATTTTAGAATTTATTGTTTTATTTAGTTATTTCTTCGTAACAAGGTGTAAGAAGCTAAATTCCAATGAAAATAAATATTGCCAAGATGAAGTTAATTAGTAACAATGAGATTGTTAGTGATATATGAAGTTAACTATTATTTGAGAAGAGGTAACGATACCATAACTAACGAAAGGCCCCTTCGCATAAAACATTTAACTAACATACACTAACAAAAAGGTAAAATACTTCTACTACGACCCTCTAGTCGAAAACCTCTATGTATAAACTTTAAACCCAAAATAAACCCAAACTGAACCAAATTTTAAACAAGGAAACTGTAATTGTGTAAACTCATTTTGTTTTAATCTTTGACCCAATCTGTTTATGCATACCCAAGTCCCAAACTAAACCCAACATGTTTAAAGTTTAAACCCAAGCCTTTGACCATAAAGAGTTGATCGAGAGCTTTATTTCAAAAAAACGTTAGGAGAGCTACACGGTTCGCCTAAGTAAGTAGGTTTGATCATTTTGTCACACACGGTTCATTGTATTATGGGCTTTCACTTTATATATATAACTGATAAGTTTATATTATATTAATTATTGGACGGATAGGGCCCTGTTTTTTATATCACACAGGACCGAAATTTTTTCTAACATTTTCGAAGACGGCCCTGCTCTGTTGTGTTCACTCATTTAATAATGCACGTAATAACAAATAAACTAAACTAATTAGCCGGAACCAAATTTTTAGCCACCTATAAATGTATAGCCACAAACTCTTTTTTTTCTTCGAGATCACCAAAACAAATATCTAGTCTACTGATGTTAGCTTGTTAACAATGACCCAAATTCAGTTCGTTCAATCGATGGATGCTATATCATGTGTGTGCATTTGGTTGTGGACATTTGCATTTCATGAAGCTAACACACATAACCGTTGTACACATGTAAAATTGATGCATTTAATGGTGCAATTAGAGTAATATAAATTTCTAATAATATATAATGAAAACCGAAATTCAAAGATTACCAGCTGTAACAAAGGTTTTCCTTTTATTTTGATGGTTAATTACGTATTTATCTTTCACATACCTCTCATGTGACTACGATTTAACTAGAAGATGGATGGAGTTAGTTTGGTGAAGTGAAATTGCAATAAAACAAAAACATTGGTATGTAAATTGCAAGACATTTGGTTTTTGTAAAATATTGCAATGGGCTATAAACCACAGGGACCAAAACCGCAATTTACTCTATTTTATTTAAAGTTTCTTCTAAACTTATTAATTTGATATAATTAAGTTATTTCTAAAAACCATAGAATTGGTGGCGATTTAGCAAAAGAGTTCATTGTCAATTAGCTTTATCACTTTAGGTTTCTAAAGAAATATTTATCAAATTTCAAATGTCAAGTCGTTTACAAGAGCGATCGAACTCTTTTTGCTATTATTGTTAATTGTTATATTTCATTTTTCTCTTTTTAGGTATTTGATCACATACACAACTTAAGTTTATGTAGTTGTCCATGATTCATTGCTGATCACCTACTACTAATTTAACTTTCTTTCCATTTATAGTTTTTTTAAGAGATCCATCGGCATCCCTCGGTGACTACTAACGGAAGGCGTCCATTGGTGAGTTGCGTGAAGAAGTTAATTTTGATTTTACATAAGAAAGAGAGTTTTGTATGGACGAACGAGAAGTACAATGAGTGAAATGAAAAGAGTTTAAATTGATATCTGAGTTTGAATCATATAGTTTGTTTTTACGTTTATCTATTGGTATGTTAGAGTTAGAGTAGGATTAGAAGATTTGTTTTGCAAGGTTTATTTTAGCATAAATAGATAGGTTAGGAGGAGTCTTTATATGTACCATGAAGTAAACAAAAAGAGTCGATCTTGGTTGAGATCAAATTCCTTATCTATATTCTTGGCCCTGGCCCTGATTTCCAACATTGTAATCGGTGATACTCGTTCATCAATTAGTGGTCGCAATCCCATGTAACGTCACATTTTTCTTGTTAATAAAATCGGTGACACATTTGGTGGTCACTTTAGGCCCTAGAGAAAACCATCTGTGCTTGTGTTTGTTTTAAAATATGGAACTTTATTATGGCATCCCTTATCCGATGATGCATATATATAATGTGAAAACTTACTTAAAAGTTGAGATTAGTTTGCAGGTTTTATGCAGTTTGCAAGAATGGGATGTAGACGTTGTGGCAGACATTAAGGAGTCCACACAATTGCAAGTAGTCAATAACAGATTCCATTATTTTCTTAGTGGATTCCCCTTCACTATGACCATAACATACCATGTTCTCACAACTTTATTCCTCTAATAAATTGATGCGTTACATTTTCAGATTCTCACTATATTACCCACATTCAAATAGAGTAAGTTTGCAACCAGGGCCGTTCATGAGAACTCGAGAGCCTCTGGGGGCTCAGTTCCAATAGAAAAAACTGGCCCTTGTATTGTCAAGTAGTTATGTGTTAACCTCAATAAGGATTAACATAAACAAAAGAGTAATCAATATAATATAAAAAAGTAACCAAAATGAACATTATAATATAAATAAAACAATCAAATAAAAAAAAACTTACCAATGAATATGAATATTTATATGTATTGGGCTACAAACTCAATACCATGAGTCCATGACCCTCCAACTCAGTGTCATGTCATCAATCTCTAATTCATCATCCAAAAACACTACCCTAAGGGTGTGGTCATGACCCAAACCACTATCCCCTTATTTATTTTAATTTATCTTTGTTTAAATAAAAAGGAAATGATTTCTTGCAAAATGGAAAGAAGGACCATGGTTGTCATGGTTTAATCCATGCAAACCATAGTGGATCACACAAGGAGGTGATGTAGCCTTCCATTCATGTTTCTACGTGGGGAATCATGTCCAATCATGACCCCCGCACCCCTTAGCCTTAGTATGAATTATTATCGACAAATAAGTTGTAGTTAGATTTATTAAAATTCAGTTTATTCTTTTCTACATCCTCTTTGCGTATCATTTCACTTGTACTTAATTAAACATAACTATACTTTTTTGTTAATTTGTTACTTGTTCTTCCATAAATAAGGCGAATAAAATATTTGATTAAAATACAAAAAATAATACGGGCTTTTCTCTTTACGACCCATGTGTTACAGAAAATCATACGGGCTTTTCTCTTTACGACCCATGTGTTCTATATGACTATATCTATTCCATAAAGTGGGCTGGGTTCTATTTTAGTTAAACAGCATTTTATATAACCAGGCTAGGCCCAATTATTGATGATATATTGATATTACATTAAATTTGAGAGCCCGCATATTAAAGGGTAAACTGAGTCAATCATCCATTAGGTTTGTAAAGTGTCTTTTAACTGGTAAATAACCTCGCCTCACGCGTTGCAGGGGAAATTCGTTCAGTATTAATTTGGTTTATTATGGTACCGACACTCATAAGATAACCGAAAGTGACTAAAAACTAAAGTCGTGATGTACCTAAAAAGATATTGACACTTGTTTTAAATCGACTAAAAGCTATAATATCGGTACCGGTACGGAATCAACACTCGTATAAATTAAACTCGTGATACATGGTTTCATTTTTTTTCTCGACATTGCGATACACATTTTATTTGAAAAAGAGTTATATTCAAAATAACAGTATGATAACAAACCGAGTCGGTATAGTAATATTTACGATTGTTCTATTACACAATAGTTGTATGATCTCTTGGGCATTCCAGAATTGTAACCTCTCAATCGCATCAAGTAAATTATCTGACATACATTATCTTCTTCGATATCTTTATGTACATTTTTTTGTTATACCTAAATTCATAAGATTCAATAAGACAAATATGATTTTTATATATCCATTTTTTTTATCAAGACGACAATATAACTATGATTAAACCTTAACATTGATCAATATAATATAAAACCACGAACCCAGTTATTCTAAACTAAAAGAATTACAACATACAAGAAAAATCAATTGGTGATTGATGACGGGGGTAGCTCAAGCCTCAATAAAATGGATTTTGCACATTAACGCTTGAAAGGTTAAAGGGCTAAAGGGTTCGTAACCCGCCAACTCGGGTGAACAGCATGTGAACAGTAAAACATCAACTCACTGATTGCTTGTCAAAGCCTCTCACAGCCGAAAAGAGAACATGTGCACAGAGAGCATCCTTTTATCCGCAGGTCAAAAGCTTTCAACCCTCAAAATGGGCAAGTCCCCTACTGCAGCTAAGGTTCATCAGTCACAGGTTTCCCTTTTGGGCAAAACCTTTTCCTATATAAGATGACAACATACATTCATGGAGGACACAAGATCAGCTGAGCTAACACACACTCTCTGATCTTCTCTTCTCCTTGAGAACTTGCTCTATGCATGTTCCTTTTCTTCTTCCCTGTGAACTTACTCTATGCATGTTCCTTCTCTTCACTTCAAATAACACAGCTTCACTTAGCATCAACATCCTAGACTGAATTCTCTTTGGTCTTGGATTCTAAGTGAACAATAACAAAACTAGTGAATCTCTCTCTACGTCTTGCAAACGTAGGACCCCACGACCTGCATTAGGCTGATCGGAACCCCTGAAGCCTTTTTAGCCTAACCAGTCCATCCACTATCCTTGGTCTTATATTTGTTGTAGCAACAAGTTGGCGCCCACCGTGGGGCTACGCCGCTTACTTTATCTTAAAGACCAGTAGTGTAGCTCCATTTTCTTCAGAATCATCATGTCGGAAAGTGAATCTCCCGTGAAGTTAACCATGTGTCAAGAACACCGACACCAAATGCTAGCCAAATGTCTCCGGCTACATCTACACCCTTTTCCACCCCTGGAGGTACTCCAACGGGACCTTTGTTCTCGGAGTTTACATCTTTCCAAACTCTCGCTCCTTCACGGTCAAGAGTTCCTTCTCCACAAGTAGGAGTCACTAGCACCCCGGAGCGTGTCGAGTTGACACCGGAAGGGGTAGCAAGGCATTTTTTTACAACTAAGATCTCTTCTCAACCAACACGTGAGCCAAGAAAGAGAAAAAGGGTAAGAATAAGGCTGGATTATGACGATCCGGAACCCTCACTATTACCTGGACCTCCACCTATCCCTTTTGCCAGCTCACGGCTAGTTGCTTCTCATTTTGAAGCTGGTCCAAGTGTAACATGCCAACCTTTTAACCCAACTCCTAATGCCTACGGGAGACCAAGCCCAACCGTTTTTCCTTTGTTTACCTCACAACCCGTTGTAACTAGTGCACCCCTTGGGCATGAAACCACCTTTGAACAACTATGGCAGTCACCAGCTCCAAACGTTCCCCCTCCTGTTGCCACCACGTGGGAACAAGCCTTAACGGTCCTACCTTTGGCTCGGAGTGCAGCTATGAGCACTCCTATGGGAACGAACCAAGTAGCAGCAACTACTGAAGGCCTTCAAGGCTTTAACCTAATGCCCCAGATGATGGCTCAAATGATGGCACATTTCCCTTGGTCTCAACTTATCAATCAAGTGTTGAGTGCTCACCAAGGGACAACAAGTCATAATGCTGCTTCAAGGGTAGAGGAAGACATTGCAAAACCCTACAAGCCCAGCAACCTATCTTGTTTCTCTCAACAAATTGCCGATTATGACTTTCAAACAAAAATCAATATGTGATCTCATATAAAAACGTATGATGGAACCGAGGATCCAGAAGACCACCTCCAGATCTTTACCGGTGTTGCTAGAATCGGAAAATGGTCCAACGCTGAGTGCTGCCTCATGTTCATGCAAACTCTCGCTGGATCAACCAGAATATGGTTCAATGACCTACCCGCCAAAAGCGTTCGAAGCTTCGATGACCTGAGCAAAGGGTTTCTAGCCAACTTTTCACAGCAAAGGAGGTACGTCAAGGATGCGACGATGATTTTCCAAATCAAGCAAAGAGATGATGAAAGCCTTCGAGAATTTATCGAAAGGTACAAGAAAGAAGGGTTAACATATGTGGGTACTGACGAAAAAATGAGGGTGGGAGGCTTCATGAACGCCATCACCTCCAAGTACCTCACAAGGGACTTTAACAAGTGTCTACCAAAAACCCTTGAAGAAGCTCTCGAACGAGCTGAAGCCCACATTCGAGGAGAAGAGGCCGTTGATATCAAAGAGCAAAGGAAAAGAACACCCAGCTAGCGAGGCAATAGCCCCAGCCAGAAGAAAGGAAACTTTAATTCCTATGATAGGCGACTAAGAAGCTCAGATCAACGAAGGCCTGAAAGTCGGAACCCTCCAAGCAGGGAAAAGACTGTGAATTTCACAGCTCTAACTAAAACCCCTCAAGAGATCCTTGCCACTGAAGAAGTAAAACAAACCTTCCGACCTCCTCAACCCATGCCCAAAAGTAAAAGAAATGAGAACTCCACTCAGTTTTGTGAGTTCCACGAAGAGAAAGGCCACCATATCAACGATTGCTTTCAACTCAAGAAAACAATTGAGGAAGCTGTTAAGTCCGGAGAATTCGCTCATTTAGTAAAAGAGGTCATGGACAAAATGGTTGAAGGAAAAGGCAAAGGAGTGAACATGGTGAACATTGATCAAGGGATTCCCCACGAACGACAATGCTTGGAAGCTTGGGAGCTTCAATGTGTCTACTTCCCACCACCTCAAGGGGACCTACTCTCGAATCCTCTGGTGGTTGAAGCAACTTTGGGAACAAGTAAAACGAGCAAAGCCTACATTGACACGGGGCAGCCACGGAGATCATGTTTGAAAAGTTCTTCAACCGTCTCACTAACGAAGAACGTTCAAGGCTTCAACCCTCCGGATCTTCCATAAAAGGTATCGATGATATACCCCTGAAGCCTTTGGGCCAACTAACCCTTGATGTCTGTTTTAGTGAAGGCAATATGGAAAGAACCAAACCACTCACCTTTGTGGTTATCAGCATTCCCTCAAACTATGATGTTATCATAGGGAGACCAGGGCAATGTGCGTTCAATATGGCCGTCTCGGTTGGTCAAGGCACTGTCAAGTTTCCCACACCGTGAGGAATTGCAACCCTTCAACCTACCCAGGAAGCCTACATGGTTGAAGGAGAAAGTTTGAAAAATGAAAACGATGAGCAAGGCTTGATCATAAACCCCAAGTATCCTCAACAAAGGATACGGGTAAACCCAAACCTTTCCAAAGAAACTCTCTCATACCTCAAGAAGCTACTTATACACTATAGTGATGTCTTTGCTTGGTGCCCGGAAGACATGACGGGTATCCCTCGAAGCATTGCTGAACATGAGCTGAAAATACCACCCGATGTCAAGCCTGTTGTCCAAAAGAAGCGAAGTCTAGCTCCTGAGTGAAACATGGCAGCATGCCAAGGGGTTGAAAAGCTTGTCCTTGCTGGTATCCTTCGAGAAGTTAAATATCAGTCCTGGGTTGTTAGGCCGGTTATGGTTCGAAAACCCAACAAGTCTTGGAGGATGTGCAATGCCCAAAAGATTGCTATCCCTTGCCCGAGAAAGATCTCATAGTTGATTCTCTTACCAGCTATCCTTTTAAGTGTTTCCTTAATGCTTATAAAGGATACCACCAAATCCTCATGAAAGAAGAAGACGAAGAAAAAACTGCATTTCACACGGACAAATGTATCTTTTGCTATCAAAAGATGCCTTTTGGCTTAAGGAATGCATGTGAAACCTATCAACATCTGATCGATAAAGCATTTGCTAGTCAACTTGGCAAAAACATGGAAGCTTATGTCGACGACCTAGTCATCAAAAGCAAAACTGAATATCAAATGCTTGACGACATACAAGAAACCTTCCAAAACATAAGAAAGATCAACATGAAACTCAACCCTGTAAAGTGTTCGTTCGGATTTGAAGAAGGCAAGTTTTTGGGGCGCATTGTGGAAAAACAAAGCATAAAAGCCAACCCAACAAAGTCAGAGCTGTCCTTGAAACCAAATCTCCACAAAGCAAAAAAGAAGTGGAGAGTTTGAATAGAAGGCTTGCAGCCTTGAAGCGTTTTACCTCCAAGCTCGCTGAAAAATCCCTACACTTCTTCAAAACACTCAAGGGATGCACCAACAAGAAAGATTTCAGGTGGACCGAAGAGGCGGAAGAAGCCTTCAAGCAAATGAAGCAACACTTGGCTTCACTTCTAGCCATTGCAGCCCCTGAAATAGGAGAAACGATCTCCGTCTATCTATCGGTTGCTAGGCATTAAGCGCGGTCTTAACCATCGAACTAAACCAAGTTCAGGTACTCGTTTACTTCTTCAGTAAAACTCTAAAACTAGCAGAGATCAAGTATCCTCCTTTGGAAAAACTTTCTCTGGTCCTAGATCAAACAACTAGAAGGCTTTGAAGGTACTTTCAAGCACACCCGATACAAGTGGTCACCGACCAACCAATCAAAAGTGAGCTTGAAAAACCAGAGAACTCAGGGCGATTAGCCAAATGGGCTCTGGAACTAGGTGAACATAATATCACCTACGTTCCAAGAAAAGCTGTCAAAACCCAAGTCTTGGCCGACTTCATTGTGGAAGTCCCAAAGCAAGTTACCACTAAAGTCAATACAACCTTCACTGAACCTTCTGACCCTGAAGCCTGGAAGCTTTTTACTGATGGAGCTTCCAGCACATAAGGGTCAGGATCTAGGCTTATCTTAATCAACCCAAAAGGGTTAGAATTTACATACGCTCTTCGACTTGAATTTCAGACCACCAACAACGAAGCTGAGTATGAGGCGTGATCGCTGGTTTGAAGATAGCACAAGAAATGAAGGTTAAAAAGCTTCAAGTCTTCACAGACTCGCTTCTTGTTTCAAGTCAAGTCAATGATAGATATGTAGTAAAAGAGCCCAACATGAAAAAGTACCGAGAAAAAGCAAAAGAGTTGATGAACACATTTCAAGAATGTACCATCAAGCAGGTCCCAAGATCACAAAACAAAAGAGCCGATGCTTTAAGCAAACTTGCATCTCTCACATTTGCTCACCTTACCAAGAAGGTATTTGTAGAAGTGTTGAAAACTCCCTCAATTCAAGAGCTAGAGGTTCAAGATGTAATCACTGAAGAGGGCCCCAATTGGATGACTCCCATAGAAAAGTTCCTCAAAAATGGTGAGTTACCCGTTGACCAGACGGAGGCAGATGTTGCAAGGAGAAACCCTTTACAAAAAAGGTTACCTTGCACCATTACTCAGATGTGTGGGCCCAGAACAAATCCAATATCTGATCAAAGATGTCCACGAGGAGATATGTGGAGCTCATTTTGGACCAAGATCGGTGGTTGCAAAATTGATGAACCTCGGATACTCCCGGCCCACTATGCACCGAGATGCAACCGAACAACTGAAAAAATGTGAAGCTTGTCAAATACATGCACCGGTTCCCAAAAGCCCTAAACATGATCTAGTCCCTATCTCCTCGGCTTGGCCATTTCACAAGTGGGGAATGGATATTGTTGGTCCATTCCCACCGACCAAGGGTGGAGTGAAATTCCTGTTGATAGCTGTGGACTACTTCACCAAGTGGCCTGAAGTCAAGCCACTTGCAAAGATAACGGGCAAACAGGTCATTGACTTTGTATGGGAAAGCATCATTTGTCGTTATGGGCTGCCAGGAGTGTTGGTCACGGATAATGGGAAGCAATTTGCTGAGAAGCCTTTTAGCACATGGTGCAAGGAATTCAGGATCACCCAAGTGTTCAGCTCAGTTGCATACCCTCAATCCAACGACCAAGTTGAAAGAACAAACAGAACTATTGTAGAAGGAATCAAAACTCAATTGGGGAGACATGAAAACAATTGGCTTGAAGAACTCCCAAATGTTCTATGGGCAATACGAACAACGGAAAAAACAAGCCACAAGAGAACACCATACAGCCTAGTGTTCGGATCGAAAGCTGTAATCTCAGCAGAAATTGGAGTTGTGACTCAAAGAACACTCAACACGGAACTCGAATCAAACAACAATGAGACCATGTTGAACTTGCAACTCCTTGAAGAAATTCGCGATCAAGCTGCCATACAAGAAGCCAAATACAAGCAAAACATGGAAGCCTATTACAATGCAAGGGTGAAACATGAACGTTTCAGGCTAGGAGATCTTGTACTCCGAAACAACGAGGCCAGCAAGAAAGAAAACCAAGGAAAACTTGGCCCAAAATGGGAAAGGCCATACACAATCCTTGAAGTCCACAGGAATGGATCCTACAAACTGGCCGACGCAGAAGGCAAAAAACTTCCCAGACATTGGAATGGCAAAACCCTTAAAAGGTTCCATGTCTAGTAAAAAATAATGTAGAATGTATCTCTAGAGTTGCTAGAGTTCCCCTTTTGTAAACAAAAAACCTCTTGAATGAATGATGAAGCTTTTATCATAACTTGTCTTTACTATCCTAAATCAGGTTGAGAACCTAGCAAAAAACTCCATGGCAAGGGCCATGTAAGGGGATGAGCTCCCAGGCCACATCGCTCAATGGGTTCAAGGGTTGAATGAACCTATATAAGGGGTGAGTTCCTATATCAATTCAACTCCATGAGACTTAGAAAATCTTTTCAACAAACTAGTCTCATAGACGGGTCTGAACAGCCTACATCAACTGTTCCTTAAACTTTAGAAGAAAGTTTACGAAATACACACACACTAAGTAGTGATATAAAGGATAGACAACATGTGCTCTTTACCTAATGAAGCCTTGAAGCTAAAAGTGACTGCAGCACTAAAACTTCTGAAGGAAAATTAGATAAACAGACACATCAAACAAACAAGACAAGTATCATTAAAACATGAACAACAAAGATACAAAACATCAAGTGAAACGATGCATAAACATAAAAGGCCTTAAGGGCCATAACCTAAATATTGTTCATACAGCCACCAAGGCTAATAAGGAAACCACAAGGGTTCCCATCAAATTGTTCAAACGGCCATCAAGGCCAACCACAACCATAAAACACAAACCTTAAGGGTTTCTGCAAAACCTACATTGTTCAAAAACATGATAACATAACATCGTTTAAAGTGCTAAGATAACTACGAATGAATTGTTCAAACATCAAAAGAAGGTTTGAAAACCCCAGATCCATCACCCTTACCCTTCTTCGCCTTCTTCACCTTCTTTGCTTTTGGGTCATCACCACCAACAACAGCTACCTTCAAGGATTGCCGCATTAGACCCATCAGCATCACCAGACAAAGTTTCCTCACTATCTCCTGAACGGGAACGCTTCTTGGACACATATTCAAGTAACTCAGAACAAACCTTCTCATTAAGCCCAGGAGGTTTCAAACCCTGCAAGACAGAAATAGGTTTACCAAAGCAGCACGAAACCTCATCCACATAAGGATAAGTTAGCCTCTCCATAGCTTGAACAAATTCTTTAAAAATCTCTGAGGCCCCAAGGCGAAATAGAGGAGATTGTTCCAAAGCTTGACCCAACTCATGGAGTTTAAAACTAGCAATCAAACCCAAGTGCTTCCCATAATTCAACAGCTTTGTATAAATGTCACCAAGGGCCGAATTAAACTCAGAATAGTGAAGGAGATAAGTGACAACCTGTTGGAAACCATGCTCAATGAGCCATTGGTTGTCGCTGGTAGCCTGAACCACGGAAGCCTTTAAGCCTTCCTTCTCCTCAGCAAAAGCTTTCTTTTGAACCTCTAAGGCTTCCCTCTCAGCCTTCAGTTGAAGCTTGTCAGCTTCCATCCTCTTCTTCAAATCCCCAACCTCAATCTTGTGTCTTCGGGTAAGCTCACCAACCTTCTTTACCCAAGCGTCTTCCTTCTTTGAAAACCCATCAATATCCTTCCTCATAGCAGCCATCGAAGATTTCATTTGATCCTACTTCTTCGAAAATTCAGCATATTCATGCATCCCTTTCCTAAAACCAATAACATCCTCAGCAAAAATGGCAGAAAGATTGCTGGAACTAAGAATCAACCTGGAAAGCATGACATCACCCTCCATATCACAAATGGAGTCATGAACTCTAGGAGGGGCGAAATTGGCTAGGGCATCAGCACAAACATAAGGATCCTTGAAACTGTCTCCAACCTTGACACTCTAATTGGGGATATAAACCTCATCACCACTTGAACCTTCGGTAACTCTCCTTGACGACCCTTGAATCGAGGGCACCACAACCTTCTTACTAGCAAACTTCTTCTTCTTAACAACCACCAACTCCTGCCCCTTCTCCACATTTTCACTAAGACTTTGGTCCACAGCAGTCTCAACATCATCACTAAGGTCCACATGCTCTGGAGAAGATGATGGACCAGAAGGTTTCAACAAACGCCGATTTGAACGACGAGTGGACACCTTAGGAGCAGCAGCCTTGGTAAAACCCTTGACATTTGGCACATTTACATAGCCGGAACCCTCGAACCGATGATTCTGACCCCCTAGCAACAGCATCTTCGCCAGGTGTAGCTTTGGCATCCCCAAACACGATATCAGAGGTATCATCACTCTTCACAAAGTCTAGTGCAGACATAACTACAAAACCAAATGAAAAGTATAAGTAAACAAGCAACAGGAATGTAATAATGCAAAACAAAGCAAACGCATGCCCTGATCATTTCTTATAAGCACAGGATCACGATCCGACTTATCCCATAACTTGCTAATTCCTAACAACACCAAGAGATGTTCGGGAAAAGGGCGAAGCCTCGAAGGACATTCTCTAATAGATTTCAAAAACACACTATTCAATTCTGAATCAGAAGGTTCCAGTTCATTCAAAACGGCATCAGATTGCCTCCAAACAAATTTAAACGGAACATTCGATTCCGAAACAAAGAAAAATCGATCTTTCCAAGAACCAAGAGTTATAACCGTAGAGGATATCAAACAAGTATCAATCTGAGTGGTCTCAAAGGTATACCAGTCATCGTTTTTCGCTACGAAAGAAACGGCGAAACGACAACAACGAAGGGTCATACCCTAACACCCTACACAAAACTTCAAAATGTAAAACCCTAGCAAGCCCCAACGGATGTATCTGACCAAAAGATATACGATAAACTCTAAAATGTTCAAAACAAAGATAGAAAATGGATGACGGAGATTAGAGAATTCGAAATGACGACAATAAAGAGTGATTGAACTGGCCAGACACCGATCAATTTAAACATCCATCCCTGGAGCAACCGGTCTGAACTCTAACCCTATACCACATTCAAGACAAAACGATTCGACTTCCTCTTGAGTTAACCGAGAAAACTCACGGCCAAATCCTTACGAGCACCCATCGACAGAAAGCAAAAAACGCAAAATAATACTAACCTGAAAGGAAATAAGGATATGGATGGAAACTTGGGAGAAATTGTTGAAGCTTGTGTTTATCGCTAAGGAAAAATAAAAAATAAAAAGCCAAGATGCGAAATAATTGCACAGCAGTTAATTGGGAACTGCCCTCTGCAAAAACCGCCCATTAGTCACATCAACTGTCTTGTCAAAAGTTCAAATTTCAAAAATCTCAACTACAACAAACCCTTCAAGCCTTTAAGCAATAGAAATAATGTGTAAAAGTCAAAAATGTTTTGAGCTTACTTTCCAAAAACCTCTGACTTGGAGAGCTGATGACGGGGGTCGCTCAAGCCTCAATAAAATGGATTTTGCACATTAACGCTTGAAAGGTTAAAGGGCTAAAGGGTTCGTAACCCGCCAACTCGGGTGAACAACATGTGAACAGTGAAAAGCATGTGAACAGTAAAACATCAACTCACTGATTGCTTGTCAAAGCCTCTCACAGCCGAAAAGAGAACATGCGCACAGAGAGCATCCTTTTATCCGCAGGTCAAAAGCCTTCAACCCTCAAAATGGGCAAGTCCCCTACTGCAGCTAAGGTTCATTAGTCACATGTTTCCCTTTTGGGCAGAACCTTTTCCTATATAAGATGACAACATACATTCATGGAGGACACAAGATCAACTGAGTTAACACACACTCTCTGATCTTCTCTTCTTCCTTGAGAACTTGCTCTATGCATGTTCCTTCTCTTCTTCCTTGAGAACTTCCTCTATGCATGTTCCTTCTCTTCACTTCAAATAACACAACTTCACTTAGCATCAACATCCTAGACTGAATTATCTTCGGTCTTGGATTCTAAGTGAACAATAACAAAACTAGTGAACCTCTCTCTACGTCTTGCAAACGTAGGGGGACCCCACGACGTGCGTTAGGCTGATCGGAACCCCTGAAGCCTTTTTAGCCTAACCAGTCCATCCACTATCCTTGGTCTTATATTTGTTGTATCAACATTGATGAAAAAAATAGTTTTAGCAACGTTTGACTGTTCGAGTATGGTGGGTCTAGTCCCATTTAGAGGTGCTCAAAATAACCGATTTTTAACTGAAACCGTAACCGGTTAATTTACCGATTAAGGAATAACCGGTTAGTGGTTATTTTTAACCGTAAGTTAGTAGCCGGTTAGGGATATTTAGTGTAGTAACCGGTTATTAACCGCTTTTATTAACCGGCAGACCGGTTAACCGAAAAAAACGAAAAATTAAAAAAAACTGGTTATCAACCGAAAATAATCGGTTAAAGCATTAACCGGTATAACTGGTTAACCGAATCAATTATTGAAATTAACCGGTTTATAAACCTCTAGTCCCATTGTTGTTTCAAACCTACAACCCAAACCTTTGCAACCAAATTGACTTAAAATCGCTCACAAAACCGGTCTTAGAACATAACAACTGGCTTATTTGAATACACAAAATGGACTTGGTTTCAAAACCTTAGCTATAAATTGAAGTAAATGTTATACATGTATTTTCATCTATTGTGGGTGATGTGAGTTCCAACTCATTAGGTTAAGTTAATAAGTGTTCAGAACTGACAAAATACAAGCTATGCACTTTCAATGTGTACCGAAAAAAAAATGTCGCTCCCCTTGAGGTTGGACGGACCGGGGGGGTTGTGAGTTACTGAGTTAGCTAGTATTGAAAACATAACATTTCAATGGTTATCTTAGTTATAAGTTTGTTTTTTAAGCTAACTAGTGCCATGCTACGTGACAGGAATTTGATTGGTATTGCATCATCTCGCTATGCTATAGTACCGACGCTCGTTAGGAGACTCGGGGCAGGTACGTGGTGGGAACTTACCACGCATTGTTTACCGTGGTATACCACCACCACTCTTATCTATCACGCGTGAACCTTAACATGCGTTGTAGCAATTACGTTGTAGCCATACCGTGAAGAGTGGAGCATGATGGGTGTGGTGAGTGATGAGCACCCCTAGTAAAATCCATCACTAGTGATGGAATTTGGCTCGATGATGCGGCGTATGGTGATTGGATGTTGTGAGTGATAAGTGGGTGGTGAGTGATGGGCGCCCCACCCCCCTTATAGCAACCGAAAAAGGACAAAAAACAAAGAATTAAATCGTGATACGACCAAAAGAATATATATACATGTTCAAGGTCATTATGTTGAATTATGTTAGTAAAAGAAGTAAAGGGGGTCAATGTAAGTTGCATGAACTATATCTAGTTGTTCTACGTATACAATGAAGCTTATCAAGATTTTGAGATAACTTTTTCTTCCTAAATGCTAGCTTCTTTCTATTATAGACTTTAATCTTATCAAGCGTATCATAGCTTTTCTTCTTTAAGCGATCCTAGTCAGATTTGCTACAGCTACCATAACAAACACTCGTAATCAACATGTCAATGAGGCTTTTGAGGATTGATTACGTTGTAATTATAAGATAATTGCTATAAAGTGATACTCTTCATTAGAATAGATACATGCCTTATAAAGGAGAAATACAACAAGGAAGGAGATAAATTATAAAGGAGAAATACAACAAGGAAGGAGATAAATTACAAGAGTAACCTACGCCCCTAACATTGGTAGCAAGACCAAAGGTTCGAATACAATCTTTGACCATACATTCTTTATACAAATATACTATGATTTAGCCTTTAATATTGTTATTCCTTACACGCCCCCACAGGATGGAGGATTCGTCGGATACACCAATCTTGGACCGGTTACCTAGAATTATGCTCTCGTTAACTGTTTAGTAAGCATATCTGCAAGTTGGTCATGTGAACTGATGTGTAGGACGCGTAGGTGACCCGCTGAAACTTGTTCCCTAACGAAATGATAATCAAGAGCAATATGTTTCATGCGCGAGTGGTAGATGAGATTTTATATCACAAAATAATGTTGGCGTGTGATTTGTAGGGATACCAGTTCATGTAATAAGTTCCTAATTAATCCATGTGAGCTCATCTGAGGCATTGGCCAAGGCCTTGTACTCTTCCTTCGTAGAGGAGCAAGAGAACACCTTTTGATGTGTGTATGTCCATGAGACAAGGTGAGTTTTGTTGGTATCTGGTTAGGTAACATTCCACAAAGGAAGACATTTTAATTTGTTGAAGATCTGTTATGCTGATGATCAAGCTTTACTACGTTGTAAAGAAAGTGATCGTGATGAAATCAACTGCCTTGGACTTTGCGCTTGAAACCTTGGAGTCCAAAGTGAAGACGAAGAGGTAACTTGTGGTTAAAAGCGAGTGTGGAGCGAACGAGAGTGAAAAGGTGAGTTTTGTTGGTATCTAGTTAGATTGAATTGACCAATACGCCCATCACGTGCAGAGCACATGCCAAGGAGTTAACGCCAAGTTGGATAGAGTTAATGGATCAGATTGAAATGTAATGGTTTTGTGAAATGCATTGTCATTTTGGCAAGAAATTGTTAAAACGTATAAAAGTGCAATTTGGATCCAACAATGGAACAAAACAACAATTTTCTCATAATTAAATATTAAAATTTAAAAAAAAGTTAAATTAGTAAAAATACACTTTTCACCTATAGATATATTTACATTTAGGGCATGACATGGACCATACTTTACCTTGCACATTTCGTGTTTGGTATTATAATATTTTTGTTCACAAATGGTTGTAAATCATGCAAAACAACATGTACAACACCTAACAAAAAAGAGTAGAGAAAGCTTCCTACCAAACCAACATGTGCATTGACGTTAATGCCTACCGCCTTTCATTCATTTCTTTTGTTTGTTTTTTAATGATATTAATTAACGCATGTGTTTATAAAATATAAAAACAAAGGAAACAAAAAAATAAATAATTCATTTATTTATTTACCATATATATACAAACATCAGAATAGTGCCAGACAGCTTTACCATATATACAAACATTAAATAGGGGAAAAGTGCCAAGCAGCTGCCTCACACTCCCCCATTTGACTAACCGTTTATTAATTTTTTTACACTTTAAAAATACGGTTTTGCCCCCAGTTTAAAATTACGTTCTTACCCCCTGCTCAAAATAAAATTACGCTTTTGTCCCCAGCCCAAAATTACGATTTTGTCCTCGACTTAAAATTACGATTTGACCCTCAACTCAAAATTACGTTTTCGCCCCAGTTCAAAAGAAATAAATATGTTTTTGCCCCCACCTTAAATTTACATTCTTACCCCCAGTTCAAAAGAAATAAAATTACGATTTTGTCCCCAGCCCAAAATTACGATTATGCCCTCGACTTAAAAATTACGATTTGACCCTCAACTCAAAATTACGTTTTCGCCCTAGTTCAAAAGAAATAAATATGTTTTTGCCCCCACCTTAAATTTACGATTTTGCCATCTCTTCAAAAATAGATTTTCCCCGTTTACAAAATTATGATTTCGACCTCAGTTAAAAATTACGCTTTTGCCCCTGTCCAAAATAAAATTACAGTTTTGGCTCCAACTCAAAATTACGATTATGCCCTCGGTTCAAAATAAAATTACGGTTTCGCCTCCGGCCTAAAATTACGATTTTGCCTTTAGTTCAAATTTATATTACTGTGTTGCCCCAAGTTCAAAATTACGAATTTGCCCCTGCGCAAATTTAACAATTTTGCCCATGGTTTCAATTTACAGTACTGCCATCACTTTAGCTTTTGGCAAATTACGAATTTGCCCCTGCGCAAATTTAACAATTTTGCCCATGGTTTCAATTTACAGTACTGCCATCACTTTAGCTTTTGGCAAATTACGATTTTACCACAGTCAAAAAATGTAACTTTCCTTAGTTAAAAATGACAGTATTGCCATTGTTTTAGTTTTTTTATCAAAACTATAAAAATGTTTTGTTTTAATTGGTTGACTCGATTTAATTGTTTTTCGTGTCAAGGAGCTGGCTAACACTCGCTTATTACTCGACCATCCCCCCGCAACGCGGGCGGGGCATCACCTAGTTTAAGACAAATCGTTGATCTCTAGGAGTATAAAAAAAAGGTGTTAAAGTGATACATATCATTCTAATTTTTTTATAGATGGTATAAAAAAGGTGTTGCCAATGACCTCTAGCTCAAGTGGTAGGAGAGCTTGAGTTCTTCTGTGAAGACTCAAGTTCAATCCCACATGGTGCAAAAAGGAGTGAGGCACTGGTGAGCAATGATAGGAGACCCAGGGAAACTTGGGTTAGATCCTTAAGCCAAACGGGTTTTACTGGTAATTTCACCGTCGTGCTTACGAGCGGATGGGTTGCCGGGTTTTCCCTGGAGGTGGTGGTGGACGACACGGGTTACTTTCAGAGTACTCCGTTTGTCTAGTGGGTGACCTGAGAGAACTCGGGATTGATTTGTTGGCTGTTCAAAAAAAATAAAAATAAAAAAAAGGTGTTAACGGATACATATCATTCTATTTTTCAGAGATGACCACTAAAAAAGATTGCACGAAAAGCAAAAGAAAAGATTTTAGATCCAAAAATAAAAACGATTTTTCTAGAGAACCACATGTCTTAGACCGCACCAGGTTATGTACTTAACGCATTGGAGAGTATGGGAAGAAGTGAACGATGCTAGATAGTCGATCTAAGCACGATGAACCTTTTGTTGCGCCCCCATCGTCCCACGAATGGCACCAATTGATGTTACAAATAATCTATGAGGTTGGTACGGATACCTGGGCATCAAACTAAAGTCTCGGAGAGCTCTCTTCGACACTCGAGTCTATTTATTGGTATAGATCTAGAGGTATATAAATCAAAACTATAAACGTATATTTGTGAAGTATGCATGATCATTGGAGAGAGTTCCTATTGATTAGTAGAGACTAGAGAGGAATGGGAGAAAGTACATCCCCAACATAGGGGTACTGGTTGAGCCCAGCTGAGAACCAATCACTAGTGATTAAAGCAGGACCATTTATTAGTGGATCTAAGTCCAACAGATATACACATAAATCTATGGTCTATGCATTAAGTTTTAAAGTAAAATGTCATTTTCGTTAACGAGGTTTGCCAGCTTTTGCAACTTTCATATTTTCCGTATCTGGATCAAGTTTTAAAATCTTGCCATTTCAATACGACTCGTTAACTTCATCAATTTTTAACATTGAGTCAAGGGTATTTTTGGTCTTTTTAGACATTTTTTGTAATGATTAAAGGGTGTGGGGGGAGAAAGTCAATAGAGTTGGATCTTTATTTCTTATAGTGTTTTTATTTTAATAAAAATGTATAAAAAGGTGGAAATGCCCCTCATTTAACGAAGTTAACGAGTCGGATGAAATGACAAAATTTCAAACCTTTTATATTCAAACGTGGAAAGGCAACATTAGGAAGGAAGTCGCAAAAGTGGTCAAACTTCATGGACGAAAATGACGTTTTACTCAAGATTTAAAATAATTTTACTATTGAAAGTTAGAAAGTACTATTTTATTTATAAATTTACTAGGTTAGAACATGTGTATAATAAATTACAAATCTGAAATAAGAAAAATATTGAACAGTTATCGATGAAACTTTATTTGTAAATTGTTATTTTGAGATAATATATATATATATATATATATATATATATATATATATATATATATATATTTCATCATCAATCATACTCAGTAAATTTCACGAATAGTAAAACTAAGATATGTTATGAGAAAAGTAAGATGTAGACAGTCTTACCTCTATCCTCATGTAGGAATAGAGAGACTGCCTAGGCCACTCGGTATGGAGGGGCGTCCCCTCCCGTCGAGGGGCGTCGCTGGCCCAGAACACCACCCCGGGTGGTTGGTCGTCTTCCTCATCGACGTTAAAGCCGAGCCCCCCAATATTCACTTACACCCCTCCAATTTTCAATTACACCCCTCTCCAATTTTCACATACACCCTTCTCTAATAAAAAAGTAAATAAATTAACTAGTGGGGTAGCCCTATCACCCATTTCCTTAGGTTCTCCTTGGAGGGGCATCCTCTATGGGATGACCCACGTGACGCCTACATGAAGGGTCATCCTCTAAGAAGGTCCATCCCTATACCAAGTAGCCTTATAAGATATGTATGTTTATGGGATAAAATACAAAAAGATAAAATACGAGAAGCTAAGACGCAACCAGTTACTTAATATTGACGTATGTTTACAAAATTTACTTAGCATAGGCGTATAGTTTTAAAATATGTGGATAAACATTTAAAACAAAAAGTTTTAAACACCATAAAAATAGTTTATTATCAATTAACACCCCCACAAGCACAGGTATTTAAACACCATAAAAATAGTTAATTATCAATCAATAAACACCCCCCACTAGCATAGGTAGGTTGTCTAAAAAGCATATGCAAATTTAGATTTCAAAATAAGGTAATTAAACTCTATACTTTGGGCCTGTACTATTTGAATAACAACACACAACTCTCTGTCAATTACAAGTGACCCCACAAGACTTGAACAACTTGATCATCTCTCTTTCAAGTTTCAATGCCAATAGCATATGCTCAAGATGATTCCCAGTTTTCCTCATGGAATATCCGTAAATCTATTTGATTCCCATTTTCATTAACCAATATTCCCCAATAAAAAAACACCCACCTTTTCTACTTGCTTACAAGTCACCACCAATCACAATGCCAAAAGTTTGATTCTTTATAAACCCCTCTTTCTCCCCTGCATCTACATCTTGCTTATACTTCAAGATTTGAGTGTTTTTGTAGTTTTAGAACAATACCCATCTGCCATAAACCATAAAGTTTCAATCTCTTTAAGTTTTACTTCAAGATTTGAGTGTTTTTGTGGTTTTAGAACTATACCCACCTGCTATAAACCATATGCTATAAACCATCTTTTTGGGTTTATAGCAATACCCATCTGCTATAAACCATAAAGATTCAATCTTTTTAAGTTTTAGAACAAGAAAGAATGACAATTGAGGAGATCAAAGAACATGAAGAAGAGGGTCCCCCTCCTCAGGTTGAATCTGAAATCACTACTAAACCTAGAAGAATTGCTCTCTTTGTTGAGCCTTCTCCCTTTGCGTGAGTCTTTCTTTTGATTTACAGTTTTTTTTTTAATTTTATTTTATGGTGTGTATAGTTAGTTAACTTGTGTTGTTGATTGTAGTTCTTGTAGTTTGGTTTTGATTTTATTTGTTGGTATGGGATTTGTGTGAAGAGGTTGGGTAGAAAGTCAACTGCTTATGTTGATGTTGTGTGGTGTTGATTGTGAGTTGGTAGATAAGATATAGTTGATAGGTATATTATGATTTTGATGTTAGAGATGATAGATTGGTAATTATCAAATGTATGCTATTTTCAAGTTGTTACATACTACCAATATGACATATGTTGTAATGGTATGTATGTTTGCTTTTTGGTAACATAAGCATTTTCAATGGGATGTAACAGAGCATATAAGTTACACGAGTATGCGATTACCGTATTATTGTTGCAAATTATTAGACCCTTTTAGCTTCTAGTTTTGTCTCGAATCAAAGGAGCCTCTTTCGGTCATTTCAACTTTTATGTTCTTTTTTCAAATATTTACCAAACTATACCGATAAACTATTGTTCAAATCATCTATTTTAGCTAATAAATTAGTTTTCATCCAAAACGGTTTTTTCACAAATAATATATAATCTTGTTTAATCTCTTTGAAGCCATTTAGTTACATGATGACTGTTAATCTTCATGAAGGACATACTAGTACACACCTTGTGGTAATTTACATATCAAATCGTTAATCGTTATCCTTAATTATTATGTTTTGAGCACGTTATATTCGTGTACTCGTGTATCTATCTTAGGGGCATGTAATAGTGTCATAGTGATGCAGCTTATTTCATTGTACAGAAAAGACTTATTCGCCCTTTCATTATAATGCCACCACCTTCTTTTCTTAGTGGGTAACATATGTTATGTATTCGCATAGTTCTTTGTATGCAATAACTTTTTTCGACTACAAAAGATTATACAAAACTTGAAAACTTTACCTACACAATTGTTATTTGTAGTTTTGTACTGCATCATTTTAAAAAGAAATAAATATTATTTTTAGTTGTTATCACCAGTTAATCAAATTGATATGACAGGTATGTGTCTGGATACAAGAACCGGGTTCCAGAACTTCATCAAATATTTGCGCGAGATGGGGGATGAGGTATACTTTTATATGCTATATATATAGATATCGAATTATTGATTTTATTTAGATGTGTTTATAAAAAGGTTCCTTACATAATCTTTGGTTATTATTGTAGGTGATGGTTGTAACGACGCATGAAGGGGTGCCAGAAGAATTTCATGGAGCGAAATTGGTCGGCTCACGAAGGTTAATTACTTTCAAATAGTATCCCATCGATTAAAACAAAATTTATTCTATGTTTTAATTCTATACATTATTATACCAACGGTTTCTTGAATCTTCTTTGTGCAGCTTTCCGTTCCCATGGTACCAACAAGTGCCACTTTCCCTTGCCCTAAGCCCGAGGATCATCAATGAAGTTAAACAGTTCAAACCGGACAACATCCATGCATCGTCTCCTGGTATCATGGTATGTATGTATGTTGTATGCTACGTGTGTGTGTGTGTGTGTGCGGATATTTTATAGTTACTGACGTTATACATTTTAAAATTAGGTTTTTGGAGCGCTTACGATTGCAAAAATGTTGTCAGTCCCGATAGTGATGTCCTATCATACACATGTGCCTGTGTAAGTGAAACATTTGAGCCAACTCATGTATATGTTATATAAATATATGCGCAAATCGCACAGAATAGAACGGACTTCACGCTTTCTCTGATATTAGCAACCAACTTTAGATTAGGCGTTAAATAGAAACCAAATGATACTTTGTTACCAATTTTATATGTGGCAACTTATGTGGCAATAGAACTTATGTGTATATAGAGTAAAACGCCATTTTCGTCCCTCAGGTTTGGCCACTCTTGCGACTTTCGTCCTCGAGGTCCCATTTTCATCGAAAAAGTTTGAAATCTTGCCATTTTCATCCCTGAGGGCCTAATTTTGAGGGACGGAAGTCGCAATAAATTCCCAACCTGAAGGATGAAAATGGCAAAAAAAAAAAAAAAAAACCCAAAGGTGAAGGACTGAAATGTACAAAAAAGTCATTTTTGATGGAACAGGCAAATATGGCCAAACCTGAAGGACGATTTTGGCATTTTACTCGTGTATATATTTGGCACTTTTTTTTTTAAAATTGAAATTTGGAGGTCATTTTGTCAACTTATAATTTTTTTTTTCAATTAACATGACTTTATAATTTTTTTTTATTTTTCAATTAATATGACATTGGTTGCTAAAATCAGTAATCAAGTGCTCGTCTAAATCTGTTTTCACCGAATTTAAAGTTGATTTCTAGAATCAGGAAAAAGTGCAAAGTTTAATTCTATTTCGTGCAGTTGCCGATTAATATCCATATGTACATAATGTATACAAACACACATTTTTAATGCTACAAGTTTTTGTTGAATACAGATACATACCAAGATACACATATAGTTGGTTGGTCCAGCCGATGTGGTTAGTTATAAGTACCCAATGATTCTTCCTTTTTTGCTCTTAATTTTTTTATAATTCACGATCTCTATGTTTCGGAATTTGGATATAAGAAATGACGTTCGTTGATTTTTATTTTTTCAGAGTTTCTTCACCAAGCTGATGATCTTACGTTGGTACCATCCGCTGCTATTGCAAAGGATCTTCAACAATACAAAGTTGCAGCATGTAATTATATATATTTGATGAAATTAACTTTTTAATGCTTTGCATCAAATAAACGGTCTATTAATGAAATAACATGTTTTTTATTTTGTTTTTTCAGCTAACACAATTCGTCTGTGGAATAAGGGTGTGGATTCGGATAGCTTTCATCCGAAGTTTCACTCTCATGAAATGCGAGTTAGACTATCGTAAGCTTCTTTTTTGACTAACTAAAATTGTGGTTTTTTCACTAAAAACTAGAGGTGGCAAATTGGTAATTTTGACCCGTTTACGTGGGTTAGGTTCTAATTGTAACGGATCAAATAAAAAGGGTTACTAAAAGGAGAACGGGTCAAATAAGTTGAACATGTTAAGCGGGTTGAAAATCGTTCAGAAGATTATACATTAATCCATCCATAACACATAAATAATTGTTTTTTTAAATTTTTTCGGAAGTCGTTCTTTTAAGGATAGATGCTATAAGAATGCACATATAATGTTCATTTCTGTTTTTTATTCATTCAGCAATGGTGAAGCTGATCGACCATCGATCGTACATGTTGGTTGTATTGGAGTCGAGAAAAATTTGGATTTCCTTAAAAGGTAGCTTCTACTTTATTTATTCCCTCCATTCATTGAATTTACTATTCCAAAGATCTCCTTAATGTGTTTTTATATGTTACATAATTTATGGTTAGCAAAGTAACTTCTTACTTTCTATCGGTATGATTACTTGTATGTATACATACATATCCGCACCCGCACCCTCGTATTCTCATTGCTTTTTGGGCTTTTCAAATCTTAGCATCGGACAACAATTACTTACACGACACGTAAATAGACAGATATTGTGTCGGCTAACCCGTTTTATTAAACAACTCAACTAAACATGACTTGTTTAATATATGGGTTAATCTGAACATGACCCGTTAATAAATAGGTAACCTATTACCCCGTTTAAGAGTTTTTTTAAAAAGGTTTCTATTTAGATTTTTGAGTAAAGTACACGGATCCCTTTGGTTTACCAAAATTTTGGATTTGGTCCCTACCTTTACAAAAGTACACGGATGGTCCCTGTGGTTTGCACTTTGTAACGCATCTGGTTCGGAGCCAACAAATCTAAAGTTTTAGCATGTCCAAGTTAGGGACTAAATGCGTTACAAAGTGCAAACCACAGGGACCATCCATGTACTTTTGGAAAAAGATGGGGACTAAATGCATTACAAAGTGCAAACCACATGGACCATCTATGTAATTTTGGAAAGCTAGGGACCAAATTCAAATTTTAGTAAACCACAGGGACCACCCGTGTATCTTACTCTAGATTTTTAAGGGGCTATCAAAAAAGCGTTCGAATTTAATTTTTATTTTTTGATTTTATAATTCTCTCTAAAATTTTCAAAAACTTTGTTCATTAGTTCTAACTAATCATTCTCCAATCCTTTTCATTTGCTTCTTCTAATCTTGACCTAAATGTATAAAACAAAGTTTGTTAATTAGGAATGAGAGATAAAGAAATAGTAACAATTAAAAGAAAATAATTTGATTGTACAAATTGTTAGTAAATCACTAAGTAATTCATATTCACAAATGAACATTAAACGGGATGATCTGAAACACGACATGATTTGAAGTGGGTTCGGCACAAATAAATATATGGGTTGGGTTCAAGCAGAAAAATTCAACCCATCAACCCTGTCAACCCGACACAATTTACACCCCTGAGTTATCAATCACACACTTCGGTACCTCATTGGTAATCTTAAAGATCCATATCAATATCATCGATTTCTAACGATCATAATGGGTAAATAAGTATGTTTAACTCGAAAATTTCGAAAAAGGAAATGATAGACTTCTAAAGTATTCATTGATCTATTATTTGCGCAGTGTCATGGAGAGGATCCCTCATGCAAGAATTGCTTTTGTTGGAGATGGTCCTTACAGGTAACCAATTAAACTTCATACAAAAAAAAAAGGATTTAATTTAAAAATAATTCGAAAAAGCTCATAGAGAGTCAACCCATTTATTTATATACAAGGTCAATCTGGGTTGGGTTTATTTCAAATGGATCAAATAAATTTGAAATAGGGAACGGGTCAAAAGAGGTTGATAGCGTCAAAGAGATAATTTTTCATGTATACAACTAGAGCTGCAATGCAAACGAACTGAATGTTTAGCAAACAATTCATGAACCGTTCGGCGGGAAGTTCATTTGTGTTCGTTCGTTTAATAAATGAACCAACACGAACAAGAAATTCCGTTCGTTTAGTTAAACGAAAGAACATCAACAGAGGTCGTGTTCGTGTTCGTTTATGTTCGATAGCTCGATAGTGTTTTCAATTTTATATGTTATTTAAATCCTTCAAAATTCCGACAAATAAAATATTTAATAAGCATTAGTGTATTATATATTCTGTTCATGAACGCTTGTTTGTTCATTTCTGTTCATGAACATTAGTTTGTATTTGTTGTGTTCATGAACGTTTGTTTACATTCGTTACCCAAAATTAACAAACGAACACGAACACACTCATTTCCTTAATGAACGAACACGGACATAAAATCTCGTTCGGTAAGCGTTCATGAACAGCTCGTGAACTTATATATTTCCTTACAAACGATGAAACGAACACGAACAAGGTCTTATTTGTGTTCGTTCGGTTCGTTTGCAGCCCTATATACAACCTCCTAAATCGTTTTATTCAAGGAGCATATTATTGTTGTGATAAAATGTTTGCTGGTCAATTCGACCCGTTTCGTCCCATACTAAAACCAGCCGTTTTAACATGGAAAAAATGTCGGTATTGTCAGGGAGGATCTCGAAAAACTATTCGAAGGAATGCCAGCCGTATTCAAAGGAATGCTACAAGGTGAAGAACTATCTCAAGCGTACGCTAGCGGAGACATATTCTTAATGCCTTCAGAATCCGAAACACTCGGGCAGGTAGTCCTGGAAGCCATGTCATCAGGGCTGCCAGTGGTGGCAACCCGGGCAGGTGGTGTACCCGATATTATCCCAGCCGATCAAGAGGACAAAACAGGGTTCCTCTTCTCTCCTGGAGATCTCGACGACTGCTTAAACAAACTAGTCCCGTTGTTACAG
This sequence comes from Scalesia atractyloides, assembly GCA_947069175.1. NCBI lineage: Eukaryota > Viridiplantae > Streptophyta > Magnoliopsida > Asterales > Asteraceae > Scalesia > Scalesia atractyloides. The sequence goes on along the minus strand of CAMTDV010000006.1, from coordinate 4,989,554 downwards.
GACACAAAGTTACGCGAAAAGATTGGGCAGGCTGCCCGAATGGAAATGGAGAAATAAGATTGGCGGGCAGCCACACGCGTGATCAGAAACCAACAGTATAACGCTTCGATATGGTTTTGGCGAAAGAAACGAGAACAGTTGATGAAACCGTTGTTATGGTTGGCAAAGTGTTTTCTTCCTACAGATCAGCATCCGAAGATAACTGCTGGGTAGGTATGTAAATTTGAATTGTAATGATGTTGATGTGGGTTTTTTTTTTTTTTTTTTTTTGTAAAAGTAATTGTGATATATTGGTTTGGTTGTAGGGTAGATACTGGTGCATTGTTTGTAGTATTTTGAAACAGTGTCATGTATTTGTAATATTATTTGGATATGATATTCATAATATGTATGTATGCAGTATGTATGTTTATGATATGTATCCTAAAAACTTTGAATATTTTTTTGTAGCAATGCTTTTAATTCTGTGATGTTTTTATATAAAATGTATTACTTTATTGTATATGTTGACGAATACATTATATGTGTTACTGGTTATACTTTAGTGTAAGAATTGTTGCGCCTTACATTACATGTGTTACGGGTTACACTTTAGTGTACTCATTACTACATACGCTCCTGTAAATGTAGTCTAGAACACTGAATTCGAAGAAGTAACAAACCTGAAAACCGAATTGAATTTTAAAAAGCCTGATGAAACCTGGACCAATCTCTGAATCGTTTGAGAAATATCAGATAAACCTATTTCGTGGGTTAAAGGAGATTCATTTATCGGATTAGACGGAGAAAAATGTCTGTAGGAATTGGAATTCATGAATTTATGTGTGTCGATGATGAAGAAAATCGCTTGTAACAAATTAATTGTCATGTCAGATGTCATGCCACGCGGCCTTAATTCAACCTTAATTTAAAAATAATATAATGGACTTTGTTTTCAAGGCATCATCGTCATAGTCCAATCCATTTGAATGAACTAAAACAAATTAATTGACTTATGGACTAACAATATAATGGACTTACAAATTAATTGACTTATGGACTACAATATAATGGACTTTTTGACAAAACAATAATGTGGCCAAATCAATTTTAAACAAATTAAAAGCCCACTAAAAATATGTTAAGCCCATATTTGATTACTCAGCCCAAATAACATTCATGTTAAATAAGCCTACACATCTAGTGGTGCACAAAAAAACCGGAACCCGGACCTGAAAAAAACGTGGAACCAGGTATTGTAAAACCTGGGTTTTTTTTATACCCGAACCCGAACCTACCCGTAGGGTAGGGACCGGGTATGCTTAGCTGATTTAAAACCCGAACCCGGAACAGGGTTTTTTATACCTGGTTTATACCCGGTTTTTCAAAGGACCAGGTTTTATAAATACCCGGTTTTATAAGGCCCGGTTTTATAAATTTAGCATGGGTCCGGCACGTAGTATGTTTATACTACAGTTTTGAATCTAAGTTTAACAAATTTAGCATGATTATGTTGAATATCAGTGCGGGTTTTTTCCCAACCCGATGCATACCCGAACTCTACCAGATGCATACCCGAACTCTACCCGATGCAAACCCGAACCCGAAAATAGGGTATTATAATACTCGGGTTTTAGAAAACCCGACCCGGACCCTACCCGAACCCGGGTATATAGAGTATACATTTTTGGTATAAAACCCGGGCCCTACCCGGTTTTACAAAAAAAACCCGATTTTGTAAAACCCGATCCTACCTAAACCCGTTTCCATATCCGAAACCGATTTTTCAAAAAAAAACTCGATTTGTGCACCACTATACACTTATGCGTCACCTAACCCGATTAGTCACCAACGTTATTATCTCGATCGACAAATTAATTCAATACCCTAAAATCTACATAGATACACTAAAATTACCAAGATACACTAGATGTGTTATTGATAATACTTTTAGTGTATGCTTTGACCCGATTACACTACGTATGTATTCTTAGTCTATTTTCTAAGAAGGTTAGATATTATTTATCTGTTTTAATATTTTTCTAATTTGTTTTCAATTAATTTTGTTCTCGTTCTTTATTTATAGATTTTAGATTTAGTGATATGTTCGACTAGTGAGGGAGAAAAGAAAAGAAGGTTAAAAGCCGACTTAAGTGTTAAAAAGCTTATGTGTAATTTATGGATAAAAAATAACTAAGCGTTTAACGAACTTTTTGTAAATGGTTCAATGAAAAGTAGTGATGGATCTAGATTTTTTTTTCATAGGTGGTTAAAATATGTAAGGGTTGTTTGCCTGTCACTTTATAATAACTTTTTTTTGATGCGGTTCGGGTCGGACTGGTCGGGTCATGTTAAAAAATAATAATCAAACTACGCCAACGTCATTATAAATGCATAATAAAAATTTATAATCTAATGTATATAAAGTCGTTCTATACTCATTTTTTGAGTTAATCATAACTTATAAGCACATCAACTACTCGTCTACTCATACAAATAATGTTTTAATTTAAAGTTCATAACTTGTATAATTTTTCAAATCCTAATCTCTATTTCCGATTCATATATATTAAAAACAATAAAGTAACCATCAAATGAGCGATTCACTAAATCACTTACTTAAGGTCGGAATTCTGGCTGGGATTCAGCCGGAGAAGCAATCCAGGGGTGACAAAGGAAGATCGGCGGTGGGTCTGGGCATTGTGTGTACTACTTGCTATTCTTTTCTTTGCAATTGTTGCTGGATATTTTATTTCTACTTTATAAGATTTAAACCTTTAAAATTACGAGCGAATGCCTAAGGGTAAAAGGTCTAAACTTATGATCACTGGGCTAATAAGGTTTAAAGCAATTTGGGCCTAGGTCACAATGATTTTAACATTTAGCTATTGGTAATAGAGATGGGCATAAAAACCGGTTCCGAACCCGAACCGGTGGAACCGAACTGGAACCGGTTCCAGTTCCTACCCGACAGTAAGTAGAACCGGTTCCGGGTTCAAAATACCCGTTGGTTCCAACCCGGTTCCACAATTTTACCATTTGAATCGGGTAGGAACCGGTTCCTAACCGTACCCGGTTCCTACCCGTACCCGGTTCCTACGTGGAACCGGTTCCTACGTGGAACCGGTTCCTGACCGTTGTAATATTACCGTTGGAACCGGTTATATCCGTTAAAAATGTTACCGTTGGAACCGGTTATAGCCGTTAAAAAAGTTACCGTTGGAACCGGTTCCTGACCGTTGGAACCGATTCTATATATATTTTTTTGAAATCTATTGTTTAACACACAATTTCTCATATCTATCCTTCTTGTTACATTTCCTTCTTGTTCTTTTTCACATTCTAATCAACAAATGGCCTCAAAGAGTTCCAAAAACGCAAATTCCCAATCCGTTAACAATGTTCCTCAAGAACATTCGGTTCCATATGTGGTTGGAACATTGTCTCATAATCGCAGTAAGGAAGTTTGGAGCAATTGGGAGTTGGTCGAGATGAGTGACGGCTCGCAAAAAGCTCAATGTAAACATTGTGGATCGTTATTAGCCAAGGAATCAAACTCAACGTTAACGAAGCATATTAATAAGTATTGCAAAGTTTTAAAGGAAATGACATCCGGTCAAGTTCCACTTTCCAAAGATGGTACCATTTTTCGTTATGAGCAAAAATTAGCTCGCGATCGGATGGCGAAGTTGGTGATACAAAAAGCGTTGCCGTTTGGACACTTCGACGACCCCGATCTTACAAATCTTATTCGGGAGACGCTACAACCTCGCTATAAACATGTAAGTCGTCGCACTTTAAAACGTCTTTGTTTAAGTTTATGGGAAAATGCAAAAAAAGATTTAATTGTTTTTTTTAAGAATTTAAAAACTAGTGTAAACCTAACTAGTGATGTGTGGTCGGCTCCACATGGTTTACCGGAATCGTACATATGTGTCACCGTCTCATTGGGTTGATCCCGATACATGGCAAATGATGAAGCGTACGATTGCGTTTGACGAGTTTCCTTCTCCTCATACGGGAGAAAATATTTATAAAATTATAAATGGCACAATAATTAAATATGGTTTAGAAGATAAATTTTTTTCAATATCCTTTGATAACGCTTCAAACAACACAACGGCGATTGAAAAATTAAAGTTGAAGAACAAACCAATACTTGATGGTGTTTTTTTTCACACACGATGTGTTGCACATATTATTAACTTAGTAGTGCAAACCGGTTTAAAAGATCAATTTGTATCGGATTTTATTATAGCATTTAGAGCTATGCTCCAAGATGTTTTCAAAAGTGGAAAAGAAAGATATCAAGAATATAAAAAACTTTGTAAAGATGTCAACCAAAAAATTATTGGACCGAATTGGGATATACCGACTCGTTGGAATTCAACTTGTCATATGTTTGAAATGGCTATAAAGCAAATGGGCACTTTAAAATCTTTTCATACAACTTTAAGTGATGAGTACCTTGTCGTCCCCTTTCCCGACATGGCTTGGGAAAATATTAAAAACCTAAGTAATTTTTTACAAGTTTTTAAAACTACAACGACTTTGATTTCCGGTGTTTATTATCCTACTAGTTCTAAAGTTGTGGACCAATTGTATTTGATAACAACTAATTTTAAAAAGTTTGAAAATTCTAGTGACATGTTAAGGAATATGACGAGACCAATGATTCAAAAATTTAAAAAATATTTTTTAGAACTACCACCCGTTTTTCTATGTGCCGCTGCTTTAAATCCAGCTTTAAACGTACCAGGTGTTGAAGCTTTAATTGATGAAATTTATGACAAGTTGGATATGCATGAGGAGGATCCAACTTTAAAAGCAAAAACAAAAAAAATATTCAATGAGTGTATGGCCAAACTTTATGATCATTATTTAAAAAAATATGGTGAAAAAAATCATACAAATTTGTTTGAGTCTCGGTCCACGGCCTCTAACGATGAAACAAGCGAGGATCCACTTATAACCATGTTGAATGTCGTTAGAGACGAGACCGCTAGACAACAAAGGGGTAGTGAACCAACAAGTGAACTTGGGAGATATAAAAAAATCAGTATTCGCTTACTATGACCACCGAGGAGTATAGGAAATTTGATGTTTTGGCATGGTGGAAATCGAAAGAATCCGAATACCCGATTCTAGCCACCATGGCTCGTGATATACTAACGGTCCAAGCTTCCACGGTAGCTTCGGAAAGTGTGTTTTCTCTTAGTGGCAGGGTTTTGTCAATTAGAAGAACAAGACTAACTCCGGAATCGCTAGAGATGGCAATATACTTAAAGGACCATTTGGATGCCGTTGATCATGTTCAACATAAAACTAGTCTAGAAGATGAAGTTGAGTTAGAGCATAAAATTGTTGACGAAGAGGAGGACGAAGAAGTGGAGACTAACAATTCGGACGACGATTGTACCGAGGTACCCGTACCTAAGAGAAACTCGTCGGAAAGTGTTGCACCTGCCGCTAGTAAACGATCAAAGAAATAAAATCTTACTAGAACCGGTTCTGAGTAATTTTTTATTTTTTTTTGTAACCGGTTAATTTTTTTTATATATTGTAACCGATTAATTTGTTTTTTAATTTTAATCGATTATTGTTACTATTTTTATTTATCAATGTAACTAATAATAAAAATCAAACATAACAAACACAATAGTAGCGTTCCAAAAATAGATGTAAAAAAACACAATAGAAGGTGTTTTTAATTTTAATCGATTATTGTTACACAAACTTTATTAAAACACCAACAATAACATTTATCAGGAACCAGTAAGTAGGAAGGGGTTTATATACAAAAAAAAAACGATTTTTTAATCAGGAACCGGTTCCACCGGTAACATTTTATCAGGAACCGGTTCTGAACAGTAAAGTCAGCTTTTACTGTCAGAAACCGGTTCTGAACAGTAAAGTCAGGTTTTTACTGTTCAGAACCGGTTCTGAACAGTAAAAGTCAGATTTTTACTGTTCTGAACAGTAAAAGTCAGATTTTTACTGTCAGGAACCGGTTCTGAACACTATCAGGAACCGGTTCCACACCATACCCGGTTCCACACCATACCCGGTTCCATAATACCCGTACCCGGTTCTACACGGTTCCATATTCTTGGCTGTGAACCCGGGTAGGAACCGGACCCGGTTCCACACCATACCCGGTTCCAATGACATCCAAGCAGAACCGGTTCCGGGTTGGAACCGGTTCCGGGTAATAATAATACCCGATTTTGCCCATCTCTAATTGGTAATCATATAAGTTATATTGATGTTGTCCAATGTTTGAGATTAAGACTATTACTTTTTTAACGGTATATGTTTGTTTCTGTTCGTGAACAACTTCAGTTTCTTAATGAATGAACCCGCATAAGAATTTTCGTTCGATATCTGTTTGTAATCAAGTTTAATACTAAATTAACAAATATGAAAAAGGCTTTCGCTGGTTCAGTTCAATTCGTTTAGAGCCCTAGTAATAGCATTAGCATGTAGAATTTGGTGTTTACTTTTCAAATTTGTAGGTGTTTACTTTTCAAAGTTCTAGGTCGGCCGTACAAAGAATAAGGTCCAATTTAGGATGTCTCAAACAAGTATGTTACTAAAAAGATAAGATGTGTTTTTTCATTTTGATTGGATACATGTACATGTGACTAAATACTAATTGGACATCTTTGTTAACATATACTAAAATATCTTCATATATACTATTAAGCATTAGGGATGAGCAACTGTAACTGTTTTTTTTATCAATTTATTCACAGGAAAATTTTGTATTAAAGTGTCACATTTCTTTTAATATTAAGTGCCCAAAGTGTTATGTTTTTTAATATACATACTTATAACTATAACTATCTTATACACGTTTATAACTAAGAAAAAGTGAAACTTTATGTGTCATAAAACCGTAAGTGAAAATATATAGTGTGTAAGTGAAAATATATAGTGTAGTTATTTGTGTGTTTGAATTTCATTTCAGAATACTAAATTACCAAGAAAAGTAAAAACAACCCAAAATCATCAAGAAAAGTTGTATAAATGATTTATATATGTTAAAAATCACTCTTTATATACAAATATGTATGTTATATACATAAAAAAAACAATTAAGCTATTTTATTCTTATGTTTTTTTTTTCTTTTAAACATTTTGGTTACGTGTAGGTAATATTTCCTACACATGACATGCACATCTACATGTTCTATAAGCAAACGGTATCTATTCATATTTTTCTTTAAATTTCAAAATAAACGAACAAACAACGCATCTAAACATTTCTTATATTTTCTTTCAAAAAAAATATAAACGTGTTGCATATATTTTGTTCTTCATGTTCTCGAAAAAAAACATGCTCTAGCGAGAAACCTCCTCGTAACCCTCCTTGGCTCCTTGTGGATAGTCATATAAGCCGTCTATGTACACTCTTAACCCCACAAAAAGTTTCAAAACACTACTATTATAACGTTTTCTATTCAATGAATTATGAAATGCCGGTTTCATACTAGTGTTTTTTCTCCATGTAAACGTGCCAAGATATACACCTCTCATCCTCATATGCATATAACACCAAAAACACCCACCCTGTCTCTATAGGTTGTTTTGGATAAGGTGTGTGTAATGATCATGACAATTTTTTTTCTCCACTAACTATACAAACAGTTTTGTTCAGTTGACCATTGATAGTGCCAACTATTGATGTTGGATTGAATCTATAAATATAGTTGGATAGATACTGTGATTGGCACTATACATGATCACTTTAGAAGTGTTTACTAGCAATGGTGGAATGTGGGGTGTGTTGTTATATATGTCTAGATTCTTATCAACTCGTTCGTGCTGATTTGAAAGTTGGAACGGGGATAATCTGTTTTAAAATTCGGATTTTATACTGTACCGGATTAGGCTCAGAAACAGTTAACCGGGTGTATTGGGTGGTTCTACCGGGTGTACTGAGAGGTTTAACTGGTTCAACCAGTACTACGGGCCGATTTGAATCGGTTTTTAAAACATTGGGGATAAGTATGCGAAGGAACTTGTGTGTATAATGTACACATAGTAAATTACAAGCATGCATGTTAATGTGATTTGGGACAAATTACGAATTTGCTTTAGAAGATGAGACCATATGACAATTTTACCCTTTTTTAACCTACGGTTTAAATCGTTAACTATTTTAGTGTTTTGAAAATTATAAGTTTACCTATGATTTTGTTGTTAGGTCTATAAATGAACTAAACAAACACAAACTTAGGCATCTTCATGTTCGTTCATTTAATTTTAACCAACACGAACATATAACCGAACACATATTTTGTTCATGTTCGTGTTCGTTTATGTTTGTCCGTTTAAAACCTAAACGCACAATTCACGAACACAAACAAACATAAACAAACATAACGTAACAAACAATAAAAAAACACAAATAAACATGGTTGAACAAACAAGAATGAACACAAATGAACATAGTTGACTAAACATAAATGAAGATAAAGTATTTTTTTATATAAATTAGTGATTAATTAAAGTACTTTTTGATATAATTAGTGATTAATTACCATAAATTCCATTGAAAACCCCATTTTTATTAGTAACAGTCCAATTACCAATTACTTATATTTATATAAGTAGTAGAAAGTTCCTTTGATGTTTAACATTTATATAAATATAACTATTTATGTATTTAAATTGAAACGGAAATAAACAAATGTAAATATACGAACATAAATGAATGAACATAAACAAACGTTCACGAACTTAAATGAACAAAAATAAACGAACTTCTTGCCGAACAAGTTCAAGAACAATTCATGAACGTCTGGTTCACTTATAGGCCTAGTTGTTGTTATAATAACAATAAAACGACCATTAATGTACCGTTAACTTACTGTCACGTTGAGTTTCTAATAATTACTAGTAAAGATGTCCCCATGCGATTCAGCAGGAAACATATGTGTAGCACAAAAATATCTATACAATGATATTAAGTCTGCTTACACAAAAAAAATGTTTCGCAAAAGAATTAATGTCACAACTTCAAGAGCTGTTGGATAAATGGTTAGTATGCCAAAATGTGTCGACGTGGGGTGCACCGTGCATATTTGTTAACAAAGACGTTACACGGTAGTGTTTTGGTCAAAAATTACCGAAGCAATTAAGTGATCAAATTTAGTTTGTGAGGTAGCGTGCTATTGTGATTTGTAAAAATATGCTAATTTGATTGATTATGAAAACAGTTTCAGGATATAGCTTCAGTATATCGAGCTATATCAAATAGACAAGTGAGTGCGATAAAAGTAACAGTTGACACATGATGTACGAGGAAAGCCCTTGATCAATCTAGATCGTCGGCACAAAACCTCGGGAGCTGAGAATCGTCAACTGTCTTGTTCTTCTTATTGCTTGAAATAACAGGATACAACGTCAGGATAATGCTCGGATCAACTTTAAATGTTACAATGATTGTGAAATCTAAGTATTGTGAGTGAATGTGATCGTAGCTGCAATTAGTAAGTGAAAGTGTGCGGGATTACATGTGTTTAACTACTGATCCGGCACCCCTTTATATAGTTACAAAAAATAACTAACTATCCTATAATTCCGGGATACTACGAATATTCCCCTATGACCGTTGTAGACTTCTTCTCCGGCTCCCAACGTTCGTCTTCCAACCATCTTGAGCGAGTCTTCAGGAAGACTAGGTCCATGCATCCGTTGGTCCCTTGCAGCCAAAGAAAATCGTTAGTGGCGAGTAGGATACCCCCGCAGGATGTTACCAATATCCTGGTTCAGTATCCAGGTCGCAATATTAAAAATATAATATCATGATATAACTTCGAGATATAGGTTCAAAATTCCACCCATAACAGGTAGCATGCGAATTTGCATCGAGTACCAGGACTTGAACAAGATGACCATCAAGAATGGGTATCATCGCCTAGAATTGATGATTTGTTCGAACAGTCTAAAGATCTAGTTGGTTTTCTAAAAACGACTTGAGATCATGATACCATCAAGTAAAGGTACGAGAAGAGGATACACCCTAACATTGCTTTTCAAACTCGTTAGGGACATTACGAGTTTGTGGTGATGCTATTTGGTATGACTAGTGCCATAGACGATTCATTTAGAGCTTTTCAAAGATAACCATCCATTGGCCAAGTTAACTCGAAAGAATTCACGATTTGAGTGGATTGCATAATGAGAAAAAAAGACATTCCAAACATGGAAGGAAAGATTAACAAAGGCTCTAGTCTTGGCATTGCCAGAAGTAGCTCACGCACGCAGCTAAAAGGGGATTTATTCTCAAATAAAGATACATTAGGATAAGCTAATAGCAAATTCAATTCTAGATAACCTGATTAAGAATGCACAGGTGGAAGCACTCAAATAAGAGAATCTAAAACAAGAAAGGATGACGAGTCAAGTCCAACACAATTGGACGAAAATGACCAATATATTAAAACTCGCTTTAGACAAATATGGATTCCAAGAACTTGTTAGATCAAGAAAAAGATTCTTGACGAGGCCCACAAGTCAAGGTATTCCGTTCCTCCAGGTACAACGAAAGTGTACCATGATCCAAAGAATAATTATTGGTGGCCTATCACGAAGAGAGACGTCACAAAGTATGTAGAATTATGTCTCACATGCCTATAAGTAATGGCTAAACATCAAAGACCATATGGTAAGTTGCAGCCACTTGGGATATAAGTGTGGAAATGAGAGCACATAACAATGGACTTGATGATGAAACTACAAATACCATCTGAAGACGATGCTATATAACTGATAGGCTGAAAAACTGCTTGTTTATTAGTCTGAAGGAAATTTATTCCTCATATAAAAATGGTTGAGTTGCATCTATAAATGAGATTGTCTCAAGACACAAATTGCCAGTATCCATAGCGTCAGATTAAGACATTAGATTCACCTCAAGATTCTGGAGGAAGTTTCAAGAAGAATTAGGCACTAAGTTGTTAATCCCTACGACTTATCATCCACCAAATGATGCTCAAAGCGAGAGGACGATTCAAACTCTCAAATACATGGTAAAGGCATGTATTATAGACTTTAGGGGTAATTGGGATTCCCATTCGCTATTGGTAGAATTTTTCATACAATAATAGCTACCATACCAACATCGGAATGCCCCCATATGAAGTATTACATGGAAAAAAATGTAAAATACCCATATGTTGGGGTGAGATTGAACAGAAAGAACTCGATAGTAACAAGATTGTTAAGGTTACTTGGAAGATCAAGCAACTAAGTTCTCTATTAGAAACCACGCAAGATAGACAAAAGTATTATGCTGATAAAAGAAGATTAGGTCGACTTCGTGTTGTAAAGGTGTCTCCCTGAAATGGCATAACCTGATCCAGCCAAGTTGAGCCAGCGATTTACTAAATTTTAAAGATCATTGCACGGGTATAAAATGTAGCATATTGGTTAGAGTTACCAGAAGAATTACAGTTCTATAAGCCCAAAATGGCTAGGAAGACTGGATAAAGGGAATTCAAAACTTGTGAAGTTTAACATAATAGTTACAAGAAACTCCAAGGACAAAACTTTTATAATGAGGGGAAGATGTAACATCCCAATTTCCAGAATACATAACTCAATGGTTAGTGTGACCTAAACTTCAAACAAGCATATTTCTGGTCTAGGAAATGAGTTACGGAAGCCATAATCTATGAAATTAGGATGACTCGAAAAGCAAAATGTGAAAAGGGGGCTTACTAAACGACTAACAAATTTAGCAGTCCGTTACTTGCTGAGAAAGACTAAAATGATTGGCTGATACATGCATGCTAACCAATAGTGGATGATCGCTATTACTCCCTTAGCGGTCAGTTAAAAGCATCGTATCGGCATATATATAGGTCTTTAAGTCTCTCATTTTGTACGATATTTTTATAATGTTGTAATTAACTTATATGACGAAGAGTTTTTACGAAGACCAACAAGCCACGCCGTTGCATGTTTGTACGAAGCACACGAAGATGACATCACCTTCCTGGTATGATCGGTAGCATTGACTGTACATATTTTGTTCAGAGAATGTGTTCTAAGGAGCTGTGAGGACAATATATAAGAGGTGATCACCAATACCCTACGATCATGCTAGAAGCGGCTGCATCTCAAAATTTGTGGTTTTGGCATAGGTTTTTTGTTCCGCCCGGATCACTCAGCGACATCAATGTTCTCCAACAATCTCCAATTTTTCTCACCCAACAAAATTGAAACCTCCCCCCAATATCCATTTTATTAAAACAGACACTTATACAAACATATATATATATATACACACACACTATAATACTATCTTACTGATGGGACCTACCCTACTTGGTCATCATTTGTGAAAGCGTTTCGATATCCGACCGATCCGAAGGAAAATAAATTCAAGAAGGCGTATGAGTTGACAACAAAGGATGTGGTGCGATCTTTCGGTGTACTAAAAGTGAAATATGGTATACTTAGGCGACTATTGTGGGCTATGACCGTGGAAAGGATTAGGATTGTTGTCTATACGTTCATGAATTGCATAACATGATCTTGAAGAACGATGGAAATGCAATATCACCGGTCCACATAATGGATCCCCACGTCGAGCCAATTTTTGACGATAATGTTCTTGCAGAATTTCAAAATGAAGATACACATTTCCGACTTTGATATAATCTTGTGGAACTCTTGCAACTCTAGATCTACCCTACCTCAAGGAATAGGCCGAGAAATAGTTTAATTTTAGTTCCATGTTTCTTTTAAATTCTTACGTACTTTTATTTTATTTTAAAAATTTATGTTTTTTCGAATTTCTAGATTTTTTTTAGTTTGAATATGTAACTTTCAATTTATTTTCGTAGAAGTTTACTTAAATGTTTTATTTATTTTAAATTAAAATGCTTGATTTATTTTCAAATAAAAAAAGGTTTGCAGGATTTAGGCCTTCACCCCTTAATATGGAAATACTTTGTTGCACAGAAGTTATTCCCCTTACTCTTATTGTTTAAGGTAATAAAATACTAGTTTATTTCATATTTATATAATTACTAGTTTAAGATCCCGTGTTTTACACGGCGGTATAAAGAAAATACTTTTTATAAATCTATTAATTAATAAATTACACATAAATATGTAGATTCTACTATACTCACAATTGGTTCCCGTGTTATGATTATTAACATACATTAATACCCTCACCGTAACACGAAATGGCTTCTTATTAACAAATAAATACAAAAAAAAAAAATCACAGATCGTTTTGTATAATATATTTTACTTTATTTAATATATAGTATAATTCATTTTATAATAATACGAAATGATGCATTAAATATGGAAATGCTAAATTACAATATAAAGATTTTTTTTGTTCTTTATTTCTGTTGTATATGGGATTTGAAGTCTTGAACATAAGACCTTCAAATCTAAGCGTACCTAAATGCTTTTACCTATGCCCATTAATCACCAACATCATTGGTAATTAAAATATATAAGTAATAAACGTATAAGCAATCTATAAATCTCTAAATATTTCTTTGTACCCTAGATTTATCGTCTTATTTGTAAGATTTTTTATCTTTGTATAATATGAGTAACATAACTTTGTGTCTTCTTTTTATTCTTTATAATGCCACTGCTTATGAGAAAAAAAAACTGATTTCTTTAAGTACAAACCAACTTTTAATAGTGATTATGTTTGACTTTTTATTAATTACCATTGACTAAACATCAAGTTGTTGTTTATTTATAAGTTATGCAAAAATTTTAAATAGAAATGATTTGTAGTTATCATTCAAGGTTTCATTAAAATAATAATAACAATACACAAAGGTAATAATTATTATATTAATTTATTTAAACAAAAAAAGAAGGCAATTTAAACTATTACCATTCTTGAACATAATGAAAAACTTTAATTATTTATAACTTGAATGCGTTTAATATATATTATAATATTTAAAAGTCAGTTATAATTTCAGTTACAATTACATATTATATTTTAAAAGGTCATTGTATTTTATTGAGTGTTTTAAGAGTGACAACTTCAAAAGGGAAAAAAAATATGACAGTTATATCGAAATTGCATTTACAATTTAGTTACAGAAAGAGCTTTATATAAATGAGAACACAATCTCGAAACTAAAGTAAAAAATCTCATAACATAAAAAATGATTTGATTAACCTTAAAAAGAAATGTAACTAAAATTTCAATGATATATCAAAATAATCAAAAATATTTTTAATTATTTAATATAAAAATACGTATGCAATCGTTAATCGATTAAGATTTATTATAGAAAGTTTGATAAAAAATAAATTTATATAATCTTAAATAAACTATTGACATATATATATATATATATATATTGAATGAAAAGAATATTATTATATGTCAATAAATCAAATGATACAATTGAAACTTTAAAATAGCATTATCGAAGTTTTCACTGGAAATGTTAAAAGAATTAAACATTGAAAATTTTAACAGATCATCAAATACCTAGTTAAAAATTGGTGTAAAATAACTAATAATATGCAGGAAATACTGTTATAAAAGATAAAAAAAGGAAAGTGGATATACCTTAAAAAGATGACAAATTCATAATATTTTCTACAAGTAATTTCTTTAAAAGGAAATAGTCTGCACAAAAAGAAAAGTCTAATTTCTTTAAAATTTGTGACAAAAATAAGTGAAACAAAAGCCTTTTGTTTTCCCTTCTAAAACAAATAATAATGATTATAACAATGCTATGTGGCAATTAATAGCTTAAGTGATTGACATGTGATCTAAGATGGTTTTGATTTATTATAATTTATAGATACTCCAGTTTAAAGGAAGAGATTAGACACTCCTAATCGAAGGTAAAAATATATTTAGATCTTTGATCCAGTAAAAATATTGGTTGGCTGTAAGTTGCAAATACCAAAAAGAGAAAAACACAATATATTAACAAAGCTATGAATTTGATTGAAGATGATCATAGCATAATCCCTCCTTTTAGCAAACAAACAATTATTATTGAATTATGGATTTGTTTAGCTATTTAAGGTCAAAATCATGTATTTTTAAATAAGATGTAGTAGCTTGGTATAGACAAAAAGGTTCAGTATATCAAAACCAACCACGGAAACTGCCTACCAAGGTTCATGAACCTTAACAACCAAAATTGTTACCAACTATCCTAGTGTCTATGTGTGTCTATATATATTATGAATATTAAATAGTAAAACAAATACTAAAAATGGTTTTATAGTCACCTCACAAAAAAAGTTTGTTGTCAAACATAGGAGAAAGAGTGATATGATAATTTAAACTTTGTATCCATATTAATAATAATAATAATTTATTATGATGATGTTAAATTATTTATGTCTAATAATTTGAGGTCATGAAATGTTATTGTGGTTCCAAATTACGACACGACATGAAATTACTATTTTCATTTGTTTGTTATATCTTGATATATTTGTTAGAGAAAAATAACATCTATAGTGTAGTCATGTGATATGTAAATCTTTTGATTATCTAACCCTATAATCACGGTTATAGCCCGTCTAACTCTAGCACGTTACTTGATGTCTTTTGTTTTGAAGTTTTCCAGCTCTCTTAAACCTTTTTCATCACATTCCCTCTTCCGAGAGAGCTTTTGATTCAGCTAGCTCCTCTAACTTTTCAAGATCTTCTCTTAAAATCGCCTCTGTCTCATCTTCCTTAGAACGGACCTCTTTTATCCAAATTTAAATTTTATCCCGAATAGTTTTGAATTTATTCATTAAAACAGTGTCGGCCTCCCGGAGCTATAATCACGAGTTGGTGTATTTGGAAAGAAAGAAATGAGACTATTTTTCAAACTAAAAAAATGTAGCCCGTAATATATAATTAGTGAAGTCAAGTCTAGAGGTTATGTCTGGCTTAAGAATAGGTCTTCCTTTAAAAACATTAGATAGAAGGATTGGTGTAAATCACCTTTGTATATGTTGTAAATTGGCTTCTTGCCCTTTTGGGTCGGAGATTTGGTTTTTGTTTGGCTCCTTGTACGTTTGGGTCAGCGGTATGTTTTATTAAAGTTACTTTAAAAAAAATTAATCCTGTAAAATACATACATGTTCATATCCTATGGGAATTTGTTGCTCGATATCATACGTGAATATCATGGGTGGACCCACCTTTGGTCAAGGGGCCGCACCCCTTAATAAAAACAATTTAGTGTATATTTTAAGCAAATACCTCGTCTGCACCTCTTGAAAATATGGTTGAAAACCTCATCCGCACCTCTAACAAATAATTCTTGGATCCACCACCGGTGAATATGCTGAAACGAATCATCAATTCATGTGTTTTTTTAGTTAAAATACATTATGTATTCATGCACTTTTGTTCTATATTTTTTTATAAAGTTAGTTTTACTTGTTAAAATTGATAGAAAGTTGGTCAAATCAAAACGTTGTATGGAAATTTATATTATAAACTTGAGATATCGATACAATATAGCTGGTTGTATACTTAAACGAAAATCATTTATAAATTGTTTGTTTGAATTAGATACTTAACAAATAACTCGACAATAAAGATATTTATACTTAATATAACTACATATCTATATCTATTCAATATAATTGAAGTAATATGAAGATAATTTCTCTCTATAATTATTGTTCTTGGTTTTCTCTCAAAAAATATTTTCTGATTTTATATAACACATTATTGTAACACCTTAAGCCCATACGTTTAGTAATCGAACCGAACGAACACGAACATGGCCATGTTCGTGTTCGTTTGTTAAGGAAATTAACATGCACGTGAACTGTTCACGAACGCATACTGAACATAAGTTTCTGCTCGTGTTCGTTTGTTAAGAAATTCATTTATTCACGAATAGTTCGCGAACCCTGGTTTCAAACACAAATGAACGCAAACAAACATTTAACTTGAAAATAAATAATAAAAACATTATAAACCTTAAACATTCAACATAAGTAGTTAAATACAACCATCAACTGATAAATCAAAACACAAGAAGTCTACTACAATCACCAAACGATGAATCAAGTTTAACTAACTTGAACATAATTATCCAGAATTACTTAGACATAATTATCCAAAAAAATTGTCTTGAATGTCTAAATTTTAGCTAACTTAGAAAAAAATAGAATTCAAGTTTTCAATATATTCAGATAAAAGTTTATTATTTATTATTTTTTAACAAAATTAAACAAACACGAACATAACCGAAAATATTACCAAACGTTCACGAACGCAGTCGAACGAACGAGACCTTTGTTTGTGTTCGTTCGCTAAGCTAACTGGACGAAGTTTTTTGTTCGTGTTCGTTCGTTAAGCTAACCGAACCAACATAAACAAACTTTCCGTCGAACGATTCACGAACCGTTTGCTGAACGTTTGGTTCGTTTACAACCCTACGTTTTGGTATCGTGGAGTTGGTTGTGAAAGGCGATTCGGCGCTCGTGCACATCATGACACACCGCCCCCTTGATCATGGTCGTGGCCTTTCTGGGGTTCTCCACGAGCTTGTGGAGGATAGAGGAGGGGAAGGGGATGGATAATAGAGGGGATAGTGATCACACCTTTAGATAGTGGAGGAGAGAGATAGTGGAAGCATATGTTAGCATGGCGCTGTGGTGGAGGATGATGATGAGTCTTCATTAGTGAATCATACCCATTAGCCTAATAAATTAGTGATCGGGTTAAACAAAATAATGCAAAATTAAAAAAAAACATAATATATTACATTATTTACCAAAAGAATGGGACATTAAATAGACATAAGCACTTTACTAGATGTTTATACAAGTTCTGAACTAAGCACTTTACTAGATGTTTGTACAAACTAATTTTAAAAGGTCTAAACTATTAGTAAAGCTCGATAAACTACAGAACATGTCACTATTAGGAAAACATGTATTATAAACAACCATTGTTCACTACTAATTTTGCATTATATTATTAAATTATTTTGATGAGAACAACTTCTAAACATTCCTAACTTAGCCAAAGCCAAGAACATGTGAACTTAACATGTTCAACGTAATATTCAAATATATAAATCATTAGAAATTCATGATTGACTAGATTGAAGTTTCATCATATCATGGCTAAAGAGTACAACTTGAGGAAAACATGTGGACAGAAGTTGCCTCAACATATATTCTTCTTATAGTGGTTAAAGCTTAAAACACTAACAAAGGATGGACAACACAATCGGTTACAAAGGAACAATGGAAGTATTTATCAATATCCTTTATTATTAAGTCGTGAACGTTGTAAGACAAAGATGGTGCATTTCAAGTCATTAACTAGGCAGGCGAAACAACCTTTTTTTTGAAAAACAAGCACTAGATATAGGCGACCCCTTTTCTGCCATGAATACATGTAGCTACAACGCGGCCCTGCCATTGTATTGACCTATTGATAAGCTAAGAACATTGTACAACGACATTCACATGATAGATTACGTCAACCACAACCAACCACATGTATAATGCAGTTGCAAAGTCATTAAGAATGCACATACAATTCAAACCACCCAATACGAGTACTAAACTTTGGATGGACACCACATTGTTCTGTCATGTGTCATGATCAGTTGTGCTCTCACCTTCTAACAAGTTAAGAATACTACACAACCACAACTCCGATGAGTAAGTCATCCATATATTACAAGTTAACCACGAATATCGATTAATATTTTCATTATAAAAACCTTCGATATATTTGAACCAACATCAATAATAAATAGATCACATATCCATAATTCCTCTCCCTATATGCCTATAATGTGTTAAATGATTTTTATGATACTCAAAGAAAACTCATACTCCTTTTCCTATACGTATACGTGTGTTAAATGAGGTTTCATGATACTCAAAGAGAACCGATATTATGTGAATCCATTTCGCCCATGTATTAAACATGTTTGTTACTAATACACAAAAGTTTGATAGATAAATAAATAGTCTTTCACAAGAGCCATGAATTAACACGATTAAAGCATGACACCCGGTAAAAATAAATTCACCTATTTTCTTACTCAAAATAATAATTCTCTATAATATCATTAGATACTTTTGTGCTTTTCTTATTAAAATAGCAGTAGCACTAGCAATACTTTGTTATCATTTGTCACATATTATATTCATAAATTCACACCCAAAATATTCTCAAGTCTATAAATCCAACATATTTCCAAACACACTCAACACTACAATTACATTTGACTCTCTCTCCCTCCCTTCCTCTATATACCCTTTATACTCTCTAGTGCCAGAAACAATGCCTTCATCTTCATCTTTATCCTCATCTCAATCAATAAACACCATGGAATCGGTTACAATAATCTCCAAATGCACAATTTACCCAGACAAAAACTCGACAATCGAATCGCTAAAACTCTCTGTATCCGATCTCCCAATGCTCTCCTGCCAATACATCCAAAAGGGTGTCTTACTCCCCCACCCTCCAAACGACCTCATTCCTCTGCTCAAACTTTCTCTCTCTAAAACCCTCTCTCACTTCCCCGCTCTCGCGGGCCGCCTCACCACCGACCCAGAAGGCCACATCCACATCCACTGCAACAGCTCAGGTGTCGAATTTATTCACGCGTCCGCTTTGTTTCACACCGTTGACCAAATTCTAGCCCGTAATGCCGACGTGCACCCGTGTTTCAAAACGTTTTTCGCGTTTGATAACACGGTGAGCTACGCCGGCCACCACCAGCCCATCGCCGCCGTGCAGGTGACGGAGGTGGGTGGTGGGGTGTTTATCGGGTGTACCGTGAATCATGCGGTGGTTGATGGGACGTCGTTTTGGAACTTTTTTAACACTTTTGCTGAGATTACAAAAGGGGTTAGTAAAGTGACGAATTCGCCGGATTTTAGCCGGGAAAATGTGTTTATATCTCCGGTGGTTTTGCCTCTTCCGGCTGGTGGACCGGCGACCACTTTTTCCGGTGATGAGCCGTTGAGAGAACGGATTGTTCATTTTAGTAGAGATGCGATTTTGAAGATGAAATTCAGAGCGAATAATCCACTTTGGAATTATGATCTAAAGTCTTCAGATATCTACAGTAGCATTAACGGTAACGGTAACGGTACGTTAAAGCCGAAAAGTGAAATTTCGTCGTTCCAGTCGTTGTGTGCGCATTTATGGCGGGGGGTCACGCGCGCACGTAAATTTGAGGCGACGAAAACGACGACGTTTCGGATGGCGGTGAATTGCAGGCACAGGTTAGAGCCTAAGGTGGACCCGCTTTATTTTGGGAATTTGATCCAGAGCATCCCGACCTTTGCTTCGGTTGGGGAGTTGTTATCACATGATTTGTCGTGGGCAGCGAATCAGCTACACCAGAATGTGGTGGCGCATGATAACGCTACTGTGCGCCGGGGAGTGAAGGATTGGGAAAGTCAGCCAAAGTTGTTTCCTTTGGGGAACTTTGATGGGGCTATGATTACTATGGGGAGTTCTCCTAGGTTTCCCATGTATAATAATGATTTCGGGTGGGGCCGGCCGATTGCGGTTCGGAGTGGGAAGGCGAATAAGTTTGATGGGAAGATTTCGGCTTTTCCGGGTCGTGATGGTGACGGGAGTGTTGATCTTGAGGTGGTTTTGGCTCCTGAGACCATGGCGTGTCTTGAAGTTGACCACGAGTTTATGCAATACGTATCGTGAAAGTTGTGGTTTTTGTCGAGTTTTGGTGAAAGCGTTGTGTTATTGATTGGTTTCGCTAGCAATTTGTTGTATAAATATGTTATATAATAACAATTATAATCGAGTGAATTGGTTTTCGATCATCTTATCGGGTTTATAATTGTTAGAAAACATTGCTTTTGAAACGTACATAAGCTTTCACCACTCGTGAATAATTAATTTAATGTGCAATGCAAATGTATCTTGTTATGTTCTAAGCTATGTGCATGATCGTTTGTTACAATTTAAAAATAAAATAACACATGAGTTGAAGGATATGCCATGATTTTAGATAATTATTCCAAAATAACCCTAAAACTCAAAAATAATAAAACAAAAACACACAAGCCTAAGATTAGCTTTTGACAACACAAATCAAAGATGCAGAGGAATGTACCGAATCACACCATTAATCTCATACCAGAGACACGTGGTGAGAGGTCATTCGATGCAATGTGTTACTTCCTATCTTACGGTGGTCTTACGTGTGGCTGATCGTTCCCTATGCACATCCTGAGCGTGACAGGTGTCACCAAAAGGCCCAAAACCGTTAGGGCCCTGGGGACCACCACACCTGAAGGAAAGCGACATCTAACCATCTCCACTACAAATATGGGAAGATTAACACCTCACAGGTATAGACTCTGTCTCTACTCTCGACCTATACCTTAATTCTTAAACAAGTACTTATTCTCACACCCGATGGTTGTTATAGGGAGGAATCCCATCTTATGGCTAGCCTAACGGTGTTACTATTTTGTAGAAAAGTCGTATCGGGCTTAGATTTGATTATTCATTGGCGCCATCTCCTTTTTTCTAAAACGATCTAAAACGAGCAACCTACTGTGTTTCACACTATTCTTTTAGTTGAATTATTTCCTAAGAACTCATGGGTACCAATTTGGAACTCACCTCATCCATGGATCCAACTCAGATTTCGTCTGAAGACGGGGATGAGATGGCCACATATGAGTATGGTGGGGGTCCCAGTAACACGTAGCCACCCTCGTCAGCTGCACCTACAATCATCTAAACCATAAGAGCTAGAACTGGTTATACAACGAACACGCACACCTCGTTTGCGCAAACCCAACACACAAACCCGTTATCCCTTAATAAATATGTCACGCATCTGTCAGGTGGATTTACGCTTCCACTATTGTCTTCTCAAATAACCACCCCATTCACATCCGTGATAGCCACGCCTGCGTATACGCAATCCGGTTCACAAAATATATTTTTATATCATACTCGGAACCAATTTATGCCACGTCATTCGCAACATCCTTACCCGCCTCGTTTTCTCAAGGGGGGGGGGTCCTTAAGTGTGAGCTTCCCCATACATGTCTTTCGCTCAGACATGGTACCTTTTCTCCACACCTTATGGTTCGATGGGTGCTCCATATGGCTACACGTATACTCAGACATGGTACCTTTTCTCCACACGACCGACCGACCAACCCATGGGATCCATCTTGTCGGCATACACGAAAGGGTTGTCCCAATATGAACAACAACGAATGTTTACTGCCTTTGAGCAATGGTCACAAGAGTATATATTGACAGGAGTACGCACACAACTCAATTTCAATGAAAGCTCTCCAACAAGAGGAAATACGCAGCGCATACAATTGATCCAAGAAACCCATAATCAGAGCGAACACCCAAGCCTAGACGGGTCAAAAGATTTTTCTCAACCCAACAAACTAGATGTATTCATTGAGAAGTCCAAACTCATGTCGCGCATAGCACAGGAGGATTTCACTAAAAAACCAAAATGCCATCACGCTCAAAACATATGACAACCACACTAATCTGGACGATGATTTGAGAATTTTCGTAACAGCAGTGAAGATCATGAGATGGAAACTTCCCGTGTGGTGTCTCATGTTTGTGTAGACTCTGGTTGGACTAGCGCATCTATGGATTTGTAGCCTTCCTGCATGAGTGATTGATGATTTCAAAGAACTCTTAGACAAATTCAAGTTACACTTCAGTCAATAAATAAGGCAAAAAGATAACGAGTCAATGGATGATTACATCACGCGCTATAACCAAGAAGCACTTCAAATTAGTGGCGTCACAGAGCTATAATGAAATTAGGTTTCATTCAAGGAGCCAGATTAGAAGACTTGTTAGGGTGCTTAAAAGGATGAGATGGTATGCAGAAAACATGGAGTGGTGTCATGGAAGCAGCCAAAGTTTATGCGAGAACAAAGAAGACGATATCAAACAATCGAGTCTTGGAGAAGCCCAAGCTTAGGCAAGAAGCTCCTAGACATAATGACCGTAAAAGAAACTTCAGAAACTCTCACTGGACACGTCCACACTCATCCGGGCAACTAGTCTTCTCGAAGTCAGGCATTTCTCCTCGAAATGACTCTTACCCTCGCATTGACAGGCAAAAAGGCTCCTACAATAATCGGGTGTGTGATGCACCAAGAAATGACGTCAAGGAGCGAGTGTTCACTCAACTCATCAAAACACCGTCGGAGGTTCTAATGACGGAAATACTTTCCCTACCCGCCCCATATCCAATTCACGCAGGTACCCAACATGATGAAAGGAAATAGGGCATGACCAACGGTGAGAATGATTCCTGGAACATGTAAGCCCCTTAATTGATTTATACGTTTTTCATATAGATTTCGACTATAATTGTGTATTTACGATTACACATACACTTGAAAATACATATTTCTTAAAACATTTTAAGAATTAAAACATTTCAACATATTATAAATATATTTGTCGTTTAAAACGTGACAACGAAATGGAAAGCGGAAGCTTGAATTCTTGATCGTATTCGGTTCTTCGTTGAGCTTGATCGTCATCCAGCATTTCAAGATAACCTATATTTCATAAAACATGAAATATGTTAATTATGTGACGTTTGAAACGTGTTTAAACGAGTTCGCTACGCAAAATAAAACATCACAGCAGCTTTTGCTGCTTTAGAGACCCGTCGCGTGCCGCCACAGGATTGAGTTTTATTGTCGCGTGTCGCGACAGTTGTCGCGGGTCGCGACCGTGATGGCATATAGCCTTCGCGGGGCGCGAGGCACTTGTTTTGACAGAATGTTTAGAATGCAGACCTGCATATTCCTAGCTAGACTAAATTTTACCAATTTATCATAACTTGCTGAATTTTGATCCATTTTACAATCTGTTTCTTCCTACGTGATCGTAATTCGATTTTCCATCACATGGAGTTAAAATCCGACATCCGGATTAACAATTTTCTAGATTTTAAGCCCTCGGCTTAAAACTTAATTATTAAACTTTGACCCGTTTCATGATTTATAAACAACTTGTTTCTAAATTATTATAAAGCATACACCAACGTATTTAACTCAAAATCTTTAGCTCCGTTTTATAACTTTTATGAATTACGCGGCCAATACCCAAGCTATGCGCGTAATTCGTTTTGACCCGTTTAGAGATTTAAGCATAAATCTTGCTCATCGTTTACTCGCATCTTACTTCTACATAAAAATATCTATTTGTCTCCACCATGACTATATTTATGGTGGATTAATTGTGGTAAACTAGTTATTCCGAATTCTACCCTTTGGTTAGTAAATTTTACGGAAAAGACTAATTTTTAGGCGCTTGACCCAAAAAGACTTATGCCAATAACTTTTACATTTATCAAAGATTTACTTGATCATAATTCTTATTTCTAAACAACCTTTAAGGGTCGTTTGCCCGGTTTATCAATCGAGAGCATTTTGGTCAACTTTAGTACCTCCTTTTACGGCCAAGGATTTTCAATAAGATGTATGACCAAAATCGCACGTTTAACTATAATCTTAATTACGCGTACCTGGCTCGGGTCAAGGTATTGACCCGTTTTAATACCTTGTCTTAATAATTTGCTAACTCGTAGCAACGCAAATTCCATAAGCCGTTTTACCCTGTGAGCATTAGACTCGACAAGCACTTATTAGTTATTACTTGTCAAATGGTGTTAACATTACCATCTGACACGTTTGGCCTAAACGACCAAACATTTTGCACTTATAATTGAATGGTATTTATTTACCATTTCATTACTTAACCCATTTCGGATTTCTCACCATATGGTTATATCTCTTAAATCCGTTTCTTACGCGTCTAAACCAACATGGCTTGTGCCATATGGTGCCGTTTAAACTTCAACATTTACCCGTCTACACGTGACTAAATCGTTGTTTTACCCCTAATATTCGTTTCGGGTTACTTTATAACGTAGCCATTCAAAAACTCATTTTATATATGTCCTCACATGACCAATTTACCATTTCGGTCCTTTTTACCATTAAACATGGTTTTATCATTTTATTTGTTACCGACCGCATCATTTTGTGTCGAAAACCATATTTTAGATATTACCTTTTTCGTATTTATAACCTATAAAATAAATACGTATCTTACAAAAGGGTGTGAGCTTTACTTACCTTGCATCCTAAATATGCTTTTCCTTCATACTTGGTTCGTTGACCCGCTTCCTTTCCAAGCCTCCACCTAGCTTGTCAAGCGTCAAACTATCATCATAATTCGTAAGACGATTAGATTAGTCATCATTAATTACGACTATTCCATCTTACGGATTTTATGTCGAAATTATTATTTGACCTTATCATTGGTTCGTTTGACTTTCAAAAGTCAACTATCTTTAATCCTATGGTATGCATAACTAAGTTCAATCAACATCATGTTTAGAATCCGTATTATCCCATATCACACGTAATTAGTCAAATTAGCCAATTACGCGTTTCTTTCGTAATTTCTTCATATTAACATTCATTCGGGCATTTTGACAAACACCTTGCGAGCAAGATTCTTATGCATCATTTATCTAACTCATGGTCATTCCTTTAACCAAATTTTAACATCATAATCAAACCTCTATGTCTAGTGTTCATGAACAACATCTAGGACTTGCATCATATCTTCAAATTTCATAAATTTAACACTCTAATTTATGTGTTCATCATATTATCATAAACCCACTTAGCACATACATGATTAGCTAACCGAATCACTAATTCATGGCAATAATTTAACAAGTTTACATCTAGGGTTTGTTCCTAGACTTGTACTCATGTCTATATCACTTATACATTCAACATTCACTCTAGAATTTCGATTATGAGTGCCCGTCATAAATTCAAGATATCACCAAATTACAAAATTCGACATACCTTGTGATCTTCTAGCTTAGGTGATCACGAATTTAGTTAAAGCCCAAATTCTTGGCTTGATTTCTCTTTGATTTTTGAGCAAAATAGTGAGTTTAGGGTTTGAAGGGAAGAACCCCTTTCCTGCTCTGTAGAAACATCGACCATTACACACACTTGTGTGTGTTTTTGGTTTTTGATTTGTTTTAGAATTTAATGCTTGGTTGGTCCCTGTGGTTTGCAAAAATTGCAGATTTGGTCCTAGTGGTTTACTAATTACACGCGTGGTACCAAAACTTGTTAAAAATGAACTTGATTGGTACCCAAACCTAACATCAGTTAAATATCTCTGTTAAAACACCCCATGTGCTTGGCACATGAGGGTAATTTGGTCATTTCAGTCCAGCCCATTAAAAAAATAGATAAATACCTGGTTTGGACACACCCTACCCCTTCTTCTTCCCCAAACCACCACCACCACCCCTACCACCTCATCTCCTCCACCACCACCACTGAACTCCCACTCACCACCGCCATTTCTGTCGAACCTTAACTGCTCCGAATCGCTTTTAAGGTCGCCGTTGAACTGTAGTTCCACAAGTCTTTGTCACTCTTATATTCATAATTCAGTTGATGCTTCGGCTTGTGGGAGAGGTCCGATTTGTTGTACGTTTTGGACGTGTGGGTTGTCAACGATGTATTCGATCGGGGTGAGGGATGGTGGGTGTCAGGCGTACAGGAGTTTTGTAGGTTTGGATTATTCGTTGCCAGTGAGTAGGTGGCCGGATGCTGGAGTGGAGATACAGTGGGTGTCGCCGCCTGAGACGGTAGCGACGTACCAGGCGCCGTGGAAGCCTGGTTCGTTGCTGCTTACTTCTACGGTGGAGCCTTTGGTAATATCGGTGTTCGCCATTGTTTGTTGAGGTTTTGAGAAATGGGGTTTTTTAAATTAGTGTAGTGAAGGATTGGAGAGAAATGGCAATGCAGTGAGCCCGTGATACGCAGAATCTTCAATTTGTGAGTGATTCATACCTATGGCTATGAGTATACATACTAGTATAGCGTTTGCATTTTTATCATCCTAAAAAAAATCAACTACAAAATGGGTCGTTTTTATCATCGGTATGGTGGTGGGTGTAACATCCGTCAAAAACCGGATTTACCAAACCCGCTTCGTTTATTAACCGAACAACCAGTTAAAAATTTCGTTGCATATTTAATGCTCAAATTAATTTTAAGCGATACATAATTAATAAGTATATTAGAATATAAAATTTATAATTGAAAATCTACTAAAAATAATGAAATAAAAATAAAATACTGATGCCGAGACTCGAACCCGGGTCAGCCGGGTTTAAGCTCAAAGACTTATCACACACACACATAACCACTCCGCCACTTGTTGTTTTCTGTCAACTCTAGGAAACAAATAAATTTTATGGTCAATCATGAAGCGACCTGATTACACTAACTGTAACCGAAATCGGTCACCAAACGTCCAAAAACGTTTGATTATTCGCGGTTTACCGATTATAACCGCTACACCAACACCTCCAATCAATTGAGCTTTGAATGGACTTGAATTCAAGAGTGAATCGGTTTTAATAACCGAAAACTTGCATTTTCTGAATTACTTCAATCATTGTTCCCTCTCGCGACTCAAAAACATTCTGAAAACCTTCAATCTCATTTTCGCGCAACTTTCAGTTCGTCGGAGCAGCTTTTTGAACTCGCCGGACTTTCGCCGGAAAACCGTGTTTTCCATCAAATCAGTAAGTCTCTCAATTCTTTCATTGTCTATCAGTTGTTAAGCTATTGCTAACTCAAACCCTTCAATCGGAATCAATTTCAGACGTCGATATCGGATAATTCTCTCTCGCCGGAAAACCTCTGAAAATTCTTATCTTCCGCTGTAAAACGGTATAGACATTCAAACCTTCTGTTAACTCTTGTTTAGTACTTCAATTCCACAATTAGCTAATCAAAACTGTTAATTTGTTCGCTCAGTTGAAGTTCATAAAAACAGAGCCGACGCTTTGCCGGAATTCTGAGATAAATCATTCCTCCGGTATGTTTACTTCCAACACCGTCTCTGCCATTTCATTTTAGTCTTATGAATGTTTGTTAATCGTTTTAAAGCAAGAAACAGTTGAGTAAATAGTTGTCTGTAAATTTAGCGAAGAAGATGAAGTGTGTTAACATTATAAGATTAATTAAAATCGGTATTATAAACGGGTTAGACACACAGTCCAGCGGTGGACTGTGTGCAAACAATACGCACACGCCGCGAGTTCGATCCCTGATACACACACCCTCTCTGTAATAAAGATGTTTTATTTTTCTAACTGAACCGGATTAACTTACGTTAGATGTTAAGTATAATAAAAATCTGTATATTAACCAAGTTAGACTCACAGTCCAGCGGTGGACTGTGTGTAACATTAAGTCACAGGTCCCGGGTTCGAGACCTGTTGACGACACCGGTTCGATGATTTAAAACATTTTTGAAAATAAAAGAATTTTGAATAAACTGAGTTAGTATATAAATATAATTAAAAACAGAATTATTTCGGGTTAGACACGTAGCTCAGTTGGTAGAGCTGCGTGCACGCGAACGGGAGGTCTCGGGTTCGAGTCCTGCCCGGCGCATACATTTACACAATAAAACCGGTCAAACAGTCAATGGTCAACGGTCAACGCAAAAGTCAACATATTTTTTTATTTTTTATTTGTTTAATTTAATTTAAAAATCAATTAAAAATACTTAAAAATAATGTTTTTAAAGAGAGGAAATAGCCTTAGACTCACAAAAATATATCTAAAAATCCTATTAAAATTTATTAATAAAATCCACTCATTTACTATATCTTCCGTTATTATTTAGGTTAGTCAATCCTCGTTGTTTAATTCTACCAACTCGTGCGCGTCTCATCATCTCCAACCAAACGCACCCAATGTGAGTGAATCTCTACAAAATTCCCCGTTTTAATCACGTTTTTGGGGTGTATCATGTGTCTTACCATTTATTATATTTAAATCATTGTGCATACATCATATCATGAACAAATGTGTATTCAACTTGTTTCAACTGTTGTGTGGTTATTGTTTAGATTTAATTTATTATTTCCAGTACATGCAATTTCATAGGCCGCCGCTCCCCATTACATTATGAGCGTTGAGCAGTTCCCCATTACATTATGAGCGTGAACCTGGCGTTGCCAACATACGATCGGCTCCGTTTGATTGAGCCTTGATCGCACAGACATTTATCATTTTCAGTACATGCAATACGATCGGCTCCGTTTGATTGAGCCTTGATCGCACAGACATTTATCATTTTCAGTACATACATTTATCATAGGCCGTCCGTTCCCCATTTTTGTTATTGTATGTTATAGTTTGTGGTTGTTATTGCTACTGTTTGATTATTTACATTTGATCACTTATGATTATTGCACAATTTTTCCTTGATAAAATAACAAGAAAATCAATAATAAATGTTTATCTAACAAGGTTCACTCGCCAACTTATGTTGACCCAAAAACCCCCATTTTTACACATGATACAGGTGAACCAGCTGCAGCAAGAAACACATAGGATTGTCTTAGAAGAATAAACTGGTTTAGAGCTTGGATTGTTTAGTTGGTTATTTTTCTTTGTATTTGTATAGACATGTTTGGATTATTGAGAATGTAATTTTGACTTTAATAAATATGAAACATATTAGTAAATATCATGAGCTTTGGTGATAACCCAATTATGCCTCGACTCTTATTCCGCTGCGGGTCGGGGTGTGACAGATTGGTATCAGAGCCATGACTATAGGGATATAGGATAGGTTATTAGACCCTTAGAGCCTATACTATAGTTGATTAGAAATTTTTAAGATTTTTGTGTGTTACATGCCAAATTTCATGATGTTTATATGTTTTATGTTAAATGTTACATTCAATGTTATGTAAGCATGTTCATAAGTATATATTATCATATAATGCCTATCATGAATCATATTCTCATAACATATCATATCCATGAAAGCACACATCACATCATTTTCATGATTGTTTTTACAATGATTTTTGTATTTTCAAATCTCATCAAAGTGAGTTCTCATGACGGGCATGTAGTAACTGGAAGGGTACAAGTACCGGTAGTCGGAACGTCCTGTCTAGGCTTGGCGTTCGTATAAATCCAAAATAAAGGACCAATTTGCCTACCTGGGGACTAACGATGAGAGTACGAAGTACCTATTAGGCCAAAGCATGCTATACCAAACGTCGTGTGAGCTAACCCCACTTTGAGTTGTCATTGTGTCTACACCTGGACACATTCCGACCATACATCTCGTAAACATATTTTGTGGTTTTCATTCGGGTGATGCGAGTGTTAAATTGGCAATACTAATGTGAATCATACCAAGCCAATAGTCATGGGGGCCCACATGACTATATAGGTGAAGGTATGGGGGACATTTGAGGCCCAACATGAGCAAACCCAAGACATCCTATGGATGTAGTTGCATTATTGAAATTTATGTTATTTCATTTTCTTTAAGACACATGACACCTAAAAAGACTCCATAAACTCACAATCTTCTTATGTATGTTCCTGTAGATGTCGGCTAGACAACAACGAGGGGGTAGAAAATCAGGAAGGTCACACGAACGCTTGGCCACTCAAATCGCAAAACAAATGGCCGCGGTACTTCCTGACATTGTGGTTCAAGTACAACAAGCTCTCGCCATAAATCCCACCAATCCTCCCCAGCAAGAAGACCAGAAAATCGGCAACCCTCCTACCAACAAGTGCTCATATAAACATTTCAAGTCTTGCGATCCTCCAAAATTTGAAGGGACCGAAGGTGTCACTGCTCTCCTCCACTGGTTTGAGGAAATGGAAAACACTTTCCTCAATTGCGATTGTCCCGAGGATCGCAAGGTACGTTACTCAACCGGGAGACTATTTGGAGTAGCCCTGACCTGGTGGAACACAGAGAAGGGTAAGAGAGGAGTCGAAGATGTTATGGCCTTAACATGGGAAGAGTTAAGGGAAGTAATGACAAGACGTTTCTGTCCAAGAAGCGAAATCAAGAAGTTGGAAGATGAATTCCATTCGTTAAAACAAAAGGAAGGAGATCATACTTCCTACAACAAAAGGTTTCTAGAGTTGAATCAAATGATCCCCAACTTGTTCACCCCAGTGTACCGCTTGGTTGAACACTATATTCGAGGTCTCCCCTCAAAAATTCAAGACTCAGTTCTAAGCACTTTGCCTGCGACACTTGAAGCCGCGATGGAACTAGCTACCGAACTCACCGAAAATCGCATTCGAAACGGTAAATTCAAAGAGGAGAAAAAGAAAGCCCCCATTTCTGGTTCCTCTTCGAAGTTTACTGGTACAAGGAATCGAAACACAAGAAACTTTGCTGTCACACAAACAAATTTCCCTATCCCTGCTGCACCCATCACTCAAGTTGCCCCCTCACCTGCACCATATAAAAAGCCATACTCCGGCCCATTACCAAAATGCAACCGTTGCCAATACTATCACTTTCCTGATCATCCCTGCCAACATTGCACCGGCTGTGGTCGCGCAGGTCATACTGTCAAACCTGTCACATACCTCAGCGAACGAACCGCCACCAGCCTTCAACCCAAACCCACCAACAAATAATGGGTCAAGCCCAACAACCCCTACTACTACCACTTACCCAACATTTAGCCCAATCATACTACCAACCCAACTATCCCATGGTGCAACCTATGCGGGCTTGTTACAACTGTGGAGACCCAAATCACTTTAGAAACACTTATCCACGTTTGGTGAACATCATTCATGCCCAAGCTCAAGCAAATCCAGTGAATCAAGCTAACCAAGCTCCACCACCTGCAAGAGGAAGAGCTTACAACATCAACGCCAATCCTGTTGAAAATAATAACGGCCCAAACGAATCACCCAACTAGTTTTTCCTCACCAAGAATCAAGACTCAACTCCAATCGTCTAGTTTTAATGTTTTCTTTATGTTATCTCAATCTTTCCGTATCCCAGTTGTAAAAATTTTTTGGAAATTATGTATCCAAGAATTTTAATGCGAATTGATATTACAGTTTTGTTTTATACTCATTGATTTAACATTCATATCATCATATATCTCGACGTATCTCAATCTCATCATTTAAAGAAGTTGGGTTGTGTCACACTTTTACATAGACTGACCCCTTCATCATAACCAACGAGAGAGGTACTGTCATCATTTAGTCATGTATCATTTCAGAATTGAGACTCAAGTTTTGGTTGTTGTGTTTGATTATGTTTTAGAGTCACATAGAACTGATCATGATTTACTGATAAAGCCAACGAAAATTTGACAAGAATATGGTGGATACGCCGCTGGTACTTCCTATATATAAGTATTCTTGGCAAAGGATCAAAAGCATTATCAGGAGGTTATGAAAAGTTCCGTGTAGGTTTAAATATCGTCATGGTTGAAGTTTTTGTTTTATGATACATACCTTATCATTACAAATGTATCAGTTCCCTCAAAACTATTATGCATAAAATCGTAAGCGACATCAAAGATCAAATCCGAGAAGCCCAGCATGTTTCAGTAACAGAAAAGAGACGTACGCAAGGAGCCGTCTTGTGGAGCTAAACTTAAAATTGAAACTAAATCTGACGGTATTCTATACTGTCTAGATCGCATATGGATTCCTGACCACAATAACCTTCGTGATTTTTCTTATGAATGAGGCGCACAAAACACGATATTCTATACACCCAGGAGCCGACAAGATGTATCAAGACCTTCGATACACCTACTGGTGGCCTGGAATGAAAAAGGATATTGCTGATTTTGTTTCCAAGTGCCTTTCATGTTCCAAAATAAAAGCTGAACATCAAAGACCCTCAGGACTTCTGGTCCAACCTGAAATACCTGTATGGAAGTGGGAAAACATAACCATGGACTTCATTACCGGGTTACCTCGCACTTCTGGTGGGTATGACACTATATGAGTAATCATTGATCGTCTTACAAAATCAGCTCACTTTATTCCGATCCGCGAAGATTTCAAGAACGAGAAGTTAGCTCGTATCTACATCAGTGAAATCGTAAGCCGTCATGGTGTACCGTTAAGCATTATTTCCGATCGTGATGGTCGTTTTACTTCACGAACATGGCAAGCTGTAACATTTGTATAAATCGGGTCTCCAAAACCCGCTCCGATTTGTAATCAAATACCAAGTTATGAAATGACATTAAGTATTTATGAGTATTTTGAGTTTAAACGTTACATAATTAATATATAAACTAAACTATAAAAATTATATTTGATAAAAAATTAAAATAAAATAAATAAAAAATATTTGGAGCTGACCGGACTCGAATCCGGGTCAACTGCATACAACAACTTATCTTTCCGTCTCCAAACCACTCCGCCACCAATTGTTTTCTGTTGATATTAGGAAAACAATTGAGTTTTATACGCAAACATGAATTAACGGATAGTGATAGCTGAATAACGGAAATCGGCAAATTGAACACTGAATCTTTTCGACTTCGTTTGTCTAGCTCATAACCGATGAATATCGGTTTCCAATTAAGTCCTAATTGATTGAACTTAAAGTTCTCATCACTTTCGGTATTTGTAACTGAAAATGTACCAATCTCTGATTTAATCCAAGTCCTGATCATTTGCGCGTTTCATAACTACCACATCAACACTCAATTTCATTTTCGTCAAGACTCTGAGCCGTAAAACCTTCTAAAATCGATCGCCGGAAATTTTCTGCAACTCACCGGAAAACCGGGACTTGCATTTTCACGGTAAATTCTTCGACTCTTTTTGTTTAAATCATGTGATTAGTCAATCTTTAACACAATTCCATCATCAGAACCAATCTTAGCCAACACTTATCGGAAATCCCATTTTCGCCGGAAAGTTCCTGAAATTACCGGAGTTTCGCTGTGAAAGGGTAAGACATCCTACACTTCATTTAAACCTTGTTTAGATGATTTAACTCTATAAATAATCGACCCACACCGTTAATTGTTCCAACAGTCGGAGCTCAATTTCTGCACCGACAAAACTCTCGCCGGATTCCTGTGTTTATCTCCAATCGGTAAATCCTGTTCTTTAAACTTTTTCCATTCCTTAATATTGAATTACTGATAGTGTTTAAGTCGCAAAATCCAATCTTAACCAGTTGGAATGCGCTGACAGTTTATACGACGAAGAAGATGAACTTATTTCAGAACATAAGAGTAATTAAAATTCGGTTTATAAACGGGTTAGACACACAGTCCAGCGGTGGACTGTGTGCACATTTTATAATCACGTCGCGAGTTCGATCCTTACTACACACACTCTGCGTAATAAACATTCCTTTTTATTCATAAACTAACCGGGTTGAAACGAGTAGTTGTTAAGTATAATATAAATCAAGAATATAACCGGGTTAGACACACAGTCCAGCGGTGGACTGTGTGCAAAACAAACTACACGTCGCGCGATCGAGTCCCGTCCCAAACACCGGTTCAATGAGATTAAAACGTTTTGCAAAATAAAGGAATTTTCGGTAAATTCGAATAAGTGTATAAATATAATAAGAACTGGATTTCTAACGGGTTAGTCACGTAGCTCAGTTGGTAGAGCTACGTGCGCGTGAACGGAAGGTCACCGGTTCGAATCCCGCACGGCGCAAGTATTACCGCTGACCGAACCGGTCAACGGTCAACGGTCAACGGTCAAACAGTAGAAAAAAATATTTTTTTTTTTAAATATTTATTTGTTTAATTTAAATTAAAAATCAATTAAAAATACTTAAAAATAACATTTTTAAGGATAGAAAATAGCCATAAACTCACAAAAATATATCTAAAAATCCCATTAAAATCTTTAATAAAATCCATCCATTTAATATATTTTTCCCATTATTATTTAGGTCAGTGATTCCTCGTTGACTCACTTCGTCTAAATCGTGCGCATCTCACCAACTCAAATCCAACGCACCCAATGTGAGTGAACCCTTCAAATTCCCCGTTTTAATCACATTTTTGGGGTGTATCATGTGTCTTGTTCATTTACTTATTATAACTAAGTTATTGTGCATATATCATATCATGACATGTGTGTTAGTTGTTACTGATAAGTAGTTATTATTGTTTACAAATTATTATTTCAGTACATGCAATTGCTGAGGCCGTAGCTCCCCATCCCTCGAGGTTGAGTTTGATCCCCATTTTATTATGCGGTTGATCAGGGCGTGCCCGCACGATCGGCTCCGTTTGATTGAGCCTTGATCGGTCATTTTATTTACATTTCAATACATGCAATACGCTCGGCTCCGTTTGATTGAGCCTTGAGCGCACAGTTCAATTTACATTTTTAGTTCATGCAATACGATCGGCTCCGTTTGATTGAGCCTTGATCTCACAGTTCATTTATGTTAATTATCATATGATGTTGGTATGTTCATGTATGCTATCGATTGTTAATGTATATTATAATTGTAACTGATGTTGCCATTGCTTGATTTCATACATATGCTCTTTTATGATTATGCACAATATTTTATTGATAAACTAACCAGAAAAATCATTATTAAATGTTTATCTATAAGGTTCACTCGCCAACTTATGTTGACCCAAAAAAACCTCCCATTTTACACATGATACAGGTGAACCAGCAGCAGCTAGGGACACGTAGGACCTGGATTAGAAGAAATAAAACGATTTAGTATTTGGATTATTATGTTTGGTTATTTTCCTTTGTAATGAATGAACATGTTTGAATGTTTGAGAAATGTAACTTTGACTTTATTTAATTATGAAACATAATAGTAAATGTCATGTGCTTTGGTGATAACCCAATTATGCCCCGACTCTTATTTCCGCTGCGGGTCGGGGTGTGACAGATTGGTATCAGAGCCATGACTATAGGGATATAGGATAGGTTATTAGACCCTTAGAGCCTATACTATAGTCGATTAGAAACTTATAAGAATTTTGTGTGTTATATGCCAAATTTCATGATGTTTATATGTTTATGTTAAAATGTTACATTTGATATTGTTCAAGCATGTTCATAAGTATGTATTATCAGATAATGCCTATCATGAAATCGTATGATCATAACATATCACATCCATGCAAGCACACACCACATCATGATTGATTTTACAATGATTTTCGTGTTTTCAAATCTCATCAAAGTGAGTTCTCATGACGGGCATGTAGTAACTGGAAGGGTACTAGTACCGGTAGTCGGAACGTCCTGTCTAGGCTGGCATTCGTATAAATCCAAAATAAAGGACCAGTTTGCCTACCTGGGGACTAACGATGAGAGTACGAAATACCTATTAGGCCAAAGCATGCTATACCAAACGTCGTGAGAGCTAATCCCACTTTGAGTTGTCATTGTGTCTACACCTGGACACGTTCCGACCAAACATCTCATGAGCATATTTTGTGGTTAGCATTCGGGGGATGCGAGTGTTAAATTGCCAATACTAATGTGAATCCTACCAAGCCAATAGCCATGGGGGCCCACATGACTATATAGGTGAAGGTATGGGGGACATTTGAGGCCCAACATGAGCGAACCCAAGACATCCTTCGGATGTAGTTGCATTATTGATATTTATGTTATTCTCATTTTTTTAAAGACACGTGACACCTAAAAGATACCATAAACTCACAATCTTCTCATTTTATGATCCTGTAGATGTCGTCTAGATCGCATCGAAGGAGTAGGAAATCAGAAAATTCTCGGGAACGTTTGGCCACTCATATCGCGAATCAAATGGCCACGATATTACCTGACATCGTAGTACAAGTACAACAAGCCCTTGCTGCAAATCCTACTAACCCTCCTCAACAACAGGACCAGATCATCAACAACCCTCCTACCAGCAAATGCACCTACAAACATTTTAAGTCCTGCGATCCCCCAAAATTCGAAGGGACTGAGGGAGTCACTGCTCTCCTGCGTTGGTTCGAGGAGATGGAAAACGTTTTCTTAAACTGCGATTGTCCTGAGGATCGCAAAGTTCGTTATGCCACCGGGAGACTACTTGGTGTAGCTCTCACTTGGTGGAATACCGAGAAGGGAAAGAGGGGAACGGAAGATGCGATGGCCTTAACTTGGGAGGAGTTAAGGGAAATCATGACTAGGCGATTCTGTCCTAGGAGTGAGATTAAGAAATTGGAAGATGAATTTCATGCCCTGAAGCAAAAAGATGGTGATCACTCTACTTACAACAAACGGTTCTTGGAGTTGAACCAGATGGTACCAAACTTATTCACTCCAACCTACCGTCTGATCGAACATTACATTCGAGGACTTCCCTCGAAAATCCAAGATTCGGTCCTCAGCGTTTCACCGGTAACACTCGAAGCTGCCATGGAGTTGGCAACAGAACTGACCGAAAACCGAATTCGCAATGGGAAGTTCAAGGAAGAAAAGAAGAAAACCCCTGCTGAGGGACAAACCTCAAACCACCACACTCCTTCCTCTAAATTTGCTAACAAGAGGAAGCGTAACAACAGGAACTTTGCAGTCACCCACACCAACACCCCTGTTCCTGCTGCACCCATCACTCAAGCCACTCCTCCACCCGCGCCATACAAAAGACCATACACAGGACCACTACCAAAATGTAACCGTTGTCAGTCTCACCACTCCCCTGACTATCCTTGCCAATACTGTACCAGCTGCGGACGCGCTGGACACATTGTACAACACTGCCGCGCACCTCAACGAACAAACCGCCACCAACCTATAACCCAAACCCACCAACAATTTATGGGTCAAGCCCAACAACAACAACCATTTCCACCCACTCAACATTTAGCCCAAACATACTATCAACCCAACTACCCTATGGGCCAACCTATGCGGGCATGTTTCAATTGTGGGGATCCAAGTCATTTCAGGAACTCATGCCCAAGACTGGTCAATATTATTCATGCTCAGGCCCAAGCCAACCCTGTGAACCAAGCAAACCAAGCTCCTCCACCTGCTAGAGGAAGGGCTTTCAATATTAACGTAAACCAGGCCAGGGCTGACGGCAATGTAGTCAACGGTACGTTTCTTATAAATGGTAGATATGCCTCTATGTTATTTGATACTGGTGCGGATAGAAGTTTCGTGTCATTAGAATTTGAACCTATCTTAAGTAAAAATCGAGATAAGCTCGCGGAATCCATAACGGTGGAAGTTGCAGATGGGAAACCAGTTTCGTTAGACTCTATTTTACGTAACTGTACTCTCACCCTAAACGACCACGATTTCTCAGTCGATCTTATTCCTATGAAGCTGGGAAGTTTCGACATCATAATCGGAATGGATTGGCTCAGTCAGCATAATGCGGAGGTTGTATGTCGTGAGAAATTTATTCGTATTCCTCTTTCAAACGGTCAGACTCTTCGAATTATTGGAGAAACCTCGGCGAAAGGACTCAACTTAATGTCTTGTCTTCAAGCTCAGAAATACCTTCGCAAGAATTATGTCGCGTTTTTAGCCCATATCATCAAGAAGGGGACCGCAGAAAAGAAACTTGAAGATATTCCTGTTGTAAAAGATTTTCCACAAGTTTTTCCTGACGACATTTCAGGACTTCCTCCAATCAGAGATGTCGAATTTCGTATCGATCTTATACCTGGTGCTACACCAGTGGCAAAATCTCCATATAGGTTAGCCCCCTCTGAAATGCAAGAGCTAGCCAGTCAATTGCAAGAGTTGACTGACAAGGGATTTATACGCCCCAGCTCATCGCCTTGGGGTGCACCTGTACTTTTTGTAAAGAAGAAGGATGGATCTTTTCGCATGTGCATCGATTACAGAGAGCTCAACAAGTTAACTATCAAAAATCGATATCCTTTACCTCGTATAGATGACCTTCTTGACCAACTACAAGGTGCCAGTTGCTTTTCGAAAATCGACCTTCGATCGGGCTATCATCAGCTTAGGGTGCATGAAGAAGACGTCCCTAAGACTGCTTTTCGAACTCGATATGGTCACTATGAATTCATGGTTATGCCGTTTGGATTAACCAACGCACCAGCTGTTTTCATGGACCTAATGAATAGAGTCTGCAAACCTTACCTTGATCGATTTGTTATTGTGTTCATTGACGATATTCTTATCTATTCAAAATCCAAAGCTGATCATGAGCGTCATCTGCGACTTGTTCTTGCACTTCTAGAAAAGGAAAAGCTTTATGCCAAGTTCTCTAAATGTGAATTCTGGTTAAAAGAGGTGCAATTTCTTGGGCATGTGGTCAATGACAAAGGAATACATGTGGACCCATCAAAGATCAAAGCAGTTCAAGAATGGCAAGCTCCACGTACGCCAACCGAAGTAAGGTCTTTTCTTGGACTTGCTGGTTACTATCGTCGATTCATTTCAAAATTCTCTCGCATTGCGGTGCCACTCACGGCTTTAACCCATAAAGGGAAACCAATTGTATGGGGGCCCAAGCAAGAAGAAGCTTTTCAAACTCTCAAGCAAAAACTTTGTGATGCACCAATCCTCACTCTTCCTGAAGGTTGTGATGATTTTGTAGTCTATTGCGACGCGTCAGGGCAAGGATTAGGATGCGTTCTCATGCAAAGAGGAAAAGTCATAGCTTATGCCTCAAGGCAACTCAAGACACACGAAAAGAACTACACCACTCATGACCTTGAACTTGGAGCCGTTGTATTCGCTCTTAAGATATGGAGACATTATCTTTATGGTACGAAGTGTGAAATATACACTGACCACAAGAGTCTTCAACATATCTTCAATCAGAAAGAGTTAAATATGAGGCAACGAAGATGGGTCGAACTCCTAAATGATTACGACTGTGAAATCAGATACCACCCTGGTAAAGCGAATGTGGTGGCTGATGCACTCAGTCGAAAGGGTTATGCGAACTCCATTCATCTTCTATGTTCGCAAATTATAACCAATATTAAGGATCAAATTCGAGAAGCACAACACGTTTCAATAACAGAGGAAGATGTACAAAAAGAGATGTCCTGTGGAGCCGAGCTAAAGCTGGAAACTAAATCTGATGGTATTTTGTATTACCTAGATCGTATATGGATTCCTAACCACATCAATCTTCGTGAAACACTCATGCATGAAGCCCATAAGTCGCGATATTCTATACACCCAGGAGCCGATAAGATGTATCAAGACCTATGGTACACCTATTGGTGGCCTGGAATGAAGAAAGATATTGCCGTTTTTGTTTCCAAGTGTCTCACTTGTTCCAAAGTAAAGGCTGAACACCAAAGACCCTCAGGACTTCTGGTCCAACCAGAAATACCTGTCTGGAAGTGGGAAAATATAACCATGGATTTCATTACCGGGTTACCTCGCACTTCTAGTGGGTATGACACTATATGGGTGATTATAGACCGACTCACAAAATCAGCTCACTTTATCCCTATACGAGAAGATTTCAAGAACGAAAAGCTTGCTCGTATTTATATCAACGAAATCGTCAGCCGTCATGGAGTTCCGTTAAGTATTATTTCTGATCGTGATGGTCGCTTCACCTCACGAACATGGCAGGCAGTACAATCCGCTATGGGCACTCGACTAGATCTCAGTACCGCCTATCATCCTCAAACTGATGGACAGTCTGAGCGCACCATTCAAACCCTTGAGGACATGCTTAGAGCATGTGTCATAGACTTCAAGGGAAATTGGGACGCCCACCTACCGTTAGTCGAATTTTCGTACAACAACAGTTATCATTCTAGCATCGGCATGGCACCTTTTGAAGCTTTATATGGTCGAAAGTGTCGATCTCCTGTTTGTTGGCACGAAATTGGGGAAGCCCAAATTACTGGTCCGGAATTGATCCAAGAAACAACAGATAAGATTCATCAAATCCGAAACAATCTTCTAGCGGCTCAAAGTCGTCAAAAGAGCTACGCAGATAAACGACGGAAGCCCTTGGAGTTTAGCGTTGGTGATCATGTGCTTTTAAAAGTGTCACCGTGGAAGGGAGTAGTTCGTTTTGGTCAAAAGGGAAAGCTAGCACCACGTTACGTAGGACCTTTCAAGATACTCGAAAGAGTAGGTCCTGTAGCTTACAAGCTTGACCTACCGGAAGAACTCGACAGAATCCATCCCACATTCCACGTGTCGAACTTGAAGAAGTGCCTCGCTGATGAATATCTTCATATTCCACTGGAGGATATTCAGATTGATGAATCCATGCATTTTATTGAAAGGCCAGTAGAGATTATGGACTATGGAGAAAAGCGTCTACGTCGAAGTCGAATTCCTATTGTTAGGGTACGCTGGGAGTCGAAACGGGGACCTGAGTTTACTTGGGAACGTGAAGACTCAATGCGTGAAAAATACCCTCATCTTTTCCCTACTACTTCAACTGTTTGAATTTCGGGACGAAATTCCTAAAAGTAGGGGATACTGTAACATTTGTATAAATCGGGTCTCCAAAACCCGCTCCGATTTGTAATCAAATACCAAGTTATGAAATGACATTAAGTATTTATGAGTATTTTGAGTTTAAACGTTACATAATTAATATATAAACTAAACTATAAAAATTATATTTGATAAAAAATTAAAATAAAATAAATAAAAAATATTTGGAGCTGACCGGACTCGAACCCGGGTCAACTGCATACAACAACTTATCTTTCCGTCTCCAAACCACTCCGCCACCAATTGTTTTCTGTTGATATTAGGAAAACAATTGAGTTTTATACGCAAACATGAATTAACGGATAGTGATAGCTGAATAACGGAAATCGGCAAATTGAACGCTGAATCTTTTCGACTTCGTTTGTCTAGCTCATAACCGATGAATATCGGTTTCCAATTAAGTCCTAATTGATTGAACTTAAAGTTCTCATCACTTTCGGTATTTGTAACTGAAAATGTACCAATCTCTGATTTAATCCAAGTCCTGATCATTTGCGCGTTTCATAACTACCACATCAACACTCAATTTCATTTTCGTCAAGACTCTGAGCCGTAAAACCTTCTAAAATCGATCGCCGGAAATTTTCTGCAACTCACCGGAAAACCGGGACTTGCATTTTCACGGTAAATTCTTCGACTCTTTTTGTTTAAATCATGTGATTAGTCAATCTTTAACACAATTCCATCATCAGAACCAATCTTAGCCAACACTTATCGGAAATCCCATTTTCGCCGGAAAGTTCCTGAAATTACCGGAGTTTCGCTGTGAAAGGGTAAGACATCCTACACTTCATTTAAACCTTGTTTAGATGATTTAACTCTATAAATAATCGACCCACACCGTTAATTGTTCCAACAGTCGGAGCTCAATTTCTGCACCGACAAAACTCTCGCCGGATTCCTGTGTTTATCTCCAATCGGTAAATCCTGTTCTTTAAACTTTTTCCATTCCTTAATATTGAATTACTGATAGTGTTTAAGTCGCAAAATCCAATCTTAACCAGTTGGAATGCGCTGACAGTTTATACGACGAAGAAGATGAACTTATTTCAGAACATAAGAGTAATTAAAATTCGGTTTATAAACGGGTTAGACACACAGTCCAGCGGTGGACTGTGTGCACATTTTATAATCACGTCGCGAGTTCGATCCTTACTACACACACTCTGCGTAATAAACATTCCTTTTTATTCATAAACTAACCGGGTTGAAACGAGTAGTTGTTAAGTATAATATAAATCAAGAATATAACCGGGTTAGACACACAGTCCAGCGGTGGACTGTGTGCAAAACAAACTACACGTCGCGCGATCGAGTCCCGTCCCAAACACCGGTTCAATGAGATTAAAACGTTTTGCAAAATAAAGGAATTTTCGGTAAATTCGAATAAGTGTATAAATATAATAAGAACTGGATTTCTAACGGGTTAGTCACGTAGCTCAGTTGGTAGAGCTACGTGCGCGTGAACGGAAGGTCACCGGTTCGAATCCCGCACGGCGCAAGTATTACCGCTGACCGAACCGGTCAACGGTCAACGGTCAACGGTCAAACAGTAGAAAAAAAATTTTTTTTTTTAAATATTTATTTGTTTAATTTAAATTAAAAATCAATTAAAAATACTTAAAAATAACATTTTTAAGGATAGAAAATAGCCATAAACTCACAAAAATATATCTAAAAATCCCATTAAAATCTTTAATAAAATCCATCCATTTAATATATTTTTCCCATTATTATTTAGGTCAGTGATTCCTCGTTGACTCGCTTCGTCTAAATCGTGCGCATCTCACCAACTCAAATCCAACGCACCCAATGTGAGTGAACCCTTCAAATTCCCCGTTTTAATCACATTTTTGGGGTGTATCATGTGTCTTGTTCATTTACTTATTATAACTAAGTTATTGTGCATATATCATATCATGACATGTGTGTTAGTTGTTACTGATAAGTAGTTATTATTGTTTACAAATTATTATTTCAGTACATGCAATTGCTGAGGCCGTAGCTCCCCATCCCTCGAGGTTGAGTTTGATCCCCATTTTATTATGCGGTTGATCAGGGCGTGCCCGCACGATCGGCTCCGTTTGATTGAGCCTTGATCGGTCATTTTATTTACATTTCAATACATGCAATACGCTCGGCTCCGTTTGATTGAGCCTTGAGCGCACAGTTCAATTTACATTTTTAGTTCATGCAATACGATCGGCTCCGTTTGATTGAGCCTTGATCTCACAGTTCATTTATGTTAATTATCATATGATGTTGGTATGTTCATGTATGCTATCGATTGTTAATGTATATTATAATTGTAACTGATGTTGCCATTGCTTGATTTCATACATATGCTCTTTTATGATTATGCACAATATTTTATTGATAAACTAACCAGAAAAATCATTATTAAATGTTTATCTATAAGGTTCACTCGCCAACTTATGTTGACCCAAAAAAACCTCCCATTTTACACATGATACAGGTGAACCAGCAGCAGCTAGGGACACGTAGGACCTGGATTAGAAGAAATAAAACGATTTAGTATTTGGATTATTATGTTTGGTTATTTTCCTTTGTAATGAATGAACATGTTTGAATGTTTGAGAAATGTAACTTTGACTTTATTTAATTATGAAACATAATAGTAAATGTCATGTGCTTTGGTGATAACCCAATTATGCCCCGACTCTTATTTCCGCTGCGGGTCGGGGTGTGACACAAGCCGTACAAGCCGCTTTGGGTAAATGATTAAACCTCAGTACCGCTTATCATCCTCAAACTAATGGGCAATCTGAACGCACCATACAAACTCTTGAAGATATGCTTCGAGCATGTGTCATAGACTTCAAGGGAAATTGGGACGCTCATCTACCATCAGTTGAATTTTCGTACAACAACAGCTATCGTTCACACATCGGCATGGCACCTTTTGAAGCTTTATATGGTCGTAAGTGCCGATCTCCAGTATGTTGGCACGAAATTGGGGAAGCTCAAATTACCGGTCCAGAATTGATTCAAGAAACCACAGACAAGATCCATCAAATTCGAAACAATCTCCTAACGGCTCAAAGCCGTCAAAAGAGTTATGCAGATAAACGACGAAAGCCTTAGGAGTTTAACATTGGTGATCATGTACTTTTAAAAGTATCACCGTGGAAGGGAATAGTTCGTTTTGGCCAGAAGGGCAAGCTAGCACCACGCTACGTAGGATCTTTCAAGATACTCGAAAGAGTAGGACCTGTAGCATACAAGCTTGACCTACCAGAAGAACCCAACAGAATTCACCCTACGTTCCACGTGTCAAACTTAAAGAAGTGCCTCGTTGATGAGA
Organism: Scalesia atractyloides; assembly: GCA_947069175.1. Lineage (NCBI taxonomy): Eukaryota > Viridiplantae > Streptophyta > Magnoliopsida > Asterales > Asteraceae > Scalesia > Scalesia atractyloides. The sequence goes on along the minus strand of CAMTDV010000006.1, from coordinate 4,944,934 downwards.
ACCTCCATATTCCTCTGGAAGATATTCAGATTGATGAATCTATGCATTTTATTGAAAGACCAGTAGAGATCATGGACTTCGGAGAAAAACGTCTACGACGAAGTCGCATTCCAATTGTTAGGGTACGCTGGGAGTCGAAACGGGGACCTGAGTTTACTTGGGAACGTGGAGACTCAATGCGCAAAAAATACCCGCATCTTTTTCCAACTACTACTACTTAAATTTCGGGACGAAATTCCTAAAAGTAGGGGATACTGTAACATCCGTCAAAAACCGGATTTACCAAACCCGCTTCGTTTATTAACCGAACAACCAGTTAAAAATTTCGTTGCATATTTAATGCTCAAATTAATTTTAAGCGATACATAATTAATAAGTATATTAGAATATAAAATTTATAATTGAAAATCTATTAAAAATAATGAAATAAAAATAAAATACTGATGCCGAGACTCGAACCCGGGTCAGCCGGGTTTAAGCTCAAAGACTTATCACACACACACATAACCACTCCGCCACTTTTTGTTTTCTGTCAACTCTAGGAAACAAATAAATTTTATGGTCAATCATGAAGCGACCTGATTACGCTAACTGTAACCGAAATCGGTCAACAAACGTCCAAAAACGTTTGATTATTCGCGGTTTACCGATTATAACCGCTACACCGACACCTCCAATCAATTGAGCTTTGAATGGACTTGAATTCAAGAGTGAATCGGTTTTAATAACCGAAAACTTGCATTTTCTGAATTACTTCAATCATTATTCCCTCTCGCGACTCAAAAACATTCTGAAAACCTTCAATCTCATTTTCGCACAACTTTCGGTTCGTCGGAGCAGCTTTTTGAACTCGCCGGACTTTCGCCGGAAAACCGTGTTTTCCATCAAATCAGTAAGTCTCTCAATTCTTTCATTGTCTATCAGTTGTTAAGCTATTGCTAACTCAAACCCTTCAATCGGAATCAATTTCAGACGTCGAAATCGGATAATTTCCTCTCGCCGGAAAACCTATGAAAATTCTTATCTTCCGCTGTAAAGCGGTATAGACATTCAAACCTTCTGTTAACTCTTGTTTAGTACTTCAATTCCACAATTAGCTAATCAAAACTGTTAATTTGTTCGCTCAGTTGAAGTTCATAAAAACAGAGCCGACGCTTTGCCGGAATTCTGAGATAAATCATTCCTCCGGTATGTTTACTTCCAACACCGTCTCTGCCATTTCATTTTAGTCTTATGAATGTTTGTTAATCGTTTTAAAGCAAGAAACAGTTGAGTAAATAGTTGTCTGTAAATTTAGCGAAGAAGATGAAGTGTGTTAACATTATAAGATTAATTAAAATCGGTATTATAAACGGGTTAGACACACAGTCCAGCAGTGGACTGTGCGCAAACAATATGCACACGCCGCGAGTTCGATCCCTGATACACACACCCTCTCTGTAATAAAGATGTTTTATTTTTCTAACTGAACCGGATTAACTTACGTTAGATGTTAAGTATAATAAAAATCTGTATATTAACCAAGTTAGACTCACAGTCCAGCGGTGGACTGTGTGTAACATTAAGTCACAGGTCCCGGGTTCGAGACCTGTTGACGACACCGGTTCGATGATTTAAAACATTTTTTAAAATAAAAGAATTTTGAATAAACTGAGTTAGTATATAAATATAATTAAAAACAGAATTATTTCGGGTTAGACACGTAGCTCAGTTGGTAGAGCTGCGTGCACGCGAACGGGAGGTCTCGGGTTCGAGTCCTGCCCGGCGCATACATTTACACAATAAAACCGGTCAAACAGTCAATGGTCAACGGTCAACGCAAAAGTCAACATATTTTTTTATATTTTTTATTTATTTAATTTAATTTAAAAATCAATTAATAATACTTAAAAATAATGTTTTTAAAGAGAGGAAATAGCCTTAGACTCACAAAAATATATCTAAAAATCCTATTAAAATTTATTAATAAAATCCACTCATTTACTATATCTTCCGTTATTATTTAGGTTAGTCAATCCTCGTTGTTTAATTCTACCAACTCGTGCGCGTCTCATCATCTCCAACCAAACGCACCCAATGTGAGTGAATCTCTACAAAATTCCCCGTTTTAATCACGTTTTTGGGGTGTATCATATGTCTTACCATTTATTATATTTAAATCATTGTGCATACATCATATCATGAACAAATGTGTATTCAGCTTGTTTCAACTGTTGTGTGGTTATTGTTTAGATTTAATTTATTATTTCCAGTACATGCAATTTCATAGGCCGCCGCTCCCCACTACATTATGAGCGTTGAGCAGTTCCCCATTACATTATGAGCGTGAACCTGGCGTTGCCAACATACGATCGGCTCCGTTTGATTGAGCCTTGATCGCACAGACATTTATCATTTTCAGTACATGCAATACGATCGGCTCCATTTTATTGAGCCTTGATCGCACAGACATTTATCATTTTCAGTACATACATTTATCATAGGCCGTCCGTTCCCCATTTTTGTTATTGTATGTTATAGTTTGTGGTTGTTATTGCTACTGTTTGATTATTTACATTTGCTCACTTATGATTATTGCACAATTTTTCCTTGATAAAATAACAAGAAAATCAACAATAAATGTTTATCTAACAAGGTTCACTCGCCAACTTATGTTGACCCAAAACCCCCCATTTTTACACATGATACAGGTGAACCAGTTGCAGCAAGAAATACATAGGATTGGCTTAGAAGAATAAACTGGTTTAGAGCTTGGATTGTTTAGTTGGTTATTTTTCTTTGTATTTGTATGGACATGTTTGGATTATTGAGAATGTAATTTTGACTTTAATAAATATGAAACATATTAGTAAATATCATGAGCTTTGGTGATAACCCAATTATGCCCCGACTCTTATTCCGCTGCGGGTCGGGGTGTGACAGTGGGCTCGTTTTTCCGGTAGAAATGGTGGTGGTAGTTCAGTGGTGGTGTGGAGGAGATGAGATGCTGATGGTGGTTTGGGGAAGAAGAAGAAGAAGGGGTGGGTGGGATCAACAAGGTATTTATCTCTTTTTATAATGGGTTTGACTGAAATGACCAAATTACCCTCATGTGCCAAGCACATGAGGTGTTTTAACAGAGATATTTAACTGATGTTAGGGCTGGGGACCAAGCGAGTTCATTTTTGACAAGTTTTGGTACCACGCGTGTAATTAGTAAACCACTAGGACCAAATCTGCAATTTTTGCAAACCACAGGGACCAACCAAGCATTTAACTCTTTGTTTTAATTAAACATCTTTCCAACTTGTCCCTTTTAGTACCTCTAGTTCTCTAGTCATTTAAAAGGTGCATCTATTTATGTTTCTTTGTTATTTTAAAAACAAACAACTAACTAGGTTAATTAATTCTAGTTACTCTACCCTTGGTTATGACCGACTCATGTTTATATATATATATACATATATATATATATATATAATTTTATATTTTTGGGGTGTTACAGAACAATACGTGGCAGAGGCGCTAAATTACACGTGGGGGTATGATCGTCATTATACATTTTTAGGTGTTTGTTTTGAAAACATTCCTTTTGTAAGCACATTTATCCTTTTCCAAATTCCATTGTTTTCATATTAGATCTTACCGCTTCTCCAGTTACCGGGATTTGTAGCGTATGATTTGGATTGCAAGTTAGAAAGTAATATTTATATTATGTATCTTTTTACGAACAATTCTTTAATCCCTGTTTGATATCCATTCGATTAAATCATGTTTTTATTCTTGGCATTGTTTCCATAGCTTAGATGGTTGTTTACTTGTTTGTTGTATTTTATGCCCTGTTTTATGATAGTTTAGGAATTTAAGGCGTTTTAACTAATATAAGACAATCGGTGTTATTAGTATTCTTCTCTAATTTTTCGTGTTTTGATGTTTATTTATAGGTTTTTCAATACGTAACTGGCGTTTTACTTATCTTTGTTGTGATGTTTAAGGCGTTTTTAATTAATATAATATAACTGTTTTTTCAATCAACTTTAGGTTTTTGTAATATGTGTTTTATTTTTGTCTGGCGTATTTTACACATGATTAATGAATGTTTTCTTTTTGGCGTTTTAATTAACGTCTACATAGAAATAAAGTCCATACATGGTGTTTTAATTAATGTTTACATAGAAGTAAAGTCCGGGCATGACGTGTGTTATATTTATAGAAATAAAATACATGAATGGTGTGTTTTTTCAGCCTATATTTTAAGGAATGTTTATTTGGAATTTTAAACTAATTTTGACATGTGTTTATTATTTTAATAGCTTTTTCTGTTTATTAACTTTTAGGTTTATTTTACTAACATTAATGGTTTCTTATTGTCATGGCCTTTTTCCTATTTTTTTTAATTTTGATAAAGGTGAAGCTATCGCGTGTAATGAAAGAATTTATCTAAAAATTGGGTTTACTTTGTACACTCCCGATGTTAAAGAAGATTTAAATTTGAAGATAGAAATGATTTTTGAAAGCCTTGATGAAGCTTATGCTTTGTATCTTAAGTATGCTACAGTTGATCGTTTTGACGCTAGGAAGGTTATTGAAAAAATAAATGCAAAGGGAGAAAAACACATTAAGTATTATATGTGTACGAAATCGGACTCATATAAGAAGAAGAAGGTTGATACAATGGACGTCAAATAGAAGGAAATGAGTGTTAGATCAAACTTTTCTAAGAGGACTAGTTGTGGAGCTCGAGTTTATCTTAAGTTTGAGGCTGGGTTTTGGAAGCTGTATAAGTTTCTTGAAGAGCATAATCACTAGTTTGTTGATCAGCCCGATAAACATTTCTTACCATTAGAAAGACATCTCACTCAGCTTCAAAAGTATGTTATACATAGCTTGTCTAAGATGAATTTGGGTCCTGTGATGGCGTTTGATGTTATGAAGACTGTCTTCCACGGTTTTGAAGATGTTGGTGCAAGTTTGATTTTAAGAATTACAAGAGGCAAATAAATTTGTTCATTGGTGAATATGATGCAAACATGATTGTGAGGCACATTCATGAAAAGAAACACTCGCAACCTAATTATTTGTATGATTATTTCATAGAAGATGAAAATCACTTGAAAGGGCTGTTTTGGTGCGATGATCAATGTAAACCTAATTATCATGTTTTCGGGGATGTGATTTCATTTGACGCCACTTACTTTTCCAACAAGTATGAATTATATGCATTTGGCGTTTTCATGTTTTTATGTTTTTGGCGTTTTTATGTTTCTAGTGTTTTCACCTTTTTGGTTGTTCCTTTTTTGAAGATACTCTATGGTGTTTGTACCTTTTACTAGTATAGATAACCACCATAGCAATGTCACTTTTAGTGCTGCACTACTGGCTTCAGAGACGCTTGATACTTATATATGAGTGTTGACGGTTTTTGAAAAGCTGTTAGTGATCAACCGAAAGTTGTTGTCATCAATCAAGATCCAAAAATAAAAAAGTTATTTATGTCGTATTTGTCAATGCCCGACATATGTTATGCATGTAGCTTGTGACCCTCAAACTTTCAATTAAGGTAAAAATGTTTTGCAGTCTTTTGTTTTGGCGTTTTACAATATGTATAGTGGTTTAGTTAGGACATTATCAACATTCTTATTATGTTGTTTTTATGTGGCATTTTTGTGTGTTATGTATGTCGATGTAAGGCTCTGCAACTGCACGAATTTTAAGGAACGTATATGTGGTGTTGTCTGGACCGACACAATTACACCCGAAGAGTTTGAATCTGGTTTGGAAGAGGTTATCATAGTTTAATCTAGTTGATAATGATTGGCTATCTGATATTTTTGTTCTTAGGGATTCATGGATCCCCTCATATTGTAGGATGGAATTTCTGTCGGGTCTTCTGAGTACGACATCGAGGTCCGAGAGCGAAAACCATTTCTTTCTTCAAGTATGTAATTCCAAATCTACTCTAGTTGAGTTTATGACTCATTACTAAACAACAATTGAAGCGCAACGCCATACACATAGTAAAAATGATCATGACACGCGTTACACACGACCCAATTTGAAAAGTAATTATAAGCTTTGAAGTAATAAGCTATAGAGATATACACCAAAAACATTTTTTTAGATATACAAGCTCAACTAATCGGGATTGGGGATTGCTTAAATGCTTGTTATGAAGATCATCCTGATGGGTTTGTTAAGTTTTTTTCTGAATGACTTTCAACAGCCGTGTTCATCGTTATATCAGTAATTTGTATACTTACTTTATGTTTTTGTGTTGTTTAGGTTATGTTCCGGAAATCTGATTGCACAAGCTATTGTTCATGCAGACGTTTGGAGCGGTTTGTTATGCAAACACGTCTTTTATGTTTGAGAAGCATGGACAAATAGGAATTTACAAAATAATATATTCTTAATAGATAGAATAAAGATGTTGCCCCAAATGTTCTACCAATTATCTAATAAACCATGATTTTATATCCGATGTTTATGACAACTTGCATTTAAGGTTATTACCGTTAACTTTCTCATCTAAATCTTTATGATTTTGTGGCACTTTCGTACATGCATTCACTTTACATGTGTAGGTTATAACACACGGATATGAACTAATATAAACAAGTGGGACTAGTTTCATAAACAACTCCGAAGTTAAAGTTAAACTGCTAATTTTCTACGCGGGTAATAATGTGTTGGAACCTTATTTGTGAAATAATATAGTAAGAAACCCCTAAACTAAATCCACAAACTCGGAAACCCCAACACCTAAACCCGGACCCTTAACCCAACTCCCAAACCCGGACATTCTATAAAGCCATAACTAAATTCAGACACATCCCTAAACCTAAACGAAACCCGGAACCATACTTAAGTTATACTCAAATTCGGATAACCTAAACCCAACCCCATAAACTCGGACAATCAAACCCATACTCTGAACCCCTTACACTTATTCTCAAACTCGGAACCTTTATCTTTATACAAATTCAGAACATTTAATCTCTAACCGACTCAAGTTTGTTATGTATATATAACAAATGCAAACCATAATCGCGTATTCAGAACCTGCATCTCAAATTTATTCTTTCTGAACGGCAACTTGGGTCCTCATGGCTTGCAACTTTCTTGTTTACCAAGCTTTTCTCAATCTCTATATTTCTCGGTAAAATATCCCAGTCTCGTTTATAGTTTTAACTGTGTTTTGTTTTTGTGATTACGTGAAAACTGGATTCTTGAAGGCTACTGTTGTTAGAAGCGGGTTCTTGATGATTATGGTGAATTGTTTATGAAGTTTGTTAAATGATAGTTGCGTATGCATACATGTGTAGGGCTGAGGTTCGATTTATAACATGAGCTTGATGATAACTTGATGATAAAACTGATCTACATATTGTTAAATATGTTTTAGTAGTTGAAAAGTTTGATAATATCATCACAAACATGTTTTAATTTAGATTCGATTTTAAACTTGCGCAGATTTTTAGGTCGACTTGTATCGACTGTAACTTGATCAAAACTTAATGAAAACATGTACTTCTTGAGTTTAAAACAAAGTTCAATGAAATATCTTTCAAACACAACTGGATTCAAAATTTTTTCGACAAGTTTAGGTCATTCAAAAGATTATAACAGAAACACAGGTACATGTTGCGTTTTTCTGCAGAAATTACAGTATGTTACGAAAGTCATAACTTGGTTTATAGTTGGAGTTATACTTGAAATTTTTACGAAAGATATTCCTAGGAGGTTACAAAATTCTGCAACTGGAATTTCGTCAATTGGATTGACGAGGATTTTTCTACAAAATAAACTATAAACTGTCGACAGAATGTGATGAAATTGTCCTTTCTAAATGATTTTTGGTGTTTTTCTGTGAAAAATTACACTTTGAGAAAATAACACAAACCTTTTTGGACCTAATGACAAGTCTCGTAAATTGTTTGTAATTTTTCTAGTATGTTTACTATTTTAAACAAAATTCACGAAAACAGCTCAACAATTGACGTTAAGCTGAAATTGCGGAAACTTGATGTTTATATATATAAGTGAAATTGCTTGTTAGTACGAGGTGTTAATTTTTATTTAACATTTGATCGAATCTCATTAAACGTGTTACATGTTGTGAGATGTACACATGCACATAACCTCACGAACGTATAACTAAGTGTCAACGTGTATGCATATTATGTGATAGTGTATGTGTAGAATTCATGTGACTTCTGTGAATAGTAACTAACAACAAAACGGTAACCATATCAGGACGTGGTTGACCACATTTCACTCTAGTCACTAAATTCTAGCCGACCAAATCTAAGATGAGTTCACTACTATACTAAAACCATGCAATACCTGGTTTTGGACTACATTATCCCTGGTTTAGGACTACACTTATATTCCTGGATGGAATACTACAATTTAAATACTTCACTTTAATTTCATGTCTATAGTGGACTAAACGAAACATCTATCTTGAAATCCCTACTCTTTATACCAATTAGTTGTCGGGATGGCAGACAGGGTATTAGTTGATAGCACTATTAGGTTTGACAAACCTCACATTGTGCAAGGAGCCGGGCGTGAACTTCTTACCTTTCCTTTTGCATAAATGTCGATAGACATTGATGTGAGCCACAAAAACATACACAATCAGTATTAGGTACTACATGTTTAGTTGTTTAATAGTGGGTTAGCTACTCATGACATTCCTTTATAACTTTCGTATTTGGACTTACTTTTCGTTGAACGGAAACTGTGAACTCGCCAACTTTTTGTTGATACACTTTAGCATGCTTTGCAGGATGTTAGGTACGACTGAGATGGGTACTTGCAACTTTGAGAGTGTCATTGGTTTTAATAAACTGTTTTCATTATTTATGCCAAATAACTGTGGCTTTTGATTATGTCTGGATTTTATACTTTTGCTTCCGTTGTTAAACTTAAACTTACGTTTTCAAACATTTGAAACTATTATCACTATTCATGTTGAATGCGGTAGTTAAACATTTTCTAATTATTTTGAAATTGTTCAACATGATTAATGGCTTGATCCGGGTGTGTCACATGCCTCGCGGTAAAACCCCACATGTGGAATTTGAGGGTGTGACAATGTTGATCATGATGTTCAAGGTATGACGCGAGAAATTATTTTTGTGACCGAGTATACCTTGAATCGTTCGTCTAACAATAAGGTGGAGCTTTTGTTGTATAAGGATCATGTTCAATCTTACATGAAGAATGTTCTAGATATGCATGTTGTTTCCCCGACTCCCAGCACGAGGGATAGATTTGCTGAGATAACAGGGGAATTACCAAAACGATAAGAATCTCATACGAGTTCTCATTGGTTACAAGTCGAGAGGATCAAGCGAATGAAATCCAAACATGAGGAGGCCACTGAAAAGACAAAAAAGAAAGCGAGGACGAAAAAAAGGTAGCGTCAGAATTGTAAAAAATATTTTTGGACATTATGCATCCACATGCAAGTAACCCATGATTAAAAAAAGAACGACATGGTCTTCGAAATTGGATACAAGCAAAGAATAGCTTGTCATTTATTTTATTAAGATTTTGTTCTTTTTTTTTCTTTTTGCAAGAGTGTATTTGAGAACAGAATATTGGCTTTAATATTATATGGACGTTTTATTTGTTCTCATTAATTACTTTTAATCGTCGTTTTCAACTATTGATAACAAATTTTCCATCAATTGTAATTTGTTTACTCAAACCATTTAATATACAAGTCATGGCGTTTTCATAAATAATTTTTTTTCATTCATAAAATAAACTACGCCCGCTTGCGGTATGCGCATATAATGTATATATGTGTGGGCGCTCGGGGGGCAAAAGTGAAAGTGCACTAATTTTGACGTTATTTTACTACTTTCGTGAAAATAATGTTAAAAGAGGGGGATGGTTAATCATGCATCATGTGGTGGCGTTGATAGCTGTCGCAACCCCCGACCCCTACCCCGGGAGAGGGAGCCGCGAGACACAGAGCTGGTGGTACCAGTGTTTATTAATTTGGAAGCGGAATTACAACATCAGGATCGTAGTTAGGAAATAATTAATCCGAGTTTCAAAACACCAAACTTTATATTACACAAAATATGATAAAACCCAAGTTTCAATTACATTACATTTGTAGGGATAAACCCTGACTTATGGAAAACATAAACTCCGTTTATTTAGGTAACTTTTATAGCCACTTTTCTAAGCCTTCAGTGCTCTCCACCTGGCTTTTATTAGCTTCACATTAAGTTACCTGAAACGCGTTTTAAAAAGATTTTATCAGCAAGAAATACTGGTGAATACATCCCAATATAATCAAAACAAGTTTTATAGCTTTACAGTTATTGAGAGCATCCGCATTTACAATGTTTATATCTACAGTATTACCCAATCAGTACTGTCACTCCTGACTTGTGGGTCATGTTACCCATTGGCAAAAATCCATTTGTCCAACGGTAACGGATTCAAATTTCGTATACAAAACCCCAACATACCGGCAGTAATTGTAGAATACATATACTCAATCACTATTAAGCATAATTAAAATATTTTGACCCACAAAAAGGTTTACAAAAAGAGAATGTACTCACTTTAAAAACTTCGGTATTCCTACGGAGTTCCTAGTGAAAATTCTTGATTACTTCCTGTAATTTCTATTTAAAACATACAATGCACATGCGTTAGTAAATTAACCCAGGTCACCTTTAGCCATACAACCGAGACAGAACCCTGGCGTGCGTAGTCAGGCAGGGCCTTGACATGCGTCGGTGGGTCCTAAATCAATCGGGTAGGATAACCATACAACTCAAGATAGAACCACAACGTACTCAGTCGGGCACAGCCTTGACATGCGTTGGCGTGTTCTAACTCGGATAGGGTAACGAATTAGTGATCGGGAGTTAAGATACTTACAGCGAGCAGCGCTTCGCAGGTTTAGGGGTTTAGGGGGAGGGGGTTTCGACAGAAGCAGAGATAGAGGGAGTATACGAACGAAAATTTCGATCGCAAATGAGCAACGAAAACGATCCCAGGCCTGGCCTTATATAGGCCAGTTTGACCTCTCCCGCGCGTCGCGCAAGGATCTGGGTCTGCTCTCGCGTGGCGCCTGAGGTGCCTAGCTAGGGCTAGGTCAGCCTCGTAACGGGTATAGGCTTGCCACATGGCAGGAGATGGTGACACGTCACTGGACGTCCCCCGCGCGTCGTGACAGAGACCATGGTCTCTGGCGCGTGGCGCCTGGGATGCCCAGGTCCATTTTCTTCGTTTTGCGTGCTGAGTCTCAATTCGAGTGTCCGGTTTGTCGTTTCGGCTCGGTTTGGGGTGTTTTGGAGAGTTATTACAGTAGCCGAAAGACAAGGGAGTACATGCACTAATTGGCCTTTGTCTTAATTGTCGAGTGCTATGTGCCTTATGTCCAAGGCTTGATGCAAAACTACTATCGAGCCAGGGGTCTCACTGGAAGTACCCTCTCTATTCCTACGAGGTAGAGGTAAGGTTGCCTACATCTTACCCTCCTCAGACCCTACCTTAGCTTTGCTATTGGTGGGATTTATTGAGTATGATGATGATGATGATGATTCATGAAACAAACAATAAGAAAATTTGACTAAGAGATAACAGGTCATTTAACATATGCAAATAATCAAAATTCATCAACTGATGGGATTACGTCTGAGAAGTACCTATCACTACGCTTATTTTCTTCTTTGATTCTTCACCTACATCTTCATCTTTAGTCTGAATGGCGTTTGCACCTTGTAGTGTTTGAAGCCTCCATTTAAACATTTCATCCAGCGAAACAACTGTCAGAGTTATCTTAGTGTTTGAGCATCGGGAACTACATAATTGTTCCCATAAAAACAAGACTCTCTTTGGTCAGTATGGTTTCAACTATGTAGTTATCTTCATGTTCGTCGGTCCACACAACCGTCACTATGTCCATTTCCTCATCATAACGCCCTGAAGTGATGGTAGGCTCGACAAATTGATGTTCATCATTCTTTGGAAATTTTCATCTCAATCTTCTTATGACAGTTTGTGTTTTTTCACACAATTTATCAAGAGGAACACCAATATCTAGTATCCCTCTCATAACATCTTTAACCATATTCATTATGACGTTTATCATCTTCACCATTACTCTTCTTATAGTATCAATTATGATGACGATTCTATCATCGATGCATTAAACCTCCATGAAACAATGTTTACCATTTTTACTGTGTTTTTTAAGTGAGTATTTTTTATGTTTGGAATTTGTAGGGAATGGCGTTTGATGGGTATGATTAGTGAAATTGATGGCTGTCCCTTTATATAATAATGTTTTAGGTGCGCTTTTTCATTTGCGGGAAGTTTTTTACAATAACTGCAAAGCAATTAAGTTTCTGACGTTTCAAAAGCTTCAACATTTATAATTTGATGTTATGTTGTTTTGTCTTTTTTTTTGTTGTCAAATGACTCTTTTACTCTTAATGACCCCTCGCGCCTTTTTGAAAGTTCTAGATATTTACAAAAAATGGCACCGCTTCAATATTGCCCCAAGATTGGTTTGATCCAACGGCTGGCAATAGTTATCATTGTTTTCACACTTTTGACCGTTTTCTCTAAATCTTGGCCCTATATATATAGAATCATGTGAGAAATAGTAGGGTATTTGAGAACCTTGAGAACAATTCTGAACTACACATTTTTCCTAAGCAAAAATGCAAAGTTTTATTTTGAAAAATTCATAGCTTTGTTTTACATTTTTTTTGGATATATACTAATGTGTATATATACGTGTTTAAAATTGAAACATAAGTATTTTATATGTATGTTTGATAATGTTTGTATGTGTAAAAATGTGTATAAATGATTATACATATATGTGTATATAACTTGAATTTTATGATTCTAAACATGTTTTTTCTAATGTACAAATGTATAAACTATGTGTTAAAGTTGAAGCATAGGTATCATACATATATATTTCATAATATACCTGTATTTATAGTTTAAAAATTGACAATATACATATGTGTATAATAAAAAATTTACAATATTCACATGTGTATATATCCAAAGAAAATCTTAAAAACATGCGATTAGAAGTAAATTTTAGTTTGGCTTAGAGAAAATGTGTGATTTAGAATCGTTCTCCACGGTTCCCAATTAGCATTTGTTTCTATTAGGATCCCTAACCTATATCTAAATATACATATAAGGCAATTATAGGGAAAAAAAACCCCTTTGAGTTCGAAAAACTCAAGAAACTCTATGAATAGACCACATTTTGCCACGTGTTACATCTTTTTCAAAATTCTAACACGTAACAGTCTTTGTCAGGAGACAGAAAGAGTACATGTTACACTTTTTTTATTACAACACCAGATTTTTGTAGGGTTTACAGAGTGTAACATTGTCGAACTTAGTTTCATACGAGTTTTTATTGTGCAGTGCATATAAAAGTGAAAAAAGCAAAAGTTGTTACATGTACTTTTTATCGGTCTCTTACATCGTTAGAAACTGTTTTATGTAACATCAAATCTCAACCATAGATTCTTTTGATGAATTGTGAGATTGAGTTTTCAAAATTTTCTTAACTCAATAGAGTTTTCTAGATGGTGTCATTTCTAGATATCATTTCTATATATATATATATATGTATATATATTACATGTTGTCAATATTCAATTTATGTAATACACGAGCTATTATGGTATATTGGTGTTATTTATTAATGTAGGTTGGTTTTTGTGATGAATTAAAGTTACTTGTGTATGAACTATCATATGGTAATAAAAATACGTCAATTATTTGAAGTGTTTTTACATCATATAGTTATGTCGTTTATATTTTTATCCACTTGATCATATCTCTTTCGATTGTTATATCTATTGTCGTCTTCAAAAATCACATTAGTTTAAAATATTAGGCATGATACATCAAATTTATACAACTTTTATAGCAGATAACATAAATTAATCATGATATACAGTATGAAAGTAATAATGTAGCAAAAAAAGATTGATACAGTCTTAGAGAGCGGATACAAGTGAAAAATAGCGTGTCATTTATTTTTTTAAGACTTTGTTCTTATTGTTTTTGCAACTGTGTATTTGAGAACTGGGTATTGGCGTTAATATTATATTGACATTTTATTTGTTCTTATTAATTACTTTTACTCGTCAATTTTAACTATTAATAACAAATTGTCCATGAATTGTAATTTGTTTATCTCAAACCATTTAATATATAAGCTATGGCATTTTCATAAATAAGAAAATTTCATTCATCAAACAAACAATAAGAAAATTTGACTAAAAGATAACATCACATTTAACTTAAGAAAATAATCAAAATCCATCATCTGATGGGAATACGTCTGAGAAGTAATCATCTCTCCCCTCATCTTCTTCTTCCGATTTTTCACCTAAATCTTCATCTTTAGTATGAATGGTGTCTACGTATTGTAGTGTTTGAAGCCTCCACTTAAACATTTCATTCGACAAAGCAATTGTCGGAGTTATCAGTGTTTGAACATCAGGAACTACATAATTGTTCCACAGAACCAAGAGTCTCTGTAGTCAGTATGGTTCAACTTCGTAGTCCTCTTCATGTTCGTCGGTCCACACAACTATCACTATGTCAATTTCCTCATCATAACACCATGAAGTGATGGTTGGCTCGACAAATTGATGTTCATCATTCTCCGGAAATTTTTATCTCAATCTTCTTATGACTCCTTGTGTTTTTCACAAAAGTTATCAAGATGAATGCCAAGATTTAGTAACCATCTCTTAACATCTTCAACCATATTCATTATGGCGTTTATTATCTTCATCATTACTCTTCTTTTGGTATCAATTATTATGACGAATCTATCGATCAACGCATTGAAACTCCATAAAACGCTGTTTGCCATTTTTACTGTGTTTTTTAAAGAGGGTATTTTTCTGTATGGCGTTTGTTGGGAATGGGGTTTATTGGGTATGATTAGGGAAATGGATGGTTGTCCCTTTATATAGTGATGTTTTAGACGCTTTTTTTTCATTGGCGGGAATATTTTTATAATAAATGCAAAGCAATTAAGTTTCGGGCGTTTAAGAAGCATCAGCATTTATATTTCCCGTTATGCTGTTTGTCTTTTTTATTTGTAAATTCCTCTGTTACCCTTAATGACCCTCCGCGCCTTTTTGGAACTTCTAAATATTTACAAAACAACACCACTTCAATATTGCCCCTAATTTGGTTTGAACCAACGACTGGCAAGAGTTCTCACCGTTTTCACACTTTTCGTATTTTTTCTAAATCATCGTCCTATAATATATATGATCATGTGAGAATCACTAGGGTATATAAGAACCTTGAGAACAATTCTGAATTACACATTTTTCCTAAGCAAAAATGCAAAAAAAATTGAAAAATCGTAGCTTTGTGTTTCAGGTTTTTTTGGATATATACAAATGTGTATATATACGTGTTTAAAATTTAAACATAAGTATTGTTTATCTACGTTTGCTAATGTATGTATGTGAAAAAAATGTGTATAAATGATTGTATATATGTATGTATATAACATGAATATTATGAATCTAAACATGTTTTTTTCTAGTGTACAAATGTATAAACTACATGTATAAAGTTGAAACATAAGTATTGCACATATATGTTTCATCATATACACATATGTACAGTTTAAAATTGACAATATAAACGTGTATGATTAAAAATTAACAATATTCACATAGGATGAGGATCCATTAGGAACCACCCTTTATTGCAAGTACCACGAGAACCATTGTGAACACAACCAAAACAACAGCTTAGAAAATACACATTTAAAAAAAATTCATTAAAATGTAACACCCCGAAAATGGTTTGGTAATTAAACCAAGTTAATTGTGATGAGCGGGTAAAATACCGTTAAGGGTAAAAGTTAACGCGGTAAACATTAGGATTTAATTAAATAAATCTAATGTTAATTAAGAAGTCAACAAATACTTTTAGTAAATAAAGTTTATAAATGTCCGGGCTATCGGGGCTTAAGTTAAGTCGGTTTGTAGCAACCCCGAACTTAATTAATTGAATTATAATATTGTTTTGATGAATTGGGAAGGAGTATATAACTACGATTATTAACCTAGCTAACATGGTAGTCTACTTATAAAGACTAAGTTATAAGCAAACAAGATATCAAGACCAAACCTTAGGGGCTGAAATGGATTACGTTTGAAGTTGTAAGTATAAAACAAAAAAAAATCAAAACACACACATAGAGGGTGTGTGTGGAACGTGCAGGAAGGAAGAAGACAGGAGAATCCTAGATTAGCCCTAAATCACAAAACTAATGAATTGAAGGTGAAATCCAAGTAATTTCACTTGCATGATTGATGATTCTAGCTTCTAACATCATCCTACACCTAAGGTATGAAATGAAATTGTATATGATGAGTTTCACGTGAAGTGGGTTTTGATTATATGATGAAATTGATGATATATAAGTGTTCATGATCATCATACTTGTATGTATGTGTAAGATACTTGAACAAATTAGATGTTCGAAATTAGTGTTCATACATGACTTGAAATGGGTTTTGTATGATATGATGAAATTGATGTTATGTCAATGTCAATAAGTGTTTGAAATCATGTTGCCTACTAGTTTGTATGGAGAGCTTGAATATATTAGGTGTTCGGATGAAGGTCTAGCAAATATGATGAAATGGGTTCTTCATAAGAGATGAAAACCCAAAATTCTATTATGATTGATTGATGAATTAGCATACGATGACTAAAAACTATGTTAACATGATGTCAAAAATCGTATGAACTTGTTAAATTGAAAGTAATAAGATGAATTTGGTTGAGGAATTTAGTTAAAATGGAGGCCTAAATATGATGCACACCAAATGTTTGATAAAGTGCCTAAATAAGTTTCATTGATCTTGTTAGCATATATATGTCAATTGGGAGTTTGACTTTAAAAGTCAAACTGACCAATAATGGAATCGAATGCCAAATATGGTAGAAAAATCCATAAGGGTGATGGTCATGGTATTGATGACTCATCTAACCATCTTGTGGATATTGTATTATAGTTGACTCTTGACAAGCTAGGTGGAAGCTTTGAAAGGAATGGGTCAAGTGGGTCAAGAACACGAGAAAACATAATCGGATGCAAGGTAAGTTAAACTTACACCTCCTAGAATAGGACCGTTACATAAGTGATAGGAAGTATATGATTAAAAACGTTGCGGTTAAACGGCTAAAAATGTCGAAATGAGACCCATGGTGTAAACCATGATGTGGGTCAAAATGGATAAGTTATAAAGAACTAATGATCGCGACAAATGAGAAATGTTAAGATGAGACCCCCATGGTGAAAGCCATGAAACGGGTCAAAATGGGTAAAAAAAAATTAGTTACATTATAAATTGGTAATAAACAAAGAAGTATAGGAATAGGACCCCATGGTGTAAACCATAACGTGTCAAAGGAACGAAATAACAAATAACCATGTATCGGTTGTAAATATAATGAATTTTAGAAACGGGACCCTATGGTGCGAATCATAATGGGTCAAACGAATAAAGATGAGTTTTGATGTAAATATTTGCTGACGCGAACCAATATGGGTCAAACGAGCAAAATGGCAAATAATCATACATTGGTTATTAATATAATAAAAATTGTAAACGGAACTCCATGGTGTGGACCATAGCTGGTTAAACGAAATAAATGGTAAGTAAATATCCTTTTTTACAATAAACAATGTTGGTTTTAATGATATGTAAAAGGCGAGCCACCAAACAAGTCAAACGGACAAACAGGTCAAATGGTGATGTTATCACAATTTGAAAATGACATTTATAATATTCGTTTATTAAGTTTCATTCTTACAGGTAAGCATGATTTGCGAGCATGCATGGCCATGAGTTAGTATATAGAATCGCAAAGTATCGCGAACGGGTCAATACATTGACCTGCGCCACGTATTTGTAATGGTTATGCTCTCAATGAGGGTTTGCGGTGCGACTAAAGTTAGTTGAGTTAAGAGTGGACACTAGATCGCCTCAAGTGAGGTATATCTAGTGTTTGACGTAAAACGACCATTAGAGCCGAAAACATGTCTTTTTGCGAAAAGTGTATTTAAGTGAGTTTATAACATTTACGATGGGAGATTTTTATGTTTTTAAGAACATAATATGGGAGATTTTTATGTTTTTAAGAACGTAATAGATTTTAAATGGAATACAGGTTAAAGGTGTTAACTTGGTCAAAATTTGCTTTTAAAAGTCATTCGTCGTAAAAAGGACTAAAGTTGACCAAAACGCCATCGAATGATAAACCGAGCAAACGAACCTCGAGGGTAGTTTAAAAATAAGTTTTATAAGTAAGTATACCCTTTCGGCAGAGTAAAAGTGGAAGATATAAGCCTTTTTGGTTTAATGTCTCCTAACGGGTCTTTTTCGTAAATTGTCAAACCGAATGGTAGAATTAGGATGACATGATTTTAGTATAACAAATCCACCACCATTATAGTTGTGATGGAAGATAAATAGTAGTCTTGCGTGGAAATAGGGGTAAGGAAAGAAGGAGCGAGAATTAAGCTTAAGTGCTTAAATCCCTTAACGGGTCAAAATGAATATGCGCATAAACAGGGTAATAGTTGCGTAATTCAAAAACATTATGAATCCGGGTTAAGGTATTCAGGTTAAATACGTAGGCAAACGTTTTACGGACAATTATAAACAAGTTTCAAGTAAAACGGATGAAAATCGAACAAGTTACGGATGTTTTCGTAACAAAAACGGCAAATTGGAAAAATTATGCAGGAGCCCAACGTAAGCTACGGTGGCCTACTGTAGCTTACGGTAGGCAGCTGCTACTCGTAGCAGAACCCTCAGACCGTAAGCTACGGTACGGAGCTGTAGCTTACGGCGGGTATTGATCAAATCTGATTTTGTTTGATGTTTTGTCATTTTTGGCATTGGGGCTCAAATATACATGATATAAACTACTTATAACTATCGTATTTCATGTTTTATGAAATACAAGTGATGGTTTGATGTACTGGATGACGATCAAGCTCAACGAAGAACTGAACACGATCAAAGTTTAAGCTTCCGCATTATGTTTAGTTGATTACGAAACTAAACAAGGACAACATGAAGAAATGTTTTAAATTTTAAGAAGTTTTATGAAACTCGATATTATGTACGGACATATAATTACACTTTTACATATAGTTGTAAAAGTTTTTATAGAATTTCAATATAATAAGCAAGGGTCTTACATAAAATTCGCAACATTTTATTTATAATTTTTGTTGAATTTTTTTAATTCGAATAACAATTACTGATGCACATGTACGTATTTCATATTTTTCGTGAATAATAATTACTGATCCACATGTGCATATTTCATATTTCTTGATAACACCTATACAATTTCCCTTCCATCTACACTATCATCCATAATACATTGCCAATATGTATAATATTTCAAAGTATGCACATGTGCGTCACCAACCTTCAAACCATTCCGTACAATATATTACATCATAAACAGACAAATATAACCAAACTATCAACCACCAGAAAAATTTACCAAAATAAGCATATGTGCATACAAATGACAATATCATTTATAAAGTGATGCACATGTGTATATTTTCCCAAGTGCATCATTAAATAACAAACAACCTTTTTAGCTCTTTTATAACCATTACGTCATCATCCTCCATAGCATCATTACGTCATCATCCTCCATAGCATCTGTCATTTTTTTGTACCCTTTATTCATCGATTTCAGAACAAAAGTTACCTTCTTCACTTTTTTCCATTTACTGATCTACAATAATAAACAACTCACAAGATAACCAAAGATACAAACTTAATGCATATGTGCATTAACATTAATCTCTCATTACTATGTAGACTATGCACATCTGCAATATGAATGACCTTATAGTGATCTTATAAAATATTTACAAGGGTTTTAATTTTATAAATTGTAGTGTAGACGGAAGGGAAATTCTATAATATAAATAATATATTACGGATGGTAGTGATTGTATAGGTGTTGTCAAGAAAAATCTCAGTAATTGTTATCCGGATTATTTTCTTTTTATAAATAAAATGTTGCGATTTTTAATGGATTTTTTTTAAAATTGTGTGTGTTTTTTAAGTAGTTTTGGTTGTGTTCACACTGACACTGGTTCTGATGGTTCTCACGATAAAGGTGGTTCTCGCATGAACCCTAACCTATTCACATATGTATATATTCTAAGAAAATCTTAAAAACGTGGGATTAAAAGTAAATTTTTGTTTTGACTTAGAAAAAATGTGTGGTCCAGAATCGTTATCACGGTTCTCAATTAGCATTTGTTTCTATTTAGATCCCTAACCTATATATACACACACACATTTTTTTCAATATTAAGTTCCTGTAATACATGAGCTATTATAGTATATCAGTGTTATTTATTAACATAGGTTGGGTTTTTGTAATGAAAAAGTTACTTGTGTATGAACTATCTTATAGTAATAAAAATACCTCAGTTATATTAAGTTTTCTTAGATTATATAATTATATTGTTTATATTTTTATCCAATTGAACATATCTCTTTCGATTGTTATACCTATTGTTGATATAGATATTGTAACAAATTCCATACCGCTTTGAAATGTGAGAAATCTCATTAGTTTAAAACATTATGCATGATACATCAAATTTATACAACTTATATAGCAGATAACATAAATTAATCATGATATACAGTATGAAAATAATAATGGTTTAATTTTACAAATTGTATTGTAGACAGAAGGGAAATTGTATAACACTAAAAATATATTACCGATGGTAGTGAATGCATAGGTGTTGTCGAGAAAATCTCAGTAATTGTTATCCGGATTAAAAAAATGTCAAATTTTTTAAATAAAATGTTGCGATTTTTAATGGAATTTAAAAAAAAAATTGTGTGTGTTTTTTAAGTTTTTTTTAAGTACTTTTGGTTTTGTTCACATTGGTTCTGATGATTCTCAAAATAAAGTGGTTCTCGAATGAACCATACCATGTATGTCCTAAGAAAATCTTAAAAACGTGAGATTAGACGTAAAATTTTGTTTTGACTTAGAGAAAATATGTGGTCCAGAATGAACCGTTCTCACGGTTCTCAATTAGCATATGTTTAAGAAAATCTTAAATATTTGTCAATATTCAGTTCATGTAAAACACGAGCTATTATGGTATATTAGTGTAATTTATTAACATAGGTTCGTTTTTGTGATGAATTAAAGTTATTTGTGTGTGAACTATCTTAGAGTAATAAAAATACGTCAGTTACGTAAAGCTTTTCCAGATCATATAATTAAATCATTTATATTTTTATCCACTTGAACATATCTCTTGTGATTGTTATACCTATTGTCAGTATAGATACCGTAACAAATTCCATACCGCTTTGAAGCATGAGAAATCCCATTAGTTTAAAACATTATGCATGATACATCAAATTTATACAACTTATATACTTATAGCAGATAATATAAATTAACCATGATATACAGTATGAAAAAATAATGTAGCAATAGTTTCAGTGATACTGATATCCAAATGTCGCACTCTTTGACGTTCATATGATTATGATTTATGAAGCGTTGGGAACGTAAAGCATGTGAGATAGAAAAATTATATCAGGAATTGCATGACTCAAGTGGACGCGTGGGCTCTATACAAGATATATACATTATTATTTTTTATATAATAGTTTGAAAAGAACTTATAACTGACTGATTTATTTTATAAAATGGACATGGCGGTGTAAGTTTTGAGATGAGCTGGTGTATCTAATACTTCAGTTCGGTACTATACGTACTGTTATCTATATTATTATTATTTTTTGAACATTTATTATCTATATTATTTGATTAATAGTTATAACCTGATTTTTTTAAATTTTTTAGTGAGAAAATATGATTTTATATATATACACATCAATTTTCAATTTTGTTTCGATAAAGTGATGGTAAAGATGAGGTTGGACATTTTATTTTATTTATTTTGCTTGCTGACCACATATTTACATTCCTTTTTTTCTCAGTTTATTCTTATCTTGGTTTTTAATTTGTAAGCATGCTTAGTTTTTTTATTTTCTATTTTCTAGATTGGAAAAAGAATTTTTAACTTTAAATAATAAAATATGGGCATATTAACCTTTTTTTACGCTATTTTACGTACCTTTGTATAAATGTTATGTTTCATTTCGAACATGTCAAATATAATAGATTTTTTAATGTTTTACATGGCGAACCGAATCAACACAGTTTAAACAACTTTAGTAACCACACAATACGTTTTTCTATGGTTTCCGACAAAAATTTCGCTAGAAAAAGTTTTGTTCAAATTCGACAACTCAAATGTAACTGAATTATTTCTATGATGGACCAAATCGACATTGTACGAACAATTTGATAGTGGCACCAATATTCATTGTTATGGTTTTTGGCTTTTCCTTTTGTTTGACGTGACTAAATAAACCAATACCGTTCAAACAACTTTGGTAACAGTACCGACATTTGTTTTTATGGTTTCCTATTAAAATTTTCGTTGAAAACATAGTTCTATTTCGCAATAATGCATCTTTTAATATCAACAGTATCGTCCCAACGGCAACAATAGCGTACCAGGTAAATTCCGACTGAACATCAACAATACAGATATTAGTATTATCAGAATTGTTACTTAATTTTATGATTTTCGATGGATACAAAACATGTGTCGATGAGCATATCACAACTTTATCTTTTTGGGTTTTATCTTTCGTTTTAGATACTACACCGATATGATAATAAATCAGACCGATATCAACCGAATTTTCGCCGTGGGCAAATTCCACTGGTTATTAATCAATTTAAAAACATCACACTTACTTTCCAAATTTCAAAACATTCATAGTTAAATCTAGAAGGGGATTTTTGAAATAAGTGCCTGTAATATTAGGGGAATAAGAATAAGGAGATTAGTATATGCAATTAACAGGAGTATATGAGTATTTTAAAAAAGAAAAACTAATGACATAAATATGTTGGAATTAAGAGTTGAAAAAATTAAGGGTTCAAAATATTAAGAAAAATGAATACCAACTTAATAGTTAGAGAAAGAAACATATAAAAATCAAAATATCCAAATTTAAATATTAACAATTTTTCTTCTCTAAATCTAAATATAAACTATATAAAACTATTAAACGATTGGTTAACACACTTTTTAAATCATGTTCGGGTTAACTCATTTATTAAACATGTCGTGTTCGGGCATACTTATTTAATATAATGGGTCGTGTTAACCAACCCAAAACTAGTGTTTTCTAGCGTGTTCGGATCGTATCCGATTGTAAAGCAAGAATAAATATATTAGAAAGTTCTCTTCTACATTGGTTTTCATATCATCTTAATATGGTATTATAGCAGCAACTTAGTCCATATTAAAAAAAAGACTAATTTGCACTGTATGTTTAAACAATTTTACAGGAGGTGCTTTTAACTACCAAAATTATACTGGTTGTTCTTTAAGTTAACACATGCATCAGGCGGTGTCCTTGCCTCCTAACCTAGCTAAATTCCCTCACGTGAAGATCACGTGAGGGTAGTATTGTCAGATTATTCCAAACTTAAATCCCCATCCACCTTATTTACTGAAAACCCAGATAAAAGCAGCCCCCCCTTTTAAAATTAAGGTTTAACAAAAAAAAAAACCATTCAGACAAAAATTAAAGCCATCGGATTGAAGATGGTTTTATGTTAAAATTAGGGTTTAACACATATGTAATTATTCAACACATACTAATGATTTCATGATACTATAATTGATATTCATATTCAAAGTTAGCAATTTAACATAATTTCAATATCATTCTTAACTAATAAGTCCACATGTTATACATTTAGTACACATTCATTTTTAAATTACCATTAAGCAACTAGTCTGACACATGGTGTGCACCATTCAAGTATGGAGTACAAACTCCTAAAGCATACTTCTTACCAAAATCATTTCATCAACTAAATACCCACATGTATGCCATCCAAAACACACTTCTCATGCTAAACTATCATTAGTTACTTCCTTGTTACATTCTATACATATTCATCCATCACTTACATAGAATCCATCACTTACAAACAATTTCATCTTCAATTATCACTTAGGTATTCATCAAACACTTGGTGTGCGTACCACAAATAAGGCATATTGAACAAGTATTTCATGCTCACCTCCTACCTCTTGGTTTCATTAATCAATAACAACTAAAATCACATTACTTCATACCTCCGAACATCAATTTACTTAAAATCATTCATAATCCAAGTTCTATTTGGTGATTCTAACACACCTACATGCTTAATTTCATACAATTTCAAATGTTAATCACATACCCTTTGCTATCAACATCATCAAATCAAAATCTACAACTTACCATATGTTTGTTAGGAAATGATGAGGAATTTCATCCCACGCAATGGATTGAGCTCGATTCTTTCTTTAATTTAGGCAAAAATAGCTGAATTTGAAGTTCTCCCATTTTCCCTTTGTGGGTGTGTGTCTGTTGCCGTCCACAAACCCAAAATACTAGGGTTTTAGTTTTTATTTTTCATCCACTAACTATAAAATACTTTCTAACTTTGTTCCATTTCAGCACTATAGTTTATATTAGTTATTTGTTTGGTTACAAACTTCATTCCCCATCACTTAACTTATATTTTAACTAAGTTAAACAACTTAGTTATATTATTTCATGCCATACCTGTGCCCTAAACATGCAAGGGACACCTTAAGGTCTATGGAAATACTCATTTGAGAAACCATTTGTGTTTCAAATGTGACACGATAACCCGTTGGTGATATGTTATTAATTTTTTGAAAAAAAATATATAAATATAGATGATATAAAATATCA
Source organism: Scalesia atractyloides (assembly GCA_947069175.1). Classification (NCBI taxonomy): domain Eukaryota; kingdom Viridiplantae; phylum Streptophyta; class Magnoliopsida; order Asterales; family Asteraceae; genus Scalesia; species Scalesia atractyloides. The sequence continues at coordinate 4,920,005 of CAMTDV010000006.1, read as the reverse complement.
AAACTCGTCCTTGTAATCTCGAATGAACATCATGGTTCGGGATCATAAAATAAATAATCATTTAAACCGAGCCTTAACTCGTCTTTATCGGTAAATATGTATAAAATTATATATTTATTTTAGAGAAATATACCTTGAAATATAACTTGTAGGTATGTAAGAAACAAAATATATATATATATATATATATATATATATATAATATATATATATATATATATATATATTACATCTCTACATATATATTCCCATTAAAATAGAAAGATAGTTCTGTCTCTCTACCAAACATATATATTTACCTTAAATATATATGTAGTGTAAACATATATATATATATATATATATATATGCGCGCCAGGTTAACTCGTGTGTGACCCGATGATTTATAAAATTTTCCACTATAGTACATGGAAAAAACTATTGCTTTGTTAGGCACTAAATTACCTAGTTAACCGAAACTAAGTCGAACATGAAATTATACTTCTAAGAACATGATGCATGGGTGTACAGATATCGTTCAAGATTTGCCGGGTGTCATAAACAAATTCAAGGACATTAATATTGGTAGGGATTTGTCTCCCCCCCCCCCCCCCCCCGAACATTCACTTTAACGTCATTACATTAAGGACCTTGCTCTTTTGTCCCTTTGTCTTTGCCCTTATTTATCCGTTGTCCCATATTTCACTTGTTTTGACCTCTTACTTTGTACTTTCACTATTTATGCCCCCTTAGCTTTGCCTATTACTTCTAACAAACCCTGAGAACTGTCTTTCATGACCTATGTACCATCTTCTTTTACTTCAAAGTTTGGCATTTCTCCTTGACAACCTGCCTTAACCCTTGTTTATCATCCTTTACAATTTTAATGAGTCTTCTAGTCTCAAAATGTTTTTTTAATTATATCCTTTGTAGCGTGTGTAACGCCTCGCGTTTCCGTAAAAAAATTTTTTTTTTAGGAAATACGTGTCGTACCACTGAATTGTTTATTTGTCTGATTTATTATCATTATTATTATTATTATTTATTTAGTTATTATTTTTATAGATAATAATAACAATAATAATAATAATAAACAAAATAAATCTGACGTTTTATGAAACTTGTAATCAGATCTCGTCGGTGCGTTCGGGCCACTCAAAAACGTTAGAACGGGTTAACATGCTTTGGCCCAACACACCACCTAAACCTAACTTAAACCCTAAACCCCAATATATAACCTAACTAGCACCTCACACACAGACAAAAAAAAAATCAGCCGCACACCCTCTCATCTCTCTCTCGTCTCCCTCCTGTCTTCCGGTCACCGGAGCCGGAGTTCCGGCGTCTCTCCGGCCGCAACCAACACCCACACCCCTGCAACCCCTTTCTCCTCCATCTCTTCTTCCTCACTCTCACTCGTCTGTCTCTTCCTCTCCGTCTTAAACAACCACAGCAGCCGCACCATCACTTGGCGGCAGCGGCGTCGCTGAAATGGCGGCCGCAGTTGCGGCGGCAACGGTGGTGCAGATAGATGGGTTCAAGTATTGGCTCAGGTTTCGGGTGCGAGACATGTGCAGGTCAGTTTATGTTGGGTTTGGGTCATGCTCGATTCAAGTGGTTCGATTCAGGTCAGCTTATGTCGGGTTTGGGTTCCAATCTCGGGTTCAAGGTGGTTCAAGTCGAGTCTCGGTTCAGGTCCGACAGTCGGCGGTGGTAACTCCGGCTATAGTGACAACAGTGGTTGCTTCCAGGATTTGGTGCGGTTGTGGCTCAGTTTAGTCTCGGGTTTGAGTCGGGTCATCGGGTTAGTTTTGGTGCCTCGGGTCAAACTTGGTCAGATCTGGTCAAACGGTCAACTGGTCAACCTTCGGTCAAACCTGGCCCGCTCGGTCAGACACGGTCGAAGTTTCGTTGCAAGTTTTGGTAAAATTCTAACATCGTGAATTTCATTATATTAGTTATATTAATGTTATGTTAAATCGTAGGACCAACTCTAAAACCATTCATGTTAATATTAATTTTTAGCCGACGTTCATTATGCTATTTGTGTTAAGGATATGTTATATGAAGAATCAAATGTTGTTGTGTTTTGACAAAATATATCGACATCGGTGTGTTGTCGGGATCGTCCTAAAACAGAGGAAACTCTGCCCGTTTTTCGTGAAATCCGCGAAACCAAATCAAGTTAAATATGTAAAGAAACGTATCGGATTTAAGCAAATCTTTTTATAAAAATAAATGAAGTCGTATATTTATTTTAATAACACTTCGGCAACCGCTAATAATTATATACTTTTCGTTTACCCATGTATGATTGTAACATTTGTGTAATTCGGGTTTCAAAACTCGTCCCGTTTCATAGTGAATTTTTTTTTTATTAAGTTTATGGACTTTAGATATAAAATTTGTTGTTATGTAATAATAATAGCAATAATAATAACATTTAAAAACTTAAATGTTTTCATAGAATAAAAAGAGTTTAATTAAAACAAAGGATAAAATGTAAAAAAAAATATATATATAGGGACAAACCGGAATCGAACCCGGGTCTCCCATATAATTACACGCACCAAACACCACTGCACTACACACACCTTGGTGTTATAATTCTAGAACAAATAATTCTTATAGCCGAGTTATTGAGTGAACCTGCAACTCAAGGAAAGTTTCCTTTTCGGATCATCAGTCAAGACCAAATTCGCGATTTTTAACGTCTACTCTCAATCTTAAACGGATGTAACTGATGTTTAATATCAGTTATCACCGAAGATTTCAAATCATACCTATCTTAAACCTTTAAACCGTAACCGAAAGCATTACAAGTGATTGAAGACCTCACTGCTTATAAATACCATATGCAAATAATTCCCAAGCTCACTCAAACCCCCAATTGATATTCGGAAGCTGCTCAATCAAAAAGAAACTAGTTCTAAGTCGCCGGAGTTCATTTCTGTTTGTCGGAATCTGTCGTCGAAACCTCTCAGTCACCGGTAATTCTTGAAATTTTGTTTTGAAATTAGTTTTATTCTGCTTTGATTCAACATATAGCAATGTCAATGGTTATTTTAAAATGGGATCGACAAATCAGAATCTGGGTTATTCCAGATGTAGAAGATGAAGATAATCACTTTATATATATATAATCAGAAATGGGATTTTAAGTGGGTTAGACACATAGTCCAGTGGTAGACTATGTGCAATTGTACAGCACAGGCCTTGGGTTCGACTTGTGTGTGTATCAGGTTCCAAACTCCATCAAAACGTTTTTTTTTTTTTAAACTAAACAGAACACTCACAATTGATAGTTAAATTTAATATAAATCATATAATAAATGGGTTAGACACCCAGCCCAACTGGTTGGGCTGGGTGCCCAACATGTTGAGGGCGCGGGTTCGATCCCCGCTATGCACACTTGCCAAATGATTTTGAAAAAAAAAAACCTTTTATTTAAATAAAATTCTGTTAACTCTAAAGAGAATATAAGTATGATAAAAATCAAGAATCTTTCGGGTTAGACACGTAGCTCAGTTGGTAGAGCTGCGTGCACGCGAACGGGAGGTCACGAGTTCGAACCTCACACGCTGCCAATAATTCTAGAAGTCAAACCGGTTTGACCCGGTCAAACCTGTTAAAGGTATATTTTTTTAATAACTATTTTCTTAATTTATTTCAATTAAAAATACTTTAAAATACCTAAAAAGTAAGACCTTTTGTTTTAATTCGAAATAAATACAATAAAGACAAATCTAAAAATCTAATAAAAGACATTAAGTAGAAATAATAATCTCAAATAGAATATATATATTTATCGAATTATTACGTGATTATTTAGGTTAGTTTTCCCTCGTCGGTTGAATCAAAAATTCATGCGCATTCATCATTATCAAGGAACGCAACCACTGTGAGTGAATTCTTGCAAATTCCCCTTTTTATTCATGTTTTGGGGTGTATCATGTGTCGCTTTAATTACTTCGTTTGTTCAAACTTGTGCTATTACCATTATATGATCTAAACTTGTGATGTAAATGTTTTTTTGTTGTGATGTGTGTTTACATTTTGTCAAGTTGCGTGCAAATCATTCATTAGGCCCATCAGTTCCTCGTTGGAGACGACTTGAACATCGCGTGCCTCATTAGATCGGCTCCGTTTGATTGAGCCTTGATCTCATTGTTCATCATTTGGTGTGTGCGTGTGCATTAGTTGATATTATGTGTATTGCGATTAAATTTACATTTACGTTTACTCATATGTGGTTATGCACCTTTTTATAACCAATATAATAAATTCGTTCAAATGTTTCCATAAAGATTCACTCGCCAACTTTTGTTGGCCCAAAACCCTATTTTTACACATGATACAGGTGGACAGGTTGAAGCAAGGAACACATAGGAATTGCCTTAGACGAAAAATAAAGAAGTCATGAAAAAATGTATTTTAACATGTTGTGCTTGTATGTTTATGGTAACTTCTTCTTTAAAAAGAAATAATAAATATGAAACTTTATAGTAAATGTCATGAGCTTTGATGAAAACCCAATCATGCCCCGACTACCATTTCCGCTGCGGGTGAGGGTGTGACAGATTGGTATCAGAGCTTTTGACTATAGGGATATAGGATAGGTTATAGACCCTTAGAGCCTATACTATAGTTGATTAGATTTTAATTGTTTATGTGGTTACATGCAAACTCATGATGTTTATTTGTTTCGTATTTATTACATACACAAATGTATGCAAACACTTCCACTATCATTTTGTGTGATACTTAATGAGTTATACTTATTGTCAAACATAACATGCTTACATATACATTCATCACGCACGTATCAATTCTCACATATTTAAAGCATTCTCATATTTCCTTTATTCAAGATTTTGTGGCATTTTTCGTTTTTCAATCTTATCAAAGTGAGTTCTACGACGGGCATGTAGTAACTGGAAGGGTACAAGTACCGGTAGTCGAAACGTCCTGTCTAGGTTGGCATTCGTATAAATCCAATATAACGGACCAGTTTGCCTACCTGGGGACTAACGATGAGAGTACGAAGGACCTATTAGGCCAAAGCATGCCACACCAAACGTCGTTTGAACTATCCATTCTTTGAGTTGTCATTGTGTCCTTACCAGGACACCCTCCGACCTTATACTTTGCTGTCATGTTTTACGATTTTCATTCGGGTGGCGCAAGTGTTAACAGGCCAACACCAATATGAACCCTACCAGAGCCCAGTAGTCATGGGGGCCCACATGACTACCAAGGCCAAGTAAGGGGACATATGGGAGCCCAAACATGAGCAAAGCCCAAGACATCATATGGATGTAGCAAATTTATTTTCTTCATTTGTTTTGTAAATGTTCATTTCTAAATATGACACATGACACCTAAAACATCAAACTCATACTCTCGATACGTATTCTCTGTAGATGTCTTCTAGTCTCTCTCGTAGAAGTATGAGATCAGGAAAATCCCGCGAGCGCATGGCTGCCCAAATCGCTCAACAAATGGCCGCCGTAATACCCAACATCGTAGTTCAAGTTCAACAAGCCCTTACCGCTAATCCAGTTACCCCAATCAACCAAGAAGATCAAAACGTTGTCAACCCTCCCCCAAATACCACTAAATGCACCTTCAAGCATTTTAAATCCTGCGATCCTCCAAAATACGAAGGAACTGAAGGTGTCACCGCTCTCCTCCATTGGTTTGAGGAGATGGAAAACACTTTTCTCAATTGCGACTGCCCCGATGATCGCAAGGTGCGATATGCTACCGGTCGTTTGTTCGGAGTAGCACTTACATGGTGGAATACAGAGAAGGCCAAGCGAGGTGCTGAGGATGCTATGACCTTGACTTGGGAAGAGTTGAGGGAGATCATGACAAGACGTTTCTGTCCAAGAAGCGAAATCAAGAAATTAGAAGATGAGTTCTACTCTTTGAAATAAAAGGAGGGCGACCACACCACATACAACAAGAGATTCCTTGAGTTGAATCAGATGGTACCCAACTTGTTCACTCCCCTCTACCGTTTGATCGAGCACTACATTCGAGGTCTTCCTTCGAAAATTCAAGACCCTGTAATAAGTACCACACCTGCAACTTTGGAAGCAGCAATGGAGTTAGCTACAGAGCTCACCGAAAACCACATACGGAATAAAGACTTCAAAGAAGAGAAGAAGAAGGATAAAGCATCAACTGAAACCTCAAACTCAACCCAGACCGAATCCTCTTCTCAACCCACTTCTAAGAGAAAACGAGATGGGCAAAATTTCGCTGTCACCCAAGGCAATCAACCAGCTCCACAAGCCGTACCCCTCCAAGCCATCACAATCACTCAAGTAGCACCCAACTCTACTTACCCAAATAAGAAACCTTACATTGGACCTCACTCTCAATGCAACACATGTTTTTATCACCATCCATCTACCGTACCTTGTCGACTGTGTGCTAATTGTGGGCGTTATGGTCATTTGAGTAAAGCTTGTCGTACCCCTCCAAACCAAGCTTCACCCCCTACCCAAAACATAATCCAAACATATCAACAACCCCAATACCCCATGTTTCCACATGTTCGAGCTTGCTTTAATTGTGGGGACCCTACCCACTTTAGAAACACGTGCCCGCGATTGGTTAACATCATAAACGCCCAAGCTCAAGCAAACCCAGTTAACCAAGCAAATCAAGCAAACCCAGCACTACCACCAACAAGAGGAAGAGCTTACAACATCAACGCCAATCCTGTGGAAGATAATAACGGCCCAAACGAACCACCCAACTAGCCTTCCCTCACCAAGAATCAAGACTCAACTCCAACCGTCTAGTTTTAATGTTTTCTTTATGTTATCTCAATCTTTACGTATCCCAGTTATAAATTGGGAATTTTTGTATCCAATAATTTTAATGCGAATTGATATTACAGTTTTGTTTTATGTCTTTACTCATTGATTTAACTTTCATATCATCATACATCTCGACGTATCTCGATCTCATCATTTAAAGAAGTTGGGTTGTGTCTCACTTTTACATAGACTGGCCCCTTCATCATAACAAACGAGAGAGGTGTAACATCCGTCAAAAACCGGGTTAACCAAACCCGCTTCGTTTATTAACCGAACATCCAGTTAAATTTTCGTTGCGTATTTAATACTCAAATTAATTTTAAACGATACATAATTAATAAACAATTTAGAATTTATAAACTATAATTGTTAAAAAGTAAAAATAAAACAATTAAAAAGGAAAACAGGCTGCCGGGATTCGAACCCGGGTCAGCCGGGAAACTTAACACACACACATTCCACCACTCTGCCACTTGTGTTACTTGTTGATTTATTGAAACAATTAATACATATAATAAAACTGGAAGTCGAATTCAGTCACTCAGCGCGCCCAAATCCGCAGACGCCGGAAAATCCGACGATTTCGCCAATTATCGACGGTTTCTTTTGACTTAACGTACGTATTAACGTCGCCATCGGTTATAACCGATGTCTAGTTCCGCGACATCAGTCATAACCGCCGGAGAAAGGCTGACCAATGAATCGAGACTAGAAACAGACCCAATTCAACTTGATTCTTCCCTATAAATGCACACCCAAGCCTCTGGTAGTCTTTTCGCTCAAAATCGCACCATTTCTCGAAGCAATTTCACTCACCGGAGATTTTCTGCAATCATCGGACTTTCGCCAGAAAACCGAGACTCACATCAACAAGGTAAATACCTCGACTCTTTCTGTTTCAATCCATTGTTAGACCATTACTAACATCAATCCATCACCCAGAATCAATCCCAGACGACGTTGCCGGATACTCTGCTTTCGCCGGAAAACTTCTGAAATTTCCAGAATCACGCTGTGAATCGGTATGATCATCTAAACCTCCTGATAATCGTTGCTCAGTAGTTAAATTTCACATCTAATCAATCAAAACTGTTAATTGATCCGAACAGACGGAGTTCACAAAACAGAGCCGACGATCCTTGCCGGAGTTCTGAGGAAGACAATCTGTTCAGGTACATTCTTTCCCCAAACCCTCTCTGTTCATCACATTTCAATCACCTATTAGTTCGTTAACTGAATTTAACAAGAAACAGTTGAAAAATCGTTGTCTGTGTTTTGAACGAAGAAGATGAAGTCGGCCTATTGTATAAGATTAATTAAAACAAGACATATAAACGGTTAGACACACAGTCCAGCGGTGGACTATGTGCAAACAATAAACACACGTCTCGAGTTCGATCCCTATCACGACCCTATCCTCGGAAATAAAAATGTCTTTTTTAAAACCGAACCGGGTTAACTCACTGTAAGATGTTAAGTATAATAAAAATCAGAATATTAACCAGGTTAGACACACAGTCCAGCGGTGGACTGTGTGCAACACTAATCACAGGTCCCGGGTTCGAGACCTGTTGACGGCACCGGTTCGATACAATTAAAATCTTTTTAAAATAAATGAATTCTGATTAACTTAAATAGTGTATAAATATAATTAAAAACAGAAATATTTCGGGTTAGACACGTAGCTCAGTTGGTAGAGCTGCGTGCACGCGTACGGGAGGTCACGGGTTCGAGTCTCACCCGGCGCATACATACACACGTGCCGAACCGGTCAACTGGTCAACGGTCAACTGGTCAACGGTCAACTGGTCAAAAAGTCAAAAATTTTTATTTTCTTTTATTTATTTATTTTATTTAAAAATCAATTAAAAATACTTAAAAATAATATTTTAAAAGTTAGAAAATTTCATTGAACTCACAAAAATAAACCGAACAATCCCATTAAGAACACTAATTGAAAATACTAATCTCAAATAAGAGTTTATTTATTTATCGAACTATTATGTTATTATTTAGGTTAGTTCCCTTGTCGATTAAATCCGAATTCGTGCGCATTCATCATCAATCCAAGAAACGCACCCACTGTGAGTGAATTCTTACAAATTCCCCTTTTTATTCATGTTTTGGGGTGTATCATGTGTCGCTTAAACTAATTCGCTTATTCAAACTCGTGTTATACCATATTATGATCTAAACTTAAAATGTAAATAGTGTTTGTTGTTATGTATTACATATTGTCAAGTTGTATGCAAATTATTTGTTAGGCCCATCAGTTCCTCATGTGAGACGAGTTGAACAACGCGTGCCTTAAAACTCATTCATTAGGCCCATCAGTTCGTAGAACAACGCGTGCCTCAAAACTCATTCATTAGGCCCATCAGTTCCTCGTGGGAGACGAGTTGAACAACGCGTGCCTCAAAACAATCTATTGTTGTATGTGTGTGCAATATTTAATATTAAGTGTTTTGTGAATAAATTTACATTTACATTTACTCATATGTGGTTATGCACTTTATTTTATAATCAATTCAATAAACACGTTTAATGTTTTAATAGGATTCACTCGCCAACTTTTTGTTGATCCAAAAACCATTTTTACACATGATACAGGTGAACAGAATGAAGCAAGGAACACATAGGAAAGTGCCTTAGAAGAAAAATAATGAAGCCTAGAAAGATGTATAGAACATGTTGAACTTGTATGATATGATTGTATGATCTCCTTTAAATTGTAATAATAAATATGAAACATTATAATAGATGTCATGAGCTTTGATGAAAACCCAATCATGCCCCGATCACCTTTTCCGCTCCGGGTCGGGGTGTGACAAGAGGTACTGTCATCATTCAGTCATGTATTCTTTCAGATTCGAGATTCAAGTTTTGGCTGTTGTGGTTGTTTTGTAGATTTTAGAGTCACATGGAACTAATTATAACTTACTGACAAAGCCAATGAAAATTTGACAAGAATATGGTGGATACGCCGCTGGTACTTCCTATATATAAGTATTCTTGTCAAAGGATCAAAAGCATTGTCAGGCGGTTATGAGAAGTTTCGTGTAGGTTTTAATATCGTCATGGTTGAAGTTTTTGTTTTATGATATACCCTTATCTTTTCAAACGTATCAATTCTCTCAAAACTCTTACGCATGTGATCATATCCGGTCAAACAACTCTGGGTATCAATGTTTCTTATCTTTAGGCATCAAAAAACGATTCCTGTAGCAGGGTATTCAACCCTTACTAGGAACGTTACCGCCTCAAATAAAAATTTAAACTCTCACCCTCTTCTAGTTTTGTATTTGTCAAATTAAAACACCCTCCCTTCAAGTCAAACATACCACCGCTACTTAAATTTCGGGACGAAATTTCTAAAAGTAGGGGATACTGTAACATTTGTGTAATTCGGGTTTCAAAACTCGTCCCGTTTCATAGTGAATTTTTTTTATTTAGTTTATGGACTTTAGATATAAAATTTGTTGTTATGTAATAATAATAACAATAATAATAACATTTAAAACTTAAATGTTTTCATAGTATAAAAAGAGTTTAATTAAAACAAAGGATAAAATGAAAAAAAATATATATATAGGGACAAACTGGAATTGAACCCGGGTCTCCCATATAATTACACGCACCAAACACCACTGCACTACATACACCTTGGTGTTATAATTCTAGAACAAATAATTCTTATAGCCGAGTTATTGAGTGAACCTGCAACTCAGGAAAGTTTCCTTTTCGGATCATAAGTCAAGACCAAATTCGCGATTTTTAACGTCTACTCTCAATCTTAAACGGATGTAACTGATGTTTAATATCAGTTATCACCGAAGATTTCAAATCATACCTATCTTAAACCTTTAAACCGTAACCGAAAGCATTACAAGTGATTGAAGACCTCACTGCTTATAAATACCATATGCAAATAATTCCCAAGCTCACTCAAACCCCCAATTGATATTCGGAAGCTGCTCAATCAAAAAGAAACTAGTTCGGTCGCCGGAGTTCATTTCTGTTTGTCGGAATCTGTCGTCGAAACCTCTCAGTCACCGGTAATTCTTGAAATTTTGTTTTGAAATTAGTTTTATTCTGCTTTGATTCAACATATAGCAATGTCAATGGTTATTTTAAAATGGGATCGACAAATCAGAATCTGGGTTATTCCAGATGTAGAAGATGAAGATAATCACTTTATATATATATAATCAGAAATGGGATTTTAAGTGGGTTAGACACATAGTCCAGTGGTAGACTATGTGTAATTGTACAGCACAGGCCTTGGGTTCGACTTGTGTGTGTATCAGGTTCCAAACTCCATCAAAACGTTTTTTTTAAACTAAACAGAACACTCACAGTTGATAGTTAAATTTAATATAAATCATATAATAAATGGGTTAGACACCCAGCCCAACAGGTTGAGGGCGCGGGTTCGATCCCCGCTATGCACACTGGCCAAATAATTTTGAAAAAAAAAAACCTTTTATTTAAATAAAATTCTGTTAACTCTAAAGAGAATATAAGTATAATAAAAATCAAGAATCTTTCGGGTTAGACACGTAGCTCAGTTGGTAGAGCTGCGTGCACGCGAACGGGAGGTCACGAGTTCGAACCTCACACGCTGCCAATAATTCTAGAAGTCAAACCGGTTCGACCCGGTCAAACCTGTTAAAGGTATATTTTTTAATAACTATTTTCTTAATTTATTTCAATTAAAAATCCTTTAAAATACCTAAAAAGTAAGACTTTTTGTTTTAATTCGAAATAAATACAATAAAAACAAATCTAAAAATCTAATAAAAGGCATTAACTAGAAATAATAATCTCCAATAGAATATATATATTTATCGAATTATTACGTGATTATTTAGGTTAGTTTTCCCTCGTCGGTTGAATCAAAAATTCGTGCGCATTCATCATTATTAAGGAACGCAACCACTGTGAGTGAATTCTTGCAAATTCCCCTTTTTATTCATGTTTTGGGGTGTATCTTGTGTCGCTTTAATTACTTCGTTTGTTCAAACTTGTGCTATTACCATTATATGATCTAAACTTGTGATGTAAATGTTTTTTTGTTGTGATGTGTGTTTACATTTTGTCAAGTTGCGTGCAAATCATTCATTAGGCCCATCAGTTCCTCGTTGGAGACGACTTGAACATCGCGTGCCTCATTAGATCGGCTCCGTTTGATTGAGCCTTGATCTCATTGTTCATCATTTGGTGTGTGCGTGTGCATTAGTTGATATTATGTGTATTGCGATTAAATTTACATTTACGTTTACTCATATGTGGTTATGCACCTTTTTATAACCAATATAATAAATTCGTTCAAATGTTTCCATAAGATTCACTCGCCAACTTTTGTTGACCCAAAACCCTATTTTTACACATGATACAGGTGGACAGGTTGAAGCAAGGAACACATAGGAAATTGCCTTAGAAGAAAAATAAAGAAGTCATGAAAAAATGTATTTTAACATGTTGTGCTTGTATGTTTATTGTAACTTCTTCTTTAAAAAGAAATAATAAATATGAAACTTTATAGTAAATGTCATGAGCTTTGATGAAAACCCAATCATGCCCCGACTACCATTTCCGCTGCGGGTCAGGGTGTGACAATGATGACCTCGGCGAGCGTTCTCAAACTTTTCAACTATCCATGTGAATACCAACGGAAGCTTTGCAAACGGTGAGCATACTCGTCCCCTTTTTACACTTTAACGCATTTTGGGGTGCAACATGTATAAATTACAAAATTTATTTTTAACAAGATTAAATGTGTTCCCAATACCAAACGGGTTATCAATTACGCTTATGTGAATTATATGTGTTAGATTAAACTCGTTTATACATGCTACTTGTTTCGTTTGAGTTGTTTATGCTTATTAGTTTTAATTTGTATTCTCACGAAATTGTTATGGTTATGTTACTATGCATGCTAGTTAAGGAATTCAATTATATGCTATTATTATGTGAGAGTCGTCTACATATATATGCAATTCAGCTTGGTTATACTCCCGTCATGATTGAAATAAACTATTACACTTAGATTTTATTTTCAAACTTGTATGCTCGCCAATACTTTTGTATTGATCTAAGTTTTTAATACATGTTGCAGGAAAGTTGATGATACAAGAAATCAAGTTAGGACAAGCTTTAGAAACGCACCTTAAATAAATATTATGTTATACTTGTTTACTTTATTCGAAACTTTGTATTTGAATTCTTAGTATTTATGAAATTGAATTTAATTATATTGTCACAATAGTGTTACGATGCTTTTGAACAATTTGCTCGTCTCATTCCGATGTTTCCGCCATCGATTGGGGTGTGACAGCGTGTTTAGTACCAAATATTTAACCTAGATAAAGACTGTTGTTGTTTACATTTTGTTTCCTCCAAAACCTTAAACTATGCCTTCTAATACTATTAGTCTCATCATTAGAATCTGAACCACTATCAAAGGTCTCATTGTCCAATACTTCCTCTTCAATACCATGTTTGTCATCAGTTATGAAATTGTCAACCACACTCACATCAATATTCACCTTACAGTCCTTCATGTCTACTTCAAGATCATCCATATTGTATTCCTTATCAACAATGTACTCACTATCACTATCATCCTCTGCTTTATAACCCAGATCATCCTCGTCACCTGAATACATTTCTTCATCAACTGAATTAACACTCTCATCATCTAAATTAACATCCTCACAATATGCATTTACACCTTTATCATTATTGTAATCTACATTAGCTTTCTTACAATTCGCATTAACATTCTTATCATTCTTACAATCTACATTAACATTAACATTATCATCATCATCTATAATTTCGTAATCTAAATAGCTAACTCGTCTTGTTGCAGCCCACTAGATTGCACCCCCACCAGATTACCCCACCTCTAAATTTTCTTTCCATTTCACTTGTGCCTATGACCATTGCTTATAACATTCGCCACTAGTTTAATGGGCAGTTCATCATTAATCTCCTCAATAACCGAACATGTAGCTGGTGGGGGTAAATATGATGGCACATTTGTTTGACCATGTTCAGTATGCATATCTATCATCCTATGCTCAGGGACATATTTTAACAATTCCAATAAATATGAATCACAAGCTAGGCTATAAAGACTAGAATCTAACTCCTGTCCTAGGGTTAAAAAATGGTAGTAGATAGTTGATCCTTCAGCATAACCTAACATGATCATAGCAACATCCATCTTGTGTACAGAGAACTTGTCATTGTCGAGTAGATCAATGAAATTAACCTTACCATTGATGTATGTTATGCCTCGAGAAAATGTAAACTTGCCACCATGATGCAATCTTGCGGAAAAGAGGGTAGGATACACCCCCGTAGTACAAAATTTTTGAATTTTAACACATTAACAAATTCAAACTTTAAGAACATTAGTATTGAATTATTACAATATATTTCATCAACATCAAACTGATCTAAACTCTCTTGTATGTAGAATCCTTTGCTCATTGCGTCCAAAATGCTTTAATCGTCTGCAATATGGGTTTAATCATTGGGTTTTGGTTGAATAATAGTCTGGTAGAATTTGTAGGGTTTGTTCCTTCGATCAGGTTTAAGGGTTTTACCTGAGGATTTCATTTAATAAGGTGGATGAGCTATTCAGGAGATACTTTATAAACGAATTGACATTAATACCCTCACGTGATTTGCACGTGAGGGAATTTAACCACATAATTTAACTGGGTTAGGAGGCAAGGATACCGCCTGATGATATGTGTTAACTTAAAGGACAAAAAATGTAATTTTGGTAGTTAAAGGACACTGTCTGAAAGAATGTTCAAACATAAAGGGCATAAAGTGCAACTTGGTCTAAATAGGAATGAGATTTGATTCAAAAACCAGCGACAAGGATTGTGTCACACTACTCGTCAACAAGATTTAAGTGTATGGATCAAATTTTTAAACAAGACTTTTATCATATTGGTTGTAACATGGCTAAAGATTTTAAGTTGGATTGAAGATATATCGGTTGAAGCCAAAAGAAAAAAAGATTTTTGACTTTTTATGTTCGATAATGGCGAATAGGTTAGGCATTGTCAATGGTTGCCATAGTTTGTTTTGTTAAGTGGTTCATTAGATTTCAAGTGGAAGATAGAAAGTTTTTTGACGGAATCAAGAGAGAGATCATTATGTTTTCTAAGAACAAGAATTGTATAATTACAAGTGGGTGCATACATCATCGATGCATATAGTGAGTGATAAGAACACTTAAGATATTCTAAATTGTTAGTTTTATATTTCAAAGGTGCATAACTATAGGATCCATATTTTAAAGGTGCATATTTTAGTACATGATAGTCAACTTAAGTACTATAAAGTGTGTGTATTTACTTATATATTAACAAAAGTGAAAAAAGTGCATTTTTAGTGCCATTTTTTTAATGCAATAATTGAAAGAGAACATTGTGAAAAAGAAATGTCTTATAAGGCAGGTCAGGGCGTATCGGCAAGCACCATCGGGCACCCCCTACCCGATCGGGCATGTCGTCGGCGGTGTTTCGAGTAGGGGATTTCGGCTAGGGTCATCGGATGATACAAACCGAGTGGATTTGGATTTTTTTTATTATTATTTCAACGGTCACTTGACCTTTGGTATTAATAAAAGAATATCACATGCAGCACTTGAACCTAGAGGTGAATACATGAACAGGCCTGTGAAACGGGACCCGGTTCCAATAACCAAACCGATACCGATATAAAAACTGGTTTGGTAGAAAGCAGTTTGATTAGGATCCAAAACGTAGGTTTGAGAGCGGTATGAATATATTTGCCCGGGAATGAGTTAAGGACCTGTTTTCTAAACCCAGTTTATGTTGTTTTTAAAATATTAGCCGTCTATAACCGTTTATATATATGTGTGTGTTACTTATTAAGAAAAGATATATATGATACTCAGGAAGTTTATAGGAAATATATGAAATTATTTTTAAAGTTAAAATTAAATTGTGTTAAACATGAAAATAAACTACCACAAAATATAATGAACAAATATTATATTTAAGAAGTTAACTTAAAACATACATCTATTTATAGACATGTATAAAATCTAAATGTCTTTATACTTCAGTTGGTAAACTTTTATTAAGTGTTTTATAAATGTAGTATAATCCAGCAGCTGATTATGAGCTGTAAATAGAGGAATATTATATGTAGGCAGCCATTACAGAGTGTATGGCCATGTAAACTAATAGGAGAGAAACATTATACGACATAAAGTAGGTTTGGTAGGTATAGAGGTTTGTATGCCAACTCCTACTTGTCTTGTAATCATATAAACTCCAGTTATAAGTCACATTCATTGCATCCATCCATTGCAACAAACTGTTTCTTTTCTTTACAAGTATTTGTGAATATATTTTTATTGATCTTAATATACATGTAATATATATGTGTTGAGTATTTGTACATTTGTGATCCTGAAGATGACACTAGTCTCGACCTTTTCTTTGACAAGTAGCAACTCACAATACTCTTCGATTGAAGAGCATAACAAGTTTAACAACCACTACTTACAATACACCTGAAGATGCCACTAGTCTCGACCTGTTCTAAGCACATGTGTTTAAAATACAAATTTAGTTAGCGGTTCATATTTAACTAAAAGCACCTTTGGTACGCGTTTATGGTAAGAAGATAAATTTTATTGAATGTCAAAGAGAGTGTGTTTTTTAACCACAATGTGGAATATATGACTACATAAAGAAACATATACGCAATGACATAATGTCATTTGCACTAATTTCATAAGACTTAACCTTGTAAAAAAAGTAAGTCATGTTTATGGGAAACTGAAAGCGATCATGTGCGATGTCAAAGGGGGTTGCGGTGCAGCTTGTTGCCCGTTTACTTGTCATTATTATGTAACTTTTCAAATACAATATTTAAAATGAAATGTTTAAGTCATCTAAAAATATTATGGTTGTAACTTGTCACTTATGAATTTCCATGGTTCGAAGAACTGTACTAATATGTTGATTAACCAACGTGGTGACTGGTATGGTACGCTCAAGTATTGATATAAGACAATACTACCATTAACCTAATGGGGTACCTCATACGACCCCGTATAACCCCCTCCCCCTATACGGCCTGCATGTTACCCCCTCTACTAGGTATTCAAAATGAAATATTTTTTGGTAGCGTAAACTAAAAAAATTTCACCCATATACCATAATTTAATATATGCTTATAACCCATTAATTTTTTTTACTAATTTAAAATACACTTTTAATATGGTTAGAGGGACATGTGGTGGCGCCAAGAGATGACACAGGCGGAGGGAGGGGAGGCAAACTTAAAGAACTTATCAAAGAAGAAAGGTTTTGGGGCTTGGGTAAGTTTTTTTTCTCTATAGTAACGGTATATTGGTAATTTTGTGAAAATTAACATCAGATGGTGTGAAAGAAACAAAAGTGTTATATGTGAGCTGTGAGCAAACAATGCGATTAAAAGTGTAATTTGCAAAACGCTGAGATAAAAAATGTAATAACAAGAAAAACACAATAATAACCTCATGTGGTAGGGGTGTTCACGGTCCGGTTTAAACGGTTTTTAGGTCAAACCGTGAGCCAAACCGTTAGAAACGGTTTTTGATTGTCGAAAACCGAAACCAAACCGTTAGACATTAAAATCGAACCAAACCGAACCGTTACTAACGCTTTGGTTTTACGGTTTGGGCTTTATTGGGCCGTTATATTGTCCATACATCGAAGTTTATTAGAAAGCCGATGTTAAAGTTGACTATATTCAAATTAAATGACAATGTTAAAGAGCATAGATATCATAACAATTCATTCTGCAAACTAAATTGCAATGTTAAAGTAAGAAAAATACTTGGTGGCCAAACATTGTTATAACTGTTAAGTGAAAATACACTTGATGGAAATGTTTAAAGCAAAACAATGAACCAACTGATGTAAATAAATGAGGTAAAGTAAGGCCGGATTCGAATAATATAAATCAATATAACAAAACAGAGGGCAAAAACATGAAATTGTACAGATTTGATTTTGTTGCATTTGCATTTGAATTAATGTATATTGGCGTAAGTTTTATTTTTATTAAAATACTTAAAAATTTAAAGAGTTAAGTATGTGTAATATAAATATTTATAAAACAAAATATAATCTGACTTTACGGTCCGGTTTGGTTTTATACGGTCGATTTTGGGTATAAACCGTAAACCAAACCGTTCACAACGGTATAAATCTTTTGAAACCAACCGACCGAAAGGTTAGAAAAAAAACCGACCGTGAAACCAAGCCAATAACCAATTTGGGCGATTTCACGGTTTTAAACCAAACCATGAACACACCTATCATATGGTACTAGATGGTCCCTTGTTACAAAAGTAAAAGTGCATGCATCAGTTTTTATATGAATGGGTGGACAATGTATATATAATTTATAATTATAATAGTGGTCATTATATAAAAACGTATATATTTGTCCTAAGATGTTAATAAATTCATTTGAATTTCAACAACCTTTCACATCTCTCTATGTAAAATGGTCATAGTGAGTGCACTAACAAAGCCCACTAGAGCTATTACCATCTTTCTATAAGACTAAGCATTGATTTTCTTTTGTCTCGTTGTGTTTAATTGAAAAATAATAACATTAGTCAAGTTTAGACTAACAAACTAAACATTGGATCCGGGACAAAATCTAAATCATATCCTTCCTAGTCACCATTATTTAATTAGCAATTACGGAAACAAAAAGTAATATTTAATAATTACTACTCTTTCTCTGGCCAGAAGAAGTTGTAATTTTGTTCATATAATGGAAATATCTTATATATACTTTCGGTCAATTCTTATCTTAAACAGTATGTTTGTTTAGTTACATACAATAACAGCATATATCTTTTATTATGTTTTCTTAACTTACGTATAATAGTAAACTCTATTTGAATATTAAACTTTATTTTATTCCAACTATTGATATATACATGTTTATTTGATTTACATATCAAATTGATTTTGTTTAATGATTGAAATAGACATGTGTGGAAGTCATTGTTGAAAAAATGGTCAACATATTTAGACATTCAAAGTTGACGCCTTTTCTCACAAATCCCTTAAAATAAAACATTATACTTATATATACTATCTCTCTCTCTCTACTCTCTAGATATATACACACATATTGTTGTTTTTGTATTCCCTTCATTTTCACTTTTATACTATAAAAATATATAAACTTTTAACCCATTTTATTTTTGGAAAGTTTATTTTAATAAGCCAAACTTTAATATATTAGTCGACAATAGTCTCAACTAAAAAAAATATTTTGTGACAGTGACAACTTTTAACTTATTTTCCCTCAACAATTTCATAGTAACTAAAAGTTGACCCAACTAGTTTTTCCTGATATGGACAACCACATAAGCAATTCAGGTCATCAAAACTTTGCCACATGAGTGATCAACGCCATCAAACTTTGACTTATTTGCCACGTAATCAGTCCATGTCAGCAAAACTTTGACTTTTTTTTGTCACATAAGCAACTCACGTTAGCAAAAATGAATTGGGTGAACTTGTAGTTAGTATGAGATTGTCGATGAAAAATAGGAGATTGTTACAAAAAATTTCCTTAGTTAGGACTCTTGTTGACCAACATGTTAAAGTTGTGATTATTGAAGCATTCGTCAACTATCCATATTTGCAACCTGGTCCATTTTCATACTTTATATATTCTTATATTATTATCCATGCAATAAAACAATTGAATTCTTTGTTAGTGTATTTTTTTTTTAATATTATGCGTACTATTATACAGCCATACGTGAGTTCCTATATGAGTTACATTCGTCAGATTGGTTAATCTTTGCATTATTAGTGGTTAAACAAGTTTAGGGACTAAAACTGCCAAAAAACCAAAAGTTACTGGATGTCTTGTCTGCCCACGCCACGCAACAAACCAAGGTATCTCTGGCGTGACACATGAAGGAGCCTTGCGTCACGCAAACCAGGTCAACGATAAGCTGAACTTGCGGCACTTTTGTTACTACACCATCATTCTTCAATTTGAATCCGATTCCAGTTATGTTTTGAGTCTGAATGAATCTAGACTCTATTCTAACTCTATTTCTATCATCAATTCAAACCAAAGCTCCCAAATTCAATAACACATTCAAAGCCATTAAGCACTCATTCAAGACTCTCAACTGGAGTCTTTTACATTTGAAATTGAAACGTAAACAACATTCCGTAACCATTTTCGACATCCTTTGCATCCATTCACACCATCAATTTCACAAAAAACTCTCTACAAATCAAGAATTCTCATTCTAGGGCTTGTAACTTCCTTCAACCGATTCAATATCGATTCTAATCTGATTTGCATAATTCTCAAGCCTAATCCTATTTATTTTCCGTCATCTACAAAAACCCTCATTCAATTTATGTTGATAAAGAGCAGTTGATTCTCAATTTGAATCATAATCTAGGGTTCATACTAATTTGAGGATTTTTAGGATTCTTAATTCTAAACCAATTAACCAATTTGTTGACATTATAATTCATGTTATTTTGGTGTTTTTTTTATTCTTGTTGTAGCCTTAGACATACTTGAGATAATTCCTAGAATTTTATCGATTATTCATGTCAATTTAATCTTTATATATTATTTAAAATAATATATGTACCCTATATAAATTTTGTTATACATTCAAAATCATATAATTTGTAGTTATCATTCAAAAACTATTTTGAAATGATAAAAATGTTATTTGTACATAAACTATATCACACTTAATTATTTATATAACTCTAAAATTCACATTTTATTAGGCCATATAAATCCTGTGAAGACTTTTAGAGAAATTGTATTCATGATATATTCTAGGTCTAAATAATTCGTTATGGCCTTTACAATTTATTTAGTAATTCTGTGAGACTTTAAAACTATATATTTATATCTTTAATCCTAGTAGATAATCATTTAGTACAAACATAATCATATACTTTTATGGACATCCTAATAATCATTATTGTTATATTTATTATTTAGACTATAAAGAAATATATATTTTCGTCACATCATATAAGTTGTAGTATTTAATTACTTAATTATGAATAACTTAACATTTTATATTTACACTATTTGTTTATATTACATGCTATTTTTTTTACATATTTATAAACCCTACATTTTATATTATTTTTAGACATGTTATATATTCACACGACACTAATAAGACAACTCAAATGGTTGAAATAATAAATTATTATTTTTCACTCTATATTAGTCAAACTAGCACACACATATGCGATAGATATTTTATGATAAGTATACTGTAGATACATTATATTCTACCGATTTAGTTGAAACTATATGTGTTTTCACCATTATATATAAATACAAGTTTTTTGTAAGTTGTATTTATATACTCTTTTATACCATCTATTTAGTTGACACCTTTTGGATCCTAGATTAAATCCTTAAACTCATATGAACCTAGAAATCTCTAAATCTTTTACACAAACTATGCGATTCATTTTATTTTCTGTGTTGATTTTATGCTTTATGTTAAACTATGATGTGGTATTCATACATTTATACATACATTCTATATTCTAGCATTTGATCATTAACAACATAAACCTAAGGTAACTATAATAGTGCTATTGGTTGACACCCACCCAAATTGTTTGGGTATCGAAACAGAAATCAATATAAGCTTAACTTGCGAGTTAAGAACACAGGTCAACAAAAGGTTTGATTAGTGCATTTGTTTATTCATACTTGCTTAAAATTTACCATTGACATTTGATTCCCGAATTTATTCTATTTTATGTACCTTAAACCTATGTTTACTCACCAACTTGGTAGTTGACTCTCTATTTTCATACATGTCACAGGAAATGCAGTTTGAGTTCTTTCTAGATTTGATGCTACACATAGAATGCTATGGACCTAGACTAAATAAATCAAACTCTCTTCATGTTTATGTTTTATTTGAAAACTATTTGTTTCATGTGTGACTTTGAAAATTGGTATGATTAATAATGAAACTTTAATTAGCGCCATGAGTTATGGACAATCTTCATAGACAGTCTCCTTTGCCAATGGACCACCATCCTATTGGTTTCTTTTCTCATGTTTAAATAAGGAAAATGCAAATAGTTTATTTTAACTTGTATATTGAAGTCTTTATTCTTTTTTTTTTTTGAACCACAAATTTGGATCACTGACGGACCACTAGAGTATTACCGTACTACCATCGGAACCACCCGATCAAATCCATCTCCACTAGGCAATAATGCCTATACATCAATTCAGAAGGAAACCCAATAAATCTGGGGAAAACCCCATTGTAGGAATTGAACCCATGACCTACCCCCAAGATGGCACTAGGCTATAATGCCATGGGATAAAGTCTTTATTCGTATACACCAAATTATACGAAAAACTTGAACAAACCTTATATTTGACGATTTACTATTTATCTTGTATCTCATATAGAGTGGCTGTGAATGGAACAATAGATTATTTAAGGACCGTGATATTCACACACGGTTGGCTTATTTCCACACCCTCTATGAGCTGCTCTTTGGCCAAAGCGCAACATATATGTCCGACCGATAGACAAAGGCTGACGAGTGTCAGTCTTTGTGTAACACCCGGTTTTGTAGACAAAAATAAAATATATAAAGTTTATATTTTATATTGTCGAATGGGTAAGTAACAAGTAATATGATGTAACATTTCCATTTTATGCTCTAAAGTAAAATGTATAAAATTATATTATTAAACGAATAGGTAACGGGTAAGATGACTATGAGAAAGGGGAGATATCTAGACGAGCATGTACAATTATAGGCCATTGTTTAAGTAATAATATATTATTTGGTAATGCTCTGTTATATTAAAAATTAGATTGAAATATAGAGAAAAATTAACAGGTTTCAACTACATATTTATAATTTTATAAAACATTATATTCTACAAGTTATAAAATAAAAACAAAATTTAGGCTAAATTAATTAGATTATTATAAATAATAATAATAATAATAATAATAAAATTATTATTATAATAATAATATAATAATATGTAAATAAATCAACTTACGTATTATAATATAAATAAATTAAATGAGAGCTATAATTATAATATATATATATATATATATATATATATATATATAATATAATATAAAATATATCTAAATGTTGCATGTTAATTCAAAGAATGACATATGTATACAGGAAGGTTAAGTAAACTTAGTTTCCAAGTTTTCTTATGTATTAAGTATTCAAAGGAATTCTTTGCCTATAAATAAGTCGAGTAGTTAATTCACTTCTTTTCACTCGCTTCTCAACATTTACACATTTCACTTTTCCAACAACTAAATGGAAACGGAGTATTGGAAGTTCTAAGTTGTTACCCAGTCTAGTGTTTTGGTTATATTTAAAACCTGCATGCGCTATTATGTGTTTAAACCATAGAGGGTAATCTATGTAAAGCACTCAGGCTATAATGTATACATATGATTTGATCAAATAATACACACACGATGATTATGATCTAGTGGGCCTGGCATAAATGAATCTTTAGACCAGGGGCGTAAAATACTTGAAGACACCGATAGTAGTGTATCTTAAAGTTGCGGTTCTATTGAAATTTTTATGCAAGTGTATACGATAGTTATTCTGAATGTGTAGATTGCTAATTCCAACTATGCTTAAACATTATTAATACGTCGTATGCCTAAAATGATTTATGTCATATAAACGATAGTCACCAGCTTAATCGCTGACGTATTATTTTTAAAACGTTTTCAGATAAAGTATAAACTATATGATAGGCACAGGTGCATGCTGAAAGGATATATAGATTCCCTAGGCATAGGATACCTGGTGGCTTATAACATGTAAAGAGAAATAAACGTTGAAGGGATTAATCGACTCCTCAGGCCTAAGAAAGTTTATTTCTTATACATTGTAAACCTGTTTGAGACAAGAGATTTTGATATAACATTTTGTACCAAAAACATATGGATTTAAATCCTCAATATATATAAAGTTTATTCAACTTATAAAAAGAATTGTTTTTTTTATGGGACCAATATTATTCCGCTGCAATTATTTTAAAAAATAAAAGACGCATCAAGGTACCAACACGTCACACGCCCAGGGGGTCCTCTTTATGGGTTGTGACAGTTGGTATCAGAGCCTGGGATTTTAGCGAATTTGGTATTGCACCAGGAATACCTAGGCTTTAACCAGAATATCTTAGGAGTGATTACTTGGATCCTGACTACTAAGTAATAAGCTGACTTAATAGACAAGACGTTAAGATTATGGTCATAGGTCATGATAGCTAGATTGTGCTCGACGAGGACACATGATCATTAGGTTTTTGATGTTGGTCCAATGCTAACATGAGTAGTATGACGTGATCTTGAAACATGGTGGTTTTATCTCCAACATACAAATATGTATGAGGTGGTGGAAAATGAAAGTAACCTATGTATTATCTTATATAAGATATAAGATAAAACCTATGTTTGAAAGTGTAGGTGAACAATGTTAGTAATAGAAATGAAGGTCCTCTTAAAACCAAAACCCCGTCTCAGATATTAGGACTTAGGGAAGCATGAAAGTACAGTTAGATGAGGAGGTAATATAGAAGGTTACCCGAGAGGTAGCCAGAATTATAGTTTCAACTCAATCAAAAATTAATTTAGAGAAACCGAAGAATAAAGTAGAAGCAAGTTTCTCGTCATATACAATTAAGAAAATAGACAAAGGAACTGAGAAAAGGGAAAAATTAAGTACTAGGAGCGTACTACAAATCGTTCATGTCTTGTAACCCTCATTCCATTGGTGAAAAAAAAGGAGTGGTAGAGGCAAACAACTAGTTAAGCCTAACGGAATATGTCTTAAGACATTTGTGACCACAAAGCAATAGTGTCCGAATAGTGGTGCACTTAATTCAATTTGAAGCACTGCATTGGTGGGATATTATACAATAGACCAAAGGAAGAAGGAGTCAACAGGGAAACGTTTGGGAGGAATCACCTAGGACTTCCTCAAGTAAACATTTCCCCCCAAGTGAAGACTGAACAATTAGAAATAGAATTATTCAAATTATGTAGGGATCAATACATACAGATAATATGTCACGAAGCTTAAGGACGACTAGTTTTAGCCAAAATGTTGGAGTCTACCATTATAAATCCGAATTTTTGGTAAAGGTAGAGCCCCTAAGAATTTCATTAAAATTGTAGAAGTTGGTGTGAATAGAAGCTTAGTATCAGTCATATTTAAACCCTATATAAATCAAGAATCCTAGAGTTTTAGCCATACCTTTATAGTTAAAATAACTTATCAGCATCAAATGGAGATAATTTAAATCAGTAAGAAGTAAGAACTGTATGATAAGCTTGAACAATAACCCAATACCCATAGACTTGATGCAAATGAAATTTAGAGAATTCAGTGTAGTCCTTGAAACGGATTGCCTAGTTCCGAATTAAGAAAAAAACCGTGTGCAATAAAAAGATAACACAACTTAGATGGTTTAACAACAAGAAACTAGTCGTATCTAGAAAACGAATGGACAAGATGAAGAATATCACTTTAACCCAAGCCGTAAGCTCATAATCTTTGTTAAGAATAAAGACCAGAATGATGTGTATGTACATTTATTATAGAGACTTGAAAATTGTCACTAAGAGTCCTTAGTGATTCCATTTGTACACATGTAGCATTTATGGATCTCATAAACATAGTTTGTAAGGCAAAGGTGGTCGTAGATGCACTTGGTAGAAAGAAGGAACCCAACTAATAAAAATGCGTGCAACAGGAATTGGTGTTAAGATAACCTATTAGACCAAATTAAGAATGTACAACAAGAAACCTTAATGGCAAACCTCAAAAAAAATGGTTGGAGGACAACAATTATTAAGACCCGGAAATGACATGATTTAAACATTCAACAACCGAATACAGGTTCGTAGTTTTGGAAGATTATAAGACTCGATACTATAGGAAGTCGATAAGTCTAAATACACAGTACACTCTAATAGAGACTAAACGTATAATGATTTAAGAAGTGATTATTAATGGTCGAAAATGAAAAGATGTGTTGCAATACATGTAGAAAAATGTCTTACCTACATAAGAGTTAACGTATAGCATCAGAAGACATATGGCTACCTACAAAAAAAGGGCGATGGAAATATAACACTTTTAAAAAAAGGAACAATATGTTCCTAATGTTAAGCATGTGTATTATAAACTTTATGGGAAAGTGAGATATTTTTTCATACAATAGTATTGGCAGACTCGACTACTTATATATCTTTAGTGGATATGAAGGTGCATGAAAAACTAAAATTTGTCTAGCAACTCATATAAAGGTTCTAGCAAAAAAAAATTGTCAGTTATGCCATAGGACGATAAAACAAGGGGTATTATAATTGAAACATAGGAAATTATCACATGTTACGTAGAAAAGGGAAAACGAGATGAAGAAATCGTTTTCTCAGTTGTTTTACAGTTTGGTAGGTTTCGAGGACGAAACCTAATTTAAGGGAGGTTGTGTTGTAACAGCCGGTTTTGTAGACAAAAATAAAATATATAAAGTTTATATTTTATATTGTTGAATGAGTAAGTAACAAGTAACATGATGTAACATTTCCATTTTATGCTCTAAAATAATATATATGAAATTATATTATTAAGCGAATAGGTAACAGGTAAGATGACTATGAGAAAGAGAAGATATCTAGACGAGCATGTACAATTATAGGCCATTGTTTAAGTAATAATATATTATATATTTGGTAATGCTATGTTAGATTGAAATATAGAAAAAAATTAACAGGTTTCAACTACATGTTTATAATTTTATAAAACATTATATTCTACAAGTTATAAAAGAAAAACAAAATTTAGGCTATTTAATTAGATTATTATAAATAATAATAATTCTAATAATAATTATTATAATAATATAATAATATGTAAATAAATCAACTTACGTATGTATTGTATTATAATATAAATAAATTAAATGAGAGCTATAATTATAATATATACATATATATATATATATATATTATATATATATATATATATATATATATATATATATATATAAATGTTGCATGTTAATCCAAAGAATGACGTATGTATAAAGGAAGGTTAAGTAAACTTAGTTTTCAAGTTTCTTATGTATTAAGTATTCAAAGGAATTCTTTGCCTATAAATAAGTCGAGTAGTTCATTCACTTTTTTTCACTCACTTCTCAACATTTACACATTTCACTTTTCCAACAACTAAACGGAAACGGAGTATTAGAAGTTCTAAATGGTTACCCACTCTAGTGCTTTTAAGGTGAATACGTTTATGGCTTTTAAAATTATATAAACTGTTTTGATTATATTCAAAACCCGCATGAGCTATTATGTGTTTAAACCATAGAGAGTAATCTATGAAAAGCACTCAGGCTATAATGTATATGTATGATTTGATCAAATTATACACACACGATGATAATGATCTAGTGGGTGTGGCATAAATGAATCTTTAGACCACGGGCGTAAAATACTTAAAGAAACCGATAGTAGTGTATCTTAAAGTTGCGGTTCTTTTGAAATTTTTATGCCAGTGTATACGATAGTTATTCTGAATGTGTAGATTACTAATTCCAACTATGCTTAAACATTATTAAATACGTCGTATGCCTAAAATGATTTGTGTCATATAAACGATATTCACCAGCTTAATCGCTGACGTATTATTTTTAAAACGTTTTAAGGTAAAGTATAAACTATATGTTAGGCACAGGTGCATGCTGAAAGGATATATAGATTCCCTAGGCATAGGATACCTGGTGGCTTATAACATATAAAGAGAAATAAACGATGAAGGGATTAATCGACTCCTCAGGCCTAAGAAAGTTTATTCTTATACATTGTAAACATGTTTGAGACAAGAGATTTGATATAACATTTTGTACCAAAAACATACGTATTTAAATCCTCAATATATATAAAGTTTATTCAACTTATAAAAAGAATTGTTTTTTATGGGACCAATATTATTCCGCTGTAATTATTTTAAATAAATAAAAGACGCATCAAGGTACCAACACGTCACACGCCCAGGGGGTCCTTTTATGGGTTGTGACACTTTGTCTCGTTGACAGTCTTTGTCTGTCGGCCGGACCTATATGCTGCGCTTTGGCCAAAGAGCAACGTATAGGGGAGTGTGGAAACCTATATGCTGCGCTTGGCCAAAGAACAGTGCATAGGGGTGTGTGGAAATAAGCCAAGCGTGTGTGAATATGTCAAATCAGCCAAATGGGGTGTGGGAATAGATCGAGCCATTTTTTCACCTGTTCACTGACTTTGTAGTGTAACTAAGTATACACGTTGTTGCGGTGATGACTCTAGATGGTACGAAACCCACATTACGATGGCCTTCTAAGCTTTCACAATATACGTGAGTCATGAAGCGATCTAATATGTATATAAAGATAAAAAGAAGGAATATTGAAACAAACCTGAGAATGGTGCATAACATTAGGATGCTAATTGCATTGTTTGGGTTCTTTAGCATGCTAATTGCATTGTTTGGGTTCTTTAGCATGCTAATTGCGTTTCAATAGGTACTATGTCTAGGTGACTATTTTTAGCATTGCTAGGAACATGGAAATGGTTTTCTAATATATGAAGAGAATGGTGCATAACATTAGGGTTTGAAGGACCGACCAATAAGATTGGTGTTGCGATGGTGACTCTAGATGGTATGGAACCCACTTCATGCCTATACAACCCCCTCGCCCTTGTGAAACTACACATCACCATTTGCAAATATGTTCTTCCCGCTAATAAAAGAAAATTGCTAGCAAATATATTAAAAGTTTTAAACTTGATGTATAAAGAGTTTGTAGATTTTCCATACTTTCGGAAAATTGACTCTACTTATACGGAGTGGCTGGCGGATTATGTGGAGGACCCGAAGCGTCCATTTTATGAGATTACTTTCCGTTTAGCTAGGCAGCGTTTGACATGTCTCCTGAGACGTTCGGGGTTGTACACTGAGCAGGAGCTTGCTACAAGATCTTTACAACGAATGGATCAGAGAGTTAGATAGACAAACCCTCATTACTTTTTGGATGGTTATTGTTGCGCGCCCATTTGGTAAATCATCAGGAAAGGGGACCACCATCAAAGACCCCTTACACCGATACTTACACTGTGTCATCGCCTCATCCATTGTACCACACCACTTCAGCCAGGACAAGGTCAACCTGTGTGACCTTTTCTTTTTGTATTGCCTATTGTACCGCAGGACGTGCGTGCTCGCCGCCTTCGACGTGAAGAAAGCTATCAGATGTGGACGGTTCAGACGCTGGTGGACTTACGGGAGGCCACGAGATTGGGGGTGCTTCCACTGCCACCGTCACCACCGCCAGAGGAGGACGACTAGCCTATGTTAGTTTAGTTTTTATTTTGTACTAGATATTCAGTTGTATTTTTGTGTTGTGTGTACAAACTGATTATATATTTATGCAATTGATCTTTTATTTATACGATGTTTTTTGGAATGTTTGTAATCTTTTCGAATGTATCTTTCGGAATATGTTGTACGGCGTTTTATTTAAATATGTTTGTGTAATTTCATAAAAACTCAAATTTTTTAAATTCCTAAAATAATAAATAATATAGAACCAATGTAACACTAAAATCGGTTAAAATTTATAAAACAATAACATAATAAGTCAAATCTACAACTTTTCAAACAAAAATGTACAACTTTTTAAATATATATATTTAAAAAAACTAAAATCTACAACTCTTCAAACAAAATACACCCAGAAACAACCCAAACAAAACACCACATGCCTATGCATTGCGCTTAGGACTAAGGGCAACATATTGGTACAGCCGACAGACAAAGACTGACACTTTGAGTCTCTGGTTGTTGACCTGGTACCTATGCGCTACTCTTAGCCCAAAACGCAGCGTAAGAGGTGTCAAAATAGACAAAAGGGGTGTGGGAGCAAACAAACCCTTATTTAATTCATTATAAATATATATAAAGAATCAGATGTCGAAGGCTTTTATGATATATATAAATATTAGGGCTAAATGTGTATTTTTACTTAAATAATATGAATGAGGATAAAAAAAAAGTTCCATTCTTAACGCTTTTATAAACTCATATAAATAAAAGTTATTTATATATTATACCTAACAAGGTTGACAAAGGTTTGCGTTAAGCAATTGAGGAATTGGTGGTTTGTGGAGGTCTTTTCTTTGGAGACTTCTAGTGGTGACTTGCTTCCTTACCTATTAGGTTTGAGGGGTTTGGGGTTGTATTTGGCTATAGAGCCTTCATCCTATGCCTTTGTGGCCTCGATGGCCCAATCTTGGGAGCTATAGGACCACATCTTACGAGACAATGGCATATGTGGTATGGATTCTAATTATATTTGTGCTTTGGCTTGTTTTCGTGATACGATTCCAAGCTTCGACTTCAGCGGTTTCACTGGAAAGGACACCGCCCCTAATGCCCAACATGCATTGGCGAGTGCTCTTTTAGTAAAATTGTTCATGATATTGAAGTACAGTTTGACTTAACCATTAGACAAAAGTCTTTTTTAAGTGTCTACAAACACCACATGCCCAAGATTTTCTTCTTGCTATACCTGTAGATGGGTTGGCCAGCATATGTCGCCTGTGGAGTACCGCACTATCCTTAAGTATCGCCTCATGATTCCTTTATATCTAGTAGTTGATGAGATATGCCATATTTGTCATAAGGCGTGTTTGGACTCTTTTGCGGAGCATGCGGTTCATTGTAGAGAGCTCACGGGGTTCAAGTACCGACATGATTAGGTTAGGGATGTATTTTTTGACATATTGAGGTGCGTTGGGATTTCTGCTAAGAAAGAGGCACCTGTGAGTTTCTTAACTAACCCATTGGAAGGAAGATCTACCCTTAAACCAGCCGACATTTTGGTCTTCGAATGAATAGGAGGAAAACACGCATGTGTGGATCTAACAGGGGTTTACCTTCTTGTGGGCTTAGGGAGTAGTGTTTCCACGGGCAAGGCTGCTTCGGGCAAACTGATCAGAAACGAGAAAGTGTGCCTTGACAACCAACCGTTTTTATCCCATCTGCTTTTGATACCTTTGGTTTCCTTGCGCTAAAAGTTGTAGACCTACTTAATCGAAATGGTCAAGCATAGTAATGTTATGACTCCACGATCTATGGATGTAGTTTTCAAAAGACTTTGTTTTGCTATTTAAAAAAAGAGCAACGACACACCTTATTGGCCGTTTACCTTCTATCTCGATGTAATTTACAGTCGGAGTTAATATTCAATTATTCCATCTAAAGGTTAAAAGTAAATTTATACAAAAACCCACGGAAACAACAATTGCAATGTTCAAATTCATCGCTAAAAGCATTATACAATGAAAAGAGTAGGTTGTAAGGTATTATATATATATATATATATATATTTTTTTTAATTTTCAGTTATTTAAGAAAGTAATATATTTAATCAGTTTTTTTTTTGCTTTCAACGATTAATTCTAGTTTTTATTTAATTTATATCGTAAATGTGTCGCAAATCTAGCGATGAAAACAAAAACTATCGATTTTGTACGTTGCTGATGCCAGCAATATCTTTTAAATAAATAGTTTAAAGTATCATATCCAAGAAAGCAGGTGCTATAGATTTTTTATTTTATTTTTCTAATCCGTATAATTTAGACAAATATAATATCAAATACTCTTGAAACGATTTGTAAGAAAAAAAATATATATAAAACTCGTCTAAAGCATCCCAACCACAAAGGAAAAAACACTACACTTTCTTGTTTGGCTGGTTGCAAAAATTTAGGAATCTACACACTAAATCATTTCTCTTTTTTTTTTTTTTTTGAACGGCACTAAATCATTTCTCTTAGTTCGGGTTTTGTTTATTTATTTATTCAATTTAATATAGAGTCCTTAAATCATTTATTTAATTTAATATGGAGTCCTTAAATCATTTATATGGTTTAGGAATATATATACCTACTAGTTTCTTTTGAACAAATATTAAAATCTAAAATCATTACTAAAATCATTAGAAAAACTAAAAAAAAAACTTTCTTTTTTCAAATATTGTAAACTCAAAAATATAAATCTCTAACGTTCGTATGGAAATTAAGAATATTATTTAGTTTAATGGAAAAAATTTATATAAGTTATAGTCGTCTGAGAAACCTTTTTAAAATTAAAGCAAGAAAAGATAGTTTTAACTATGAAGTGATTTATCATCTCTTATCTTATCATTAGAAATGTAAAAGAGCACCAACTATATACCATTTTTGGTTCCTCAACCATCTAAACTAACACAATAAACCCTAAGAGTGGTTGGGGTGCCCTTGTAAAACTCTTCATCACGGAAGTGAGGAATGTGAAATACCGCCGCAAGTACCTTTTTCATGGTTGTGCTGGGTTTGGCCGTGATGGCTATAACAGTCGTGAAAGAGTGTGTTGTGTGTGGATTTGACTTTGATATTGATAAAAGGAATGAGGTGTTTAATTGTAATTAGAAGTGATATTTATTTTTGGAATGTGATGGATGTAGCAAGTGTGACGGTGAAAAAAAGTGAGATGTCAAACAACGATTGGGTGTGCTAGTGTGATAGTTGTGATGTGTATCCCATCCACGCTAACAACACAATACAAGAATTTTAGTTAGTACCAGCGATATCCGTCAGAAAACATGATGTGTAAAGAATTTATTTACGAGTTACCAAAAGATGTTACCTAGGATTACCAATGGAGATTTGACAACTCACATGTCATGTCCACCAACATACGAAAACAAAATTTTCACTAAGGGACCAGACATATAATTACAGATAGACCATCGAGAGTTTCTTCCATTAGTGACATATTTTATATATTAAATGTATATAAGAATTGTAAGATTAAATATTTATTTATTTACATTTAATCTAGTAGCCATCATTATCATTTATATAATACAGATCAAAATATGTTAACACCTATAATATAATTAGTTGGTAATTGTTGATGGGTCATATTACCCTAATTAACTAATTGGCTTTCCTTTTGGGTGTATATAAAAAGATTATTAGAGAGGGATTAGGGTTAGACATTCATAACATCAACACTAAAATCGCCCCTCCTCTCTCTCTCCATTACTACGAGTTCTTCAACCCTAAAGAAATCGGTACTACCATCAAGAAGATACATCCTAAAGGGGAACCAGATAAAGCTGACAACTATGTCGAACTCCATGGCTGCATCTCTGACTGGATTCTCTGCTGGCCTGTCTGCTCTATCAGATATTATTTACATGGTTTCTATTATGTTTAAACAGAACTAATCAACATGTGGTATCAGAGCGTATGTTGCTCAAATCAGTTCTGTCAGTTTCCTAAATCTGAACTAAAATCTGGAAAACAACTGATATAATCAAGTTTATCATGTTTTTCTTTTGGTATGAGAAATTTAAGGTTTCTTGCACTTCACAATATGTTAACAGGCCTTTGTTTCTCATTTAAATTAAATCTTTTTTTTTTGTGACGGCTGAATCAAATCCCAAACGATAACTTTGTTATGTTTCGTCTGACACTTTTGACTTAACAACAAGCAAAAGAAAATAAAAATAAACTATTAGTTAATTTGGGATCTTAGTGTACGTGACCAAACCTATTACAAATTAATTGACCTCTTTTCTTTATTCATGATTCATGTCATTTCATTAGTAGTGAGTTAATTTAGTGATTGAAAATTTACACGATCAGTTCTTGAATGTTATTAGAACTGTTTATATTATTCATCCAAATTTGGTTTTGAATTAGGATTGTAATATGTTTTTCCAATTTTGGATAACTATATCTCTAAGAAATTTAATATCTGATATATAAATTTATATTGGATATATTTTCAAAATAAAGAAATCTTGGATATATTTAAATTCATATAAAAAACGAAATCAGATATATCTCATATCCTTAAAGATTCGAAACCAAAACCTTATCCTTATCACAACTAACTGCCATGATTAGAGATTTTCGGAAACTTGGAGAATAAGTTTCGAGATTAAACGGTTTCGACTAAGGTTTCGACTGAGACTTCGACTCGAAATCTCACTAAAATACAAGGACGGTTGAGATTGCGACTGAGATTTCGACTCACAATCAGGTGGTTGTGACTCGAAACCTCATAATGAAGTCGAAATCTTATTAAGGCATTAATCTTCATCACTCGAAACCTTAGTTACTCGAAACCTTACTCGAGATCTCACTCGAAATCTAAAGTTAACTCGAAATCTCATAACTAAGTCGAGATCTCATAACTGAGTTGAGATCTCACTCGAAATCCAAGATTTTATCCGAATCTCATTACTACATTAGGCTATTATTATGAAACTAAATTTTAGCTCGGGGCTCCGCCCCGAACCCCGTGCTATTAAATAATTGGTTTTATTAACACTTAATTAATCAGATATTTTTACAAAATCAAAATAGCTTAACTTGAATGAGCTTCTGATGTATCACTTCTGCCCAAAGCTGATTTGATACATCTATTTATTGTTCAAGTATAATAAAAGCTATGTTAATTATGCATTACAAACGTGAATGCCTTATCTCTGGCCAAAGCTGATTTAATTCATTCATGTCTAGCATTATTAACAAGTGTATAACTAAGGTAATTGTCTCATTTCTAGCCACAGCTGATTTGTCATGATTACTTTGCACACATACCTAGATGATTACACTTCTGGCCAAAGTTTATTTGTCTTCATTAATGTAGAATTTTAACTAAGTCTATTATTTTGATGTTAGTAATAGAAATATCACAACTTCTTCAAATAATGATCCTCATTATGATCCTTTATTAATCCTATGATCAATGTTTTTGTCTGCCTTACTTTAAAAACCCCATAATATTACTCGCTATAATATTCTTCTATATATTACTATCTCATCCACTCTAATTTCTTAACCCAATATGTTTTGCCTTACTTAAAGTTTCTATAAGGTTAGCTCTTATTAAAATCATTGATTATCTCTTAAGACACGATAATCCTATTGCTCTCTTCTAATAAAATTACTATAGAAGAAAAGTAGAGCATGATGAATAGGACAAGTCGAACATGATGTCTCTTATGATAATCAAGAACTCATTTAACATAAATGTTATCACTAAAGTTGTCCCAGATTAAGTTTTTCCTAAAACTAATCTAATTTTATGGAATAATCAAAAGAACTCTTAAGATGCATGCCTTTATTCCAAATTCTAAACTATCAGGTTAAGTGGTATCCATGAATACATCATAATGCACAATACCATGACCCATAAAATAAAGGGCTTACACTTGGAAATAAGTACATTTTCCAGTGCATTACATACTAATTTTTCACAAGTACAATTTGATGCCTTAAAATCAACTAATAACACTCGGAAGTACCAAAGGAAAATGAGTAAGTTGATCAGCAACACACGTACAGGAAAAGAAATGCCTAAAACTGGAAAATAAGATGTTATTCATCTTACAACCACTAAAACCTTAAAAGCGGCCTTCTAAGATCCATAGACAAAATACAAGTACTAATTCCAACTCTAATGTTCTTAAAGGGAGAATCTCATTACGTAATTTATGCCATTAGGTTAGGCATAAGCAACGAGACTATCCATAATTCGAAAGAACAGTTGGCTAAAATAGTTAGTCGCCTATTAATGATATATAAGTCTGATAATTTTAATATTCCAATTCACACATGATAAGTTGACTCTAGTTCTATACGTTTCCTTACTAGAATTCAACAAATAACTAACATGAGAGTTAGTGACGAAATTAAAAGTTAATGCTATAAGAACCATGAAAATTGTCTTCTAGTTATGTTTTGTGATACATTACATATTCTGGAAATTAATCAGAATTTAGTATCCATACTAAAGCTAAATTATGACAATTGTGAGGTTTGCATAGCCAACATAAAGTCACACTTACCTTAAACTCTCATATTCTTTGTTATTAATACCTGGTTAGAAACATTAATAAGATGAAACTAGATGATACCTTACACTTTCACAACTTTTGTTATCATGTAAATGAGAATTTGACAAAAGGAAATGAGACCTATAAATTTCATCCATTGTAACCGAAATTCATGAGAAATCATGACATGGTTAATGAGGATGATTTTTCCATCTAATCTCATTCTAAGTGATCTAAATCATGTAAATCATGATGTTAAAAGCCCTAAAATATTTTGGCTTAAGGAATAAGTATGGGTCCACCATAAGTTATTTATTGACATTCGTGGAACTTATTCAAAATGGAATATTCAGACATAATTCATTCATCAACTAAAGACTATCTACTTGTATCTAAATTTGTCTCATATGGCCCATGGGCTTAAAGAAATCTATTCCTATATGTACTTAATAAGATTTCTATTAAATATGCTATTCCTATATGTAATTAATAAGATTTCTATTAAATATGTCCCTAAGCTTCTTACGACATCAGGACATTAAGAAAATCAAGTAAGGTCTATTATATATATGATAGGTTCCCACGTCGCGTACCTCATTGAAACTTCTCTTGTAGCATTTATAGAGATATCAAATATCAGTGGGAGCATTAAGTGTCTTAATTATAACTTGCAAAATTTGCAAGAGGTGGGGGAGTGAAAACTTCACATTACTTCAATTTACACCTCTTGTACAAGACATTGCTCTATTTCGACACTGTTTCATTGAAACTTGTCTCCTTAAAATCTAATGCTACTCTTACAAAAGTTTCATTGTTGCTTAATTGTGGGCACACTTAGATTTCTTAACTAAACTAACAAAATCCTCAACAAGAGAAAACAAAACGAAAAACGTCATTAATATGTTTTCTCTATTAGAATTTGTTGGTCGTTAAATATTGACCTTAAGCATGCTGAGTTCCTAAAGACTTCTAGGCTCAGTGGGAGCAGTAAAAGTCTTTGTCATGACTTGTAAGGAATACAAGAGGCGGGGGGAATAGAGTCATTAAATTTTACTCCGAATGTAACTCCGCTTACACCTCTTGTACACCATACTGCACCAACTCTTACACACTTAGAATCCTGAAAATGATAGCAACCTAACTAAGAGCTAATCCATAAAATTGAAACTTCTAATAAACCCAATAATCAACTCAGGAGGTCATCTAGGTTTAAAAGCCTACTAACTTTGATAATTACATAACTCCCAAACTAAAGTTGAAATGGATTTTGGAAAAGTTTACTGATCCTACTCTTCTAATTAAACCATTAGCGTCAATCAATCTTCTAAACGGAATAAAACAGTTTTCTAGTAAAACTGATTTTATGTGTTCGAATAGCGTTTGAGATTTGATTGAATTACCTAAGAGTGTTCATAACTAAACCAAATCCTAATATAAATGTTAAGACACAAAGAAACATGATTGATTATCAAAGGTTATACTCAGGAAGAGATAAATTATCAAAGAATCTTCTTACATATCTTATAAAATATTTCTTTGAGGATCATCTTTGTTCTAGTAGATTATAACAATTTAGAGCTGCATTAAATGAACATTAAAACAACTTTCCCTAACATATGGCTAGCATATTTACATGTTCATAAAACAACCTGAAAGTTCTAAACTTAAGATTAAAGAACAGTTTGTCTATTAGCCGATAAAATCCATCTATGGGTTAATGCAAACTTCATAATAATACGATGAAATCTTGACATAATTATTTTCATCAAGAACCAAGTGGATTAATGTACCTACCTCAAGATGAGTAAGAGCAACTAAAATAAACTTGTCTCTATAGATGATATTCTTTTGACAAGTATATGTTACATAAGTTAAATTATTGTTAACACAAACTTTGATATAATAGATCTCAGAGATATCTCTTACGTGATAGATATCATAACATACCGAGATAGACCCAATGGGATATTACTTTCATTCCGTAAGTTTAACCTTAAATGGGTCCTTACATATGTAACAAACAAATTGCTCTCCTTAAGAGGATAATAGGATCAATGAGATCATTTACTTATGCTTCATTAATTAGAAGCCTTATGTATTTTAAGTCTATACTCGTTTAGATATTACTCACATTGCGACACACTAGATATGTCTAGATTAATGTGAAGCATCTTATGGAGTATTAAAATATCTATAAAGGAAACGAGAGACTCTAATTTTAAAGAAGAAGTGAGAATTCAAACCGGTTGATTACTCTAACTTTGTAATATTCAAAGATGACGAAATGTAATTTCGGGGTATATCCTTATATCAGCAGACAAATTTGATCTCATAGAGGAGTCATAATAAACTGATAACGACAACGTAAGTTATAATGACATAATATGTTGTTAAAAGTTTATGAGTGGACTCATAATTTTATTAACTCCATATATTATATATTGAAGACTTATTGTGATAAAGTCAGCTACCGTGTCTCCTTGAACAGTAACAGTTCGAGAGGTGATGCATTAAATTTCGATACAAAATTAATTATTCGTTTATGAACGAATTGAGGAAACTAAATCTTTGTATCGAATACATTCATGATATGTTTAAGGATCCTATAAATTAAGGTCTATTACCCATATATCTTATTAAGAGAGCTCATAAAAGAGACGGGTTTTAATTGATGACCATGTACAACTGCATATCGTACCATGAATGACTAACTATTAATTAATTTTCCTCATCAGTTTGATTTTGTATGTCTCTAACATATGTTCTGCCGGTATAATGACATATAGACAACTATAAATACAAATCAAACGCTAAAGGGTTTATTTTGATCATAACTGTAGGTTTTAAATTGAGACTGTAATAGTATGATTAATGGGGGTCCTGAGTTGCATAATGACTCAACGGTTGTATTTCTCTGCTATGGTTCTTGGTTTAAAGCTAAAATGAGTATTAACTTCTGATCAGACTAATCTAATACTCATAATAAATGATTATTCCGCTAAGTGGGAGAATGTAAGATTAAATATTCATTTATTTATATTTAATCTAGTAGCCATCATTATTATTTATATAATACAGATCAAAATATATTAAAACCTATAATATAATTAGTTGGTAATTGTTGATGGGCCATATTACCCTAATTAACTAATTGGCTTTCCCCTTGGGTGTATATAAGAAGATTATTAGAGAGGGATTAGGGTTAGACATTCATAACATCAACACTAAAATCGCCCCTCCTCTCTCTACATTACTACGAGTTCTTCAACCCTAAAGAACTCGGTATTACCATCAAGAAGATACATCCTAAAGGGGAACCGGATCAAGCTGACAACTATGTCGAACTCCATGGCTGCATCTCTGACTGGATTCTCTGCTGGTCTGTCTGCTCTATCAGGTATTATTTACATGGTTTCCATTATGTTTAAACAGAACTAATCAACATGTGGTATCAGAGTGTATGTTGCTCAAATCAGTTCTGTCAGTTTCCTAAATCTGAACTAAAATCTGGAAAACAACTGATATAATCAAGTTTATCATGTTTTTCTTTTGGTATGAGAAATTCAAGGTTTCTTGAACTTCATGATATGTTAACAGGCCTTTTGTTTCTCATTTAAATTAAATCTTTTTTTTTGTGACGGCTGAATCAAATCCCAAATGATAACTTTGTTATGTTTCGACTGACACTTTTGACTTAACAACAAGCAAAAGAAAATAAAAATAAACTATTAGTTAATTTGGGATCTTAGTGTACTGTCACACCCCTAATTTCCACGTGTAACCTGGTGGGCCCGATTGGAGAATATCACAACGTAAGTTGGTATCATCATTACCACAAAATACAATATAACACAGCGGAAGTCTTGATAATTACTATTACAAACGTTTCAATGTTCAAAGTTCAAAATAATAAATACAACGCTTGTAACTAGATCCACAGGCTGATCGAAATGTGAAATACAAAAGGAAATTTAATAGACTAAGGCTTCTAAGCAAGGGTTGCAATTCCTCTTAAGCTTCGCCTGAACACTTCCAGCCTAATTTCGTATACTGGTCACCTGCGCTTAGTCTTTTGAAAGCACGTCAGTTTTCACTGGTAAATACATTTAACCGACTCATTTTGAAAAACATTTCGAAAACATTTAGTGTACGCAATTTCGTCATTTTAAAATGTAATAAACGAGCTTATATGTAAACTGATGTTATTGTCGTAAACATTCTGTAAAAATACTTATTTTATGATGTTATATCAGTAGGACATCAAATATATGCGTGGTTTGTAGTTTAAGACCAAACTATGTCCCGAAAGGGCATTTTGGTCATTTCACGTATAATTCGATAACTTATTTGGGAGTCTGAGTTTGGGACATGTACCTACTGTCAATAAGTTGAAAGTATGTTTTGAAATCAGTAGGTATCAAGCCTTGATGCTCTAATATGGTTTTAATCTATATTATGCGCCGAAACGGCGATTAAGTCGCTAAATGACGATGTAAATGGTAATTGAGTAAAACTGTTGTTGTGACCAGGTTTATATAACCAAAATATGTTAATATATATACTACATTAGTAAGTATAAGGTTTTGGTTCATAAAAATGTTTAAAACCCATTTAAAGTGCCGAAAGGGCGATATCGTCATTGAAGGACATAATGTGCAAACTATAGCTTAAACTCAGTTTGCAACCTGAATGGATATCCAAAATAATCCTAATAATGATATTACATTAGTAGGTAATTATTTTTGATGTCAAAATTATGTTTGAACCATTTTATACGTCAAAAGGGTGTTTTAGGCATATTTTAACGGATACTTGCATAGTAACTCGGATTACTATATAACCATGTCCTATAACTCCAGAGGGTTATAGTATACTAAAACATGGTCATAACACAACTTAGGGACATTAGCTAATGTTGCTAAATCAGGTCAGAACCGAAAGTCAAAGCAGAAGTCAACTTTTGCAACTTTCGGTTGCGAACCGACCTTAGACCTGGAATTGACGAGCCGAACATGTTCCTACATGTTCTTATGATTATTACCAAGTTGTTAGTGTGTCAAAACAGGTTTTATAACACCTACATTGCTAGTTATGATTTTATTTCAAAACTGACCCGTTTGACTTTTTATTAACATAGCTTTGACCCGTCAATTGACCAAACAAACGTGGTAATCAGGAGGTGCCCTATTGAGGGATTAACACCTACCTTATTACGATCACGTACCCATGTTCATTACGAACATTGGCTGGACCATAATGGTCTTAGCTCAAAGTCAAAGCGTTTTTACGTCAACGCTTTGACGTTGGCTTAAAACCTAACAAAATTGAACAAGGAGGGTTGGAGCACTTACAAGTGGTCCAAATAAGTACTAAGAACTCAGAGGGTGCTCCCAAAAGTCTCAAGAACTCCCAAGTGAGCAAGAGAAGAAGGAAAATGAGAATGAGCAAGTTTTAAGCTCACTCATGGATGCTATTTATAGCAGAGGATGGGGCATGTGGCCATGACAACTATCCAGGAGTGTTACAAGGAGTCTCCAGGTGTTTTTGGACGTGTCACAACCAGCCAAGAGAGTGACATTCGGGAATAGGTGGCAAGGCAAGAAACTGCCAAGCAAACTGCCACTGGCAGTCCCTTACGGACCGTAAGGGTTATGCCTTGCAGTCCGTAAGGACCTCTGGCGCCAACAATTCTGAATTGGTTACAGACCATAACCATTGAGGCTTGCGGTCCGTAACCGCCTTATTGAAACCAAGGTTTATTTAGCCTTACGATCCGTAACCGGAAGTAGTTACGGTCCGCAAGGACTTTCAGAGATTTGAAAGTTTGGCATTTTTACCACTTTGGTCCCCCGACTTTTCTCGGTGCTCGTTCAGAGGTTATTAAAATAACATGACGGCGTCTTTAGTCTTTCTCGGCTACACGTGGCAACCAAAGATTTTCGGGACACGTGTCGGGATTTTATTAGGCGAAATTTTCGAGTTGTTACATCTTCACCCCCTTAATAAAAATCTTGACCTTGAGATTAATTTAAATAGATAAGGGTACTTTTGTCGCATATTGGATTCGACTTCCCACGTATATTCGGGACCTCGACGGGCATCCCATTTGACCTTTACAATAGGCACATGCTTCCTTCGAAGCTTTTTGACTTGCCGATCTTCGATCGCAATAGGTCTTTCTACGAAACGCAAGTTTTCATCAATATGAATATCTTCATGAGGCATTGCTAGTGATTCGTCCACGAGGCATTTCTTCAAGTTGCTAACATGTAAGACATCATGAATTCCACTGAGCTTTTCTGGTAGTTTAAGCCTATAAGCTACTGATCCGACACATTCGGTTATCTCGAATGGTCCGATGTACCTCGGGCTTAACTTGTCCTTCTTCCCAAAACGCATTACACCTTTCCAAGGTGATACTTTTAACATAACCTTGTCCCCGACTTGGAATTGTAATGGTTTACGCCTTTTGTCGGCATAGCTCTTTGTCTATCAGGAGCTCCCTTAAGTCGATCACGGATTTGTACAATCTTTTCCGTGGTTTCGAGGACGATTTCAGGTCCAGATAGTTGGGCTTCTCCAACTTCGGCCCAACACACAGGCGTCCTACATTTTCTTCCATATAAGGCTTCAAAAGGAGCGGCCTTAAAACTTGTGTGATAACTATAATTATAAGAGAACTCGATTAGGGGTAAGTGATCATCCCAACTTCCGCCTAAATCGATCACACAAGCTCGAAGCATGTCCTCCAAGGCTTGAATGGTACGCTTGCTTTGTCTTCCAAAAGTGAGATGTGTATCTTGTATCTCTATCAGATACAATAGATGTTGGCACACCGTGCAAGGACACAATCTCATCAACATAAAGCTTAGCCAGCTTATCGGAAGCATATGTTTCTTTAATTGGAAAGAAGTGAGCGGATTTGGTTAATCTATCCACAATAACCCAAATCATGTCATTGCCACGCTTGGTCTTGGGCAACCTAGTGATGAAGTCCATTGTTATCATTTCCCATTTCCACACTGGGATCTCAAGTTGTTGTAGAAGTCCTGACGGTTTATGGTGTTCTGCCTTATTTTGAGAACACATCAAGCATTTTGCTACATGATTGGCTATATCTTTCATCATACCCATCCACCAATAATTGGGTTTAAGATCTTGATACATCTTGTCACTTCCTGGGTGAACCGAATATTTAGAACTATGTGCTTCATGTATGATTACATTTCTAAGTCCTCCAAAGATCAGAACCCAGATCCGATTATTAAGCCTAAACATTCCGTCCTGTCCAGGTGCTAACTGATTGATAGTCGCACCTAATCCTTCTTTGGCAAGGTTGTCCTCAAACATGGCTTGCCTTTGTACATTTAGCAGCTTTTCGTTCAAGCTATTCTTCAATTTAATGCTCTTGGCATTGATCCTTAAAGGTTTGACTCTTTCCTTGCGACTAAGCGCATCAGCAACTACGTTCGCCTTTCTTGGATGATATCGAATTTCACAATCGTAGTCGTTGAGTGTTTCCATCCAACGACGTTGCCTCATGTTCAAATCCTTCTGATTGAACAAATGTTGAAGGTTTTTATGGTCAGTGTAAATGATACACTTTGTTCCATATAGATAATGTCTCCAAAGTTTAAGTGCGAATACTACCGCACCCAGTTCCAAATCATGGGTGGTGTAGTTTCTCTCATGCACTTTCAATTGGTGTGATGCATAGGAAATCACCTTGCCTCTCTGCATGAGCATACATCCTATACCCGTGTGCGAAGCATCACAGTAAACCACAAAATCTTCAATACCTTCTGGCAGAGTTAACACCGGGGCATTGCTTAACTTAAACTTTAATGTCTCAAAGGATTCTTGTTGCTTCGGACCCCAGTTGAATTTAGCATCCTTAAGAGTTAAGATTGTCAAAGGAGCGGTTATTCGTGAGAAGTTCTCAATGAACCTTCGACAATAACAAGCCAGTCCTAAGAAATTACGTATCTTGGAAGGTGTCTTTGGGGCTTCCCAATTCATTATTGCTTCTATCTTCTCTGGATCTACTTGGATGCCATGTTCAGTTACTATGTGACCAAGGAACTGAACCTCACGTAGCCAGAATTCACACTTAGAAAATTTTGCGTACAATTTTTCCTGAATTAGTATATCGAGGATGCACCTTAAATGTTTCTCGTGATCAGATTGATTACGGGAATAGATAAGTATGTCTTCAATGAAGACAATGACAAACTTATCTAAGTATGGCTTGCAGACTCTATTCATGAGATCCATTAATGCTGCAGGTGCATTGGTGAGCCCGAAAGGCATCACCAAGAACTCGTAGTGACCATATCTCGAGCAGTTTTTGGAACATCTTCATTTCTAACTTTAAGTTGGTATATCCTGACCTTAAATCAATCTTCGAGAAGTAACTTGCACCTTGCAATTGGTCAAAAAGTCATCGATCCTGGGCAGAGGATAACGATTCTTGATCGTTATCTTATTAAGCTCACGGTAATCAATGCACATTCGCATCGATCCGTCCTTCTTTTTGACGAAAAGGATAGGAGCTCCCCAAGGCGAAAAGCTAGGTTGAATAAAACCTTTCTCTAAGAGTTC
Organism: Scalesia atractyloides; assembly: GCA_947069175.1. Classification (NCBI taxonomy): domain Eukaryota; kingdom Viridiplantae; phylum Streptophyta; class Magnoliopsida; order Asterales; family Asteraceae; genus Scalesia; species Scalesia atractyloides. Next base: position 4,875,536 of record CAMTDV010000006.1, on the reverse strand, counting down.
GTCCAATTGGGTTCTCAATTCCTTCATTTCGGTGGGTGCTAAACGGTATGGAGGTTTAGCTATGGGAGCTGCTCCGGGTATGATATCAATTCGAAATTCTACCTGCCTATCAGGAGGTAGGCCAGGTAATTCTTCTGGGAATACGTCTGGGTATTCAGAAATGATAGGTATATCCTCAATCTTTGGTTTGGGTTCATCAACGATAACTTGTGCCATGTAGATGACACATCCTTTCGTCATACATCTAGATGCTTTAAGCAAAACTGCTTTATCAGGCAGTCCAAAGTATTTGCCTCCATGAATGGTGAGGATTTTACCAGACTGGGATTTGATTTCAATGAGTTTCTTATCACAGGCAACGCAATCTTGGTTATGCGATAACCAATCCATGCCTAAGACTACATCGAATCCCGCTAGTTTCATGGGTAAAAGAGTAACAGGGATAGAATGATTCTTGATGGTTATGAAGCATCCATCAAGAATGGATGAAGCGATTTCTATAGTTCCATCAGCGAGCTCTACTTCATAGGTTATGTCTAGAGTTCTTACGGGCATGTTTAATAGTTCACTAAATTTATGATCTATAAACGATTTATCTGCGCCCGAATCGAAAAGAACTCTAGTAAACGCGTCGTTGATAGGGAACGTACCCGTTATGACATTGTTATCCTTTACTGCTTCCTTGGCATTCATCTGGAAAGCTCTTACAGTGGCTTTCTTAGCTTCAGTGGTTTTGGCCTTACCCTCAATAGTTGCCTTAGGGTAATTTGTCTTGATGTGGCCTTTCTCACCACATCCAAAACAGGTAGCATCTTTTATATTTCGGCACTCATGTGACTGATGCCCTGTTTTCTTGCAGATGTTGCACTGCTTTGGTTTTTGTTCCAAGCGACACTGTCCATAGTGTTGCTTCCCACATGTTTTACAAGTGGGTTTGTCGCTTGACTTCGAATTGTCCTTGCTAAACCCATGTTTACCCCTTTTATTAAACCTCTGGGAGTTGCTGTCCTCCCGTTTCCTCTTTCTTCATTGTCGGTCTTGACTGACAGTTGCCTCACATAGTCCTGTGTGAGGGAGAGAGATAACTCAACTGCGGACTTGTAGGTGCTTGGCTGCACCGCCTTAACCATACTCCTGATTTCAGGAGCTAGCCCATTAATGAAACGTCCGATACGTTTGGGCTCCGGGGTAACCAAATAAGGCACTAGCCTTGAGAGAGAGTTGTAGTCGGTGACAAACTTCCGACAATCCATATTCTTCATGGTCAAATTTAGAAAATCTGACTCGATTTTCTCCACCTCATGAGGCGGGCAGTAAGTATCCTTCACAAGATCTACAAACTTGGACCAACTCAAGTTGTAGAGATGAACCTTGCCCGTAGACTGGACTAAGGCTTTCCACCAAATAAGGGCATCACCCTTGAACGACTGAGATACGTACTTAACAACATTCTTATCAGCGCATCCGCTGATATCTACTACTGTTTCCATCTCGTCCAACCACCGTAGACATTCCACTGCTCCTTTTCCCCGTTGAAATCACGAGGTCTACACGATATAAAGTATTTGTAGGAGCATCCATCACCATCAACATTTGGTTTCTTAGGACGCGCATCACTCTTTACATTTGAAGAGTGTGCCTCACTCTTTTTCGGCTCTAGTTTAGAAACAGGCCTGGAGCAAGATGCACTCGACTCAGGTCGATGTTCAGATCTATCCTTTAAGGCTAAGCCGACTTCTTCGGCAATGAGGTCTCTTAAATCGTTCTTACTTGTAATGATATTCTCATTGGCATCACCGTCATTGCGCTTACTGTTTACTTCATTTGAATCCACCATTGTTGCAACTCACTTCTAAATGTTGAGATGAATTTGGTTAGATGCCATGCTGTACCCTTATTCACAACATGGTTCTATGACCATACAGAAATTCCAATATCAAATGTGGTATAATGGTATATAACCTAGGTCTCAAAGGACCATTATAGACATTTATAGGTTGGACATAGTCCGGAATTTATCAGTTAGTGCATCATGCGCCACTACTGTATTATTGCTCATTGACTTTACATTACTATTGAGTGTTTGAACATTTTAGCCAAGATCTAACTTGACCATTTAGGTGATAGGGTTGAACATTGTCATTTACTCAAATAATTAATGTGATAACACTTACCACTAGGGTTTAAGAGTCATCTCTTATTGAATTTGACACAGAGAAATGAGAAATTTGGAAGTTGAACATCGTTCACCTTTGCTAGACAGAAGGTTACTTCTGAAATTTTCATTTGCCAATCTATTTGATCATAATCATTGGCTGATGGATTTGGGTTATCATAGCGGATCAATAGCACTTGAATAAAGTCATGATGATTGATTGGATGAAGTAAATAATAATAAGGACATTTTATTAAAAGGAACATTACAAAATTGGCTAATATATAGAACTTAAAATAACAAAAATAGTTCACGCAGGAACTTAACAGAAATAACAATGTCCACGCAGGGACTTTTGGAATTTAAGTTACATATATGAAAATACGGAACTAGTCATCCTTCCTTCCTTTTACGGCCTTATAAAGCTTCTTGATAAATTTCGTTGTTTTCTTCTCTGATTTCTTGACCTGTTGTCGCATTTCCCTTACTTGATCCAAGGCCTCATTAATGGCCTCGAGTGGTGCTTGTGGTTGGGGTTGAGGCTGAGTTGGAGGTGGTTGCGACTGAGGCGCAACTGGATACGGATATCTATAAGGTGGATACCCGGTCGCGGCATAAGGAGGTGGGTAGGTAGGGTAAGAGGAATGATAAAGGTTAATATGAACAATTGCATCATAATAAGGATCTTGCTCTAAACCATGGTGAATGTAATTATACTAGCCAGGAGGGTCGACAGTGTGAAACCCTAATGGTCCTGTATATGCAGGTATTGGATTGGCAAAATCCGGCGGTGGTAGAGGTGGTTGAGGCAGAGGCTCAACAGCTGGTTGTGGTGGAGGCTCCACTGCTGGCGATGTGTTCGAGGGTCCACCCATTTGTGGGTCCTCAGGGATGATAGGGAAGAGGGTGGCAAAGGTGGTAGCAAACCCGACCTTTGACCAGCACGCACCGACATGCGTGCCCCACGCCTCCGGCGTGGTTGTGATGATGATTCAGGTGGTGGCTGAGGTTGATCCACCTGTTGCATCTCTACATCCTCTTGGTGAGGATGAGGTGACGGGGCTTGCGTGTTGACAAACATATATTGTGCCCATCATTGCTCATGTTCATCAGGACCTTGGTAAGGAGACCCTACTAAAGAGTTTGAGCCACTAGACAGCTCGATGGGGTGACCGTAAGATCCGGTTTGGGGAAATTCCTTCCTCCATATGGGTGGGTGAGTCAAGTGGAGGGGTTTCTGGTGCGGGTTGGTTGACAGGGTTATCGAAATAGGAGTTGAAGTATTCCTGATGGGAATGGGAGTGTGAATGGTGAGATTAATGGGAATAGTGAGAACGGTAGGAATGTTGGGAGTGTGAATGTGGTGGAGAGTATTCATGTCATATGGAATCTCTGAAGGGTTCGAAAGGGGATGAGGAATCTCCAGATCCCTCATAAGGATTGTAGTCGGGCAGATCGGCTGCTCCAGCTAGAGATGGTCTATAAGGTGGTCTGAAAGATGGCCCGGTCATGGAGGGTCCACCCCTCATGGGTCCTTTACCCTTTCCTCCACGTTTAAACTTAGGCGGCATTGTTCCTGTTTCAAAAACAAGTTAAACAAAATACAAAGCTAGAATAATAAGATGGAAATGATTACACCTAGGTCAAAGTCTAGACTCGAAAGTCTAAGAGATATGTGTTAATATGTATCCTCGAGATTAAACACAAAAGGCTAATCTCTAATTCACTCGAGAGTTAGCTCTGATACCAACCTGTCACACTCCTAATTTCCACGTGTAACCCGGTGGGCCCGGTTGGGGAATATCGTGACGTAAGTTGGTATCATCATTACCACACAATACAATATAACAGAGCGGAAGTCTGGATAATTACTATTACAAACGTTTGAATGTTCAAAGTTCAAAATAATAAATACAACGCTTGTAACTAGATCCACAGGCGGATCGAAATGTGAAATACTTCTAAGCAAGGGTTGCAATTCCTCTTAAGCTTCGCCTGAGCACTTCCAGCTTAGTTACGTATACTCGTCACCTGCGCTTAGTCTTTTGAAAATATGTCAGTTTTCACTGGTAAATACATTTAACCGACTCATTTTGAAAAACATTTCGAAAACATTTAGTGTACGCAATGGTACTTAGTTTTAATAAATAAATTGGGATAAATAATTTTCATGTTATCAGTTTTACATGCTAATAATACATTTAGAGCCCGAAACTATGCCGGGATCATGATTAATCGACGCACCACTTTAATACCTTTAATAGGTGCACCCCTAATGGGTCATAATTTAATTTAGCATCTGACGGGTGTATGCCTACACCCCGTGCTTAGGTCGTGGCCATTTGTAATTAAATGAGCCGTGGATATCTAGGACACGGTCGTTTTAACCCCCAAATGTTTAATATTAAGCAATACTAATTAAAATGGATTATTTGAATTCCCGACTTATTGGTCTTTGATCCCATATCCAACCATGCGGTATTAGTATACCGTATCCCAAGCCCGTATAAGGGAAAATAAGTTAAAGTATTTACCTTGCTTGCAAAATCTTTAGTAATAAGAAAATAAGCAAAGCACAACCGTAATAAAAATAAACTAGCTTGGCGACAATCTACCGGAAGTCTCTAGTCTGGAATAGATGGTATTATTAACCGATTAGTTAGCTAGCGGGTCTTTATCTAGTCATTTACTTAGACCGGCTAACTTAAAATAAGATAACGGTACAAAATGCTAGATTAAGTGGTGATCGGAAATGGATGTACCCTGAAAAGTACTAGGACTCGTATAATATGGGTTACCGTCTTACATTCTGGAATTTTGATATGGTTAAACCCGTTTCGGTTAATATTACGTAAACTAGTCGCGTAGGCTTAACCGTACGCATATAAGCGAAACCGGGTAACTGGGTGAGTCTTAAACAAATTTCATATGCCATTAAGTTTAAAATATGTTATTATAACAGTTAGTTATTGATATGATGGCCCACTATGGTTTAAAAAGCAAACTATGCCATAAAAGGGCAATTTCGTCATTTTAAAATGTAAAAAACTAGCTTATATGTAAATTGATGTTATTGTCGTAAACATTCTGTAAAAATACTTATTTTATGATGTTATATCAGTAGGACATCAAATATATGCGTGGTTTGTAGTTTAAGACCAAACTATGTCCCGAAAGGGCATTTTGGTCATTTCATATATAATTCGATAACTTATTTGGGAGTCTGATTTTGGGACATGTACCTACTGTTAATAAGTTGAAATTATGTTTTGAAATCAGTAGGTATCAAGCCTTGATGCTCTAATATGGTTTTAATCCATATTATGCGCCGAAAAGGCGATTAAGTCGCTAAATGACGATTTAAATGGTAATTGAGTAAAACTATTGTTGTGACCAGGTTTATATGACCAAAATATGTTATTATATATACTACATTAGTAAGTATAAGGTTTTGGTTTATAAAAATGTTTAAAACCCATTTAAAATGCCGAAAGGGCGATATTGTCCTTTAAGGACATAATGTGCAAACTATAGCTTAAACTCAGTTTGCAACCTGAATGGATATCCCAAATAATCCTAATAATGATATTACATCAGTAGGTAATGAGTTTTGATGTCAAAATTATGTTCGAACCATTTTATACGTCAAAAGGGTGTTTTAGGCATATTTTAACGGATACTTGCATAGTAACTCAGATTACAATATAACCATGTCCTATAACTCCAGAGGGTTATTGTATACTAAAACATGGTCATAACCCAACTTAGGGACAGTAGCTAATGTTGCTAAATCAGGTCAGAACCGAAAGTCAAAGCAGAAGTCAACTTTTGCAACTTTCGGTTGTGAACCGACCTTAGACCTGGAATTGACGAGCCGAACATGTTCCTACATGTTCTTATGATTATTACCAAGTTGTAATGTGTCAAAACAGGTTTTATAAACACCTACATTGCTAGTTATGATTTTATTTCAAAACTGACCCATTTGACTTTTTATTAACATAGCTTTGACCCGTCAATTGACCAACCAAACGTGGTAATCAGGAGGTGCCCTCTTGAGGGATTAACACCTACCTTATTACGATCACGTAGCCACGTTCATTACGAACATTGGCCAGACCATAATGGTCATAGCTCAAAGTCAAAGCGTTTTTACGTCAACGCTTTGACGTTGGCTTAAAACCTAACAAAATTGAACAAGGAGGGTTGGAGCACTTACAAGTGGTCCAAACAAGTACTAAGAACTCAGAGGGTGCTCCCAAAAGTCTCAGGAACTTCCAAGTGAGCAAGAGAAGAAGGGGAATGAGAATGAGCAAGTTCTAAGCTCACTCATGGATGCTATTTATAGCAAAGGATGGGGCATGAGGCCATGACAACTGTCCAGGAGTGTTACAAGGAGTCTCCATGTGTTTTTGGACGTGTCACAACCAGCCAAGAGAGTGGCATTCGCGAATAGGTGGCATGGCAAGAAGCTGCCAAGCAAACTGCCACTGGTAGTCCCTTACGGACCGTAAGGGTTATGCCTTGCGGTTCGTAAGGACCTCTGGCGCCAACAGTTTTGAATTGGTTACGGACCATAACCATTGAGGCTTGCGGTCCGTAGCTGCCTTACGGAAACCAAGGTTTATTTACCCTTACGGTCCTTAACCGGAAGTAGTTACGGTCCGCAAGGACCTTCAGAGATTTGAAAGTTTGGCATTTTCACCACTTTGGTCCCCCAACTTTTCTCGATGCTCGTTCAGAGGTTATTAAAATAACATGACGGCGTCTTTAGTGTTTCTCGGCTACACGTGGCAACTAAAGATTTTCGGGACACGTATCGGGATTTTATTAGGCGAAATTTTCGAGGTGTTACATGTACGTGACCAAACCTATTACAAATTAATTGGCCTCTTTTCTTTATTCATGATTCATATCATTTCATTACTAGTGAGTTAATTTAGTGATTGAAAATTTACACGATCAGTTCTTGAATGTTATTAGAACTGTTTATATTATTCATCCAAATTTGGTTTTAAATAAGGATTGTAATATGTTTTTCCAATTTTGGATAACTATATCTCCAAGAAATTTGAAATCTGATATATAAATTTATATTGGATATATTTTCAAAATAAAGAAATCTTGGATATATTTAAATTCCTATAAAAAAACGAAATCAGATATATCTCATATCCTTAAAGATTCGAAACCAAAATCTTATCCTTATCACGACTAACTGCCATGATTAGAGATTTTCGGAAACTTGGAGAATAAGTTTCGAGATTAAATGGTTTCGACTAAGGTTCCGACTGAGACTTCGACTAGAAATCTCACTAAAATACGAGGACATATAATTACAGATAGACCATCGACAGTTTCTTCCATTAGTGACATATTTTATATATTAAAAATATATAAGAATTTGTTTTTATTTTTGTACAAATAACACTTTTTACAAAAAGTGTTATTTACATACAAAAAAAATCTTATTACAATGTAAGTCTATTTCTTTTAACATAATATGTTTAATCCATGAGAAACAATCTAGCCAAGTAATGAGAGGTTCTTCGGGTAGTGGCATTCGTTGGCGTAACATTTCTTCAAGATACGATCATAGTAGTTCTTGGAATTCCTTCTGTCAAGCTTCATGTTGATTAATATTGGCATCTTCTCGTGCCTCTAGTTCCCTATACATCACTACAATTGTTCTCGTAAGATGGTAATTTACAAACATGAAACAAATGGTTATTAGTTTGCTTACAATAATACAATTACATTATATAATAATAGTTGCATACCTTTTATAAGGATGAGGAACGAGAGATCTCATAGTACTAGAAGTGTCGGCATCGCTAGACATAACAACCATAGCATAGTATGGATCGTGTGGTCCAAAAGCCAAAAGATGATATGTCTTCCTGCCTCACTTTGATCCCATAGTTGTAAATAAATTGCCTCCAACACTTTGATCCCATAGTTTATAAATCTTCGACAACATATATCTAACATTTCAATACATGTATTAAACAAGTATCCCAACTCTTGCCCACCAATGACATTATTGCTTTTGATTAAAAGAAATGTACACTCAATTGATGCGCCATTGGATAAACGTACTTTAGTATAGACAATGAGTCCACATCTAATACTTATTTTATTGAGTGATGGAATTTAAATATATATGTAAATCAATATATATGTATACATTGAAATAAAAAGAAATTTGAAACTATTGCCCTATAACAAAGTATGACACCCCACTGGTAAGGATGCTTTATAACACAGTTGATACAGAAAGTGCTTATCTTATTGATAATAAACGTATTGTACAGATGTTGGCAAATCAAAGTTCAACATCTAAGCAAACAAAGTCTAGCCTGATCTGGGACCGATCTGGGATATACATTTCTACCAGACTATCACAAGTCTGGGACTATGAGCAGGGATCATGACTCATCATCTGTGACACATGCTTAAAGATGTGTCGGCTATTGCTGGCGAGTTCATGAATTTACAGGTTGTAAATCACATTATTTCTAATCATTCATGACTTGTACCCGCCCATTTCATTTTAACCTCACGTCACCACTAGCAGCCAAACATGGGCCCCATGACTTCATACATCATACAGTCTATGCCCACTATACCCCAAGTATAGTACCGACAAATCCCGCCATAACGACACGTATAAGGGACCGATATCATGTATTTGTTTGAATAGGTTATATATATGTGTTACACAGTTATGAGTACAATTATAACAATTACCAGTTAGGACAAGCATGTTCACATTTGGAAAGCCTTCATAAAACTCACCTTTGTAATAGTTGCTAGCGTAATCAAGTAACAATTGCTAGTACAATATGTTAATAGTTGCTAGCATAATCAAGTAACAATTGCTAATACAATATGCTAATAGTTGCTAGCATAATCAAACAATCTCTTTGGGTCCTGATACAACATAAGCAATCCGAGGTTAGGTTATGGTACATCTAACTAGTTATTATCATGGTTGAATATTGGTTAACATTGCCTTGTTAAAGCATGGTTGATCAGTCCACGACTAACTAAGGCTATGCTACTCACATCGGTAGTGAACATTAGAAATTATCGATTCACAAGAAATGGCTCGCCTCAAATGTTACCAACGTGTTTTGAGCACAATGATTGTTCAGCAGATGAAAATTCCACAGTTAAGTGTGCTCTACCAAGATTGGTGACCTCTTAAGAAGTCTCCACCTGAAAAAAAAAACAAATATGTGAGTTCCCGGATGGGCATTATTTGGTAGAAAATAAGCAGTATTGCTGGTACGAGAGATCAAGTGTTAGCGCAAAAAAGATGATGATCAGTGGCTTAGTAGAGGGCTGCCAAGGTAGGAGAACAACAATTTAGCAGTGGTGATGCGCTTAGAAAGAAAGTAACAAATAAATTGACACGGAACACAACCGAGTTTTAAGGATAAAAACACTAATACTATCTACACACGTTCTAGGCAAGCGTACCTATCAGTATAGCTAAGTACCCAAGTAGAATTTCATGGACACAAAATCTACAAGTACCGAACCTATTACTTAATATGCAATCTATTGAACTATAGACATCAATACTTACGATCTAATAACTTTAATATCTAGAAATTACGACCAAGAGTTAAGAAAGTATAACCATCCTAGACTCGAATTAACGAAGACCGTTTAAATTAATGATTGATGATCCTGTTAAACCACTCCAAGACTTAACTTGCCTATGGCGTACGAAGTGCTAAAATAGACTAATATCGTGTAAGGTTAATCTTATCAAACTAGGGTTAAGGATATAGACACACCTTTAGACTTATTTCAATAAAGCCAGTGACAGTACAAATTCTTATGATATAAGGTTTCTAGCCTAGTGCTCAAGGCGGTCAACGAACCGAGCGAATTACGACTACCAAGGTAAGACATATAGAAAACCCTAATTAGTTTCTGCTTTCTTTTAATCATACCCTTCTTGTAAGCAACACTATGTTTAACAAGTTATGATTATTAGCTATCTATGACCAATTAAAGTGTCAAGCTCTAGGCTAATGGATGTCAATATACCTTAGAGATAGTAAATACCGAATCTAACATGCATAACTTCATAGAAAGATCAATATTACCACACAACTAACATCAAAACCAATTTCAACATACATGCAAACGCATCATAAGAACTTTATCATACTACACTACTAAAAGCATACAAACAGGAAATCTATCATCAATCATAAACAAATCAACGTATCATCTTATTCGGACAATTATATCAAAGTTTAGCCGAACATGACAAATAAATTCAACATCAAAATCAAACTCATCACCATTACATAAAGTTAAAAACCAAAAACTGTAAATTTAAGCTGTGGAATCAATGTAAGGCTTCCCCGTGCCTTCGATTTTTGGTCTCGTCCTCTTGTTTCTTCTGATTCGTTTTTCTCCTCTTTCTATAATCCTTTTTTTGCTAGTTCTCAAATTCCAGTCTATTTTAGGGGTTTATGTCGTATTCCTTCTATATCACAGATCATAAGCTAGTGACTCCTTGCTTACGGGTCGTAAACATGGGTCAAGCGCATGGCTCGTAGCCTTAGTGGGAACCCATTCTGGCCCAATTCCCAATGTGGATTCTATAGTCTGGTCCATTGAAGGCGTTTATGATTCGTAATCCCTGGATTGGGTATGGGTTGTAAGTTACTCAGTCTTCCTATTCATCCTTTGCTTTTGACAGGTTGTTCCACTTATACCCATTTACGTCCAAATCACCTTATTTTAAGTATTTACCCGTAAATTTCAACAAAACATTAATTTATATCTATTCTTATCAGATTTTCTACAATTGCCCTTTAAAATGGGTCTTTTACCATTAGAAATATTACGTATCCTATTCCTACATCAAGTGGTTAGGGTGGTTCAGGGGATTGAGCAACCTAGTTTAAGTAAACGAAAAAAAATAGTGTTTAAGGTGAGTACTAAATGTTCTTTTTAGTATTTTGGGTTAAAATACGTGCTCTCATTGTGCGAATAATCTTAAACATGAAATTAGTATGTTAAGCGCATGGTTAGGACTTTTTAATATATAGATGAGTTTATAATTCGACATGCATGATAAAGGTTTATAGGGGGATTTGCATGTTACATCACACAAACCATGAGGATGGTTTATAATACATGTAAAGGAGAACGAATAAGTTGATGGTTTATATGATGTTATTGGATATGGATACACACAACTTTTGATTATGGGAATATTAATTTTAACTCATTTGTGATTGATAGATATATGAAGAGTAATTTGATGCTTTGTGTGATGTTATTTGATGTGGATGCACATCGGTTTTGATTGTGGGAATAGTAATTGTAAGTCATATGTGATTGATGGGTACCAGAGCCAGACTCATACGTTGGCAGGGATATCATATCCGTATGGTGGTAACATGCCAAGTGTTCACAATAAGTGAGGTATGTTACACTACTCATATATATGTAGTACGTTACACGAAATGGGTTGTGTTTATATGTCATTTTGACCACGAAACATGCCAAAGATGTTAAAGAGATTCGACAAACATTTACAAAGATAAAGGGTTATAAATCTAAATGGATTGTATTGTAAAGACAATGGAATTTTGCCATGATGTTAAGGTGAAAAAGGGTGTGGATTAATGAACCCGTACGTATTGGGAATGGGTTGCATGATGACACAAACGTATGATGTAAGAATTTGAATAGTTGGTAGGTGTTCATGTTTGTTGAATGTTTATCATTGTGTCGTAAGACAAGTGTTCTTATAATATGATTTAAACTATAATCTTACCAACGAAATATGACAATTTTAATACCTATTTTAGGGTGAGTTGTAGTTGGAACTCTAAGGGTATTTCCAACTATTTGACAAGGAAGAATGTAGGGCATCCTGGGTTACATGTTTTTAAAAGTCAAATTTTGTAATAAAAGTAGGGTAATGTTTTTGGAGTTTTTCTGTGTGTAAATCCAACAAAATTTATGCGTCTTGATTTTGGGGGGTGTGACACTGACGCCCCCTAAGATACTATTTCCAAGTACGACCTGGCCATCGTGTGTGAACCCACCACGCTCCCGCGTAGCTGCTGCTGCCTCTTCGGCACATATCAGTTGACGGAGTCCTGTCGAAGGTGTTACCCATGGTGCTACTATCTCGTACAAAAGCACCACCCTCATTTTCTCTAAACAATATTTAACAGATAAATATAGGTCAAACATAGTCAATCAAGACACTCTAGGCCAAAGATGGTAAATATATTGTTGAAAACCACTAAAAGCTATATGATAAAAACATGCACCATTTAGGTTCATATACAAAATGGCAATCTAGTCAAGTTACATAATGCCAAATATCAAATGATATAACTAATTTAACATATATAATTAGGTGAAATACTATCAATAAACATAACTAGGGTCGTAGTTACTTGCACATTACGTAAGGATGCGGTTGGGATTTGGTACGTATCGCACAACATGACAACCGCTGCATAAATTCGTAAAATTAAACAAAATCATATCTAAATGCGTTATGTTATTTGCGTCTCAACTCGGCTCTGTAAATCAAAATAATAAGGAAGTGAAGCTATATAAGGTAAATAACAAAGGTAAAAAAGGATAAACATAAAAGAAAACGATAGGTACTAGGCCGGTTTCAGTGCACTCGTTATAGCAAAGAAAAAAAAAGTAAAAAAAAATATGTACAAAAGTAATCGCCGCGTTCATTAAAGATACTAAATTAAAAAAACAAGTGCAAGTTAGCAAATCTACAAGGCTCACATTAGCATATGGTCACTATTAAACCTTCCCTACTTTTATATATATAGGATACCAGTAACCGCATACACATACATAACCAATCAAACTATAAAATATGTGTCGCAAATACATGTTTAAGTTGCACTATATCAAATGCCAAATGAGATAAACAATTTAACATATGTAAGCAACCAAATGCAATCAAATGGAAGCATATTTCAATTGTGTACTTCCATTATCCAACTCATAGAATATCTACCATATACACAAAACTAAATGTACTATATATGATGGTGAGTCAATCGATACTTGCGAAAATCGATTCGTCTTGATGGTGTAGTGGTAGTGGTGAACGGTTGTGACCGATTTAGGGTCCAATGAGATGGATAAAAGCATTCATATTCTATTCTATCGCCTCTATTATATCATACCCAACCAATTATCAAGTTATTATAAACCTGTTTTCATTATTTAGACAATCAATCTTGAGCTAAATTCAATCATTTTAGTAAAAGAAAAAGAACTCTCTTTTTTTTTTAAAAGAAGGCATATATGTGGCCCACACCTAGCAACAAAGTGTTGCACACATGCTCTTCATTCTCATAAAAATATATAACTTTAATATAAGTTATTATCACATAGAGTCTATATTATTATTATTAATTTAACATTACAAAAGGTTACAATAGAAACTTTAGGTTATGTATGTCAAAGTGAAAGATGACCCGGAAGATAAAAGGAAGGTGACAAAAGAAAACATCTCATAACAACCATGTTTCGTTTTGTATGCATCGAGTGGGGAACTTCATTATTGCTTTTTCTATCCACTATAATGTCTTTATAAATCGTTGGACCATTTTATTTTTATTTTTATATTTCTTTCAGTATTTAGACACCTTTTTAATATTATGTTCATATATTTTAATGGTATTATGTTTATATATTTTAATGGTAACTCAAAACACATGTAACAATGACTTATTTTTTTCATTTTTATGAACCATCTAACCATCTTCATACATGTCTTTTCATCATCTATTCTTTCTTATCAATTGTGTATGTTTAGCATCCGTCTAACGTATATAAACATAATAAACTCTTATTAAATTATAATCTTGTTTATCAAATCATTTAGAGTAAAATGCCAAAATGGTCCCTAAGTTTAGGTTTTTTTGTCATTTCGGTCAAAAAAATGAAACATTTTGCATTTGAGTCCTTAAGTTTCATTTTTGTTGCCATTTTAATCTAATTGACAAACTAGGTTATAATTTCTTTTAACTTCTCCCCTTTTTGTCATTTTCCTCATTTAAATGAAGGGTATAATCGTCATTTTTTGTCATAATATATTTTAATTATAAATGAGGAATACCGGCAAGGGGGGGGGGGGGGAGCTAACAAAAAATTCTAATCCAGATTGCCAATTTGATGAAAATAGCAACAAAAATGAAACCTTAGGGACCTAGATGCAAACAGTTTTTTGGACTAAATTGACAACAATAGCCTAAACTTAGGGTCCATTTTGGCATTTTACTCAACCATTTATATTTTTCCATACTCTATCAAGCACAAATTTTACTTTCAACTCCAATTGACCAACTTCTCAGGCACATTTTAAGGTTATATTCTATTATTTGTTTTTATATATTGAACAAATCAACAACAAAATAATTTGTTTTTAGAACAAATCAACAACAGAATAATATTTATTTGACATAAACAAACAAACTATTGAAACAACAATTGATCATGATCATGTAATAGACCAGAACACATAAAACAAATCATATACAGACTTATTTAACATTTATTTAATATAAACATACTATTGAAATATCAAGAATCATTTACTATTTACAGACTCATTTTAACACTTCAATGTGACATTTTCATCAATAGAATGATTTTCTAGTTTTCAAGCAACTCGAAATATACATGCCGAGTATACATTGCTAGGCAAACATTTGATCGTCGTTTACATACTCAACGAGTACATTAAGGTTGTAAAAATGTCTGATGCTTGAACAATATGATGGATTCAAAGTTTAACTTAATGACTTTTGTCAAGTTGTTAAACATACGATCGTCTTTTACATACTCAACGAGTACATTAAGGTTATAAAAATGTCTAGCTAATCAACCCAATATCATATTTATTTGTTATTTTCATCTACAAAACTACACAATACCTTGACTCAATATTTTGCCTTAGATGTTAAACTTGTCATGTGCAAGAATCCATTAATGTTGTTAATGATATCTGGATGATATATCTGTATAAGTGTATATCATGTATACATCACTAAGAGCATTCACAATTGATTTTTTAAATTTATGTGAGTGAGTTAGGTATTTTATAAGGAATGGTCCTGGTAGTTTTAAATGAAAAAGAGAGAAAATTTACCGTTCATCTGTAAATATATGGGAACACTGTTCACCCCTTATAATTTTTTAATATTTTTGAAAGTGGTTGTGAGTGGAGGAAAGAAAAAATATAATGATAAAAAATATTTTAATTAAAAAAGAGAGTAAATATTGTGATTTTTAGTGTTATTATATGAATATGGAATAAAGAATTCACCCTAAAATGCAGTTAGAACATTTGTGTTATATGATAAATATATAAAAAATATTTTTTAATTAAAAAAAGAGTAAATATTATGATTTTTAGTGTTATTAAATGAATATAAAATAAAGAATTCACTCTAAAATGCAGTTAGAACACTTGCGTTATAAAAGTGGAACAAGAGGATATTAAATGAATATAAAATAAAGAATTCAATCATGGAGGAATGATTTTAAAAATAATAAACAAATCAAATGGAAAATTTGTGAGGTTTGGAAGATATTAATGACCAAGAGGATATGCCTAAAAAGGGCTAAAGATGAATTATTTTTGCACAAAAAATATCTTGCATTGATATGGAAACAACAAAGAAAGGACACATGCCGACATAGGCCCTATTTTGGGCCCATCAAGGCCCATACTCCAACTTTAATTTAAGAAAGGTTTAAAATTTTAGATTACATATTATACTTTAGGGCTCAAGAAATCAAAAACCATTTCTATTGAATATATACGAGTTCAATCAGTGCATCTAGCTTACAATGTTTATAAACACTAGCATATGATCCATTCACAATGTTTACAAACACTAGCATATGATCATATACAACAATCAAGAATGGGGTAATACCAATCACCTAACGGTGCATATACAGCCCCATGACTTTCTAACGTGGAGGTCATTGGTTAAAGTTTCATTTGAAGCAAAAGTTAAATAGATAATTTGAGGTTAGTCAAGGGTTTTATCACAGTGGACTTTTGGACAGTAGGTTTCCTCTGGAATGGTGGCGATCTAGGTCGCTAGCGCCATCTGCGTTCGCGGGGTTGGGTGGCCTTTTGCCATTGTGTTTACCCTGGTGATCGGGCTTATGTTGGACGTTAAAAAAGAAAAGAAAAGAATGGAGTAATGATCTAATGATTATCCGTAGGGGTGTGCAAAAAACCGAAATAACCGACAAAACCGAACCAAATAAAAACCGGTGGGTCGATTAATGTTTTTTTCTGAAAACCAAAAGTAGCAGGTCGGTTATGGTTATCAATGTTTACATACCCACTGTAACCGAACCGAACCGACATGTAGTAAAATCCTTGTCGGATTTAGGACTTTCCAACATTTTTGTAAAATACTTGATGTTTTTGTTGAATGTTTTTAGTAGTTATTGGTTATTTCATATCGTTTTTGGTTGAATATTTTTCATAGTTATTGGTTATTTCATATCGATTTCATTGAATGCTTATATGAATTTGTGGAATATTTAATATCACTTTGTTTGAATATTCGGCAATAATATTATAGATTATATGTATATTTATATTGTGTAATATGCTAATATATAGAAATATGTAATAATTAACAATTTATTTTATTTAAATAATTGAGCTATTTTTAGTTAGGACTAGATTAGCGGTTAACCACCCATAACTGACCCACTATAATCGTGAAAACCGATTAACCATAACATAACTGATTGGTTATGGTTATGATTATCCATTAACCGACATCACGGTTATAGTTATGATTTTGGCCAAAAACTGATCCAAACCGACCCATGTACACCTCTAATCCGTAACTGAGGGGTTTAGAGCTGTAATGAATAACTAATTAAAATCTATGATTGATCGATACAACGTAATAATGCATTACCTAATAAAAATCCATTATCTGGTAACAATTTTCTCCCATGACCCCACCCATCCAAAGAGTCCATATTTCGTATCTGCTTTTCTAGATGGTTTTTGTGTATATATGCACCACAAGAAAGAGGCAGCTTAGCATCTAACTAATTTTAGATAAGTGTATCACTAGAACCAGGGGCGGATCAAGTCCATATTTATGGGTTTTCAAGAGCCCAGTGCGTATGAAAAAAATAGAAATTGAAAAAAAAAAATTAGTGAAAACCTTATAGAATTTAGAAAAAAAATAGTGAGAATTGATGAGAATTTACCAAAAGAAACCCATTAGAATAAAATCCTAGATCCGTCACTGATAAGAACCATACACATATTTATATTTTTTATTTTAATTGTAATACGTATAACATTTAATTAATTGTTTATCTCATTATCCTTCTCTCATATGATTATCTTCCAAACACTTTCTCTTCATAAAACTGTTTATATATGAAACAGGCAATATTAATATAAGTATGAATACTAATAATATCGTCTTTATATTAGTGTTATATTATTAGTCTATTAGACACATGCCCACACATACACACATATATTAATATATCTAAGTAATCATATCATTACATTATTAAATTATATAAAATATATTGTTTAAAACTAGTATTGGACCTCACGCTTCACGGCGGGGTCGTAGAAGGGTGCTGGCGATAATGTATTTGTTACATGATATATTGATAATATATATTATAGATCACGACGGTAAAAATAAGCAATCAATATGGTTATGTAAACATGTCTAAAGTTATAGGTTATATAAATAAATAAAAAATATTTAAATTTGTTACATGGTATATTGAAGAGTTAACATCGACCATATCGATTTTTATCTAAATAATGGTAAAATAAGCAAGCAATACGATTAATAAACATGTCAAGGTTAAAAAAGTTACCTTTAATTATAATAAGGGAAACAATAATAACTAAAATAAAAAAAGAACTAAACTTACAAAAAATATAAAAGAACAAATATATGTTAGAAAATTAATTTTGTTAAACTTCAACGGCCGTATGATAATTCTATTAAAGTTTAGTGTTGGAAACGTAAATCGTTTATAGAAAAAGATTTATCATCATACTTTGGTATATAAATATATTAAAGTTAAAACTAAGAGTTAGAACGTAAATTAACTATATAATAATAATAATAATAATAATAATAATAATAATAATAATAAAATACACAAACTAAAATGAAGAAATAGGATTTAGTAAACAATTTGAAATGTTATTATACACAATGATAGGTCATAGGTGGGTGTGAATAGTAGTGGGCTTTTTGATAGAACTGACCCAAAACAAAGCCTGCAACTAACCCTTAGTTGGCTGGTGAAGTGTGAAACTCACAATTTAGTGAATTTATATTGAGATAACTTTGTTAAATAGTAACCAATTTTCATAAGTGTTCTAATTAAGTCACTCATAATTATTTTTGTTTCAATTAGGTCACTAAAGTTTACTTGATGTTTCAACATAGAAGGTCATTCATCCTAAATGGCATTTATTTAATTAAGTTTCCTTTTTTAAATATGTTGACATGCCTTATAATTGCAACAAAAATTTAAAAACTACAAAAAAAACTATTTATTTATGAATTGGTATATTATTTATTTATTTATTTATTTACAAATAAAAATATTAATATATGCTAATGTGGATTAAAAATTAATTATATATTATATAATTATACAACAGAAAACTTATACGCAACCCTCTTCCCTGCAACTTTCCTTAGTAGATGTCGGTGACGGATCAAAGTTCCGAATTGATGACCACAAATGATATATTAATACTTTTCTTTGCTAAAGCACAAATAAAACCTATGATATTTTCATGAGGACATTAGTTTACATTCTTCACATTGATAAGAAACCTACTTTAAGAATTCTCACATTTTTTTACTTCTAAAACTTGCAGACTAATCGCTCCATCAATGTGGATGAATGATAGGGTCAATGATGTAGGGTTTTTTTATTTGGATATGGAACATCAATCGATGATCATCAGTGATCTAGATGTTGTTTTGATTTGATTATTTGATCTATTTTGTTAATTAATTATTTTAGCATGTTTATAAAAGTTAAATAAATATATAAATGTCACAAAGAATAGTTTACCTGCTATTCAGGTAAATTATATAAGATTAGAACATAAAATAAACTTTAATGACTTAATTGGAACAATTTTTTTTAATAGTGCCCTGATTAGAACACTTATAAAACTTGATTACTATTCTGTAAAATATTCTCATTTACATTTGATGGAGCTAGACAATACAATATATTTTATTTTTAACCATTTTGTTTTTTAGGATACTTTTTAAGATACAAATTTTACAAAATTACATGTCTATTGTTACGACGAGATTATTTTTATTTCGTCTTAATATAAATATTACTTAAAGTAGAGTTGTGAATATTAATACAAGCGGCCAAGCACAAAAAGTATATGCCATGCTACAATCGGAGTTTAGTTTTTCCTACATATAAAGCAATGCCGATTAATTTTGAGTGTTTTAATAATATAATATAATATGTTAAAATATGAATATACCGATGAGACATGTTATTGTTATTGATACGGGTAATGGTATTTGTTACGGTTTTTTTAATATTCGGTATAAATTTTGTTGAAAAATGAGTTGAATTCAAAAATCCAAAGTTTTTTTTGTATTGTAAGCCATAGCGAATGCCGGTACAATATCGGTACCATGAGAAACCGAACTGATACCAACAGAACATCGGTACCAATATCGGTGTTAACGAAACTAGTATCGTTTGCGTTTTTATTGTTATTCATTAATGTAAAAAAACGAGTTGATATCCTTTTGAGAATAGTACGACTTATTATTATTATTACTATTATTTTTAATTTAACAGAGTTATATTCATAATAAAGTGTGTGTGTGTGTGTGTTTGCATCGTAAGCTATAGAGAGTATGTACTGTAACAATGTCGTGATAAGCAGGACATAACTGACCGGCCAACATCAGTACCGGTATCAGTATTATTGGAACCGATACTGTTATTTGTTTTGTGGTTTTCAATTGATGTAGAACACATGTCGAAATCATTTTGGAAATAAACAACTTTATTTTTTGAGTTTTCTTTGTCAGTTACTATAGCGAGTATTGGAATCATAGTGAACTGAACCAATAGCGACCAAATTCCAACTGTGTAGCGTTAGGGATTTCCACTTGCTATAATTATACACACTCGCACTTGAGCTTGGGAGTTTGAGAGCATTGGAAAGCTTAGGCCATTATTATTAGGTTAAAAATGAAAGAGTTAAACTGGGGAAGTCGAAAATTGAAGTGTTCGTCGTCTTTATCGAAGTCAAAGTCCAATCGAAGTGTCTTTTTTTGAACGATAAGGAACGACGTGCCAACCACTGTGACACCGGACGCTGTGGCCAAGGTCGACTACTCGACCGCCGCCAGCCCCTTGGCTCTCCCAGATGCGCGGAAAACCCGACCTCCACCCGCCTGAAGGCACGACAGTGGAATAATCGGTAAAACCTCGCCTTCCATCCAAGACGAACAGGCGCCACCCGTATTCGCTCTTCACCTGGATGTCGCAAAAAATAATGGGGATAGTGGGAGTCGAACCTGGGTCACACAGAAACATCATGTCTTTCCCCAACCACTCCACCACTACCTCATTGACAATAGAATTGAAAGTGTCTTTTATGTCTATTCTTAAATTCTTTATGTTTGAAACGGTGAACAACACACAATTCCTTAAAATTTACTTCTAAAATTCACATGTCCATTACGTGATCTAATATCACTAAGCAAAGCAAAGAGACACGTCTCTCCTTGCAGGGGCGCAAGTTAGTAAGTACCGGGGTGCACCCGCCTTCTCCAATAATTCGGTTAGAAGGGTATAATTTTCGATTTTTCGTCTGAAAATTTTAAAATTATATAGGATCGCCCCCAATTATTTTACCTAAATATTTATACAATATATAAATCAAAGTAAAGTTTGTTACCACTTTAAATCTTAAAGGTCGTCAGGCTGAGTTGTAATTCTTCGTCCAGGTTCCATTTATCTCGTATCATTATATATATATATATATATCGGTTCAAATGAAAACCATCCCCAGTTGTGAGAACCGTGAAAACCACTCTTCACCAATCAGGTCATGCCACCTATACACTATTATTTTAAATCTTAAAGATTATTTTGCTAATTTACTCAAAATGTCATGTCTTCTCTCTCTCTCTCTCTTTAAAGTCTTATCAGACTTTTCGATTAAAGTCTTATCAGACTTTTCGATCCGTCAAAATGTCATATCTACTCTCTCCCTCTCTCTGTTAAAATCTAAAAAAAAATTGTTTTTTGGTAAAAAAATCTATTGTACATAAAATAATGATATGTCGGTGCTTCTTTCTGATTAGTCAATTTGACTTTCTTTTTCCAGAGCAAAATTTTGTTAAGTTGCAACTTTTAATTATGTGACACCTCACCCTATAAGGATGCCTTATAACACAGTTTATACAAAGAGTGCTTATTTTATTCATTAACAACTTACTTTACAATGTCTGGAAACTGAAATACAACATCTGATCAGACTAAACCTAGTCTGTCATTTCAAATTCATTAACAACTTACTTTACAATGTCTGGAAACTGAAATACAACATCTGATCAGACTAAACCTAGTCTGTCATTTCAAATTCATTAACAGCTTACTTTACAATGTCTCAAAACTGAAATACATCTGATCAGATTAAACCTGGTCTGTCATTTCAAAACTTCCACCATATTACACCATCTGGGATATACAGTCCAACTATAAAGAGTCGAGGTAAACTATTCCATCGTACTATTATCAGCCTGGATTATCGCTCAAGTTCATGCATCATTACCTGTGACACATGCTTAAAAGACGTCAGATATAACTGGTGAGTTCATGAATATACACGAGTTATAAATCATATTATTTCACCATAACTTTGTACCCCCCCCCCCCATATCATCATAACCAACGTCAACACGTGACACATCATCATACAGTTAATATCACTACATCGACCGGTGTAGTACCAGACGAATCCCGCCCAGCAACACGTATAAAGGACCACAAATATCGTGTGTATGAGTTCACAAGTTATGCACATGCGTACAACATTCATGTTATATTATTACAATTTAGGACAAGCATGTTCACATTTCGAAAACATTCATAAAACTCACCTCTTGCTAGTTACGTAACAGTTGATACTAGTTTCTAGTATATTCAGATACTATCTCAAGGTCCTGACACAAATTACATAATCCTTCGTTAGGTGGCGGTTCCTCTAACTAGTTATTATCATGGTCGGATATTGGCTAACCCTGCCTTGTTTAAGCATGGGTGATCAGTCCATGCCTAACTAAGGCTAGGCTACCTAGTACCCACCCTAAAAATAACCCTAATACCTAAAAAAATAATACTAATATTACTAATACTAATATTAATTGTTAAAATAAATAAAAAATAAATGCTAAACATAAACTAAACGAGAACATACCTTAAAACTATCTACGACAATTTGATGTAGAGTCTCCCTACTTCTGCTCCTACTCGTACTCCAAAGACGACCAGTAACAACACCCAATGAAGTATCGTATCTCAGGATTCTCTATAAGAGAGCGTTCCCCTTATAGAAACTATACTCTAAATAACACCTATATGTTTCTATTTATAAAATGAAGCTAGCAGCTCCTTTATTACATTCTGTCGATGTGGGATGAAATGTCATGCTTGCTAGCCTACTTGCTTCCTCACGGCAACTAGCAAAGTTGGTAAGTTTAGTTTTATTTTATTTTTATTATTATACTACTTCAGCTGTTTCACTTATTTTTTTATAACTTTTAGAATATAGCATTTTATAAAACGATGAATATGTCATTCGAACGAGCGTATTTTTATCTACGTTTTAACCTAAGTTTCATTAAAAACGAAGTAGGTTCAAATATAATATATTTTATTATTATAGTTAAACGATATCGTATAATACTAATTGCTCGTCTAGATATTTCATACTCCAATTGACCATCTAATTCGTTACTTACCTGCTCAACAATATATGAAATATAAACCTTTAATTATAATCTTATTGGTTCACAAACAGGATGTTACAAATTAGTCATTATTGTGTATTGTGCTGTAAAAAATATAGGTTAGTTTGATATGGTTGGTTTTGGTGCGAAGAAAAAAAAAATAAAAAATTTTCTTTTACTTTTCATTTTTATACCCACACTATATATGTGATACAAGTTTTTAATAATTTTACTAATTTGGTTTTTTTAATACGTTTGTTAGCTTTCTTAAAAAAACGAATACGTAGTTTGCTTAATTTTTCGGTATTGTAAACATACGAGAGTCGGGCCGATACCGTGACGAACCGAATCGAATTCACGTCACAGAGGGTGGGTAATCCCACTAGTTATTTGTAAAAAAGTTTAAAACCGTAAAAACAATTGACGTAAAAAATATTTTAAAACCGGGTAGTAAAAAAAATTTATACCAGCGCGTAAAAAAAGTTTTAAACCGACGCGTAAAAAAACTTTTATACCGGCGTGTAAAAAAGTTTAGAACCGGCGCGCAAAAAGAGTTTAAAACCGTGCGTAAAAAAAGTTTAAAACCGCGCGTAAAAAAGTTTAAAACCGGCGCGTAAAAAAAGTTTAAAATCGCGCGTAAAAAAAGTTTTAAACCGGCACATAAAATTTTTTTAACATGCGCGTTAAAAAAATTTAAAACCGCGCATAAAAAAGTTTATAACTGACGCATAAAAAAAGTTTAAAAAGAGGCGCGAAAAAAAGTAAAAAACTGCACGTAAAAAAAAGCTGAAAACCGCGCGTAAAAAATTAACTGAGAATTAAAATTCATATTTAAAACAAAATTAATAATTCATATTTAAAAAAATTAACTGAGAATTAAAATAAAAAATTACATGAGAATTAAAAGAAAATCAATAATGCATGTTTAATTAAAAAACAATTTAATTAATTAAAACGAAATCAATAATCATAACAGTTATTAAAGCTATAGTAAAAAGACCAATATGCCCCTTTGTCACTAAAAAACAAAATGTCATTAATAAAAACACAATCATTATATTGTTTTATTGTCTTTTAATCTCATCCATTAAAACAAAATTGAGTAATGGCTAATACTGGTTCCTACAGTTCTCACAACTTAAGGTGGTTCTCATTTTACCCATCCTCTAATATATATATATATATATATATATATATATATATACACACACATGAGATGGGTTAAAATTCAAACCACCATGAGTTGCGAGAACTTTTTGATCCGTGGCGAGTTTGACCAAATTTTTTTTGCACAAACGTAGATGAATTTGTTAAAAACACATTTGTAAAAAAAATTAAAATAAATTGTCAACTCGGTAGTTTTGACTGATGCAAGTTTTTTTTACGTCTGACATAAAATTTAAATTTAAAATTTACGCCTGACGTAAAAAAAAAACTTGTGGTGGTTAAAACCACCGACTTGACAAATTTTTTTATTTTTTTATAAATGTGTTTATAATATTTTCATTTACGTTTGTGCAAGAAAATTTTGGCCCAACTCGCCCCGGATAAAAAATTTCTTACGGTTCTCACAACTCGTGGTGGTTTTCATTTGAACCGAATCCTATATATATATATGGTAGGGATCCTAAGAGACTTGAGAAGCATTCTGGACAATACATTTCCCCTAAGCTTTTTGTAATATACGCATATGTATAGTTTAAATATATACATATATGTATATTGAATTCTACACATATGTATATAGTCAATTGTAAACTATACATATGTGTATATTTCGAAAAGCTTTGGAAAAATGTGTGGTCCAGAATACTTCTCAAGTTTCTCAATTAGCATAATGCTTCTCACATAATCCTAACCCTATATATATATATATATATATATATATATATATATATATATATATATATATATATATATATAGTGGAGGGTTCAAATGAGAAGAAATTCTTTGTAAGAAGAAAAATGAAGAAATTTCAACCAATAGAAATGCTTCATTAGACTTCATTTAATATTTGTACTTAATGTAACTATAAGGGTATATTGGTAAACTTACATACATCATTAATTGGTAGTTTCATCTTTAATAACTGACCATATTAAATTTGTAACTTATTTTTAAGATATATTTTTTTTCTCAAAAAATAAAAATAAAAATTTATTTATAGTGTAGGATAAATACGAGGTGTGTAGGACAAATTACGAGTTGTGTATAATAAATTTTGAAATGTGTAGCATAACTTTTGATGTGTGTAAGGAAAAAATTATAGTGTGGAGGATGATAGTCTTTATAACTAATTAATTAGTCAAACATAATAATAAATGAGAGGAGTTATAAACTAATTAACATTTTTCCATATGCCATTTTCTTCTTTTTATTCTCAATAAAATTTTCTTCTCAAATGACATTCCCCTATATATATATATATATATATAGAGAGAGAGAGAGAGAGAAAGAGAGAGAGAGGGAGTAAAGTTCACGTACAAATAAAAATGAACGTACAAAAGGCTTGAAAAAGCCAAAAGAGCGCGGTGACATTTTTGTAAATATTTGGTCGTAGGGTAATTATCAAAATTACCCTAAAAGATCATTTGTAGAGTAATTTTGTAAAATGTTCCTGTAGAACAATTTTGATATTGTGGAGTAATTTTGCAGAGTATCATAATTACTCTACAAATGATCTTGTATGATAATTTTGATTTTGTAAGGTAAATTTTTAGACTGTCATAATTACTTTATAAATGATTTTGTAGAGTAATTTTAAATTGTATGTTGTTTGAAAAACTTGAAGAGTAATTTTGATACACTTGTAGAGTAATTTTGATAATTACCCTACAAGATCCAAAATCACTCTACAAGAACATTTTAGAAAATTACTCTAAAAGATCAAAATTACTTTAAAAGAACATTTTACAAAATTACTCTACAAGATCAAAATTACTCTACAAGAACATTTGTAGAGTAATTTTGATAATTACCCTACGACCAAATATTTACAAAAATGCCACCACGTTTTTTCAGCAAAATCTTCGGTTCGTACGTTAAGTTTATTTGTATTTGATCTTTAGTCTATATATATATTGGTCTTTTGTTTGATAAGCAATATATCGTTTTTTATGTGTAAGAATGGATACTTTGAATAAATATTTTTTTTAGTTTTATTTGGACCCATTATTATTTGACCCGACCCGAATCGAATAGCTGACCCGAAACTTAACGATAGGAAAAAAGATTTGGGTCCCAGGAGTTTACGCCCTCTCGAAACTTTTAGTCAAGCTTCGCCCTACCTTCTTTTGAATCCGGTTATCCAAATTCGAAGCATCAATCTGATTTAATGAGCACTAACTGTCCCTTTAGTTATGTTATTAATCAAATCTGAAAATTTTCACGGATCTCTTATTTGTTAATAATTGATTCCTCTATGTTCTTTATCTATGCATATTGTGAAAGAAAATACTGAAAGTTCTCTACTTATCTTGGTTCGTTCTTTCTTTATTTTCTTGGTTGTCTATATATTGTATTTTTTAGATTCCTGTGTCATGTCATTTATAAGTGGGTTGGTTCGTGCAAAGCGACAATTAAGTGTCACCGACATTTTTTTGTATAGCACAAATTTAACTTAACTTGCCTTAAACACTGATTATATTAGGTATTATTATTATGTAATTATATATTTAAGTATTTAAAGAAGATCATACTGCGTGATGCAGCGGGTGTCATCGAGACTCTTTTAGAGAGCGCAATCTAACTCGACCTGCTTTAAACACTAACTAAAATTGGGTTATTAATATTATAAATACTTAGTAATTATATACTTAGTTATATATGTGTATTATTATTATTATTATTATTATTTAGCAATTATATATTTAAGTATTTAAATAAGATAATAGAAAATTACATTTGGGTATTATTATTTGAATAAGATAATACTCAATTAAAACCTAGTGAATTAGCCCACACGATGTGGCGGGTGTCACAGTCTTTTTTTGAAGAGCATAATCTAATTAACTCGAAACACTAATTATATTTGGGTATTAATATTATTAATATTATAACTATGTAAATATTTAGTCATTATATACTTAAGTATTTAAATAGGATAATATTTAATTTAAATAGTATTTAGTTATAAAATTATAAATAGTAAATGTAAATTTAAATTTTAATTATATATAAGATAATAGTTAATGTGGTAAATTAAATTATATAATTTGCATTAAATATGATATTAATTAGGAGAAGTTTATTAAACTAGTATGATGCCTACGCGCGTTGCGCCGCATGCACCTTTAGCACAGACCGTTTATATTCGAAATCGTTTATATTAGATACATATAATGGATATTATAAGAAATTCATACAAATTTATCAACAAAGAGCACACCATATGCATTCCATACATACATCATGCTACACATATGTAAAAATCTATGTTGACATTTGAAACCACCCAATCTATATCAATCACTTCTACTTAGCTATACATGAAAGTTTTTGTATAATGACCAGACTACTATTTTAATAAAATTTAAGAACCCCATTCGGAATTTTGTGTACTACCACAATATCCTAGCCTGTACAATAAATCCAATTGGGATTCCTGAATTTCATTGATCTTTTCCATCCTTGGTCCCATCCGGTTGCAGGTACCCCATCTGCTATTGGTGTTCCGTCCTCATCATCTACGACACTTGAGTGACGCTTGCATCCTGCCTGAGAAGGGTGGTGATGTGCCACTAATTATACATATTTATCATATGAATTTACCCCATTTATAAGTACTTTTAAGGCAATTTGTTGAGGAAACACTACCTAAATCGTTCATATTCAGTTTTTGTAGGATTTGAAAGTCCAAGATAAAAAAGAAGCAGGAAATAATGAAAACTGGACGAAAAACACGAAGTTTTCAGGAAGCACCCCACGTACCCCATGGTGCACGACTGTGCCTATCGCCTCAGCCTGCCTTTTGAAAGAATAGAAAAGATTAGATAAGCGTGGTGGCAAAAAAGAAAAAAAGTGTCGTGCACGACCGTGCATCCCCATGCACGCTTATGCATCCCTATGCACGCCCGTGTTCCTGCTAAAGACAAATCAAACAAGACAGAAGTTGGAGCCCAAAATTACAACCGTTATTAGCCTTGTTGAACACCTCACCATGCACGAAAATCTTTGAACGAAAATGTTTAGGAGGAGGATAGTGACGTCGACTACGAACTCGAGAAAGTTAAACAACATATAGTGGGGAAGCTGAGAGGGGTGAAGAAGAATATGAATTCAAAGATAATAGAGTTGGTAAATCCCTTCTTGAGAAATGTAAGACAACAACTTGTGTAGAAAAACCCACGTGGACGTCCAACTTTAAAGGTTCAACACCAAAAAAAGAGTTCATTTGTGGAACTTCCCAGACAGAGTTTCTTTTCAACACAAGACAGTTATGGTCACTCCGGGCTTGTTACAACATAAGAGTCATACCAGGCACCTGCGAGGCATAGCTCGTTTATCGAGACAGACTGTCTTTGTCTATGGCACCGACGTTCATCGACGAGCTTGTGAAGGGCTCTAGACAAAGGAGAAGGAAAAGGCAAAGCCTCAAAAACCTTATCAATAGAAAACACACATGTTCTACCTTTCTTTCCTAATGCCCAAAATAACCTCCTCAACCATTACAAAAAGTTCATTCCACATTGCTTCTATCCATACCTTACGCATATACACGATGTGCAGGGCGATGGGAATTGTGGTTTTCGAGCTATAGCCATAGGTTTGTCGCTTCATGACATGGAGTGGCTGTTGATACGGGGGAGCATCTTGGGGAGTGCAACCGATACTACGACTTATGGAACACGATAAATGATGTTGAGTTTCAAGACTCTTGATATTCCTTAGATTGGAACGACACAGAGCCTGCACCTGGTGATAAGTGGCTACAAATGCCATTCACGGGACTCTTGATAGCTAACCGATGGAATATCATCTTTCACTTAATAACCAAAATTGGTTGTTCTACTTTTTCCCCTTATTTACATCAGCTGAAACGAGTATCCCTCATCAAACCGTTTCAATCATCCATGTTAACAAGAACCATTTTATCCACATTAAGTTGCAGGGAGATTATCCAATGCCTACCCCATCAGGTTATTGGAAACAACCAACAAAGAATGCAATTGCAGAAACTTGAGAAAACATGTATGAAGAACGTGTAGTGCGATATAAGCAGATCGTCGATGAATATAAGATAGTAGACTATGTGGATTTAGGATATTTATAATTGTAATGTTTAATGAAAATCTATTACTTATTGTCGTTTTATGATTTTGATTCTAATCGAGGTGTTTGTTATAATCCATTCAACAATACGTTTACCTTAAATCGTCTTTATAACAAAAGGTTAAATAAATTGTATTGTATACGGGTCGTACAACATTATACAGCTCGTATACAACATGAAAACAATGCTCTTGTAACTTGTTTACGATCGAATAAAAAATAAAAATAAATGGTATATACGAGCCGTATATATGTTATTGTGGTAGTATATTATCATATACGACCACAAATCCATTATCACTTTCCAATTTTCACAAAAATTCTCTTGGTATTTTCTCGGCACGTCTAGCGTTCTTGGACCGTTTGTGATGTTTCTACCATTTTCATCTCGTACGGTACGTTTCTAACTCCCGTTGCAGAATAGAATTTGTGATTGCGTAACTTGCTAATAATCTTATCGTATATCATAGATTAGTATAACGAATTTTGATACCGTTGATTGTTAGAAAAATAAAAAACTGAAACTCGATTTATACGGTCATATAATGTGTATACGATCGTATAAACTTTGAATATTCAAAGTGTATACGATCGAATACACATTCTAGGACCATAAACTCTTTGAAAATTCATAGTGTAGACGATCGTATACACTGTGAATTTCCATTTTTTAATATTTGTGTTGACTACGATTTGGATAATACGTGTATACGAAAAGTATTTTTCCGTATACAAGGCGTATAAACACGGTATACGTTGCGTATAATACTTGTACGGACCGTATACGTGGCGTATAATACTTGTACAATAGTCGTATAACAATAGTCGTATAATACTTACCATTTCGTGGTTGTTATTGTTTACAAACGATACGACTGAGTCATCGACTGCAGGGTCATGATAGCACGGAGCGGGTCACCCAAAATGACATATTCTTCTTGCACGACTTACTTACCGGTGGGGCGGGGACTTGGCATACAATTTCGTCGTATACTTTGCCGAGGATGCTTCGCAGGGTTTCCAACCACATCTCCTGCGGGCGCTTTGTCACTCACTTGGCGGAGTTTTACCACATCTTGACCCCAAAGCGGGCTTTATCGATGTCTGTTTCACATGTGGTTGATCTGGTTGGTAGGGCCACAACAGTCTTGATGAAGATTGCCCATAAGGTGTTGCCGGACAAGCGCCGGGTGATTTAGTCGTTAGATGAGGATCGTACGGAGTGATAACTCAGGCAGCCACTCCCGGATGTTCAGGATGAGGTTGAGGGTGACAAGGGTAAGGGCCAGGGCGGCGGCCGGGAGGGGGGGTTTGATGTTGTGGTCGACAAATTGTAGGCAAATGTGGATGAGGCACAGGTTGATCGCCCGTACGTCCGACGAAGTGTGAGACCACATATGATGCCTCCGTCAGGTTTAGAGGAGAGATTGGCTCGTGTCGAGGCGGACGTAGTTGTCGTACGGGTCGACGTATCTGCTATACGGAGCGACATACGGTGGATCACGGAGGCAATTATTGCAATGCATGCTAGCGCGACCCTCCTCCACGAGCAGGTGCTGCACCACCATCGTCGTCGCCATCGCCACAGTAGCGGCTTATTGTATTTTTCCTTTTGTTGTTTTTGGTCTAAAACATTGTAAATGTCATTTGTAAATATTTATCTTATGTTTATCTTTATTTTGTTTGTTTGATGATTGTTATCGTATTATTTATCTTATGTACATTTTGTTGTTAGTTTATCATGATTGTTAGACTAAAATGCTATCATAACATAATCAGCGGTATATTACAAACTCGTAACGTAATCCGACATATCTAACTAATATGGTGGATGCTATTACAACATAATCGGCGACATATGGCAAACTCGTAACATAATCTCACATATCTAAATAAACGACAAAATGATCATTTTCAATAATAAAGTCGAAAAATATTCAGCACTTGTATATCAACAAAAACTCATTGTACATTTTCAGTTTTATAAATTTACAAAAAGGTGAATATTTACGAGTCATATACGGTTATACGGCTCGTATACATGTGTAAAATCCTCAAAGCTGATCAAAAACCCATCAAAATATTACAATTTGGTCGTATAACATTGTATTGGTCGTATATGAATGTATACAACCCGTATACAGTGAGACAAAAAAAATTCCCTTGCATTTAGGTCTGTAAACTAACCGAACGAACACGAACAAGGCCTTGTTCGTGTTTGTTCGTTAAGAAAATAATGTGTTTAGGAACGGTTCATGAATACTTACCGAATGAGATTTTATGTTCGTTTTCGTTCATTAAGGAAAGGAACGGTTCACAAACACAAACGAACACAAATAAAATGGGCAAAGGCGGCATGGGCTAGAGGTGGATGGCGGGAGGGAGCGTCGCTAGACCTTAAAGCCCTAATCGTGAAATGGGGGTTGATAGTATTTGTCGATATGAATTATGAACAATGAGAAGAAAAAAAGGAAACGGTGCATAAACTAGGTGACAATATAGTTTCCTATTTTATATGTTAGGGTGATAAAATAAATAAGAATTAAAGAATATAAATAGTTTTAATAACATAAATAAATATACAACAATCTTTAATGAACAACATAAATAAACGAACATTAACGAATATTCATGAATACAGTACCAAATGTTCACGAACACAATTGAACGAATGTGGCATCCGTTCGTGTTCGTTCATTTAACTAATTGAACGAAACTTCTTGTTCATGTTCGTTCATTTATTAAACAAACAAACATAAACGAACTTCCAGCCGAACGGTTCACGAACTGTTTGCTGAATGTTCGGTTCATTTACGGGCCCTACTTGCATTTATTTATGTGCAACATTCTTGTATACGGACAGTATAACCCTAAATGACTCATATACATTAAAGAGTGTGAAAATAACATTTTTAAAATGTGAACTTAACAGGAGACTAATCTAATCTAATCTATCTAAATCTATTAAAAGAGCAATGGAATGAATAATGTTTTAACGGAAACAATAACATCGTTTGACCCTTTTCCTAGGTTTGTGTTGGGCTGAGAAACACGTGTAATTATGTGGCCTTACACTTGCCACACGGTTTAATTTACGGCGAGTTTAATTAAAAACTGACTTATATATATCTAAAAATGAAAATAAGACCGTAATAATTAGAAAGTGAATTGTGAAAAAAAATTATATATTTGAAAAAATACATCACATAGGCAGTAGAGGGTTCCTCACACTATGAGTGGAGTGGACTTTTTTCTATAAAGTTTTCCATGCGTCTTATTAATTATTTTTAAAGAAAATAATATAATTCAATTTTGAATAATTCTCATCGCTAAAAATGTTGATCTAAGCACGCGTCAAAACCTCTACGAGAACAAAAGTATATTTTTCTTTTAAACAACTCATTTTGTTTAGAAATTATATCCATTTGTTCAGAAAAAAAAAATTTGTATTTCGTTTTCTAAAAACGTTAAAAGAGAATACAAATTATTTGAGAAAAAAAAAAATAAAGAAACGAAGGGTGTTGATCGACTCCCCCCATTTTCATTTGAGTTACACATTTCCTTTCAAGCTTGTGAGCCCACTCATGGTCACCTTGCTCACGGCCCGCTTACGTGACATGGCACCAGGGCGGTATATCGTGAGCGTGGGCCTGACATAACATGGCGTTTCTTACAGTGCATGACCTGTTACATATGGTCTAAGAGTGAGATTGAGCATTTTCTTTAATTTGTGACATGATATGGTTGATATATGTTTTAATTGTTAGAACTTCGGTAGTGAAAGGTTATATGGCGCCTATCCTCAACATAGTGCCCAATGGCGCCTCCCCACACCGCCCCGAGGGGCGTTATATCACCTGAACTAGGTTGTCTCGCGAAAATTATAATAGGGTGAAAACATTTGCCTCTCACACACACACATATATATACATATATATATAACTTCATATCTACATAATCCCCCACTACATACGCATGTTATATAACCTCATTTTACCTCTATATTTCACTTTTTTACCATTTATCACACAATCCTTGATAAAAAAGGGTTATGTAACGTTACCACTACACATTGCGTTAATGTTGTCCGTCTGGAGAGAAGGGGAATCTTAAATCAAATTGTGTCTCTCAGCTCTTGAAGAACGATTTTGGGAAAACGAACAAAAATTAATTGATTATGTCCAAATACCAAGAATCCCATCATCCTATAATTTACAAGTACCTATAAAGATTGCAAGCATTAGTTTGAGATTGTGAACAAATATTTCCCCATGTTGAACTTACATGTCACTTGGTCCTAAAAGGGAAAAAAAGAATTTGAATAAGTGACAAGCACAATGATATAAAAATGTGATTTGTGAAGCTAGCTTTCTTCGGATAATTCGAGTCCCAGTCTTTAATCTGTTACAATATTTAATTTGTTAATGATCGATGTTATCATTACCAGATACTAAACCGCGTCAACTAGTTACACCCACGACCGCACAGGCCACGAGCAGACACTGTCATCTATAGAGTGTTTGTTTTTCTGAAGACGTTTCATTAAATATGTCTGCACGAGCTCTTCTTGGTGCAGACTTGGTCCAACTACTTTTAAGATCTTCTAAGATCTGCAGAGTGTTAAACACCACCACCGTCCATCACCACCATCCACCACCCACCACCACCATCTACCACCACCGTCCACCACCACCACCACCCACCGTCCACGTCCACCACCACGAGTTTATTTTAGAAGTCTACATACGTTAAAAACAAACAGTCTTTTTCTTACAGACTGCAGAGGTTTAAACCACCTATTCTTCTACAGAGGTTTGAACCACCTATTCTTCTACAGATGTTTGTATATGTGGTCCGTAATTGCAGACATTTACCTCTTAAAAGCAAACTGCACCTTAAAATGTATAGGAGTTAAGAGGAGAGGCTAAAGAAGTATGCAATTTACCTAAAGAATAAGAAACACTTCAGTGGAAGGTATATGGTACCAAATTAAAGATGCTAGTAAGAATATTGAATGGTGGACAAGACACTATGTTTTTTTGTGACAATATACGTAGGGTGGAAATTAAGAATACTAGTCAAAGAATATATAATTATATTGACACTAAAACAAAGTTTGATTTCAATAATGGAAGCTGCTTTAGCATAATCCATAGATTCAAGGAAACTTTATTGTACATGATTCAAAAGTTATATAAGACCAGTGGGTATGGGGTACAACATAGGCCCGTCCCCATACTGCCGCTCCGATCACCCCCATCCCCTTGCTCCGGCAAACCACTTGGCCCGGCAAACCCGGCAACCATTTGCCGCCCCTCCATCTCTCACACACCCCTATACATACATACATACACACACACATATATATATATATATACATATATAAATAGGCTTATCCCCTACCCCCTATGTCCATCCCCTTTAGGCCCATTCTCACACTTGTCCTACGTGACGCTGACGGAGCGACCCATCCTCTAACCATACCCACTAGTCTAATATGATGAATTAATTTTAGTTTTAGGTCCAGTTAGGTATTATTACTTTATCATTATTAGGTACCCTAGCCTAATTACTTCTTCTTTAGATCATGTTAGTGCTACATTTACTTTATAAGCAACAAGATTCTTTGCTTTTAGGAATATTTATAAAGATTCTTTTTAATTATTACTAGTATTTTGCCCCGAGCGTTACGCCAGGGACGATGCGTTGGTGGCAACAAAAACAATATGTGAAACATACAATGCCTAATACACAATTGTATAACACATGGCCTAAAACACAATGGTGATCGAAGTTTTATGACACAATGCCTGATAATGTGTACAATGTAATTTCTTAAAACACAATGCCTACATATCGCATAAAACACAATGCCTAAAAGACAATTCGCCGCAACACACAACAATATGACAACCACCGAGTTCCAATAGCAACCGAAACCAAACTTCCGCACGTTTAGTCGTAACCAAAATTCAACAATACCTTGTATTTTGATTCCTTTTTTTCTTGTATAAAGCTTCACTTCCTGTTTTTACTTTAATATAGCTACGTAATTTAAAGATAAGACGATAAGTTCTCAAGATAATACTATTAACTAAATAATAGCTTCCACTTTAAATGAATCATCTTAAGCTTTCAATTAAAATGTTTTGCATAAACTGTAACTATCCTGTCATATACCTAAAGGTGTATGAATCAATTTTTTTCAATAACCGGTTTCGGTTTTTAACCGAACCGGTTTTTTCATCTAAATCAAAAATCGGTTTTTTTAATAACCGGTTTCAGTTACTACTAACCGGTTTTCAAACCCACAACAGTAACCGTTTTTAACTGGTTTAATCCAAAAGAAACAGGTTTTTTACCGGTCAAAACCGGTTTTTTTAAAACCGGTTTCAAAGCTCAAGATCCCTAACCGGTATTACAACCACCGGTTCGTTTATAAAACCGTTTATAAAAAATCTGGTTTCGGTTTTTTTCCTAGTTTCGATTCTACGGTTTTTTTTAACACCTGTGTACCTTTTGCAACAACAAATATTTAATTCGTAGAGGCCATGGTTCCAAGACGGATTTCAAATCTTCTTAATCAAATCTAATACTTCAATAAACAATAAGATTATCCATATTCTAACCTCTCTTATCTCCGGAAAAAAATCCCTCACCGCCTCCTCACCATGATAGCAGCACCGCCATCAGAACACCGCTAAGCTTTACCGCCCTCTCTCTTTTCCAAAACACTACTATTTCATTCCCTCTTCCTTCTCCACTGCCACCACCAACACAACACAATCTGCTAGCCTTCATCGCCCTAACACCACCACCTATCCGCCATTGCCTCCGTTTAGACAGTCATAAAATCATCGGAAATGAACATCAGTCGACGAAAAGGCAATGAACACAACTCAGGTGTAAGCTTCGAACGCTGACGGCGACGCACTTTCTACTTTTTCTTTCTTCCCGCATCATTACCATTTGGTCTACTAATGCGGTACCTGCACGTCTTCTATATGTTACCATATATAAAAGAGTTTTTATGGTAACATATAGAAGACCAAGTAGATGGATGGACGGTCAATAGACAAATTAGACAGAAACAAATATTACGTGTTTTTACTGGAGTAGATGAATGTTCATATAGAAGGAAATTCTTTGATATCTGCATAACAACTATTACGTTAAGATTTAAGACCAAGCAAATGGTTTCATGAAATATACTTTACTGGTTGAATGTCAAGATCAACTTATATATCCAACTTTAATTAAATACACACATCCAACTTATGTCGTTGTCGTTGCCGTTTCCGGCATCGACGGAAACCTCCGGTTACAACAATGGCAATGGAGACAATGCTGCCGACCACCACACAAACCGGCGACCGGTTCCGGTAACCAAAATGGCAACGTCATTGCTCAGCCACTCTCGCTTCCGGTAACCAAAAATGCAACGACAGAAGCCCGTCGTTGACTCGCCAGTCTACCTCTCTTCTCCCGATTACGTTTCACTTTCCTTTCCTTTCACTATGTCTGTTTCTTTTTATATGAAAATGAATTACAATAATTATACTGTTGTTTAGAGCATTAAAAGGGTACGTGTAAAGATGATACACCACGTAAAAAGGTAAGGAGACGATGCAACAAATAAAGGCAGGAGAAATCGCTACAGTAATTTCAACAGATAATCTCAAGGTTAGAATTTAAATTTATTTATAATTATAATTATAATTATAATTTGAACAAATTAAAGATTCTTTATAACATGCCAAACTTAGTTAATTGCCCTATGAATAGACTCAATAAATCATTGGTTGAACCTTGAAGCTTTGCACATTCCAACCTATGTGTATCTCTAGACTGGGTTGATCTATGCTAAATTTTTGTGCTAAATTTTTTCGTCCTAATTAAAGTGTCGTAGAGGGTAAGATATATAGAAACTGCTAAAAATGAAACGGGTCAATCAAAGTGTGTGCCTTTAATGCGTTTATCATTTTTTGTAAGACTATTTATCTATAGAAAAGCTCAAGTTCGACAAATAGTGTTTTGGTCTGACCCGACCAGTTTAGAGTTTAAACATGTACAAAAGTTAGCTTTTTTGCCGTGTTCCCAATGCATCCGTTTTGCCACCTCTAATAATCAATCTGAAGTGGAACTAGTTTTCTTAAAATTATGCTCAACAGGTTAAGTTGCAATAATAATGAACAGGTGCTAGAAACTAAATAGCAAGTAATCAAACAACTACAGCACTTTTATCCTACAAACTTCAATAAATATTCCTTCCTAGCTACTAAATTAGCATAAAATCAAATCCTAAAACAAACAATATTAATACTAGATTATTGTTCCAAAGTCCTAGCAGTTCCCTTGAAAAACTGTACCCAAATGTCCATATTGTGGTCCATATGATGAGCTCCCTATCCCATGAAGTGGTGCCATCATTAATGCCATATTTGTTGCCACCTGCTGCTGGTTAGGGTGGCTCCATTGGTACAGAGCCGCTTTAGCCATGTGGTGGTACGGCGGTGGTTCTAGCGACGGTGTGGTGGTGCATTCACTTGGTGTTTGTTCCATGTCATGTCCCGGATAGTGATTTGTTTTTGTAGTTTGATTAAGGTGCACTGTGGTGATATCGTGAATGCTTGACCTCCGTTTATCTTTTCCTCCTGATAACTGGCGAATGAAG
This sequence comes from Scalesia atractyloides, assembly GCA_947069175.1. Lineage (NCBI taxonomy): Eukaryota > Viridiplantae > Streptophyta > Magnoliopsida > Asterales > Asteraceae > Scalesia > Scalesia atractyloides. Next base: position 4,837,359 of record CAMTDV010000006.1, on the reverse strand, counting down.
TATTTCTGAGCGTGACTTGCCACTTGCGTCGGTGTCCTAGTTGTCACGAAATTACGCGATATATTTCTCCAGTCCCCTTTACCATATTTCTTAAGCCCCAAAAGAAATTGCCTGAGATTTAAATCATAAAACAAAATGAACTAGATTTTTTTAACAATAATGTATATGTATGGACCATGGACCACTTCTTTTATGACTATCACATGCAATGCCAAGTTGTATTGTTCCCATTACCCATGTTCATAGTTTTTGCTAGGCAGGTTGGATAACGTGTCAAAACATAACTTATTTACCCAAAGTTTATAATTTTTTGATAATAAATTATCCATGTCGAATATGATTACAAAACTTACTTATATATTGTGTGTTTAATTTATTTATCCATAGATCCTTACTTTTTGGTTTACTCGTATGCCCTATAACATGAATCAATACATATCTAAAAGTTACTACCAACGATTAAAGGAAAACCGAGTTTTGGATAAATTTACCTATGCTCTTCTTCGGTCCATGGAATTCCTTTTTTCTTTTCATGATCAAGAATCCTGTTAGATTGACATCTTTTTCCTCCATGACTAAAAAGTTGTGGATGATTAATATTAGCCGCCCACTCTAGCCCGAAAGGATCATCGGGTACAACTAACACGCCTGCCTCTATATCACTAATATCTTCTTCCAGCTTCCTATACTGATTGATGACATCTGTGACCGATTTACCGGGGATCATGCGCGCCACATTGTGCCACCGGTCAGGTGTCTCCTTGTCAAACAAGGCTAATGCATCCTCAAACCTTTTGTTCTCTTGTTGGGTCCATTTGGTTCTCTCAAAGCCCATGAAATATGAGGATGAGTTGAGGATTTGGGTTCCTGGATTCATGTTTTTTTGTTAACAAGATTCAAGAAAACAACCAACTTTCCAACACATGAGGAAAAGTATTGAAGATCAAGTTATGAAGTGAAGACCAAGGGAGAGTTTGTCAGCAGCAAAAGTGTAAATGATTGAAATGAAAGGGGTATAGATCTGAATTGGCGGATATATGATGCCAAAAGAAAAGGGATGAAGAGGTGGTTAGATATGATTGGGTGGTATGTGTGTGTGGGGAAGATAAAGGCAGCCAAGAGTCTGTGATTGGTGAAGCAAGCAGATGCACATGGCTACTTTTTACATAAAATATAGAAAACAAGTTTGGCAACAGAAGTTGTGTTGACATTTAGCTAGCTGTGCAATAATTATGAACAGAAGTTGGCATCCACTAACAAAAGGTTGCTCTTCTTATTCTCTTTTAAATAAACTTAATATATATTAGATAGTAGAGTTTATTAGTTTAGTATGAATTTATGGATTCATTAGGTTGTTAGGGTTTTGTTATGTTTTCTGTATATTGTAACGAATCCTTCGATAATAATTCATTCAGTTATTACCATTTAATACTTAAAACACTATCATTATCATTTCTCTTTTAGCCTCCTACATCGTCTTATTAATCATAAAAGTTAGCGATATAATTTATACAGTTATGTTTAACAAATGAGTTATAAACATAAATACGGATCAATATAATGTTTATGGATCGGCCTAATCCAATACATTGTAACTTGAACCCGGTTTTACTCATTAGTTAACCCGTATGACCAATTTGTTGTAGATTTGTTGGATGCTAATGCTCCCTCCATCACACAAAAAAAGGGCACATGAGTATGGGAATTCTGGTTTTGTTTGATATGTCATAGAAATGCATCCAAGAAAGATTCCTATAGCAAGTTAAATAATTATTTGGTTTTTTTTGCTTTTGTTTGTTACCAACTATTATAAGTTAATAGTATCATTAATTATGCTTTACAAGCTTTTTAATTTTTATCATTATTCATTAAGAACTATTTTAGATTTTTGATTGTTAGTTAAAACTTTACGGCTCATGCCGTATATACCAGACCAAGATAATCTGGATAGGAAGTTATTCGAGTAGACTCGTAGTCAGTCCAAAGAGGCAAAGTATCTTGACAAAGTTGGTAATGGGGTAGCCCTAAAACATTGGCAATAAAGTGTAAATGCGGTAAATTGTAACGATATATCAATTAGCGTTTTAGTGACATTGGGGTCAAATTTGTAATATTTGATGTAATGTCCATGGGGCTTTAAATAGGTTTAGATCTTAGCTTGTCGTAAGAGTTGAGATTCTAGGGTTTACACTTTCAAATCTTGTATAGAATCTAGGGTTTGCAAAGTTCACAAGACAAACTATGATTGATATTTACATTTTGTGTTGATTCACCACACCGTGTTCGTTGGATTCCGCACTTCGAACACGTTAATTGAACAAATCGGTCCTTACATAAAGCCCTCGCTTCGAGCCCAAAAGTTTTGGCGCCTAATTTCTTTAATCTTACCTAGGCTTACCCTATATTTTTTATGCATACTCGCTACCAAATCGTGTTTCTCTTTCGCATAGAGTCCCATCCTTATTCCATTGTATGTGCACTAAGTCGTCAATCACAAGGAGATTAATTGTCGTGTGGTTGTGTGTGTTTTTGTAGGACGATGATGGTAGAGACCGAGCAAGTAACTATCCAAGGGGATTTGAGGAATGTGAGCGAAGAAAGAAAAATTTTAAGAGCTTTTGAATAACTTTTTACTTTCTAAATACCAAATTTTTTTACTTGTTCTAAATACCAATTCTTTTTAAAATAACCTTATTCAAGATTTTACGTGGGTTTAAGTTTTTTTTTTAATATTTACTTCTAAATATCGCCTAATTAACATGCATTTGTACTAATATAACCTCACAACAAGGATAAATGGAAGACTAATTGCATGTTAATACAATATAAATGAGGTCACTCTAATCAACAAGGATAAATTTTTGGAAGGGTAATATGTGCTTGTTCTTAATTTTGGTTTTAATTTATAAATTAATGCTGATTGTTTATATTTTTTGGTTTTTATATTTTCTTTTAACGACAAAAGTTACCTCTATTCTATTTTACACAAATTATTCTAAAGTACTATATATCTTTGTCCAGGTTTAAATATGGGACTTCTCCTTTAAGACACATTGTGCTGAGTACACCAATGTTAAAGTGCTGAGTACACCAATGTTGATTGTTTATTAACATACTTTTTAGATTATATTATAATTTTTTTAAAGGTTAAATGGTGTTAAATTTACAACTTTATTGTGATTTGTTTAGTAGTGTTTACCATATAGCTTAATAGAGATTTTCGTTGCTTTAAAGTTAAAAACTTATGATGTTCTTGTTCCTTCTGTTTGACAGAATTTGGAGATAAAATTAGTTTTGACAGTGATTATTTTTGTTTGTGTTGCTATTTGATTGGATCATTATTATTTGTGTAACTGAATTAGAGTAGAGAACTACATTTTTTTAACGACTTCCATTAAAGAAAACACTAGCAAATCGCTAGCGCCCAAAACAACACAAACATTACAAATCAAAAACACATTAATCCTTCCAATCTATATTCGAACATGGAGATTGGTTTTAATTCATAGATAGCCCAAAGCCTTTATGTTCGCCTTTATCTTGTTTATACCTATCGTCTTGTTTTGGAAAACAGTCTTGTTCCTTGCCTTCCAGATGCACCAGACAGCCGTAAAAGTTACAGCTTAAACAGCCTTCCTCTTAATATTACTCGCCTTCACTTGAATGTGGATATTGATCAAATCTTTAGTGGGGAAAGCATAAATGCTTGGGATCTTGCATCAATCACTAATAAACTGCCACATTACTGTAGCCACCAAGCAAGCAGACATGAGATGATCTGAGGAGGTGTTTTTTTTTTCAAACATCTTCAAGGGAGCTGATGTCTGCAGGTGCGCAGACATTACCCTTGAAGACTGTTTGTTTTTTTCTTTAAACAGATCTGAACTCAACTTTTTTCATCTTAAAAAATAAGCTATGAACCCTATTCTTAAAACATCTTCACAAAAAACCCTAATATACTCCTCCTTCATATAGGCTTAAAACATCAGCCCCTCTTCTCCGACGACCTCCTCCTCCTCCGACCAGTTTTCCGGCGACCTCCCTCTTCTACTCGCCGTCCGACGACCAGTTTCCGGCGATCAGTTTTGGTATTTTTTTGACAGCAAATTGAAGTTGTTTTTGTGCAGTTTTTTAACACAAATTGAAGCTGTTTTGCTGTAATTGTTGGCAGTTTTTTGACAGCAAAGTGAAGCTGTTTTTGTGCAGATTTTTATACAGATTGAAGCTGACTAGTGAGATAAGTTTCACAGTTACATGTTTTCGGTTTATGCAGACAGTATCAACTTATAAAAACAAACAGTCTTATATTTTCAGCTTGCGGAGCTTCAGACCACATCTTCAATTGCAAACATGAAAACAGATGAAATCAGCTTGCAGACAGTTTATGTCTACAAAAACAAACAACACCTGAGTCTTGGTCCGCTTCTCCACATAATTTGTATAAGGTATCGCTCGTATTCACGTTCCTTCTTCTGAGAGCCAACATTGTAGGGATGTTGTTCACAGCCTTCCACATGAAAGTATTTACTATCATGGGAACCCATTCGTTCCATTTCCAAGCAAAATTATTTGGGATCCGAGATGCATTGCTGAGAAGGCTTTTCATTGACGCATTTTGAGTAGAGAACTAGATAATATTTTTCTGTGTTTTTACATCGTTGTTATTTGTGGTGTGTTTTAGTTTTTGCAATATTTTGGTTACAAAATTAGTCTATATTTCACTATTCGTCTTAGGATAAATGATCAATATAAAGCCTAATTGGCTATTAATCAGAATATACAAATAACATTCAGTTTCATAAGATATTTACAATAGAGTGACAGGTAAAGACGTAAAAGCTAAGTTGCAACCTTCTTGGATTGAGCAAACTTTTTAACCAACATGTACAATGTCACCTGTAAATACCCCTAACAAGTTGAGCCATATCTAGTGGAATATTGCTTCATATCATATCATTTTATGTAAAAAAGATTGCAAGCATCAGACATGATGCAGGAAGTTGAATGAACGTACCGTTGGAAGTACAACACGTCACTAAAACGTATGGGCTTGTTGCAAAAAATATTGGTGGTGAAATTTAGAATATTATCTGTGCATCATATAATATAGTATGCTAAATATATATTTTATTGCAATCTTTAAGTCAAAGGTGGTTTCTTTGTTGTCAATCAATATGATAAACAAATATATAAATTAATAACTTCGCTTGTAAATTCACTAAGCTGCGTGGTTGGTTGGGTGGCCATGTCTTTCCTTGTTTTAAATTAATAGAAAAAGAAGTAGCATTATTCTCTCTTCACTTAGTGTATTTAGTTTTAAACTAGTTTAGTTGCCTCGCGTGTTGTCGCTGTGTTGAAACGTAAAGTAAATCGAATTTATGACGTCAAATGAAAACGTATTCTATTTGACTCGACTGGTTTCCAAAAAAAAACTATGTCAAAATATAGACCAACTGAAAACGTACATAAAAATAAGCATGAAAACGTATTATATTTGACACGACTCATTTTCGAGAAAAAATAAAATTAACGTCAAAAAGTAGACCCACAAAAATGTACATAATAACATAAGAATATATTATATTTGACACGACTCATTTTAAGAAAAAATTTACGTCGAAACGTAAATCAATTTGAATTTATACAAATACGTACATAAAAACACGTAAAACTCAATTACATAGTCTTTAAAAAGTTAAGGTGTTCTAAGTGTTAATACTAAAGTTGGAGAGATAAAAGTATATAAAAATATAAAAACACAAAATGACAAGAGAGAGAGAGAGTTAAAGTACTATTCACATAAGTTGATAATTGTAATATTGATATTTGAAGAAAGGAACTCATACATAAGTTATAATTGTAATATAGATCATTCGAAGAAAGGACCCGATTAGAATAAAATAATAATAAGTTCACTTTGTTCTCATATAAGTTATTTAACAAATTATGAGTGAACATAAGCATGTATTTTTGTTTGATTATTAACGGACAAATTAACATGTAGTCATTTCGTTAGTTTACATTCGTGAATGCTCATTCATTTATATTCGTTTATGTTTATTCGTTTACGTTTGCTCGTTACGATTCCGATAACTTTTTCATTATTTATTAGTAATACTAATTGACCCATTAGATATCAACACAATCAAAGAATAGAACCAGACATTGGGTAATTGGCTAAACCATAATACAACATAAAATTGGTTACAATTTTAGGAACTTTTGTATTTCTTGTGGATCATTTTACGTCATGTGTTTCTATTGTTGTTTTAGGATCCTATCCTCAAGAAAAGTAAGTTCTTATTTATGATCACTAGAAGTTGTGCTTTCAGTGACTATGCTAGAGTTTCCAGACATTTGTCTACCACTACCATGATTTATTTAGAGGCTTCCATTTTGATCATTGTACTAGTTAGTTTTTATTAAGGGATAAAATATAACTACTAACTAAATATTTATAATATTGTTTAAAATAAGGGATTAAAGTGTAATTAGAATAAGGGTGTTAAAGTATTATTAGTGTTTGAAAGACTAATTTATCCTCATTTTAAGTTTACCTTATTCATTAAAGCAAAAATAGTTCTTAATTCTGGGTATCTTAAAGGAATAATGGATTTTAATAATTCAAACTATTAGCCATTGGCCGTCAACGATCCAAACTTAAAAAATAACAAGTGGTGGTTTCACTTTTTCACATATTGTAAACTAATGGACATTTACTAACATAACCTTAATTTCTTTTTGTCCCCTTATCGTTTTCGGTTTAGTAAAGGTCCATTGGTTTACAATATATGAAAATGTGTGACCACCACTGGCTATTTTTTAAATTGGAACCGTTGTCGGCCAACGGCTGATAGTTAGGATTTTTAAAATCCATTATTCCTGTCTTGAAATGCCTTTGTGTTATACATTATATATAGTATAGATATGTGTGTGTGATGCGGATATTATTATGTTATTTAATTATATGAAAGATGATCTTGTTGTAGTTTAGCGGTAAGTATTTCATGTTGTGGCCATAAAGATCTAGGTTCAAATCCATGGGGGGCGTGTGTTATCCATTGAAGCCATCTATTTTTTTTATTTTTTTTTCTATCTCTCACTCCTAATTAATTATGAATGCTTCTTTTTTTAATTAAATATATTTATTATATTATTAATCAAATGAATTTATGAAATTAACTATTAGTCAACAAGTGTACTGTAGCCAACCTTGCTTGCCAAATCATGAAGTCCAAAACAAGAAATTGCTTGCTTGGAACCTGTGAATTTGTTGGAAGTTATTCTTAATTAAGAAGATACCGAGAAATGTACACCCTGAACGTGAACTTGACTGGAGAAGTTTGGAAGAAGATATGGAGCAACAAGACATGCTCCGCATGCAGTTTTAGTTTAATGATGATGATGCTTAATTCATGGATGGAGTGTTTGATCTTGCTAGCCTGATTTAGAATTCTGATTACGAGATCTCTTTTGATACTTTAGAATCAAATCTTGAAAAAGTTTTATCTGAATTTGATTTAGCTTTATACGACGCTACTCTGTTTTTGGATGATTCGATAGCATGTTTGACTTTTCATCTGCACATGAATCAGAGATTTGTTACTAGGTTTAAAATCGGGAATCATATAGTAACATACCTGCAATTAACCATTTTGATCGTTTGTTGATTATCGTTTGTTGATGATGGTTTGTTGATGATTGTTCTTAGAGTAGAGTAGAGAGTTTGTTTGGTTTTTTTAGTTTGAGGATTGAGTCGTTTAAAGGGTTAAATGGGAAAAAGCGGGTTAAAAGGGTAAAAAGGACATACTATTAGCCACATTGTTTCCTAGTCAAGGTCTACGTCATTAAAAGAAAACGACTTTAGATTTTTTTTTAACGAAGGTCTAGTGAGAAAAAAAAATATTCTTAAAGTAAGGGCTGTTGATTTTTCTGAATTAGATTTGTCTTTTAGACGACACTAGTCTGTTTTTAGATTATTGGGATAACATGTTTGACTTTTCATCTACACATGAATCAGAGATTTGTAACTAGGTTTAAAATCGGGAATCATATAGTAACATACCTTTTATTAACCACTTGTAATTAGGTTTAAAGCTGGGGTTGTTTGAGGGGATATTTTCAGGTTGGATTATTCATGGCCAACAAAGAAAAGGTGGTATTAATAAAATCCAATTTTCCTTTAAAAATTAACTTAAAAATCTATAAGTATTACGTCAATGTTCATAATTATTAAGTACTTATCTTAACGGCTATATATTTAACAAATTACACTATATTTTATTATATCAGTATAATGTACGAGTTTATTCAACAATGCAAGACATATGTTTTTTAAAACATAATTCTTTTATTATTAATTATATAATATTACATTTATCAACCTAATACACGGAGTTGTAACCTAATTTAGGTAATATAGCATCTGCTAATATCTACTAGCCTTTTAATTTTTAAGTTCCCTTGACTATAAGTTATATAAAAATTAAAATGATAAAAAAAAAGTTCATTCAAATCCCAAACCAGTGGGTATACCTAATAACCACAAAGAAACTTAACATTCGATAAATAATGAGTAATCTAATAACTGACATATAAAAGATAAGATACATTACATAATGAAGAAACACCAGATCTAATTGATTAGAATAAGACTAGATTTGTGGTTAGGGTTTCCGCATAAAAGGTTAATCCTCCGATTGTTCACCGTATGGAAATGGATCTCCGATGAACACTGCAAAACAGAACACCGTTAGACTCGCTACGGGGAGAATGGGGGTTCTCTCCGTGACCACCCTCCGGCGTGAGAATAAGTACAGGTTATCGGAGTAGTTAAAGTGAAGTAAGAGAGAGAGAGTAAGTGAGAGTGAATGAGATTGCTTGTACCTGAAGTTACTTCTTTATAACCGGATTTAGGCGCCAAAATGTGAGAGAGGAAAACTTAACAGAATCTTCCCAACGCCGTTAGTTGGTTATTTCCTCATCCAAGCACACGGATCATGGTTTGATCAACGGCTGGGCAATCACCACGTGGCAGATGATGCTTCTCCACTTTTTGTTACGAGACATGCCATCATCGTAATTTTCAGAAGTGCACCAGATCGTGCCACGTGTTATTCTGATGTAACTACTTGTGCCCCTGCACGTGTCTTTTGATCTGCTGTGATCTAGAATGTTTTACAACTGTGATCTCTTGATCTGTTGACACGTGTCTTTTCTGTTATAACAGAAAATATTCCTTTTGCCATTTATTTAAGTTCCCTGCGCGAAGGTCATTTGATAAAAGAATATAACTTTCAAGCTTAAATGTTTCCTTGCGCGAGCCTGCGCAATGTAGTTAAATGATTTAATACTCTTTTCAATGATCCGACGCATGGATAAATGGTGTCTATTACATGTGACTTAGTCTGCGCGAGACTTGCTTTTGGATGATAATTGTGTGGTCTAGCGCTCGGCGCAAGGTTTTGGGACCATACCCCTTCACATAATTTTACAATTAGACATCTAACTAAATGTAAATAACAAAACATGTGCTCACTCTCTCGTGTTGAAAATGACAACTATCAAGATCTTTTTCTTTTCTTTTTTGGAATGAAAACTTTCATTAAAAGCCGACTCTAGCAAGAGCTAGAGTCGAAAAACAACAACAAAAGCACATTACACTGAAAAACAACACCAATCTTTCCAACACAAGTTTTTAACGAGGATCTATTTTTAATCCATAGGTAGCTTATAGATCGGATGTCTTCCTTCATTTTAGTCATTCCATGGTCTTTGTTTGAAAATACTGTCCCATTTCTAGCTTTCCAAATCACCCAACAATCCGTAAAAATCACACCTTGAACAACCTTCTTTTTTACCTTCTCCTGCTTCATCCACTTGTGTGCCTTAAGAAGATCTATAACATGAAATGCATATAACAGAGGGATATTGCACCAAGGCGTCAGAAACTGCCAAATCGCCGTGGCAACATAGCAGGAAATGAGGAGATGCACACTCGGGGTGAGCAATTTACGGTTCGGAACCGTTAGAACCGCAAAACTGAACCGGAACCGTCAGATCAGAACCGTATTATTATATTTCGGGTCCGGTTCCGGTTCTTAAATTTAGAAGAAAACGGTTCCCGGTTCGGTTCCGGTTATAGCCGACGGTTCCGTTTAAAGAACCGCTAGAACCGGTTTAGGTTTAAAATTTAAATAACATATTTTAAAATCCTATTAATTTGTTTAAACTTTAAATATCATTGGTAGGATTTATTGAGTATGATGATGATGAAACTTTAAATATTATGTTTAAAAATGTTTCTAGGATTAAAGAATAGAAAAAATATTTTTACATAATGTTTAAATGAAGTTTTTGTTATGGTTAACAAAAAGTTTTACTTAACCTTGGTTTTTTTACCTTGTATACTTTCGTTTCATGGTTTGAAACATTTCATTGTTGGTACTTTTTCTTTGATTGATTTAAATTTTGGATGTTTCAACTCTTAGTTATATGTTTTAAACGGTTTGATTGTTTTTACTTTGTTGTTAGTTTTAGGATTTAATTTGACAACCGGTTCCGGCGAGAACCGTTTACGCGGGAACCGTTTAACACGGTACTAAACCGAACCGGAACCGTTAAAATACGGTTAGGTTCCGGTTCTTATATTTAGCAATTAACGGTTCTGGTTCGGTTCAGTCTGGTTCTGAACCGTTGCACAACCCTACTCGTTTCTTCATCCTCGCCAGAAAATCTCCTTATAACCTGGTCCAGCTGGATGTTTCACTTCCTTAATGCCATCAATAGAAAAGACATCGTGTTACATAATTACGGTATGCTAAAATAAAAAAAAGGATGAAAACACTATACTGACGACTTGTCGTCGGGAAAAACTTAGATTATTTTTTTTCTTCCAAATAAAAATAAATAGAAAAGATAACTAAAACCATTTATCCCGAATAACGATTGTCGGGAACTGTTTTCGACGTCGTCAGGAAATGTTTTGGCCGCCGCGCCACTCTTTCCCTCCATGGTTGATTTCACCCTCCCATATTTGTCCCAACGACATGTCTTCTGGATAGGTTAAAGATTATATAAGCTTGGGCTTGTCTTTTTCCGGCGATCTGTTGTCGGCAAAGGGTACCTATACCGACGACTAGAGGTCGTTGGGATAAGGTGGTCGTATCAAACAAGATTTCTTGTAGTGTTAGTTTTAATCTAATACTAATAAAAGAGTAAACATAAGGCCACATGGCATTCTCATACTCATACAAATAAAAAAGTTTACTTAATGGCACATGTCATTTTCTTATTCAATTCACTAAAATTATTACTATTACTATTATTATTATTAATTAATTAATACAAAACAATGAAAAAATCTTTAACAATCTTAATACTAATAAATGTTTTATTGTTTACTTAAATATTTATCATTTACTTTAGACTTATCTAAAATATATAATTAGTTATTAATAACAATTCTACTTATAATAAACAATTTTAAATAATGTCAATTTGACAACACCTTCTTATACTTTAAAAGGATTTTTTTACTATATGTTTAAAACATCTATTAAATAAATTATTATTTTATATTATAATAATAAAAATGATATAGAATAAGTTAATCGGATACTTGAAAACCAGTTTACTTATATGCTTTGAAAACACTTTTATTGTTATTAGACTCATGTGCACGGGTTTAAGGATAAAATATCTTCATAATAATTTTGATATAGAATAGGTTAATCGGATACTTGAAAACCGGTTTACTTCCATGCTTTGAAAACACTTTTAATGTTATTTGGCTCGTGTAGTACACGGGTTTAAATATAAAAATATCTTCATAATAATTTTGATGCAAGTCTATACTCATCGGATATCCTAAATGGAGTTATATTTTTAGGCTTGCCAAACCATTGATAATTACCAAAGGTCAGTGTTCCAGTGACGTTATCAAGAAATATTGATCGAAAAATGGTTTATGTAATAGAACTCTACTACAGGTCTCATCACTGGGTGATCACGTTATGGAGGCACTCATATTATCCGGAAGTTATACTGGCACTCGAACTCCCTAGATTTCGTTTAATACCGCCAAATAGAAGGATTCCGTTTCAAATTGAAGTGAAAATAATTTCCTCTCGCCCTATGTTTTGCCATGACGATAAATGAAGGTAGGACAATTTCTATGTAAAGTTGGTTTCTTATAAAAGGACGGTTTTTATACATGACCAATTGTTGCGTCATCTATGGTAAAAAAAATTCACTTATGTGAATTTATGAAGACATTATAAAATAAATAATTTATAACTTTATATCAATAAACCCGTGTAGTACACGGGTCTTATAATCTAGTAACGGGATAAAGTGTAACTATTAACTAATTATCTATAATATTGTTTAAAATGAGGGATTAAAATGTAATTAGAATGAAGGGGTTAAAGTGTTATTAGTATTTGAAAGGCTAATTTATCTATGTTTTAAGTTGTACCTTATGCATTAAATAAAAAAAGTTCTTAATTTTAGGTATCTTAAAATGCCTTTGTGTTATGCATTATATATAATACTAATATGTGTGTGATGTGGATATTATTTTGTTATTTAATTATGATATATTAATCTTGTTGTAGTTTAGCCGTAAGTACTTCATGTTACGGCCATAAAGATCTAGGTTCAAATTACAGCAATCACGCTATGGAATTTTTACATGTTCTTTTTTATCCTTTTTAAATTGGACATGCCTTGTAGGCCCAAAAAAGTCCAATTTTCTTTAGTGGTCTAATAATATAAATAAGAAGATATCAAACCCTACACAATGCACAATCACAAAACCTAATTCTCTTGTCACGATTGTCGTTGTTGAAAACCCTAATTGGTAACTTCATTGCTAATGTTAGGAAAACAAGCGGAGTCATCTCCGGTAAGAATTCTTTAATCCTTGTTTGGATACATCTATTTTCTTCTATCTTTGTTTTGGGTTATTATTGTGCCGAGATCTCGTTTTGATTTTATCGTTGTTATCGATTTTGTTACAAATGTAGCTTGTTTACATGTTGATTGCTTATAGGATCATCTTGACTGCACAGGGTAATGTTAATCTTTATGATTTTACATTTTAACTTTAAAATCAACTTTTCACTAGGTGTTAGTTATTAGTTCATCTCTACTCAATCTGAGTTCTTGTTTGATACATGTTAGAGATTTTCAACTCGTATTTCGAGTACTAGTTTGTATGTAATGAAATTTGTCGCATATGATTTTTTCGTGCATCAAATGTTGAGCTAAATAATATTGTATATAAATTTTTTTCCTTGTTTTTACAAGGATCATAGAAAGTAAATAGTATTCTTGCTGTATATCCATCTGTTGGAGTGATAGTCACACATGTTCAACAACCATCAGACGGCGGTTCGATTCCCCTTCACACCGGTTTTATCCATTGGGAATAGCCCAATGGTGTTGGTAAGTTAGATAAGGTGTAGGATAGTAGTAGGTCATGGGTTTAATCCTCATGGTGTGCAAATTTAGTTATTAAAAAATATGCTATTTTCATATGTGAAACTCTGGTTAAATTATGTGTTTCAAAATTCAAATGTTGCCTTTTGGTATTAGATTGTCAATTAAGTGTTGAAACTTTATCCTTGATGGAATATTTACCACATTAAAGCTCTTCACATATTCAACTGTTTTATTTTATTTCTTGACATTTTATCATTATTATCTTGTTGTTTTCTCAGACCTGCTCCACTTAGGGTGTAAAGTTTTAACTTCACTTTTGGACTAAATTTTTTTTGAGCCGGCTCTACATCTACTCGAACCATACCTACAAACATTTCATTTTTCATTTTACTTTTTTCATCTATATCTATACTATAAGATAAAATAAAACCACGGAGAACGCGTGTTATCCATTGGAGTCATCTATTTTTTGGTTTTTCCGTCTCTCACCTAATTAATTATGGATGCTTCTCTTTTTTAATTAAAGATGTTTATTATATTATTAACCAAATGAATTATTATGAAATTAACTATTAGTCAACAGGTGGACTGTAGCCAACCCTGCTCGCCAATTCATGAACTCGAAAACAAGAAATTGCTCACTTGGAACCTGGGAATTTGTTGGAAATTATTCCCAATTAAGAAGATATTGGGCAATGTAGACCCTGAACGTGAACTTGAGTGGAGAGGTTTGGAAGAAGATATGGAGCAACAAGACATGCTCAGTATGCAGTTTGAGCTTGATGATGATGCTGCTTAATTCATGGATGGTGTGTTTAATCTCGCTAGCCCGATTTGGGATTCTGACGAGATCTTTTATGAAACTTAAGAATCAAATCTTGAAAAATGTATTATCTGAAATTGATTTGTATTTAGACGCTAGTCTATTTTTAGATGATTGGGATAACATGTTTCACTTTTCATCTGCGCGTGAATCAGAGATCTATAAGTAGGTTTAAAGTCGGTAATCATATAGTAACATAATTGTAATTAACCATTTTGATCATTTGTTTGTTGATTATCGTTTGCTGATGATGGTTTGTTGATGATTGTTCTCAGAGTAGAGTAGAGTTGTTTTTTTTTGTTTTTTTTTTTATTATTTTTTTTTTTTGAGGATTGAGTCGTTTAAAGGGTTAAATGGGATAAAGGAGGTTAAACGGGTAAAAAGGATATGATATTACCCACATCGTTGCCTAGTCAGCATCTAAGTCATTAAAACAAACAACTTTGTAACGCCCCAAAAACCCAAATGTTTAACTCACGAATATGTTTCATTGTTTTATGGCATGAAGTGGTTTAACCGATTTTAAATAACTTAGTTAAAGTGTAAGACCCTACATCTTATAACGTAACTTTTATAAAAGATTTTGTATTAAAGTAAGTATAATGCAAATATATAATGATCTGAAATCCAAAGTTAATTTGAACTTTACAAGTATTTCAAAATCTTTTAACATATTAACATAATTCGATTTGATTAACGTTTCAATCAAAATGCGGAAGCTTTATCTTTGATTGTGTTCGGTTCTTCGTTGAGTTTGATCATGGTGCTTCAAATCATTACCTATATTTCATAAACTAGTTAAATTGAGTTTATAACGTAACTGAATAAACCTGAAGTCCCAAAATAACAAAATGAAATTTTGTGTTCAGACCCCGCCATAAGCTACGGCTAGCCATCGTAGCTTACGGTGGGCATTTTCTGTTTTCAACAGCAGCAGCCTACCGTAAGCTACGGTAGGCTACCGTAGCCTATGGTGGCTTGCTGCAGCATTTCTCTTTTTTGGTCGTTTTTATTACGAAAACTTCCGTAACTTTCTCATTTCTCATCCATTTCGCACGAAACTTTTTCTACGTGTTCGTAAAATGTTTTCCTACGTATCTAACTCGAAATCCTTGACCCAGATTCCTAATTTCTCTGCGTATCCCATTTGGGATTTTAAGCACTTAAGCTTAAATCGTTTATTATATTTCCCACATTTCATTTCACGTTAAAAACTATCATTTATTTATTATCCCGAGTTTGTTTATGAAGGATTCTCATTGGATAACCATCATATTCCGAATTTACCACCCGGTTTGACTATTTACGAAAATGATCTATTAAAAGGCTTTAAGCCAAAAAGGTTATGCTTACTACTTTTACATAACTGAAAGGACCAACCCAACTATTGGTCTCATATTAATCTACTCTTAAGGTCGTTTGCCCGGTTTATCATCAAAGGGCGTTTTGGTCAATTTTAGCCCCTTCTTTTACGACGAATGACTTTAATAACATGTTTTGACCAAATTTGCACATTTTAATCATATTCTTATTTTAAAAGCATTATGTTTCTAAGAACATAATATCTACAATTTAGATTATAATATTTACTTTTCTTTAGATAACCATATGTTCACTCATGACTTCATTTAACTCTCATTGAACCTTAAGTCCTTAATGAGAATTTGACCCAATACACATACCAATTAATAACAACGCAAACCATACGCTATTCTTCCTATGAGCACAAAACTCACAAACGACCATTAGTTATCATTGTCAAATGGGGATAACATCACCATTTGACCCGTTTGGCGTAATATGAACGTTTATCATTATGAGATGATATTTATTTACCATATCACCCATTTCGCCCATTTCGGTTTCCGCCATTTGATCGTATTACTTAAAAATCTTTTCTTAATTCGTTTGACCCATCATGACTTACGCCATATGGTTTCTTTTGTCAAAACTCCTTATTTATTCGTCATCACATGACTAGTTTACTAGTTTACCAGTTTACCCTTTTTACCATAATTTATGGTCTCTTACCATTTTCTCTTGTTCCGACTCGTATCACATCGTGTCGGAACATCATATTTCAAAATCTCTTTTCGAATAACGAAACGCTTATTCTTAGTCAATATGTAAGTAGATGTGCTATTTTAACGATGTAAGCTTTACTTACCTTATAATCCGATTATGCATTTTTTTCCCGCGTACTTGATCCGTTTGACCCGCTTTTTCCCAAGCTTCCACATAGCTTGTCAAGCATCAAATTATCATTCATCATTCGCAAGATGGTTAGATTAGTCATCATCTATCACGACTACCATCTTATGCATTTTATAGCAAAATTATCATTTGATCTTATTATAGATCAGTTGACTTCTAAAAGTCAGTTGTTTATTAACCTATGTAAACGCACAATTAGGTTCAACGAACTTACTTAGGCATTTCATCAAATATCCGGTAGGCGTTATTTCTAGGCTACCGTATTAACTAAATTCCCAACTAAGTTCATATAATCGTTAATACCAATTTAACATAATTTCAATCATTGTATGCTAGTCTATCAATCTCATAAAAGAACTTGGGATTGTTTTATCACTATAAAACAACCTTTTGCATCATAAACATGGAATTTACCCAAACTTCAACTTAGCCAAATGCTTTAAATATTCATAAACATGGAATTTACCCAAACATCATAAACATGTAAAGTCTTCGATTTCGTGTAATGTATGTATGTGTAAATTCAAAAGTAGCAAGTTTCAAAGAGGTATGAAATGTTACATTATTATATTCTTCAAATAAATAATAATAAAGAAAACTATTTCCACAATTTATTAAACTAATTTATTAATTCAATAAATTTGCTTTAAAACTGTATTTAACCGATAAATTGGTAATTACAATGATCCGAATTTAAAAATTCTCAAATTTTGCAGAAGCATCCCAATATGCCCAATAAGTTTTCTAAATAGCGTTTTCGGTTACCAAAACTTAACAATAACACGATTTACGAACATTATGTAAACTCAACCAACAAACCCCAAATTTTTCAAGGATGTTTCCCATGTTAAACTCAACATCCCTGCAATATTTGGTGATTTATCGAATCCGTTTGCTTTTTTGTCCCGAATTAATGCCATTAAACAGTATAAAATTCCTAAAAAATTCTAAAAATTATGCACGAGTCTTATTTTCATCACATATGATCAGCCTAGAAATTTTCAAGTCTTAACAGTACCCACACAAAAGGTTATGCAAAAACAAAGTTTACGACCCCTAATTTCCAGGTAGTATACCTTGCGTTTCTTGATCAATCAAGCAATTT
Organism: Scalesia atractyloides; assembly: GCA_947069175.1. Lineage (NCBI taxonomy): Eukaryota > Viridiplantae > Streptophyta > Magnoliopsida > Asterales > Asteraceae > Scalesia > Scalesia atractyloides. The sequence continues at coordinate 4,819,771 of CAMTDV010000006.1, read as the reverse complement.
CAAAGCTTTCGGGGCATGAATCAAACTAAGTATTGTACCTACACATCATGTATAAGACAAACATGTATTCACTGTAATCAATCAAGCCTTTTTATTAGTCTTTTTTTCGTTTAGGGTTCTTTTTATTCGTTTCTTTTCGAAAAGTCGCGTTTTTTATCCGTAATTCTTAACTTTTCCACAACCCAACACCATGTATGAACTTGCTATACATGTTATGAGTATAAACAACCTTCAAGGCCACAAGGAATCAAGGTTTATGTATCAAACATAATTCTTTTGATGAAAAACAAGTTTTGGTATATAAAGACATTAGAAATAACTATCAAAAAGCATGTTATACTTAAATTATGGATAGTATTTATTGTGGGGCCGTCGTAGCAGCTATAGCAGCAGTATTTTTATTTATTGGGTAACGTGTACTATTGAAATATATGTATTAAAATGTAAACTCTTCGATTTCGTGTAATGTATGTATGTGTAAATCCAAAAGTGGCAGGTTTGGAAGAGGGTTGAAATGTTACATTATTATGTTCTTTAAAGAAAAACAATAAAGAAAACTATTTTCAGAATTTATTAAACTTATTTATTAATTTAATAAATTCGCTTTAAAACTGTATTTAACCGATGGATTGGTGATTACAATGATCAGAATTTTAAAAATTCTCAAATTTTACAGAAGCATCCCAACATGCCCAAAAACTTCCTCAAAAAATCTCAGATTTTTCATTATTTTCTAAACTGTGTTTTCGGTTACCAAAACTTTACGACAACACGATTTTTAGAACCATATGTAAACTCAACCAACAAACCCCAAATTTTTCAAGGATTTTCCCATGTTAAACTCAACTTCCCTATAATGTTTGGTGATTTATCGAATCCGTTTGCTTTTTTTCCCAAATTAATGTCGTTAAAAAGTATAAAATTGCCTAAAAATTCTAAAAAATTACTAAATTTTGCACGTGTCTTATTTTCATCATATATGATCAGCCATAAATTTTCAAGTCTTTAAAGTACCCACACAAAAGGTTATGCAAAAACAAAGTTTACGACCCCTAATTTCCGGGTAGTATACCTCGCGTTTCTCGGTCAATCAAGCGATTTCAAAGCTTACGAGGCATGAATCAAACTAAGTATTGTACCCACACATCAAGTATATGACAAACATGTATTCACTGTAATCAATCAAGCCTTTTTATTAGTCTTTTTCGTTTAGGGTTCGTTTTATCCGTTTCTTGTCGAAAAGTCGCGTTTTTTTTTATCCATAATTCGTAACCTTTCCACAACACAACACCATGTATGAACTTGTTATACATGTTATTAGTATATACAACCTTCAAGGCCACAAGGAATCAAGGTTTATGTATCAAACATAATTCTTTTGATTAAAAACAAGTTTTAGTATAAAAAGACATTAAAAATAACTATCAAAAAGCATGTTATACCTAGAATTATGGCTGGTATTTGTTGTGGGCGGTCGTCGTAACAACTGTAGCAGGAGTTTTTTTATTTATTGGGTAAGTTATACTATTGAAATATAAGTATTAAAATGTAAAGTCTTCTATTTCGTGTAAGGTATGTATGTGTAAATCCAAAAGTAGCAAGTTTGGAAGAGGGTTGAAATGTTACATTATTATATCCTTTAAAGAAATAATAATAAAGAAAACTATTTTCACAATTTATTAATTTAATAAATTCACTTTAAAATTGTATTTAACCGATAAATTGGTGATTATAATGATCCGAATTTCAAAATTTCTCAAATTTTACAGAAGTATCCCAATATGCCCAGAAACTTCTTGGAAAAAATCTTAGATTTTTCATAATTTTCTAAACTGCGTTTTCGGTTACCAAAACTTTACGACAACACGATTTTTAGACCCATAGTAAACTCAATCAACAATCCCCAAATTTTTCCAGGATGTTTCCCATGTTAACTCAATATCCCTGTAATGTTTGGTGATTAATAGAATCCGTTTGCTTTTTTTTTTCCCCGAATTAATGTCATTAAACATTATAAAATTTCCTAAAAATAACTAAATTTTGCACGAGTCTTATTTTCATCATATATGATCAGCCTATAAATTTTCAAGTCTGAACAAACCCACACAAAAGGTTATGTAAAAACAAAGTTTACGACCCTAATTTCCGGATAGTATACCTCGTGTTTCTCGATCAAACAAGCGATTTCAAAGCTTCCGGGACATGAATCAAACTAAGTATTGTACCTACACGTCATGTATAAGACAAACATGCATTCATTGTAATCAATCAAGCCTTTTTATTAGTCTTTTCCATTTAGTGTTCTTTTTATCCGTTTCGTGTCGAAAAGTCGCGTTTTTTATCCGTAATTCTTAACATTTCCACAACCCAACACCATGTATGAACTTCTATACATGTTATGAGTATAAACAACCTTCAAGGCCACAAGGAATCAAGGTTTATGTATCAGAACTAAAAACAAGTTTTAGTATAAAAAGACATTAAAAATAATTATCAAAAAGCATGCTATACCTTGAATTATGGCTGGGATTTGTTGTGGAGGTCGACGTAGCAGCTGTAGCAGCAGCTTTTTTATATATTGGGTAACTTGTATTATTGAAATATAAGTATTAAAACATAAAGTCTTCTATTTCGTGTTATGTATATATGTGTAAATCCAAAAGTAGCAAGTTTGGAAGAGGGTTGAAATGTTACATTATTATATTCTTTGAAGAAAATAAAGAAAACTATTTTCAGAATTTATTAAACTTATTTGTTAATTTATTAGATTCGTTTTAAAACTGTATTTAACCGATAAATTAGCGATTACAGTTATCCGAATTTCAAAAAAAAATCAAATTTTAAAGAAGCATCCCAATATGCCCGGAAACTTCCTGGAAAAATCTTGGATTTTCATATTTCTAAACTGCGTTTTCGGTTAACAAAACTTTACGATAACACGATTTTTTGACCCATAGTTAAACTCAACCAACAATACCCAAATTTTTCCAGGATATTTCCAATGTTAAATTCAAAATCCTGTAATGTTTGGTGATTTATCGAATCCGTTTACTTTTTTTTCCCGAATTAATGCCATTAAACAGTACAAAATTCCCTAAAAATTCTAAAAATTACTAAATTTTGCAAGAGCCTTATTTTCATCATACATGATCAGCCTTTAAATTTTCAAGTCTTAACAGACCCACACAAAAGGTTATGCAAAAACAAAGTTTACGACCCCTAATTTCCGGGTAGTATACCTCGCCTTTCTCGATCAATCAAGCGATTTCAAAGCTTCCGGGCATGAATCAAACTAAGTATTGTACCTACACATCATGTATAAGACAAACATGTATTCACTGTAATCAATCAAGACTTTTTATTAGTCTTTTTCGTTTAGTGTTCTTTTTATCCGTTTCTTGTTGAAAAGTCGCGTTTTTTATCGGTAATTCTTAACCTTTCCACAACCCAACACCATGTATGAACTTGCTATACATGTTATGAGTATAAACAACCTTCAAGGCCACAAGGAATCAAGGTTTATGTATCAAACATAATTCGTTTGATGAAAAACAAGTCTTAGTATAAAAAAAACTTTAAAAATAACTATCAAAAAGCATGTTATACCTTGAATTGTGGCGGGGATTTGTTGTGGGGGTCGTCTTAGTAGCTGCAGCAGCAATAGTTTTATTTATTGGGTAACTTGTATTATTCAAATATAAGTATTAAAATGTAAAGTCTTCTGTAAATCCAAAAGTAGCAAGTTTGGAAGAGGGTTGAAATGGTACATTATTATTCTTTAAAGAAATAATAATAAATATTTGATATTATAAATATATATTTACCATCAAACTTTTGGAAGATAAATCGTTATATAAATAAATTTTGATTTATAATATAGGGGGCCGCTAAAATGAAAACCACCACGAGTTGCGAGAACCATGAGAACTTTTTGATTCGGGGCGAGTTGGGCCAAAAAAAAGATTTTCATAACGAGATGAATATATTATAAACACATATGTAAAAAAAATCAAAAAAAAATTTGTCGTGTGTGTAGTTTTGACCACCACAAGTTTTTTTTACGGTTGCGTAAAATTTAAATTTAAAATTTACGCTAGCGTAAAAAACCTGTGGTCAAAACTACAGACACGACAATTTGTTTTTGAAATTATTTTTAAAGATATGTTTATAATATATTCATCTACGTTTATGAAAAAAATATTTGGCCCAACTCGCCCCGTATGGTATAGTTCTCACGGTTCTCGCAACTCGTGGTGGTTTTCATTTTATCGGTCCCCTTATAATATATGTGTGTGTGTGTGTGTGTGTTTGTGTGTGTGTGTGTGTGTGACTATGTGTTTGGAGGTGGATGTGTGGGCACACAAGGTTGAACCGGATAATAAATGAGGTTTTTAGGGAAGGATTAGGGGTTACTGGTATGTAAAATATGATAAGAGATGGGAGATGAAGATCTGTCATTGGGGTTATGCAAACATCTAATTAACCTAGGTAGCTAAGGAATGTCAAGTATCGTATTCACGAGGAGCTTGTAGTCAATATTGCACATTTCTTTCGATTATTTAAACTAAATCTAACTAACTTAACTTAAAATAAAATTGATATTTGGTTTTGATTGTGAAAAAGTTTGCAACTAGAAAGCAAACTTTAGTTGTTGAAAACAACATCTAGAAGAATGTCTAAACCCTCGGTTTCAAGTTGTGAACCAGATGGAATAACCAAGTTTGGTACCAACTGAAAATTACAAAGGCATGATTTGTATAGATAATGAAAAGATAAATAATTTGAATGTGATGGTTGGTAATCTTAAACCGAATAATGTCACAATTAAATATTCACTTTATTAATTACCAAATACAGGTTTTCGGATAACAATAACTTTAGTGGTTAATGATAAACCAACCAATGACAAATGAGAACTCAATCTCATTTATTGATGATTACAAATAAAATAATTCCGGTCCAAGATTTTCCGGCGGGACCATCGGAAGGCCAACCGTCTTTAGATGGTACTGGAGTAGACAAGGGGTTGTGTGAAGGTTCCAAAGCATGAATGGGAGAAAGAACAGACGGTACCATCCCCAAGAAAACGGCGGATTGTATTAATCAGGAGAGAGAATCAGTAAGACCTTTGAAGGTGACTAGGTGTCGGCCATTCTCGGATGGTTTTTTTTCTCATGTCCCCCTGTTGGGGTTGGCCCAAATCAGCAGCATGTTTGTGATAATTTGGATCGGCTCCGATCGGTTCTTTTGCGAGCCGGGAGGAGGTTTCAACTCAAGTGAATAACTTGTCATCAGAAGTAGCGGTTGAGGAAGAGAGGATGGACGTGGTTAATGAAGAGGCTCAGAAAACAATAGAGGTGGGGGTAGCGATCGGCATCTGTTTAGAACAAATGGTTCAAAGTGAAGGTGATCAGGTTGTTAACCAATGAAGATTATGTCGGTTAATATTCGAGACTGTGGGGGAGGGGAGTAGTGGACTTCGAATGGGTTAATTCAGATGGGAGATCTGGGGGGCTACTTTGTTGCTGGGACGCCGGTTTTTTCACTAAGACGGGAGTAGTTCGGAATCAAAATTTTCTGTTACTATCAGGGAAGCTTCAGGGGGGAGGTAATACACTTCGTTAATGTGTATGCTCCACAAAGGCTATCGCTTAAAAGAGAACTGTGGAAAACAATATTGGATCATTTTGGTTCTATGGAGGACCTGTGGGTCGTTATGGGAGACTTTAATGCAGTTCGGATCCCGGAGGAGCGTTTTAACAATGCTGGGTGTGCCGAGGCCTTTAATGATTTCATAGAAGATAATGGGTGATGGAATACTCGATGGGTGGTAGGAAATTCACAAGAGTGTCAGATTCGGGAGACAAATTTAGCAAATTGGATAGGTTTTTGGTGTCAACTTCGTTTTGGAGTCGATGGCCGGATGCGTCGGTGATGGCTCTACCTAGGTGCGAATCGGATCACAATCCCATTACTCTGTCGACCTCTGTAAGTAACTTCGGTTCCACTCCTTTTAGATTTTATAATTCTTGGTTAGGGCGGGCTGGGTTAGATGAGGTGGTGATACAAGCCATTCAGTCGGTGAATTTTAACGGACCTCCGGATTTGGTGTTTGCTGAGAAATTAAAATATATAAAAAAAGAGATAAAGGTTTGGTTTAATAGGGAACGAGATAAAGAAAACATGTTGGGTAAACAGTTGGGAAACAAAATTTCGGATTTTGAGGTTATAATGGAAAATAGACCTTTGAATGTATCTGAACAACAATGGTTAGAATGCAAACATCAATTTCATGACATGTTAGTTTCTAGGACAAGTGACCTAAAGCAAAAATCTCGGGTAAAATGGGCGGTGGAGGGGGATGAAAATTCTGCTTTCTTTCACGGATTGATTAATAAAAATAATTTGGTGAAACGGATAAATGGGGTGGATATTAAGGGAGTGTGGGTTACTGATCCACAAAAAATAAAAATGGAAGCTCGGGGATTTTTTTCGTTTAAGTATCGAGAACCAATGAAACAAAGGCCCAATTTCATAGTGCCAAATTTGAAACAATTGTCGAACGATGAGGCGAGTGGTCTAACGGTACCATTCACCCTCAATGAATTTAAAACGGCGATATGGGAATGTGATAGTGACCGGGCCCCGGGGCCAGGCGGCTTCAATTTTGGTTTCATAAAACATTTTTGGGAGGTGGTCAAAGGAGATTTATTAAAAATAATGGAGACATTCTACGAAGATGGAGTAATCAATAGAGGATGTGGATCATCATTTGTGGCTCTAATTCCAAAAGGTACGGACCCTATATCTTTTAACGATTATAGACCTATCAGCCTAATTGGTAGTATATCGAAAATTATTTCCAAAATTCTAGCCATTAGGATAAAAAGGGTGGTGGGGTCGGTTGTGTCAGAAATTCAATCCGGTTTTTTGTCAAATCGTAACATTTTAGATGGTCCACTCATTCTTAACGAGGTCATCTCTTGGTCAAAAAAGCTAAAAGAAGATTTTCATCCTAAAAGTAGACATCGAAAAGGCATATGATACGATTAATTGGGATTTCATTGATAAAGTTCTTGAGCAAATGGGGTTTCAAAATAGGTGGAGGAAATGGGTGAGGGGCATTTTGGTATCTTCTCGAGCCTCGGTTTAATAAATGGATCCCCGACGCTTGAATTTCAATGTTATAGGGGGGTACGTCAAGGGGATCCTTTGTCACCGTTTATTTTCATAATCGCAATGGAGGCATTAACTGGTTTTATGTCAAAAGCATCGGACCTGGGATTAATAAAAGGAATCTCTCTACCTAATAATGGGCCAAAACTTACGCATCTGATGTGTGCGGATGATGTGGTCTCTATGGGTGACTGAGAGGGTGGGTCGGTTAGTAACATTATCAGATTAATGAGGTGTTTTTACTTTGTCTCGGGGCTGAAAATTAGTTATAAAAAATCAAACATTTTTGGGATCGGGGTAAGTGAGGAATTGATAACACAAAAGGCAGCTATAATTAATTGTAAGGTAGGGAAGTTTCCTTGTAAGTATCTCGGGATAACTGTGGGGGTTAATATGAATCAAATAAGACATTGGAATGGGGTGATAGATAGCGTTAAACATAGGTTATCCTTATGGAAATCTAAAACGTTATCGAGTGGAGGGAGATTAACACTCTTAAAATCAACTTTGGACAGTCTCCTGTCGTATTTCTTCTCCTTGTTCAAAGCTCCTCAGGGCGTTTTGGATAAACTTGAGGCCTTCCGTCGAAGGTTCTTTGGGGGGGGGGGGGGGGTGGGGGGGTAATGAAGAAAGATCTAAAATGGCATGGGTCTGTTGGGATAAAGTTATCGGCCCCATAGATAAGGGCGGCCTTGGGTTGGGTTCTCTAAAAGATATCAATATCAGTTTAATTTCTAAATGGTGGTGGCGTTTTAAACACGAGAATGATAGTCTATGGAGGAAAACAATTTTGGCAATCCACTCTCATAGGCAATCAACGTCTTACTTACCTATAAAAGCGGGTATTGCCGGAATTTGGAATGGGATAGTAAAAGTGAGCAATGAAATCAATGTTTATAACTTAAATCTTGGACAACTTATTAAAGGAGTGGTGGAAAATGGGAAGAATATAAGATTTTGGCTGGATTGGTGGGTTGGGGAAGGGCCGTTTCAGGAGTTATATAACCTTGAGAAAAATAAAAGTGTTGAAGTGGAAACTAGAATACTGGAATGGGAATGTAGTCGAATCCCAAATTCACCTACAGAACTTGAAGAACTTCGGGGATTTGCTTCGGTCTCTCACGTTAGTACCCGGTCCGGACAAATGGAAATGGACTCCGGCTAAAGATGGGAATTTCTCAGTTGCATCCTTTCGGTCTGAACTATCAAGATACGCGGTGCCTTTTTATCCTTACGACTGGGATAAACAGGTCCCCAAGAAGGTCAATATTTTTGGGTGGCGTGGAATTCAAAATCGGTTAGCAACTTTGGGTGGGTTAAAGAGGAGGGGACTGGTTCAAGGCCCGCGACTTGTAAACTCTGTGGGGAACATGATGAAGAAGCGGATCACCTTTTCAAGGCATGCTATGTGGCATCGATCCTATGGCAAAAAGTGAGTTTGTGGTGCAAAATTCCACATATCTTCGCCTTCAGTATGAAGGACCTGCTGGAGATTTACAAACAAAATACAATTGAGGGATGGAAAAAAAGTTTCATAAAAACTATAATACTGACGACATGTTGGATAATTTGGAAAGCAAGAAATGAGCTCATATTTAGAGGGAAAAGGGTATAGAGGCCATCTTTGGCGAGGTGCAGTAGTCGACGTCTTTCTTATGGATCAAAAGCAAAAGTAACAAAACAGATCTGGAGTGGAATAGATGGTTACAATTTGAAATCGGTTAAGGAATCTGTTATCTTAGAGGTTGTATTATAATTGTAGTTTTTGTGGTGAGGTATTGTTTTAGGTGGTTGGCTAGTTTCTTACTAACCATTTGAACATGGGTTTGTATTGTAAGTTTGATGATTGAATAAAAGTATTGTTTGCCGTTCAAAAAAAAAGTAAACATAATGACGTAACTAAATGAATGATTAGAACAAAAACTAAATCCAAAAGTAGGTAAGAACAAGTTGTAAATAATTACTAACACAACCCTAGGCTCTAAGATGATTATGGGTGATTTAGCCTTGCATCTTTGGTGATTTATCTTGATGGATAAGTTTAGATAGAAAACCCTAAAAATTTGAGAAAACCTTAGAAAACCCAACCTCCCGACATTTTTTTTGAAAAAAATAACACATGTAATATACATGTTTTTAAGAGCTTTGGGTTAAAAAAAAGCGTCGAAGGATTATTTTAAAAAAAATAAACAAATTTCAGCAACTTTTGTGACTAACATGTGTTAGACAACAAATGCTGAAACTTGTTTATTTTTTTTTAAATATTCCTTGGCACATTTTGGTTTTTTTTTTTTTGGCCCAAAACTCTTAAAAACATTTATATTACATGTGTTATTTTTTTCAAAAAAAAATGTCGGGAGGTTGGGTTTTTTCAAATTTTTAGGGTTTTCTATATAACCCTACCCTTATCTTGATTTCTTATCTTTGCGGGTTTGGAATAATGTGGTGAAGCATTTGAATCGCCCAAAAAATCATCCTTAGTCGTCGTTTAGCCCGCCAAGCCGACTCGCGGTCGAATCCCCTTGTTTCCGACCATCATTAGCTTAAATAGGGAAGAATTAACGGTATAACTAGTTCGGTTTTAAGTGGGTACGATCCGTACTGAGATACTTTTTAGTTTTACCTCGCTGAACACCTATGATTTATATATTATGGCTCCCGTAACTTATTTTCTAGCCCGAGATATGCTCGTTTCAAGTTATAAAGGAAATGTGGCTCGAATGTTTTATGCTTTGACACTTCATGCCTTGTACTTTCTTCCAAATGCTTCTAGATCACGTTTTTAACATGTTTCCACCTGCAAAACCTAAACCATCTCAAAGTAAACATCTTCTAAGCATCACGTAAAAACGCAATAGTAAGCATGTTTAACCCTAGAACTTAACCTGAATATCAAAAGATTGAGAGTGTTTGGACATGTGAAGAGGAGACATACAACGACAACAATTCGTTTAGTAGTAACCTTGGCTATAGAGGGGAGGGAGGTAGAGGCAGTCCCAAGTTGACTTGGGGTAAGCAAGTTAGGCAGAATTTTTGCTAGACATGCAACCTTTTTAGGACATGGTCGATGATAGAGCTTATTTGAGGCACATGATTGAGGTTAAAGACTTTTAGGGGAATGGTAGAGGTTTGTATTAGAGGCTTAAAATTTTGTATTTTGGTATACAATTTTAATTTTTTATTTGTTTGGAGCTGGGAATCTACTAGGAAGCTACATATCTATCCTCTAGGATAAAGATATGGTTTGCCTATATCCTAATCTCTCCGGACCTCACCAATAGAAGACTACTGGCCTGGTGGGATTTTACTGGCTATGATTGTTGTTGTTGTTATTTGCGTATATTAATCTCTGTTTGTATGGAATGAAATTCCTAAACTCTTTATAAAGATAGAGATAAATTTCGAGTTACTTGGATCAAAAGGAAGGTGTTTAGTTTGTTCAAAGAGAGTTTTCTTAGCATCTTCTTGAGTCCGGTCGCTTGTATATGAATACTGTTGGAGGAGTCATCAAATTCTATCATCTACCACAACGAATCTTCCGTTTATGATAGGGTTTTATGATAAGTCGTTGTATGTGCATATTTTCTGCTGTAAAACAATTTAAGACGCGAACATACAAATCAAAATAGTCTTCGGACAACATTATGTGTTGATTTGCACCTGCGATGTTAACAAGGATTTATTATTTGTTATACAACAACTCCTTTTAAACACTATTTAATTTTGAAACAAAAAATTACCTCACATATTTGCCTTACATTATTATGATGTTGTTGACCTCTAATTTGTTACTACTATCAATTTTGTAAAGTACTCAGAAGTATAAACATGTGAAGACATACTTGTTTCGTTATTAACCTTCTCGGTAGTTGAGTTATTACTAAATACTATATATAGTCCTAAAACCCACTTTGTTTTTTCTTGTAGTTATTAATCTACTAATAAAATGCCCATTTTTTTAAAGTTCAACAGAATTAATCCTCAGCACTTTCGGAGCATCTACTGGATCAAACGGAGTATTCCGAGAGTAACCCGAGTCCACCACCAATTCCAGGGAAAACCCGGTAACCCATCCGTCCGTAGGCACGACGGTGAAATTATCGGTAAAACCCATTTAGCTCAAGGATCAGACCCAAGTTTCCTTGTGTCTCCTATAATTGCCCACCAGTGCCTCATTATACACCAAGTGAAAGTTGAACCTGCATCTTCCAAGAGAAATACAAGTCTTTCCCCAATTGATATAGATATCATTGGCAAAATGCTCATTCTAAATGTTGGGTTAACATTTTAATGGTGGTTTTCTAAAGTTTTGCTTTTCTATGATTAACGTTTAGCAACGTACACAATTTATTGGGATTTCTATGAATTGTGAAGGTCTTCCTAAGACTATATTCTCCAGAAGTTATTACAAAAGTAAACTGTGGAAATAGATTTCTTGTAAAAATGTATGTGATTGAATTGGTGTCTTTTTGTATATCAATCATCATTATCATCATACTTAGTAAATTCCATTAATAGCAAAGCTAACGTAGGGTCTGAGGAGATAAGATGTAGACAGTCTTACCTCTACCCCGTAGGAATAGAGAGGCTACTTCCAGTGAGACACCCGGCTCCATAGTAGCTTTGGATTAAGCCTTGAACATAAGACATATAACACTCAGCAATTGATAATATTATTAAATCATGTGATGGTAAGTATCACTTATGTTGGAATGTAAAAGATGTTGTCTAAAGATTTTAATGGGCGATCACCTGTGTTGGAAGGTAAAAGATATTGTCTAAATATTTTTTTTCAAACAGGTGATGGTTATATGGTCGTTAAACGTTGGTAGGATATGTTATACAAGCTTTTATTAAGATGATAACTTATAAGTAGTTGATAACATAAATAGTTAATATATCTATATCATGTGTGGTTTACAGTTTGCATGAGTATAAGTTGTGGGAAATGAAAATGAACGAATAAAATTATTTGAGCCAGACTTTCCACAAATGGAAAGATTCTTAAGCATCGCTTTTTCCCCAAAAGTTGCATGTGGGCCTTAATAACAGCTTGCAATTACTATATATGTATATATATTTGGGTGGGTGGGGGGGGGAGAGGGGGGCTGATACAGAAAATCTTAGTGCGTTAAGAAGTTAAACCAAAGAAACCTCATCTTAATGATCCCGCCTTTTAATCTATAGTAGAGATTAATCAGGTACAAAAAAGTTTTTTTTTTTCAAAATTTATACCAGTTTGATAAAAATTGCAACACTTTCTCTTCTTGTCTGACACAAAAGTGTAACTGTCTATAGTTGTCCTCCTTGTCTGACACAAAAGTGTAACTGTCTATAATTATTACACAAAAACTTCTTATAAAGAAAGTAACATATCGTTACGTGCACTACAAACTAAAAAAACTTATACTGAAAATTGTAACAAGTGAAGTTCGAAAAAGTCTGAAAAAAATGTTATCAAAACCCATAAAAATGTAACAGAAAAAGTTTAAAAAAAATGTAATGCTAGAAATTGTAACATGTTCTCTCTCATTACTCGTCTGACACGAAAAATGTAACCGTGTCAGAAAAGGGTGAATGCCAAAAAGTGTAACACGTGCGTGTTTTATGTCCACCCATTTAAGTTTTCTTGGTTTTCTTAACTCACCAAGGATTTCTCTCTACAATTCACCTATATATATATAACCCTATTAAACATCAAAAAACTTTTAGTAATATATGTTATTATCTTTTTGAAAAAAAATGTTTCACTATTGTTACACACGTTTAACAAAATGTCGTTTTTCATGTTACACATGTATAAGATTTTAACAACTACATATTGTGAAACATCTATAACAATCCGTCACTCATTTTTTACCGGACACATAATAGCATATATTACATATGTTACAATAAAAAATTGATCGTTAAGGGGGACGGGGCACCCTCACGGGTACCCTCCCGGGTTCCTTCTTGTGCATAACACCGCCGCCACCCACAAGGGTAGGAAAGGCGGGTATGTTTTGCCACAAAGACTACCCGTGAACGATTGTAAATGTCGATGCACTTGTTTGACCATTGGGATTGATGGTGGGCTTTGATTGGTTAAGGAGTTTGACTTTATTTATGATAAGGGTAGGGTAGCTTTTAAGATTTTTGACATGACAGAATTTGATTGGTTGAGACAGAGCATCACTCTTAAGTGTCATTTCTCACTTATACTAGGTTTTCACGAATTGTATCCGACTCAAGTGAGCTTCATTCTAGCCGTCCCTGTATAAATAAAGATATATAATATTAGTTATTTATCATGATTCTCTAATAGTGCTCATAGATTAAAATAATAAAGAAATTTCTATGCTTTTAACACAACGGCTTTCCACTACGTTTGATTCTCAAAATATTTATCATGAACACAATGCACTATAATAATATCACACCCAATGTATGATTTTTACACTTTTCAAGCTTATAACACGTTTGATTCTTACGCTTCAAGTAAATATCCAATTTCTATTTGTCTATCAAAAATGGACAAGTCATGAAAGGCTTAGGACGCTCTCCTTTTTTTTTCTAAAATATGCTTTCTCGTTGTTTGTTAGATATTTTAGTGTAATCGGGATTAACTTGGTGACCAAAGGGAATTATAATATACATCGAATAAGTTAGGGGATGCGGGAATGCACGCTTATTCGAGTTGTTACAATTCCAAGTATTCGGACGGAGCCCTGAAAGGGGATTCCAAGAGGGTAACGCTCCCTTGGCGGGGTCCGGGGGCAGCGCCCCTGGGAGCAGGGTCCAAAGGGCAGAGCCCCTGGCTGGGGTCGAGCTTTATGGAAAATGCCTTAGAAAATAATTTTTTATTAAATTTTGTACTAATTTTTATAACAAAAATGAAGACAGTTATGAGGCAATTTATTAAAATTTGAAATAAAACTACCAAAGGTAGTTATCTGCAGACCATCCCCAAAATTCGAAATCAGTTTTTTTTTTTTTCACATTCCTTGTTCAGACGAATTCGCTAACACACATACAATTTGTTCGATTTCTCAATCAGAGTTGTATCCGATTGAATTATTCGGTAGAACCACCGAAATCATTTGATCTGAGAGTGATTACACGCCTCTCTGATTGTCCGGTTTAGTGAAAATTCCCCAACACTCTTTTCATCTTCTGTTCTAGGCGCTTCAGTTCTACGTTTTTTTCTTTCTAATATGGCATTATGTTCTCTACTTACATTTTCTATTGCAAAACTATGCTTAATAAGTTATTTAATGTGATTATAAAGCAACTCAGTTGATATATATGTCTTTATCATGGAGCTACTTACAGCTTGAGGAGTGTTCATTTTACCTCGCAAAGTCGTAATGACTATTTTGTGCGTGTTATTAGTCAGTGGGTTGTCGTTAGTGTTCTTGTCATGTAAGTTTTCACTCAAATAGAGACTTGGGGCTCACAATATTTGTTTGATGAGTTCCTTGACGCTACAAAAAAAGAGCACGTCGCCAAAATTAGCGACCGTTTCCCGACTGATCTCTTTTTGGTTGAGAAGTCTATTATATTAGCTCGCAAAAAGGTGGCAAATTTTGAGAAGGGTTATATTCGCTCGCAAAACGATTGGAAAATTCAGCAAGGTAATGAAAAATAAAAAGTTGAGTGGGGGTTTGCGACCGTTGGTTTGCAGCGACCGTTTGACAGTTGCAAATTAGCGGGCTTAAAAACAATGGCGCTCTCTCAAAATCACATTTAGGGTTTATTTCCACCAGTTCGCCCTCAGACCTCCGCTCCACCCAATCCTCCTCGCGCTCTCTGATTCCTTTCTCCAAACTTCATCTCCGTTACCATCAACTCTAACCTGCATAACGTCAACGCATCTCCACCGTTCTACACCGGATATCCGCCTTGTCCAATTTGGTGTATGTGCGCTAATTTGAGCAAATATACCGAGTGTATTAATACGTTGTTGTTATAGTTACTATATAATTATCAGGGCCGGCTCAATCATTTTGGAGGCCCAAAGCAATACAAAAATTCGGGGCCCTTTTTGTTTTAATTTTCTTTTTTTATTCAAACTTTCGGTTTTTATTTGACATCGAAATTACTAAGAATAAACTTATATAATATCTCGTGAATTTACAAGCTTAGAGCTATTTAGAGACTTTTGATTTTCTTTATTAAAATCAATTAACCTAACTTATGAGAGTTATAGATTTAACCGACTGTAAATAAACATTCTCTAATACTTTTAATTTACATTTTAATATTTGTAACAATAATACACTAGCTAATTATTCAAAAATTTATTTGTGAAACTAAATGGATTTTATTTACATTTTAATATTTCTAAATATAATACACTAGCTAATTATTCAAGAATTTGTTAGTGAAACTAAATAGATGACAAAAGGAAGGCTTTTAACTAAAATATAATTAAGTAAACTTTGAATTGATGACAAAAAAAAAATGAATGCATCTTAGTTACAGACTTCCCACAATTTAGAGAAAATGTTTTTTAGAACCTACTTAAACGCTAATGAGTAAAGATAAGAATTCAAAAAATATGAAAGAAATTTGTGGGTGTTAGGGTTCGAACCAAAGTCTAAGTTGGAAAAACAAAGAGTTTATCCACCACAACAGAATCATATTATCTCTTCGTGTGATCAAAGTTTAACCTGTATATTTTTTATGTTAAATGAGGCCCTAAGACTTTGGTGGTCCAAAGCAATGGCTTCATTTGGATTGGGCTTAAACCGGCCCTGATAATTATATAATTATGAATAATATAGTAACACATCTGAAATCTTTTTTTTTAAGAACAAATTTGGATCACTGTTGACCACTGTTGCCATCGGCAGAACCACTCGATCATATCTGAAATCTAAAACCCTAGAAATGAATGGATCGCGTTTAGTCATCATGATGAGTTGATGCATATGATAAAAATTTGTTTTGTAGACTCTAGAAATGAATTGTTTGTTATAGATTACTTGAATAGAAAAAGATATACTAAATATTTGAACTGTTGGTTCCATCTAACCCTCTGCGCCTTGATGTCATGTGTATAGGCTCAATTAGCTATCGAGTAACTGTATAAACACCCTGAAGTAAATATATATTGATAAATGAACTATTTATATTGTAGAAATACATATAAAAGAAGAAGGAAATACAGATGTAACATATTTATTTCGTGGACCTTTTTTTATTTCATTCTAATTTATAGAGCTTGGCTGTAACATAGCTTTACCAAAAGTTTCGTGACAGGCGGAAAGTCAAGGGACTCAAAAGTTTTATTGTTCTATCGCTATGTTTCGAGGTTATATGTTCGGGTCGGCTATTTGATTCGGGTCGGGTCAAACAATTATAACTCCACATAAGACTAAGTAATTTTCATTCATTCAAAGGACACGTTCTTATACATAATAAAAACTTAATATTGTTTAACAAACAAGAAACCAAAATATTTATACTGATGCAAAAATAAGTATTAAGGAATGAGGATTTGAAGGCTTCAAGAACCCTCAGAACACATAATCTTTTTTCTTTTTCTTCTGTTGAATTAGAACAACATAGATGGGGCACATCTATCCTCAAGTATTGTTCTTTTTTTATGTTTAAGCATCTATCAGTTAAGACAAAAATGAACCCTCAAGTTTCATTTATATAAAAACTAGTTTCAAACTTTATTTAAACTCACTTCAAGTTTAAAAGCAATTATAAAAAATTTACTAATAGCCTTGTTCTTCACGTTTTTTTAAACTCGATACGAAAATATGTATACATTTTTTGGACAATAAACTAGATAGGGGCAGAGAATTTTTAGGCAAAACAATTGACTGATTGGGGGGGGGGGGGGGGGGGACGTATATAATTTTTAAAATTCCGGACAAAAAATTAGTCTTAATTTTTTCATGCAAAATACACAAATACAAGCAATGTTAAACCTTTTACCCAACTTGTGTGACTCGTTCATATTGCCAATTTGACAGGGTCGGCCCTGAGAATTCATGTACCATGTTCGAGCTAAAAAAAACGTGTCCTTAGACCTTAACAAAATTGGGTATTGGGCTCACTAAAGGTCTAAACCTAAAGTCAATGGGCTAATAACTAATCTAAACCATAAAAATAACTTTGTAAGTGAGCCTATGTTGTTTTTTGTATGGGTATACCCTATTAATTTATTTATTTTTACATACACATATCGGAGTTTTTAAAAAAATAACATACCCTTCGAAATATCGGGCGCTGGCCAGTGGTCCTTCCCGTCTACCTTTAGGGCCGGCCATGCAATTTGACATATAAGTTAAATGTCGATTTGTAATCCTAAATTTATCATTGTCAATAAGGAAAGGGATTTTTTTAACAACATTTTTTACTCCTAAATACCATCTAATATCCTAATAAACTTGCACTTGCATGGTTTTAAACTCAAGCGCGTAATATTTGTGGAGGCTATCATAATATCACTATATCACTAGACCACAAGGTTATTTGGCATCTAAGATATGTTTGACGACATATAAATTAAATGAGAGAATTCAAAGTTTATTTTAAATTTATATCCATCAAAGAAAATGTAATGATCTTCTGTAATATAACATACAAAATTTACAAATTGATCTCGGGGAGGTGGACTGGACCAGACTCTAGAGATTGGTTTAAAAGGGATGGGCTTTTTTAAAGGATATGGACCAGAGATCTCTATTGTTAGATGATTAAGTTTAAATATAAATTGTTGTTAGGGCCGTCCTAACGTTTTTGAATGCCCTAAGGGAACTACAAAGTTGAGTCCCTATTGAATTGTTATAGAGACAACTAGTTTAAGATCCCGTGTGTTACACAGGTGGTATAAAGAAAATATTTTTTTATAAATTTATTAATTTGATAAATTACACTTAGATGTAGAATATATTACAATGGGATGGTGGTCCATTGGCAAAGGCAAAGCCTTTAAACACTTGGGATGGGGAGGTCTTGGGTTCAAGTCTCACAGACGACAGAAATAAAAAGAAATTTGCCGTTCAAAAAAAAGATGTAGAATATATTATGCTCACAATTGGTTCCCGTGTTATGATTATTACCTTACATTAATACCTCCACCCTTTAACACGAAGTGGCTTCTTATTAACAACTAAATACAAAAAAAATCACATGTCGTTTTATATAATATATTTTACTTTATTTAACATATAGTATAATTCATTTTATAATTGTACGAAATGATGCATTAAATATGAAAAATGTTAATTTACAATATACAGGTTTTTTTGTTCTTTATTCCTGTTGTATATGAGATTAAAGTCTTAAACCTAAGACCTTCAAATCTAAGTGTACCTAAATGTTTTTACCTCTGTCCATTGATCACCAACGTCGTTTGTAATTACAATATATAAGTAATAAACATATAAGCAATCTATAAAAATCTCTAAATATTTTTTTGTATCTCACATTTGTCGTCTTATTTGTAAGACTTTTCATCTTTGTATAATATTAGTAACTTAACTTTGTATATTCGTTTTATTCTTTATAGTGTTACTGCTCATTAGAAAAAAAAATTGATTCTTTTAAGTACAAACCAATCTTCGATAGTGATTATGTTTGACTTTTATTAATAGTCATTGACCAAACATCAAGTTGTTGTTTATTTATAAGTTATGCAAACATTTTAAATAGAAATGATTTGCAGTTATCATTCAAGATTTCATTAAAAATAATAATAACAATACACAAAATTAATAATTATTATATTAATTTATTTAAACAAAAAAAGAAGGCAATTTAAACTATTACCATTCTTGAACATAAATAAAACTTTAATTATTTTATAACTTGAATGCATTAAATATATATTATAATATTTAAAAGTCAATTATAATTTCAGTTACAATTACTGATTATATTTTAAAAGGTCATTGTATTTACAATTTAGTTACAGAAAGAACTTTATATAAAGGAGAACCTGGAAACTAAAGTAAAAAAGTTTCATAAACGTAAAAAATGATTTG
Source organism: Scalesia atractyloides (assembly GCA_947069175.1). NCBI lineage: Eukaryota > Viridiplantae > Streptophyta > Magnoliopsida > Asterales > Asteraceae > Scalesia > Scalesia atractyloides. The sequence goes on along the minus strand of CAMTDV010000006.1, from coordinate 4,800,608 downwards.
TTTACTTTAAAAAGGAATGTAACTAAAATTTCAATGATACATCAAAATAATCAAAAATATATTTAATTATTTAATATAAAAAATACGTATGCAATCGATAATTGACTAAGATTTATTATTGAAAGTTTGATAAAAAAATAAATTCATATAATCTTGAATAAACTATTGACAGATATTTATTGAATGGAAAGAATATTATTATATATCAATAAATCAAAGGATACATTTGAACCTTTAAAATAGCATCGAAGTTTTCATTGGAAATATTAAAGTAATTAAATATTGAAAAATTAACGGATCAACAAATACCAAATTAAAAATCGGTGTAAAATAATTAATCATATGCAGGCTTGTAACATTCGTCGTAAAACGGGTTCCAAAACTCGCTCCGTTTATTAAATGTTACGTTATGTATTTACTTATTTTGTAAACTTGGTTAGTTAATTTTTTTTTGTTAATAAATAAAATATAAATATATTAAATAAATAAAGGAATAAAGGAAATTCTAATAAAATAAAAAAAAGTTAAAAGAAAAATAATAATAATAGAGGGGTAGCCGGGTTTCGAACCCGGGTCCCCAATGAATCAACACACGCATTACACCACTACTCTACACCAACACTTGTGAACTTGTTTGGAAACAAATAAATTATATATTAGAACCGCCCCTTAAATCAGTTCAAAGTTTAACCGCCCACCAAAGACGTCTGTAACCCCCGGATCTCATCAATTACTGTTTCTTCTCCGAATTAAATTGAAGGAAACTGATCTTCAATCATGCACAATGACTCCATCATCACTCAATTCGGTTACAAATCATTGTAACAACCAATCTTTGACCAAAACGGCTAAAACTGAATTCCACACATTCATCTATAAATAAGGATCATTGCATCATTGTTGAACTCGCTCACTTTCTCAAACAAACTCTCTAATCGATCAGAAAGTTCTCCGCTTGAAATAAAAACTCGCCAGAGAAGTGCTTGTCGCCGGAAAACTTCGTCGGAAATCAGGAAAAACCACCATTTGATTGGTAAATCTTATACTCTTTTCCATTTCAATGATTAATCTTAAAACTCGTCTGTAGTAAGATATAGATAAGATTGTTAAACACAAATGAACCGGGTTCTGATATTCTGTGATTTCAAATATGAAAAAGATGAAGTTGTTCTCGCACATAAATATAATTAAAACTAAAAATATAACCGGGTTAGACACACAGTCTAGTGGTGGACTGTGTGCATTACAAGCGAGGGTACCCGGGTTCGAGTCTTATACGCATCTGAATTTCTGAAATAAAATCATTTTTTTAAACTTATTTAAATCACCTTTCAGCTAGTGGATAAATATAATATAATTTCAGAATATAACGGGTTAGACACCCAGCCCAGTTGGTAGGGCTGGGTGCAATCAACGTAAAGGTTGCGGGTTCGATCTAGGATATGTGCAGCGGTTCAATAATTTCAAAGCCTTTTTAAAAAAATAAATTTATGAAATAAGTCAAATAGTGTATAAATATAATTAAATCAGAGATACTTCCGGGTTAGACACGTAGCTCAGTTGGTAGAGCTGCGTGCACGTATACGGGAGGTCACGAGTTCGAACCTCGCACGCTACCAATAATTAAACCGGTTGAACCGGCCGTTGACCAGTCAACCCTTAGAAAAAGGGTAAAAAAATTTAATTAAAATCCTTTTTATTTTCTTTAAAAATTAGTTAAAAATGCCTCAAAATAAGGTTTTTAAGCCTTTAAAAATTTGTATCAATTACCCCAATAACCTAAAAATCTAATAAAAAGCATAAATTAAAATATTAATTTATCTATTTATCGCGTTATTATTTTAGGTTAGTTTTCCTTCGTCTGTTTAATCCCAAATTCGTGCGCGTTCGTCTTCGATCAAGAAAACGCACCCACTGTGAGTGAATTCTTACAAATTCCCCTTTTTATTCATTTTTTGGGGTGTATCATGTGTCGCCTTATTTATTTCGTTTATTCAAACTTGTGCTATTACCATTATATGATCTAAACGTGTGATGTAAATGTTGTTTGTTGTGATATGTGTTTACATTTTGTCAAGTTGCGTGCAAATCATTCATTAGGCCCATCAGTTCCTCGTTGGAGACGAGTTGAGCATCGCGTGCCTCATTAGATCGCCTCCGTTTGAATGAGCCTTGATCTCATTGTTCATCATTTGGTGTGTGTGTGTGCATTAATTGATATTATGTGTATTGTGATTAAATTTACATATACGTATACTCATATGTGGTTATGCACCTTTTTATAACCAATATAACAAATTCGTTCAAATGTTTTCATAAGATTCACTCGCCAACTTTTGTTGACCCAAAACCCTATTTTTACACATGATACAGGTGGACAAGTTGAAGAAGGAACACATAGGAAATTGCCTTAGAAGAAAAATAAAGAAGTCATGAAAAATGTATTTGAACATGTGGTGCTTGTATGTTTATTGTAATTTCTTCTTTAAAAAGAAATAATAAATATGAAACTTTATAGTAAATGTCATGAGCTTTGATGAAAACCCAATCATGCCCCGACTACCATTTCCGCTGCGGGTCAGGGTGTGACAAGGCTTCTGCAAATAATTTTTTATGAAGAAAATATTATTATAAAAGATAACAAAGGAAAGTGGATATACTTTAAAAGATAACAAATCCATAATATTTTCCGCAAGTAATTTCTTTAAAAGGAAATAGTCTGCACAAAAAGAAAAGTTGATTTCTTTAAAATTTGTGACAAAAATAAGTGAAACAAAAGTCTTGTGTTTCCCTTCTCAAACAAAACAATAATGATTATAACAATGCCATGTGGCAATTAATAGCTTAAGTGATTGACATGTGGCCTAAGATTGTTTTGATTTATTATAATTTATAGATTAGCAATTGAGATTGAGTCATTGAATAACCAACGATTTTTTCCTGATGCCGACCCTATTTTCGCCCAATTTGCAATCAGTTTCACATTTGTTACTCAAAAGACGCCGCAAATAACGAGGGTTCTGTGTTGCGGCGTTGCTTTTGGATTCTGAAATGAAGCGTGCGTGGATAGTGTAGACTCCTGAAGTAAAACCTAAATCTTGGGCCTAGAAACATTGTTTTAGTGGGCCAAAAAATAAGTCTGATATATGAAAAGAAAAAAAATAGTAGAGGCCCTTGCTTTTGGGTGGCCCTAAGTCTTTGACTATATTAGAAAGCCTAATGGGCCAGCCCTGATTGTTGTCCCTGTTGGATTGGAAGTAGAGGTGTACAAATCGGTTTTTTCAAAAACCGGTTTCGGTTATTAACCGAACCGGTTTTTCTCATCAAAATCAAAAACCGGTTTTTTGTATAACCGGTTCCGGTTACTAACCGGTTTTTTTTACTCAAACTAATAACCGATCAAACCGGTTAGGGCCGGTTTTTAACCAGTTTAACCTAAAAAACCGGTTTTTTACCGGTTAAAACCGGTTTTTTGTAACCGGTTTCGAAGGCAAAAAACCATAACCGGTCTACAACCGGTGGTTCGGTTTCGGTTACTAACCGGTTGTAAAAAAACCAGTTAAAAACAACCGGTTCGGTTTTTTTTCCGGTTTCGATTCTAAAACCGGTTTTTTTGTACACCTCTAATTGGAAGTATCACTAGGTCTTGATCTGAATGAAAAGAAATCAATATGAGCCATTACATGAGTCGGAGCAATAAAATGTGACTTTGTTCAAGATTTTGCTTCTTTCACGTTTTATGGATTGTTGAAACACAATACAAATCTACAATTATAGTTATGTTTTGGGTTGGGTTGGGTTGTCATGTCTACGCATTGAATAAACGGGTTATATTCGGGTTGATTTGGTTAATTAAATAGGTTGTGTGCAAGTTTATCTGTTTAACATGTTCAGTTAAATAGGTCAACCCGATTAAATCATTTGTTACGAGTCTATCAAACTGATTATCACATTTACAACTTGATCACTACATATCAACAGACCCGTTTAAATAAATGGATTAAACGAATCGTGTTTAGATTACAGGATGTTAAGTGTGTATGAGTTAGTGTTAATGTTTTAAAGAGAAATAAATATACGGGTCTTATTTGGATCGCAAAATAGAATTATATGATCATTTTATATAGATTTTTATATGGGTGAATCATAAAATGATCATTTTATATAGATTTTTATATGGGTGAATCATACATATAGTTAAATGGGAGGTAAAAATCATTTGCAAGCAAAAATAAAGAATGATGGTGATGGCGTATTGGCGTTGAATGTGGAGCTCTTGTTGTTTTCATTTACACTTTAATCACTACACCAGTGTCACTGTGTTTTTAATCATTGCCTTTTTCAGTATGCAAATGGAAAATGAATAACAAAAACCCTACACAATTATTGCAACAATACAAAAATATTATTACACTTTTTATTTAGTTATTTTGCATAAAAAGGAATTAATAATAACACTACACCTAAAATTGTTATTATTAATTAAAATAACACCTACTACACAAATTAAGAATGTTAATGTTTATGCATGATTGGATCACTCCAAAATTAGTAAAAACTAAAAACCAGACAACAAGCTAGCTATAGTAGCAAATTAAAGTATCATAAATTGCAATAAATGTTGTTTAAATGCACATGTACTACATCACCTAGACCAAGCCCATGAACATATTTTATCTCTTCACCTTTATATCACCCACTCACTCCAAAATTAGTAAAAACATAGAAGATATATGAATTGAGTTTGACTTCCCATTTTTGACCCGTAACCAGGCCCGACCCGACCCATACGCATACAACAATCCGGGACTTTGACATAATTATTCAAGTGATGACTTATGAGATTAGGTTGTTTGGCAACTTCAGAATGGCTAAGTGCTGAACCAATATGAGGGCTGAACAACTAAGTGCTGAATCGGTAAGAGGCTTATACTATTAAGAGCCATTATAATACTTAACCATTTAGAGGCAAATGTCTGACCAATTCAGATTATAGGCCTTAACGATTCAAACTCAGTATAATGCTTAACATTGAGAGGCAAATGTCTAAACCATCCAAACATCTGCTCGCAAAACAAACAGTCTGAACCATTAAATGTTGAACCAGTAAAATGTCTGAACCATTAAAAGCTCATTAAAAGCTAAACAAACAACGCTAATACAACAATATTGAGATGATAACTTCCAAGTTAATTAGGCATGGTCGCATGGTTATTCATCATAAGTGTTTCAGTCAGGGTGTTCACAATATACTGAACCCTACTAAACAAACAAAACTGAAGCAAGTCAACAAATTTGACTATATATGCCTATATGGTTTGGTTCACGGTTTGGTTTCAACGGTTTGAAACTAGCCACTTTGGTTTATTGTACTCTAAAACCATAGTCACCCGTTTAGCCCAAAATTTTGATTAAAACCAGCCAAACCGACTTTAAACACCCCTATTTCCAACCTAAATTTGTATCACCGGATCCAAAATCTAGTCTACTCGCGCAGACCAATTCGCAAACATTTCAAATTTGGGTTCAAAGTTATTAACATCTAGCGAATAGCGATACACGCATTCAAAACGTTCTGATAATTGGATTTGGATTCGGGTTTGGTTATTCAACAATATCACTTTCAAGTAAAATACCAATTCAAAAAGAACACAAACCTAACAACCCTTGCTAGAAACCTTACACTTTGAGGTTCCGGTTCCGGTTCCACTTCTCCGGCTACCTCGTAACGGCGTTAAGTAAAACCGTAAAAACCCGTTACTACCACGGTTCGAATCCTTCTCGGATACAAACTCCTCACCGGTTTCAACCATGTTCCTCCAGCTTACACTGCTATTACTCCTATTTAACTTTCGTTCGAATCCATCGTTTTTACTAATCCGATTGCCCCATACCTTCACCTTCCAATTCCACCACCGCGGTTTCTTAACCAACCCATCATCCCCTACTAGCTCTTTTTCCCCACCAATGCTATGAAACTTGAGTCTCCGGTGGTCATGTACTTTGAGCCTATAATCCACATAACCAGGTGACACTTTCGCATTCGTAGAACCCGTGTTCGGGTTCTCAACAACCATAGAGTTCGACCTCTCAAGACCCCCCTTTCGTCTCCTAGACGAACAATTCAAGTAATATTCCCGGGTCTGGATCGACCCACCCGGTATAGTCACTTCTCCTATTTTTCCATCTTCCAATTTTGGGAAACTCCTTCCTACCATATACCCATCCCATAAACCCTTGGCCCGGTCTACCGAAACCCGACCCGCATCAAGAGAGAATCTCGGCCCAGTGTCGCAGGATCTCCGCCCGAACCCGTAATCCGCTATTTCTGAACAAGTGTCATGCTCATGACATTCCGGCAATTTACTTGTCAAAACGACGCCGTCTCTGTCTACACCGTCTTTGTTCTTCTGTTTATGTTTCTGCTTATGTTTGTGTCTCCATTTTTGCCATTTTTTGGTCAAAACTGAGGTTGACCAGAAGTTTGACTTTGTTGGGGGTGGATCATCAAGATGAATGTGGTCGTTTATGGACTTCAAATTGTGAACGATTGTATCGATTTTAGCTTCCATTTCCAAAATGTCGTTCTCTAAATCGCTCATATTCGTTATATCGAAAGCCCGAAGTTCATCGTGTGTGTTCGGATTAACGACGGATTGTTGGTCTACGAAGGAGAGACGTTCGGAGAGACAAGATGGGCAGAATCCGTGGATGGTGTCGTCGGGGTGTTGGGGACAGGAGGATGACGGTGGTGATTGGGGTGGTTGTTGTGGTGGTGGTGGGGGTATGTTAGTCACGGGATACATAGGATGTGAATGGGAGTGGAGAGTACACAGGGCTCATGTTAGCATCAATCAAGGGGTGGCAGTGGTGAACGTGCGTACGGATAAAAGTGGGTTTGATTGCAGAAGCGTGTAACGGGTAGCGTGCGAATTTAGGAATGAGAATATATTGTGTTTTTTGTTTTTGAGTTAATTACTGTTTTCCTTCTTGTGGTTTTTCAAAAATCATCATTTCAATCTATTAGTTTAAAAATTATGATTTCAGTCCCTGTTGTTTCACTTTCGTAACCATTTCAGTCTACCTCGCAACCATTTCAGTCCCTGTACTTACAGAATAAATTGATTGAAGTTGCTACGAAAGTAAAACTGCAGGGACTGAAAGGGTTACGAAAGTGAAACCACAGGGACTGAAATCGCAATTATTAAACTAATGGACTGAAATAGTGATTTTTGACAAACCACAGGGACGAAAACAATAATTAACTCTTTGTCTTTTAGTGATTTACATGAATCCGCTTGTGATTTTACCGTTGATGGGTTTTTAGTCCCCAACTCGCAGGGCCGGTATTTTTCACGTTTACACATAGTGCTGTTTACGAGTTGAGTTGAATCGAGCGGATCTTTGTTTGTGTTTAGCTGGTTTACAAACTGAACTAAGCGGAGCGGCTCATTTAAAACCGAGGCTCAAATCAAGCGAGTATTTTTTGAGCAGTAAATATTCCGAGCGAGCATCGAGCGAACTTTGATCGATTTGGACAACCGTGTCGCCCGATTTTATGTCAAGTTTTTATGTCATAAAAACATGCACATTTTATGGCATAATATTTTTCTTATGAATAATAATGTTGTGACCGACGAGGCTTGCACGAACAATTACGTTTAGAGCAGGAGACGATTGACTTAGGGTAACGACATGAAACATTGGGGCGATGAACAGCCTTTCATTTATCAGTTTAGGGTTTAACTTTTAGATTTGATATTAATTTATTGGCGTTGTTAGGCTAGTACGTATATATATAGTTGTAAGTTTGTATATAGTTGACCAAAATATAATAAAATGGTATATATAAAACTATAAATTTAATTTATAATTAAGTATATATGTATGTGTAATGTGTGTATATATAGGTTTGCGTGTATATATGTATAATTTATATTTGTGTATATGCATGTTTATATATGTATGTGTATATGTATATGTATATATATATATATACTAATTAAAAATAATAATTCGAGTTGAACCGAGCGCTCATGCTTGGCTTGTTTACAAACCGAACCAAGCAGAGCGGCTCGTTTACAACCGAGCGTCAAATCGAACAAGCATTTTCCGAGTAATTTTCAAACGAGCGTCGAGCGAGCGGCGAGCGATTTGAACGGCCCTATTTATACTAATAAATTAAAGAGTTAAATACCATTCCTGTGGTTTGGGCGATTTTGCCAGTTTAGTCCAAATGTTTCATTTTCGCATGTGGGTCCAAAAAAGTTTCACCATTGCCATATTAGTCCGCAGGGTTAACTCCATTAATTTTTCTGTTAACTTGTCTTCTAGTTAACAGAATTACATATAAAACAACCGAATTGCCCTTCTCGTTAATAGAAAAAATAAATTGTAAAAAAAAAGGTAAATTACAAGGGTGGTCCTTATGACTTGGGCCAAATTTTGTATTGCATTGTCGGTCCCTAAACTATCTTTTAGTTGCACTCCTAATACAAATAAGAGCATGTGTTACGGTGACGCCCCACCATACCACATCATCAAACAAAATTCTTGCTAACTATAACATGCAAGCGCAGCCGGAGGTGTGGGGCACTGCCCTGAGACTGTGGGGTGTGGGCTTGGGTTGGAAGCGTGGGTTGCCCTTTAATGCCAGCTTTCACACCTCGGGTTGGCATTAGGCTGGGCGTTGCCCCTTTGGCGTGGGCATTCCGCCTAGCGTGGGGCGAGGGGGCAGGGTGAGCTGGCTAGTTTTGGTTGGCTGGTTCCTTCCACATAGCTGGCTAAGCCACGCCACACCACGCCCCTCCACACCTCACTTTTTTTTGGGTGACCTGGTGGAGCCCACCTTCACTACGTGTCGTACAAATCCGCCAACCTAAACCTCCACACCCCACAATCTGACGGTATACAACGGCGTTGAAGAATTTAAAGAAAGTAGTGCATGTGGAAATGTTTGTAGTATGTTTTGGTTGGAGGATATATATTATTATGAATGATTTATTCTTCAAATGGGTATAAAAATAAAAAGTGTAAGAAGGAATCATAGAGTTACAAGTGTCCATAATCTTGTCTAAAAGAAAAAGCAAAAAAAAATAGTAGTTTTTTTATAAAAAACGCTACTTTGTCGTCGCTAAAAAATTAAAAAAAATTAGTGATGATAAAGTAGCGATTATTTTAATAGAATATTAAAAAAAATTGTGTTATGTGTTTTATGTATTTTTTATTGTGTTCACATTAGAGAATATTCTTTCTTACCCTTCTTACAATAAAAGTCTATTGTATTTGATTCTATACAGAATATAAATAAGAAGGTAAAGGTTAATTATTTTTGTAGTTATTTGTAATTTTTAATTTGAAGTTATTTGTATTGTTTTTTTTTTTTTTTTGAATTAGTTGTTGCTTTATGGCATTGAAGTATACTAATTTTTTTTAAAGTTGTTGCATTATGACGTTGGTAAAAGTTTTTTTTTATCTAAAAATTATTTAAACTCATGACGTTGGTAAAAGTTATTTCTTAATCTAAAAATCTATTTAAACTCATAAATAAATTTTATGTGTATTTAATAACATTAAAATCTATTAATTTTTTAATGGAACTTTAACTTTTAAAATTTTATGTGTATTTAAATAACATTAAAATCTATTAAATTCGTTTAAAAAAGAAATCTATTAAATTTTTTAATGAAACTTTAACTTTTTAAATTTTATGTGTATTTAATAATATTAAATTACATATGTTAAAATGTAAATGAACATAAATAAATAAAAAAAAATTAAATAATAATTACTTAATCATCAACCAAGCACCGAACCAACCTCCTACCATTACACTCTTTTGGGCAATTTTGAGTGAGAAAAAAGTGTTGCATGTGGCAGCACTTTTTTCTTACCCAAACCTCCAACCAAGCCTCAAAATACATAATCTTGATGGAGTTAACTTTTTGTGTTATATCCATGAAATAATAATAATAATAGAGTAAATACATGGTTGGTATATGTGGTTTGAGTTTTAAAACCAGGGCTAAAAGAGTAATTTTATATGGATTTAAAAGAAAAGCTTAACCGCATTAGTGAACTGTAGTAAGAAGAGTGCAAGTGAAAGATAGTTTTGGGATTGACAATGCAATTAAAAAAATCATAAAGACGAAAACGAAAAATTTGGCCCAAGTCACAGGTACCAACCATGTAATATACTCAAATAAAAACACATGCGTACTCAACTATTATTAAAAAAATAAAGAACATGAATTATTAACTGAAGTATAAAACGTAAGATTGAAACTTATAACATATAATATAGTTATTGTTCATTCTTCACGCGTTTAAAAAAGACGAAGAGATGAGAGTTTGGTTATTTACGTGCGTTGCAAGTGAAGGGCCTATTAAGAAATGCAAGTTGTGGTATTTTGCCGCCTTGAGTAGGGTGTTTTTTGGTTTGTTTGAATTCAACTCGGATTAGTTTTGCTTAAAATCCAAAAAAACCGAACTCAACTGAATTCAACCGAACAACATTTTTGTACAATTTTTTCTTGATCATCTTTTAATCTTGTCACACTTTTAGATGCCCTAAACCCGTGCAAAACTTAAAACAACAACATATTTAAAGCTATTAACACATAATAGATATCGATGTATTACTATGAACAAAAAATATTTATTACTATGCTTTTATAAGCCATGGACACTCACACAACATAGAGATCAGCTAAATGATTCCACAGGTTATGTAAAAACGTCACAAGATATAATAATGGTTGGATGTGAAATAACATTAGGTAAGGGGCTATTTGGTAGCTCTCTTATTGATTTTGTTAAGAGTCTATATCTGAATAAGTGAAAGAATATTAGTTAAGGGGCTGTTTAGTAGTTCTCTTAATAATTCTATTAAGAGGCTACCTCTAAATCAATATAAGGTAAGGATATTTGGTTCACAAAAATAATATATCTTAATATCTTAATGGTTTAGTTAACCTCTTAATGATAAGATGATCCGAATGATTAAAAGACAGATTTACCCTTGCCTTAATAAACTTTCTTAACCCTAAAATTTCAGCCACTACCCGACACCATCGAGCACGCCAACCACCACCACCCATGACAAACATCGTTAACCACCACCCGCTACCACCAGCACACATGATAAACACCGCTAACCACCACCACCCGTAACCCTCAACCACCACCATCACCACCTGCCACCACCACCCATCACCAACACCGCCAACCAGCACCCCTACCACCCGCCATCACCATTAACGACCCGCCACCATCGTCAACCACCACCACCACCACACGTCATCGCCAAGCACCACCAACCACCAACAACGACTCCAACCACCAACGCCACCACCACCCCGCCACCCTTCAGAGAGGTAAAATAGTCATTTTGCAGATTTATTCAAAGCTTTAGCCAAACAACCCTTCATGACTAAACACTTACTAGACACTTACTGGTTCAGATTCTCTTACTTGTTTAAAGGTTGTCAAACAACCCCTAAATCATAGGTAATTACTTAATTGTCTAAATAGTTTTAACCGGTTAAATCAAATAACCCGAACAAATTGAATTCAAAAAAATGCATATTCGATCCAAAAACCGAATTCCCACTTCGGGGTTGATAAATAATCGATCTGAAATCCAATTTGCAATTTGGATCCCGGCTTTTGTATTAGGGATATGATTTGGTTTTTGGATTTTTTTTGGTTTTTCGGTTCTTTTGCGCACCCTAGCCATGGCTGAAGATGTAATCTGGATACATGCGGTAGTCGCTCGTCCTTCTGCATAACAATTAAGGTATTTTGTGTGAGTGAAATAAACATATAATTTATTCTTATAGTTTGGTAGCAACTTGAATAACAAGCGCAAAAAATTCTTCAAGAACTACAATTTAAGGTTGGGTGTGAAGAACAAGCAAAAAATTCTTCAAGAACTACAATTTAAGGTTGGGTGTGAAGAACAAATATTAAAGTTCAGTTATATGGTAAACGTAGATTACGATTGAAAGATGAATATATACACTTAAAAAATAATAGTAAAATTATTGGAAAAGGGACTATTCCTTGAGTTTTCAACTTTTGTAATTTATAAAGGGTATATTTGGCAAAAGTAGCTAGTGGCTGGTAGCTGTAACTTTTAAGATATATTTAGGTGTTGGCAGAGTAGCTGTAGCTTTTAACAAAATGTATAAAATGACCAAAATGAACATAACTAAAAATTTAAAAAGTTGATGCATTAAAAAGTTCATTATCTTTAGAGGTTAAATAGTCATTTTTCCGTAAAAGTTTGTAGCTCCTTCTAAAAGCTACTAGTAAGAGTGTTCAACCAAAAGCTTCAAGCTCCTTCAACCAAAGAAGATTTTTTATTTAGTAAGAGCTTTTTTTTTAGAAAAAAAAAAAGCTTAAAGCTAGAAGCTTCTAAATGCTTCATGTCAAACATACCCAAAGTCTCTACTCATTTCACACAAAAAAGAGAGTTTGTTATGGAGAAAGGTTAACTAGAATATAAGAAAGGTCAACCTCAAAATTGGTATACCTATTCGTAGTCTCGTTGTTTGAAACTGGTTTGGACTTGACCTGATTTGTAAAACATGTCAAAAACCCGTTCTTTTTGCCCATTTTCAACCCCAATCGCTTTGATAGGTTTAAACATTTTCCCTCCTAACCAGTTTATTACTGAACAAGTTTTTATAATTAGCCGATTCTTTATATTTTGTTCACCAACCCGGTTCGGTTTATACCGAAACTGGTATTTGTACTCCTCTAGGCATAATTTAGCAAGTAAATCTACATGTTGCTTGTAGGGTTTATATATGGGCCAAACCTTTGTTTCCTATCACTCAAATGGGCTGAAACCCAATATTTATATGCAGAAAAGTTAGATGGTTATGACTTATGAATTGGGATTTGCTAAAGAGTTGTTTACTAAAGAAAATTTTATGTTAACGAGTAGTTAGGATCGCGCGTTGCGTCGAAAACCTTAAACTAAACAAAAAATAGATGTAAAAATGTTGAGTCATGTAAGCGCGTTACAGCGCGTTAACTCGCCAACTTTAGAGCGAAACGTAAAATATTATCGTAAAAAAGAATAACGACATCGAAACACTAGAAAACATTATTGAAGCGATTTCGAATTAATCATAACAAGGATTAATTCATATATACCCTTACAAACTTGAAAATTTTCATATATACCCAACAAAAAAAAGAAAAATATCATATATACCCTTACGAAAACTAAAAATATCATATATGCCCTTACAAAATAGTTAAAATATCAAATATAACCAATTTATTAAAAGCAATCCAATAAATAATCACTTTACACTTATTTTTTTTAACTTTTAAGTTTTCTTATATGCTCATCTTTTAACCTCATATTTTTATGTAACACATTTTTAGCTTAAATTTATTTTACCCATTTTTGTTTTTATTTTTTCATTTTTTCCATAAACAATAGTATTCTCCATATATATAATATTTAAGCTAAAAAGAGTAAATATACTATATGAAGTTAAAGTTCATATATAAGATTTCAAAGTTATAAAAAAATAAAGGTAAATTTGTTTTTTATTAAATTGTTTATAATGAATTGGGTATAGATATGATATTTCAACTACTTTGTAAGGGTATATATGATAATTGAAAGTTTACAGGGGTGTATATGATATTTTTCAAGTTTGTAGGGGTATATTTGAAATTACCCCTAATAACAACAACAACAATATTAATAGCTAAATAAATTTATAAAGTATAACAATATTAATAGTTAAATAAATTTATAAAGTATAGGGTTTAATAAAATTAAAAGTAATACATAAGGGGTATTTTGTACTTTTACTGAAACTGTAAGGGAAGAAATTTAAAATATAGAAAATTTATGAAAAATTTAACGAAAATTTATGAAAATTTTATATGTATTGAGTAAAAGTACAAAATAGTATTATGTAATCCCATGGTGAAATAAAAACTCCCAAATTGGAAAACTCTGAATTCTGCACAAGAGAAGAGAGTCCTTTCTAAATCAATTTAAAGTTTAAACTTGATATCCCTTACTTTCAAAGTGATCATTACAAGTTGAAGGGTCATTAGTCATGAATTCGATAGGTAATTTTCATGGAGCAGCCTAAACTCATAGTAATTACTAATTAGTTTTCGCTAATAGACTTTTGCCCTAGTGGCATCACGTATTAATCCTTACTAATATGGTGTGAGTTCAGATCCACGTAAAAATTAAGGTTTTTAATTTTTAGACTTTAAGTCAAAATGGAAACCAATATCCATGTCAAGTTTGTGATTGGGAAGTAGTGAGTTTGACATGAGAGAACAAAATAAGCATCCTTTTTGGTGAGATTATTTTTTTTATATTTTTATATTATTTTATGTTTTTAAACAGCTAAACTTTCAACACCTCTATCTCACCTTTTTTTTGGGATTCGAACACTCGTTTCCTTCAACAGAGGTTTTCCCCTTTTTACCACTAGGCCACAACCTAAGTGGCTGGTGAAATCATATGATTGGCTAAAATCCGAAATAGAACACTAAGTTAAATAAACATGTAAACTAATACGGTCAATCAAAATTAAGAATAAAAGGCAAAATTTGCAATCTAATAATATCTATCGGCAAACTTTATATTTATTTATTTTATCACTTGACAAAATATGTATATTGATTTCCTATATCTATCGACAATATATATATATATATATATATATATATATATATATATATATATATATATATATATATATATATATATATAAGTTATACTTTTCGGCAAAATAAATTTATTTAACGACGAAATATATGTACTACACTTTTCAACAAAATATATTTATCTAGCGGCCAAATATATATATATAATTCTTTTCGACAAATACATATAACTATTATGCTTTTCGTAAGATATATAAATATATATACCTACTTTATAGTCGAAAACTAAAGGTAACGCATTGGGTTCAAATAAATTTTATATCGCAATAAATATAAAAGTTTATATATTTGTTTGTTATTTTTCGACAACAATTCTATAACACTTTTATAAACTTAAAATGGAAGTTATTACACAACCCATGTCATATATACACGTACTTTCAACTCTGATTCGAATCCTCCGTCGTATTTTCAATTATTCATACACGTTCGTTTGTCATTTAAGGTGGCATTGGTGTCCCCTTTCTCCCACTCATCAACTCGTCGCGGATTACTAAAGAAGACTTACAAATCTTGTGAGTACACTCGACCCATTTTCATTTTATCACTTTTGGGTGTAACATGTTTACCTTATACAAAAATCATTAAACGTATTCTTTATGCAATGCACGAAACAATCCAATATACATGAACGCTTTGATACATTACGTGATGCTTATATCTTGGACCATTCTTATGTAATACCATAGTCATTAGCTTATCTTAAGCCTCCATTTGACATGTATAGCGCTATAGGAATTCACGCATCCACCTCCATCATGTTATTCGTGAGGTCATGTTAAAACAACGTATTTGCGTTAAGGGTTTGATTAATAGTTATTCATTGCCTTGATATTGCTCTTGTATAGATTATAGTTGTCATGAGGATTGTTTACACTTTATTCGTATACGTATGCTATGCTTAAACTTGTGTACTCGCCTTTGCTTTTGCATTGACTTTATTTTAAAACATGTTACAGGTTGAAGGAGATGATGCTATGAAATCAAAACAGCAAGGACTTATATAGACACAATTAGACGTTAAGTTTAATATTGTTGTATCGATTTTGTTATGACATTTTGAAATTTGTTATGTTGTTCGTTGTATTTGTTTCAATGATGTAATTGAAAATCTATTATGAAATGAAATCATGTTTAATTAAATATTGTCATTTATTAGCGTTGTGATTAATGAACAATCTCGTTTTCGTCTCATCCCGATGTTTCCGCCATCAGTTGGGGTGTGACAGATTGGTATCAGAGCCATAACTATAGGGAATTAGGAAAATTGCCATGCTTTTGACCTTGTCTATAGTTAAGTACTCTTCGAGTTGTCACGCCCAGGTCAAAGATAATATTTATAAACCCGATTTATCCTTAACTATGAGTTAGTGGTAGCACGGGGTCGATCCACGAAGAGTCTGTGGTTTGTGTACGGACAAGATTGATTTTAAGTAAGATTGTCACTTTATGAAGCTTGCTAACGAAACTGATTAATTTGTTTGTTTGAAAGTGATGTCGGAATGATCCGACAAGTTTTGATTGAACGAAGTAACGACTAAAAACTTAGAATGACTGCAACAAAAGTAAATATGATTGTAACACAATAGTGAGAAAACAAGGTTCACACCCTGTTCAACAATTGCAAGACCTAGGGTTACTACACGTTTTAACTTGATTTAAATGAATTAGTTCATTAACGGTTTAGAATCACAAAGCTTAGGTGCCAATTGCTATCAACGTCATAAACAAGGGACCACAATGCACTTCGTTACTTTGGACAAGTGAAACCTATCAATTGACAAGGCATAAATACGCATATTCATTTCACGAAGTCAAATTTCATAACTCACTCGACAATTCGCAAATACAATACAAACGCAAGACAATTATCAAAAGATTAAATTCAATTCGAATTGTCACAAACCAAATTGTTCAACATATAATAAACCCTAGAAATCTTACAAAAGTCTACACCGGAGTGAAATCTCCGAGAATTAGCCGCTCATGGTGAACATGACACAATCAATGGATGATAGAGACTTGAACACAAACATCTGAAGATTTGAAAGTGATGGAGATGATGGTTAGGGTTTGGGATGGATGGTGATGGTGGATGGATTGAAGATTGGGTGATGATTGGATAGGTGATTGAAGAATGATGATTATGGTGATGAGATTAGGGTTTTCGGATCGATTGGATTGATGAAAGATGATGATTCGGGATGATTATGGCTCCAAGAATAATATTCAAACTCCCAAAATTCGTAACTCCTTTTGAATGGGTCCCAAAACAACTTAAACTCGCCAAATTGCAAAAATTCACGTCAGCGAGCAGGGGTATGCGTCGCCGACGCACCCCCTGCGTCGCCGACGCACCCCAGAAATGGGGTTTTTCTGCTGACGCACTATTATGCTGTCTACGCACATCTCCCGTTGACGCATTGCGTCGCCGACGCACCTTCTAGCTTATTTTTCGTTGGTTTTCCATTCCCCATGTTCCCGGTTGTTCCCGTTCGCTCCCGATACTTCGTATAGCTCCCGAATAGCTCCTTAAACTCTCTTAGACCTGTAAAACACAAATCCCATTAAAAGTAGGCTATTCAAGATTAAAGGCTATGTAAAAACACAAACTTAAACATAACAAAGCACCGGTTTTCGACCACGTATCAAGTACCATACTTGACCATACGTGATTCACATGCTAATTTCTTGAAACATCTTTTATGTGCTAAATTCTCGAAATGCATTATGTGCTCATACTTGTTTCACTATTCCAAACGTGCGCTTTTCTTAATGCATTTTATCGATTATACTAAACACGAAAACACTCATATCACACAAACGAGACGACTTCACCAAAATAGGCGTGAAATCCACAATTTGGTGAACGACTCTCGATCCACCTATTCTTTTATGCGAAATCCGCCTTCAAGTTAGGAGTGACATCCTCACCTTGACGGAGAATTTCCAATTCAAACTCTAGTGGATCCTCATCAACGTGTTGAATTGTAGTTTGACCCGACGAGTACCAACCACACTTAGGGTACGAAATCGTCGAGTTAGGGGTGAAACCGCACCTTGTCGATTAAGTCCCATTCCTCGATTTTCAATCTTGCCAAAGTTTCGATTTTCCAATCGATTAAAGACGTGTAGTAAATGGAAGGGTAAAACGCCGTTAATCGCTTCTCGTCGAGAGCGTTTTACCTATAGGCCAAAGCACGTTTCTCTAATTCGAAAGGATCTTCGATTCAATTTGGAATAGTCGACGTTTCTCTACCCGAAACAGTCTAATGTTTTCTGAGACTCTCTTTTATACCATTTCAATTTATACGTGACTTTTTATATACTTGTTACCATTCCTTTCAAATTTCCAATTTATAAGTTTTTACGCAATTCATATTAAACCTTATCATACACTTATACATTATTTGCATACATGATTTCAAAACGTCATCAACTATACTTATATTTCTCGAAAATCCGAAATGGAAACCGTCGTCGAGATAGGAGCGAATTCCTTACCTGGACGATCAAACTCCGTTTCCTTCTTTCCTTAAAACGACCTCACCAACGGATTAGGGGTGATTCCCATACCTCGGTGATCGTTACCAACCCTTCTTCTTGGAGACTTTATTACACACACCACACGTTTAATTTGCATACCTAAATCTTTTATCATATTGTCAAAATTCTTACTTAGGCGAATTTCAAAACATACTATTTTATCAAACGTATTCCCCATCATGTAATCTATTTCATATAAATCACATACGCATATACTTGGTCACCACATGAAATGTTTTGTTTCACGATTTTCAAAGCTTGACGGAATGCAACCTACCAACTTAATCGGTCCAAGGAATACCTTGCCCACAAATATTATGATTAACATAATTACTAAAACACGCTCGCGCGATAACTTTACATTAAGAGCATTCATTTGTAAACAAAAGCCAAGCCAATATCTTATAGACATTATGGGATCGTTTTACTAAGGGTATGTTGGGATTGTTATTTTTTTTACCTGATTCCTTTGATTATTGTGTTTTTAAAGCGCAAAAAAAACACTAGTTTTTTAGTGTTTGCTGAGTATATAATTAAAAAAACTGATTTCTTTCGTTTTGTAGTGATCAAAGCTTATTTATTTATTCTTTTTTTAAATATATATATATATATATATATATATATTTGTCAAACACTCAAATAGTTGATTATCTGGTTATTGGGATATCAAACAACATAATCAAATCCTAACACTATCTTTCTGTAGCACGTTTTGTTACAGCTAATTATCTGATTCTGATTATTCAAAACACATAAACTATTTTCAAAACTCAACCCCAAACACCCTCTAAACCTCTTATCGCGATTAAGAAACATTTTGCTAAACACTTTTCAACGATAATTAAATCCATTATCCCAGATTTCCTCTCAAGGGTCAACGTTTCACAAGAACCACTGAATTTCAAATTTCTTATCTTGATGTAATATCCTATGAAAACGATGCGCACCTACTAATTTAAGACCTTGTCATACACCACCCAAAATGTCACCTCAATTTCAAAACACATGGGCAAGAAAACATTACAAGGACCAACCACTTTTGACTTACTTAAATTCCCTAAAACAGTGGTAACACTCCCGTCCATTATAAAATAGGTAACGCATTATCAGTAAGTACCTTATATTATTTTATATTCACAAACTAGATCCTACATTCTAAGTCAAACTGAACCTATTTTAGAAGCGATAAACTCAAAGTTTTGCTCAAACAACCATACATGCATATCCTCGTATATGGTTTAGTCAACTGTTGCATGACCATTTAATCGTGTCATTCGTTTTACATACCCTGATTTCTCAACTATTTTATGTAAATAAATTCGTTGCATACAATTCGTATCTTACACACAATCCTCGTCTTTTACACTTGTTGACGTTCATGATTATACACATATTCATGTTCATGAACATACGTGTTATCATTAATGCTTATACTTATAATCACATTCATGAATATACACCTTATATTCATGCTTATACTTAAACCCATACCTATACTTGTACTCGTATTCATACATTCGTGCCTATGCGTGAGCGAAACCCGAAGGATTCGCTTACATGGGCCACATGCTTATTTGCACGCAAACATGCTTACACACTACATTCTTACACGCACGCAAACTCGTTTTCAGAATTTATGAACACCTAAATTCATACGCCGCTAATACAAGTTATGCGGATCATGCGACGATCAGTATAATCACGGGTGCACTTGGGATTATAGTGATAAGCGCATGAGAACCATAGGGTGCACTACCGCGTATGGTAATACACGGAACGTAACATTGTATCGAGTAACGAAACGGTCGCGACGTGGTCAAAACATGGTGGATACGCCGCTGGTACTTCCTATATATAAGTGTTCTCACCATATTGCCAAACTTTCGTAAATACGTGCCATGACAAATTCGGTGTTTTACATACCATAGTGAGACCTGATACGCAAACTTTAAACAACTCACAACTACATTGCTAAGTGCACGATACCTGATTATCCATGACGAGTCCTCATTCCTAACGCAACGTTTTCGTTTATTCATATACGTATATGCCGTTCTTATGCTCGTATTCGTTTATTTGACCAAACGTTCACTCTTATACCTTCAGTATTTTGCGTTAACCCTGCCTTTTATGCAACCTCATTGCAATCTATCGGTTTAAACATCCGACCTTAAACGCTTTCTTACTTTGGAATCTACCATTCCTCCTCGTGGGTGCAAACACACTTAGTTGGCCACTACCTCGATAACTGGTCGTTTAAACCTCTCATCTATACACACCCCTACACGTTTTACTTATGCTTAATGCCTCAATTCATTCTAGTCAAGCAACTTCTTGATGCGAATCTAACTCTTTGTTGCTCTAAACTTCATGTTTTCTCTCACACAGAACTTCAAGTCTTGACCGTAAACCCTCATCCTTTAGCCAATTCCCTTCAAGTCTTCCTCTTGAATAAATTTCGGGACGAAATTTCCTAAAAGAGGGGAGACTGTAACGCCTCGCATTTTAAATATTTCTTTAAATAATAATAATAATAATATTCTTCTACGTTTCACGATATTTGGGGTTAGCAAACGCGTTTCAGGACCGTAACGAGCATCGAATTACAAATGGGCCATTTTCGGGCTTTAGGCCCGATCTATTCAACCCTATACCTACCCAATATAATCATCATAATCCTCATTCCATTCAAACCCTAGCCCACACACCCAAGACCTCCCTGCACTCTCAATATTTCCGGCCACCGGAGCTCCGGCGACGCTGCCGGTGCCGGCGATCATCCACCACCTCCTACCGCTCATCGCCCTAAACCACCAAAATATCACTCACCTCCACCCTCCTTCCTCTCTGCAACAAATCGCCGGCCACCGTAATGGTGGCGGCGCACCAGAAACGAGGCCGCGACACCGGCGGTTCCCCCGTCTCGCGCACACCCCGACACCCCACCCTCGTTCCACAACACTGCAACACCCCCTCACCTCTTGGCTCTTCTCTCTCCCTCCACAACATCAGCAGCGACGGTGCTAACAACAACCGCAGCGACGGCGGCAGAGCCGCACAGTGGCGTCGGTCGTGGTTATCTTGGTGGTTCATGTTTCATCTCAGTTCCATTCAGACCTGAGTCCCGGTTCGAGTCTCGGTTCAACCGTACAATCTCGGTTCAGTCCAGGTTAGTCAAGCTTTGAGTATTGTTCGATTAGATTCCAGTTTTAATACAAGTTGGATTCTGTTTTGGATTTGCATTCAGATTTGTTTCAACCCGGTTCTGGTTCGGGCTTGGTTTCGGTTCCGGTGACGAACAAGGACGAGGGCAGTAGAGGTTGTGTTATGGTTCAGTTTTGGAGTCACGGGTCAAACAGTCAACTCAGTCAACTGCTGGTCGACTCGGGTCAAACAGTCAACTATCGGGTCAACGCAAGTCGTGGTATAAAATAACGACTCGAATATTTGTAACGGCGTCTCGTAATTAATTATTGTTTTAATCGTGTGATCAAACTTTGTATAATTTGTAAACCTAAATAGATATGTAAATAAATATTTTATATTGTTTAGTTGATCATTGCATTGTTATCATTGTGTTTTGGCATTGTTATCGACAACTTGCATTGTCGGGATCGTCCAAAAAACAGAGGAAAATCTGTCCGTTTATAGACAAATATATATTTATTTATATATCTATCGGCAAACTTTATATTTATTTATTTTATCACTTGACAAAATATATATATATATATATATATATAAGTTATACTTTTCGGCAAAATAAATTTATTTAACGACGAAATATATATATAGTATACTTTTCAACAAAGTATATTTATCTAGCGGCCAAATATATATATATATATATATAATTCTTTTCGACAAATACATATAACTATTATGCTTTTCGTAAGATATATAAAATATATATACCTACTTTATAGTCGAAAACTAAAGGTAACGTATTGAGTTCAAATAAATTTTATATCGCAATAAATATAAAAGTTTATATATTTATTTGTTATTTTTCGACAACAATTCTATAACACTTTTATAAACTTAAAATGAAAGTTATTACACAACCCATGCCATATATACACGTACTTTCAACTCCGATTCGAATCCTCCATCGTATTTTCAATTATTCATACACGTTCGTTTGTCATTTAAGGTGGCATTGGTGTCCCCTTTCTCTCACTCATCAACTCGTCGTGGATTACCAAAGAAGACTTAGCAATCTTGTGAGTATACTCGACCCATTTTCATTTTATCACTTTAAGGTGTAACATGTTTACCTTATACAAAAATCACTAAACTTATTCTTTATGCAATGCACGAAACAATCCAATATACATGAACGCTTTGATACATTACGTAATGCTTATATCTTGGACCATTCTTATGTAATACCATAGTCATTAGCTTATCTTAAGCCTCCATTTGACATGTATAGCGCTATAGGAATTCACGCATCCACCTCCATCATGTTTTTCGTGAGGTCATGTTAAAACAACGTATTTGCGTTAAGGGTTTGATTAATAGTATTGCATGCCTTGATATTGCTCTTGTATAGATTATAGTTGTCATGAGGATTGTTTACACTTTATTCGTATACGTATGCTATGCTTAAACTTGTGTACTCGCCTTTGCTTTTGCATTGACTTTATTTTAAAACATGTTACAAGTTGAAGGAGACGATGCTATGAAATCAAAATAGCAAGGACTTAGATACACACAATTAGACGTTAGGTTTAATAATGTTGTATCGATTTTGTTATGACATTTTGAAATTTGTTATGTTGTTCGTTGTATTTGACAATCTATTATGAAATGAAATCATGTTTAATTAAATATTGTCATTTATTAGCGTTGTGAGCAATGAGCAATCTCGTTTTCGTCTCATTCCGATGTTTCCGCCATCGGTTAGGGTGTGACAAGTAGTGTTTTCTTATTGTTATTTATATTTTGGAGGAGTTGTAACATTTGATTTTCTTAATACAACTTCAAAGAAGAAAACGAGTGAACTTGAGATGTATTTAGATAAGCCAATAATTGATTTATCTCAAAATATCCAAGTTCTTGAATTTTGAAAAACATATGCATATCGTTATCAAAATTTGTGTAGAATGGCAAGAGATGTCTTGTCTATTCCAATATCAACTGTTGTTTCTGAAGCTTCTTTTAGCATTGGTGGAAGAATTCTTGATCAATATCGTAGCACATTAACCCCACAAATTGTTGAGTCATTGATATGCAGTCGGGATTGGCTTTTTGGAGATACATGTAATATTGTATTTCTTTTTGTATCTTGTGTTATCATGGTGTTCAATGTTTAATTTTAATGCATTTATTTTCTTGTCATAGGATTGCCAACAAAACAAAAAAAGCAATGGATGCTATTATTGAAGATGTTATTTCTCAACACATTAGGGGTGATGAAGAAATAATGGAATCTGAAGATTGAAAACGAGCACATGTTATGTTTTATTGAAGCTGCATATTTGTTTTTTGACATATTATCATCTTTTGATACTTTTGAGTATTTTGGAGAATATTTTTTGTGGTAGTTTATAATTTTGACATCATATCCTGTTGGTTCAAAAGAATTTCTTTGATGTTATATTATGTTTAAGTTTGTTTTTCAAATTTTAGAGCAAAAAAATTAAATATTCGAGTCAAGCGGGTCGTGTTCGGGTTAACCCATAAAAAAGTCGAGTCATGTTCAGGTTCATATGTCTAGCATAATTTTCGGATTAGGGTCGTGTTCGGGTTCATGTCGGGTTGAACCCACCAACCCATGAACTCGACCCATTTAGCACCCCTAATATTTATAACTTTTATATGTATGTTTTGGGGCAAATTATGGATTTAGTCCTTTAGATACACACACACATATATATATATAGGGCTGCAAACGAACCAAACGTTCGGCGAACAGTTCGTGGACCGTTCGGCGGGAAGTTCGTTTGTGTTCATTTGTTTATTAAACAAACGAACATGAACAAGAAATTCTGTTCGTTTATTTAAATGAACGAACATGAACAGAGGCCGTGTTCTTTCGTTTATGTTCGTGAACGTTCGGTAACGTGTTCGCTTGAGTTTGATAGTTCATTAGTGTTTTTAGTTTTTATATTTTATTTGAATATTATGTTCGTAAACTTTTGTTTGTATTCGTTTGTTTCCATTTGTGTTCATGAACATCAGTTTGTGCTCATTTGTGTTCATCAACGTTCGTTGCCTAAAATTAACAAACAAACACCAACGAACACGAACAAAACACAAACAAACACGAACAAGTTCATTCCTTAACAAACGAACACGAACATAAAATCTCGTTCGATAAGTGTTCGTGAATGGTTCATGAACACATATATTTCTTAACGAAAGAGCATGAACAATGTCTTGTTCGTGTTCGTTCGGTTCGTTTGCAACCCTATATATATAGACAAATTTGAATCACTGACGAATCATTAGGGTAGTATCGTCGTGTCACAAGCGGAACCACCCGATCATATCCATCTCCACTAGGCTATAATGCCCATGCACCAATTCAGTAAATCTGGGAAAAACTCCGTTGTGGAAATCAAACTCAAGACCTTATGGCCCCTAAGCCTTATCCCACCTCCAAGTCCGTACAAATCGTGACCCTAAGAAAAATTGTAACCGGGGCCAAACCAAAGGGGTAAATACGTAACTAACTCATAAAATTAGGAATCAGATACCGTCGTAGCGATACTGAAGAAGCGAGTATCGAATACGTACTGAATGTATGAGTTCGGTGCCACTAAAACAAACAAAAAATTATGTGAGCTTCCAAAGAATAACCTTTTAAATTCGATTCTGGTACCAAGTACCAAAATAACAAAAAAACAAACCAATACCAATACCAGAACCAATTACACTATACTGGTACGGTGCAGTATCTGTATTTAAAAAAAATCTTATATGAATAATAATAAAAAAAAATAGAAAGAAAGGACAGAAAAAGATCCTAAACAAGCAATGTGAACTGGCTAGTCCGGTGACTCATTGTAAAGTCTGTTTGATTCCACTCTATTCTTT
Organism: Scalesia atractyloides; assembly: GCA_947069175.1. Taxonomy (NCBI): domain Eukaryota; kingdom Viridiplantae; phylum Streptophyta; class Magnoliopsida; order Asterales; family Asteraceae; genus Scalesia; species Scalesia atractyloides. Next base: position 4,775,300 of record CAMTDV010000006.1, on the reverse strand, counting down.
AATTAGGTATCTTCCTTTTCAGATCTCTTTTTTTCCATCATTCATCTATCTATTTCTGCATTCAATCAGTTCAGTTTTTCTTCTATCATCTACCCCTATTTTCTGTTAAATTTCTTTTTTTTTTTCCAAAACCACTTTAGGGTTTTCTAGCTTTTTTTGTAAGCGTTGACTTTTGATCTTCTCTGTTCAGTTTGATGCAAGTTTCAGTTTTTTTTAATCTTTTTTTAATTTGGGTTTGTGATTTGTAGATATGAAGGGTGCAAAGGGTAAAGGGGCTGCAAAAAGAGATGCTTTGAAGCCTGTTGATGACAGGTTGCTTCATTTCTTCTTCTTTTTTTATTTTTACTGCTGCATATTATTCATTATATATAGATTTGATTTCTGAATTTATTTGTCAGTTGCTAGTATACCCTTTTCAAGATGTTTGCTTTCTTGTTGTTTTAAAGTCAATATGTAGTTTTCTTGATTATTTAGTTAGTTCTAGAGTAAGTTAAGTACAACAGATGATGGAAAAGTAATAAAAAAAAAACAAAAAAAACAAGAAAAAAAAGGTTTGATTGGTTGATTGGGGGTGGACCCCATCTCGGTTTTCACTAGGGGTACAAACGAGCCGAGTTTGAGCCTGACCAAGCTCGAAATCGAACTCGATTAACTTATGAGAGCTTGGCTCTGTTGTGCTTTGTTTTAAAAGCTCGAGCGTGGCTCATTGGTAGTTTTTTAAGCTCGGGCTTGGCTCGTTTATTATCTATTTATTAATATATTAAATAAAAAGAATATAAATGATAGACTCGTTTAGGCTCACGAGCTCGATAAGTGAAGCTCGGGTTTGTTTACTAAACAAGCTTAATTTTAGGTTCGGGGCTCGGTTTGTAAACAAGTTCAAATAAGCTCGGCTCGTTTACTAAACAACTTTAAATTAGGGGTATTTTATTAAATATTAATAAAATCTAATATTACACTAAGGCTCGACAAGGCTTGACGAGCTTCACATGCCAGGCTCGAGCTTGATAGATTCACAAGCTTTATTTTAGGCTCAGGCTCGGCTCGGCTCGGCTCGTTTGCACCCCTGGTTTTCACGCCCGTTTAAGGGGTGGTGCTCCCTACTTTGGCGCCCTTCTTTCACTTCTGCGTGGTGGCGTTTAGCGCTGGTTTTGGGTGAGGCAGCATGGGGAGCCACCCCACAACGATCAATCTAATAGATGGTGACGATTAGTTATAAAGTAGTAATAATAGAATGTTGAATGTTGCAGAAAAGTTGGGAAGAAAAAGGCTCCTGCTAAGGCAGCCAAGACGAAAGGTGGGAAAGCAGCTAAAGATCCCAACAAGCCGAAGAGACCACCAAGTGCTTTCTTCGTTTTCCTGTATGGTATATTCGTTTCGGAATTTCAAAACGGAAGTTATATATTGTTACTGATTTGGGTCATGTTACATTTTCAGTGAGGAGTTTAGGGTAACATTCAAGAAAGAAAATCCTAATGTCAAGGCTGTGTCTGCAGTAAGTACCGAGTGCTAGTTAGCGGGTCATTCAGTTCTCGTTGTTGGATTCCATTTTTCATTTTTTTTACATTTATAGGTTGGGAAAGCTGGGGGCGAGAAGTGGAAATCCATGAGTGCAGCTGTAAGTGACCGAAACTTGTTAAGTTTTTTTTTTTTGACCTAAACTTGGTGTTTTATCATTTTTTTAACTTATATTCTGGTAGGAAAAAGCTCCTTATGAAGCGAAAGCTGCGAAAAGGAAAACCGAGTATGAGAAAGTTATGAAAGCGTACAATAAGAAACAGGTGAGTACTTATGTTTATGCATTTTCTGATCTGTAAACTGTTGTTAGTGATGTGTTTTGACCCATTTATATACGAATTTCTATCCACAACGGGCATAAAACAGGTAAAATAAACAAGATAGCTAAAAAGGGTTTTAACGAAATGTTTGATGGATTTGTATGTATAAATAGGAGAGTGAAGCCGATGACGTTGAGGAGGAATCTGATAAGTCAAAGTCTGAAGTAGATGAGGAAAGTGGGCAGGTATTCGTTCTTTCTTTCTTTATGTTTTAGAATGTCTAGCTTTAAACAAAACAATCTTCAGTGGTTCACACTCACTACAGGGTATGTAGCCATAAATAGCGGGATTTCATTTATTTTTTTTATTTTTTTAAATATAAATAGCAATTAAATATCGCTATAAAATAGCTGGATTTTAGGTTTTTGTTAAATATACATGTAAAATAGTGTCTATACCAGGGTATTATTCTGATATAATATACATATAAAAAGTATTTTTTTTCCTAGTGTATCGCTATCTGTAAAATAGCTCCCGCTATTTATTGCTATTCCCTATGTAGCATATTTGTCGCTATTCGACATTAACATCTATGGTTCACGTATAATTCATGTGTGATATTCGCACGTGTATTCTTCCATTTTATTATAAGAGTTAAATGCCATTTTAGTTCCTGTGGTTTGAGCCATTTTGCCAGTTTAGTCCAAAGGTTCTATTTTTCGTCCGTGGGTCCAAAAGGGTTTCACCATTGCCATTTTAGTCCGTTTGGTTAACTTTATCCATTATTTCCATTAACGAGAAAGACAATTCGGTCATTTTATATGTAATTTTGTTAACTAGAAGGGCAATTCGGCCATATAAAATGACTGAATTGCCCTTCTCGTTAACAGAAATAATGGATGAAGGTAACCCAGTGGACTAAAATGGCAACGGTGAAACATTTTTGGACCCACAGGCGAATAATGGAACTTTTGGACTAAACTGGTGAAATGGCTCAAACCATAGGGACTAAAATGGCATTTAACTCTTATTATAACTACTAGATAGTATTGAGTATGATAACCAAATACTTTGTTGCATATATAACAGAATTTTAACAAAATATGAAAAAAGATCAAGTAGTGGTTCTAGTGATGGTGATATAGAAGTCAAATAGTGTAGTGTCTTTGATAAAAGCAAGATATCATCAAACATGTGGGATTGAAGTCGCATAACTAGACTTAGTAAGTTGTATGCACGATTGATGTCGGATTTATTTCATCTCACACTCAAAACGCCTCTTTATGAGCAGGATGATGATGAAGAAGAAGACGACGATGAAGATGATGATTGAAATACCCACATGGTTTGTTGACAAGGACGATGTCCGAGCAAACATATGCATTGCTTGCCGGACACATGTATGTTTGGTATTCATGGTTGACTTGGGTTTGTGCTTTAGTGTATGCTTGACAATTTGATTTAGTTTCAAAGAATGTTTATTCCCTTTTCTAATTTAATAAAATGTCTATTTTACTAGGAACCAAGATGTATATACATGCCTATAAAACACATGAAACTAATTTGATATCAGGTATCAAGTATAATAACTAACTTAAGAATGAGAAGCTTTTCTTGAAATGGAAACTTCTTTGGTTCACCAACTTATTGAGTGACAATCTCTCAACTAAGGCTATGTGTTTTGGGCTTCGATGGGGGTGCTAGGGCTGCCACATCCGCTGCGAATTGGGCGTCGGGCGGGGGCTCGGTGGCCTTGGCGATTGGGAAGAGTCGTTGGGCTCCATGGCGATTCCACCCAACCATTGCAAGCTTTAGAAAACATGTTTTTCCCACTTATTTAAACCATTAAAAAAATAAGGCATGTAATGTATGATTGCTTGATTTTACATAATATGTTATTGGAAGATGAAGGTAAAACGATCTGTCATGAAGGTGGCGTCCTACGGCCTCCTGTAACGAACAGACTTCAAAATCGAGCGGCAATACGATGTAGAGAAACGCATAGCATCCTTCGTTTAGATTTGGTGGAACATATTTGACTATATCATCCCGTGACTCGTACTCGGATTAGTTATGTTTATTAAGTGAATTTCAAGTGTTTTCTTTTCTTCAAAGTATTGTTATTTTTAATAATAATTATATTTTTCTAATATGTAGTTACATATCTAAGAAATAAATAAATATAACTAAAAATGTAATGACTAATAAAGCCTCTCTGCAACACCCTTTGGTGATGCCAGCGTGTGTAAAAACTCCGATTTTCTCGGTGTTATCTTTATCCTTTTATTTTCATTTATTCCGAGATTCGAATTATAAGAAAAGCTTATGTTAATTAAATTAAGTTTATGTATGTTATATCGCATCTAATCGCTTAATAAATCGTGACGCTAATCTCATCGTATTGCAAATCGCAATTATTTATGTGGTTGTATACTTGTATATTATTTATGTGTCATGTGTGTTTGAGATTACTATTACGCTCGCTATCGCATCACTCTCGCACTCTCGAATCGCTAAATCGCAAATTACATCAAGTATAACGATTAACGCTTTACTAGAGCGCTTTATATAACTAATTAATATTAACCGAATCGCCAAACGAACACTTAACGTGAAATAAACGAAGAAAACCCAACTTTTAGGTCAAGTTCGCTCGAACTTGGTGTTACCAAGTTCGGCCGAACTTGACTGGCCAATTAAGCTCCTCAGAAACCTCAAGTTCGCTCGAACTTAACCTCAGGGAGGTCAAGTTCGGTCGAACTTGGCTCTCATTCTCTCAGAACCCTACAAGTTCGCGTGAACTTGTACAAATTTGTACAAGTTTGGCCGAACTTGACTCCACCAGCCCTCATCTTTGCCTTCACCTATAAATACTCAACTCATTCCTCTCATTTGAACTTGCTGTAAGTTCGCCCAGAGCTCTCAAAACCCGAAACTTTCGTGTTCTAAGTAAGAATCAACCCGATTTCAACTACAAACAACGTTTATCAACGATTTACAAAGGTTTACAACGATTTTGGCACAAGGCATTGCCTTCATTTTCATCAAATCTTCTCTGTTTACGAACATCTTCATCTTTTTACATAAAACTTCTGTTTTTCAATCAGATCTATGCTTAGATCTGAGCAAAACCTTTTGAACATTGATTTTTAGACAAAATACGGACTTTTGATGATGTTTTGTTCATTTTTTGATATGAAACGAAGCATTTATCATTCAAGATCCCAGATCTGGAAGCACAAGGATGTTTATGTTGGTTTACACAAGCCGGACTAACCCGAACGAACCCCGAGTTCGCCCGGATTAGCCCACGCTTTTGTAAAACGGCTAAAAAACCGCTCTAAAAAACCTCTCCGACCTAAGTTTGCTCAGTAGCACAGGGTTGGAGGGATGGACACCCGATTTCCTCAGCAAACGACGCGAAAACGCAAGATTTTGGACCCGACAACATCGAGTTCGCTCGAGATTTTACTGATTTTTGACAACACAGCAGTCAAGTTCGCTCGAACTTGCCCTCTAGGGGTCAAGTTCGGCTGAACTTGAGTGGAAATGCACAAAATTCTCTTCAGGAACCCCCCAAGTTCGCTCGAACTTGTCAAGTTTCTCAGAAAACTTCACAAGTTCGGCCGAACTTGTCTCACCTGTCAAGGTTAACCACAAGTTCGCTCGAACTTGTCAAGTTTCCTTGAGAAACTAGCAAGTTCGCCCGAACATGTATGTCTACATACAAGTTCGCCCAAACTTGCCTACTGCTAAACTCAAACTTCACCGTTTCGGCTTTTCGGAAGACTGATGCATTTCTGTTCATTTACAGGCTGATCCGGCGCACTCCGCCACTCTCCTCAGAATCTTAAGTTTTACCAAAACGCACCCACAGTGAGTATACTTGACCCGTTTTCGCTTTAATGCACTTTTTGGGTGTTATATACGTTCCTATATCAAAATCACTTCACAAATCAAAACTGTTTATCGCAGCGAATAATCTGATTGTATATGCTCGATACGTGATACTAGAAACATGTGACTAGGACTTATTTTCGTTAACTTTCCTCCTTAGCTGTATGGTACTATAGTTTGGCTAACACCCAACGGGGTCTAGTTAGGATGGTCGCGCAAGCCTTTTTACGGTAGTTAGCATGAGAAATGAGCCTATGTTATGTTAAGTGTTTTGGTGTATCATGATATGTAATTAGATTGTTTCGCAAACGCTTTCTCGACTATGCTAGTATTACTCAAACTCGTATGCTCACCTTTACTTAATTGTATTGACTTGTATTTTAACGTATGTAATAGGTTGAGGATTTAGCTTGGATTGCTTTGGAGTAGTTTTATTTAGTATTTTGCTTATCTTGTTTAGAACGGTTGTCATAAAAAAAACTAGGGGAACTCGAACCATGTTGTTTTTATGAGAAAATCAGAATTTCTGTAATGGTTGTTTGAAATATTATGTTTACTAGTATGGGATGTTAAACGTTAAGTAATGTTGTTGGATAATTGTTACGGAATTTCTCGTGAGACAATCTGGTCGCCTAGTGCCACTAACCCTGATGTTTCCGCCATCGGTTGGGGTGTGACAGATTGGTATCAGAGTGAATTCCTTAGGATAATAGGTAGAATTGCCATGTTTGACCTAGTAGCATGTTTAAGTACCCGATTGACCAATCCTTGGATTAAATGCTAATCTACTTGCCATAAATGCTCAAATATGCCTTTCCTAAGGTTAATACAATAATACACGATTATGAAACGCTCATATCCCACAAACGAGGATCAAGTTGGGATTATGTGTGATAACCAAGAACTCTCAATAAGATCGCTCATTCCGCGTATTAGTCATCACGAGATATCTTCGTTGAGTTAGGAGTGACATCCAAACCTCGACGAACATCTCCCTTTCTATCTAGTGGAACGCCCGATGTGATCGGTGAGCGTGGCCACAATTAGGAATGATGTTGTTAAGTTAGGGGTGAAACCCGCATCTTAATAACAAAATTCCGTGCTTTGATTTTCAATCTCACCAAAGTCTCGGTTATGCCGATGGTTTGGAACACGTATTAACTGGAAGGGTAAACGTCGTTAGCCGCTTGCGGTGAGAACGTTTATCTATTAGGCCAAAGCGTGGGGTCCAAATGCAAAGGGTAGTCGAATCACTTTGGATAGTCAACGTCTCAAAACCCCGGACATTCCCAATTGATTTAAGCATGTATCGTCGATTTACGCATCATCGAGTTTATTATTATTATGTGTTTAAAATTTTGAGAATTTTCGCTTTATTCGATTTCTTGCTAAATTGTATATTTCTCGCATTATCGATTTCTCGCTTTATCGCTTTACGCTTCATAGAACGCATGCACTACTTGCACAGCTATCATAATCTAAAACGCTAATTAATACACCAACCAAACTAAGACGCTTAACTCGCTTACGCCTATGAGGACATGTGTGCCTCATAAGCAGTATTATCTCTCTTATCTCGCTTATGTCACTTATATATATTGCTTATAACTCGCTTATATCTCGCATCTCATACGCGCTACGCTTTACTTATAAGAAGGTGAATATGTGCAAAGTGTATGCTTATGTGCTTACGTGCTTACGTGCCTACGTGTTTATGTGATTTTGTGCCGTGAATGAACGATAATAATAATAAATATTTAAACATAACTCTATTATAATTGAATCTCATCTAATCTAAATCCTTCGTGTAGATGTCTTCAATGGGATCGCACACCCGAAGGAATCTCCAGCGCAGCAACGCCGACAAGCGTATCATTACAATGGTAGCCAAGGAGATAGCTAAGGTCATTCCGCAAATCGTCTCGGAAATTCATGCCGTGAGCAGTAACTCATCAGTCGACTCGAAAACTGAGAACCCCAAGCCGCGATTCAGCTTCAAGAACTTCAAGGCTAGTGCACCTCTCGCCTTCACGGGCAATGACGGACCGACTTCTATGTTTCACTAGTTCGATGCTATTGAGGTCACTTTTAGGCAAATGGATGCCCCGATGACCTCCGCACTGTGAACGCTACCGGAAACTTCCAGTCCCGTGCTCTCGACTGGTGGACAGTTGAAAGAAACAAGCGTGGAAATGATGAAGCCTACAATCTATCTTGGGAGGAACTCAAGGAAGTAATGATGAAGGAGTTCTGTCCTCCGCATGAAATGCAAAAGCTCGAGAATGAGTTTTGGGGTATCAAACAAGATGGTCTTGAAAATGCTGGTTTTACTGCTTGGTTTAAGATTTTGAGCATCATCTGTCCCAGCCAGGTTGATACGACTGAGAAAGCTATCAACAAGTACATCCGTGGTTTACCCGAGTGTGTTGCAAGTTTCATGAAAGTTGCTCGTACTACAACCATCGAGGAAACCTACATGCTCGCCGCTGCGATCAACGATCAACGAGTTTAGTATGGTTATTTCAAGAACTCTGCTAAAGTCGCCAATCAAGCTGTCGTCGAACCAACCACTGCTACCGAATCACCAAGTGAACCAAAGGGAAAGCGTCAGGGACACAAAAGAGCAAACCCGAGTAAGAACTATGCTCTCGCCGCTCCAGCAAACCCTCAGCCCCTTCAGTCAGCTGCTCCGAACGCACCCCCAGCTAAGCGTGCGTATACCGGACCTCACCCTCTGTGCCCTAAGTGCACTTATCATCATGCCGGTGGTGGCAACTGTCGTTTTTGTACAAACTGCAATATCTACAGCCATTTTACTGTGAGTTGCCGATCAGGTCCTCGCCAGCCAGCTCCTCAGGCTCCAGCAGCTCCAGCTTTACCCGCTCCTCCTCAAGTCAATCAGTAGCAAGCTCCAAAGGCACGTGTGTGCTATGTGTGTGGTGATGCGAATCATTTCGCCAATATCTGACCGAATCGTCCTGTCAAGCAAGAGCAGCCAGCACCGCAGCCTCAGCAGCAGCCTCAGCCGCCGCAGCAGCAACCACAAGCTGCGCGTGGCAGAGCCTTCAATCTCAACCATCGCCAGGCCTAGAATAACAACAACGTTGTCAATGGTACATTCCTTGTCAATGGTATTTATGCTTCATGTTTATTTGATACTGGTGTCGATAACTGTTTTGTATCACTAGAATTCGAAAAGGTTTTAAATTGTAAGCGCGCTAAACTCCCAAAGGCTTTTGATGTGGAAGTCGCCACCGGAAGAACCGTTACCGTCAATTCCGTCTTACGTGGTTGTTCCCTCGATCTCAACAGCCACATCTTCTCGATCAATCTCATACCTATGCAGTTAGGTAGCTTCGATATCATAGTAGGCATGGATTTTCTTCGTGAGAATCATGCTGAAGTTGTTTGCTTCGATAAAATGATCTGATTCCCTCTCCCAAACGGTGATCAACTTCATGTATACGGTGAAACTCCCTCAAAGAAGTTGATGCTTTTGTCATGTACTCGAGCACACAAATGCTTGCAAAAGCGATGTGTTGCCTTCCTTGCTCATATCGTGAACCCGGAGAAAGAAAAGAAGACTTATAAAAATGTCCCCGTTGTTTGTGAATTTCCTAAGGTCTTTCCCGAAGATTTACCCATTTTACCCCTACTCGAGATGTTGAATTCCGTATCGATTTGATTCCAGGTGCTACACCCGTTGCTAAAGCTCCTTATCGTCTCGCACCATCCGAAATGCGCGAGCTATCAAGCCAACTTCAAGAGCTTCTTGATAAAGGTTTCAAACGCCCGAGCACTTCGCCATGGGGCGCACCTGTCCTTTTTGTGAAAAAGAAGGATGGATCGTTCCGAATGTGCATCGATTATCGTGAACTTCACAAACTCACGATAAAGAACCGCTATCCTCTTCCTCGTATCGACGACTTATTTGGTCAGCTTCAAGGTGCTACTTGTTTTTCCAAGATCGATCTTCGTTCCGGTTATCATCAGTTACGCGTGTTGGAAGAAGACATTTTGAAAACCGCCTTTCGTACTCGCTATGGCCATTTCGAATTCGTGGTCATGCCTTTTGGTCTTACCAACGCACCCGCAATTTTCATGGATTTGTTGAACCGTGTGTGTAAAGCTTTCTTGGATTGTTTCGTCATTGTATTCATTGATGATATCCTTATCTATTCGAAGTCGAGAGACGAGCACGCGCGTCATCTCCGTTTAGTCCTCGAACTTCTTCAAGGTAATCGCCTTTATGCTAAGTTCTCTAAATGTGAATTCTGGCTCGAAGAAGTCTAATTTCTCTCCACATCGTTAATAGTCAAGGAATTCACGTCGACCCTGCAAAGATCGATGCCGTCAAGAGTTGGATTACACCGAAAAATGCTTCCGAAATCCGTTCATTTCTTGGATTGGCGGGTCACTACCTTCGATTCATCGCCGACTTCTCGAAAATCGCCGTTCCGCTTACCGCTTTAACTCATAAGGAGAAACCTTTTGTTTGGGATTCCAAGCAAGAGGAAGCTTTTCAAACTCTCAAGTGTATGCTATGCAACGCTCCCGTACTCGCTTTACCCGACGGAAACGATGATTTCGTCATTTACTGCGATGCCCCAAACCTTGGTCTTGGTTGTGTTCTCATGCAACGAGACAAGGTTATCGCGTATGCGTCTCGACAACTCAAGATCCACGAGAAGAACTACACAACCCACGATCTCGAACTCGGTGTAGTTGTTTTTGCATTAAAGATATGGCGACACTACCTTTACGGTACTAAGTGTACGGTTTCCACCGACCATAAGAGTTTACAACGTATCTTTAATCAAAAAGAACTAAACATGCGACAACGTGATGGGTTGAACTTCTCAACGATTACGATTGTGAGGTACGCTACCATCCCGGTAAAGCAAACGTTGTCGCCGATGCTCTAAGTCGACGAAGCTATGTATATAGTGTTCGTAACTCTCAAGCTTTGAATGATCTCGAAATCAAGATTCGCTCCGCTCAATTCGCTTGTTTTAACAAGAATACTTTGGAGGAAGAAATGAAATTTGGTGCCGAAACTCAGCTCGTATCTAAGCCTAATGGTATTTATTACTATCTCGATCGTATTTGGATTCCCAGTCATGATAATCTTCGTGAACTGCTAATGACCGAAGCTCATAAATTTCGATACTTCATTCACCCGGAGCCGACAAAATGTACCAGGAACTTCGTCCTAAGTACTGGTAGCCGGGCATGAAAAAGGATATCGCCGTGTACGTTTCAAGGTGCTTAACCTGCTCAAAGGTTAAAGCCGAGTATCAAAGGCCCTCTGGCTTGCTCGAACAACCCGAAATCCTGATGTGGAAGTGGGAGAGTATAGCTATGGACTTTGTTACGAAACTTCCGCATACTTCATCTGGCCACGATACAATTTGGGTTATCGTTGATCGTCTTAGTAAATCTTGGCACTTTATTGCTATACGAGAAGACTTTAAGGTCGAACGGTTAGCCCGAATCTATACTGACGAAGTTATTTGTCGACATGAGACGCCTCGTGACATCATTTCTGACCGCGACGGTCGCTTTACCTCGCGTCTCTGGGAGACTTTTCAATCCGCTCTCGGTACTACTCTCAATCTCAATACCGCTTTTCACCCTCAAACTGACGGTCAGACTGAGCGCACGATCCGCACCCTCGAAGACATGCTTCGTGCGTGCATCATAGATTTTGGTGGTAACTGGGATACGCATTTACCTTTAATTGAATTCTCGTACAATAATAGTTATCATACCAGCATTCGAATGGCTCCTTTTGAGGCACTGTATGGAAGAAAATGTCGATCGACTATTGCATGGCACGAGATCGGAGAAGCACAAATCACCGGCCCGAGCTAATTCAAGAAATGACGGACAAGATCCTCCAGATCAGAGACAATCTCTTGAAAGCTCGGAGTCGTCAAAAGAGTTACGCCGATAAACGCCGCAAGCCCCTGCAGTTCGAAGTGGGAGATCACGTTCTGCTAAAGGTTGCACCTTGGAAGGGAGTGGTCCACTTTGGCAAGAAAGGAAAGCTAGAGCCTCGATACGTAGGACTCTTTAAGATTCTAGAAAGGATCGGTAAAATAGCCTAACGTCTCGAACTACCGGCGGAACTTAATAATGTATATCCGACTTTCCACGTGTCTAATTTCAAAAAGTGCTTAGCCGAAGAAAATCTGCATGTCCCTCTCGAAGATCTGAAAATCAACGAGACGCTACATTTCGTGGAAAAACCCGTTGAAATCATGGATCGGGAAACCAAGAAACTCCGACGCTCTTGCATACCTATCGTAAAGGTACGATGCGAAGGCAAACGCGGCGCCGAGTTCACTTGGGAACTCGAAAGTGATATGAAAATGAAATATCCACATCTCTTTATTACGACCACTGCTTAATTCGGGACGAAATTCCCTAAAGTAGGGGAGACTGTAACAACTCTGATTTTCTCGTTGTTATCTTTATCCTTGTATATTCATTTATTCCGAGATTCGAATTATAAGAAAAGTTTATGTGAATTAAATTACGTTTTTGTATGTTATATCGCATCTAATCGCTTAATAAATCGTGACGCTAATCTCATCGCATCGCAAATCGCAATTATTTATGTGGTTGTATATTATTTATGTGTTATGTGTGTTTGAGATTACTATTACGCTCGCTATCGCATCGCACTCGCACTCTCGAATCGCTAAATCGCACTATTACATCAAGTATAACGATTAACGCTTTACTAGAGCGCTTAATACAACTAACTAATATTAACCGATTCGCTAAACAAACACTTAACGCGAAATAAACGAAGAAAACCAAACTTTTGGGTCAAGTTCGCTCGAACTTGGTGTTACCAAGTTCGGCCGAACTTGACTGGCCAATTAAGTTCCTCAGAAACCTCAAGTCCGCTCGAACTTCACCTCAGGGAGGTCAAGTTCGGTCGAACTTGGCTCTCTTTCTCTCAGAACCCTACAAGTTCACGCGAACTTGTACAAATTTGTACAAGTTCGGCCGAACTTGACTCCACCAGCCCTCATCTTTTCCTTCACCTATAAATACTCAGCTCATTCCTCTCATTTCAACTTGCTGTAAGTTTGCTCAGAGCTCTCAAAACCCGAAACTTTCATGCTCTAAGTAAGAATCAACCCGATTTCAACTACAACAACGTTTATCAACGATTTACAAAGGTTTACAACGATTTTGGCACAAGGCATTGCCTTCGTTTTCATCAAATCTTCTCTGTTTACGAAAATCTTCATCTTTTTACATGAAACTTCTGTTTTTCACTCAGATCTATTCTTAGATCTGAGCATAACCTTTTGAACATTGATTTTTACACAAAATACGGACTTTTGATGATGTTTTGTTCATTTTTTGATATGAAACGAAGCATTTATCATTCAAGATCCCAGATCTGGAAGCACAAGGACGTTTATGTTGGTTTACACAAGCCGGACTAACCCGAACGAACCCCGAGTTCGCCCGGATTAGTCCACGCTTTTGTAAAACGGCTAAAAACCGCTCTAAAAGACCTCTCCGACTTAAGTTTGCTCAGTAGCACAGGGTTGGAGGGATGGACACTCGATTTCCTCAGCAAACGACGCGAAAACGCAAGATTTTGGACCCGACAACATCAAGTTCGCTCGAGATTTTACTGATTTTTGACAACACAACAGTCACGCTCGCTCGAACTTGCCCTCTAGGGGTCAAGTTCGGCCGAACTTGAGTGAAAATGCACAAAATTATCTTAAGGAACCCCCAAGTTCGCTCGAACTTGTCAAGTTTCTCAGGAAACTTCACAATTTCGGTCGAACTTGTCTCACCTGTCAAGGTTAACCACAAGTTCGCTCGAACTTGTCAAGTTTCCTTGAGAAACTGGCAAGTTCGCCCGAACTTGACTCTCAACTCACCAAAACCATACAAGTTCGCTCGAACATGTATGTCTACATACAAGTTCGCCCGAACTTGCCTACTGCTAAACTCAAAATTCACCGTTTCGGCGGAAGACTGATGCATTTCTGTTCGTTAACAGTCTGATCCGACGCACTCCGCCACTCTCCTCAGAATCCTAAGTTTTACCAAAACGCACCCATAGTGAGTATACTTGACCCGTTTTCGCTTTAATGCACTTTTTGGGTGTTATATACGTTCCTATATCAAAATCACTTCACAAATCAAAACAGTTTATCGTAGCGAATAATCTGATTGTATATGCTCGATACGTGATACTAGAAACATGTGACTAGGACTTATTTTCGTTAACTTTCCTCCTTAGCTGTATGGTACTATAGTTTGGCTAACACCCGACGGGGTCTAGTTAGGATGGTCGCGCAAGCCTTTTTACGGTAGTTAGCATGAGAAATGAGCCTATGTTATGTTAAGTGTTTTGGTGTATCATGATATGTAATTAGATTGTTTCGCAAACGCTTTCTCGACTATGCTAGTATTATTCAAACTCGTATGTTCACCTTTACTTAATTGTATTGACTTGTATTTTAACGTATGTAATAGGTTGAGGATTTAACTTGGATTGCTTTGGAGTAGTTTTATTTAGTATTTTGCTTATCTTGTTTAGAACGGTTGTGATAAAAAACTAGGAGAAATCGAACCATGTTGTTTTTATAAGAAAATCAGAATTTCTTTAATGGTTGTTTGAAATATTATGTTTAATAGTATGGGATGTTAAACGTTAAGTAATGTTGTTGGATAATTGTTACGGAATTTCTCGTGAGACAATCTGGTCGCCTAATACCACTAACCCCGATGTTTCCGCCATCAGTTGGGGTGTGACAGCGTGTGAGTAAAAAGATGTGATTACGTAGCGGCACATGACAACATTTTTTTCCTAATAAAATCGTTTAGAGCCCCTCCATAAGAAATGGTCTAAGAATAACCGTCTTCATCTTCATGGCATAATCCCATCCAACATTATATGTTGATAGCTTCATCATTCGGTCCTAAATTGCATAATAATCAAATTGAATGTTAGCATTAGGTGTGCAAATAAGCTGAGCCGAGCTTGAGTTTGGCTGGGCTCGAGCTCGTTTAACTTTAGAAAGCTTGAGCTCGAGCTCAAGCTCGGCTCAATACGAGCTTTGTTTCTAAAGCTCAAGCTTGGCTTGTAGATAGTTTTTCAAGCTCGGCTCGTTTATTTTTTAATAATTAATATGTATTAATTAAATTATTATTTAATATATACTTTAGTTATTTTTTCAGAATTTTATAAATAATAATTACTATTATTTAAATATATATTTAATATATTATTAAAAAATATATAAATAGTGGGCTCATTTAGGCTCGCGAGCCGGCTTAACAAGCGAAGCTTGGGATCGGGTTCGTTTACTAAACGAGCTTGTTTTTAGGCTCAGGCTTGTTTAAGCTCGGTTAGTTTCAACCTTTTTTTAATCCAAACTCCAGTAGCTTACACGTAGCTTGACACGTTTGCACCCCTAATTAGCATGTAAATCTCTTTAAGAAAAAAAAAGAGTTAAATGCCATTTTAGTCCCTGTGGTTTGGGCCATTTTGCCAGTTTAGTTCAAAGGTTTCATTTTTCACATGTGGGTCCAAAAAGGTTTCACCGTTACCATTTTCGTCCACTGGGTTAACTTCATCCATTATTTCTATCAAGGAGAAGGGCAATTCGGTCATTTTATATGGCCGAATTTCTTTTCTAGTTGACAGAATTACATATAAAATGACTGAAATGCCCTTCTCGTTAACATAAAAAAGGATGAAGTTAACCTAGTGGACTAAAAGAAACATTTGGACTAAACTGAAAAATGACTCAAACAACAAGGTCGAAAATGACATTTAACTCAAAAAAAAAATCCAAAAGACTTATATCAAACAAGCTTAAAACTTAAAACTTTCTTTGCTTTCTCATAAATGCTAGATTTTGACTTATGATAATAAATCTTCTGTTTTGCCACAGTTCGAACAACATTTCTGACATGATATAAATACGTCTTCATTAATTGGTGGTTCAAACCTCAGTTCGTCCTTTATTTTTTTTAAATAACCTTTAGATGTTAGTTGTTTCATGACTTGCAAGACTCCCCATCAGCCGCAAAAGAAGACATGTGCAAAGGAGACTCTCTTTTGTCCGTAGGTCCGAAGGCTTCAAACCCCCAAATTGGCAAATCCTCTACTGCAGCCTTGGATCCTCAGTTAAAAGTTTCCTTGATTAGAATATGACTCTCCTATAAAGATGGGCCTTGACACACATGCAATTCATTCCAGATCAGTTCAGATTACTCATAATCTCTGATCTTCTTCTCCTCTCTTGAGAACTTGTTACATGCATGTTCTCTTCTTTACTTCAAACATTGCAACTTCACTAACATCAACATTCTGGGTTGAATTCCTTTCAATCCAGAATTAAAAGTGAACAATAAACAAGTGATCTAATCTCACGTGCTGCAAATGTGGGAAGACCCCACGACCTGCGTTAGGCAAACTGGAAACTTTGAAGCCTTTTGCCTGACCAGTTTGCCCACTATCCTTGGTCTTGTATTTGTTGTAACAACAATTACCAATAGAAAAAGAAAATAAAAGTAAAGATAAAATGTATAGAGTATGGTTCAAAGGTAAACTAGTGTGTATATTTCGAGTAACCGGGCATGTTATCACCAAATAGTACCCGTCTCATATCCACGAAAAACTTTAAAACCATCTCAAAGATGTTTTGGATTTCCGGTTTACCTATCGAGTTCATGTCCGATTACCAACCCTACCTGACACAGATGTGCATGCCGATATCAACTAAGGTTTTCAAGAGTTGAATATGAGAAACTAAGAAACATTAAAGTTAACCGTCTCATCAGGGGCGTAGCTTTTTGGGGGGCCGGGAGGGCCCCGGTCCCGCCGATGTTTCGCCAATAGGGTAAATTTTCTAGTATTCCGTCCAAAAATTTTATGAGTATTAAGTCTGGCCATCACCAATTATTTTGCTTAAAAATTCCTGCCCCCCATCATCATAAACATTTTAGGTCTTTATTTGTTAAACAATATATAGTTTTTTATGTGTAAGAGCGGTTTTTTAATTGAATGAAGAGCAATTAGATATTTGAGTTATTATTTTGATCCGAACCGAACTGAATTATCAACCCGAACATATAACCTGAAACATGACGATAGGGAAAAAAATTGTGTCTCATGAGCCCCCCCCCCCCCCCCCCCCCCCCCAAACTTTTGTTCAAGCTCCACCATCGCATCTAATTAGTAGGGGTTAGCAAATTAACCGCCATAACCGACATAACCAAGCCGATTTTAACAGATAACCAACATAACCGATGGTTATGGTTATGAAGCTTTGGTTAACCGACTAATTGGTTATGGTTACAGTTATGAAATTTTGATTAACCGATATAATCGAAACAGAACCGAACTTGTATTGTTAAGTCTATAATTAGATAGAGAAAATTGCCATTTTCGTCCTTGAAATTTGGGTACATTTGTCATTTTCGTCCAAAATGACACTTTGGTACCATTTTGCCCCTCACGTTTGTAACCTTTTGCCATTTTCGTCCAAATGCCTAACCTAGTTACTTTATAACGTTACATGGGTTATTTTTGAAAGAGTAAATTGCCATTTTCGTCCCTGAGGTTTGGGCACATTTGCCATTTTCATCCAAAATGACACTTGTAACTCCGGCACCGTCTCCGGCACAAACCTGCAAGTCCGGCACCGTCTCCGGCACAACCTACAACACCGACGCCACCTGCAACTCCGGCAGTTGCAGGTTTGTGTCGGAGTTGCAGGTTTGTGCCGGAGACGGTTCTGGACTAGCAGGTTTGTGCCGGAGACGGTGCTGGACTTGTAGGTTTGTGCCGAAGTTGCAGGTTGTGCCGGAGTTGTAAGTGTTGCCGGAGTAGCAGGTTGTGCCGGAGACGGTGCCGGAGTTACAAGTGTCATTTTGGATGAAAATGCAAATGTGCCCAAATCTCAGGGATGAAAATGACAATTTACTCTTTCAAAAATAACTCATCTAACGTTATAAAGTAACTAGATTAGGCATTTGGACGAAAATAGCAAAAAGTTACAAACGTGGAGGGCAAAATGGTACCAAAGTGTTATTTTGGACGAAAATGGAAAATGTGCCCAAACCTCATAGACGAAAATGGAAATTTACTCAATTAGATATAATGGATTTATGTTTTACAATAACCATGTGGGTTTTTTACTAATATAAAAGTAAGTTACTAATAAAATGATATTGATGTAGATACCCTTATTTTGATGAAGAATTAAGGTATTATGATTGTATCAATCTTTTATATAACGCTAAGTACATAATTAATTTACTAAAAGGGATCCCATATCATTAGTTTAACCAAAAAGTGTAGTCTTGGTTGTCTTATAAAAAATGTCCAACATGTAGGTTTCTTATTTTGTAGGCCCATTAGTGTATACTTTTTAGCTTTATCCTAAAAGTTAGTTTTAGTTAAAGTTTTTGATTAATAAGTGAAATTAACTGAAACCAAACCATAACCAAAGTTAGCGGTTAAGATTATGGTTATGGTAAAACTCAAACCAAATCGATCCATACACACCACTACTAATTAGGTTTAAAAAATACAAGCTTAGGAATAGGCCTCTGAATTCAGCGTAGAACATAAACAAGTATGATAGCTGACCCGTAGCAGATTCATATTCACTAGCCATGTTATTAACCGTTGATGCGATTGGGCCACCACCGGACACACATAGCTCGATTAAGATGAGACAAACACAAACCTGGGTCAACTTCAATTTTAGTTGGTCCCACGTAGACTTGAGGTTCGCGCGCACCTGTCCACATTTACACAAATGAAGATATATTTATTTTTTAATAAAATATGTATTTCTCTTCATCACAATGATTTCGAAGAATACACTAAAAATAAATAAATACTTAACATAAATGTCCGAACATAGTTGACATAATTTTTATAAACATAACTGACACAAAAATTAAGAAGTTTTTAAGCGTTAACAAAAACTGAAATTGAAATGGTTAAATTAGAAATGTTGGCAGAGGCATATAGTATAACTAGGGTTTCAATACTTTAGAATACTAAAACCAATAAAATAAGAATATATGTCTGTTCGTTTAACTTAACGAACGTAATTTCTTGTTCGTGTTCATTCATTTAATAAACGGACTACATAAACGAACTTCCAGCCGAACAGTTCACGATAAATAGATGTATTTTGCAATACATCAGCCAGCCTTTGAGGTTTCGGGTCTTTATATTGGTGAGTCATCCGGGATATCAGGGCTGTCCTTCTATTGCATCTAGATTATATGCAGACCTAGGCACAGTCAGGATATCCTAAAAGAGCCATAATAGGGCCAAAAACCTTAAAAGGAAGAAAATCTCACAACGAGAGAATTCTGTGTGCTTTTGAAGCTAAATCCGTACCCTAAAAGTTATTTGCCTAACCCTCGTCGGACAGTTCATTGGTCACTCTGCTGTACGAATGTACTGACATGTTCACCAATAGTCTAACGTTGTAAAATCAAAAAGGATGAACTCAGTATACTCACCTGCTACGATCAATCGTTGTGCTTACCTTGATCGCAGGGTATGTCATGGTATGGGACACACGAGTGTTATAGTATAATATTACCTTAAGTTATCACGAAGTTGAAAAAATTGAAAGTTAGCGGTAAGTTTAAGAGGACAAACATATCGGTAATCACATGGATCAGTTTGAATAAGTTCGCACCGAAAAATGTTCCTTGGTCTGCCTGAGAACGATTTTGATCCCATTGCAATTGTATAGTTAGTTGTAGCTGTTGAGTTAGTTTATTTTAGTTTCTGTTTATATTCTCTTATATTTAAAAAAATATAGAAAATTCAAAATTCCAAAAATAGTAGTCTTGTTTTTATAAAATCAAAAATCCAAAAAATAGAGTGTTTTATTTCTTTTATTAAAAATCTTTAACTGTTCTTGAAGATTTGACTGATCACCAAAAGATGAAGAAATTTGAATTTTGATCCTAGTACAAATACTTGGATGTACTAAGTGTTCACATGGTACTATCCCTGTTGCATAGAAATGTCTGCTTATAAATTTTCGAGTATGTGCATAACTTGATTTAGATCAAGAAACAGGGGTTGCTGAAGATTGAGATATTGTAGTTGCTGACAAGGCATGAAACATCACAACAGCAAGATGTACCTAAGTCAGAAGAACTAGATACGAGTCATCGTCTGACAATGACAGTACATTTAAAGAAGTACCGGTGAACCTGCTTGCTTGAAAGAGAAGGATTGAAGAAGAAAATAGCTGCAGAGAATCCTTCTCTCGCATTCTTTTTGACAAGACGTTTCAAGCAAAGCTGATCGAGGTCCTGATATGAAGCTAACCACATGAGAAAAAGAAAGAGGCCCAGTGCTGAGAGTTCGTTGAAATGTGAGGTCCTAGAAGTGTGAGACTGACTTCCACAACACTTACAACATAGCGACAACCATAGACTCCGTTGAAGACGTTGCTAAATTCATGCTATGAAAACAATTTGATGCATCAGTCAATGGGGAGATTGTTAGGTCCTAAAAGTGTGAGACTGGCACATCAAATTAATGCAACGGACTATGGTTGCGAACTGTGATTATCTGGGTTAGTTTGTATTAGATTTTAGACCTTTATAGGTCATTTGGGCATGCCTAGGGCCATGTGGGCCAAGCAAGCCCAAGGGGAGCCCATATAGGGAGTGTGCAAACCCTGGATATATAAAGAACATTATCTCATTTCTAGGGTTAAGCTTTTAGAGAGAACTTAGGAGCGTCCATGAGCTAGAGAGAGAGAGAGAGAAAGAAAGAAAGAAAGAACTTGTATTAGACGGTTTTGCTAATTCGTTAGTAGTATAATCGTATGCAAGTTTGAAGTGAATCGCGTGTTATTCTTACTCATCTCGATCTTCTTATTTTTCGGTTTTCTTGAATCTCACCAAGTTTGGGTTCCGCCTATCCTTGGTGATTGTTTGATATCGTTGTTAGATCCGGATTATTCGGGACTTACACAAACCTCACAACATTCATAACATAGCTTAAGTATTGATACTATATTCTGATTATTCTCCAAGTATCGAAAAGCATTGTTAGAAGACATCCTTTTATGGTTCTTATAGCCTTAACATTTAAAATTATTACTAACTCCCATGTTAGTTACTTGTTGACTTCTAGTAAGCAAACGTATAGAACTAGACTCGAGATATCATGTGTAAATTAGAATATTTGGATTATCAGACTTAAAGATCATTAATAGGAGACTACCTATTTTAGCCAACTGTTCTTTTGAATTATGGATAGTCTCGTTGCTCATGCCTAGTCTAATGGCATAATTATGCAATGAGATTCTCCCTATAAGAACCTTAGAGTTGGAATTTGTACTTGTATTTTGACTTTGGACGTTAGAACTATCCTCTTTTAAGGTTTTAGTGGTTATAAGGTGAAACATCTTATTTTCCAGTTTCAAACATTTCTTTCTTCGTAGATATGTTGCTTATTAACACACTTAATTTCCTTTCATACTTTTAAGTGTTGTAGTACTGGAAAAATGTACTTATTTCCATGTGTAAGCCCTTTATTTTATGGGTCATGGTATTGTACATTATTAGGTATTCACAGATGTCATTTAACCTTATAGTTTAGAATTTGAAATGAAGGCATGCATCTTTGGAGTTCTTTTAATTATTCCATAAAAATTATATTAGTCTTAGGAAAAACTTAACCTGGAATAACTTTAGTGATAACATTTGTGTTCAGTGAGTTCTTGATTATTATAAGAGACATCATGTTCGACTTATCTTATTCATCATGCTCTACTTTTCTCTTCTACAATACTTTTATCAGAAGAGAGCAGTAGGATTGTCGTGCCTTAAGAGACAATCAAGGATTTGATTTAAAAGCTAATACTATAGAAACTTTAAGTAAGGCAAAACATATTAGGTTTAGAAATTAGAGTGGATGAGATACTAATGTATAGAAGAAAGTTATAGTGATCATAGGATTAATGAAGGATCATTAATGTGAGGATCATTATTTGAAGAAGTTGCGATATGTCTATTACTAAAATCAAAATAATAGACTAATTTGAAAAATTCTACTTAAACAAAGACAAATCACATTTGGGCAGAAGTGAAATCATTTAAGTATGTGTGCAAAGTAACCGTGACAGATCATCTTTGGGTAGAAGTGTGACAATTACCTTAGTTATGCATTGTTAAATATGCAAGACATGAATGAACCACCTTTAGGCAGAAGTGAGACATTCATGTTTCTAAGGCATAATTAACATAGTCTCTCTTTATGCTTGAACAATAAGATAGATGTATCAAATCACCTTTGGGGAGAAGTGATACATCCGAATCTCATTCAAGTTAAGCTATTGGGTTTTGTATAAGTATTTGATTCTTATTAAGTATTTACAAAACCATTTGATTAATAGCAAACCACCTGTTACCACAGATCGAACTAAGGTGATAACAGCTTGACACAGTAATGTGATTTCGAGAAAAATGAGTTTTCGAGAAATAAGGTGAGTTTTCGAGTTACTGGTGAAATCTCGAAATCTCTGTTGATCTCGAAAAGTTATGATTTCGCGTTTTCTGAGATATCGACATGTTATGTTATGGAATTTCGAGTTGCCTGTTGTTCTCGAATTTAATGAGATTTCGAGTCCTTGATGATTTCGAGATCTGATAACATTTCGAGTTCTAAGTGGGTTTTCGAGATCTCCAATAATTCCGAGAAAACTAATGTGATATTTGTTTTCGAAAACTCTACAGGGTTTTCGAGTTAGTTTGAGATTTCGAGTATTATGAAATCTCGAAAACTCTTATTGATCTCAAACCTTGTTCTCTAAGTCTCGAATTCTTCTGATTAAAGCTGTCAATTGTGATAAGGGTGAAATTCGAATATAATGGATTTGGTATATTTTGTTTTCTGTGAGAAAATTGCCCGGATAGTCCCTGTGGTTTGTCCAGTTTTCACCTTTAGTCCTTACATTTTCAAAATTACAACTATAGTCCTCAACTTTGACAAATCCGTTCTCGCATAGTCCCTGGCATGAATGGGGGTTAGTTTTCTCAGTTAAGTAAGTGTAAAATGATCTTAATATCCTTATTATTATAAATAAATATTAAAAGATAAATTTAACTCAAGTAGGCCCCACCCTCTCCCCTTCTCCCTCTTTCCTTTCTTTCCTGAAGCAACAACTAGAACCCACCATATCACCATCCATCTCCACCGTAACAACCACCTGCATATCGTTAGAACCTTCAATCCATGTACGAATATTCCATATTTTTGCACCAAAACAGAAAGTTTATCACATTTATGTTGGCAAATATCAATGTGGTAACATAATTAATACGATATACGATCACTCTTTACAACTTCCATAGCCATTCATAATTCATATGCTCGGTAACTATATAAACTGACAAAAAAACAATTGGAAACAAGTCTGAATTAAAACTTAGTGTCACAAATTTCAGATGGGAATTTCCTTGTTTACAAATTCATGTTATGCATCAATCGTACGCCTGAATTTCAGGTTAAACCCACCCCTAATTTCGATTTGAACATCAACGGATCTAGTGTTCCGCCGCGTATCTGGTGACGGTGGTTGAACAACGAATCGTTGCTGGTTTGTTGATCCAGAGCAGATCAGGGAGAATCGGGAGGATAAGGATGAAATCCGTGGTATGCCAAAACCCACCTCCACAACATTAAACCCGTCGTACGGCTGAACCCACTTCCACAACGTTAAACACACCGCCTAAAATCCGCCACCACTACCCACCGTACGTCGTCGTTTAAGGAAGACACCTCACCATTGTTGAAGAAAATCTTAGGTTTAAGCTTGAAGGTGTGGTAGATTAAAGGATCTTGAAGCAGTGGAGAAGAAAGAGTGAGAAGAGTGAGGGAGAGGGTTGAAGGTTTGAAATTTTTGGCAGTGATGATGGTGGTGGTGGTGGTGGCTATGGAGGTGGAGGTGATGGTGGTGGTTTCTCAAAGGAGAAAGAGAGTAGAGAGAAAGGGAGAGAGTACAGGGATGTGGTTGTAATACTAAATTTATTTATATTGTTTTACTTAAGGGCATTATAGTTATTTCATATCAATTTAACTGAGAAAACTAACCTTCATTCACGTTAGGGACCATGCGAGAACGAATTTGCCAAATTTGAGGACTATAGCTGTAATTTTGAAAATGTAAGGACTAAAGGTGAAAACTGAACAAACCACAAGGACTATCCAGACACTTTTCTCTAAAATATATGTTATATTTTTCCATTGATTTCAAAATATTATATCTAATAACATTAACAGATTTTTCGAAATCCTAAAGGGTAAAAAAAATAATCAAAACACAGGAAAACACCTTTTGATCCTAAATTCATTCCAAAATAAGGGAATGCATTCGAATTTCAATAAGAACATGAAGAACCCTAATTTTAATAAAATAAATTATGGAATCTTATATCTGAAAGAATAATATATTTATACAGATTTCGAAATAGAAGAACATGAAAAACCCTAATTTTAATAAAATAAATTATGGAATATTATCTCTGAAAAAATAATATATTTATACAGAATTCGAAATTTATTATTTGTTATGATGTGATTAAACATCCGTCTAGAATATAAAATCCGTGAATATTAAGTCTATTCGAATTCTTGTTCTTGAGCTTTATCAGGTTTTCATAAAGTTTTTTTTTTTGGATTTTAATTCAAGATTCATGGAAACAAATAAAACTGATTAAGCAACATATCCTCTGATACCACATGTTGATCAGTTCTGTTTAAACATAATGGAAAACTTTTAAATAATACCTGTTACAACAGAGATGCTAGCAAAGAATCCAGAGACGGATGCAGCCATGGAGTTTGACAGGATAGTCAGCTTGGTCTCGTTCCCTTTTAGGATGTGTGTTAATGATGATAGTACCGAGTTCTTTAAGGTTGAAGTACTCGTAGTAATTAAGAGAGAGGAGGTCGAATATGTGTGATGTTATGATTGTCTAACCAAAAACCCTCTCTAATCATCTCCTTAAATACATCAAGTGGGAAACCTAACTAGTTAATAAGGGTAATCGGTCCATCAACAATTACCAACTAATACATTATAAGGTTTTATATATTTTTTATCTATATTAAATAAAGCGATAATGATGGCTACTAGATTAAATACATATATAAATACATAGTTATTCTTACAACAGAGTGAGACATTGGAGGATAATAATAGAAGACCCAGGGAAACTTGGGTTCAGTCCTTGAGCCAAATGGATTTTACCGAAAATTTAACTGTTGTGTCTACGGACGGGCGTGTTACCGGGTTTTTCCCAGATCTGGTGGTTGACTTGGGTTACTCTCGGAGTACTCCGTTTGATCCAATGAGTGCCCTGAAAATGTTCGAGATTGATTCTGTTGCCCGATAAAAGAAAAGGAATATGCCTCTTAATTCAGCCTAGAACATAACAAGTATCATAGTGACCCGTAGCATATTCATATTCACTAGCCATGTTATTAGCCGTTGATGCGATCGGGCCACCACCGGACAAACACAAACCAGGGTCCACTTCAATTTTTAATTGGCCCCACGTAGACATGAGGATCACGTGTACCTGCCCACATTTACATATCTTTATTTCTCGCTGTATTCTTTTCCTTATTTTATTTCACTTTCAAATTGGTTTTCCCACTTTCTAAATGTTTAACAAAATAAAAATAAACATGTTAATGAACGGCTTACGAATACATATCAAACATAAATAAGCGTAAACGAACACAAAAGTATATATATATATATTCATGAACGTACATGAACACAAACAAACACAAATACAGTGTGTAACATTGTCGATTGGAACAAGGTTGGCGTCGTCGGAATGTCTGATGGGGTCTTATGGGGTTCAACAAATACTTTTGTGAAGTAGGTCATAGTTCATTACTTGTTAGTTATTTAATTGTTTTGAGTATGTGTCTTTGTTTTAGTCATGGTAGAAGTGGGGTAAGTGATTGTAGTTAGTATTTAGTATTTTCCTCATGTGAACGACTATAAATTAGTCCATCGATCTTTCAATATGAAGGATGAAACAAATATGATTTGAATCTCCCTGGATCTCTAAATTATCTTCCGGGTTCTTTCTATTTTCTAAGGACTATTTGATTAACGATTCGAATTCTAATAATACAGATATCTATGTGATTTAGATGCATAAGTATAATAGATTATTCTGGTTCAAACCTGAGATTTATACTAAAACCATAATAGTTCAAAAAAGATAATAAGAGGTTGTTTGTTTAGCTTTTAATGGGACTCTTAATGGTTCTGAACTCTTATTGGTTCAACACTTAATGGTTCAGATTGTTTATTTCGCTAGCAGATATCTGAGTGGTTCAAACATATGCCTCTGAATGGTTAAGCATTATACCGAGTCTGAATGGTTAAGACCTCTAATCTGAATTGGTCAGATATTTGCCTCAAAACGGTTAAACGTTATACTGGCTCTTAATGGTTGAGACCTCATATTGGTTCAACATTTAATAGTTCAGACATTTTATTGGTTTAGCAGTTAACCATTCAGAAGTTGACAAACAACCCCTAAATTAAGTCTGAATATTCCTTATCCATTGAAATCATTACCTAAAATAAAGAATCAAACAACATATATCTTTGAGTCAAATAAATAACACATTTTATTAGCAATGGGGTGTTGGTTGATTGACAAAAGCAAAACGTTTAAAACACTTGAGTTTATAAGAGGGAGGTCTTAGGTTCAAATCCCACTGATGACAAAGATTAAAAGAAATTAGCTAAATAATACATTTTATGTGTATTTTTATTTTTTGAGTTCTTATTTATAGAATTTTGAGTCAGGAGGCCGGATTTGAATTTTTAGTATGAATCATGACACGTTTCTCTTAAAAGATTTGGTGCTTTCATATTGGCTCAGAAGTCTTATGTCCACACTTGATGAGATGAAAAGTTGAATTTCTTTTTGGCTATTATGGTGTGTTTCAATTTCCATTTGTTTTTTTCTTTAGTATTAGAAAAGAGAGAAAAAAGAGAGAGATGTTTGTTACGTCTAGTGGTGCAACAAAAAACCAATGTTTTAAAAACTGGTTTTTAAGTCATATCGGGTTGGGCTATAAAATGGTTCAACCGGTTGAACCGAGTTGTATCAGGCGGTTGAACCAGGTTGTATCAGGCGGTTGAATCGGGTTACTAGTTAACCCTATAAATTCCATAAAATAAACAAATTCGTCTAGAAAAACAATCCAATTTCAACTAGAATTTCTGTAACTGATCATAGTTTTATCTAAAAACAACAATTTTTACGGTAAACTATTAAGCATTTTGATAATTTTTTATTTGTTATAAACAATATTGCATTGTTTGATGTGAGTAACAGTAACAACGATAAAATATTGGAATAGAAGACACTAGGTTAATTACTGGAAATTAGAAATCAAATCTTAAGATAATGCAAACCGGTTCAAAGGTTTAGAACCGGATTGACCGCCGGTACATAAGACATACCGTATTCGGGTTTTACCGGCCTTTATCGTACCAGACTCGTGTCCGATATCCGGTTTAACCGGTATAAACGGCCGGTTCATACCGGTATTTAAAACATTGCAAAAAACCCGAACTCGAAACTGGACCCGAAAAAAAACCCGGAATCGGGTATTATAAAACCCGGGTTTTTTATACCCGAACCCGACCCTACCCGTAGGGTAGGGGTCGTGTATGCATTTCTATTATAAAACCCGAACCCGGAATCGGGTTTTTTATACCCATTTTCAACCTGGGTTTTACGAGTACCCGGTTTTAACCCGGAACTGGGTTTTTCCAATACCCGGTTCAGGTTTTTCTTTTTTTTTTTTTTGTGTTTTTTCGAGTTTTACACCTTGGTAACGACTATATAGCCTTTAGAAAGTATATTTTGGCCATTTTTTATTTACATTTAATCTCTATACTCTATATCCGATCCATACCCGAGGCATACCCGAACTCAACCCGATCCATACCCGAACCCGGAAATAGGGTACTATAATACCCGGGTATTAGAAACCCGACCCGGACCCTACCCGAACCCGGGTATATAGGGTATACATTTTCTGTATAAAACCCGAATGTAACGCCCTGCTTTTTCATACTTTCCATATCTAGAAAGCTCGTTTTGAAATTCTATTTTTGGAAACTTTTTAATCTTGTATTCGTTATTTCGTTGTAATCGTGTAATCTGAGACTTGAATTATAATGAAACTCGTATTTTATTTCAATTCATGTTATACATATTCATACATTTATACATATGATACATGATCCATAATACTTGAATACGTTTGATAAATTCATAAATACGTGACATACATGATTTGTATGAAACTCATACGCCATGTTTGTATACTCATTTATACTTAAACTAGCCTTTGATTTATGCTACATATACTTAAAGGCCCTAAAATAATCCTAAAGCCATCAATATATAACATTTGGACAAGTTATTCATCAACAAAATCAAAAATATAAAATATATGCTTTTTGCCCGAGCCTTGCGGACCATATATGGTCCCACCCTTACGGACGTAAAGGTGTCTGGCGGGAAGAAACTTGAATCAGCCGCGATTTTGCACGAAATCCCAACACCAACTCTCACCCAATGGCCTCTAATCACCATTAAAACACCCCCAACAAACCCTAACTTCTTCCCTTATAAGTACCAAGCAGCCTCCAAGCATTTTCCACTTTACAACTCCCTTGATCTCTCTCAAACATTCCATAATCTCAAGAACTTGGCATATTCATCATACTTCACAAAAGTGAGCATAACTTGCTCATTTCTTAGTCTTTTACATTGATTCTTCTTTCAAAACAATTGGATTAACCTTAGGTTTGATCTCACGGGTTTGCCATGGCAAATCCAGACCTGGAAATCACCAAAAAGGCTCCAAAGTGGACTGAAACTTTCTGATGTACTTTAAACTTTGTTTATACTACTTGAACTTGAGTTTCTCATACACATTCCTATGTCCTAATGCTCATAACCACTTGTATGGTTAGTTAGGCTTAAAAACAAGGATGTGACACTCAAATCCAGAGGTTCTAAGCCTCTAAACTTTCTGTTTTAACAAGGGTTTTAACCCACAAGTGTTGAACAAGTCTTGAGCTTGTGTAAGTGTGATTACTTGGAAAGCTTGGGCTATCCTACTATCAATCCACTCCTCACTTGATGATTTTACCTTGCTATCCTAAGTGGCTGGCTAGACTTAAAGATGACTTAGCCCCGTCTAACCGCCGACACTTAGTTAACTCTTTCCATATCGGAAGTGGAAACCCCGAGTTGATGATTCTTGGTCACTTGGTATAGTGAGAGATTGTAAGTTCTTTGTTTACTTATGTTCTTGACCCTCCTTGTTGTCTATGACAACTTGTGTAGTGGTGAACTTTACATGAGGTACCTAAATGGAAGATTTATCTTCCTACCTCCTACATGACTTCTATGACATCCTTGTTGGACTTATGATATAATATATATCTATTATAATATATATAAATACCCAAAAACCGAACCCTTGATGATAATCAAATAGCTATTCGTCAAGTTACTAAGTTTAATCACCTAAGTGTATAGTTCCTCGTTACGATTCTAATAGGTGTTAACCTGTGAAATCATATTAACCCTTATGGGTTCTCATAGTGTCAAAACGAGTGCTAGACCATAGTGATTATTTTCGTATATATTATTTTGTTATACTTTATGTTAAATCTTCCATCAACATACAACACTCACACCTATGTTTCCTCTTGTAGGATAACTCGGTGTTCCTCCCACAACCAAACAACTCTTCCCGGAATCATCAAGTTGGGAAGCTTGCAAAACCGTGAGTATACTTAAACCCCCTTTTCATTTACCACACTTTTGAGGTGTAACGTGTTAAACTATGAAAACTTACACTTAAACCTTATTCTTAATGCACAAACATTCCTTACTTGTATACTTGACTACTTGATTCAAACTTGAGGTTATACATTTTGTGCTAGACTTATCATTAACTTCGTACGAGCCTATTCTTGACATATATAGCGCTATAGGATTAACGCACCACCCGTATGCTTGAGGTTATGTTAAGAGCTTATTACGTTTCACCATTGGTTTGATTAGTTAAACATATGCCGACTTTATTGTTTATCTTGTTTCAATAGCTTGCCATGTGGAATTGTTTAAATTCATTTTTACGCTATGTACGTATGAAAACTAGTATACTCGCCTTTGCTTATGCATTGAACTTTATTTTAAACATGTTACAGGTTGAGGAGGATGATGCTATGAAATTGAAGTAGCGATGATGCTAGATACACATATAGACGCCTTAGGTTTATTTATGTTGTATCAGTTTTGTCCTTGTTATTGTTGTTATTTGAAATTCAATGTATTGTAATGACAATTTATGTTATGAAATGAAAACGGTTTGATTTAATTATTGTCACAAATAGCGTTATGAGAAATAAGCAATCTTTTTCGTCCTGCCTCGATGTTTCCGCCATCGGTTGGGGTGTGACACTGGACCCTACCCGAGTATTCTCAATACCCGATTTTATAGAACCCGCTCATACCCGAACCCGGTTCCATACACGGAACCGGGTATTCAAAAAACCCGATTTGTGCACCACTAGTTAGGTCGGTGGAACTCGTGGGCTAGGCCATACAACCATGCACCGGCCCCGTGGCGTGTGGTGTTTCCTATAGCTCTCGTGGCACCTCTACCATCCTCTTCACAACCCCCGTATCCATTAGCCGTAGAGCATTCACGTCGATGCGCCAATGGTCCAGAATCACAAACCCAATGAGCAGTTAAGCTCGGACCTTTTGCATTGCGACGGTGGTCTAATGATGATTGGCCGACTGCAAGGACTTGGTCCCTAAGGTGAGGTGGGCCCCCACACAAAAATGTTATTAGCTTTGTATTTTTTATACAAAAAGTGGAGTGTGAGGTGAGGATTATAAAAATGAAGATTTTTTTAGGACGGTTTGAAATATGATATGACATGCTGAGATGGAGGTTTGTGAAGTTCTACATTGTGGATGCTTTTATTAATTATTTCGGGACCGGATCAAATATCAAACCGGATGTCTTACCGATTTATTGTTTCGAACTAAACTAAACATCGAATTACATATAAATTTGTAGATTTTTGCTATTTAACATTATCAAGTTGGTATACCAATTTGTTAGAGCTTTAAGCCTTTAACCATGTAATCAAGGGTTAAGATCTTACAACTCTCAAAAAAAAATTTTGTATCAAATATTGTATCCCCTTTATGTCTGATTTGTCCTTTATCCCAAAATTTGTCTAGCTCGTGGATCTACAAACATCTAGTTTAAACCCATCGGACCAAACAAATGGCAGGTCTTTTGTCAAATGTTCGACAAGCCGCTACATCAATGACTACCACATAGCCGCCCTCCGATCTGGTTATCAAAACATTGTTCTTTATGTATGTTGTGATATATTTTTTTAACAAATTGTGTTTTTATTTAAAAAAAAAGCTTACATTGTTTTTATTTAAAAAAAAAGCTTACAAAAATGTACTAAAAATATCCCGGAACTTCTTTTGCTACAAAAACTTTTATCACATGTAACTAATATATTTATAGCTATTACTTTGAGTTTAGAATTTTTTCAACGTTTAACTAAATTGGATTGTGAGGTGAAGGTTTTAAAGTTTTGGTGTTATGAGAAAATGAAGATTATTTTAGAAAGGTTTAAAATATGATATGACATGCTGAGATAAAGGTTTGTGAAGTTCTACGTTGTGGATGCTTTTATTATTTATTTCAGAACCGTATCAAATATCAAACCCGATGTCTACCAATTTATTGTTTCGAACTAAACTAAACATTGAATTACATCTAAATTTATATATTTTAGCTATGTAACATTATGAAGTTGCTAGCAATTTGTTAGACCTTTAAGCCTTTAACCATGTAATCAAGGGTTAAAATCTTACAACCCTTAAAAAATTATTATATCCAATTTATATCTGATTTGTCCTTTAGCCTCAAAATTCGTCTAGCCATCTGGTTTAAACCCATTGGACCAAACAAAGGGCGGGTCTTGGTTTAAACCCATTGGACCAAACAAAGGGCGGGTCTTTTGTCAAATGCTCGACAAGCCGCTACATTAGCGGCACAATGAACACAACAAAGCCACCCCTCCGATATGGTTATCAACACATTGTTATTTGCCTATGTTATGATATATTTTTTTAACAAATTTTGTTTTTATCAAAAAAAAAAACTTATAAAAATGTACTTTAAAAACATTGATCTCGTTACTAGAATTTTTATAAGGCTTGTTTATTTTTCATTTATTTATTTCCCTCATTTTTAACGATAATTTGGACCACCGACGGACCATATTATCGTGCCACCAGCGAAACCACCCAATCATGTCCATCTTCACTAGGCAATAATTCCTATACACCAATTCAAAAAGAAACCTAATAAATCCAGAAAAAAGACTTTCGTGAGAATCGAACCCAAAACCTAATAGCCTCTTAAGCCTTATCTCACCTTGATATGTCACTAGAATTATTAACAACCAACAAACTACACATGTAGCCAGGTTTTCAAATCACTGAAAACACGTTTACTTCCAACAACCTACAAATGTAGCCAGATTTTCAAATCATGAAAAACACGTTTACTTTTCTGTCACCTTCCAAAATTTCAATTTTTCGCAAAAAATTACATAAGATGCGACTTAAAAGTCAACCAAAAAACATATATTATTACATAACTAAACCTGAGTCAGCCATATGTTTATACTCATGGCTCCCTCAATATTTCACCATCACCATCTTCATCTTCTTCTTGTTATTCCACTCATAATAACATCATTTGCCTCTTCAACCCATGGTTTAACCAGAGGCTCATCTTTATCTGTTGAAAACAAATATGACCTCATACTTTCACCAAACGGCCGTTTCAAAGCCGGGTTTCATCAAGCTGGAGAAAACGCTTACGTGTTTGCAGTGTGGTTCACCACATCCGGTGCTCAAACGGCTCGCACCGTGGTCTGGATGGCTAACCGAGACGCACCCGTAAACGGGAAGAAATCAAAACTCTCCCTATGGAAAGATGGCAATCTTGTTCTAACTGATGCCGGTCAGCATATCGTCTGGTCAACGCGGACCGAGTTAAAGTCATCCTTTGTGGAACTAACACTGCTTAACACTGGTAACCTTGTGCTTCAAGATCAAAACCAGATTGTTTGGAAAAGTTTTGATAATCCAAGTGACACCCTTCTTCCGAACCAACCTTTCACTAGAAAAACACGGCTTGTTTCCTCCAGAAGCTTAACTAACTGCTTTTCGACAACGATAGTATCCTACGACTCGTGTACAACAGTCCCAACACGACGTCACTTTACTGGCCTAATCCCAGGTTAAGACCATATGCTGCTGGAAGATTCGAATACATAGACGGTCGGACAGCCGCACTGGACTCTTACGGACGATTCAACTCGACAGACGGGTTCAGCTTCGTATCGGCTGATTCCGGATTGGGCACGCAACGAATGATGCGGCTTGATACTGATGGTAATCTAAGACTTTATAGTTTACATAGAGGAATGAAATGGGAAGTGAAATGGCAGGCGATTTCGCAAATTTGTAAGATTGACGGTACTTGCGGACCGAATAGTCTGTGTACTTATACGCGTGATTCAGGAAAAAGATGCAGTTGTTTACACGGGTTCAAGATGGTGAATGTTAAAGATTGGAGTCGCGGGTGTGAGCCCGAACAATCGAATGCGTGTAACAAAGATAACGATTGTGATTTCTTGGAGTTTCCGTATACAGAATTCTACGGCTATGATATTAGTTTACATGACAACACTACACTTGATGGTTGCAAAAAGGCTTGTTTGCAGGATAATAACTGCAAGGGGTTTAACTTTGCACCGAAAGGTTGGACCGGACCCTCTTGTTGTTTCTTGAAGTCTTCGTTGCATAACGGGTATCAAAGGGGGACTTACGGTACTATGTACATCAAGTTACCAAAACAGTACCCCTGTCCACGACGTGTGGTGGTTACGCCGCTCGTAAAGAAAAAAACAACACGAAGCCAATTGGGTTCATGATAGTGGTCGGGAGCACGATTGGGTTCATCGAAATCCTTTGTATAGTGTTTTTCTGGTATTGTATAGTAAACATTCGTCTACAACCGAACAAATGTACTTCCCAACGTCAACGGGATTTAGGCGATTCACGTATAGCGAGCTGAAGAAGGCGTCATGTAATTTCAGTGAAGAGATCGGGAGAGGCGGTGCGTCGATCGTTTATAAAGCGCGGTTAAAAGACAACCGGATCGCAGCCATAAAGAAGCTTAAAAACAGTGGTGACCAAGGGGAAGACGAGTTTCAAGCGGAGATAAGCACGATTGGGAGAATGAATCACATGAACCTGATCGAGACGTGGGGATATTGCGCTGAAGGAAACCACAGGCTGGTAGTTTACGAATACATGGAGAACGGATCCTTAGCCAATAACTTACGGCTCGATAAACTTGACTGGGCTACAAGATTAAACATTGTGATAGGTACAGCAAAGGGATTAGCGTATTTGCACGAAGAGTGTTTGGAATGGATTCTCCATTGCGACGTGAAGCCGCATAACATCCTGTTGGATGGTAACTATAACCCAAAGGTGGCGGACTTTGGTCTATCGAAGCGGGGGGACAGAGGTGGTTGGGACAAATGGGATTTTTCCATGGTGCGAGGGACTCGAGGTTACATGGCTCCGGAATGGGTGTTGAATCTAGCGATTACTTCAAAAGTGGATGTGTATAGCTACGGGGTGGTGGTGTAGGAGATGATAACTGGACGGAGTCCGTGCAGTGAGAATGGTGAGGGGCAGGGTGGGCTAGCGAGTTGGGTGCGAGAGAGAGTCAAAACGGAAAGTTGGGTTGAGGAAACGGTAAATGGTTCGATAAGAGGCGAGTATGATGGGAGTGTGATGGAGAAAGTGGTTGAGATTGCATTGCAGTGTGTTGAGGAAGATAGTGAGTAAAGACCTACAATGAGCCAGGTGGTTAATATGCTCCTTCATATGTAACTAACTAAGTAACTTTAGGATGGGTTCTTCCTAGTGACGGATCCAGGATTTTTTTTCCAAGGGGTTCACTTTTTAAAATGTTCCAATAGCATATGTTCGAACATTAAAAATACGGGTCGGTTTGACGCTTTTGGCCGGGCAAGGTTCATCACATAGTAAAAATACGATAGAATGATGGAAAACAAATATCGTTATGATAAATTTAAAAACATGTAACATTAATAAATAAGATGGTGTTTAAATAAAAAAAAACATACCTTTATATATGTGTGTGTTTAGAGACAATAATTTATATCTTGGTTAAAGGTTATAGAAGCTACATGTGATAGTATTATTTAACAATCACTTAACCATGTGACTTAACTACAACACCAAATATTGATTTAAGTTAATTATCAATTTTGACAGCTTTATGTCTTTTAAAATTATGGAATGTGTAGAACATTGAGTTTATGAAAACTTAAAAGTTAAAAAAGTACTAGCTGGGAAGGCAAATCAAAATGGGAGGATGAGAAGACTGTCTAGGCCAAAAGTCTTGTTTTTTTTACAGCCAAAGAAACATAATGTAGCCAGTATCTCTGTATCTCTGAATTAAGAAATTATTATGATTATCCTTTTTAACATTATAATTATATCACCCCAATAATGTATGTGTATATATACAGATATTAGATATAGATATCAAATAGCGAGAAGGTGAACAGTGATACGAGAGAGAGATATTAATGGCACCAAGGACTGCCGTTTAAGTCTGCAGGTTATATCAACCTGGTGAGGTACCACTTAAAAATGTATCAAAAATAATTTTAATATGTAAGTGACTAGATCTTATGAACTAAAATGTTAACGCAAGTACTTGCAATGCGGTATCACCATTCTTGCATTTTGAAAAAATGCAAATCTATTTTAGTTGTCGAGTGCGAAGTTACCAATTGTTTTATTCTGTGCTGGATATGCAGATGATTTATGTGCTGGATATGCAGATGATGAGAACTCCAATAAAAAGTGGTACCCTGTTTTAATTCAATTTTGAGTTTAACAAAAGGGAAAAAAACGCAAAATAATAAGCAAAAACGGATTGAACGCGGAACGTCACCTTTGATCAGCGCGCTTTCTTACCAGCCCATGAACTTATTTACAAGGTTTCCATACAAAATATTAATGGGTTCCTTAAGAATTTTGTATATACCTTAACACTATAATTTACGAACCGAACGGGTTCCTAGGAACCCTCTAAACAAGTTTAGATCCGCCCCTAGTTCTTCCTTTTTCCATATCATGAATAAATATATAATCCGGCATGAAGTGAAATGAGATAATGGAATCTAACGCCTACAAGCAATTTAATGAATGAAAAGAAAATCAATAAATTCATAAGAAAACTTATCTTCTATGTATCAACAATGGTACTTTTGGCCACAATTAAAACACTATTTGGTTATTTTACTCAACAATCTACATACTTAACTTCTCAATTAGGTTATATATATATATATATATATATATATGAAATAGTTATGAACATTATACAACACTAATCATCATCATCATCATACTCAGTAAATCCCATCAATAACACAGCTAAGGTAGGGCGTGAGGATAAGATGTAGACAACCTTACCTCTATACCATAGGAATAGAGAGGCTGCTTAAATAAGACACTGACTCGATAGTAGTTCATCAAGCCTTGGACACAAGGCACATAACACTCAATAATTATACAACACTATGCATCATATATATTTCAGAAATGTGAGTCAAAAATCATGAATTTTTGAGTTCTAATAACTATCTATCACACCTGACAATAAATACCCAAATGGGTATTTTGGGTTATTTTGGGTCATTTTAAAAATGAGTATGGGTCAGGATTGATTGGGAAATAATTAAGGATGGGTCATGATGGGTTGTAAGATATATATTAAAAATAATTTGTGCGTCATCATGGGTATTAAGCTGGGGTAAATAGATAACTCTAAAAGGAGTATCGTCATATTCATAATCTTATTCAAGTGTTCATAGATGTAAACAAAAAATAAAAAAATCTAAAAAAATTACGAAAAAATCTAATTTTTTTTTAAAATATAAAAATTCTAAAAAATGCAAAAAAATAAAAAAAGTTCCAAAAAATTCAAAAACACTCCAAAAATTTAAAAAATAAAAAAATATCAAAAAAATAAAAAAATTATATAAAAAAATTCGAAAAGTTTTAAAAATAAAAATTCTAAAAAATCACAAAAAATTCAAAAAAATATTCAAAAAAATCATAAAAAATTATAAAAATAAAAAATTAATAAAAATAAAAAAAATCAAAAAATTCATAAAAACATTAAATAATTCAAAAAATCAAAAAAATTCTAAAAATTCCAAAAATAAAAAATTTCAAAAAATCTAAAAATAAAAAAAAATATAAAAATTTAAAAAAATGTAAAAAAAATCAAAAAATCCAAAAAGAGTTAATTACATAGTTAGTTCCTGTAGTTTACACAAGGTTTAAAATAGTTAAAAATCAGATTTTAAGGTATTAACTTTTCATTTTGTAACGTTTGGAGGTATTAACGTTAATTGTTTATTAAACTATTAAAGTACCTATGTATCTTATTTTGTGCAAACCACAGGGCCTAACTATGTAATTAACTCATCCAAAAAATTCAAAAAATTCTCAAAGTTCACAAAAATAAAAAAATACAAAAAATCCAAATTTTGTAAAAAAAATAAAATTCAAAATTTTTATTTTTATGAATTCTTTTAGAATTTTTAAATTTTTAGAAATTTTTTGGATTTTTTTAATATTATTATTTTTGTTGATTTTTTAGAAATTTTTTTAATTTTTTGGACTTTTTGATTTTTTAAGATTTTTTGAATTTATTTTTTTAAATTTTTAAAAAAATTTTTGAGTTTTTGAATTTTTATATTTAGAATTTTTTTTTGAATTTTAGAATTTTTTTTTGAGTTTTTTATTTATTTGAATATTTTGAGTTTTTATAATTTTTTATATTTTTCGAATTTTTTATTTAATTTTTAGATTTTTTAGAATTTTCTAGAATTTTAGATTTTTTTTTTGGAATTTTTGAGTTTTTTTTGAATTTTTTTATAATGTTTTGTTTTATTTTTCGATTTATTTTTTAATTTTTTGGACTCTTTTAGAAATTTTTTCGATTTTTTAGAATTTTTTAAGAATTTTTTTGAATATTTACCCAAATTCATCTTAAACCTTTAATAAACTCATTTTTACCCAAAGTCATCCTAACCCATACCCATTAGACTGAAGGGAGTGAGGCGTCTCACCTCCACAAGACGCCCCAAGACGCCGAACACCGCCCCCCATAGGCGACGTGGGTGGCGTTTTGGGCTTCCGCGTCGTGATCTCGTCGCCAGCAATTCCACACAAATAAAAAAATGACCGTTACCCACTTTTCAAACGGCTATATCCTTAAAAAAAATTATAATCAATTTCTAACCAATATAAATAACACCACTTTTCAATAAAAAATACCACTCAACCTTCTCTCAACTCCTCAAAATATCACTCTCTCATTTTTTACACATTTTTATAAAAAATGTATCCCCACAACAACCATCCTTTCAACCAAAATCTGCGAACACCATGCCCGAATACACAATCTTCCGATCAACAACCCGATATGGCGGACCCAAACATCTTAAACAACCCGGCTTTTGGTTGATGTATTTTTTTGTTGAAGTGCTTATTTTTTTTTGTTGAAGTGTTTTTTTTGAAGTGTTTTAATGAATTAGTTTTAATTTACTTTGATCAATACTTTTATAAAAAAATATGACTTTTATAATTTTTACATAAAAAAAGACAAAATAAATGGGTGCCATGTGTCACAAGACGCCCTAGCCAGCAAAGTTGCTCCACTCCCCCTTTTTTGCTCAACGTCCTCTAAT
This sequence comes from Scalesia atractyloides, assembly GCA_947069175.1. NCBI lineage: Eukaryota > Viridiplantae > Streptophyta > Magnoliopsida > Asterales > Asteraceae > Scalesia > Scalesia atractyloides. The sequence goes on along the minus strand of CAMTDV010000006.1, from coordinate 4,736,578 downwards.
CTGACGTGGCGCGACATGTCATAAGACGCACTCTCAAAAAGAAGCCCCACTCCCTTTCGTCTTATAACCTCTTTCTTAAAAAAACTCATCCTAACTCAAACCCATCCTAACATATACCCATTCTAACCCATGACCCAAACCTACCCAACCAATCACTTTTGCCACCCCTACTATCTATATTAATGATTCTAAGAAATAATTAGTTTCAATCAATTTAACTACTTAAGATAAAACATATGAAAACCCTATAATTGAAAAACATAGATGGATGGAAATTGGAAAGCTTACACTGACGTTAAGATGTTCCAAACTACTTAGGATTGTTGGTAAGTCTTAATTTGAGTGTAAATCCACTTGATTCTTCCCTTGTTCATGTTTTCTAATGTGCACACAAACTTCTTCTTTTATTTATTTTTTTATTTTTCTTGGGTCACCCTCAAGAAAAGTGGAGTCCAGTCTGTACCTCCAACTTCATCTATAATACTTCAGCAATTGTTTACATTTTTAAACCTAAACTAGGTTTATCACTCTAGCCGCGTTGCGGCGAACTTATTTTGTCGTTTAGTCTGTGTTTTTATGTGTTTTGAAATCACTACGAGTGCGTTACGCACAGAACCACTAACAAGAATAAAAAGAAAATGTTGAAAAAAAAACAGTATAAGATAACCGAAAGAAAATAAACCAAAAAAGTTTTATGGTAATGATGTTGTTCGTATGAAAACCATGGTCAGAGATGAGCAAATGGTATGGGTACCGGTACCGAATTTCCCGAACCGAAAGATTTTAAGTCAATTCGGTACCAACTTTTGGCGTTCCTGATACCGGTTTGCTACCAGTTTTTACCTTCATATACTTGTACCGCAACCGGTATTTCAGTACCCGATTTAGTATCGGACCATCGGTTGGCACCAAGCTCATCCCTAGCCCTGAAACTAAAAAAAAGAAAACATTAAAAGTTGAAGAAAAACAATAAAAAAGTTGTACAATACCGTTGGTGTTTGTACGGTACCCGTGATCAGGGATGAGCAAATGGATTGGTTAGGAGTGCCGAATTTACCGAACTAAAAATTTTTAATATCAATTCGGTACCGGCTTTTGATGTTTTCTGTATCAGGATGGTGCTGGTTTTTACCTTCATATACCAAGATCGAACAGGACCGTACCGATATTTTGATAATAGATGAATAAATAAATAAAAAAAGAAAGCTTGCCACGTGGCAAGCTTTGATTGGAGAAGCTACTATTAATTACTATTCACAAAATTTTCTTTTTAATATATAGGGTAATTTATCATTACTTAAAAGAGTTAAATGTCATTTTAGTCCGTGTGGTTTTGGTCATTTTGTCAGCTTAGTCTAAAGGTTTTATTTTTCGCATGTGGGTCCAACTGGGGATTCCCCCCTTGTGAGCTTAAGGGGTAGTGTTTTCACGGTAGGTCAGACTGTTTTGAAAGCTGTTTCGGGCAAAGTGACTAAACACGAGAAAACGTGCATTGACAACCAATACGTATTTATCCCATTCGGTTTGATACTTTTATTTTCCTTGTGTCAGAGGTTGTGGACCTACTTAGCCAAGTTCAAAGGGTCATACACAGTAATGTTATGATCGTGAGATCTATATATGTAGTTTTTATAGACTTAGTTTTGTTATTCAAAAAGGTGTAACTACGCAACTTGTTATCCGTTTACCTTCTACCTCGATGTAATTTTAGCTATTTAACATTATCAAGTTGGTATACCAATTTGTTAGAGCTTTAAGCCTTTTTTTGAACGACACGAATCCTTCAAATGGGCTACTGGTGAAATTCATCATATTGGGATACACTCGCCTCCGAACCGGGAAAAACCCCCACCTAGGGCCGAAGCCCGTGAACACTCCCCCGAAAGCACGACAGTGCGATGAGGTAGAACCCGCTCAGTTCAAGAATCGAACTAGCGATCTCCGCATACTCTCCTAGTCTCCAATCATCACCAGAGATCTAGTCCTTTAACCATGTAATCAAGGGTTAAGATCTTACAACTCTCAAAAAGATTATTATATCCACTTTATGTCTAATTAGTCCTTAACCCCAAAATTCGTCTAGCCCGTGGATCTACAAACATATGGTTTAAACCCACCGGACCAAACAGATGGCGGTCTTTTGTCAAATGCTTGACAAGCCGCTACATTAGCGGCACAATGACTATCACAGAGCCGCCTCTCCCGTCTGGTTATCAAAACATTGTTTTAATAAAAGCGCTTATAAATTTTCTACTTTAAAAATATCTCTAAACTTCTTTTGCTATAAAAACTTTTGTTGCATGTAACTAATATTCATAGTTATTAACTACTTTACTTTGTGACATTGTTGATTTAAATATATCAATTTATTCATTTTTCTTAGTGACATTGTTGATATAAATATGACAAATTTAATCATTCAGTGGAAGACATTGACATGGAGACGTTAGTGACATTCTTGGAAATTTTCATTACTAGAAGGAAGATAATATGTGTGTATATATATATATATATATATATTTCGGTTCAAGAGAGAACCAATCCTAATTGCGAGAATCATGAGAATTCCTATTATCCAATAGTATATTTACACATCACTCATAACCAAATTAAATCAAAAGGGTATTTTAGTCTTTTACTTCTCATGTCACATCTTTGCTTTCTCTTCTATTTAAAAGTCAACATATCACATCTTTTCTCTCTTTTCAATTTAAAACTCAACACTTCACATCTTTTCATTCTCTTCTATTTAAAATTCAACATGTGACATCTATTTAGTCGTGATTTTTGAGGTGAGTTCGTTTGGTAAGATCCTCAAATTTCGTAAACCCGAGATCGGGGTGTTATGGGCGTAAAAAGATGTTTAGCGTAAAAAAAATTGTAAAAAAAATTTTGAAAAAAAATTGTAAAAAAGTTTTTGTAAAAAAAGTTTTTTGTAAAAATAAAATATTTTTGGTTGGCGTAAAATATTTTTTGTTTTTTTTCGTAAAAAAGTTTAAACACGTAAAAAATTGTTATTTTGTAAAAAAAATTGTTTTAAAGTTTAAAACCGCACGTAAAAAAAGTTTAAACCCGCGCGTAAAAAAAGTTCTAAATCGGCGCGTAAAAAAAGTTTTAAACCATCGCGTAAAAAAAGTTTAAAACCGCACGTAAAAAGTTGAAAACCGGCGCTTAAGAAAAGTTTAAAACCGGCACGTAAAAAAGTTTAAAACCGATGCATAAAAAAAGTTTAAAACCGCGCGTAAAAAAGTTTCTAAAACGACGCATAAAAAAGTTTGAACCCGCGCGTAAATAAGTTTAAAACCAGCGTGCAAAGAGAATTTTAAACCGTCACGTTAAAAAAGTTTAAAATAGCGCGTAAAAAAAGTTTTGAACCGGCGCATAAATAAGTTCTAAACCGGTGAGTAAAAAAAGTTTAAAACCGGCGCGTAAAAAAGTTTGAACCTGCGCATATAAAAAGTCTGAACCCTCGGGTTAAAATGTTTAAAACCGGCGCACAAAAATAGTTTGATCCCCTACGTAAAATAATTTTATTACTGCATGATTCAAAAAGCATTAATTAAATCAAAAATATTAATTAAAAAATAATGATTACAACTTTAATTACCAATCATGAAAGAGCTTACTAAAAATATCACTTTACCCTTATCTCACTAAAAACAAAAACTCATTAATTAAAGCACAATGATTACAACTACTTTATTGTCTTTTAATCTCATCTATTAAAACACTTTTGATCAATGGCTAATATTGGTTTCTACGGTTCTCACAACTCAAGGTGGTTCTCATTTTCCCATCCCATATATATATATATATATAGTTAAATGCTTGGTTGGTCCCTATGGTTTGCAAAAATTGCAGACTTGGTCCTAGTGGTTCACTAATTACACACTTGGTCCCGGTGATTGTAATTTTTGCACTCGGGTGGTCCTTATCACTAACATCTGTTAAGTTTTACAGTTAAGTCCATGTTAAATGACCAAAATACCCTTGCTTATTACCAAGTTATATATATCTTCACAGGTCTCTTCTCAAACAAGAAGCACAACCACTACCATATCACCTCCGCCGCCATCTCACCTCCACCCCCGAACACCCACCGCCACCGTCTCACCTCTGCCACTTCTCACCTCAACCCCGGAACACCAAAACACCCACCAACACCGAAACCCACCACCACCAACGAACACATCCACCACCGGGCAGGCTATCACCACCGCCGATAACCACCACACCAGCTCGTTGCCCCTGCTGCTTCACACCGCCACAAACACTTCTTCCCCAAATCACTGGCACACACATATGCATCAATTACACATAACACACGTCAATTTTTAAATAGCACAAACAATTAGGAACAAAATTACACAAAAACAAATCATCAGAAACTAAACACGATGCAGTGACGTTGAAGGGGCGACGGAGGAGCCGGCGATGTCGGATCCGATGATGCACATATCGGTGGTGGAAGATGAGTTGCAGGTTCATTTTTCCGGTAGTAGGTTTCGGCAGTTCGATGTGCATCATCAGCTAGGAGGTAGAGAGAGAGGTTAAAGGGTGTACGGTGGAGGTTGAAGGAGGTGGCGATGGCGATGGCAGGTAGGTTTTGTGGTGATGGGCGGTGATTTACGATGACGGCAACAGTAGCGGCGGCTGGTGTGGTGTTCCGACGACCCACGTCGTTTTTCCGACAGGTTGGGTAGTTGAGGGCAGTGAGGGTGGTGGTCGTTGGTTGTTATTGGGTGGTAGGTTTTTTTAGGAGATAAGATGATGATGAAGAGGCCCCCTGTTTTAAGTTTAGGAAAATAGGGAGATTAATTATCTGAAACAGTGAATGGGAGGAGAAGGTAGGAGACTACGGTGGAGTCGGTGGTGGAGGCGGCGATGGTGGAGGCGGTGGTGAAGGTGGGAGACGGTGGTCTTGTGGTTTTAGAGAGAGAGATCAGGGTGAAGAAGAAGAACGTGTTTATTTATTTTTGTTTTATAATAGTAAGGGTAGTGTGGTAATTTTACATAGACTTAACTGAGCAAGTTAACATGGGTTAGTCATAAGGACCACCCGAGTGCAAATTGCAACCACTGGGACCAAGTGTGTAATTAGTGAACCATTGGGACCAAATCTGCAATTTTCGTAAGCATAGGGACCAACCAAACATTTAACTCATATATATATATATATATATATATATATATATATATATATATATATATATATATATATATATATATATATATATATATATATATATATATATATATATATATATATATATATATATATATATATATATTATATATATATCAGTAGATTGATGCTTTATTGGCAAAGGCATATCTTTAGCTACTTAAATTTGAAGATCTTATGTTCAAGCCCCACAAAGGATAGAACGGAGCCATAATTTTTTTGGTTGACTCAGGTCGCGTCGTGTGCAACCACATATATCAATATCATAATTGAAGTACAAAGTCCCAGTAAAAAAAACTCGTGTTTAATCGTCTGTAACTCTCCTCTGTAATTAAAAACTCAGAATTGATCACTCCTGTCTTGTAATTTTGAATGAAATTGTCCCTAAGTTACACAAATCGTGATTCTTCTTAGCTTATGTTTGCATAGTAACTCTTTAGTTCATCCCTTGTTGTCTTTCTTTAATTATTTAGGTTAAACCACTAGATGGATTCATATAATTGAGCTTAATTAATAAACTATAAAAAGAAATTAGGTAAACGTTTGTATAACTTTATATATATATATATATACAGTTTTTTTTACAGGGGGTCAATTATTTTTTGTTACTAAAATCAATGGTGTCAAGCGTTAACCATAAAAAATACCGGTGTCCTTCGTAAGTTTTTTTATTAGATAATCTATACAACACATAAAATAGATTAGTATCCAGTGACACTAGTATTTGTATTCGCATCTAAAAAAAAATATTTAGAGTTAAATGCCATTTTCGTCCCTGTGGTTTGGGCCATTTTGCCAGTTTAGTCCAATTTTTTTATTTTTTGCATGTGGGTCCAAAAAGCTTTTACCGTTTGCCATATTAGTCTACTGGGTTAACTTCATCCATTTCTTCTGTTAACGAGAAGAGCAGTTCGGTCATTTTATGTGTAATTCTGTTAACTAGAAGGGCAATTCGGCCATATAAAATGACCGAATTGCTCTTCTCGTTAACAGAAAAAATGGATAAAGTTAACCCAGTAGACTAAAATGGCAACGGTGAAACCTTTTTGAACCCACCAACGAAAAATGAAACCTTCGGACTAAACTGAAAAAATAGCCCAAACCCTAACGACTAAAATGACATTTAACTCAAATATTTATTTCATTCGTTAACATCATCCTACATTTTAATAACCAGGTATTGACTGTAAACAAGTTCACTTTTCTTCCAAGTTAAACCTACCAAATTTTCAATTTTCCTCACAACATGACAAAAGATGGACCAAAAAGTCAACCAACAGCATATAATATTACATAACTAAACCAGACTTGGTCATATGTTCATACTTCATACCCATGGCTCCCTCAATATTTCACCATCTTCTTGTTCTTCTTCTTACAATCATAATAATTACATTATTAGCCTCTTCAACCCATGGTTTAACCAGAGGCTCATCTTTATCTGTTGAAAACAAATATGACCTCGAAGTTTCACCAAACGGCCGTTTCACAGCCGGGTTTCATCAAGCCGGAGAAAACGCTTATGTGTTTGCAGTATGGTTCACCACATCCGGTGCTCAAACGGCTCACACCGTGGTCTGGATGGCTAACCGAGACGCACCCGTAAACGGGAAGAAATCAAAACTCTCCCTATGGAAAGATGGCAATCTTGTTCTCACTGATGCCGGTCAGCACATCATCTGGTCAACGCAGACCGAGTCAAAGTCATCCTCTATGGAACTAAGACTGCTTAATACAGGTAACTAACATTTTAAATACCGGTATGAACTGGCCAATTATACCGGTTAAACCGGATATCGGACACGAGTCCGATAAGATAAAGGCCGGTAAAACCTGAATACGGTATGTCTTATGTACCGGCGGTAAATCCGGTTCTATCAGCTCAAACCGTTGAACCGGTTTGCATTATCTTAAGGTTTGATTTCCATATTCCGGTTTCCAATATTTTACCATTGTTACTGTTACTTAAGTCATCGTACAATGCAATATTTTTTATAAGTAATAAAATTTTCTTAAAATGCTTAATAGTTTATTGTTTTTGAGATGAATTTGTTTATTTTATAATTTGTAGGGTTAACTGGTAACTCGATTCAACCGCCTGACACAACCCGGTTCAACCGATTGTACCATTTTATATTCCAACCCGGTATGACTTAAAAACCGGTTTTTAAAACATTGCAGGTAACCTTGTACTTCAAGATCAAAACCAGATTATTTGGCAAAGTTTTGATAATCCAAGTGACACCCTTCTTCCAAACCAAAACTTCACTAGAAAAACACAGCTTGTTTCTTCCAGAAGCTCAACTAACTACTCGTCGGGTTACTACACGTTGCTTTTCGACAACGATAGTATTCTACGACTCGTGTACAACAGTCCGGACACGACGTCGCTTTACTGGCCTGATCCGAGGGTAAGAACATATTTCGCTGGGAGATTCGAGTACATAGATGATAGAACAGCCGTACTAGACTCTTAAGGACGATTCAACTCATCAGACGGGTTCAGCTTCGTATCGGCTGATTTCGGATTGGGCCCGCAACGAATGATGCGGCTTGATACGGATGGTAATCTAAGACTTTATAGTTTAAGTAGAGGAATGAAATGGGAAGTTCAATGGCAGGCGATTTCGCATATTTGTAGGATTGATGGTACGTGTGGACCGAATAGTCTGTGTACTTATACTCGTGATTCGGGAAAAAGATGCAGTTGTTTACACGGCTTCAAGATGGTGAATTATCAAGATTGGAGTCCCGGGTGTGAGCCCGAACAATCGAATGCGTGTAACAAAGACGACGATTGTGACTTCATGGAGCTTCCGTATACGGAATTCTACGGCTATGATATTAGTTTCCATCTCAACACTACACTTGATGCTTGCAAGAAGACTTGTTTGCAGGATAATAACTGCAAGGGGTTTAACTTTGCACCGCAAGTTAGGACCGGACTCTTTTTTTGTTTCTTGAAATCTTCGTTGCATAACGGGTATCAAATGGGCGTTTACGGTACTATATACATCAAGTTACCAAAACGGTTGGTGTCGTCGTTTAATCCTGAGAAAGCTATCAGCCAATCTAGCTACAGTTGTCCACGACGTGTGGTGGCAACACCGCTTGTACGGTTGTACGAGAAAAAAAACAACACGAAGCCACTTGGGTTCATGATAGTGGTCGGGAGCACGATTGGGTTCATCGAAATCCTCTGTATAGTGTTTTTCTGGTATTGTAGTAGTAAACATTCGTCCACAACCGAGCAAATGTACATCCCAGCGTCAACAGGGTTTAGGCGATTCACGTATAGCGAGCTGAAGAAGGCGTCGCGTAATTTCAGTGAAGAGATCGGGAGAGGCGGTGCGTCGATCGTGTATAAAGCGCGGTTAAAAGACAACCGAATCGCAGCCATAAAGAAGCTTATTAACAATGGTGACCAAGGGGAAGATGAGTTTCAAGCGGAAATAAGCACGATCGGGAGGATGAATCACATGAATTTGATCGAGACGTGGGGGTACTGCGCTGAAGGAAAGCACAGGCTGGTAGTTTACGAATACATGGAGAACGGATCCTTAGCCAATAACTTACGCCTCGATAAACTCGACTGGGCTACAAGATTAAACATTGTGATAGGTACAGCAAAGGGATTAGCGTATTTGCACGAAGAGTGTTTGGAATGGATACTCCATTGCGACGTGAAGCCGCATAACATCCTATTGGATGGTAACTACAACCCAAAGGTAGCCGACTTTGGTCTGTCGAAGCGGTGGGACAGAGGTGGTGGGGACAAATGGGATTTTTCCATGATGCGAGGGACTCGGGGTTACATGGCTCCGGAATGGGTGTTGAATCTAGCGATTACTTCGAAAGTGGATGTGTATAGCTACGGGGTGGTGGTGTTAGAGATGATAACGGGACGGAGTCCGCGCAATGAGTGTGATGGTGATGTGCAGCCTGGGCTGGTGAATTGGGTGCGAGAGAGAGTTAAAACGGAAAGTTGGGTTGAGGAAATGGTGAATGGTTCGATAAGAGGCGAGTATGATGGGGGTGTGATGGAGAAAGTGGTTGAGATTGCATTGCAGTGTGTTGAGGAAGATAGTGAAGTGAGACCAACAATGAGCCAGGTGGTTAATATGTTACTGCATATGTAGTTATAGCTTGTATTAGTTAGTATGTAAATTAAATGTAATGTTTAGGCTTAGGGTTCTTCCTTTTTCCACATCATGAGTAAATATAGAATCCTAACATGAAGTGAAGTGAGATAATAGAATCCAACATTAGCAATCATGAATTGTTAAATGAAGGGAACATGAACAAATTCATAAGAAAACTTATATATAATATATACAGTGACGTCTCTGAGAATTCATGTACCCTGTTCGAGCTCGAAAAATGTGCCCTTATGCCTTAACAATAAACAATGCAATTACGAAAATGACAAAATCGTAGTAGTCGATAAACAATGCAATTACGAAAATGAGAAATTTTAGTATTCGAATGAGTTACATACCGTAATAACCAATAACCTAATAGCTAACCAATGATTCGGGCAGCCCTTTTTGCATTCTTCATGTCAAATTGATGGATCAACTCTTCACAGTTTATATTATCTAAGACGTCGTTTTCACTTAGTAATGGGCTCAATTAACCTAGCGGCTAAATTCTAAGTCTAAAATATAAAAAAAATGATTTGTAAATGAGCCTTACTTGAAACTGGTATGCGTTTATTGTTTTAAAAAAATTAACACACACACATAATGTATATGTATATATATATCAGAAATTTTTAAAACATATATCCCGCGAAATCACGCCTGTGCACGAAAGTCCTCCCCGCACACCATCTAAGCCTCTCCAGTATATATGTAATGCCACTAGACACCAATTGGAAATGTGAATGAGGGCAAAATCAAATAAGAAAGTCTTACCCCAAACACTGAACATTCTTCCTTTAGAAACATGGTTATTGAGTTCGATAACCGGCAGAGAAAGGGAGATCTCAACTGAGCGGCATACCCAACACAACTGGCAGATAAGCCGACGTTAATAGCAGGTCTAATTCCGCGATAAAAGAGCTCTGTTTCCGAACATATTTGTCCATCAGTAATGGGGATCACATTAGTAGGAATATAGGCTGATACGTCTCCAGCTTGTGTTTCAATGACGGGTAAGGCGGTCAAGCTACCTGCGCATGTCTGGTCCGATCGTTTAGCGGCTCTTTCCCAAGTGATAAAGCACCGAATCTCTCTCCTATGAGAACCGATTTGCCTAATTCAAGACATCTGACATCTAATTCTATGCTGTGTTTCGTATTTGAAACTGAAAAGACGAGAAAACAAATAATTCAAGACATCAAATTCAAGTGATAAAGCACTGAACCAAAATAATTTGGGTACCGATTCGGTACCAACTTTTAACGTTTTTGGTATCGGCTTTTACCTTCAAATGTCTGCATCGATTCGGTACCAACCTAGGCGCCACACAACTGAGGTAGCGATTCGATACCAACCTAGGCGGTACACCAATGAGGTGGTTGGGGCGTTATGTTCATTCATTTATTAAATAAACGAACACGAACAAAAATTTGTTCGTTTAGTTAAATGAATGAACATGAACATAGGTCCTGTTCGTTCATTTATGTTCGTGAATATTCGGTAACGTGTTCGTCTATGTTCGATTGTGTTCGATAGTTTATTAGTGTTTTTAGTTTTTATATTTTATTTAAATAATTCTCTGATAAATAAAATATTTAATAAGTTTCAGTGTATTATATATTGAATTCATGAAAGCATGTTTGTGTTCGTTTGTTTTCATTTATGTTCATGAACATTAGTTTGTGCTCATTTGGGTTCATTAATGTTCGTTGCGTAAAACTAACAAACACAAATGAACACGAACAAGTTCATTTCCTTAGCAAACGGACACGAACATAAAAGCTCGTTCTGTAAGTGTTCATTTGATTCGTTTGCAGCCTAGGCATTAACCCACCCCGCCTAGCCTCACTATATAACTTTCTTTAACTTCTTTTCTTTTTGTTACAACTTACAACAAATCAATCAATCTTTTTCAATGAATCTTACCCGTAACCAAAAGCTATTGGCAGGGTTGCATATAAGCACACCTTACCTCAGAACAAATAAAATCTTTAATTAAAGTTTATATATATGTATATACCATTTATTTTATAATTTAAATAAACGTTAAAAACATAATAAAATTGTAGGTGATCCACACGAACTTATTGAAAATAGGTATGCAAAACTTAACTATTATAACTATGTGTAATATCATGAATATAATATCAAGATCTTCTCTCTATATATAGTGATGATATAGGAGAGGTCTAATAAACTAACAAATTTAACAAACTTAACTAATAATAGTTATACACATTAATATGCCCCTTCAAGCTGAACAAGGCGTAACAACGTTAAAGCTTCGACCAGAGAGTGATGACGAACCGGTGATGGTAACTGGTTAATAAGGAAGGCCATAGTGGCATATGCATTATAGGAGAATTTCTTTGGTAACTGAGCATGAAGCAATAATGCTCGAGCTACCTTAGAAAGATGACGGTTTTTCCTCTCAGCAACCCAATTATGTTGAGGAGTATAGGGACATGAAATGCGATAAGCAATGCTAGAATCTGAAAGAAAATGAGACATAAAACCACGAATGAGCTCGGGAGCACCATCACATTGAAGGTGTTTGATGGTACATGAGAAGAAGTTGTCAACAAGCGGTTTGAAATGCCGAAAGCAATCGATCGCTTGAGAACAACTCAAAGGATCACACCATGTAAATCGACTAAATCATCAATGAAAGTAGTGAAATTTTGGTATCTAGACCGAACCAGTGAAGCACCACAAATATCAGAATGTATAATATGTAAAGGTAAAGTAGAATGGGATACAACGAATATAAAAAGGCGGTCTAGTTGATTTTGAAACACTACAAGAAATAAAATGTGTGTGTGTCGTTTTGTTTGTCAGATGTAAAAGTGAACATCTAGACAAAACAACATCAGACGAATGACCCAACCGTGAATGCCAAGTCTCTCGGGAAGCAGAAGTGAAAGCAACAAGTGAATACAACTGATGTGGACTACCACGTGTGTGGTGGAGGAGCTATCCATCAAGAGTCTGGATAGACAGACCAAGATGGGAGAAAACAATAGTTATACGGTGATCAATCACTAGCTGCCTAATCAATAAAAGATTCTTGGCTAAGCCAGGAACCACAAGAGCATGTCTAAGGGGCTGTTTGTTTACCTCTTAATGAGGCTCTGAATGGTTCAGACCTCTTACTGGTTCAGCACTTAATGGTTCAGACTGTTTGTTTCGCGAGCAAATGTCTGAATGGTTAAGACATTTGCCTCTGAATGGTTAAGCATTATACTAAGTCTGAATGGTTAAGACCTCTAATCTGAATTGGTCAGACATTTGCCTCTTAACGATTAAACATTATACTGGCTCTTAATGGTTCATAACTCTTATTGGTTCAGCACTTAATGGTTCAGATCTCTTAATGGTTCAGCATTAACAATTCAGAAGTTGCCAAACAGCCGCTATCATGTGTGCGGTGGCGCCAGAGTCAGGAATCAACTTTCTCACAAACAGTGGATAGATCGGCAAAACCCAAAGTAAGGCCCAAAATCATCATGAACCGTGGAAAAAAATTACACTTGTAGTGGGCTGCCCATTTTGCTTCTGAGCCTGTGATAATATAAGAGAATGTGGAGTAAGCAAGTCATGTGACAAGAGTGGGCCTGGGCTCAATACTGATGAAGCCTGTTCAAAATTTTTGGAATCAACAAATTCCTTCCCACACGTGTAAAGATAACCTGGTCCAGTTTTAACTTTAACAAAATCATTCCCATTTATTAGAACCTTAGAACCACCGTGTTGACCACCATAACTCCACTGTTGACCATCACATTGATTTTTAAGTACGGTTCGGTATCGGTACCCGGTGCCAGGGGTGGAACCATAGTATTTGGAGCCGTAGCACGACCCTGTAGTGTTTTTGCTTCGCTTTTATACAAATGATACTCCTAAAAAAATACAAGGATACTTGATAATACTAAAATCCCATTTTTTATAAGCCTAAACATTTTACAACCCAAAAACTTGTTGAATAATTAAACCCGAATGATAAAATAAGCCCAAATTAACAATAGTGGAATTGAAACGAGGCCCTAAATATAATTGATAAAGTTAGCCCAAGACCCAAAACAATAATATAATTGAATAAGTGATCTTGTCGCCTTATGATGAAAACCGGAACACATAGTTCTTGTCCTTTGGTTTATTGGGTAGTGAAGCTAGCTTTGGTTTTATCGGTTGAAACCGCAACCGTTAAAAGATGTTTTTTTTCTAAATTGACGTTTGTCAAGACGGATTTACGCAATCTAATGGGCCTGGAATATTTGAACAATGTTATGGTTCATGTGGTTGAAAAAGAAATTTTTGGTAAAGTTAAAGACGACGATGTGATAGAACGATTAGCTATGAAAAAAAGAGGACAAATCTAGGCATTTGTTTTACTTTATTTATCATCGTTTTTTTATTGTATGATTGCACGGTAAAAAAAGTTTCAGGATACCTCTAAACTAATGATCTAGTTCCGTCACTGCCTGGTGTCAAATGCTCATCCTTATATTACACGACCTCTATTTTAGCTTGTCTACTAATCATTTTTGAATATATTTACCTTATATACTCAACCACATGATCAGCGTCTAGCTAGAGACTATACACTACTTAAGGCCATGATTTAAGAACACAATACATGGTATTCATTTTGTACAAGTCATACGTCCTCATGTTTGTTAGATAAAACAATTAAAGTCTCACTTCATTAAACATTATGCATATATTATAAGTAACAATTTGAAACGCTTTACATACCCAAATCCATGGGTGAGTTTCTACAAATGAACAACATTAGTTATCAATATTCATCAGTAAAAGAGATTGATCAGAACTGTATTGACCAACTATATGAAATGAACGTCTAGACGAGGCCGCAGAGATATCATAGAGATCTGGTTGTTTACTTCTATCGATGAGGCTCAAACGATCTTCATTGGCACTTTGATTAGCCCATGGATGTTGCATAAAGTCCTTTAAACCGGCCAATTCCACTGCAACTTCCTTCATTTTTGGCCTATTCGAACCATTCATGCTAAGGCATCTCTTTACCAGAAGCGCAATAGCGTGGAGTTGTTCATGATTTGCTTCTCTTAGCACTTGCTCATCTACAATATGTACCAAGCTATTTTTCTTCATCGAAGCCAAAAAATATGTTGCTAGATTGAGTTCTTCTAGATTTCTTTCGTTGCAGATGGGTTTCTTGCCAGTCAAGAGCTCCAAAAGTACGACCCCAAAGCTATAAACATCACTCTTATCTGTTAGTTGACTTGTGTGAAAGTATTCTGGATCTAGATATCCTAATGTGCCTTGAACTAATGTAGTCACTTCTGTTTGATTCAAGGGTATCAGTTTAGAAGCGCCGAAATAAGAAATCTTGGCCGCAAGATTTTCATCTAATAATATGTTTGCGGACTTCACATCTCTATGAATGATAGTCTTAGAAGCTTCCGAATGCAGATAAGCAAGTGAACGAGTAGACTCGATGGCTATCCTTAAACGATTGTCCCAAGATAACAAACCCATTCCATTCTTGGCATGGATATGATCGAAAAGGGTTCCATTCGAAACACATTCATAGACTAGTAGTGGAACTTCACTATCTAAACAACACCCTAATAGTTTACCACATTCCGGTGATTGATTTGAGTTAGAATGACAACCTCATTGATGAATTGCGCGGTTTGGTCCCCGTCCATTATTCGTGATTTCTTTATAGCAACAACACTTTTGTCAAGTAAGATGCCTTTGTATACTGTTCCAAATCCACCACGACCAAGGATTCTACGTTTAGAAAAGTTTTTCGTGGCTTTCTGCAACTCATCAGTTGTGAATACTCTTGTTGATGTGATTTTTTTTTTTACTTTTAGTGTCTGTTGCAACATTTAGTATTAGCACTTAAAATCTCTCTAAGTTTTTAAAAATTTTGCAATCAATTTTCATGTACTTTTTTTCTATGTACTGGAATAAATTCAGGTTGATTTACGTTTCCACGTTATTTTTTTCTGAAATTAGTTGACTCAAATATAATACGATTTTTTTTGTTTGTATTTTTATGTACGTTTTGAGTTGGTTTGCATTTTGACATAAATTTTTTTTAAAACAAGTTGAGTCGCATATTATTATATGTGACTTTTGTTTATAAACGAGTCAAGTCAAGTTGATTTTGTACGTTTTCATTAGATGATAGAAGTTCGAGTTACTTTATGTTTCGATGCTGCTGCAATGCGGCGTACCACTCTTTAACTTAAAAAACATAATTTTCTTATGTACTATTTTTTATACATGAGTCGGTATAAGTTCAAGTTGGTTAACGTTTCAGCGTAAATTTCTTTCGCAAATAAGTCAGATCAAGTATAATACGTTTTCATGCTTATTTTTACGTACGTTTTTATTTGTCTACATTTTGATGCAACTTTTGTTTATAAACGAGTCAAGTCAAGTATAATATGTTTTCATTAGACAGTACAAATTCAAGTTACCTGACATTTCAAACCCAACACAACGCGGGGAAAATTTACTAGTTAAATTATAGAGAGAATAAGATATGAGAGGATGAGAATTGTTGATATTGAAATGAATTTGGAATACAAACGCCTTTATTTATAAGCTTTTCTTAACGTAAGGTAACCAAAGGATGGGAGTCAAGGATTTGGAGTCACCGTGTTAGATTACACAGAATGGGCGTGAAAATCTGATGTGAAGTCAATCCAAGCCAGGCATACCGGCCCGCCTATGCTGTGGAGGCCAGGGCGGCGTCGTAGATAGGGCCGAGAATCTTCACCCGCGTGGGGGCAATGTGTGCTGAGGTGGCGTCGTTCATTGGTGGGTGGATTCTTGGTTGGTTCTTGTTTGTTTTTTATATAAAAACGCACTGTAATGCCTCCTAATTCCCCTTTTTCGTGTTCTCTCACTCCATATAATATTATGATCCATGTATATGAAGTCACTGTAATTGATGATTTTGTAACAAATATCCACTAATATAACTAAATGGGAAGCTTATTTTTACCATTTTCTCAACGTCAAACTAACTGAGTCGTAATCTATTTTTATAGATCATTAATACATGGATGGTTGAAACCTTTTTTAGATGAGAGGAATTTTAGCAAATGCTTATAAATCATTTATGCATATGCATGATTCGAACCACGTCCGTCGGGCCTCGGGGTGGCAAATGTCGTAATATACATACCAAATGTAACTACATATCAGATTTTACATTCTCTTTATTTGAACATGACAAATTAACAATCTCTAAATACTTGGCTTCAGAGTTCTACATGAAAACAAAATTTTGATATAATAGTTCATTTTGCAAGGAAAATAGCGACTTGAGTTGAGTCTAGTACTCTTAGAGAACTCGGGCCCGCAAACCAGACCAGTCCACTCAGAACATAAAGATAAATATCAGACAGTTGATTTTACACTAGTAAAAAGTTAAAATGACAAAATATATGTGAGATAACATAGAAAAGCCACATGATTATATAACATATTCGATTGATAGATATTCATACCACCACAAAAAGCTAC
Organism: Scalesia atractyloides; assembly: GCA_947069175.1. NCBI lineage: Eukaryota > Viridiplantae > Streptophyta > Magnoliopsida > Asterales > Asteraceae > Scalesia > Scalesia atractyloides. Next base: position 4,719,718 of record CAMTDV010000006.1, on the reverse strand, counting down.
ACCCGGCAACAGACTGACTAACCAACATTCGAAACACCATACCACTACTTCATAACTAACTAACCAACCAACCTAAGACTTGATACTGAAACATACATATATATTTACATTACTAACTGATCATAAACCACTTGCTACTACGTGCTCGATATCAATCGATCCATCCATCAGGTCTTGGTTCGATACTTGGACTCGTCGATCTCGATACCTTCTTCTTCAACACGCTCCTGACCCGACTTCTCAGTGGTGCTCAGGCCACCTTTACGCCCCATCTCCTTATACCCTTCACTTCCCATTTGTTCCTTACGAGCCTCCCCGCCTTTGCTGCCCATCTCCTTGTACCCCTCTGTGCCCAGCTGCTCCTTCCGAGCCTCCCCGCCTTTGCTGCCCATCTCCTGGTACCCTTCAGTCCCTAGCTGCTCCTTCCGAGTCTGACCACCCTTGCTGCCCAGCTCCTGGTACCCTTCAGTCCCCAGCTGCTCTTTTCGAGTCTGACCACCCTTGCTCCTTCCTAGTTTCATCATACAAATAGAAAATATTACATTTTTGGAATGTAAAACGGAAAGTAAACCATGTCACGATATTGTCCGCTTTATCGCGAAAGCGGACAAGAAATCTGTAACTCCAAGTATATAGTGTCGGGATATTATGCCGCTTTGCCCTAAAAGCGGCAAAGAACTCTAGTATCCCAAGTAAACTGTGTCAAGATATTATACGTTAGTAAACCTTGTCAGGATAGTTTTAGTAAATCTTGTCAGGATATTGTACTTGTTGGAATGTTATCCGCTTTGTCGGGATACTTTTAGTAAATCTTGTCAGGATATTGTACTTGTTGGAATGTTATCCGCTTTGCCTAAAAAGCGGCAAAGACTATCCAAGTAAACTGTGTCAGAATATTGTACGTCCAGTAAACCAAACCTTGTCAGGATAAAGTTTAGTGAACCTTGCAAGTAAACCTTGTCAGGATATTATACTTGTTGAAATATTATCCGCTTTGCCCTAAAAGCGGCAAAGAATTGTAATATCCCAAGTAAACCTTGTCGGAATATTGTAAGTTTAGTAAACCAAGTCAGGATAAAGTTTAGTAACTTGTAAGTAAACCTCGTCAGGGTATTGTACGTTTAGCAAACCTCGTCAGGGTATTGTACGTTTAGCTAAATGGGGATATCTTGAGAAGGTTTACTTGAGATGTTACACGACTCGAAAAAGTTTACTACAGATGTAAAACAAACACACATGTACACATAAAGAGATACCTTCAGCAAGGTGCTCTTGAGCTTCAAGACTTTTGCCTCCGGTGCCGCCTGGGACGACGGTTTCGCCTTGCTTAGCCTTAGCGTCTAAATCTGATCTCTTCTCTTGAGCTTGTGCCATGATGTTTTTCTTCTAACGAAAGCTGGTGATATTATTGTTGTTGGTTGTAGATGTTTTGGAGGGTGTTGTATTTATAAGTGAATGTAGGTATGACACGTAAGATAAGTAGGTGGAGTGACGTGGCAAATTAGGACATTGTTAAGTTGTTAGATAGCGACACGAAGTACGTTAGTCACTATCTATGGGTAGACCCTAAAGAGATTTTACCTTATCCATTACATGTTTGGAGATTTTTATCTTAGGTTAGTATATTAACGGATACTAGTAGTTAATGTGTTGTCCGCATGGCGGGGCGTTATGCCAATTGCCAAGTATTTCTGTACAAATTAAAACAAAATGGTTATCATAGTTTTACTAAAAAAAACTAAAACGATAAGAAAATTGTAATTTTAAACTGAGGGTAAAGCTGTAATTTGTAATGACCAATGAGTGAGCGCTAGGGAATAAAAAGTACATTGAATCAACCAACTAAAACAAAACACTAACATAGGTTTGCAAAACAAAAAAAATCAAAACGATGACAAGACTGTAATTTTGAACTGGGGGAAATCATAAGTTTGGCTGGGGTAAAATCGTAATTTATCAAAAGCTACGACGGCAAGAGTGTAACTTTGATATGTGGGCAAAATCGTAATTTAGAATGGGGTGAAATCGTAATTTGTCAAAATCTACAACAATGACGAAACTTTAATTTTAAATTGAGGGCAAAAACTTAATTTTTAATTGGAGGCAAAATCGTAATTAAAACTAAGGTAAAATCGTAATTTTTCGGATCAATAGAGAGATGTCAAACAGCTAGCTGACACTATTCCTCTCTGTGGCTTTTTAGACATGTAAAATAAAATAAAATTTGTTTTTCAAATGTGATCTTTCCTACCAGTAACTCGAGGTTTTGAGAGCATAATTTAAATCCGAGCTACATTTCGAAATGGCATAGGGGATTCGAAAGCTAGCACACTTCTACGATTAGATATAAAGATGATGTGAATATATAATAACTAGTACTAGAGTGGGGTGATTAAACGTATGAATAATAAACTGAAATAACTGATTTAAATTAATAATGGATGGTTTTCAAAACCGAAAACTATAATTTGGTTACGCTTAGCAGTGCGCTTGAGATTTTTGACCGGTGGGTCGGAAGTCACCAAGCCTAAAATTATACCTTAAAAATTATAAAACCGGGGGGTCGAAAACGTATATACCTAAAAATTACATACGAAAACTACATACGAGGCACTACTGAGCGAAAAGTTCGGGGGGTCGGAGCCCCCCCCCCCCACTAAGCTACGTCAATGACGGTTAGGCCAAGTTTTAAAGCCTCACCGTATCAAAACTATGGTTGTAGAACTTGCTAGGCACTAGTCGGCCGGTGAGATGGAGACTAGCAATTAATTATGATTAATCGGATCAGACTTTTTATGTATAATTTTAAGTTTTATACATATATACACATATTTTATACGTATTTTTTTAAGTAGACAAGTTTTGACCGGAATCAAGCAGGTTTTGTCCGGAATCTGTATTTTTCCAAATTTTTTCTTATTTTTTTTATTTTTGCCGATTTTTTCCCCATTTTTTCTAATTTTTGGTATGCCGACTAGCGATTTATGGACTTTAATCAGTAGAGGGCGACTAACGATTAATTCGCGACCAATCGCCGATTAATCGCGATTTTTGCAACACTGACCAAAACTGAATCAAAACATGAACCAACCCACGCCTAACTTGGTTATAATGTTTGTTATTGGATTATGATTCAAACTCGTTATTTCTGCCCAAATACTTCAAGCTCAGTTGTAAAACCAAAATCCAATCCATAACCGATTCCAACTTTTACGTAACCAAAAATCTGAAACTAAGTGGTTTTCTGAAACTGATAATAAAAATTTTAGTTTTGGTTTAGTTTGAACTCAAAACCGATTAAACCAAACCAACCCCCACCTACTCTTCTGGTTTGCTTCTTGTATTTTCTTTTTTTAATGCCTTTATTATTGTTTTTTTATCTGTTTTTTAGTTGTTCTTTTTAATCCAAAATTTAATTCTTATATTGTTTTCTTATTGGACATAATATTTTTTAGTTAAACTTAAAATTACTAAACAATCTTTAATAAGTTTTTAAATGGTTTTTCCTTATTTTTTCTTTTTTGTATCTAACTAAAACTTAACATGAAAATCAATTTTGGTGGTGTGACATGTGACATCTGTGTATTTTAATCATCGTACTATTCCGAACAATTTTGTAATTTTATAACATTGTGTTTTATTCCAAGAAATATTTTAATACTTATGACATTTCATATTTTCAATCCCTGTTCAAATTCGACCTTTCAAATCACTTTTGAAAGTGAAATTGCAAACTGTTACGCAAACGTAACCAGTTTAACGCGACATACACTCCGGGACAAGGACATAAGCTAAACATACCCTAAATATCCTTAACATAACTTAGAAATAAGTTTTTGAGGGATCGGTATGGCAAAAACATGCTTATGCAACTTCAGGGGCTATTTTGCAAATTCCGCGAAACTATGCCGTTACGCGTATTTCCTAATCCTAAACATTTACGCGCATCCAAAAAATTTTGTAATCGTTAAAATCTAATATTTTAATGATTGGAATGCAAAAATATCATTCGTTACGCGTTTACGGTCATTAGCGCGTTTACTACGATTTTCATCGTAATTAACCGAAAACTGCAACCGTACGACCAAACGAACCGACACCCGGGACATTTTTGGACGTATTTAAAGTTTCCTAAGCTTTAACGTCTTTATAAAGCTTAAAAATAAGGTTAACGGGTGTTAAAAGTGCCAAAACGCGACGAAACAAGCTTAGGGGCCTGTTCTGCCAACTTTTGAAAGTTGCTGTCAGCTAAGGGGCTTACGGACCGTAAGCCCATACCCCATACGGTCCGTAAGGACCCCCCAGCTCAGCAAAAACATGGTAGCTTCTTGTTTACTTCCTTGGACACTAATCCTTCGAAATTGCCACACTTCTCCTGGTCTTAACACATCCATAGACACTTGTAATGATCCTAAATCAGTGCCTAACACTTGGGATGATCTAGTGCATCATCCACAACTATAAATAGGCCATCAAACTCACCTCACAACTTGCTCATTTCCTTCTCTTTCTCTCTATAAATCTAAGAGGAGACTCCCACATTGTTGGAGGTCTCCCATCTGAGTTTTCTAGTCTTTTTCTTCATCCTTGGCTACCTTGAGCACAAGTAAGTGTTCTAACTTAGCCTTGTTCATTCATTTTAGCTATTTATAGCTAAAAGTCAAACAGTGTTTGACTTTTAGTTTTGACCATTAATTGGTCAAGTCAAAGTCCAATCGGACTTTGCAACGTGATCGTAATCACGATGGTTATGATCCATAGCGATCATGCCTACTGATTACCACGTCTCCTATTCGAAGTGACGAGTCAAGGTTTCGGTCAATAACGCGCAAAATGCGCATCATACGACGGAACTATTTTCGGGTATCAAAACCCTTTGTTTTGATACCAAATCAGTTTAATAAACCTTGTTAGACATGTTTAACATGTCTAACTCATCACTTTTAGTTTAGTGCTTGTTTAGGATCGTTAGTCGAGCGGTCTTGACCACCACTTTGACTTTCGAACCCGACCCATTTAGTCGATCTTAGGATCCGACGAAACTCATAATTGTGACCATAGTTGTATAGGGAATAACCCTCTGAGGTTATACCTTATGGTCACGTCGTTTGGTTAATATCATGATAGGTCGTTATTATGCCCTTTATAAATGACCAAAATGCCCTTTTTGCACATAAATTCATTTTAAGCATATGTGACTAAAGTTTTGACATATAAACTGATATTACAACATTATTAAACATGTTTGGGCATTTAAGACTTATCATAGGACATGTTTAACCATCTGATCACGCGTTTACGCAAATGACACGTCAAAGTAGCGTAAACTACCTTAACGGGTCATTACGGGTCAAAAGCACTTAGGATCACTTCCAAATCAGAATGTTGAGTTTATTAAATCATCCATATGAGTTCCAACACTCATTTGATTTATAAGACATCATTCTATCCAATCCGCCGATTAAGGTCCCGACTTATTAACATAGTTATCCGATCTTAGGAACCATTTGATTCCTTGGACTCTTGCGCTTTATTATTTTTCTTGAACAAGGATACTTTTGCAACCCCAAGTGAGTACATAGACCCCTCTTTTATATTTTCAAATATTTTGGGGTTGAAACGCATGTGCCTACTCGATACTTTCATGTTTTCACGCTTTCATGACAATACTTGCTATGTTCATCTAGTACATATATAGTACATGATTTCAATTATGTTTTGCTATGTATTTGACTGAGCATGCTAGCACATTGATTTCAAATACATTTTTGCGGCATATGTTGACTTAGCATATGAGCACATTGATTTACATTACATTTTTGCTATGTATGTTGACTGAGCATGCTAGCACATCGATTTTATGGACATTTCTACTTCGTCTGTTGACCTAGCATACTTAGTACATGGTTTAAAGACATTTTCATGACATTGCTTACATTGACTATGGCATTTGGTTTGTTTAACGGGACATAATACATTCATTAACATTGATCACGCCATCCGGTAGTATGTAATGGTACCATAGGACTTGACAAATCCCGTTCCCCGCTTCCTAGGTTTGTTTGGAACTAGGGAATGACAGAATCCGAATACATTTTTGATAAACCATCGACTTGATAAGGGTTTATCCGACAGTCTCAAGGCTTGAATGTATGCGATAAACATAACTACATAAATGTTCATATCAAATAAAGCATTGGTTTTGCAAAACATGACTTTTGATTTAAAACTTCGGTTTATTCAAGACATTGTTTTGTACATGACATTGGTTATACACGACATTATACCATATGGCTTGAATAAAGTCTTTTTACTTGCCATATAAGACATTTGTTATACAAACATGGTTTATACCTAATATTGTGACATATTACATTGTTTACACATGACATTTGACATTTGTTTGACAAGACATTTTTGGTGGTTATTTGATAAGTGATTTAAGTAACGAGATGTGTGTAATATGATAAAAGCATGGTGGATACGCCGCTGGTACTTCCTATATATAAGTGCTTTCATGATATTACATATCATATCGTTTTTTAAACCACTTCGACAAAGACAAAGACATGACACATTTGGTACAAATATCATATATTTTTCACAAGACATTGTTTTACAAATGGCATATTTTATACAATCCATTATCTTCCGGTTAATTATTTAACCATACATCCTTCTTCTATATCATTTGATTTTCACATTGACTTTCATATGATTTTGTAAAAGAAAACATTTTATAAGGTTCATGACTACTTTTCGTTAAACTATTATTTTAACTTCAAGTCATGAATCCTCATCAACAAAACCTATGTATCTCACATGCATTTTTATGCTGACGTACCTATTTTTACATGTGTTTCAGGAGCTAATGCTTAAGGATGATTAATGCGACACTTAGGACGGACTTGGGCTTTAGTGACTTAAAATCTAGCAAGACAAATAAAATTATGTTATATTTCTGTTAATTCCAGATAATGTAAACAATTTGAATCAATAACACAAAACTTTATTTATCATGGTTGTTGAAACAATACTTCTGTTACGACACTCCCCGACGATTCCGTCGCGGTTTGTTGTTTTACGCGGTCAGGGTATGACATGACAACTATATACTTTTTTATTTTACTATCATTTGGTACAACGATTGCAGTAAACCGATCGAATTCTCGTTTGTCAGAATGTGTATGTCTCATCCTATTGACTGAACTAAAATAAAGAACAATTATTTTTAAACGGCTAAACTTATACATTATGAGGATTAAATCTCTAATCTTTTTCTACTCTAAATTTTATTTAACTCACTAACATCACCAAACTCTATTTTTAAGTTAATAAATGTAGAAGAACTAGTTTACACTTCATAAGCATAATCCATGGAATATGATTTTCTCCTAAAAAGGAGGAACTGGTGTATTATAGTACTAGTTTAAGAACCCGCGAACTTCGCGGGTGGACTAATACACAAATATATAACATAAATTGTTGAAATAATCCTTTGAAATAAATAAACGTTCAAGTACGAACGAAATTATTAAACTACAATGAACTGGAAAAAAGAAGTAACGCAAAAATCACAAGTCATTAAAGACTTATTTATAGACCACATTTGATGTTTTATCTGCCAGCTTCCCATTTTGTCTAATAGTAAGGGTTCGAAACCACCTTAGCCAACGCTGACATGTTGAATATCACAGTCAGTGGTCTAGCACACTTGTGAGCCCTCTTGTTTTTAGAGCTTCTTTGGTTGGGGTTTTATCTGACCTACAGAGTTGATAGTTAACCATAGGTCCTAATAATTTTTTTAATACTCAAAGTTCATACCAAATATTTAAAATAAAATTTTGTAGCTATCGACAAAAACGTTTAATTGTCAATTGGACAGTTACCAACCCATTTGACCCGTTACCCAGGCATGCCTATTTGATGACCTAGACTAAAAATTGCTCACTCCAAATGAATATTCCAAAAAATATTAAAATAAAAAAAAGAATGAAGTGGAAATAATGAAGAAACAATAAATGTACCTTGTTTTCAAGCAGATTGCGCCAGGCTTTCCTAGCTAAGGATGTATCGAATAGCGAATTTCATAATATCGAGAGGGAAGTAGAACACAATGTTGTAGAGCTAGATGACACCGACCCATCCCCACCCGACTCCTTTGATTCTTGCGAATTGCCACTCTGCGTAGACTGCTATTAGAGTCGCAACCTGAAGGTTTTCATAATAGCAACAGTTGCTAGTTTGTTAGAAAACAAAAGTCGGTTAGTATACAAAACATAAAAACGGGTTCGTTTCTTTACCAGTTGTGCTGCCAGGAAAGCACCTAATAATAAGAGACTCGGGCGTTCAAAAAACGACCAACTGCGAGAATGCATTACGAAAATCAAAGCATGGGCTGACTATACTGACTTGGAGATATAAAGCCGCCATTATCTCAATTTCACTTTTTCTCAAAGATCTAACACCGAATTTTTCCTGCGTCACACAAACATAAAAATGAGTTAGTTTGATATAACCTTGTGAAATTTCAGTTTCCGAACAATCGACTCTTTACATACTATGAAGAAGTCAATGTCTTTCATGATCCAGAAGAATATGACGTTCATCAGTGGAAGGTATCCACCAAGCACGATTCCGGTGGCGAAGATTTCTTTTAGCTTCCTGCTGTTGGGTAACGGAGATGGTTTCACCCTGCCCTTTGAGATGGTCATGATGGTACCTTTTAAGTGCATACAATGGGAATTAGTGAAGTTATGGTTATGAAAATCAGTCGTATGAGGAGTAACAGAAGTAAAAACTCACCGTCGTTAAGGATTGCGATAATCAAAACCATGAAGGGAGAGAAGTCAAACTTCCATATCAAAGCGATGAACATAAATCCAAACTACAAAAGATTCAAATAATCATATGCCACACACAAAGCGATGAACATAATGTCATATTCCTTATGGGCAATGATTCAAATGTCACATATAACTTACCACAATACGAATGGTGATAGACACGACATAGATCTACAAAAAGAAAAGATGTTAACAGTTAACACCTACAAAGTTTGCATGGAATAATTATAATGAAATAAGGGAAAGAGAGGAACTAACAGTATAATTCTTCATTCTTTGGAAAATAGGGCAACTTGTAAGCACTACACTGATAATAACACTAAGCTCAGGCTCGGTAAGCACGATGTCCGAATTAAGCACTCTTTGCAGCATCTGTAGCATCAGCAACAACTATTCTAATGTCGGCTTTCTTCAAAGCAGGGGCGTCGTTCACACCATTTTCGGCCATCCCACAAATGTGCTTTCTTTCTTGTAACTTCTTCACAATCTCATACTTGTGTTCTGTACATTCAGATCAAAAGATTCAGTTTATCAAGAAATAAATCACATATAACATATTAATATCAATCAAAGGAGCATCGACCCGGAAAAACTCCTGCAAATCCATCGGCTTTCTCTATCAACTCTTCGATAGGAAGTGCTGCAATGGATGAACAATTTCTTATAAAAACACGATCAATTGTAAAACCAAAAAATAATCCAAAACCGAACCAAACTCATATGTGAAATCAAAACCTAAAACCTATCCCTTACTAAACCGTAAAACCAAATTTCGGTTTTGGTTCGGGTTGAGCCCAAAAGAGACTCATGCACACCCCTAAACTATCTAATCCAACCCGTTCCCGATTTTTATTTGTTGCATTCAGTTAGGTCCAGAAAAAAAATAAAATAAAGAATACGAGAGTTGAATGTACGTCATCTAAATCTAAAATATCATCTCTCATGACACATGACCTGCTAATTTAGCTTTACTCACACTTTATGAATACTCTATTGTTCTATGCATACTCTGTTCTAATCCCCTTGGTATTTTTAGCCATTTCTCTCTTGCGTAAAGCCTAGGTTGAAGGTTCAAGTTTCATATTGGCCATCTTGATTATGCTTTCACATTGTTTAGGTGTTGCAAAACTGGGAAAGTATAGTGCCCGAGGTGTCCAGCTTAGCATGGGATAAGATTATTAGTCACATAATAACACTAGTCGCAAACCATAACCTATGCATCAAAACTTGTTCAAGTGAGTATAGTCCTGTGAAACTGGTGACTTCAAATAATTCATGTTTGAAAGACAACTTTACATCAATATCCATCTTCCACTCTAGCCAAAATAACCAAATATGTTAGTTATATTTTTTTAATAAAATGATTTTATTTTTCACCTTTTTAATCTCATTTGCTATCTTGTTTTGTATATCAAAATTTCAAGAAATTCTCTCAGCCATTCTCAACCAGTGATATATATGAACCAGACCAATTCGAATTGCATCCATTTGATTACAGGTCAGATGGATCAGATAAAAAGGTTTAAAGTCGTATCACATGTATTCATATACCCGTATCCCAGATCTTTATTTTTTAGGAATACATTGTTATTTGTTTTATTAAGATATAATTGTAATACAAAATAGGTGGAAAAGTGTTTAGCTTTACAAGTCAGATTGAACTACACCCATTTTGAGGCGTTATATAAACCGCTCGTTTTCTATCTGATGGTAAACAATAAAAAAATGATTATACCTGTAATGGCTTGCATTTTACACCTTTACAGGACCAGATAACTTGGACAACTTGAGAAATTAGATAGCCTTTCATATCCTGACCATGAATGTTCACATATGAATTTGAACATATGCTACAACCATAAAACAACATTTGTCAAGGTAGTCTTATTGGCAATAAGCACAGTTTCATTATCAAGTTACATAAATCATGTTGTGCCCACTTCGAAGACCAAAATCCGCAAAACGTTCCAACACAAAAAGAAGCAAATAATAAAATCAGATCTTTATTAATCATAACTGAGAACGTACATGTGCCTTGGTTGGGTAATTTCATCGTGGTGTACGCATGTTACTTTTAATATTTGGATGAAAAGTAATAGCTTGTATTATGTACCTTCGGAAAGAGCACCTTTGCTCCTTGAAATAGTTATCCAACAAAAGATGTTTAAATTCCACAGGAAACACAAATATCCACATATCTCAGACTCACCATTTATCTATAGTAATCTCCTTGAAAACAGACATGTTTGAATAATGATTCAACTTTCAAATGACATTAGGCCCACCAGTTCTTAGTGCAATCTACAATGAAACAACAACAAACATTAGATCCAAAGTGGCCAACTAAACTGATGAAAAAACCTAAAAAAATGTTCAGATTATCAAGTTTCCTTGATTTGGAGGGCTCAAATATCGAAGCGCGTACGATTTAAAGTGATTTTCATCCCAACAAACATTAGCAATATGCCTGGCAAAATAGGAGGTTTGGGTCGGATTACAGTCCATTCAGGAAAATGTGTCAATCTCATTGAAACGGTCTGTTTTAAGAAAGAGAAAGTCCACATAGCCTACTCTAAATATTCCTAATTTCATATATACCCAACAAAACCTCCCCTATTGGCGCCCTCTTTAACTATCAGGTTATGGTGTTTCGCGCTAGTGAAAGGGTGGCATAATTGCCACCACACAACGTATAACATAAACATATCAGATATACTCGTTTGTAATAATTTGTTTACTTTATGACAATTTACTCTTGAAAAGAAAAATGCACCTGATTTGGAGTTCTTTATTTTATTAATAGATTAAGAAATATGAAACTTCATTTTATTAAGAGATTTAATATTTTAAGAAACCCGAAAAAAGAAAGTTGAAAATGGCGCTACCTTTCCCGAGACCTTTTCAAAGGCTGCCACCATCTCCAAAACAGATGTTCCTCGACCGGTTCCCAAGTTGTAAACCTCACAACCTAAAATATCACATTATTGTAGTTGTGTCTAGTAAATGCTAAACTAAAAAATCCAAAATAATAAAACATGACAAAAGATACACATACCTATATCAGGATCCGAGAGTTTTCTCAATGCAGCAGATGTCCATTAGCTACATCCAAAACATGAATGTAATCGCGCACCTGAAATTTATTTAAAAACAAACAGATCAACACCAAAACAAACAGCCAGATTGCTTTAATTTCCACATGATTACGTATGAATAAAAAGAGAAAATTGGCAGCAAAAACATACCCTAGTTCCATCTTTGGTTGAATAATCGGTTCCGGATATTTTGAATGCGGATAGCCCGCTGACAGCTACTTGCTGGACAAACGGCATAAGATTATTTGGGGTTCCGAGAGGATCTTCACCGAAATGTCCACTTGGATGTGTCCCCCACCGGGTTGAAATACCGTAAGACGATAAGAAAACAAAGAACAAAAAAAGTTAAATTGTACACATTTGTTAACAAAAAAAAAATAAAAAAAAAATCCAACCAACTGAAACTAAAACTTACCAGCCTCACACATCGAAGACGCCAATTGGAATTGCATGCTTCTAAAAAAACGACAACAATGTCAAAGATAAAATTACTGCAAAGGGTAACAAATCAAACGCATAAACAATCCACAAATGAGGACGGAAAAATCTGCAAACTAACCCTAATCATATCCATGAGATGAAGAACCGTCAACCATCATCTACCTTTTTTTTCCTATGGACAGAGGACGAGGGACAGAAGAAAACTGATGGAATGCCTGAGATGGCATACGAAACTTTTAGGGTTTGTTTGAAGTGTTAAAAAGGTAAAGAGGTGTAGAAAAAGGAATTGAGATTAGTATTTTCTGAAAGTCGCCATTGATTAGTAGAGGGAAGAAGAATTAGGGTTTTTGATCGAGAAAAGGAGAGAGAGCGTGTGTGTGTGTAAAATGAAGTAAGGAGAATAAAGGAAAAGGGGGGTTTGGCGCTCATCAACAATTCTCTGGGTTAAGAGGGTGTCCACATCAGCAAAATGATTGGTCAAGAATAGACCATGTGGTCAAAGTATAGTAGATAAATTTGTGACTATTAATTTAAGAAATTTATCAAAAAAAATCACTAGACAAGTGGTGAACTATAAAAGGTCTGGCTAGTACATATGGTCAACACCTATCCTCATTTATTCTTTATGTGTGTTTCTATTTCTATTGCAACAATTATTATCTTTATCTATATGAATTTAAAATTATAATATTTGAATTTGAAGTTACTTGAAAGACGGCATGAAATGTATAGTGGGATACAAGTTGTGTTCTTGCATGCTGCTTTCAAAATAAATCAATTGACTTATCCTAAAATAAATAAAATGAGGTAACTAAAATCGTTATAGCAATTTAAAATATTTATTTATACTCGATCACAATTTTTTTCCATGGTTCAACACCTTCGTTGCAATATGAGGATGTGGATTTATGCCAAGACATTAGTGGGCAATTTTTTTATAATTCTTTTACTGTGTTTGACCTAACGATTTGATTTTTCGTGCACAACTTTTTGTTATTTTTTAACTGTGTTTGTAATAACCATTCGATGCTTAACGCGCCACAAAGCGCTTTTGGTTTTCGAACAGTTAGTTTTTTTCCGGAGTTTAACGTTATTTTTTACATTTGCGTCTACATTTTGTTTAAATCGACCTACCCCGCCGCGAAGCGCGAGACATTATTATTATCATCGTCATCATCAGATCAGAATATTAAAATTGAATGATCATGAATAGTAAACAAAATAATTTTTTTATTTTAATTTTCTGGCGCTAATCTTTTACTATATTAGTTAATCTTAAGTATATTTTTTATTACAATTTTTAAGATACGATGTTTTATAAAACTTATATAATGCCGTTGCGACGTGCCTGTTTGTATCTACATCTCGATAAAAAATTAACCGAGTTTTATAAACTTTAAAGAATGTTGTTGCGACGTGTCTATTTGTTGATTGAGAATCAAGTTGTTTATTAGACATATGCATATGTCAATTTACATAATTAAATTATCAACATTATAAGGAATTGAAGGTTGTACCTCATGTTTTGGGTGTTTTTTTTTTAAAATTGATATTTCTCTTTAAACCTCAAACTATTTGATTTTATAGTTTTAACCCAAAAGTTTTAATTTTCAAATTTAATCTCATAACTTTTTTAATTTCAACTTTGATCCCTTATGTTTTTCATATTTTGCAAAAAAAAAAATCGTTTTACGTTTAGTTCTAAATTTTGCGAGTTAACACGACACAATGTGTGTGGTTCAACGATTTTACGTTTTGTTATACGCTTCGTTCTAAATTTTGTGAGTTAACATGGCGCAACGTACGTGTGTGATTCAGTGTATTTACGTCGTCTATTTTTCTCCGTTTAATAACATGTCAATTTCGTTGACCGCGGCGCAACGCGCGTGGATCAATTTTCTAGTTTGGATTATTTACTTATAAACAGTTATATTTGAGTTACGTTTAATTTGGAACAATAATCTAATAATTGATTACACGTAAAACCATTGAAAAAAAGGTGAACTAAAATAAACAAAATATTAGAAAGTAGTAGTTTAGTTATAATGATTTATTATACTCAAGTTTTATGGTTTGATTATGGTTATACGTATACACGATTAAGAATCATAATTATATCAATTATATTAGTAAATAAAAATCTTAATTATATACTACGTAATTCAAAATTTGTTATAAAATAATCATGTTGCACGTACTAGATATTTTAAACTTTGTTATACTGAATAAATAAACATGTAAATTCATAAAGTGCAAAAAGAACTACAATATTATATCTAATCTAAATTTTAATAAAAGAATCCAATTAATCTCAGATGCCACTTCCCTTTTAATTTAATAATAATAATAATAATAATAATAATAATAATCTCTAATATTATTAATTAATATCTAATAAACTGATAAACGTAGTTAATGATAATTTAACGAACCTAAATATTAATAAAAGTCTCAATTTAATGTCGCATGACATTCTCTCCCACAATCTCACATTTTTTATTTGTATTTTATTTAGTAGATATAATAGATATTTAATAAATTAATAGAATCTAATCGAACTCATCTCCTTAATTTAAATTTTTAGAAAATAAATTATCTTTGTCTTTTATCCTTTTTATTATTATTTTTCAAATTATAGTTCATGATGATATTGATTAATTTTCATTTGTTTTTTATTGCTACTAGTATTAACTCCCCCCGTGTTGCAGCGAGAGCGTAAAACCGTGACAAATAGCACTAATGGTCACACCACCACCAACGACCACCAAATTGAAGTTGTGTCATGTTAATGCGGAGAAATTAGACCGAAACGTAAAATATAGAAAATAATAACGAAGTCGATTTAGAACCCGCACGTTGCGACAAAACCTATCAAACAGGAAAAAACAGACGATGTAAAAACATTGAACCACACACGCACCGTTGCACCATGTTGACTCGCAAAAATCTAGTACGTAGCTTAAAACAAAACATAATAACACTGAACCACACACGAACGTTGCGTTACGTTAACTCGTAAAATTTAGAATGAAACGTAAAACCAAAATTTTGAGAGGTATTTAAAGTATAAGAGATCAAGGTTTGAAAGTAATAAAGTTGTGAGTTCAATTTATTAAAAAAAGATGAAAACTTTTAGTTGAAAGTTAAAAAAATCAAATTGTTATTGGTTGAACTTGTAAGGCTATGGGGTATGGGCGGGGGTTTCAGCGTGGGTTGGGGTGAAACGCCCAAGGCACCACCCCGGGTGGGCTTGGGTTTCAGCGTGGCCCGTTGGGCGGGTCTTTTAGGCCCGGTGTTGGGCGGGGCTACCAAGATGACATGGCGGCAGGTCATTGGTGGAGAACACTAGCCGTTGGGCTAGCAGTTGGCCTAGCCGTTGGGGCTAATTTAAAAAAAAACCTTTTTTTTTCCTATAAATACCCTAACATAATTAACAGTTTTCTCACAAAAATATCAAACACAAAAAACACAATGAGTTCTTCAAGTTCAAGTGAATCGTCATCATCATCTGACGATGGTGCGGAAATATTTCTATAAAGATTGCGACGGTGATGAAACTATCGTGGAAGACGATGAGGGAGAGACTTCGCAACCTAAACGGAGGAGGTATATCCCTCGTGAACGGCACACCACTAACGATTTGTTGGTAAGCGATTATTTCTCACCCGAACCTAAGTATGATGAAAAAATGTTTAGCCGTCGTTTCCGTATGAGTAGAAACTTATTTTTAAGGATATCTAAGGATCTTGAGGAGAAGTATGGTTTTTTCAAACAAAAACCGGATGTAACGGGCCAATTAGGATTTAGTACTTGGCAAAAGGTCATGGCCGCGCTTAGACAGTTAGCGTACGACAATAGTTCGGACATTTTGGACGACTATTTAAAATGTCGGCACGTGTAGCTAGAGAAAGTCTTCACAACTTTTATTCGTGTATTTTAGAAGTTTATAAGAAAAAATATTTGATAAAGTCGTCGTTCAGTGATGTACAACAAATATTGGAACATCACGATTATCATGGGCTACCCGGGATGCCAGATAGTTTAGATTATATGAAATGGCCTTGGGAACTTTGTCCAACCGCATGGCAAGACGCTCACACAAGTGGATATCACGGAATGCCATCCATCATGCTTGAAGCGGTTGCGTCCCAAGATCTTTGGATATGGCATTCGTTCTTCGGTATGCCAGGTTCACTTAACGATATTACTATCATAAACCACTCGCTCCTTTTGAATGATCGGTAAATGGCATAGGAGCCAAAGGAAATTTCTTAGTAAATGGGGTTGAGTACGTGCACGAGTACTACCTAGTTGATGAGATATACCCGGAGTGGGGGGTTTTCACAAAATCATTCACAAAACACGGTACCCTAGATCCAAAGAGATTAAAGTTTAACAGGGTTCAAATGGCCGCACGTAAAGACGTCGAGCGAGCGTTCGGTGTTTTGAAGAAGAGGTGGCGATTTTTGGCAATGCCTTGTCGACTATGGGACAAGGATCAGATTGGAAACGTGATGTGCGCATGCATCATTCTTTACAACATGATTTTGGAGGATGAAGGTAGTGCGGCTGTTACCTACTATGAAGACGATGATACCCAAGTAGATAACGTAATCGTTGCAGACGAATAGAAATCAACAAACGAATTTATGATCAAGTCAGGAGATATACATCACAACCTTCGATCTGATTTAGTGGAACATGTTTCAACGATTCCTGGGTTCGACTCAGACGAAGACGACGATTCAGACAAAGAATGATTGTTTTTATTTTGATATATGTTTTTTATGTTTAAGTATGTTTTTTTAGATTTGTAATCTTTTTTTTGTAGAATTTTGTAATTTTTAGGAATTTTTAATAATATTTTTAGGCTTTTTTAATATTGTGTTTATTTGTAAAAAAAAATTAAAAATAACACGTGGCCTAGCCACGCCCCACCATACCCACCGAATGGCTGCATGACCGGCGGTGTCCTCCAACTACACGTGTTGGGCCATGCCCCAAACCTTCGCCCCACCATACCCATAGTCTAATATCAAGTTTTTTTTAAAACCCCCCAAAGCATGAGGTACAACTCCTTATGCACCAACATGCTGAAAATTTATAATATGTAAACTATCTTTTCCATTTAAGAAGTATTGTATTTCTTTTTGAGATAACTTCCTTATATACTATTTTTCCTACTTTTAGCGTATTAGTCCACGGTTAAAAATTTTATGGATTTTTGTATATTTGTTTACATTTTATCAATACAAAAACAATATAAATTACATCGTAACAAATTTACGTGCACGTTAACTATACTTTTACAAGAACAAATCCTACTTTTAATACACAATTTTAATAATGTCACATGTCAACATCATATCATCCCAAAAAATCATTTCTTATCAAAAATGATTTTTTTAAATCATGTTAATATCATAAAACGACAATATTACTTCTTTCAAAATTGTTACCTTAATATCCGCTCCTGCTTCAAATATATTTATAATTTATAATAGTAATGTTATTTTCGTATTAAAACTTAGTGAAAATGGTTAAATTCTATTATATTTATAATAGTAATAATAATAATGATACTTTTGAATTAAATTACCATAAAAATGCAGAATATATGGATTTTTAAATAGTATGATAGACAACATGATATGTTTGAAACAAACTTTGAGTTACTATGGAGAATAATCATATGTAAACCCAAGTATGAGTTTAAATATTTTTCATATTTAACCATATTACGTGATTTAACAGTTTAATATGTTTATTAAAAACACTTTTACGTTTATCAATATAGGTTAACAGTTTATTAATATAGCCTAACAGTTTTTTAAATTATACGTGAGGTAAGATAGGTTAATTTGTATTACAAAACAAGGGAAAATAAATTAATGGGTTATATAAATAGGTTTTAAGTGTTTAACTACACGATGTAAAAATAAATACAAAGCTTTCTAAAGAATTGATGATTAAGCACTTTAAAAGCAGATTGGGCATTGATTACTATGAGCAAAAGATTGCAAATTTGTGAGATGATTACTAGGTATATTTACTTGTCTTATTGTATTATGCAAACAAATAGTTTTCATTATTCAAATCGTATAATACATGGGACTTTAATCTAGTGAAGTTAATGAAAGCAGTAAGAATTACAGTACTAAGTACGTTATTGAAACTTTGGAAATTTAGCTTTTGGGTATGTATGTATAAAAAAATAAACAGGCGTTTTTTTCTCAAAGTATAGATATGATTTTTATTAAAAGCATATTTGTATTTGAAATAAAACATTTTTCTTTAGGAATAAAACAAACCACGTGGCTTTTTTGTTCCATATCGTATATGTTATATGTGATAGTTTGGTATAAAAATGTGTTCATCGCCTTTCTTACAAGACACCCCCGCCGCGTAGTGTGGGTGTCTTGCCTAGTCAAAAGCAAACATGATCTCATTGATAAAAACTAGTGGAATTCCCTCGCGCTTCGTAGCGGGATTTGGGTCGTCATCGGTTCGATTCCTTACAGTACTAATACAATACCAACACTCGGTATAGCAATCAACACGTGCTTTATATCGACAAAAACTATAACTAAAAATACCGGTTCGGTTCCAGTGTTTTTCAGTCGGTATCGGTTTGGTTCGTCATAGTATCGGTACGATACCGATACTCGATGTAGCTTAGGATACAACAATAATAATAATAATAATAATAATAATAATAATAATAATAATAATAATTTGCAACTACAACTATGTTTTCAAAAAATGTTATACTGCCACGTCGAGAAAACCATTAACACAAAAAATCATAATAATGGTACCGATGTAGTCTGGTCGGTATCTGGAAACGGTTCGTACGATAAAGGTCAAAAAATCAACTATTTGTTATCCATTCGAATATTTCTTTTTATGGAATCACACATAATAATAAGAACATCGTAACAACATAATTAGAATTTTATACAACACTATATTATATTATTACAAAAAAGGATAAACAATGTCATTTTATAGAAAAATAAAAAACAAACTGATGTTATACTGCCCCTAAATCACAGCGACACAAATTGCACTTTACTTTAAGATATATAATGATATGTAAAGGTATAAAAGTTAATTAATTTTTTTGTCAATGTGGTTTGTTGAACATGACTATTATAGTCTATCAGTTTAAAATTGTCAAAACAGTACCACTTGTTTGACTTTTGTTTCAATTGGATCCACCCTAACTAACACCATCCAACTTACTGTTAAGTTTTTAATGAAAAGACTAAAATACCCCTGTGTTGATTAAATTATAAAAAATAATAAATTTTAAAAGTAAATATAATAAATGTAAATAAACTATAAATAAAACCCACATAACTCTGATCCATCTCTCTTAATCGGAACACCTGTTATCTTCATCGTCGACCACTTGACCACCTGCCATCTTCATCGTTGGCCAAACTACCATCATATTCATTGTTGAAATCAGTTCTTTTGCAGTGGTTTGCGATTTCCATATGCTGCAATCGATAAAAAATAAAACCCAAAAATCAAACCAAGGCAAACAATGACCACACCTGCAATCATCAACCCTACAGACGACCACACCTGACAAATATTACATATTCGGTTGCAACTAAGGTTGGATGTTGATATGGAGCTTAACGCTCTGTTTTTCAGATTGTGATTTGGACTCAGTGGCCTCACCAAAATGGCCATCACCATCATACTTATCGTTCAAACACATAAGCATAGTTACGCATCATCGGAGTATGTTAAACAAACTGTGATAGACGATGGAATCGGAATATTCAGCCTTCTTCAAGGTTTCTCGCCATCACCACTGTGATTCAAATTTGTAATACCAACCCCACATCTTAATCTCAGATAACATTTACCACCATCCTCAACTAGGGGTGAGCAAATTAACCACCATAACCGATAACCGAACCATAACTGACATAAGCGAACCGATATTAACTGATAACCGCCATAACCAATGGTTATGCTTATGAAGCTTTGTTTAACCGACCAATTGGTTATGGTTATTATTATGAAGCTTTGGTTAACCGATATAACCGAATCGAACTTGTAATTCTAAGTCTATACAATGGATATGTGTCTTACAGTAAGTATATAGAGGTTTTTAGTAAGTATATAGAGGTTTTTTACTGAAATAAAAGTATGTTAGTAACAAGATGATCTTTATGTAGATGCCTTTTTATTTTGATGAAGAATTGAAGTGTTATGATCATATGAATCTTTCGTATAGCATTAGAAATTCAACTGTTCCACGTCGAAGGTTTAAGTAGATTTTTTTGTTGAGAATTAACTTATTATAATGGATCCTGCATCAATAGTTAAATAAAAAGGTGTAATCTTGGCTGTCTTATAAAAAAGGCCCAACCTAAGTCCAAACCGTGCACACTCCTATTTATTTTGAACTTTGCTTGGTTAATTAACCAACATTAACCAAAACCGACTTCATAACTGATTAACCATAACCGAAGTTCGGGTATGGTTATGGTTAAGGAAATTCATAACTAAAGCTAGAGGTTATGGTTATGGAAATTCATAACCGAGCTAGCGGTTATGGTTAATGGAAAAAACCGAACCAAACCGATCTATGCACAATATTTCATCAGCATCGTTAAGGAAATTCATAACCGAAGCTAACAGTTATGGTTAATGGCAAAAAACGGAACTAAACCGACCCACCATATCCTCAACCACAAACATCTCATCGACATTGTTGAACCATACTAAATAATAGACAACAGACAATCACAAATATATGAGAAACAACCAAGTTGGCATGTAGCATAAATCAATCAAATGCACATATAAGAAGTCAAACCCATGAAATTTCCATTGCTTCCTCAATTGATATGTCCTCTTGATTTCTTGAACACCTCTACGAAAAAGTCCTAGCTCTTCAAAAGTGTTCCCCCACATTTTGTTTCTTATTTTCATGAAGATGTATCACATTTTGGGGACAATTTAGGATGATGAAAGCGTGGTGGTGGTTTAAGGGAATGGGTGTGGTGGATTGTTGTCTAATGATTGTGGTGATGGTTGTGGTTCGGTGCTAGTTAGATGGTGATAGTAGTGATCTGGTGGTGGTGTGTATATATATGTACACACACAAAGAGAGAAAGCATAGAGAATTATTTTATTTATATAAAATTGTTTGTTTTTTACCGTTTTTTAGTAAAGGGGTATTTTAGTCCTTTCATCAAAACTTAATGGTGAATTGGATGATGTAAGCGGGGTAGATCCAGATGTAACAAAAGTGAAACCTCTAGTAGTGTTTTACAAATTTTTAAACTAATAGATTGCAATAGTTACTTTCAGCAAACACAAGGAAGAAAAGTAATTATTATATATATATTAATTATTATTATTATTATTATCATAGAAGGGCCACTTAGTTACAGTGGTTTGACCTTCTTTGTTTTTTTTTTGATTTTAAGATTTGAAACTTATATATCAACTTTCAATATTTACATTTATATCTTTTTAAATTTTAAAAACTTTATAAAATATCATTTTGACACTCTTCGAATTTTACGATTTTACGTGCTAATTTTTATATACATCTCGATATAATTTCAAGTTGGTTTACATGTTGAAGTAATTTTTTTAAATTAATCACATAAAATATAATATGTTTTCATAGACGATATAAAGTCGAGTTACTTTACGTTTCATGAGTCATGTCAAACATAATATGCTCTGGTACTTATTATTATTGATATTTATGTATGTGTCGACATAAATTCAAGTTAGTTTACGTTTCAGCGTAATGACATTTTGACCCCCTCGAGTTTTATGTACTTATTTTGTGTACGTATTGGTGTAATTTCAAGTTGGTTCACGTTTTGACACACACACACACATATATATATATAATCAAAAACGAGACATGTCAAATATAATTCGTTTTTGTGCTTATTTTCTAGATGTTTTCAGTTGGTTTACTTTTCACCGAAAAGCAATTACAAAGAAAGTCAGTACGCTCAAATCACGTTAAAAACAGACCCTACAACGCGGGGAAAATCAATTCTAGTTATACATTAAAAGGTGTTGGGTGATGAATAATGTCAATTTTTTGTCATTTAGTGAATTTACCTTTACCCCTATGGTTTACTCGGTTTACTTTTTACACTCTAAACTTTAATAAAGTTAACAAACACTTCCTAAAATTTAGAAAAAAATTCTTTCAACTTTGTTTTTTTTAGTTTTATCTTTCGGTTGTTATAGCGCACCCTTTTTTATCATTTAATGAATTTTCACTTTTATTCCCTGTAGTTTACTCCGTTTACCTCTTACACCCTAAACTTTAATAAAGTTATCAAACAACCCCTAAACTTAAAAAAATCATTCTGTAACATCCCAAACACGGGTTTGGTAATCAAACCACGTTAATATTAAAGAGCGATTAAAATACCGTTAGTGGTAAAAGTGAACCCGTAAACAAAATAACTAGGAACAAAGTAACCTAGTTAATAACATGTATGTAAGTAACAAGACAATGAGTTGTAGTCTCATTTATAAACAAAAACTAAGCTTAAGGAACCTAGGATGTCAAAATGGAAACTTGTGTTTTAAAACAACAGGAATTAAAACACAACACATATAGTATGTGTGTGTGTGTGTGGTCGATCCTCAAGAGAAAGAACATGGGCAAAACCCTTGTTCAAGCTTAATCCACCAAATTGAAGATCAATTCGAGACCCAAATCAGTGCATGAACGCATTTTAACGATCACCTAGACAAGCGGACCATAAAGTATGTCTTAAACCTAGATTAGTGAAAGTTGTAATTAGAGACAAGTAGATTACTTGCAATTAGATTGTTGGATTATGATCCAAATATGAAATTGAGTGTATATGTATGCTTAATTTCGTTAGACATAATGAAATTATGAAATATTTGATGTAAGATTACTTGTAAGTGATTAACAAGTAGTTTATGAAATGGGTTTAGATAATATAACGAAGTTGATGAAAAAACTTGTGTTTAGAATCATCATACATGGCAGAAATAGGAAGATACTTGAACAATTTCTGTGTTTGAGTACATGTTCATACTCATGAAATGGGTTTAGTATGATATGGTGAAATATGTGAATATTCATGTTAAATGATGTTTGAAATCATCATGGGATTTATCAATGTTTAAAGTATTTGGCTAAGTTTAACGTATGGGTAAATTCCATATATATGATGCAATGGGTTGTTTTGTAGTGATGAAGCAATCCCAAGTCCTTGTATGAGATTGATTGATTAGCATACAATGATTAGAATTATGTTAAACTGATGTAACAATTGTATGAACTTAGTAGAGAAATTTAGTTAAAACAGTGGCCTAGAAATAGCGCCTACCGGGTAATCGATGAAATGCCTAAGTGAGTTCGTCAGGCCTATTTGTGCATTTGCATATGTTAATAGGCAGTTGACTTTTAAAAGTCAAACAGGCCTATCATAAGACGAAATGGTAATTTTAATATAAAATACGTAATGTGGGATACAGTGACTAATCTAACCATCTTACGAATGATAAAAGGTAGTTTGATACTTGACAAGCCATGTGAAGCTTGGGAAGAAGCGGGTCAAACGGATCAAGCATGCAGGAAAAACATAATCGGATGCAAGGTAAGTAAAGCTTACACACTTCTAGTAGAAAAACTATGTCACACCCCAACCGATGGCGGAATCATCGGGGTGCGGCACTAGGCGAACCAGATTGATTAAGAGATTCTAAAACAATTATTTAAAGATAATAATCAACATTCAACATCCCATACTATCGAACTCATATAATCATCAAACAATCATTACATACTTCGAAACAATCTCTTAAACAAAATATCTGATCCGATATTCCCTAGATTTTATTACATGATTTTCTAATGTAAAACCTAAACTAAGCATCCAAAGCTAAAGTCCTCAACCTGCCACATATGTTAAAATAAAACGTCAATACAATTAAGTAAAAGTGAGCATACAAGTTTGCGTACATAATAGATATAATAGCGTTTAGCATACCCCGCATGACATACGTAATAGTTGTGAATGATGTAACTACTTAGATTCATGCAAACCAACAAATCGCGATTGATCGAGGCATGCGAACAAGCGTTCACATCCTAAAAGAGAAAATAAATGTGAAATAAAAATGAGAGCCTTAACAACCCCGGGCCTCCGGGTGGCGGGTCAACCTCTAGTAGTCTATCATGTTAAGGGTGGCGTACAAGCAATCAAGCAATACATACAATTCAGCAGATTTCATGTATAGTCAGGTAATACAGCGGGTTGCGAATAAGCGTTTGAGAGTTGTGTGATGTGTTTTGATATACGAACATATGTGACACCCAAAAGTGCGTTTAAGCCTAAAAAGGTTCAAGTATACTCACAGTTGGTGCGTTTTGAGAGATGAGACGGGATCTGCGAGGAGTTGCGGAGAGTGCCGGATCAGCCTGTAAGCGAACAGAAGTGCATTAGTCTTCCGAATTGTTGAAACGGTTAACGGTTTAGAGAACAGCAGACAAGTTCGGGCGAACTTGTATGCCTAAGCTTACTGTGGGTACAAGTTCGGGCGAACTTGTCATATTTCCTGAGAAATTAGACAAGTTCGGGCGAACTTGTACTAGTGGTTGAGGGATGATACAAGTTCGGGCGAACTTGTGCCATTTTTGAAGTTTGGTCAAGTTCAGGCGAACTAGATCACCAATCTGGTGACAAGTTCGAGCGAACTTGACGTAATCCGAGCGAACTTGATCATTTTGGCATCCAAATCGTGCGTTTTTGCGTCGTTTGCTGGGGAAATCGAGTGTTCATCCCTCCAACCTTAAGCCACTGAGTAAAACTTAGGCTGGAGAGGTCTTTTGGAGCGAGTTTAGCCATTTTACAGAAATCGGACTAATCCGGGCGAACTTGAAGGTTCGTACAGGTTAGTCCAGCTTGTGTAAAGTGACGATTTCGTCCTTGTGCTTCCGGATCTAAGATCTTGCTTGAAAACGCCTCGTTCCACTTCAAAGTGAACGAAACATATGTCATTAGTCCGAATATTGTGTGAAAACCGATGCTTTAAAAGGTTTTTCTCAGATCTAACAGTAGATCTGAGTGAAAAAGAGAAGTTTTATAGAAAAAAGATGATGATTTTCGTAAACAGAAGAGATTTGATGAAAACGAAGGCAAAGCCTTGTGCAAAATCATTGTAAAACGTTGTTGAACGTTGTTGTAGTTGAAAACGGATTGAATCTTACTTAGAAAACAAAGGGTTTCGGTTTTGGGGAGCTCCGAGCGAACTTGCAGCAAGTTCAAATGAGAGAATGGAGCTGAGCATTTTTATAGGTGAGGTGAGAATGTGAGGGCAGACAACAAGTTCGGGCGAATTACATCAAGTTCGCTCGAACTTGTCACCAGATTGGTGATCTAGTTCGCCCGAACTTGACCAAACTTCAAAAATAGCACAAATTCGCCCGAACTCGGTCCAGTTCTCAAGAGAACTAGACAAGTTCGCCCGAACTTATATCATCCCTCAACAACCAATACAAGTTCGCCCGAACTTGTCTAGTTTCTCAGGAAACATGACAAGTTCGCTCGAACTTGTACCCACAGTAAGCTCAGACATACAAGTTCGCCCGAACTTGTACTTTCAAGTACAAGTTTGCCCGAACTTGTCTGTTGTTCTCTCAACCGTTAACCATTTCAGCAATTCGGAAGACTGGTGCACTTCTGTTCACTTACAGGCTGATCCGGCACTCTCCGCAACTCTTCTCAGATCCCTCATCTCTCCCAAAACGTACCAACCGTGAGTATACTTGAACCCTTTTACGCTTAAACGCACTTTTGGGCGTCACATATGTTCGTATATCAAAACACATCACACAACTCTCAAACGCTTATTCGCAACCCGCTGTATTACATGACTATATGTGAAATCTGTTGAATTGTATGTATTGCTTGATTGCTTGTACGCCACCCTTAACATGATAGTATACTAGAGGTTGAACCGCCATCCGGAGGCCCGGGGTTGTTAAGGCTCTCATTTTTATTTCACATTTATTTTCTCTTTTAGGATGTGAACGCTTGTTTGCATGCCTCGATCAGTCGCGGTTTGTTGGTTTGCATGAATCTAAGTAGTTACATCATTCACAACTATTACGTATGTCATGCGGTGTATGCTAAACGCTATTATATCTATTATGTACGCAAACTTGTATGCTCACCTTTACTTAACCGTATTGACGTTTTATTTTAACATATGTGGCAGGTTGAGGACTTTAGCTTTGGATGTTTAGTTTAGGTTTTACCTTAGAAAATCATGTAATAAAATCTAGGAAGATCGGATCGGATACTTTGTTTAAGAGATTGTTTCAAAGTATGTAATGATTGTTTGATGATTATATGAGTTCGATAGTATGGGATGTTGAATGTTGATTATTATCTTTAAATAATTGTTATGGAATCTCTTAATCAATCTGGTTCGCCTAGTGCCGCGCCCCGATGATTCCGCCATCGGTTGGGGTGTGACAGATTGGTATCAGAGCCATAACTATAGAGAAATTAGGTAGAATAGCCATGTTTTGCCTTAGACTATAGTTAGGATACCAAATCAGACCGATACGCATCGATTAACGCCGAAAACTCATACGAACAGACAAGTTCGCCCGAACTTGGGGTGAGAAGTTCGCTCGGACTTGACCAAGTTCGCCCGGACTTGACCAAGTTCGCCCGGACTTGACCAAGTTCGCACGAACTTGCCTGTCCCCTCTCAACAACAACAACAAGTTCGCTTGGGATTGGACAAGTCCGCTCGAACTTGACATCAGTTTGATGCCAAGTTCGCCCAAACTTGATCAGAATCCTTCATCATGAACTTCTAAACACTGCTTTTCCTAAAGCAACCATAACACACACTGAAGAACGCTCCTATCACACGAAACGAGTGATCAAGTCGAGAATAGGTGTGAAAACCAAGTACTCTCGATGAGATCATTCACTCCACGCATTCTCGCGCACGTGATATTTTCGTTGAGTTAGGAGTGATATCCAAACCTCGCCGGAAATCTCCATATCTATCTAGTGGGACTCCCGACTTGATCGGTGAGCATAACCACAATCAGGAGTGATGTTGTTAAGTTAGGGGTGAAACCCGCATCTTAATAACTAGTTCCGCTCCTCGATTTTCAATCTCACCAAAGTCTTGATTATTTCGATGACTCAGAACACGACGTAACTAGAAGGATAAATGACATTAACCATTGTACGGCAAGAGCATTTGTCTATTAGGCCAAATCGTGTGTCCGAACTCAGAGAATTTTTGAATCACTTTGGGTAGTCAAACGTCTCAAAACCCAGGACGCTCCCAATTGATTTAAGCCTATTATCGTCGATCTTACGCATCATCGAGTTTATTTATCATTTATGTGTTTAAATTTTGATAATTTTCGCTTATTCGATTTCTCGATTTGTCGCTTTTACGCTCCATCGATATATGCACAACTCGCACAGCTCTCGTAATCTAAAACGCTAATTAATTCACCAACCAAAACTAATCGCTCAACCCGCATACCCTCATGAGCCCTTGCGTGTCTCATACGCGGTATTACTCGCTTATCTCGCTTATATATATCGCTTATGTCTCGCTTATACAATTCGCATCTCGAATGTGCTACGCTTTACTTATGAGAAGGTAAATACGTGCAAAGTATATGCTTACGTGAATTATGTGCTTACGTGCTTATGTGCTATGTGCTTATGTGCCTACGTGTTGCCTGCCTACGTGTTTACTTGTCTACGTGTTTATGTGATTTTGTGCCTTGTATGAATAATAATAAATACTTTAAACATAAATCTATTATAATCGAATCTCATCCAATCGAATCCTTCAATGTACATGTCTTCAATGGGATCGCACACCAGAAGGAACCATCAGCGCAGCCAAGCTGACAACCGCATTGCATCACTAGTGGCCAAGGAAATGGCCAAAGTGATCCCTCAAATCATCAACGAGATTCAAGCTGCCAGCAGCAACACTTCTGTGGACTCCAAAGCCGACCCGCCCAAAACATCCTTCAGTTTTAAGCAGTTCAAAGCTTGTGGACCCCTTACTTTCTCAGGCACTGAAGGACCAAGTGCCATGTTCCACTGGTTTGATGCTATCGAGGTCACATTTCGCTAGAGTGGGTGTTCCGAACCCCTTCGCACTATTAACGCTACCGGCGTTTTCCAGTCTAGAGCTCTCGACTGGTGGACTGTGGAGCGTATCAGGAGGGGAAACGTTGAAGCCTACGGACTCGCATAGGAAGAACTTAAGAAACTAATGATCAAAGAGTTCTGCCCACCTCATGAGATCCAGAAGTTAGAGAATGAATTTTGGGGAATAAGCAAGACGGACCCAACAATGCTCGTTTAACAGCTCGATTCAAACAGTTGAGCATCATCTGTCCCGGTCAAGTGGACACGACCGACAAAGCGATCAAGAAGTACCTCAACGCTCTGCCCGACTGCGTCGCTGACTTTGTTCAAGCAGCACGCCCTGCTACTATCGAGGAGACTTACCAGCTAGCTACGGAGATCAATGACAAACGAGTTCAGTCTGGTCATTTCAAAAACAGCAAGGTCGCAAACCAGGCCATTCGAATCAGCAGATCCTACCGATCAGTCTCGAGAGGCAAAGAACAGTCGCCGTGGTCGCAAGCGGGAAAACCCGAGCAAGAACTTCGCCATTACTGCTCCGCAAAACCCTCAGCCACTCCAGTCTGCAGCACCAAACGCACCGCTGGCAAAGCATGCGTATACTGGCCCACATCCTTTGTGCCCAAAATGCACCTATCAACGTATAGTTGGAGGCAACTGTCGCTTCTGCACCAACTGTAATATCTACGGCCACTTTATAGTCAGTTGTCGTTCAGGCCCTCGCCAGCCAGCTCCTCAGGCCCCTGCAGCACCAGCTTTACCAGTTCCTCCCTAGGCCAATCAGCAGCAAGCTCCAAGACCAGAACCATTTCAGTAATGTCTGCCCAAACAAACCTGTGAAGCAGGAACAACAGTAGCAGCAGCCACAGCCACCATAACCTCAGCAGCAGCAACAACAAGCTGCGCATGGACGAGCCTTTAACCTCAACCATCGCCAGGCCCAGAACGACAACAATGTTGTCAATGGTACGTTCCTCGTCAATGGTATTTATGCTTCATGTTTATTTGGTACTGGTGCCGATAATTGTTTTCTATCATTAGAATTCGAAAATGTTTTAAAATCTAAACGCGCTAAACTCCCAAAGACTTTCGATGTGGAAGTCACCACCGGAAAAACCGTTACTGTCACCTCTGTCCTACGTGGTTGTTCCCTCGATCTCAACAACCATGTCTTCTCGATCAATCTCATACCTATGCAGTTAGGTAGCTTTGATATCATAGTAGGTATGGATTTTCTTCGTGAAAACCATGCTGAAGTTGTATGCTTTGATAAGATGATTCGCTTCCCTCTCTCAAACGGTGATCAACTCCATGTGTATGGTGAAACTCCCACAAAGAAGTTGATGCTTTTGTCGTGTACTCGAGCACACAAATGTTTGCGGAAGCAATGTGTTGCTTTCCTAGCCCATATCGTGAACCCGAAAAAAGAGAAGAAAACTTTTAAAGTTCCCGTTGTTCGTGAATTTCCAAAGGTCTTTCCCGACGATTTACCCGGTTTACCCCCTACTCGCGATGTTGAATTCCGTATAGATTTGATTCCCAGTGCTACTCCCGTTGCTAAAGTTCCTTATCGTCTCACACCATCCGAAATGCGCGAGCTATCAAGCCAACTTCAATAGCTTCTTGATAAAGGTTTCATACGCTCGAGCAGTTCGCCTTGGGGCGCACCCGTTCTTTTCGTGAAAAAGAAAGATGAGACATTCCTAACGTGCATCGATTATCATGAACTTAACAAACTGTCGATAAAAAACTGTTACCCTCTTCCTCAAATCGACGACTTATTTGATCAGCTTCAAGGTGCTACTTGTTTTTCTAAGATCGACCTTCGTTCCGGTTATCATCAGTTGCGTGTACTCGAAGAAGATATTCTGAAAACCGCCTTTCGTACCCGTTATGGCCATTTCGAATTCATGGTCATGCCTTTTGGTCTTACCAATGCACCTGCGGTCTTCATGGATTTGATGAACCGTGTGTGTAAAGCTTTTCTAGATCATTTCGTCATTTGTTTATCGATGACATCCTTATCTACTCAAAGTCAAGAGACGAACACGCGCGCCATCTCCGTCTAGTCCTCAAACTTCTTCAAGGTAATCGCTTTTATGCTAAGTTCTCTAAATGTGAATTATGGCTCGAAGAAGTCCAATTTCTCGGCCACATCGTTAATAGTCGGGGAATTCACGTTGACCCTGTGAAGATTGAAGCTGTCAAAAGTTAGATTATGTCACACCCCGACCCGCAGCGGAATAAGAGTCGGGGCATAATTGGGTTATCACCAAAGCTCATGATGTTTACTAATATGTTTCATATTTATTAAATTCAAAATTACATCCTCAATATTCCAAACAAGTTCATACAATTACAATGAAAAGTAACTAAATAAACAATCCAAAGTCTAAACCGATTTATTCTTCTAAGCCATCCTATATGTTTCTTGCTGCAACTGGATCACCTGTATCATGTGTAAAAATGGGGGTTTTGGGGTCAACAAAAGTTGGCGAGTGAACCTTGTTAGAAAACATTTATTATTGATTTCTTGTTATTTTTAATATGGAAAATTGTGCAATGATCATATGTGAGCAAACGTAAATAAACATACAATAACAATAACAATAACAATAGCATACAATAACAAACCACCTTGCATGAATATATGACATGAATGATAATGTAAATGTTGGCAACGTCACGTTCACGCTCATAGGTAATGGGGAACGGTTCCGCTCATAGGTAATGGGGAGCAGACGGCTTATGATGAAATGTATGTGCGATCAAGGCTCAATCAAACGGAGCCGATCGTATGTTGGCAACGCCTCGTTCACGCTCATAGGTAATGGGGAACGGCTCACGCTCATAGGTAATGGGGAGCGGCGGCCTATGATAATGTATGTACTGAAAATGATAAATTTAATCTAAACATTAACCACACAAACATATTGAATACACATTTGATCATGGATATGATGGATGCACAATTGTTTAAATGTAATAAATAGTAAGACACATGCTACACCCCAAAAACGTGATTAAAACGGGGAATTTGTAGAGATTCACTCACATTGGGTGCGTTCGTTTGATGATGCTAAATGCACACGAGTTTAGAGGATTGATCGACGAGGAATAACTAACCTAAATAATAACGAAAAGGTACGGTAAATAAGTGAATTTTATTAATAATTTTAATAGGATTTTTAGATATATTTTTGTGAGTTTAAGGTTATTTTCTAACTTTAAAAACATTAGTTTTAAGTATTTTTAATTGATTTTTAAATTAAATTAAATAAATAAATAAAAATATAAAAAAATGTTGACTTTTTTTGTTGACCGTTGACTATTGACTTTGACTTGTTGACCGGTTCGGTCGTGTATATTGTTTGCACTGAGTGAGGTTCGAACTTGTGACCTCCCGTACGCGTGCACGCAGCTCTACCAACTGAGCTACGTGTCTAACCCGAAATATTTCTGTTTTTAGTTATATTTATATACTATTTAATTTATTCCAAAATTCATTTATTTTAAAAAGGATTTTAATTCTATCGAACCGGCGTGCGTAACAGGTCTGGAACCCGGGACCTGTTGATTAACGTTGCACACAGTCCACCGCTGGACTGTGTGTCTAACCTGGTTAAAACACTTGTTTTTATTTCTCTTATATACTAACTGGAAGTTTTCATATTTGGGTTTTATAAAAAGTCTGAATATTGTGACGAATCGGAACAAGGACGGACTCGAACCCGGTATCGCTATGTTTCAATTGCACACAGTCCACCGCTGGACTGTGTGTCTAACCCGAGATATAACCCGATTTATATTAAATTTATATACAAACTATACTTCATCTTCTCCGTTAAACAACACAGACAATGATTATTCTACTGATCTTGTTTAACTCGATTGACGAACATATAATTGATTAAAATGAAATGGACAGGGAAGGTTTTGGGAATGAACATACCGGGAGATGATCTTTCTCAGAACTCCGGCGAAGTCGTCGGCTCTGTTTTATGAACTCCGTCTGAACGGGCCAATTAATAGTTTTGATTAACCAAATTGTGAAATTGAATGACTAAACAAGAGTTATCAGAAGGTTTGAATGATTATACCGTTTCACAGCGCAATTTAGGAATTTTCAGAAAACTTCCGGCGAGTGTTGATTATCCGATATCGTCGTCTGGGATTGATTCTGATTGAAAGGTTTGAGTTAGCAAAAGTCTAACAACTGATAGAAGATGAAAGAATTGAGAAATTTACCGTTTTGATGAGTGTCACGGTTTTCCGGCGAAAGTCCGGCGATTTCAGAAAACGTTTCCGACGAACTGAAAATAGAGCGAAAGTGAAATTGGAGGTTCTGTGGATGATTTTGAGTCGCGAGATGATGATATCGATAGGGTAATTCAGGAAGTAAAAGATTTCGGTTTCTAAACCCGAACATCATATGAATTCAAGTTCATTAAAGGCTGAACTGATTAAGAACGTCGGTTTATCGGTTATATTCAGTAGTATCGAACTTCAACAGTCTGAACCGTTGAGAGCCGATGAGCGGTTTCAGTTTTTGGCGCAAACGGATGATTCACGGGTAGAGTTAAGTTTTATTGTTTCCCTGATTATACAACAAAACAGCAAGTGGCGGAGTGGTTACATGTTTGTTGATTAAGTCTACCGGCTGACCCGGGTTCGAAACCCGGCAGCCCATTTTTATTTTTAACTGCTTTATTTTTATTTTCTAATTCCATATTCTAAAATGTTTATTAGTTATGTATTGTTTAAAATTAAAATAAGTATTAAATGAGCAACGCAAATTTGAAACTGATTATTCGATTAATAAACGAAGCGGGTTTTGACAACCCGTTTTTTCAACAGATGTTACAGATTACACCGAGGAATGCTTCCGAAATCCGTTCATTTCTTGGATTGGCGGGTTACTACCGTCGATTCATCGCCGACTTTTCGAAAATCTTCGTTCCGCTTACCGCTTTAACTAATAATGACAAACCTTTCATTTGGGATTCCAAACAAGAGGAAGCTTTTTAAACTCTCAAGCGTATGCTATGCAACGCTCCCGTACTCACTTTACCCGATGGAAACGACGATTTCGTTGTTTACTGCGATGCCTCAAACCTTGGTCTTGGTTATGTTCTCATGCAACGAGACAAGGTTATCGCGTATGCGTCTCGACAACTCAAGATCCACGAGAAGAACTACACAACCCACGATCTCGAACTCGGTGCAGTTGTTTTTGCATTGAAGATATGGTGACACTACCTTTACGGTACTAAGTGTACGGTCTTCACCGACCATAAGAGCTTACAACATATCTTCAATCAAAAGGAACTGAACATGCGCCAACGCCGATGGGTTGAACTTCTCAATGATTACGACTGCGAGATACACTACCATCCCGGCAAAGCAAACGTCGTAGCCGATGCTCTAAGTCGACGAAGCCATGTGTATAGTGTTCGTGACTCTCAAGCTTTGAATGATTTCGAAATCATGATTCGCTCCGCCCAATTCGCTTGTTTTAACGAGAATACTCTGGAGGAAGAAATGAAATGTGGTGCCGAAACTCAGCTCATTGTTAACCCTAACGGTATCTATTATTATCTCGATCGCATTTAGATTCCCAGCCGTGATAACCTTCGTGAACTGCTAATGACCGAAGCTCATAAATCTCGATACTTCATTCACCCTGGAGCCGGCAAAATGTACTAGGACCTTCGTCCTAAGTACTGGTAGCCGGGCATGAAAAAGGATATCGCCATGTACGTTTCAAGGTGCTTAACCTGCTCAAAAGTTAAAGCCGAGCATCAAAGGCCCTATGGCTTGCTCGAACAACCCGAAATCCCGATGTGGAAATGGGAGAGTATACTTATGGACTTTATTACGAAACTTCCTCGCACTTCCTCTGGTCATGATAGCATCTGGGTTATCGTTGATCGCCTTACCAAATTTGCGCACTTCATTGCTATACGAGAAGACTTTAAGGTCGAACGATTAGCCCGAATCTATACCGACGAAGTCATTTGTCGACACGGGACGCCTCGTGACATCATTTCTGACCGCGACGGTCACTTTACCTCACGTCTCTAGGAGACTTTTCAATCCGCTCTCAGTACTACTCTCAATCTCAGTACCGCTTTTCACCCTCAAACCGACGGTCAGAATGAGCACACGATCCGCATTCTCGAAGACATGCTTCGTGCATGCATCATAGATTTCGATGGTAATTGGGATACGCATTTACCTTTAATTGAATTCTCGTACAATAATAGTTATCACACCAGCATTCAAATGGCTCCTTTTGAGGCGCTGTATAGAAGAAAATGTCGATCGCCTATTGCATGGCACGAGATCGGAGAAGCACAAATCACCGATCCCGGGCTGATTCAAGAAACGACAGACAAAATCCTCCAGAACAGAGACAATCTCTTGAAAGCTCAAAGTCGTCAAAAGAGTTATGCCGATAAACGTCACAAGCCCCGGCAGTTCGAAGTGCGAGATCACGTTCTCCTAAAGGTTGCACATTGGAAGGGAGTGACCCGCTTGGGAAAGAAAGGAAAGCTAGCGCCAAGATACGTAGGTCCCTTTAAGATTCTAGAAAGGATCAGCAAAGTGGCCTATCGACTCGAACTACCGGCGGAACTTAACAACGTTCATCCGACTTTCCACGTGTCTAACCTCAAGAAATGCCTAGCTGAAGAAAATCTC
The DNA here is from genome assembly GCA_947069175.1 of Scalesia atractyloides. Classification (NCBI taxonomy): domain Eukaryota; kingdom Viridiplantae; phylum Streptophyta; class Magnoliopsida; order Asterales; family Asteraceae; genus Scalesia; species Scalesia atractyloides. Next base: position 4,684,441 of record CAMTDV010000006.1, on the reverse strand, counting down.
CACGTCCCAATCGAGAACTTGCAAATAAACGAGACACTCCATTTCGTGGAAAAGGCTGTCGAAATCATGGACCGAGAAACCAAGAAACTACGGCGCTCTCGCATCCCTATCGTAAAGGTCCGATGGGAAGGCAAACGCGGTGCGGAGTTCACTTGGGAATTGGAAAGTGACATGAAGGCTAAGTATCCGCATCTCTTTGTTACGGCCACTACTTAAATTTCGGGACGAAATTTCATGAAGTAGGGGAGACTGTAACAACTCCAAATTTCGTTGTTATCTTTTTCTTTTATTTTTCTTTGTATCTATCATTTGTAATCCCGAGATTTGTTATAAGAAAGTTATGTTAATGGATCATGTTTATTTACAATGATTATCACATCTAATCGCATATTAAACGCGTCGCTAGTTTAATCACAATCACAACTAATTACACTACTATACGAGCCAAGTGTGTTATTGTTAATAAACACTTGTGCCATCGCATCGCTTATCTCATCGCATCACAAATCACAATTAATTATGTGAAATTATGTTTTATGTGTGTTATATTTGTTTATGTTATGGTTATAATCGCTATCGCAACGCTCTCGCCCGCACAAATCGCTAAATCGCACTATTATATCAATTATAACGCTTAATGTATCTATCTAATATGAACCGAATAGCCGAACGAACTCGTAACGCGAAATAATCAAGCAAAACTTGGCCATTAGGTCAAGTTCGGCCGAACTTGTATCCCACAAGTTCGCCCGAACTTGCCTAGCCTTCATAACTCACTCAAAACTGACAAGTTCGCCCGGACTTGTCCGGAAACTCTTAAGAAACTACAAGTTCGCCCGAACTTGATGTCTGCCTCACATTCTCACCTCACCTATAAAAACTCAGCTCCATTCTTTCATTTGAACTTGCTACAAGTTCGCCCGGAGCTCCACAAAACCGAAACCCTTTGTTTTCTAAGTAAGATTCAACCCGTTTTAAACTACAACAACGTTCAACAACGTTTTACAACGATTATGCAGAAGGCTTTGCCTTCATTTTCATCAAATCTCTTCTGTTTATGAAAATCTTCATCTTTTTCTATAAAACTTCTCTTTTTCACTCAGATCTACTCTTAGATCTAGAGAAAAACCTTTTAAAACATCGATTTTCACACAATATTCGGAATAATGATGTATGTTTCGTTCACTTTGAAGTGAAACGAGGCGTTGTCAAGCAAGATCTCAGATCCAGAAGCACAAGGACGAAATCATCACTTTACACAAGCTGGACTAACCCGTACGAACCTTCAAGTTCGCCCGGATTAGTCCGAGTTTCTGTAAAATGGCTAAACTCGCTCCAAAAGACCTCTCCAGCCTAAGTTTTACTCAGTGGCTTAAGGTTGGACGGATGAACACTCGATTTCCCGAGCAAACAGCACAAAAACGCATGATTTGGATGCCAAAACGATCAAGTTCGCTCGGATTACATCAAGTTCGCTCGACTTGTCACCAGAATGGTGATCAAGTTCGCCCGAACTTGACCAAACTTCAAAAATGGCACAAGTTTGCCCGAACTCTGTCCAATTCTCAAGAGAACTAGACAAGTTCGCCCGAACTTGTATCATCCCTCAACAACCAATACAAGTTCGCCCGAACTTGTTTAGTTTCTCAGGAAACATGACAAGTTCACCCGAACTTGTACCCACAGTAATCTCAGACATATAAGTTTGCCCGAACTTGTACTTTCAAGTAAAAGTTTGCCCGAACTTGTCTGCTGTTCTCTCAACCGTTAACCGTTTCAGCAATTCGGAAGACTGATGCACTTCTGTTCGCTTACAGGCTGATCCGGCACTCTCCGCAACTCTTATCAGATCCCTCATCTCTCCCAAAACGCACCAACTGTGAGTATACTTGAACCCTTTTACGCTTAAACGCACTTTTGGGTGTTGCATATGTTCGTATATCAAAACACATCACACAACTTTCAAACGCTTATTCGCAACCCGCTGTATTACATGACTATACATGAAATCTGCTGAATTATATGTATTGCTTGATTGCTTGTACGCCACCCTTAACATGATAGTATACTAGAGGTTGACTCGCCACCCGGAGGCCCAGGGTTGTTAAGGCTTGCATTTTTATTTCGCATTTATTTTCTCTTTTAGGATGTGAACGCTTGTTCGCATGCCTCGATCAATCGCGGTTTGCTGGTTTGCATGAATCTAAGTAGTTACATCATTCACAACTATTATGTATGTCATGCGGTGTATGCTAAACGCTTTTATATCTATATTGTATGCAAAACTCGTATGCTCACCTTTACTTAATTGTATTGATGTTTTATTTTAACATATGTGGCAGGTTGAGGACTTTAGTTTTGGATGCTCAGTTTAGGTTTTACCTTAGAAAATAATGTAATAATATCTAGGGAAGATCGGATCGAATATTTTGTTTAAGAGATTGTTTCGAAGTATGTAATGATTGTTTGATGATTATATGAGTTCGATAGTATGGGATGTTGAATGTTGATTATTATCTTTGAATAATTGTTATGGAATCTCTTAATCAATCTGGTTCGCCTAGTGTTGCGCCCCGATGATTCCGCCATCGGTTGGGGTGTGACAGATTGAGGGAAGATACAACTTCGGGCGAACTTGTCTAGTTCTCTTGAGAATTGGACAGAGATCGGTCGAACTTGTGCCATTTTTGAAGTTTGGTCAAGTTCGGGCGAACTTGATCACCGTTCTGGTGACAAGTCGAGCGAACTTGATGTAATCCGAGCGAACTTGATCGTTTTGGCATCCAAATCATGCGTTTTTTGCGCCGTTTGCTCGGGAAATCGAGTGTTCATCCGTCCAACCTTAAGCTACTGAGTAAAACTTAGGCTGGAGAGGTCTTTTGGAGCGAGTTTAGCCATTTTACAGAAACTCGGACTAATCCGGGCGAACTTGAAGGTTCGTACGGGTTAGTCCAGCTTGTGTAAAGTGACGATTTCGTCCTTGTGCTTCCAGATCTGAGATCTTGCTTGACAACGCCTCGTTCCACTTCAAAGTGAACGAAACATACGTCATTAGTCCGAATATTGTGTGAAAATCGATGTTTTAAAAGGTTTTTCTCAGATCTAAGAGTAGATCTAAGTGAAAAAGAGAATTTTATATAAAAAGATGAAGGTTTTTGTAAACAGAAGAGATTTGATGAAAACGAAGGCAAAGCCTTGTGCAAAATCGTTGTAAAACGTTGTTGTAGTTGAAAACGGGTTAAATCTTACTTAGAAAACAAATGGGTTTCGGTTTTGGGGAGCTCCGGGCGAACTTGCAGCAAGTTCAAATGAGAGAATGGAGCTGAGTATTTATAGGTGAGATGAGAATGTGAGGGCAGACATCAAGTTCGGGCGAACTTGTATCAAGTTCAGGCGAACTTGTTACAAGTTCGAGTGAACTTGTAGTTTTTTAAGAGTTTCCAGACAAGTCCGGGCAAACTTGTCAGTTTTGAGTGAGTTATGAAGGCTAGGCAAGTTCGGGCGAACTTGTGGGATACAAGTTCGGCCGAACTTGACCTAATGGCCAAGTTTTGCTTGATTATTTCACGTTACGAGTTCGTTCGGTGATTCGTTCGTATTATATAGATACATTAAGCGTTATAATTGATATAATAGTGCGATTTAGCGATTTGTGCGGGCGAGAGCGTTGCGATAGCGATTATAACCATAACATAAACAAATATAACACACATAAAACATAATTTTACATAATTAACTGTGATTTGTGATGCGATGAGATAAGCGATGCGATGGCACAAGTGTTTATTAACAATAACACACTTGGCTCGTATAGTAGTGTAATTAGTTGTGATTGTGATTAAACTAGCGACGCGTTTAATAGGTGATTAGATGCGATAATCATTGTAAATAAACATAATCAATTAACATAACTTTCTTATAACGAATCTCGGGATTACAAATGATAGATACAAAGGAAAATAAAAGAAAAAGATAACAACAAAATTTGGAGTTGTTACAAACTACTTATGTATTGGTTAAGTATACGGTGAACTAGTATTTGAAAGAGTTTTAGAAATATGACGTTCCGACACGGATCAAAATGCGTCGGAACAAGTGAAAAAGGTAAGAAACCATAATTTATGGTAAAGGGGGTAAAACGACAAATTAGTCATGTGATGACGAATAAATTGTAACAACCCGCTTCTCGCAGCTCGTTACTCTCGTTACGCCTAGCACCAGAGATTCGGATCATAATGTAATCTATATCGCTTACTACGCTATATCGCATATTTCGCACTACATCGCTTATTTTCGCACACTGCATCGCACATCACAACGCCAACGCTTGCACCACACTCGCTAAATACTACAAACTTTGCGTGATGTTTCCAAGGCTATCTGCTCGCTTAAACTACAACACGACTCTCGCAAGACTTGGGAACTAAGCCGCATACTGTCTCGCTTATTTATCGAGTCTTAAGTTAATTTAATCGATTAATGCGCTTAAATCTTTGCTAATATGCTTAACATAACTATCTAATACGAACCGAATCGCCAAATGAACACCTAACGCGAAAATAACGAACGAAACTTCGCCATTTGGCCAAGTTCGGCCGAACTTGATCTATATCAGCTCATTTTCCTCCTCACCTATAAATACCCAGCACCTCCATTCATGCACTCCTTGCTGCAAGTTTGCCCGAAACCTCCTGAAACCGAAAACCCTTGATTTCCAAGTAAGAATTAACCCGTTTTCATGCAAACAACAACGTTTTACTATGATTTTGCACAAGGATTACATTCGTTTTCATTAAATCTCTTCTATTTATGAAAATCTTCATCTTTTTCTACGAAACTTCTACTTTTTCACTTAGATCTACACTAAACGAGTGTATTTGGGCTTAGCTTCGGCTCCCAAGCTAGAAATCTTTATGATTGCGACTCACCAAGTGTTAGATCTAAGTAAAACTTTTTAAAACATCGATTTTTACACCAAAATACGGACAATGACGTATGTTTCGTTCACTATGAAGTGGAACGAGGCGTTGTCAAGCAAGATCTCAGATCCGGAAGCACAAGGACGATGTCGTCACCTTACACGAACTGGACTAACCTGTATGAACCATCAAGTTCGCCGGATTAGCTCGAGTTCCTGCAAAGTGGCTAAAACTCGCTCCAAAAGACCTCTCTAGGCTATGTTTTGCTCAGTAGCTTAAGGTTGGAGGGATGGACACTCGATTTCCTCAGCAAACGACGTGAAAACGCACGATTTGGTAACCAAAACAGTCAAGTTCGCTCCAAAAAGAGCAAGTTCGCTCGAAGTTGTCATCAGTTGATGACCAACTTTGGCTTAACTTGTCCAATTTTCAAGGAAAATCAATCAAGTTCGACAAGTTCACCCGAACTTGTACCTTTTTCTAAGAAAAGGTACCATGTTCGCCCGAACTTGTACTTTCCAGCACAAGTTCGCCCGAACTTGTACCAAATCTGAGAGATTTGGTACAACTTCACCCGAACTTGTCCTCTGCTCCTTCACTTTTCGACCGTTTCAGCATCTCGGAAGACTGATGCACTTCTGTTCGCTTACAGGCTGATCCTGACGCTCCTTTCAATCTACATCAGATCCCATCTCTCCTTATCGCACCACCTGTGAGTATACTTGACCCACTTTTGCTTTAACGCACTTTTTGGGTGTAACATACGTTCATATCAAAGTACACGAAACACGCTAAACTGATTTATCACACACGAATATCTGATTATACATAGTTACACGTGATGCTAGAAACATGTAAACTAGGACACATTTTCGTTAACTTCACCTTAGCTAGTATGGTACTATAGTTTGGCTAACACCCGACGGGGTCTAGTTAGGAAGGACACATCGCACTTCACAGCCTTTTCGAGAGCTTAACATGTGAAATTTGTCTTGTGAGTTTATATGTTATGTGTATCATGATTATGTATGTGGAAATTCGCAACACTTTTATCTACTTTACTATTATATCAAAACATGTATGCTCGCCAATACATTTTTGTATTGACATTATTTTAACGTATGTTGCAAGTTACTGATTTCTACTTGCTGCAAATGGAGTAGGATTTTATCTTTAGAAAAGCATGTAATAGAAATCTAGGAAAGATAGGATTATGTTGTTTGAGAGATTTGATATTTGTAATAATTGTTTGAGGATTTTATGTTTAATAGAATGGGATATTGAACGTTTAAATATTATCACTTAAATTGTTATGGATTCTCTTAAGGGATCTGGTTCACTTAGTGTCGCGCCCCGATGTTTCCGCCATCGGTTGGGGTGTGACATAAATAAAGAGTTTTGAAACTTCACCTTATGGTGTAAACCATGATGGGTTAAAATGGGTAAAAATGGGTAAAATGGTAATCCGGTCACGAGTTGACGGATAAATAACGAGTATTGAAAATTCACCGTATGGCGTAAGTCATAATGGGTTAAACGAATTAAGAAACAACTTTTAAGTAATATGATCACATAGTGTAAACCGAAATGGGCTAAATGGGTGAGATGGCTAATAAATATCATCACGTAATGATAAATGGTCATTTAGGCCAAACGGGTCAAATGGTGATGTTATCACAATTTGACAATGATGGCTAATGATCGCTTGTTGAGTTTTGTGCACATAGGAAGAATAACGTATGGCTTGCGTTGCTATTGATTAGCAACTAGTAATGTAAGGTATTGAAACAAGTCAGTGCTATGACCCGAGCTAGGTATGCGTAATGGGTCAAACATTCAATAAGGATTTAAGGTCCCATGAGAGTTAAACGTGTCATGAATAAACATTGGATTACCTAAAGTAAGGTAAATCTAATAGATTATGGTTAACAATATGTACATTTGGTCAAAACATGCTATTGAAAGTCCTTCGTCATAAAAGAAGGGGCTAAAGTTGACCAGAACGCCCTCGAATGATAAACGAGCAAACGACCCTTAAAGGTAGTTAAAAATGAGTTTTATAATTTAGTGGACCTTTTTGGTAGTGTAAAAGTGAAAAGCATAAGCCTTTTTGGTTTAATGCCTAAACGAGTCTTTTACGTAAATTGTTAAACTGAAAGGTAGAATTAGGATCAAATGATTGTACGATAACAAATCCACCACAAATATAGTTGTGGTAGGAGATAAATAGAAGTCTTAGAGTGAAAATAGGAGATAAGGAAAAAAAAGAGCAAAATTTAAGCTTAAGTGCTTTAATCCCTTAACAGGTCAAAATGATTATGCGCATAATTCGGGTAATGGTTGCTTAATTCATAATAGTTATGACTATGGGTTAATGATTTCTAGTTAAATATGTTGGTAAATGTTTTACGGACATTTAGAAACAAGTTTCGAGTGAAATGGATGAAAACTGAATAAGTTACGGAAGTTCTCGTAACAAAAACGGCAAGCTTGAAAAAGGTTGCAGCAGCCCACCGTAAGCTATGATGGCCTATCGTAGCTTGCGGTATGCAGCTGCTGATCGAAACAGGTGTCATGTACCGTAAGCTACGAATGTATCCTAATTTTTAGCCTAATTCTTCTTCTGATGATCGATTCAACCTCTGATCAAAAAGATATACCTTGGTTATATTTCATCTCTTCAACAAGTTTAGTAATGAGCATAACGGCCCTATTGTTCCGATGGAGAGAGGAACCTATGATTAGCTTTTCGGGAAATTTCCAAACGAACAATTTCAACGAAATCTTTCAATTTCTTATTTTATTATGTTTAACTCTATGTATTCCTCTATTCGTAGAGTACATTGAATGTACAGAAAATGCTATAACAGAGTTTCTCTTATTCTATTAACAGCTACTATAGGAGGAATGTTTTTATGCGGTGCTAACGATTTAATAACTATCTTTGTAGCTCCAGAATGTTTCAGTTTATGCTCCTACCTATTATCTTACGATACAGAACCCCTGATTACAAAAATGTGATTTTGTTATTTTGGGCCTTCGGGTTTATTCAGTTACGTTATAAACTCATTATAACTAACGTATTTCATGTTTTATGAAATACAGGTGATGGTTTAAAGTACCGGATGACGATCAAGCTCAACAAGGAACCGAACACGATCAAAGCTCAAGCTTCCGCACTTAGTTTTGTTATTATGAAACTAATCAACGATAACATGTTATAATGTTTAGTGTTTATGAATTTTTAATAAACTCGAAAATATGTATGGACGTGTATTCGCATTTTCACATTTACATGCAAAATTTTTATAGGATTTCAATAAATTAAGATAGGGTCTTACACATTCGAGTTTCTTTTTATGTTTTTCTCTTTCAGTTGTTATACCGGGTGTCAGTATCGTATTGATACCATAATGAACCAAACTGATGTCTATCAAAATCCCACCGCAACACGCGAGTAATTTTACTAGTTATTATTAAAAGGTGTGGATTGATGAATAGTATCCATCCTTCTACACTTTCACCCCGTGTAGTTTATCAGTTTATTTCTAAGACCCCAAAATTTTAATGAAGTTATCAAACAACTTTAAACTTCAATAAACTTTTCTTTCAACTTTAGTTTTTTGTTTGTCTCCTTTCATTATTATACCATGTATCAAACAACCCCTAGACTTTATTATACCATGCATCAAACAACCCTTAAACTTCAATAAACTTTTATTTCAACTTTATTTTTATGTTTTGTCTTTCAACTGTATACCAGTTGCTGGTATGGTATCAATACCGTAATAAACCGAATCAATATCAACCAAACTCTCACCACATCACACGGGGAGAATGTTAGTGAGATAGTATTATTCTAAGATTATTATTAAGTACTAATAGAGAATATGGTTTATCCATTTCTTATCTTTATCGCAAAGACTGAGACAGGACTACATCGCATAATCTCTTTTTATTCTTATTACTATTCTCCCCCCCCCCCCCCCCCCCCCCTCCTTTCTCATATAAATACCCCACCTTCCTCTCTGTCATACAAACCCTCTGTTTCAATTCATCAGTAGGGTTTACACACCCCCCCCCCCCATTTCACCACCATTACACAAATCTATACAAAATGGACGCATACGCTTTGCATCTAGCCATGGCGGCACTCGTCGGAGCCTCATTTGTGGCCGTATCGGCGTACTACATGCACCGGAAAACCCTAGATCAGTTGCTGGAGTTTGCGAAACTTGTTGAGAAGGAGAGAGATGACGATTCGAACACTCTGCATTATAATAATATTGAAAAGAACCAGAAGAAGATTGGAAATGATCGGTATCGCCGGTGTTCGAATTCGTTGCCTGACGTCACGGCGGTTCACGGTGATGATGTTATTACGTCTGGATTGCCTAGACTCCGTACGCTCCCTGAAGGTAACATAATGTGTGTTATTTTGTTACAATTTATAAAATTGATACTTACAAATATATGTATGTATAATGTATGATTAATTAATTAATTATTACATATGTTCTGCATTATGTTCTTAAAGTTGAAATTAGGGTTGTTATAGGCTTATAGCTCCCTGAAGGTAACAAAATGTGTCTTATTTTGCTAGAATTTATACAATTGTTTCCTCCTGTTGATGTTGTTACAAGCATTAGCCAGTTGATTCTAACACACACACACACACACACACACATATATATATATATATATATATATATATATATATAAAGCATGGTTACATGTTTGAGTTAATGATTACATATGTTCTGCATCTTGTTATTTAACTTGAAAGAACCAGGATTGTTATAGCTATATGTGTTTGTGACTTCGTTCAAATTCGCCGTCCAACGTGTCGTCCAATGTATTGTATTTCTGATATTAGCTTTAGAACCACAATTAGCATGGTTACATGTTTGAGTTAATGATTACATATGTTCTGCATCTTGTTATTTAACTTGAAAGAACCAGGATTGTTATAGCTATATGTGTTTGTGACTTCGTTCAAATTCGCCGTCCAACGTGTCGTCCAATGTATTGTATTTCTGATATTAGCTTTAGAACCACAATTATCTGTTTGTAGTATAATATTTCTTATAGCTTTAAGTATGCTTGATTCTTTGGTATAATATTATTGTTGCAGAGAAAGCTGAGAATGGAGCAAGTAAAAGAACAGGGCATCTACATAGACCACCATCTCCGAAGTCTCCAATTGTAAGTGCGAGTGCTCTTGAAAGTGGAGAAGGATCTGAAGAAGACGCTGACGTGGCAGAAAAAGCTAATCTGGATACAGCGTACCTACACACAAATGGAAATGATGTAAGTTTTTGATGTAGTATACTAGTTTTGATCTACGTGTCTTTTGTTTGAGAACCAAACATTTCTTTTTTTAAATCAGGGGTGCACAGACATGAATTTGTCGGAACCGGTTATTTCGAACGGGGATCATTTACCTATAGCTGCGTCTAGTATGATTCGGTCGCATAGTGTTTCTGGTGACCTGCATGGTGTTCAACCCGATCCTGTAGCTGCGGATATTCTTAGGAAAGAACCAGAGCACGAAACTTTTGTACGCCTGAAAATTTCTCCATCTGGTAATCATTTCTAATTTGGAGTTTATCTATGCTAATACATATTTGTAGGCCTGTAAACGAACACGAACACAGGCATGTTTATGTTCGTTCATTTAACTTTAACCGAACACGAACAAACAAACATAATCTAACACACATAATCTAACAAACATAAAACAACACAAATGAACATAAATGACTACATACATAAAGTATCTTTTTTATATAAATTACTGATTAATTATGATAAGTTTAAGTTATATTGGAAAGCCTTTTTTATTACTGGTAAACCCGATTATCAGTTAGTTATATGTATATAAGTAGTTAAAAACCTCTTTTATGTTTATATTTATTAAAATATTAACAAACATAAACGGACGTTCACGAACATAAATGAACGAACAACACATGTGTTCATGTTTGTTCGTTTAATTAAATGAACAAATAATTCTGTTCATGTTTGTTAGTCCATTTAATAAACAAACATAAACGAACTTCCCACCGAACAAGTTAACGAACAGTTCATGAACGTTTGGTTGGTTTACAGGCCTACATATTTGTTTGATTATCTGATATTAAGTTTTACTCTTTCTGACTTCGGTTATTGCAGAGACACCGTCCGCTGATGAAGCTGAGGTTTACAGAGCGTTACAAGTTTGTCTCGAAATGCGAAAAAGCTACGTGTTTAGAGAAAGCATTGCACCGTGGGAGAAAGAAGTTATATCGGATCCGAGTACGCCAAAACGGAACCCTAATCCTTTTGAGTATACCCCTGAGACGAAATCCAATGTGAGTTCTCAGCTCATTTGTTCTTTGCTTACTGTTACTTCATGTTGACTTTTATGATGACTTGATGTTTAATCGCTTGTAGCATTATTTTCAAATGGAAGATGGAGTGGTTCATGTTTATGCACACAAAGATTGTAAGATACCATGATTCTTGGTGTTGATGCTTTTTTGTTTAGTGCTATTATAATATGTTTTTTTTTCCGTTTCAGCAAAAGAGAACCTTTTTCCTGTTGCTGATGCAACAACTTTTTTCACTGACCTGCATCATATCCTTAAGATAATAGCTGCCGGTAATACAAGAACCGTCTGTCATCATCGGCTGGGTCTCCTGGAACAGGTAGATGATTATCTTGTCTTCAAATCCTTTAGCGTAAAATGCCATTTTCGTCCCTGAGGTTTGGCCAGTTTTGCGACTTTCGTCCAAAGGTTTTTTTTTGCATCTGGATCCAAAAGGTTTGAAATCTTGTCATTTTAATCAGGCTCGTTAACTCCATTCATTGTTCTTCGTTAAGTCAGGGGTATTTCGTCTTTTTTGCCAACTTAAAGGGCAATCCGATTTTTTTCACTTTATGTAACCGATACCCATGAAAAAGGCCGAATTGCCCTTTAAGTTAACTAAAAAAGACGAAAATACCCTTGACTTAACAGAAAAAATGAATGGAGTTAACGCGCCGGATGAAAATGGCAAAATATCAAACCTTTTGGGTCAAGATGCGGAAAAGCAAACCTTTGGATGAAAGTCGTAAAAATGGCCAAACCTCAGGGACAAAAATGACATTTTATTCAATTCTTTATTTACTGATTTTCACTGTTTTTCCCTTTTTTTTCTGATTTTGATGAGTGTTATATTATTTTTTTATGAAGAAATTCAACCTCCATTTGATGCTAAATGCCGACAAAGAGTTCCTAGCTCAGAAAAGTGCACCACACCGTGACTTTTATAATGTCCGTAAAGTCGACACTCATGTTCATCACTCTGCATGCATGAATCAGAAGCATCTTTTAAGGTTCATAAAGTCCAAGTTAAGAAAAGAACCTGATGAGGTAACAATTTCTTTCTGATTATGTAAAATGGAGTAAAATGCCATTTTTCGTCCCTGAGGTTTCGCCAGTTTCGCGACTTTCGTCTGAAGGTTTGTTTTTTCGCATTTGGATCCCAAAGGTTTACATCTTGCCATTTTCATCCGGCTCGTAACTCTATCCATTTTTTTCCGTTAAGTCAGGGGTATTTTCGTTTTTTATTAGGGTATTTTGAATACATATACAATATGCTAAATGCTTGTACATAAAGCGAAAAAGACCAAATTGCCCTTTTAAGTTAATAAAAAACGAAAATACCCCTGACTTAACGGAGAAAGATAGATGGAGTTAACGAGCCGGATGAAAATGGCAAGATTTCAAACCTTTTGGATCCAGATGCAAAAATAACCTTTGGACGAAAGTCGCAAACTGGCCAAACCTCATGGATGCAAATGACATTTTACTCTGTAAAATGATATTATCAACATTTTCATTAGTTCATGTATCATACTGAAATAGTTTTCCTTGTTGATATATCATTTTACTGTTTCTTCAGGTTGTAATATTTCGTGATGGTACATATCTGACGTTGAAAGAGGTTTTTGAGAGTTTGGATCTAACAGGGTAACACAATTATATATATTTATGGCATTGAACGTTTTTTAATCTCACCTTGATGACAAGTTGTTAACTAGCTGACGAAATTCGTTCATGCAGGTATGACCTGAATGTTGACTTATTAGATGTGCATGCAGATAAGAGCACTTTTCATCGTTTCGATAAATTCAATCTGAAATACAACCCCTGTGGCCAGAGTAGACTGCGAGAGATTTTCTTAAAACAAGATAATCTGATTCAGGGTAAGCTTTAGTGCTTTACTCATTTAAGTTTGAGTGGGGTGTGCGTTCTATGTGTTAACTGTTAAATACTGACTCGTGTTTACCGTCTCTTCAGGTCGTTTTCTTGCTGAACTGACAAAACAAGTGTTTGCGGATCTTGATGCGAGTAAATATCAAGTGAGTTTTGACATCATCTTTGATAAAAATAAGGTTTTGAAACATTTGATCATTTGAGGATGATTCTGTCGCTATACTTTGATTGCATGTTATTTCATTGCTCTTCCTGTTTTAATTTTGTATTCCTTCGTTTCTAGAAGAGTATAGTACAAGGATGGTCCTTGTGGCTAACTACAATTTTGGATTTGGTCCCTAGTTTTTCAAAGTACACGGATGGTCCCTGTAGTTTGCACTTTGTAACGTATTTTTCCAAAAGTACATGGATAGTCCCGGTGGTTTGCACTTTGTAACGCGTTTAGTGACTAAAAGCGTTACAAATAAGGACCATCTATGTACATTTGGCAAAAGTTGGGGACTAAATGCGTTACAAACTGCAAACCACAGGGACCATCCGTGTACTTTAAAAAAGCTAGGGACTAAATCCAAAATCTTGGTTAACCACAAGGACCATCCGTGTGCTTTACTCTCTCTAGAAAATTCTTACAAGGCAATACATTCTTTTTATCGTCCAACAAATGTGATTAATATTTAACCAATATTCCTTGATAGATGGCTGAATACAGAATATCTATATATGGAAGAAAGCAAAGCGAGTGGGACAATTTGGCGAGCTGGATCGTGAATAACGAATTGTACAGTGATAATGTCGTCTGGTTGATTCAGGTACTTAAGCTTAAGATATACATTGATGATTAGTTTTCTTAATATCACCATTCTGACTTGTCAACCTCCAATGCTAGCTGCCCCGACTATACAACATATACAAGGAAATGGGTATAGTGACATCTTTTCAGACCATTCTGGATAACGTCTTTTTACCTCTTTTCGAGGTTACTGTAGACCCAGACTCACATCCTCAGTTGCATGTTTTCTTAAAGCAGGTACAACTCATTTTATACTCATTTTTTCTTTTACCTTTTGTAGGTGTTATAGTTACATTTTGATTTATGATTGCAGGTGGTGGGATTGGATTTGGTGGATGATGAAAGCAAGCCAGAAAGGCGGCCTACGAAGCACATGCCGACACCCGCCCAATGGACAAATATATTCAATCCCGCTTTCTCATACTATGTCTATTATTGTTATGCAAATCTCTATACCCTAAATAAGGTATGTATGTGAAGTTGTGTACTATGAATTAAATCAACTTCCATTTTCGTCCAAAGGTTTGTTTTTCCGCATCCGGATCCAAAAGGTTTAAAGTCTTGCCATTTTCATCTGGCTCGTTAACTCCATCCATTTTTCTTCGTTAAGTTAGGGGTATTTTCGTCTTTTTGTTAACTTAAAGGGCAATTCTGTCTTTTTCAGGGGTATTTGGTTTTTTTACATAAAGTGAAAAAGACCGAATTACCCTTTAAGTTAACAAAAAGGATGGAACTACCCCTAACTTAACGGAGAAAAATTAACAGAGTTAACGAGCCGGATGAAAATGGCAAGATTTTAAACCTTTTGGATCCAAATTCGAAAAAAACAAACCTTTGGACGAAAGTCACAAAACCGGTCAAACCGCAGGGACGAAATTGACATTTTACTCAAATCAATTTCTTATATTATGCATGCATGTGCTAATAATAATCTTCTACTTTATTTCAGCTTCGTGAATCAAAGGGCATGACAACAATTAGATTCCGTCCTCATTGTGGGGAGGTATTGCAGAACGCAAAGTCTTTGACTTTTGTTTATCATATACTGTCCTGTCAGCTTAAGTTGTGAGTTGACTTTTTATTGATACAGGCAGGAGACATTGACCATCTAGCTGCCTCATTTCTTACTACTCATAATATTGCACATGGAATTAATCTCAGAAAATCTCCAGTTCTACAGTATCTTTACTACCTTGCCCAGGTAACTTACTAACTTCCGTTTTCCCGTTTGGTATGTCGATTATTGTTAGACGTGACAGATTGGGCAGGTAAGGGTAATGGGTCATAATCAGGTAGTTTTTGGTTTAAACTTTTACCATTTTTCTAATTAATTAGTGTGTCAAAAACTTTATACATTTACAATAATAACTACTTTTTTACCTGCCATCGCTGCGTGATAACTTATAGACTGCAATCAACCAGACTCGTAGAAACGTAGAGTAATTCGAATACATACCGTTGAACAAAATTACATCAAAATGTAGACCCACTCAAAATGTACATAACATAAACCTGGCGTCACGGCGTGATATAGACTACAATCGACCCGACTCATTTCCGAATTAAATTAACGTACAATGGACCCGACTTGTTTCCGAACTAAATTTACGTCAAAACATATAGTAACTCAAATTTATACCATCAAATAAAAAGGTATTATATTTCACTCGATTTGTTTCCAAACAAATTATACGTCAAAACGTAGTCCAACTCAAAACTCACAAAAAATAAAACATTATATAACTGCCCGACTTGTTTTCAAACAAAAATTATGTTAAAGCGTAGACGAACTCGAATTTACACCGACACCTACAAAAACTTAAAGGGGTCAAAAGTGACATTTACAAAGTTAAAGGGGTTAGTTTTGACATTATCATAAGTAGAAAGGGTTATATTTTTTTGGATAATAGGCTAATATCAGTATAATTATTAAAGCTCTGCAATACTGGATGAACAGATTGGTCTTGCAATGTCTCCATTAAGCAACAACTCGCTATTTTTGGATTACCATCGCAACCCTTTTCCATTGTTCTTTCTACGAGGCCTTAATGTTTCACTATCTACTGATGATCCGTTGCAAATTCACCTTACAAAGGAACCATTGGTTGAAGAATACAGCATTGCTGCTTCTGTAAGCATTCTTGTTCACTAATTTTATTCAATATGTAATGTGTGTGTATAATGTCATCTGGAGTTCAAAATATATTGGATTGGTTTTATTTATAGGTTTGGAAGTTGAGTTCATGTGATCTTTGTGAGATTGCCCGTAATTCGGTATATCAATCAGGTTTCTCACATGTTTTGAAGGTAAAAGATTGTATTATGTTTACTTAAAGAGAGAATATTCTTGTCTCTTCATATTGGGTATCTCCTGATGATAAAAAAGAGTATAATACCATTTTTGCCCGAGGTTTGGTCAGTTTTGTGACTTTTGTCCAAAGGTTTGTTTCTTTGCATCTGGATCCAAAAGGTCTGAAATCTTGCCTTTTCCATCTGGCTTGTTAACTCCACCCATTTTTCTCTGTTAAGGTAGGGGTATTTCTGTCTTTTTTGTTAGCTTAAAGGGCAATTCGGTACTTTTCACTTTATGTAAAAAGATCAAATACCCCTAAGAAAGACCGATTTGCCCTTTAAATTAGCCAAAAAAGACGGAAATACCCCTGATTTGACGGAGAATAATGGATGGAGTTAACGAGCCAGATGAAAATGACATGATTTCAAACCTTTTGGATCCAAATGCAGAAAAACAAATCTTAAGACGAAAGTCGCAAAACTGGTCAGACCGATTTGCCCTTTAAATTAGCCAAAAAAGACGGAAATACCCCTGACTTGACGGAGAATAATGGATGGAGTTAACGAGCCAGATGAAAATGACATGATTTCAAACCTTTTGGATCCAAATGCGGAAAAACAAATCTTAAGACGAAAGTCGCAAAACTGGTCAAAACAAACCTCAGGGACGAAAATGGCATTTAACACTAAAAAAATGAAAATGCATGCAACTAATTTCCATATTTCAGTCTCACTGGATTGGCTCACAATACTTCAAGAGAGGACCGGATGGAAATGATATTCACAAGACCAATATGCCTCATATTCGACTTGAGTTTAGAGATATGGTCTGTCCCTCGGCTACTTTTTTATTATAAAAAGTTATGTTATCATTTAAATAGTATTGTTTTTTGAACATATTTAATGATGCAGATCTGGAAAGAGGAGATGCAACAGGTGTATTTGGGCCAGACCCGTTTCCCTGAATACATTGAGACCTAGCTATATTCATGCAAACTTTCAGTCATGGTATAGGTTCCTCACTTGAAGGTATACATCACACTCGTTCATAAGCCGGTAAATGAACCGAACCAACACGGACAGTGGTACATTCAATCGAACACATTTTGATTGTTCATGTTCGGTTATTAAGAAAATGGGCATGTTCGTGTTCATTTATGTTCGTTCGTTTAAAACCTAAACGAATAGTTCACAAACGTAAACGAACATAAACAAACAAAACTTAACGTACAATAAACAACACAAATGAACATAATTGAAAAAAATATAAATGAACATAATTTACTAAACGTTAGGTAACTTTTATTACTAAAAAGCCCAATTACCAATTAGTTATATTTTAAGTGGTTAGAAAGTTTCTTTTATGTTAATATTTATATAAATACAACTACTTTTATAAAACTGAAACGGACATGAACGAACAAACATAAACAAATGTAAATAAACGAACATAACTGAACACAAGGGAACAAACATAAACGGACGTTCACGAACATAAATGAACGAACAAAACGTGTTCATGTTCGTTCGTTTATTAAATAAACAAACTTCCCGCCGAACAAGTTCACGAACAGTTCATGAACGTTCGGTTCGTTAACAGACTTACTCATTCACATGATTTATTAGAAGTAAACAATAAAAGTTTTGGTGGGTCAACCCAACTTGGCCCGGCCCATACTCTATTTTTAACCTCCTAAAACATTATATTTAGTCTTCAAACCATGTATCTTGCTCATACGTGTGCATTTTCAGGTGTTGATGAAGTAAAAGGAGGAAGGGGGCTGAGGCTTTGCTTAAGGGCTAAGTGAGCGTATTCATATTCTACAACTCGACTTTCCTAGATAGAGAGGAGGTGATTCTGTTGAAACTAGCAGATGATAACGAATGGAATAAAGCAAGCTGCAACATAGTTGGTTGAGGAATAAGTATTTTGTTTCAAGTTTTGACATAGTTCATCGCGTTGTTACTTGCGTATTCATTCACAAGTATCACCTCTTAGTTTGTAGTTATTAGTAAACATTCGCATTTTATAAACTTATGGTTTATAAAACAAGTCGACGGATGCTACATTTTTGTCACTATAAACCTCGCCGCTTCGACCATAGCGGATGCCCTAAGATTTACTTATACAGTTATACATACATATGGGTTCTTATTTTCAATAGATCAACAGCCAAAAGAAAAGGTTAAAAGTAGTGTTTGGTGTGTTTATTTTTATTTTTTTAAGTATACTACTTAGATAGCAAGATTCATATTTGTTGCTAAAATAATAAAAAAAAGAATAAAAGCACACAAAAAGGTGTTGCTAACTAACCCATTATACACCTACAATTTTCCTTTACTTGTTTATCAAGTTTTTTTCAGTGCCCAAAAGGCATGCTTCCTAAAAATCACTCTTAATCATGATTCTGCTTTTAGATTTGTCTATATAACATTTTTTTCTTCGGAATATTCGGTTTTAAACTATTTGTTGTTGGTCGTTAACAGTCCTAACTTAAAAAATAACCGCTAGCTGTCCTCCCAACTATTAACATATTAGCCTCCAACAGACACTGACTAACAGAATCCTAACGTCGTAAGTCTCCGGTTGCCGAAAAAAAAACGTTTTTGGACGAAGAACTCCTTTTTGGCCGGAAAACTCAAACCTTTTTCGTCCAAAACCTCTTTCTAACTCTATTACGGACCTTTCGGGAGACTAGCGGCATTAGCGAAACGTTTTTGGACGAAAAACTCCTTTTTGGCCGGAAAACTCAACCTTTTCGTCCCAAACCTCTTTGTAACCATATTACGGACCTTTCGGAGACTAGGGACGTTAGTGTTCTATTAGTCAGGGTCTATTGGGGGCCAATATGTTAATAGCTGGGACTGTCAGTTGTTATTTTTGAAATTCGGACTGTTGACGGTCAACGATGAATAGTTGAGATTATTAAAATCAAATATTTTTTTTTCAAACTTTCATTCTATTTTGTCTAATTTAAATTCAAATTATTTGCCAAACTGTATGATTAAAATGGTAAAAATCAGGCACATTTACAGTTAACTATTTGACTTGCAAAAAGAAGATCAGTCCAATTCCAATCTCTGGAGAATTAAATTCCAAAAAGGTAAAACAATTGCTTTTTGAAGGTGACAATTTCAATTGTGACTCACCTGCCTTTTTTTTTTTTTTTCAAAATTTTACAAATATGCAAGCAGTATCTGATTCCAAGTATCAGGAACTCCAGGTATGCACCAATGTATGCAATCTGCAAATTTGAACGGATCGGCTTTTTGCTCATCGGTCAACAGCTTTCCTCCAAGTTCTGTGTAAATCGACGAATGTGCGTCCACTCTGTATTCCGATAGTTGTGTTATGTTGATCAACCTTACTGGAGTCTTCATCTTGCCCATGACGCTACCCACTACGCTCATTATCTTCTTGTCTGATCCAGTTCCCCAATGTCCTTTCTTCTTCACGGGTTCTGTTTCGTTGAAGCATTTTATCCCTCCTTCGTTGTTCCAGTCCGCGGGCCTTTGATGAGTAGGGGACATGGTGGTGAAGAAAACACGTGTTTTGTTTCGGTCGACGTTTGAGTCAATCCAGTTTGCCCATGTCCTTAACGCTAACCTGTAGGAAACCGAAGCGTCTAATTCTTCATAACCATCTTCACCGTTTGCAAATGAACCCCATCTACAACATTAACATGTTTTAATCAATGATAAAGCAAATGAATTAAGACGGATTCGGTTGGTAGCCAAGGAGTTAAATTATCAGTCCTCATGTAAAATATTTGTGTCAAATGTTGGTACTTATATTATCTGCGATATTGACCGATATATCATCGATTTTCCCGATATCAGTATCTTTCTTATTAGTTCTACCATTCGTTTTTCTTCTTATTGCTGCTATTAGTGTTTTAAGTCTTAATTGTTAATTGTTAGTGTTTTTAAGAAGTAGGGGCTGTTTGACAACTTCTGAATGATTAAGTACTGAACCAGTAAGAAGTGTGAACCATTAAGTGCTGAACCAGTAAGAGGTCTGAACCATTAAGTGCTGAACTAGTAAGAGGTCTGAACCATTAAGAGCTACTATAATGTTTAACCATTCAGAGGCAAATGTCTGACCAATTCAGATTAGATGTGTTAACCATTCAGACTCAGTAAAATGCTTAACCATTCAGAGGCAAATGTCTGAACCATTCAGACATCTGCTCGCGAAATAAACAGTCTGAACCATTAAGTGCTGAACCAGTAAGAGGTCTGAACCATTAAGTGCTGAACTAGTAAGAGGTCTGAACCATTAAGAGCTACTATAATGTTTAACCATTCAGAGGCAAATGTCTGATCAATTCAGATTAGATGTCTTAACCATTCAGACTCAGTAAAATGCTTAACCATTCAGAGGCAAATGTCTGAACCATTCAGACATCTGCTCGCGAAATAAACAGTCTGAACCATTAAGTGCTGAACCAGTAAGAGGTCTGAACCATTAAGTGTTGAACTAGTAAGAGGTCTGAACCATTAAGAGCTACTATAATGTTTAACCATTCAGAGGCAAATGTCTAACCAATTCAGATTAGAGGTCTTAACCATTCAGACTCAGTAAAATGCTTAACCATTCAGAGGCAAATGTCTGAACCATTCAGACATCTGCTCGCGAAATAAACAGTCTGAACCATTAAGTGCTGAACCAGTAAGAGGTCTGAACCATTAAGTGCTGAACTAGTAAGAGGTCTGAACCATTAAGAGCTACTATAATGTTTAACCATTCAGAGGCAAATGTCTGACCAATTCAGATTAGATGTCTTAACCATTCAGACTCAGTAAAATGCTTAACCATTCAGAGGCAAATGTCTGAACCATTCAGACATCTGCTCGCGAAATAAACAGTCTGAACCATTAAGTGCTGAACCAGTAAGAGGTCTGAACCATTAAGTGCTGAACTAGTAAGAGGTCTGAACCATTAAGAGCTACTATAATGTTTAACCATTCAGAGGCAAATGTCTGACCAATTCAGATTAGATGTCTTAACCATTCAGACTCAGTAAAATGCTTAACCATTCAGAGGCAAATGTCTGAACCATTCAGACATCTGCTCGCGAAATAAACAGTCTGAACCATTAAGTGCTGAACCAGTAAGAGGTCTGAACCATTAAGTGTTGAACTAGTAAGAGGTCTGAACCATTAAGAGCTACTATAATGTTTAACCATTCAGAGGCAAATGTCTAACCAATTCAGATTAGAGGTCTTAACCATTCAGACTCAGTAAAATGCTTAACCATTCAGAGGCAAATGTCTGAACCATTCAGACATCTGCTCGCGAAATAAACAGTCTGAACCATTAAGTGCTGAACCAGTAAGAGGTCTGAACCATTAAGTGCTGAACTAGTAAGAGGTCTGAACCATTAAGAGCTACTATAATGTTTAACCATTCAGAGGCAAATGTCTGACCAATTCAGATTAGATGCTTAACCATTCAGACTCAGTAAAATGCTTAACCATTCAGAGGCAAATGTCTGAACCATTCAGACATCTGCTCGCGAAATAAACAGTCTGAACCATTAAGTGTTGAACCAGTAAGAGGTCTGAACCATTAAGTGCTGAACTAGTAAGAGGTCTGAACCATTAAGAGCTACTATAATGTTTAACCATTCAGAGGCAAATGCCTGACCAATTCAGATTAGATGTCTTAACCATTCAGACTCAGTAAAATGCTTAACCATTCAGAGGCAAATGTCTGAACCATTCAGACATCTGCTCGCGAAATAAACAGTCTGAACCATTAAGTGCTGAACCAGTAAGAGGTCTGAACCATTAAGTGCTGAACTAGTAAGAGGTCTGAACCATTAAGAGCTACTATAATGTTTAACCATTCAGAGGCAAATGTCTGACCAATTCAGATTAGAGTTCTTAACCATTCAGACTCAGTAAAATGCTTAACCATTCAGAGGCAAATGTCTGAACCATTCAGACATTTGCTCGCGAAATAAACAATGTGAACCATTAAGTGCTGAACCAGTAAGAGGTCTGAACCATTAAGTGCTGAACTAGTAAGAGGTCTGAACCATTAAGAGCTACTATAATGTTTAACCATTCAGAGGCAAATGTCTGACCAATTCAGATTAGAGTTCTTAACCATTCAGACTCAGTAAAATGCTTAACCATTCAGAGGCAAATGTCTGAACCATTCAGACATCTGCTCGCGAAATAAACAGTTTGAACCATTAAGTGCTGAACCAGTAAGAGGTCTGAACCATTAAAAGCCTCATTAAGAGGTAAACAAACAGCCCCTTAGTTAGTTCCTATTTGCTACAATTGGTAGTATTTTGCAACTTGCAAAAGATTAATGTATTAATGGTAGGAGAGTATACTGAACTGCTGAATATATAAATTCTACATGATGTAAAATTACCGATATCCCACCATGATAACCTATATCTCAAATATCAGTGCTTGACCGATATTCGATTTTTTACCGCATTAACAACTTTAGGTTGGTAAGGATATATCACTTACAAGGATCTGAGCTTGGTACCAGTCATCCACCAAACATAAGTATTGAAAAGAAGCACATCAACTCCAACCCAATGTTTAGCATGTTTTTCTACAGAATCCACCTTTAGTAGTCTCTTCTTTGGATCTGCTACTATTTTTATATCGGTATTCGACTCTACTAGAAATGGTGCCCAGTAAAACTCGATAGTTGCGTTGTGATCCTGTTCAAAACTCAGTTAACACTTGTTCTAACTAATCAACCAACAAATGATGAATTCTTTTGAGCAAAATGCCAAAATCGCCTATATGAGGTTTAGTCATTTTTGCTTGTTCCATCCAAAATGACTTTTTAAGCGCATTTGAGTCCGGTTTGCGTGGTATTGCCATTTTCATCCTTGAGTTTGGGAATTTATTGCGACTTTCATCCCGCGAAATTTCGCGCTCATGGATGAAAATGACAAGATTTCAATTTTTTTTGGATGAAAGTGACACCTCTGGGACGAAAGTGACAAAAGTGGTCAAATCTAATGGATGAAAATGGCATTTTACTCAATTCTTTAACTAATACCTTTATTTTGAAGACGGAATGAACTTTTCCTCGTTTCATTGATTTCTGATCTTTCGGTATGAGGTGTTCAACCAAACAAACGAAAGATTGCCACTGGCCTCTTTCTAAGGAGTCTCCCACGAACATCATCCTCTTTCCTCGTATTTTTTCAAGTGCGAGTCTTGCATCAAATCTAACAGTTAACCCATACGTTATTATATATAAATTAGCAGTATGCATTGGCGAAGCTTCTTGGTGCTGGTGGCCCGGTGGTGCCCCAGTCCACCTGATTTTTCGCTCCTAGTGTTAATTTTACCGAAAATTTCCAAAAAAATTATTTTAGTGTAAACTATTGGAATTTTAAGAGTTTAGCCCCCACTGATTTTTCGTTCAAGCTCCGCCACTGGTAGTATGTATGATATATAGAGATGCATGCATGCATGCTGCATGTAGTTTTGAATATAAGTAGTTACCTGGGAAGGATGCAATCATCAAGGCGCCACTCCCATTGACGATAAGTGGTATTGTTTTTTCCATTCTTAACACAAGAGACCTGCCTATCAAGATAGGGACAAGAGAGGTCCGTGTACAACGGTTCAAAAGACCGATTGTAGACCCATTTTCCTTTAGTAACGTCGCATTCATCAGGATCAAATATGAACCTGTCATCTACAATAGCCTTCAGTCTGCTATCTTCTTCTGTCGCGTTCCTATCACCTTTTGAAAAACAAAAAAAAGTATTAATCGATTTAAGCGTAAACTGATGTAGAATAACTTAATAAGACAAACACAAAGGCAAAGACAAGTCATAGTTGACGGACTTTGTATGGACGAACGACCCCTTTTAGCGCAAGAGAAAAGAGTGGTGGACGAGAGCAGACTGACTCTCTCAGTATACAATAAAACGAGAAACGCCAATGAAAAGACGACGACTGAGACACCAACTGAGAACTGAGGTTTCTCAAAGACGCCCATCGTCTTATTCTGAGGGAGAATGAGAATGAATGGGTGAAACAGAAGTAAACTAAACTAAACTAAACTATATGATAAGATAGATAAATGTCTGATTTAATTAATTATGGGATCCATTATTAAAATTAAATGATTGAGAAGGGGCTGGTCTGGAGTAGGAGTGAAGCTAAAGCATGGATATATATAGCATATATATATATATATATTATTTCTTGACTTATAACACGTTTGTATACATACTTTTAAGTTTTTATGCAGTTGTAAGGCCATTTTCTGATATCCCACACCTACCTCAACCATAACTTTTTTCTATGGTTACTCCCTCACCTCAAAGACTCTGGATGCATTAAACTTAATGTCACTTATTTTCAACAAAAAAAAAAAAAAAAAAAAACTAGTTACACTTTTGAGGTGGGAACTCTTTATCTCTTGTGACTTGTAACAACAGTTATGATAACAGAAGAAGATTTTCTCATATCTAAAGAGGTTGAACCTAACACAACTTAATTCAACATGTATATGTATATGTATATACGCCGGTTAGTGTACAAAGTGGAGAATGCATGTCAAGTGTATGAAGCCATGCGGATCTGACACGTGTATTTTAGACGATGTATGTATGTTTTTCGTATAATTACAAGCTATAATCCATATCCATATAATTTATGCATTATTGTAAATACTTTAGACCCACTGTTATAATCGAAGTGCATAATATTAAAAAAATATATCATTTTTAAAATATATAAAGATACATAACTCATTAAAAAGAATAAGATACTTGCTTTTATGGTATAATATTATTTTTTCAAAGTAATAAATATATAAAACTTCTTTACGTTTATAAAATGTTAGTGGAACTAAAAAAATGTCAACCAGGCATGATGATTAATAATTTTTTTTTTTGCAGCCACAACTAACCCACAATCTATTACAGAATTGTATCCATCTAGTTTAGTTATTGATTTGTCTTTATAAATGGTACATATAACCTCTCATTCACAAGAAAAAAATATACTTTTTATTTGATCTGACTCCTATAAGTAAAAGATAAGTGAGCAGACAAAACGTGTCTCCGTTTTTCGATCGTCCCCTCCGCATGTTCCTTTTTTTTCTTTCCTACCTTTTTACCCAAACTTCTTTTCTACGGGATTCTTGTCTTGTATATATATTGGGTGGAGATATATATAATAAAATTAAGTTTGAGTATAAAGAGTAATGAGGAAGAGACAAGGGATTAAAGAAAGATATGTCATCATCTCCCTCATGATTCATACACTTTTTACCCAAACTTCTCTTTTATATATGATATTCTCATATAACATAAAGTGTTTGATACATATTTTAATTTAGTATATTCATGTTAAAAATTCAAGTAGGATATATCCATAAATGTTTAATATTCTATAACCATTTCTATATAAAATGTATTATGATTTCTTCTCTGTTTATATAACCGAGTAATATTATACCACTAACATAGACAATTACAGATTAATGGTAGGTAAACGGACAACAAGCTGCGCCGCTACCCCCTGTTGAACCTGTGAAGTTAAATATAATATTGAGAGGAACTATATATATATACACACACAATGAAAGTTAAATATAATATTGAGAGGAACTATATATATACAATGAAAGTTAATTAGTCTACAACTAAAGCATACACTTTGTCTTATACAAATTCAACCACCAAAACTTAATTATAATTATAAAATTTGCACAATTAAAACACACACTCGTTTTTTGGGATCATGAGGTTATTTAGATGAGAAAAGTAATTTAAAAGAAGTAATGACAACCATAAACTTGGTCTTATACAAAATTTAACCACCAAAGGTTAAATTGCAACTAAATAACCTCATGATGCCCACCAAAAAAAAAAAAAAAACAAATACAAGCGTGTATTTTAGTTGTGTAAATTTTTATAGATTATTAAGGTTGAGTCATTTCAACTTCTATATGTTACCTTTGGTGTCTTGTCAGTAAACATTAAACCTAGTTTTAGTGGTACTAAGTTATCTAATGTCATTTCTTATGATAGGATGGAAACATGATTTAACTTGGTACTAGAAGTTATATTTTGAGGTAAATTTGTCAACTTTTGTAAAAGGACAAGGGACCATTCAAAAGGTAGTTATGCGATTGATGGGTTACATGGGCCTTGCAAGTAATCAGTACAAAATATTACTTAGGGTAACATCAACCTTAATCAAAAATAGACATTAAAACTACTTCGAGTCAGGGGTCTCACTTGAAACAGTCTCTCTATTCCTACGGAGTAGAGGTAAGGTTGTATACATTTTACCCTCCTCAGGGGTTCAAGAAAAAGTTAATATTTATTACTTCTCTTCATATATAGTTTATCTTTATTATTATTATATATTAAATATTAATTTGATTTAAGAAATTATTAACTTACCACAAACTTTTATATATTTTAAGAACCTGCAGGTTATATAGTTAAATATATATAATGTTGCAATTAAAAAATCAGCAAATTGTCCCACTTTTGAGGTGGGAACTCTTTATCTCTTGTGACTTGTAACTACAGTTATGATAACAGAAGAAGAAGATATTCGTCATATCTAAAGAGGTTGAATCTAACACAACTTAATTTAACATGTAATCCTAGAATATAAATATGCATAGGTTGGTTCTGTATAAAGCCTTTTAGAAATAAAAATGGTGACCCGCACATGTATATAAGTATAAAAAGTAGAGAATACACATCCGTCACGTTCCAACACATTTATTTTAGGTGATGGGTATGTGTCTCCAGTCTCAACATACAGTCTCAACATACAGTACATGCGTATGTATATATGTATATAACTATACATCATATTTATATAATTATACACTAGTATAAATATTTAAATAGTTTAAGGCACCGATATAACTACAATGCATAATGTTTAAAAAATATGTTGATACAATACCTATTAAAGATAATAAAATGCTTAATTTTACAAGATAATTTGTTTAAATGACGATAAATTATATAAAAGTTATTTACGTTTAAAAAGGTGGTAAAACTTGATGGTTATCTTTTTTCTTCTTCTTTTTATAGGTGTTACTAACTTAGAATCTAATCACAAAGTTGTCATCTTTTAGTTTTATCCATTGATTCGTCTTGATCAACGGAACATATCACTTCTTACACTAAATTTCTAATAGAGAAAATAATTTTTATTGAAAAAGAAATTAGTGGCTTAAACGTGTCCTGGTTTTTCAATACTCATCGTCCCTTTATTAGAGGTGTTCAAGATTCATTTCAAATTCGAAAAATTCGATTCAATTATGCAAGAATTCGTATCGATTATCAAGAATTCGAATTCGATTTAATTCGAGTTCAGTAAATCAAATACGAATTTATAATTTTAAATTCGATTCGAAATTCGAATTAAAGTTATACATATTTATTTTTGTTTTCCACACACACACACACACACACACACACACACACACACATATATATATATATGGTAGGGATCCTAAGAGAAGTCCACCCTATTTGAGAAACTTGAGAAGCATTCTGGACCACACATTTCCCTAAGCTTTTCGTAATATACACATATGTATTATTTAAATTGACTATATACATATATGTATATTGAATTATATACATATGTATATAGTCAATTTTAAACTATACATATGTGTATAATACGAAAAGCTTTGGAAAAATGTGTGGTCCAGAATGCTTCTCAAGTTTCTCAATTAGCCTAGTGCTTCTCACATGATCCTAACCCTATATATATATATATATGTATATATATATATATACACACACACATACAACTTTTATTGGGCTATAGTATAAATTAATCTCTAAAGTTTTTCTAAGTATTACAATAGCTCATTACCAAGCCCATAACTTAAACGAATTTATTACATATTTTATCTAAATTTGAATCAAAACGAATTTGTAATCGAATTCGAATTGGGATTTTAATTCGAATACGAATCGAATTGGCTGGTTCTTAATCAAACTCGAATCGAATACTAATTCAAGCAAAAATAAAAGTTATTCGAAAAAATTGATTCAAACAATTCAAAAATTCGATAAACAACCCTACAGCCTCCACATATGTCGTTTTTCTTCTTCCGTACCTTTTGACCCAAACTTCTTTTCTACCGGACTCTTCGCTTGTACATATACATGATGTGGATGTAGTAATTAAAAATAAGTTTCATCATGTTCCTCATTCTTACACTATTTCATTCAAACTTCTTTTGTATGTTATCCTCACATAACATATATTGTAAAATATTTAGATAATAACAAATTCGAAAAGGATATCATAAATGAACTATACACTTTGTATTATGAATCTTTTTATTGAACATATGAAGTTTTTTATGGGTACAATAAATATTTGTCTTGCACAAATTAACCACCAAAGGTTAAATAGCAACTAATTAACCTCATGATGCCCAACAAAACAAATACGAATGTGTATTTTCATTTTATCTTAAATATCTAATTCTAATAAGCACTGACTTATAGTAATTTACCTCTTTTGCTTTATGAAAACTTTTACCATTCTTAGCATATCTATAATCTATTATTAACATTAGCATCGTATAATAAAAAAAATACCAGCGTTCGTTTCACGGAATGAAATGGAATATTGATGGAATTGGAATGTTCGATTTTATTTATTATTTTGTTAGTTTTGACGAAAAAGTGAATTGAAATTAAACAACATAACGAAGGGAATTTACATTCCAATTTTATCGAGATTTCATTTCATTTCATGAAACAAACACACCTAAATTCCAAATAAAAATTCAGTTCATGCATGAATTCCAACTCCAATTCGATTACAATCCATGGAACGAACGCTACCTTTAGTGTTTTCGTAGTTTTGATGGTGTCACGTACATTATTTGAATAAAAACCATTTTTTTCTTTTTGTAAAAACTAAAACATAAATAAACTATTAGATGTTGTACTATATATGTGTTTAGATCATGTAAAACATAATAATTAAACTTAATAACATAAATTAGGTTTTGATATAAATTCATCCAAGTTTTGTAAAAGGACAAGGGACCATTCAAAAGGTAGTTATGCTATTTGATGGGTTACATGGTGACCTCGCATCAGATAATAAGTACAAAAAAAATTAAGGTAATAAGTACTACCTTAATGAAAAATAGACATCAAGACTAAAGAGATTTTATTTTAAGGGTATATTACACATGCACTTTAAAATGACCTATTTCTGGTTTATTTAATTTACAAAAACTAATTATTTCAGACTTGACACCCAAGATTAAAACGAATGCCATCTTGTTCGCCTTATTCGTATGAATCATAGTTTATATTTCGGTAGAATTGGATTTGCTATTTAAAAGCGGGTTGCGACACAGCTTGTTGCCACTTTACCTTACCTGTTATTCTTGTGTGATTTTTTTCTATCGTTAACGTAGAGGAACTCAATATTTTATTATTTTATGCAATTAACAATTTGTGAATTTGTGATTGCTTAGTATTAACAAGAACATGTGGGGTAGGGTCCTTGAAATTGTTGATGTGGATTCAACAACTCCAATATGATTATGATAACGATATATAGTGCTTTAATTGCTTATTTAAAATGACAAATACAACTTATAGGGAGTGATGTTGAAGCAAGTATAATGTGTAGCTTCTTAACATACACCAACAAATCATAATCTCCGGGTGAAAATGTTCAAACAACTAAAATAGTGAAAAACAACATAAGGATATCAAAAAAATGGTATTTTCGCAGTAAAATTATGTTATTAATGAGAAGCAACTTCATCACTTGGATTCCTCACAATAATGACCATAATGCACACAAACATCTATACACACAAAAGTAGCACCTCGACAGGGATAGTGTTCCAAGGCACTCCCTGATGCAGTTTCGAAAACGATCAAATGGCTTAAGAAACAACTGATAATCGAATGCTCATAACGAATCAAAAAGATCTTTATATTTATAATCAACAAAAACTTTCCCTAAACATTCAAGTAAGACCACTATTTATGTTACAAATGAGAAAAAACTTCATCACTTGGATTTCTTGCAGCAACGACTGTAATGCACACAAACATCTATACACACAAAAGTAGCACCTCGACATGACAGCGTTTCAAAACACTCCCGGCTTTTGCTCAAGTAGGAAGAGGATACTTATCAACATATATTCACACAACATAATTAATATCAAACACAAGTGATAGCAACACCACTTTAACAGACAAGAACTACACATATAGGATCAAATTATATGCCAAGGATTCTAGCAGCCCCTGTCCGTCACATGAGGTCGTTACAGAACGAACTTGCCACTTGTCACGAGGGAAAAGAATCCTTACAACAATGTAACGGAAAGTACAAGCAGCGGACATGCTGGTGAACAACTCAAACAAACCAATTCCGCTGGTCCTTCAATTTCACCAAGAAGCTCTAATCGAACATGCAACTATGTAAGGCAACAACCCAAGGACTCGCACAAACCTTCAAGAAGAAGGAAGAACGAAAAACCCCTAAATAGGATAATCACAACGAGCACTCTCATAACAACGCTCATTTTTTTTTAATGTTGACTTTCTTTTTGAGTGACCCAATGTCACACCGCCTAAACGGCGGCCCTAGCCAAGATCTGCCTAGACTACGTTGTCTTAACCGGGCCCGCGCTGGGTTGGTCAGACTTGGTTACGGCGTTCCCCCGGAAACCGTACTGCCTCCACATGAGTTGCCTCGCTGAAGTAACAGCCGGATGAAAACCGAGGCATGTAAGCAACATGACTGAACAATTTTAACATCCAAGTTTAGAAATAGAATTAGGGAACATCAGGGCAAAGTCTAATTATGACACTATTAATTAACTGACTAAACTATAGCACCATAACATGTAATATAACAGATGATGTGTTAAATATTAGTATTAAACAGATACTAAAACTCCATAACCATATAACATATAGAAAGGATGTATGTTATTATTTCTGAAACAAACAAAGATCGACGACTTCTTATGCGTATGCTAACCAGACATTAAAACCCATCCACCACTCGCGAGTTCGCAATCCTTTTGCCAATAGCATCTCGCAACTCAATTTCTCCAGGGAATCTCTTCTCCCGCAGCTTCGAGTAAACCTGTCATCATTCCACACCGACAATCTTTTAAGATCCAAAAACGAAACTGATAGAATCCGAAATTCAGATTTCATTGAAACAAGAACAAACAGAATAGAATGATAGATAACCCAATTCGAGAAGGATTAGATCTCCAATTACAAGGTTTAAGAACCCTAATTTTTTTAGAATAAACATCGACTCTAAGCAAGAAATAAAATCTGCTATTAATACTAACTAGTACATTTCTCCCGCGCGTTGCGACCGCGTCGAAACGTAAAGTAACTCGAATTTATATTGTCTAATGAAAACATATTATATTTTACCCGACTTGTTTCGGAACAAAATTTACGTCAAAACGTACACCAACTAAAAACGTAAATAAAAATAAGTGCGAAAACATTTTATTTGACCCGACTTATTCGTAAACGTAAGAAAATAGTATCGTTTTTAAGTTAAAGGATGGTACCGTGTTGCGGCGGCGTCGAAACGTAAAGTATCTTGAATTGATACCGTCTAATGAAAACGTATATATTTGACTTGACTCTTTTCGAACAGCATTTACGTCAAAACGTATCCCAACAAAAAATGTACATAAAAATAGGCACGAAAACGTATTAAATTTGACTCGACAAAATTTACGTCGAAACATAAACCAACTTGAATTTATACCGACACGTACATGTATAAAAATGAGCACTTAAAACTCGAGGGGTCAAAATGACATTTCATAAAGTTTTTAGAAAGTAGAAGGGGCGTAAGTGTAAAAACTGAGAGTTAAGGAGCTAAAGTAAACAAAAATAAAAAATAGAAATAAAAAGAAAAGAAAAAAAAGTTACTGTGCTCTCATGTGACGGACCCTATAGTAACCCCAAGTTGTATTTTAATAACGGTTACCAAATTAACTCGGTTTTCCCCAAATACGTACCTTTTAATTGACTGGGTCAACTGTTTACTTCAATTTCAGCTTATGGGCTCACTCAGTTTGGCCCAAACTGAGAGAGAGAGAGAGAGAGAGAGAGAGCGCGAGTGTGTGAAAGAATGAATGAATGTGTGTGTGTGTGTATCAACTTGAAAATCACAAAAAATGTACATAAAAATAGGCTAAAAGTATTTGGTAAGTATCTTGTGCATAAAGGGTTGTACCTAGGTGTAAAATGACTAAAACACCCTTGTACTTAAAGGACTTGGTTAATGTCGTTACAAACTTGGATTCAGATAGTTACAAATTGAAAATCCAGGTACTCAGGGCGTTAAACATTTTGATTTTAGACTCAAGTGGTTAAAACCACTAAAACACCGGGACTCAAAAAGTAATTTACTCTAGTAGGTTCGTATCACAATACCTGTTCACCGTTAATGGAAACCTCAAAGGCACCGGAGCTTTGAAGGAAACCCTGAAGGAAGTTCCCCATGAGCCAAGTTGAAGAAATCGTCCCGAACCTATTGGCCCGCATTGAGTAGTACCAAGCGGGCGGTGCAGCAAACCCTAACCGTGGGAAGATATGCTCACCCGCCATCACAACTCCGATCACCCCAAATTGAACCACCGGGACCAATTTGGATAATAGTCGTTTCGGGAGTGGGGGTGGGTAGTTAGCTAGAACAACGTTTAATCCCGGAAAAGCTGATTCCAACATGTTTTTCATTGTCTGTGCGGTCCCTCTGTAAATAAAGAATCAAAATTTAAGTGTAACCTACATAATCTTTGCTAGTTTTTTAAATTGAAAATCACAAAACAATCAACCAAAGAAAATAATAATAATAAAAAATGATAACTATTAATACCAACAATGTTACTACTAACAACAGACATTTAATAATATGTATCCTCGTCAACATGTATCCTTTGACCTACAAAAGTAAAACTGGACTCTAGTTTTGGTTCATGGGGTACTAGGTTTTAAAATAGACATTATTCATTGAGATAAAAAAAAGGCATTGCATCAAGAAGCACATGTAACAGCATCACAAGATACATAAGATAAAATCTACAGAAAAAAAGAGACAAAAAAAGCTTCAATCATAGCTATCAATAGCGATCGCTACGGTTTCTATAGCGAATAGCGTGGCGTATAGGTCCATGCTTGCTATATGGTCTGTAGCGATAGATAGCGGCCTTCCATTTTTTTAATATAAATAGCAATTAAATATAGCTATAAAATAGCTGGATTTTAGGTTCTTGTTAGACATAAATGTAAAATATCGTATATACCAGATTACCAGGGTATTTTGATATAATTTACATATAAAAAAATTAAAAAGAAAATTTCTAGTGTATCGCTATTTATAAATAGCGCCCGCTATTCGCTATGTAGCATATAGGTACCTTATCGCTATTTGTCTTTGCTCGCCAATAACAACTATGGCTTCAATCGTATAAGAGTACAACTGAAAGTTACTTTAGAGTGTTGGGGTATATAGCTCATGTGCATATTCCAAAAGAAAAAAAAAAGGTGTAAGTTGGAAGATCGAAGTATCAAGTGTGCGATGTTTGGGGTTAGTGAAGAATTAAAATTCAAAAGCGTATAGGTTATTTAATCCGATTGACAACCACTGAAGCAGAGTTCGTAGCGGCCACTGTTTGTGCTTGTCAGATAACATGGGTTAGGAGGATACTCAAACACACTGGTTTAATTCAACTATTCAAG
Source organism: Scalesia atractyloides (assembly GCA_947069175.1). Taxonomy (NCBI): domain Eukaryota; kingdom Viridiplantae; phylum Streptophyta; class Magnoliopsida; order Asterales; family Asteraceae; genus Scalesia; species Scalesia atractyloides. Next base: position 4,650,429 of record CAMTDV010000006.1, on the reverse strand, counting down.
ACGCAGGAACTACCATCTTCTGTGATAGTATGGCAACTATTAAGCTATCAAAAAAACCAGTTATGCATAGCAGAAGCAAGCACATTGATATAAGGGTAGTTTATCGAGTGAGCAAGTGAGATGTGATGAGAGCATTCACAATGAAATCCCTATCCATATCCATATATTTCCACTAAAAACAACTACTTTTTCTCTCTTCTTTTCAATTAAATAATATTTATTATACCTTTATCATTACTTTTTCTCTCTCCTTCACTCACAACCATTTCTAAAAATATTAAAAAATTTATACAGTTTTCTCTCTCCATAATTTTTTCCCCATATATTTACAGATGAACAGTAACTTTCCCATATATTTTCTCTCTCCTCTACTCACAACCACTCAAAAACACTACCAACCATTTCTTATAATATAACTAAACCCTCTCACATATTTTTTAAGGGTTCCATTGTGAATGCTCAGCAATACCAAGTCCATAAAACTAATACCAAGTTAATCCAAAAAGGTGATTATTAGAGGTGTACAAAAAAACCGGTTTTAGAACCGAAACCGGAAAAAAAACCGAAACCGGTTTTTTTACAACCGGTTAGTAACCGAAACCGAACCGCCGGTTGTAGTCCGTTTATGGTTTTTTGCCTTCGAAACCGGTTACAAAAAACCGGTTTTAACCGTAAAAAACCGGTTTTTTTAGGTTAAACCGGTTAAAAACCGGCCCTAACCGGTTTGATCGGTTATTAGTTTGAGTAAGAAAAACCGGTTAGTAACCGGAACCGGTTATACAAAAAAACCGGTTTTTGATTTTGATGAGAAAAACCGGTTTCGGTTCGAAAAAACCGATTTGTACACCTCTAGATTAGTCTTTCACACTTGACCCACCACAAACAAAAAATCTATGAAAACGTAAACATTACGGAACAGTAACAACTAACTAGTAATCAAATACATAACACAGTGTAAATTTTGGTATTTAACACTACATACTATATGCAATTCTAAATAAAAAAGAAAACCAAATCACTAAAGATTAACTTATAACAAATCTGAGCAATTATAATACATAAAAGAAGGGGAAAAAAAAAAGCTAAGCCATAGAATTTATCTAAGAAGACAAAGGGTTAACACCAATAGTACATATTATAGCAAAAAAGGCCATTGCTTTATATGTGTATACTGTCTGGAAACAATAATCACATCCTATGCAGTTAATATCGGTGATATATCGGTTCCCTAGTAAAATATCGGTTAGAATATCAGTACCGATATTATCGGCGATATTGACCGATATAACAAATATATCGCCGATATTTGACCGAATAACCGATATATCACCGATATATCACTCATCATGGTTGTAAAAATCCCGACTAGTCTCCGATTAGTCGCCGATTAATCACTAATCGGAGGTTCACTGATTAATGGCCGATTAATTGCTAGGCAGTCGATGGCGGTCCTATTCTGGCCAAATTTTGGCCAGACGCCGACCAAATTTTGACCAAACCTTATAAATTCATTCCAATTACTTACAAAAATGGGTCAATGAGGGGTTAAAACATGTCTATTTTAAAAAAACTACATATAAGAATGTGTGTGTATATATAACAAAAAATTATGTATAAAAATCTCAATCCGATTAATCCCTATTAACCCCGGTTAATCGCTAGTCAGTACCCCACCGCCCGACTAGCGCCTAACGATTCTTACAACACTGTCACTCATATATCACTGAATTATTGGTGTTAAATTGCTATATGTATAAATTCTACATTATATTAAAATTACCGATATCTCACCGAGATAACCTATATCTCAAATATCGGTCCGATATTTTACCGCATTAACTGCATAGATCACATCATGTATATCAGCAAACTCCTAGTGAAGTAACAAAAACATATATTTTCATGTGTATGCAGGTTTAGGGTTTTACTATCAAGTAAATAAAAACCCATAATTATTATTATAGAATAAAAGAGGTGAAATTAACCTGTAAGAACAAGAGGCACAGAAGTCAATCTGAACAGTATTGCCTAAGCCGATCCCTCCAGCGGGTTTCTGTGAAATTTCAGTCAAAGAACGATTACAACTAAAATTAAAATAAAACCCATATAGATGGATGAATAATATGTTTATTAGAAGAAGGAGAAGAAGAAGATGATGAAAGAACCTGGGCGGGGAAATCGAGGGGTTGTTGGATCGGCGACGGTTGGAACTGTTGGGGCGACGGAGCATGGTGGTGGTGGTGGTGGGGTTTGGGTGGTGGAGGAGGAGCAGGAGCGAAGAGGTTGAAGACGTCTGAGCAGAAGAGGAAGAGAGGGAGACCTACAAGAAGAAGCTGAGATCGATCCATCGCCATTGCCAAAGTCTCAACGCCTGAAAAACTGATACCCCCTTCTCAAGATTGGCTTAAAGGTTTTAGAGTCAAACTAAGAAATTATTAACCATCACCAACGCTCTTAGCGGTGGTCACGGGTATTTAACTCCCGCATATAACGGGTTCAGGTGAGCTCTTTCCTCCAGTCTTAAGTTCGAGTCTGGGTTATAGTACTTTCTCATTAATGGGTTTAAATTAGGGATCTATTGTGCGAGGAGGCTCTCTAACACATACCAGGTTAAGACAACATATGCTAGACCTTCAGACATTCGTGAGTAATTCACACCTTTCAAAACAAAAAAAAGCTAAGAAATTGTTGACAAAGAATTGTTGTCAAGGGACCATTTTGATATATATATTTTTCAAATTTTCTCTTAGTTTTGAATAAATATTTATTTCATCTAACGATGACTCATTGATTATGGGGTTGTTTGTTTAAGTTCTTAATGTATCTTTTACTGGTTAATGATGTAACGAAACGATGACTAATTGACTACAGATTGTTTGTTTCCGCTCTTAATATGGCTTTTAAGGTTCAGACCATAGTTATCGATAGCGCTAGCTATCGCGCGCCTCATAGCGAAGCACCCATGTCTCGCAATCTATTAAGTAGCGACTCCATAGCGTGATTATAGCGGATTCCGACAATGAATTTAGGTTGGAAACCCGTAACTTCTGCCTGAAACCAGGAAGAAGAAGAGCGGCTGCATTTTTTGTTACATTTGAGCCTTTTTAGGGTTAAATAAGTTTATGGATTTTAATATTTAGCCTCCCTGTCTTTCATTAAGTTACATCTAGTCCCTAAAACTTGTAATATTTACATAAAAGGTGTAAAATTAGTTTGTGTATTTTAACATATAACCCCTATATTTTCACTAGCTTGCATTTGGCCCTTAAACTTACAAATTTATACATAAAAAGGTATAAAATTAACATTATATATAGTTATTTTTTTTATTAAATTTCTAACTACATTATCGCTAACACGAAATAGCGAGCGCTACTTCATCACTATCACTGCGTATCATATAGGTACGTTGTCGCTATTTTTCGTTATCGATAACTATTGTTCAAACCTCTTACTGGTTCAGCATTTAATGGTTCAAACTGTTTATTTCCTAAGCAAATATATGAATGTTCAAACATTTGTTTCTGAATGGTTAAGACCCCTTATATAAACTGGTCAGACATTTATTTGCCTTTGAATTGTTAAGCACATTAGTGTAAACTCACAAAAGACAAACTTATTAACTAAAGCTTTACTCGGAATCACAGTGATGTCCTTTATTCTAAGTCTTTAAGACCTAATTTCTCTTGTATGTTCCCATTAATCTTGAGACCCCCTAATATCATTAGGCGGTTAAATTAGTTATGTTAGTTATCATTAAACCACCAAATACCCTTTATGTTGTAGTTTAAAACTTACTTTTTTTTTATATGTGAACTTCTTTTTTCTTGTCATTATTAATGCTACTTCACTACAGTCTCACAACTACAATAGGGTTTCTAATCATTTTGAGAAAGCAAATCGTCGCAGGCTTGCAACTAGGTGAGGCTTTCTATTCATCTTCAGCATGCAAGCTAGAGTACCCTTAGCATGAATTTTATATATATATATATATATATATATATATATATTAAAGAATAACTTTTTTTTCTTTTTTTGTTTTCTTTCTTTTTTACTTTTAACCTTTAACTTTCAGTATTGACTCTTACGACCCCTTAACTTTGTAAATACTTTTTAACTGAGTTTTACGTCTTTATTTTTATTTAGGTGTCGATGTAAGCTTAAGTTGATTTACGTTTCGACATAATTGTTGAACAACGTGGTTTTCTTTGTAGCAGTAACTTTTTTTTGTCTTTTTTGGTTTTCCTTCTTTTTACTTTTAACCTTTCACTTTCAGTATTGACTCTTACGACCACTTAGCTTTCTAAATAATTTTTAACCGAGTTTTACATCTTTATTTTTATTTATGTGTCGATATAAACTTAAGTTAATTTACGTTTTGACTTAATATTTTGTTTTTTTTACTTTTAACCTTTAATTTTTCGCATTGACTCTCACAACCCCTTAACTTTCTAAATACTTTTTAATCGAGTTTTACGTCTTTATTTTTATTCACGTGTGGATATAAACTTAAGTTGATTTACATATCGACATTTTTTTGTGTTTTCTCAACTTTCGGCATTGACACTGACAACCCTTTAACTTTCAAAATAATTTTGTAATCGAGTTTTATGTGTTTAGCTTTAGTTACATGTGGTATAAATTTAAGTTACGTTTTGACGTACGCGCAACTTTAAAAAAGCATTATCCCGCTGCGAAGCGCGAGTATGAATTCTAGTTACTAACATATAACGTCTACTTCACTATTATGTGTTGTGGGCCCGTGTGAAAATGTAACCGTTTTAATAGTGGCATCTTAAATCTTATTGGACAAGGGAAACATTCATTTGTCATGGTGTACCTCGCTATCATGTGTTGTGGGCCGTGTGAAAATGTAACCGTCTTAATAGTGACATATTAAATCTTATTGGACAATGGGATCATTCATTTGTCATGATGTACTTTGTTTGCCACGTAGACATAATAGATGTGCATAGATTGAATGCGGGTGATACCTTTTCAATATAGGTTAAAGTAAGCAAATTAGCTTAAACTAAGCATACTAACTAAATGTCTTGTTTTGCAAATCATGCCATAAAAAAATGTCAAATGGATGGTTTTTGGAAGAATGACTCTTTCCTTGTCTTCTCTACTTAAAATATTGGCATGTTTGTTAGTATTATCCACTCTTGACTTAAGTGTTATTTTTAGGCAAAAACCCCAATCACCTACGTTAAAAGCTTGGTTAAACTTCTTAATGACCCTTCATAAAAAAAACATCATGAGCCTGCCACTAAATTGGAATCCCTTTGTGTTTGACTAGTCTTCATATGTTGGTTGTATTCGATTTCTATATTGGCCCATTTTGAGTCTCATTTATTGAAATCAAATAGATTCTAGTTGCCTCAGCCTTCGAGACAACACCTCATAAATATATTGTCATGTCATAATGCTAGATCGTTTACACCTCAAACTATCGAAAGAGCCCTTGATGGCTTCTAGCCTATCGCGAACATACAAATGTTTTACGGACGAGTATATTAAGGTCAATTCGTTCAAATGTAATCGCATCAAAAACACCATATAATTATTTTAACATAAAAAGAGTTATCCATGATTCCATACTATATTGTGACACCACACTATATAGTTATGTATACACGTTGATGAATCTGCTAACATATAACCTCTACTTCACTATTATGTCTGTGGGCCCGTATGAAAATGTAACCGTTTAATAGTGAGATCTTAAATCTTATTGGACAAGGGGATCATTCATTTGTCATGATGTACTTCGCTATCATGTGTTGTGGGCCCGTGTGAAAATGTAACCGTCTTGATAGTGACATCTTAAATCTTATTGGACAAGGGGATCATTCATTTGTCATGATGTACTTTGTTTGCCACGTAGACATAATAGATGTGCATCGATTGAATGCGGGTGATACCTTTTCAATATACGTTAAAGTAAGCAAATTAGCTTAAACTAAGCATACTAACTAAGGTGCTGTTTGTTTTTTCAGAGGTAAAATGTCTGCAGTCTGCGGACCACATCTGCAAACATCTGTAGCAGAAGAGATGGATCAAACATCTGCAGTCTGCAAGAAGAAGACTGTTTGTTTTTTAACTTCTGCAAACTGCTTAAATAAACAATTAACATAAATTTAAACCGAAACTAAACCTAAACTTAAACATAAACAACTAGTTCTATACCCGTCCAGTATTTTAAAGTTAAACATAAATAACTTTAGCATATCATGCGTTACTACAATTGATAATTAAATGTAACTTAGCTGTTATTTTTTTAAAGGCCAATATAATTTTATTTCAACTAAAACTTGTAAGGTACAAGTACCCAATTTACAAAGAGGCACCAAGTATCAAAAATAGGAACTTAAAAGAAAATACAGTACATTAAAAGAAAACCCACAAAATATACATTGATCGTTTGGGCTATGTATGTTTCTTGTTGCTAGAGGTAACAACTACATCTGTTGTCCTGCCATAATATACCTGGCCCCACCAAAAATTGACATCCACTTGATACTCACCGGAGTTTACAACTGACGAAAAACAAATAATCTGCAAAACAAAATGTCTACGCGTGGTCTGTGCCGCACAGACAAAAGAGATTAGGAAGCTCTTTTCTAAGAAAACAAACAGCCCCTAAATGTCTGTTTTGCAAATCATGTCATAAAAAATGTAAAATGGATGGTTTTGGAAGAACAACTCTTTCCTTGTCTTCTCTACTTGAAATAATGGCATGTTTGTTAGTATTATCCAATCTTAACTTAAGTGTTATTTTTAGGCAAAAACCCTGATTACCTACGTTAAAAGCTTGATTAAACTTCTTAATTGCCCAAAAAAAAAAGATCATGAGCCAGCCACTGAATTGGAATCCCTTTTGTTTGACTAGTCTTCATATGTTGGTAGTGTTCGATTTCTATATTTGTCCATTTTGATTCATCATTTATTGAAATCAAATAGTTTCTAGTTGCCTTAGCCTTTGAGACCAACAATTCATAGATATATGGTCATGTCATAATGCTAGATCGCTTACACCTAAAACTATCGTAAAGAGCCTTGATAGCTTCTAGCCTATCGCAAACATACCAATGTTTTACGAACGAGTATATCAATGTCATTTCATTAAAACGTAATCGCATCAAAAACACCATTTTAATTATCTTAACATAAAAAAGAGTTATCCATAATTCCATACTATATCGTGGCAGCACACTATATAGTTATGTATACACATAATTTTGTCTTCTGAAAAATATACATTAACGTTACAAAAACACTTATTGCCTAACGACTATATTTATTTAACCGTATCTTACAATAAGAAAATCAGTAGCTTTTTCTAATAAATAATAAAAAATATATAAAACTATTTCAATAAAAAATGATTTTAGTTTATGTTTAAGAACCTTTTTTTAACGGCCAGAGATCCTTTTTTTTTTTACTGATTATTGTGCATAGAGAGAGACAAGAAGAAAAACAGGAGAGAATATAGCCGTTGTAGATGTTGGTCAAAACCCTAATCAACCATTTTCAATTGCTGCCGGTTCATGTTTTCTTCCCCATGTGACCCGTATCAGATAGCCGTTGCCCCCTTCGTCAACGTAAATCATCACTCTTTTCACCCACCCACCGTCTTCTCTCTCTTTTAAATATCATCCTCTCTCACTCCTCACTTTTCCATCATCATCTCTCTCTCTCTCTCTCTCTCTCTCCCCCCTCTCTCTCTCTCATCAAGTGTTTGTAATTTATAAACAATCAAAAGAAAAAGAAAAGAAACCCACATTCATCTTTCATAAACACACTCTACTGCTTGATTTGGGGGTTTCTTCTTCATGGGAACTCAACATGACTCTCTGAGTCATTTTCACAAACACTTGGCGTGCATTAAAAACTCTGTTTCACAACAACAACAACAAACCCGTTTTCCCTTTCAATATACACTTATTTTAACTACTTTTGTCTTAATCCTCTGTTCTCATCTTGTTTCAGGTGATGACGTCACCACCACAGTCACACTTTCAGATTACTCAGCTCTTGAATCCATCAAGCAAGATCTTATCGACTTCCGAGGCGTGTTGCGGTCTTGGAAGGGTAGAAACGGTGTATGTACAGGTGGCTGGGTCGGTATCAAGTGTGTTGAAGGTCGAGTCACCGTGATTCAGCTTCCATGGAAGGGATTTGGCGGCAAGATTTCGTCGAAAATGGGGAATCTTCATTCGCTCAGAAGGATCAGCCTACATGACAACCTGTTAGCCGGTTCGATTCCACAGTCGCTATGGCTGTTACCGAATCTACGAGGCGTTTATCTGTTTAACAATCGCCTTTCGGGTTCCATCCCACCGTCGATTACTCAATCCCCGTCTTTACAGAATCTTGATCTTAGTAACAATCAGTTAAATGGGACAATTCCTAACATTGTTTCCAATTCTAGCAAGATTTATAGATTCAACCTTAGTTACAACGCGTTTTCGGGTTCTTTTCCTTCGAGTTTTACCCTATTGCCTTCACTCACATTCCTAGCCTTAGAACACAACAATCTTTCCGGTCCCATACCGGACACTTGGGGTTCTGGTGGACTTAGATCTCTCACCCTTGATCATAACTTTCTCACCGGAAGTATTCCGGTTTCATTAAGTAAGATGAGTAGCCTTGAAAATGTTAATCTTGGTCATAACCACATTGATGGGGTTATACCTAATGAATTCGCTAATCTTTCGAAGCTTCAAATCGTTGATTTATCGAACAATGCTATCAAAGGGGGGTTACCCTCTTTTAGCTCTTCGAATCTTTCGGTTTTGGTATTGGATAACAACCGGTTGAACGGCCCGATTCCTATTACTGTTGGGAAGCTTTCTAATCTCACTCGACTCGGGTTATCCCACAATAATTTCAGTGGTGAAATCCCGAAATCCATTGGTAGTTTGAAGAGACTTGATTCGTTTAATGTTTCGTATAACTCGCTTTCGGGTAGTGTCGATTCTTCGTTTTTGAAGAAGTTTAATTCGAGCTCGTTTGTCGGGAATATCGAGTTATGTGGGTATAGCGTTTCGACTCCTTGCCCTGAGGTTCCGTCTATTCCGCCTTCTCCGTCTGCTTCACCGGTTGTTCAAATATCGAACGGAAAACATAAAAACAGAAAACTCAGTACAAAAGATATTATTCTCATAGCAGGTGGGGCTCTTTTGCTGGTGCTGCTTCTGTTATGTTGTGTACTCCTTTGCTTCTTGATCCGAAAAAGAGCTGCAAGAACAAAGTCGAAGAATGGCAAAACCGACATTGCGATGCCAATACCAGCAGTAGCAGGGGCTGATGTTGTTGAATCGGGTGAAACCGGTGGGAAATTGGTGCATTTTTCGGGTACGTTTGTGTTTACCGCTGACGATTTGTTATGTGCGACTGCTGAAATAATGGGAAAGAGTACGTATGGAACCTCGTATAAGGCTACGTTAGAAGACGGTAACATGGTTGCGGTTAAACGATTAAGAGAGAAGGTGACGAAAGCGCATAAAGAATTCGAAACCGAAGTTTCTGAACTGGGAAAGATTCGGCATCCGAATGTTTTGGCTCTTCGCGCTTATTATTTGGGACCGAAAGGCGAAAAGCTTCTCGTGTTTGATTACATGCCTCAGGGCAGTCTAGCTTCTTTCCTTCATGGTATGTTTAGTTTGAATTCGAATTAATCTAATTTTTGGGTTTAATCATTAATGATGTTGTTTACTTGTTACAGCTCGAGGACCCGAAAGGTTGATAAACTGGCCGACGAGATTGAACATAATCGCAGGCATAACAAAAGGGCTTGTTTTCCTTCATAATCAGGAGAACATAGTGCACGGAAACCTCACTTCAAGCAACGTGTTACTCGACGAACAGAAGAACACAACAATTGCCGACGTAGGCCTCTCGAGGCTCATGACAAATGCAGCCAACACGAACATGATTGCAACCGCAGGAACGTTGGGATACCGAGCTCCAGAGCTCGCAAAACTCAAGAACGCTACCCCAAAAACCGACATTTACAGTCTGGGTGTGATCATGCTGGAGCTTTTGACTGGGAAATCTCCTAGTGAGGCAACTGACGGTTTGGATTTGCCGCAGTGGGTGGCGTCGATCGTGAAGGAAGAGTGGACGAATGAAGTTTTCGACTTGGAGTTAATGGGTGATCCGGCTAATGTTGGTGGTGATGAGCTGCTTAGTGTTCTGAAATTGGCGATGCATTGTGTCGATCCTTCGCCTGATGAAAGGCCGGACGCTGGTCAAGTTCTTGAGAAGATTCAAGAGATTAAACCGGAGCTAGCGGAGGGCTCGGGTGGTGATGTGGAGGTTACAGAGGCTGCTGCTGCAGGAGTTTCATCAAAAAGTGATTGAAGGATGGATATCTAATGCATATATTGATATTGATAGTGTATAAGTTAAAGTGTGTAGATGTGTTTATATTGATTGAATTTGTTGATTCTTTTTGTAATGAGAAAATAAAACACCATCTATGTTGCAACTTTTTTGTCGCGTGTTTGTGCGTTTTTTTGGGAAAAAACGCTAAAAAACCCTCCACTACGGGTGGTCTAAGTTTTCTTCTCACATATTTTGGTATGCTGACTTAACCAGAAGAATGCACCAACATATTGTCAACAAAACCAGATCACAAAAATATTGCCCATATTGTAATTGTTTGGTCACTGGGTAAGATTGTGTATGTGGCGTAAAATATAAGTGTTTTTTTTTAAATGGTTGTAAACATTTGGGGTAAATATATATATAATAACTATATATTAATACTTGGACCGTTCTCCAACAGTCAAATAATTCACAACGGTCGATAATGGGAAGCATGAGGGAAAAGGAGGGGGCTAACCCTAATCATACTGGGCACCTGGGGCTAAGCCACCCCAAGTCGTAGATGGACGGACGCGCCCCTCAAATAAAAATCAAATGTTATTTTTTGTCGAAAATCCCAACCGCGTCTCTTGTAAATTTTCAACTGCACCCTTTGTGAAAACCGCCCTCTTAAAAAAAATATTATGAACTAAAAAGAAAATAAAATTCTAAACACTCCTTTTTATTAATATATAGAAAAAAATTATGTATTAAAAAATTAATATATAGAAAAAATATTATGTATTAAAAAAAACAGGTAAACACTGATTGTTGTTAATAGCTTAGAACCCTGTGTAATTTTTATTCATATACAAGTATATAACAAAATTTATATATCTTTGACCACTTATTCAGTTAACCCAATCAAACTCTTAAAACTCTTAAAGCCAATCCACAATCAATTTTCATTAACCCAACCCAAAGAAATTTGGACTAAAATAAAATAACCCAAACCCATTTATATAATTCCATTCTCCCTATCTCCCGCCCCACAAAATCCCCAGCAACGCACTGTGCTTGATCAGACCCTTTTTTATCGGAAAAAACCAAATTTTCGGCTGGACACGATCCATTTTTCGCCGAAATTCACATAGAGAACGGGTACAGTTTCTTTATTGATTGTTTTTTTGTTGTGTAATGTGATGATTAAGAGAAATATAGATGTATAAGGGTTTGATATTTTTATATTTTTTTTGTTTTTCTAGACTTCTAGTTAATGATTTTGTTGTTTTGTTTAAAGCTTTGTTTGTTTAAATGATTAGCTACAAGTAATTAAAATTTAAAGCTAGGAGTTGAATGTTTAAAACTTAAAATTGAAAATTATGGACTATGGTTAATTGCTTATTGGTTGTGTTTAGTGTTGATTTATAGACTTATGGAGCGATTTATATGTGATAGGAACCATGAGTAGGGATGTTATGGAGCGATTTCCCAAGATAAAAGGGGTCGAGAATTTAAGTGATAGTTGTATATGTTATAGAGAAAGACTTGCTTAGGAAGGTCTCTCTAGATGATGCTTTGGATAGATTTCAAAAAATAAAAACCCGTAGGGCTTAATTTTAAATATGTTTGTAATGACGTTTGACACTTAACATGCTTTTAATGAATATTTAAATTTTAGTTTAATGTTCTTTTGTTTTACATGATCCAACCCGCTATGAAACGAAAATTTTAAAATAAACAGAAGCCTAGAACCTTTAAAAATATTCCACACCTCAGAAAAAATTTCCTGAGTCCACCACTGGTGAGCACCTCCCCATGCCTTCACTAAATACCACAACGCATAAACTAAGTAGTATCAAGTGTATTTCGTCAAGGGTAGCTCATTAAACTCAATCTGGTTCTACATATACTTATGTAGTTGTTCTTGAGAAACGATAAGGAAACTATAATTTCATATTACAAAATCATTCTTCCTAGCCTAGATTTTTCTAGGCTAGTTAAATTTATCTTTGTAATATAATTTTGTCATTGTATTAGAGCTTCTAACGAATCTGAAAATGCTAGAAAAATGATACACAAAAAATTTTACGAGTTTATGTTATTCGATATTAGTTTGAGCTTCTAACGACAATTATGTTCATTGGTCGGCACTTACTCTCGGTGGTACCTTATGTTACAAAAAGCAAAATTGATTAGAAATGTGTCAATATTCTTGTTCAACTAATAAGTTGTAACATTTCTACATGTGAAGGCTCGAATAATTCAAAAGAATTTATGCCGTTCAATATGTCGTTGGTTACTTATGCACCAATTAAATCTAGTCACAATAAATCATGATTATTTTATTGTTTACCTTAAAGGCATTCGAGTTGTGTATCTATGTAAAATATGTGTTAAACGGGGGATGATCAAGAACACGTAAATAACCAAGGGTTTGATCACAACAATCGACCCTTGATTTTTATTGCTTTAAAATATAATTACAAAGTACGTAAACAAGGAACTAACTCAACTATGTATAACCAGGGGCACATGATTATAGGGGCGGGAGGGGCCTCCGAACTTTTCGCTCAGTAGTGTTATATATGTAGTTTTCGTATAGAAATTTTTGGGTATATACGGTTTCGCCCACCCCCCCCTAGAAATTTTTGGGTATATATGTTTTCGCCCCGCGGTTTTCGACGATAAGCTTCGCCACTGTGTACAACCCTAACAACTTGGATAGCAAGATAATTTTAAACCAAACGTAAACTTAAATTACACATTTGACTCATAGCAAGATAATTTTAAACTAAACCTAAACTTAAATTACAAAATGAGTAAATTGCACAAAACATCCTTTATGTTTCCTCAAACTTGCAGGTTCCAGCCTTAATGTTTAAAAGTTGCTAAAAACAGTCTTTAAGTTTATTTTTGTTGCGGGTTCAATCCTTTACAGCTAACCACGTTATTTTCTTCAGTTAAGTTCCCTCACATGCATAACATGTGAGGGTATATTCGTCATTTTGGTTGATCTTCCACCCACGTCAATTATAAGAAAAAAGAATATTTAAGGTTTAACCTATTTTAAAAAAATTCTAACCGCAGGGACTAATGTGCAATAAAACCAAACTTTTAAAAACCAAACACCCTCTTTTCCGGTCTTCTTCTCCGGCGACTTCGCCGGATTCCGGCGAACCCGGAATTAAGATAGGAATCTTGTTAAGCTAGCCCACTAAGCTGTAAAGATTAACACATATTTTGATCATGCCAATCAAACTCTTCAGGATTATCGTCAGTTGGAAGAATCGGCGCCTTATTCGCATCAGACGGAAACGACAAACGACTCTTCAACCCTAGATACCTCTCACGGAACTCCGATGCCGTCAAATCAGAGAACTTCGTAACACCGTGTTCAGTAGTCGGATCCAGCAACTGGTGACGCTTAGGACGCCGCAAGTTAGACTTAAACACTATCAAACGGTAATCGTGCTCCTCTGTAGTCGCGTACGTTTTACCAAACTTTGTTTAAATTAGGTTAAAACTTAAATATTCTTTTTTTTTTATAATTGAAGTGGGTGGAAGATCAACCAAAATGACGAATATACCCTCACATGTTATGCATGTGAGGGAACTTAACTGAAGAAAATAACGTGGTTAGCTGTAAAGGATTGAACCCGCAAAAAAAAATAAACTTAAAGGCTGTTTTTAGCAACTTTTAAACATTAAGGCTGGAACCTGCAAGTTTGAGGAAACATAAAGGATGTTTTGTGCAATTTACTCTTACAAAATTGACTCAAACAATCAAAACTATTATTATTATGGATAGAGTTATTCGAAAAAGGCTCCTAAAAATAAGAAGTATATAAAGACACAATGAATCACAAAATATAACACAATGCCAAAAAATACAACACAATGTCGAGGAAAAAGACACAATGAGTGGCAAAAAATACACAATGACGCAAATTTAGAAAAGACACAACGATGTAAACAAAAATTCTAAAATCTAAAAGCTAAACATCTAGTGCCGCTTGAATGAGGTCAATTGAAGTTCGTTTGATACCTTCTTACGACTTCTTAGTTTTAGGAGATTTTGTATTTGATCCTAACCCTTATTATTATTACTTATATTGATCTAGTCTGACTCCTTTAGAGATTATCGTACCACACTTGTATTTTCCAAGTTTTACCTATAGAATTGTATTGGATTGTTTTATATTACAGACTAGGTCTATTAGTATGAGCCCACGGGCTCAATTATGTTTTTAGGGTTTCCTGTGATATCTATATAATGTAACCTAACCATTACATAATATCATTTAGTATTTCATCACCTTACATTGTATCAGAGCCAGCCTAGGCTCTTTACCGTTTCCGTTGCGCCACACACAAATAACCTAATTGAGCCCGTAGGATCATACTAATAAACCTAGTCTGATAATACAATCCAATATTACCCATTTTGGGATCCTCTACGTGGATATTGATACTATTTTCACAATATGCTTAGAAACATAACTATCATAATGATGTTTGGCAAACTACTTTCCTTAGTGCTTGGTTACTTAATCAAATATGAGCATACCAATATACCATACAACCAAACTAAATGTTATCACCAACATGGACGGCTCAGCCATTCCGGAGGCTCTAAGCGAAGTAAAAATCCAGGACCTTCAAAATTATTTGAGGTTTATATGTTGGATTTTAATTTAATATGGGAATTATTAAGAATTAGAAGAAAGAGGGGACCTAAATGATAGGGGTGTTCATCGAATCAAATAACGAATTTTCGAATTTTATTCGAATTAATTGTTTTGTTAATGTCTAAAGTTATTGTATCTTGATTCTCATTCCCTTGTGTCATTATACCGATAACAGACCCCGTCCACCGGACATGTATAGAACTAGTTTCAATCTGTACGTGCATGGCAAGGGCTTAGATTTGTTTCACACTGTAGCACATATCATTAGGTGTAACGAATTCGGTTGTAGCAATACCCATTGCTTGTCATGCTGAAAAAACAAAAAACAAAAAAAAACAAAATCCGAAAGATCATAATTGCTAATATAAAAGATTGAAGCTGTTGAAATCCAAAGTAACCCTCTGATCAAGGCTAATGGCTTAGATCATGGAGAAAATAAATATGGAAAAACAAATAACAATTTTATAAATTTGTATACATATGGTTTTCAGAAGCTGGTGCATACCAAATAACAGGCTTTTTGTAGTGATTTTACATGAAAATATATACATAAAATTTAATAATGTGATCTCAGTAGATTTATTAGAACTTATCTACAGGGACCCCATCTCTAACAACCTGAAACATTTTTCTTTCCTTGGTCTTGTTCAAGCCTGCAGCGAAATGTAGCTTGCCTTCTTCAGAGACAATGGATGTGACTCTGACCCATATCACCACTTTGGTTTTCAGACCTTCTATTTCGGTTAGTTTTCCTTTCTCGATATGACACGTTACACTTGTGAAAAACCTCAAAACAGAAGAATCTCGGTAACTCACTTCGCATATTTTGGGTATAGTCACTGTTAGCTTTTTTGCTTCTGTATCCAACACGTATTTTATCGCTTCGCGAGGGAAGATACCGGGTGGTAGTTCATATTCCTGTAGCACATCAGCCAGTGGCTTTTGCCTTTTTTCTACAACCATGATTAATATTCATTAAAACAAAAGGAAGAAAGGAACAATGCATGAGTTGAAGAAACATAACATCACCTGTTGCTGAAGTCACCAACTTTTTTGCTCCACCTTTAATATTTTTTGGCACATCCTAGGACACAAGAAGAGGCAATATTTCAACATTGTATCTTAACTTCTTTCTTTTTAAAATGAACTTATATTATCTTGCAATGTTTTAGTTATTGATAGCTAAGTAGTTAATGCGGTAAAATATCGGATATCGGTCGAGGATCAATATTTGAGATATCGGTTATCGTGGTGGGATACTGATGAGATATTGGTAATTTTAATATGATGCTAAATTTATATATATAGCAATTTAACACTAACAATTGAGTATACTCTCCTATCATTAACAAATTAACCTTTTACAACTTGCAAAACACTAACAATTGTAGCAAGTAGGAACTGACTTAGACTTAAAATGCTAACAACTAACAATTAAGACTTAAAAAACTCACATTATACACTAACAACTAACAATTAAGACTTAAAACACTAACAATAGCAATAGGAAAAAGACGAATGGTAGAACTAAGAAGAAAGGTACCGATATCGGGAAACGGTGATATAGCGGTCAAATAACGGTTCCGATATCAGTCAACTATTGGGCCAATATCGCCGATATTATCGCTACCCATTAACTACATAGATTGATAGAACGGAATGGTTAATTACTAGCTAGCTACAAAAGGTACCACTTTAAATCACTATGGTTAAATTCCTTGTTATGATCGCTTAACTCCATTAGCCATTTGTACCAGATCTATAGCAATGCTACAGTAGCATAAGGGTGGGCGGTGGGTAGTCGACAACCCAAATCCTGGTACCTATATCCAAGGCGAAGCTTTATTGAGCCGGGGGTGCCCTGGTCCCACTGATTTTTCGCTGATAGTGTTAATTTTACCGAAAATTTTCGAAATTATTTTTGTAGTGTAAAATATAGGATTTTTAAGAGTCCAGCCCCCACCGCTTTGGATTTTGAGAGTCTACGTATAAGCTCCGTCACTGCCTATATCTGATCATCGCCACCGGTCAATCGGGTAGGGAATTCCTTGACTAATCACGGAAGAAAGTTTCGGGTGGATGCGGGTTTCACGGGTTCAATTCAGACCGGATGAGGTGTACACTTCTGATTGGTTGTTGAGCTAATTATCTTAGAGATTGATTACAATTTACAAAGGATAGATAGGTTTAGTTTTAAAATCCAACAAGATGTAGGTGGAATCGACACAACATGCAATTTCATTCATTACATAAGCAATCTATGATTTAAATATTATTGTCAAATTTGATGAAATTCAATGTTACTATTAAATATATATATAGAGAGAGAGATAGAGAGAGAGTGTAAAATACAATGTGGCTTAACGTAAGACTGTACGTAGGTGAGTCCGCAAGTTATAAAACCGAAAAATGAAAACCCGCATATTGCAAAATAATCAAGGCCGCACGGTTTTCTTTTTCAATTAGCATGTGATTGATCAATTGTTTGATCAATTTCGTCCGATTCGTTTCAAATTTCTTTTGGTTTTAGTTTAAATTCGCCATTGTTGGGTCAATTTCATCGAATTATGTTCAAATTCATCTAGATTTTGGAAATTTTCCAAAAAATGACGACTCAAAATCAGATCGTAGAACAGAGGTTTGATTGATCAATTGTTTATCAATTTCGTCCAATTCGTTTCAATTTTCTTTTTCGTTTCAGTTCAAATTGGCCATTGTTCAGTCAATTTCATCGAATTGTGTTCAAATTCATCTTTGATTTTGAAAATTTTCATCAAAATGACGACAGACCGTAGAACAGAGATGCAGGAACATGACAGAGGATGCAGGAAATAATCCCGCATGTTCAGTGGCGGATTTACAGGGGGGTCAGGAGGGTCAGTTGACCCTCCGGCCGGCCAAATCTGATGTATACCAGAGGACTCCGACGAAAATTATTTTTAGAACTGACCCTCTCGATTATCTTTGACTGAGTATCTTTAATTTAAAAGAAACATTAGAGTTTCTGTAATCAAAGAATTTCCGACCGGAGACGGCGTCGTGGTGGTCCGGCGAAGCTGTTCAACGACGGTGGAACACAACATAGAAGACGAAGAAGAAGAACAAGCTGTAAATAGTGTTGGCTTAATATTTTTAAACGATTTATTAACGTTGGTAGCCCATCAAAAAGCCCACATAAATTAACCTATTATTTTATTTTTACCATCTTTGTAGACTAGAGATAATAACTGCTCCTATTTTCCGTAGGTCTCTGCAGCAGCCTACCTCTTTCACACGGATCAGATCATTTAAACTCGAGTAAATTGCACAAAACATCCTTTATGTTTTCTCAAACTTGCAGGTTCCAGCCTTAATGTTTAAAAGTTGTTAAAAACAACATTTAAGTTTATTTTTGTTGCGGGTTCAATCCTTTACAGCTAACCACGTTATTTTCTTCAGTTAAGTTTCCTCACATGATCAACCAAAATGACGAATATACCCTCACATGTTATGCATGTGAGGGAACTTAACTGAATAAAATAACGTGGTTAGCTGTAAAGGATTGAACCCGCAACAAAAATAAACTTAAAGGCTGTTTTTAACAACTTTTAAACATTAAGGCCGGAACTTGCAAGTTTGAGGAAACATAAAGGATGTTTTGTGCAATTTACTCTTTAAACACTCAATATTAGGTATGAGTCAAATTATTACTTTTGTTTATGTTTTTCATTGATAATTATTTATTTAGTAAAATAATAGTATATAAAGTTTGTTGATTTTTGTTCTTTATTTAATATCATTAGATTATTTGTTAGTTAATTTATAACATTATAACTATCTATTTTAGGATTTATTATTGTAGTTTGTGAAAGAAAACTTATTATTATATGTAGAAACGTTTTCTACAAACATAGTTTTGGTAAAAAAAAAAAAAAAATCAAACCAAGTATTCGTACTTTGACGAGTCTCCCTACAAAACTAATAATTTAATAATAAAAAGAAGTTATTTTCTCCAAAGAGGAAATTGTCGGTGACCCAAAAATGCCCATTAATGATTTTCCAGGTAGTATTCGTTAATCGTGATTATGTATCTACAAGTGTTCAAAATGAAGCAATTTTACATCAATTTTAAATAACTGGGCTTCGAAGCTTACAATTAACAACTATTGGTAAAAAAGAAGTAATCAATGTACATTAACGTTTTACAAGTGCAAAATATTTCTGTTACGACCCCCAGTTAAAAGGTTTTGGTTCCGCCACTGCGCATGTTAAAGGAAAAATCCCGCATGTTAAAGGAAATAATCCCGCATGTTAAATAAAATAATCCTGCATGTTAAAGAGCTCAGCGTACGATAACCTCTATTGTACGTTAACCCCCCCCCCCCCCCCCTCTCTCTATATATATATATATGAAATTATGAATGCAATCATGATATGAATAAGAGAAGAAGCGTACATACATGCATGAAATGAAATCGAAGAGATGGAGAAGGAACTTACATTGATATCCTTGGTTACTTCTTTGGTTTGTTTGCTAAACCAATAGCCCATTAGCGAATCCATGTTCAATTATGAATATGATCAATCGATATTCTTCGTGTTTCTCTCTCTAGATTTCCCCCAAAATATCGATTGAGAGAGAGGGAGAGAGAGAGAGGATTTTGCTTTTTTTTTTCTGAGTTTTCCTTCCCTCCATTTCATACTTGTTTTGCCTATTCCATTCCGTAAAAGAATTATCATACATTCCACTTGGACGGTGTTGAATGCAGATAATATTTCCATCATAAAGTGGTATATATTACTAAATCCATGTTATAACGAAACAATTAGTTAAGAAGCCACCCTTTAAATTTGGTGGAAAAGTCATTTAACTTGCCACTATTTATAATGTTATCAACAAAAAAAATCGTTTACGTTTCAAGATGAACGAATAAAAACCTCCGCGCGCCTTGTTTCAGGAGTTCCGTCTGTATCGGTTCTAGCAAAAATCCCTCGCGCGTTGTGATGGAAATTTGGTTTGTATCGGTTCGGTTCTGTACACCAGCGATACAGTGTCAGTATCGACACTCAGTACAACAATCAAATATAAAACTCAAAATATAAAGTCATGATTTGCCCAAAACAATTTCAACACGTGTTTAGATACTGATAACGATTTTGAAATATAGATTTTGGTACCAATGTTGTATCTAATTCTATAATGGACTGTTTATATAATATTACTTGATTTAATTAATGTGTAAATAGAATAAATGTTGAAATAATGTCTTCTAATTCATATGTGCAAATATGTAATGTGCAAATAGGTTGGAAGTTGTTATAACACGTTAAAAAGTTGTTATTGAGTTATTGTGTTTGTTATTATAACGAGGGTTATAAGATGTGCAGGTTATAAAGTTCAAGGTTATGACGGAAGAACAAGAAAAGTGCAAGAACTAATCTGGAACTTTTTAGGGGTTAAAGTGAAAGTCTGATAGATGTTGGTGTATAACAAGTGCAGTGTTGTTCTCAAAATGTATGTGTGTGTATTTTTAGGGTTTTCTCTCTTGTGATTCATATTCATCTCGTTAAGATCTTGTGATCTCTGTAGTAGTTGTGTTCTTCTTGATCATGTAACGTCCGTAAAAAACCGGAGCTCTAAAATCCGAATCAGATTTTTGCAAAACCAGACTGTGTTGATCTGTGAATTAGATCTTTGTACTGTATAGATCTCATTATTGTGAGATCTAGGGTTTGGTGGGTCTTTTTTGGTTTGGGTAAATCAATAAAGGTATTGGTCACCGTTTTGTCGCTACATCTTTCATTATGTGTTGATTTACAGTTTTCTACATGGTATCAGAGCCATAAGGCTCTTGATCGTTGTTTTCCGCTGTCATATTGTCTGGTTGTTGTTAGATTTTGGGTTAGCAAGAGGTTATTGTGCTCGAAAACCCTAGTAGAGTGATCGAAAGTGTTCTTGGGATTTGTGCAAGATCAAGGAAATGAAAACCCTAACTTAGGGTTTGAAGAGTCTTTTGGTGATTGGAGGTGTATCTGAGATCTGTGTTGGTCTCTGTAATTATAACTAGTTACAAGGCAAACTGACCAGGTCTTGTTGTTGGTTTGCTGATCTGTAACTGTAGCCCTAATTGAAGGCTACACTGATCCGCTTGGAGTTATACGTTTCACTGTGAGATTGTTCCTTCTCATACCCTTTTCTTTTGTTATTTTTATTGTTGAAGTTGTGTCTAAGCATATCTGTTGCCAGGGTAGTTTGGACCGGTGGTTAATCGAGTCTTGGTGCTACTTGTTGCATATTATTGGTGCAACTTGTATGGTTATTTGTATTGTTTGATTATATTAGTCTGAGTATTGTAGATCATAGCTCCTGTGTAAAGACTTGTCCATGCACCATTTGAGTGACGAACCTGGAATCTGGCCCCTGACACAGGCTTACTTTAGGGTTGTTATTTGTGTGGTTTTTTTCTATTTGTTTGTTGTTGTTCTTTGTTGATTAATTGAATACTGTGTGTGTTCTTGTTGTGACTGTCATTACGGTAGATGGTGAAGGTAGTACTTCACAAACACTGATTAGTCAGCTTAACATTAAGGATCCTTTGTACTTACACCTAGTGATTCAAGCAGTTTAACCACTGTTAACATAAATTAAAAGGAACAGAGAACTATAAGGTTTGGTCTAGTGGTATGAAATTGGCTTTAGAGGCAAAAATAAATTTGGGTTCATAGATGGTAAATGTGTGAAATCTGAAGTTGATGATTTGTTAAGTAATCAGTGGATAGATGTAACTCTGTTGTGTTACATTGGTTGTTGAATTCTGTGTCAGAAGAGTTATATTTAGGACAAGTTTTTTCGAAACTTGCTTCTGAAGTATGGGCTGATCTAAAAGAGGCCTATGATAAGGTAGATGGTTCTGTTGTTTATGATTTGTTTAAAAAATAAGGGGAATTGGCCTGTAATAATTTCAACGAGACGTCATTGGCTATTGCCAGTCCCACCTTTGAATATTCCCCATGTCATTCCTACCTTTCACTTATTTTTCCTCCACCGGTCCTCAGTTAAAAAAACTTAACGGAGTTAAGTTTTTTTTTTCTGAATTACAAGCTGACGTTTTAGGGATTTTGATCAGAACGAGGATACGAGTCGAATGATGTAAAACTTACCTTAAAATTATGCTCCAAACGATGAATACGGTGCTTCAATTCGGGTGTTTAAACTTCCGATTAACAAAAATCAAGTTGTTTGGAGCACCGTTTCGAGGTAAGTTTTACATCAATAGACTTGTATTCTTGTTCTGATCAAAAGCCCTAATACGTGAAAAAAATAAGTTTTTTTAATTGAGGACCAGTGAAGGAAAAATAGGTGAAATGTGGGACTGGCATGGGGAATATTCAAAGGTGGGACTGGCAATGGCCAATGACGTTTAGTTGAGATTATTACAGGCAAATTCCCAAAAAAAAAATACTTGCATATCTTAAAATGGTAGTTTAGTTTCAGAGTACTATCACAAATTAAACACTACGTGGAAGCAGTTTGATGCAATGCTTCAACTGCCTTCATGTTCTTGTCAGGTTGCAAAAGATTATAATGATTTTACTACACTAATAAACTTGATGCAGTTTCTTATGGGTCTTGATGACATATATCTGTAACATTTGTAAAAATCGGGTCTCCAAAACCCGCTCCGTTTTGTAATCAGGTACCAAGTTATGAAAGTGCATTAATTATCTATGGTTATTTTGAGTTAAAACGTTACATAATTAATAAATGAACTAAACTATAAAAATCATATTTGATAAAAAGTTAAAATAAAACAAATAAAAAATAAGTGAAGCTGCCGGGACTCGAACCCGGGTCAGCTGAGTCGCCCCAAGACTTAACATCCATTCCCCAAACCGCTCCGCCACAATGTGTTTTCTGTTAACACTAGGAAAACAATTGGAACTTATACACAAACTCAACTTAACCGATGATGCCATCTGAATAACGGTATCAACCTGTAAGAAGTGGTCAGACAATGTTCCTTTTGACCACTACTAGCATTCCCATGTGACCCTCCCTTCTCTAGAAATTATAAAAAAACAACTTTAACAGAGGGGAATGGTTCTCTTGTTAACAAATTACTTCTTACAGGTTGATATTGTCCAATTGTTTAGGTGTTTTGAGTTAACTGGTGTCACACCCCAATTTCCACGTAAGTCCTGGTGGCCCGGTGGGGAGTATCGTGACATAATGTTGATATAATCATAACCAAACAACACAGAATAGCACAACGGAAGTCTTGGAATAAAATTACTATTACAAACGTATTGTCCGAAGCTCAAAAATAATATACAACGCTTGTAATAGATCCACAGGCGGATCGAAAATGTTACAACAAAAGAAAGTTTAACAGACTATGGGCTTTCTATGCAAAGGAGCTGGGGTATCTAATCCCATTCGCTCCCCTAGCTTTCGTCTCTCAGTTTCAGTGTTGGCCCAGCAGAGTGCTTTCGCCGTTGGTGTTCTTTCCGATCTCTACGCATTTCACCGCTCCACCGGAAATTCCCTCTGCCCCTACCAGCTTGGTAGTTTCCACTGTCTGTCCAGAGTTGAGCCCTGGGATTTGACGGCGGACTTAAAAAGCCACCTATAGACGCTTTACGCCCAATCATTCCGGATAACGCTTGCATCCTCTGTATTACCGAGGCTGCTGGCACAGAGTAATGCCGAGCACTTCCAGCCTATTTCATAATCTTGCTACCTGCGCTTAGTCTTTTGGAAATATGTCAGTTTTCACTGGTAAATACAAATAACCGACACGTTTTGAAAATATTTCAAAATCACTTATGTACGCATTAGTACATGTGATTTATAAATAACTTATGATTGTATGTTGTGTATTCTACCATGCTCAAAGATTGAGTAAAAAAATAATGAATAAAAATACCAGACTACTCTTCACTTGCTCTCGAAGATCGTGCCGTTCTTCTTTTGATTATGGGCTTCGAACATGTCGATGCATAGTGTCCGAAAGCTTTACAATTCTTACACTGTCTTTCTTTAGCCCCAGCTTTCCCTTTTGTTTTTGTTTTTTCGATAGCTTCCTCCAGTTTTGATTTTAACCGCTTACGAGATCCAGAACCTTTTGACTTATACCCAACAGGGACTCTAATCGGATTCTTGTTGTTTTGATATTGCCCTGTTATCTCAGCAAATCTATCCCTAGTACTAGGAGGAGGAGCAACAATCTGCATATCTTGAACTTTCTTCATATAAGATTGAACATGATCCTTAAATAAGGATAGCTCCTCCTTATTACCAGATAAACGGTTCAAAGTATGCTCCATTGCAAAAATAATTTCTCGCATCATGCTTTGCACATCGGGATCAAGCTCAGTTTGGATAAAATCACGATTCATTGAACAATCTGAAGAGCAATTTTGCGAAGAATCTTTACGCCATCTGTTCAAAATGTACTGTTTTGGAAATTCCCTAATATCCAAACTTCTCAAAACATAAAATATATGTCTGCATAACAAACCAAACTGCTCAAAACGCCTACAAGAGCATGTGCTTGTGCAACCAGACTTACGGTACAATACCTGTAAAATCTAATCAACTATAGTATAGGCTCTAAGGGTCTAATAACTTATCCTATATCCCTATAGTCAAAAGCTCTGATACCAATCTGTCACACCCTGACCCGCAGCGAAAATGGTAGTCGGGGCATGATTGGGTTTTCATCAAAGCTCATGACATTTACTATAAAGTTTCATATTTATTAGTTCTCTTTAAAGAAGAAGTTACAATAGACATACAAACATAACATGTTCAAATACATTTTCATTACAAACTAAAGTATTAAACAAAAATCATACAATTACAAAGGGAAACAAAACTAAATGTCCATTCCAAAGCATTAACTTGTTTATTCTTCTAGGCCATCCTACGTGTTTCTTTTCTCAACTGGATCACCTGTATCATGTGTAAAAATAGGGTTTTTGGGGTCAACAAAAGTTGGCGAGTGAATCTTATGAAAAAATTTGAACGAATTTATTATATTGGTTATAAAAAGGTGCATAACCACATATGAGTAAACGTAAATGTAAATTTAATCAAAAACACATAATATCAATTAATGCACAAGCACACACACCAATGATGAATAATGAGATCAAGGCTCAATCAAACGGAGCCGATCTAATGAGGCACGCGATGTTCAACTCTTCTCCCACGAGGAACTGATGGGCCTAATGAATGATTTGCATGCAACTTGACAAAATGTAAACACGCATCACAACAAACAATATTTACATCACAAGTTTAGGTCATATAATGGTAATAGCACAAGTTTGAATAAACGAAATAATTAAAGCGACACATGATACACCCCAAAACATGAATAAAAAGGGGAACTTGTAAGGATTCACTCACAGTGGGTGCGTTCCTTGATGACGATGAATGCGCACGAATATTATGATTCAACCGACGAGGGAAAAACTAACCTAAATAATAACGAAATGATTCGGTAAATAAATAAATTTTATTTGAGATTAATATTTTTAATTAGTGCTCTTAATGGGATTGTTAGATTTATTTTTTGTGAGTTTAAGGAAATTTTCTAACTTTAAAAATCTTATTTTTAAGTATTTTTAATTAATTTTCCAATTAAATAAATAAATAAAAAGAAATAAAAAGGTTGACTTTTTGACCGTTGACCGTTGACCGGGTCTTGACCGGTCAGACTGTGTTTTCTATGCGCTGAGTGAGGTTCGAACTCGTGACCTCTCGGTTGCATGCACGCAGCTCTTCCAACTGAGCTACGTGTTTAAACCGAAAGGATTCTGATTTTAATTACATTTATATTCTTCTTAGCTTTATTCATAAATGGATAATATTAAAAAGACTTTAAATCAAATGAACCGCTGCACATATCCTGGATCGAACCCGCGACCTTTACGCTGATTGCACCCAGCCCAACCAACTGGGCTGGGTGTCCAACCCGTTGTATTCTGTATTTAAATTATATTTATATACTTACTCGATTAAGTCATGCTTTTATTTATTAAAAAAAGTTTATTATATGAACGGATCATTGTACGTATCGAGACTCGAACCCGGGACCATATGTTTCAAGTGCACACAGTCCAGTGTGTCTAACCCAGTATAATTTCCGATTTCAAATTCATTTAAGCATTGGTTTCATTTCATCTTCTTCATTAAACCCAAAACCCAAAACTTTACCCGCCTGAATAATGATTGTTGGTTCTGATGGACTTAATCAATTACATATAATATTTATCTGAAAATAAATTGAAGGAATCGATACCGTTTGAATAGATTTCGACAGTGAGTGGAGGTTCCGGCGACTTGCAGCCAAGTTTCCGATGAACGGAGGATTCCGGCGAACAGAGGAAGTGTTTTGAGGAACAGATAGTTTGAAGAGAGATTTGCGAGAGTGTGAATTCTAATTGAGTCCTGAATTCCATTATTTATAGCTGACAGTGGAAGCTTGAATCGAGTTTCAAGTTCGGTGGAAATCAGTTACAATGGAAATGATTGAAAGCTTAATTGAATGAGATTTGATTCGGTTATAAGATCAGTGTAACATCCGTCGAAAAACGGGTTTTCCAAACCCGCTTCGTTTATTAATCGAATATCCAGTCATAATTTTTCATTTCACATTTATTGCTCATATTAATTTTAAACGATACATAATTAATAAATATATTAGAATAAAACAACTATAATTGATAATTAATAAAAAATAAGTGAATAAAAAATAAATAGGGCTGCCGGGTTTCGAACCCGGGTCAGCCGCTTCAACAAACACACAACATACCACTCCGCCACTTGCCTTCTTTGTTAATATTACGAAACAAATAATACTTAAGATGAAATCCGAATTCAAATCCGGAGTGTCACCGCGCTCAGAACTCGCAGTCACTGGGAAATCCGGTAATCCGCGACTTTGGCCAAATTCCTTTTGACCAAAACACGCTAACCGACTAAGACATCGGTTATAACCGATGTCTGACCCTTGATTTTAGTCATAACCGCCGGAGAAACTTTGACCACGAATCAAGACCAAATTCGGACTCAATACATTCTGTTTCTTCCCTATAAATACCCACCCAAACCTCTGGTAATCTTTTCGCTCAAAATCGCACAAACTCTCGAAGCTTTAGCACTCGCCGGAGATATTTTACAGTCGCCGGACTTTCACCGGAAAACCGAGACTTACTTCAAATCGGTAAAATTCTCGACTCTTTTGCTTGTAATCCATTATTAGACATGTATTAACTTCAATCCTCCAACCAGAATCTGTCCCAGACTACGCTGCCGGGAAATCCCACACTCGCCGGAATTTCACTGAAACATCAAAGTCTCACTGTCGATCGGTATAATCATCTAAAAACTCTTGATATCTCTTACTCAGTAACTTAATTTCATAACACAAGAAACTAAACTGTCAAACATTTCACTCAGCCGAAAGTCACAAATCAGAGCCGACGACTCCTGCCGGAAATCTGAATTAAACGCACTGTTTTGGTACATTCTGTTCTTTAATCTCGTTAACTATTACATTTCAACCAATTATAAGCTTTGATAATCGAATTAAACAAACAGTCGGATCTCTCTGATCTGGGTTTTTGTAAACGAAGAAGATGAAGTCTAGAATAAGTATAAGTATAATAAAAATCACATATTCAAACGGGTTAGACACACAGTCCAGCGGTGGACTGTGTGTGCAAACAACACACACGTCACGAGTTCGAATCGCACAACGTACCGACTTTCAGAAATAAAACCAATATTTTTAGAACTGAATCAGAACATGTCACAGTATGGTTATAAGAGTAATATAATCCGTGAGTTAATCAGATTAGACACACAACCCAACTGGTTGGGCTGTGCGCATACGAACCGAAGGACCCGAGTTCGACTCCGGGTCCCTGCAACCGGTTCGGCCATATAAATCCTTTTTAATAAAACCAAATAAATTTAAACTTAATTAGTCTATAAATATAATTAAAACAGAGAATATTTCGGGTTAGACACGTAGCTCAGTTGGTAGAGCTGCGTGCACGCGTACGAGAGGTTCCGAGTTCGAACCTCACTTAGCGCATATAATTAAAACAGTCCGACCGGTCAACGGTCAATGGTCAACAATCAACAGAGTCAAAAAGTCAACATTTTTTTTATTTATTTAATCAGAAAATTATTTAAAAATACTTAAAAATAATATTTTTAAAGTTAGAAAATGTCCTTAAACTCACAAAAATAAATCTAAAAATCCTATTAAGGTTATGAATTGAAATTATTAATCTCAAATAAAATCCATTTATTTACCGAACCATTTCGTTATTATTCTAGGTTAGTTCTCCTCATCGATCAAATCCTAAAATTCGTGCGCATTCATCGTCATCCAAGAAACGCACCCACTGTGAGTGAATCCTTACAAATTCCCATTTTTATTCATGTTTTGGGGTGTATCATGTGTCGCTTTAATTATTTCATTTATTCAAACTCGTGCTATTACCATTATATGATCTAAACTCGAGATGTAAATATTGTTTGTTATGATGTGTGTTTACATTTTGTCAAGTTGCGTGCAAATCATTCATTAGGCCCATCAGTTCCTCGTTGGAGACGGGTTGAGCATCAGGTGCCTCATTGTTCATCATTTGGTGTGTGCTTGTGCATTAATTGAGATTATGTGATTATGTTGTTGTTCTGATACGTGTTTACATTCTTGTCAAGTTGTGTGCAAATCATGCATTAGGCCCATCAGTTCCTCGTGGGAGACGAGTTGAGCATCAGGTGCCTCATTCGACCGGCTCCGTTTGATTGAGCCTTGATCTCATTATTCATCATTTGGTGTGTGCTTGTGCATTTATTGATATTATGTGTTTTGTGATTAAATTTACATTTACGTTTATTCATATTTGGTTATGCACAATTTTATTCAAATAACCAACACAACTAATCCTTTAAAATGATTAATTTAGATTCACTCGCCAACTTTTTGTTGACCCAAAACCCTATTTTTACACATGATACAGGTTGACAGGTTGAAGCAAGGAACACATAGGAAATTGCCTTAGAAGAAAAATAATGAAGTCACGAAATATGTATTTGAACATGTTGTACTTGTATGTTTATTGTAATGTTCTTCTTTGAAAAAGAAATAATAAATATGAAACTTTATAGTAAATGTCATGAGCTTTGATGAAAACCCAATCATGCCCCGATCACCATTTCCGCTGCGGGTCGGGGTGTGACAATCAGGTTTATGATTGGAACAGTTTTCTTCCATCAATTGCTTCAAAACAGTAAATTTGTTGACTGCTAGATTTAAGCGCGGTCGTTACTGGGCGGTTTTCCTTTGAATGTCAGATCAAGAGAAATGAGCTTATAAAAGGTAATTTGTCTCGGGTTTAACAGATGTTGTGTGTGCGGTGTAGTGGTGCTGTGAGTGTGTGAGCATGCGGGAGACCCGGGTTCGATTCCCGGTTTCCCCATTTCTTTCTATTTTAATTTTTGATCTATTATTTTAAAAGTTAATTTAACTTACTTATTGTTTTATTTATTAATTATGGTTTAAATTATAATAACATTTATTAATTGTGACAATTTAAAATAATCGGCACTAATAAGTGCGCAACGAACATATAACCAACACTTGATTAATAAACGGTGCGGTTTTTTTTTATACCCGTTTTACACAAATGTTACAGTATCCCCTACTTTTAGAAATTTCGTCCCGAAATTTAAGTAGTAGTGGTATGTTTGACTTGAAGGGGGGTGCTTTAATTTGACAATTACATAATTAGAAGAGGGTGAAGGTTTATACTTTATTTGAGGCGGTAACGTTCCTAGTAAGGGTCGAATATCCTGCTACAGGAATCGCTTTTTGATGCCTAAAGTATGAAAATGCGGAACATGGATAAAAAGAGTTGATTGACTAGGTATTATCTCATGCATAAGAGTTTTGGGGAAATTGATACGTTTGAATAGATAAGGTTATATCATAAAACAAAACTTCATCCATGACAATATTAAAACCTACACGAACTTCTCATAACCGCCTGACAACGCTTTTGATCCTTTGACAAGAATACTTATATATAGGAAGTACCAGCGGCGTATCCACCATATTATTGTCAAATTTTCATTGGCTTTGTCAGTAAGTTATGATTAGTTCTATGTGATTCTAAAATCTACAAAACAAACACAACAGCCAAAGCTTGAGCTCAAATCTGAAAGGATACATGATCGAATGATGACAGTACCTCTCTCGTTTGTTATGATGAAGGGGTTAGTCTATGTAAAAGTGCGACACAACCCAACTTCTTTAAATGATGAGATCGAGGTACGTCGAGATGTATGATGATATGAGAGTTAAATCAATGAGTAAAGGTATAAAACCGTAATATCAATTCGCATTAAAATTCTTGGATACATAAATTCCCAATTTATAACTGGGGTATGTAAAGATTGAGATAACATAAAGAAAACATTAAAACTAGGCGATTGGAGTTGAGTCTTGATTCTTGGTGAGGGAAAGCTAGGTGGGTGATTCGTTTGGGCCGTTATTATCTTCAACAGGATTGGCGTTGATGTTGTAAGCTCTTCCACTTGCTGGTGGTGGAGTTGGGTTTGCTTGATTTGTTTGGTTAACTGGGTTTGCTTGAGCTTGGGCGTTTATGATGTTAACCAATCGAGGGCACGTGTTTCTAAAGTGGGTAGGGTCGCCACAATTAAAACAAGCTCGAACATATGGAAACATGGGGTATTGTGTAACATCCGTCAAAAACGGATTTACCAAACCCGCTCTGTTTATCAACCGAACAGTCAGTCAAAAATTTCGTTGCGAATTAAATGCCCAAAATATTTTTAAACGATCCGTAATCAATTATTATACAAGAAGATATATTTAGTTTTTGAAAAACTGTCAAAAATCGCAAAATAAAAATGATTTGCTTTTGCCGGGTTTCGAACCTGGGTCTGTACCGAATCAGTTCAGCGACTTATCTCACACACATAAACCACTGCGCCACTTGTTCTGTTTGATGAATAATAGAATCATTTAATTGATAAAGTGACTTTACGAATTCAAAACCGGCGACCAAACAATTCAGTCGTCGGAATCCCGGAAATCTTGCGAGTCTTAAACTACAATTTACGTTATAACGTAAACTATTAACCAGACATCGGTTATAACCGATGTTTGAAGTCCGCGACCAAAATCATAACTGCCGGAAAATTTAAATAAACGAACACAGTCCGAAATCAGACCAAATACATCTCGTTTTTCCCCTATAAATTCACCCTCAACCCACTGCAAACTTTTTCGCTCAAAACCACACTTTTCCCTGGCGTAATTCCACTCGCCGGAACTCATCTGTTCGTCACCGGAAAACCGGTTTCCCCATTGCCGAGCCTTACTGAACCTTCTAAGTTTATACCGAAGTCACCCTTACTTTTTCCAAGCTTTCCGGAGACTCGCTGCTGCAAGACACCTGACGCCGGAGTTGATTGCTGTCGCCGGAGTTCTGCCGGAAAACAGAGGGTCCAGTCGGTTAAATCTCACTCGTGGTTAAAACCACTTCGCGTGCATTCAACGTCATCAACCGAACGCACCCACTGTGAGTGAATCTTACAATTCCCCCTTTTAAATTACACGTTTTGGGGTGTGTCATGTGTTATGAAAATAATTAATTTATTTATTTAAACTTGTGCCATACCACATCATGACTTAAACTTAGATTGTTTCTATTGTTGTGATTTACTTATATTCCTTTTGTCAATTTACATGAAACTCATACATTAAGCCCATCAGTTCCTCGTGGAAGACGAGTTGAACAACGCGTGCTACAAATCAAATTCATTATTGTTTATGTGTATATCATTGAGTTTGTATTGTTTGTAGTTGTGTCATTCATATTATCATGGTTATGCAATTCATTCATTAGGCCCCTCAGTTCCTCGTGAGAGACGAGTTGAGCATCGCGTGCCTTTAATTGTTCCATTATTGTTCATGAGTGTTTCATTTAACATCTTATGATTGTTGATTAAGTTACATCTATTTTTACTCATGTTTGGTTGTGCACATATTTCATAATCAAGTTAAATAAATTGTTCAAATGTTTTCCATAGGATTCACTCGCCAACATTATGTTGATCCAAAAACCCTTTTACACATGATACAGGTGAACAGGTTGAAGCAAGGAAAACATAGGATATGCCTTAGAAGAGAATCAAGAAGTTTAGATTGTTAGTTAGAACAGTTGTAACCTTTATTGTAAATTTCCATTTAATTTGTATTAATGAATATGAAACGCTTAATAAATGTCATGAGCTTGGATGATAACCCAATCATGCCCCGATCACCTTATCCGCTGCGGGTCGGGGTGTGACATATTGGGGTTGTTGATATGTTTGAATCATGTTTTGAGTAGGGGGTGAGGCTTGGTTTTGAGGGGCACGACAAGTTTTGCTCCAATGACCATAACGCCCACAATTTGCACACAGTCGACAAGGTACGGTAGATGGATGGTGATAAAAACAGGTGTTGCATTGAGGGTGAGGTCCAGTGTAAGGTTTCTTATTTAGGTAAGTAGAGTTGGGTGCTACTTGAGTGATTGGGATAGCTTGGAGGGGTACGGCTTGTGAAGCTGGTTGATTGTCTTGGGTGATAGCGAAATTTTGCCCATCTCGTTTTCTCTTAGGAGTGGTTTGAGGAGAGGATTCGGGGTGAGTGGAGTTTGAGGTTTCAGTTGATGCTTTATCCTTCTTCTTCTCCTCCTTGAAGTCTTTATTCCGTATGCGGTTTTCGGTGAGCTCTGTAGCTAACTCCATTGCTGCTTCCAAAGTTGCAGGTGTGGTACTTATTACAGGGTCTTGAATTTTTGAAGGAAGACCTCGAATGTAGTGTTCGATCAAACGGTAGAGGGGAGTGAACAAGTTGGGGACCATCTGATTCAACTCAAGGAATTTCTTGTTGTATGTGGTGTGGTCGCCCTCCTTTTGTTTCAAAGCGTAGAACTCATCTTCTAGTTTCTTGATTTCGCTTCTTGGACAGAAACGTCTTGTCATGATTTCCCTCAACTCTTCCCAAGTCAAGGTCATAGCATTTTCAGCACCTCGCTTGGCCTTCTCTGTATTCCACCATGTAAGTGCTACTCCAAACAAACGACCGGTAGCATATCGCACCTTGCGATCATCGGGGCAGTCGCAATTGGGAAAAGTGTTTTCCATTTCCTCAAACCAATGGAGGAGAGCGGTGACACCTTCAGTCCCTTCGTATTTTGGAGGATCGCAGGATTTGAAATGCTTGAAGGTGCATTTAGTGGCATTTGGGGGAGGATTGACAATGTTTTGATCTTCTTGGTTGATTGGGTTGTCGGGATTAGCGGTAAGGGCCTGTTGTACTTGAACTACGATGTTGGGTATTATGGCAGCCATTTGTTGAGTGATTTGGGCAGCCATACGCTCGCGGGATTTTCCTGATCTCATACTTCTACGAGAGAGACTAGAAGACATCTACAAGGAATACGTATCGAGAGTTTGACGTTTTAGGTGTCATGTGTCGTATTTAGAAATGAACATTCACAAAAACAAATGAATAAAATAAATTTACTACATCCATAGGATGTCTTGGGCTTTGCTCATGTTTGGGCTTCCATATGTCCCCTTACTTGGCCTTGGTAGTCATGTGGGCCCCCATGACTACTGGGCTTTGGTAGGGTTCATATTGGTGTTGGCCTGTTTTAACACTTGCGCGCACCCGAATGAAAATCGTAAAACATGACAGCAAAGTATAAGGTCGGAGGGTGTCCTGGTACAGACACAATGACAACTCAAAGTAGGTTTAGTTCGAACGACGTTTGGGGTGGCATGCTTTGGCCTAATAGGTCCTTCGTACTCTCATCGTTAGTCCCCAGGTAGGCAAACTGGTCCGTTATATTGGATTTATACGAATGCCAACCTAGACAGGACGTTCCGACTACCGGTACTTGTACCCTTACAGTTACTACATGCCCGTCGTAGAACTCAATTTGATGAGATTGAAAAACGAAAATTGCGACAAAACCTTGAATAAAGGAAATATGAGGATGATTTGAATATGTGAACATTGAAATATGCGTGATGACTGTATATGTAAGGATGTTATGTTTGACAACAAGTATAACTCATTAAGTATCACTTAATATGATAGTGGAAGTGTTTGCATGCACTTGTGTGTGTAATAAATACGAAACAAATAAACATCATGAGTTTGCATGTAACAACATAAACAATTAAAATCTAATCAACTATAGTATAGGCTCTAAGGGTCTAATAACTTATCCTATATCCCTATAGTCAAAAGCTCTGATACCAATCTGTCACACCCTGACCCGCAGCGGAAATGGTAGTCGGGGCATGATTGGGTTTTCATCAAAGCTCATGACATTTACTATAAAGTTTCATATTTATTATTTCTCTTTAAAGAAGAAGTTACAATAGACATACAAACATAACATGTTCAAATACATTTTCATTACAAACTAAAGTATTAAACAAAAATCATACAATTACAAAGGGAAACAAAACTAAATGTCCATTCCAAAGCATTAACTTGTTTATTCTTCTAGGCCATCCTACGTGTTTCTTTTCTCAACTGGATCACCTGTATCATGTAAATGTAAATTTAATCACAAAACACATAATATCAATTAATGCACAAGCACACACACCAATGATGAACAATGAGATCAAGGCTCAATCAAACGGAGCCGATCTAATGAGACACGCGATGTTCAACTCGTCTCCCACGAGGAACTGATGGGCCTAATGAATGATTTGCACGCAACTTGACAAAATGTAAACACGCATCACAACAAACAATATTTACATCACAAGTTTAGGTCATATAATGGTAATAGCACAAGTTTGAATAAACGAAATAATTAAAGCGACACATGATACACCCCAAAACATGAATAAAAAGGGGAACTTGTAAGGATTCACTCACAGTGGGTGCGTTCCTTGATGACGATGAATGCGCACGAATATTATGATTCAACCGACGAGGGAAAAACTAACCTAAATAATAACGAAATGATTCGGTAAATAAATAAATTTTATTTGAGATTAATATTTTTAATTAGTGCTCTTAATGGGATTGTTAGATTTATTTTTTGTGAGTTTAAGGAAATTTTCTAACTTTAAAAATCTTATTTTTAAGTATTTTTAATTAATTTTCCAATTAAATAAATAAATAAAAAGAAATAAAAAGGTTGACTTTTTGACCGTTGACCGTTGACCGGGTCTTGACCGGTCAGACTGTGTTTTCTATGCGCTGAGTGAGGTTCGAACTCGTGACCTCTCGGTTGCATGCACGCAGCTCTTCCAACTGAGCTACGTGTTTAAACCGAAAGGATTCTGATTTTAATTACATTTATATTCTTCTTAGCTTTATTCATAAATGGATAATATTAAAAAGACTTTAAATCAAATGAACCGCTGCACATATCCTGGATCGAACCCGCGACCTTTACGCTGATTGCACCCAGCCCAACCAACTGGGCTGGGTGTCCAACCCGTTGTATTCTGTATTTAAATTATATTTATATACTTACTCGATTAAGTCATGCTTTTATTTATTAAAAAAAGTTTATTATATGAACGGATCATTGTACGTATCGAGACTCGAACCCGGGACCATATGTTTCAAGTGCACACAGTCCAGTGTGTCTAACCCAGTATAATTTCCGATTTCAAATTCATTTAAGCATTGGTTTCATTTCATCTTCTTCATTAAACCCAAAACCCAAAACTTTACCCGCCTGAATAATGATTGTTGGTTCTGATGGACTTAATCAATTACATATAATATTTATCTGAAAATAAATTGAAGGAATCGATACCGTTTGAACAGATTTCGACAGTGAGTGGAGGTTCCGGCGACTTGCAGCCAAGTTTCCGATGAACGGAGGATTCCGGCGAGCAGAGGAAGTGTTTTGAGGAACAGATAGTTTGAAGAGAGATTTGCGAGAGTGTGAATTCTAATTGAGTCCTGAATTCCATTATTTATAGCTGACAGTGGAAGCTTGAATCGAGTTTCAATTTCGGTGGAAATCAGTTACAATGGAAATGATTGAAAGCTTAATTGAATGAGATTTGATTCGGTTATAAGATCAGGTTTATGATTGGAACAGTTTTCTTCCATCAATTGCTTCAAAACATCAAATTTGTTGACTGCTAGATTTAAGCGCGGTCGTTACTGGGCGGTTTTCCTTTGAATGTCAGATCAAGAGAAATGAGCTTATAAAAGGTAATTTGTCTCGGGTTTTAACAGATGTTGTGTGTGCGATGTAGTGGTGCTGTGAGTGTGTGAGCATGCGGGAGACCCGGGTTCGATTCCCGGTTTCCCCATTTCTTTCTATTTTAATTTTTGATCTATTATTTTAAAAGTTAATTTAACTTACTTATTGTTTTATTTATTAATTATGGTTTAAATTATAATAACATTTATTAATTGTGACAATTTAAAATAATCGGCACTAATAAATACGCAACGAACATATCACCAACACTTGATTAATAAACGGTGCGGGTTTTTTTTGATACCCGTTTTACACAAATGTTACATACAGGGCTGCTGAAAATCGTTTATGTAGAACTTAACAAACCTATCCTCTGCTTTTAATATCGTTGATTTATGCAATCCGCAAGCCCAATCAGCTCAGCTTGAATGTCACAAAAAAATAGTTTTGGTGTATATATCAGAAGCTTGGTTCTCCAACACTTTATAATTACTTTTCAAATGGGGACGTTTGTAACGAGATTCATGATCATTTTTCCAGTGCGTGTGATGTTGTCCTTCTATTGCAGTCTAATAATGAGTCATGAACTCAACAAGAGTAAATTCGGAATTGATAACTTGGCCAAAAAAATGGTTCTCACTCTCCGACCACGATGTCGTACGCATAAGGCCCGATAGTTCCTCCATTATATAATATGCAGGAATCCAAGAATCCCAAAGACCAAAAATATTAGAAAGCCAGTCATTATCCTCTAAACTGAACTCTTTAATAACCTCTTCCCATTCTGTTTCAAACTCTTCAGGACTAAGAACATCCGTCCACACAACACCACAAATACGTTCTTTGAAATTGGTTGAATTGCATAGCCTAACACCAACCTATATACAAAGCAGCAAAACGCCATGGAAAAAAATACCATGTGAATATCAAATAACTAACATGTAACACACTTGACATAAAAACGCCATATATCATAAAACGCCAAACACATTGAAATAAGAATAAATCAACCTTTAGAGACAGTTTATGCATCACGTGTCACATGTATAACCGATGCCTCGTTTCAACAAATACAACAAAAATAGCCTTCTTCATTGTTGGATCCTGATCAGTGACAACAACTTTTGGTTGAGAACCAACAGCTTTTAGAAAAACTCTCAACAACCAGATATACGTATCAGTCGTTTCTGACGCCAATAATGCAGCACCAAATTTAACATTACAATGGTGATTGTCTATACCAGTGAACGGTACAAAGACCATAGAGTATCTGCATATGAAAAACGTCATTTTTAAATAAATTTCTATAAAACGCCATTGCATCCTATG
This sequence comes from Scalesia atractyloides, assembly GCA_947069175.1. Classification (NCBI taxonomy): domain Eukaryota; kingdom Viridiplantae; phylum Streptophyta; class Magnoliopsida; order Asterales; family Asteraceae; genus Scalesia; species Scalesia atractyloides. The sequence continues at coordinate 4,612,816 of CAMTDV010000006.1, read as the reverse complement.
GTTGAAAAACGCCAAAAAACATAGAAAAAAATTACTTGTTGGAACAATACGTGGCGTCAAACGAAATCACATCACCAAACACGTGGTAATTACGTTTGCATTGATCATCACACCAAAAAAGTCCCTTCAAACGATTATCATCATCTGTGAAGTAATCGTACGAGAAATTAGGTTGGGACTGTTTTTTTTCATGCAAATGTCTCACGACCATCTCAACATCATATTCCCCTATAAACAAGTTGATTTGCCTTTTGTAGTTCTTAAAATCAACTTTACTTGTACCAACGTCTTCAAAACCACCAAAACAAGTCTTCATAACATTAAAGGCCTTAACCGGTCCCAAATTCAACTTAGACATGCTATGCATAACATGCTTCTGGAGCTGAGTGAGGCGTCGTTCAGGCGGGAGAAAATGCATATCAGGCTATACAATAAGACCATGGTTGTGCTCCTCAACAAACTTATAGACCTTCCATGATCCAGACTCAAATATTACACATAATTGTGCTCCACAATCAGTCCTCTTGGAGAAATTTGATCGCACATTCCTTTGCTTTTGATTAGGGTCCAACGTATCAACCTTCTTGTCCGTATATACCCCAGCTCTTGTACACATATAATACTTAATATGTGTTTCTCCTTTGGCGTTTACCTTTACAGTACCTTTCCTAACAGAAAAACCACAAGCCTTCGCATACATAACCCACATTGAATAACAATCATCGAGGATTGGGAATATCATATCTATTTTTGGCTTTATCTCTTCACTAATGTCGGGAATGACAACTGGAAAACCGGTTCTCGAAGAAACACCCTCGTCTGAACAAACACTATTGATTAAAACGCCATTTATTGAAAGGTAATCAATAAGAAGTTGTACACATAATACTAAACACATATTAGTCAAAACTACATAAAAAGAATAATCAACGAATAATAGGAAAAGTTTTTAGATATTAACACCATTATTACTTTTTATCTACAACAATAATCATATGTACGTAAAAAAATAATGTTTACAGATCGTAGAACATAACTAAAACATGAAAACACCAATTGAGATTAGCAATGAAAACGCCATAAGTTGAATATGAAATTCTACAGACAATACAATAATCCTAAAAAAACAAACGCCAGTTATTATACGAATTAATAATACAAACGCCAAATATTTGAATATATGATGAACAACATTAAAAAATAAAAGGCCATCTTCAAATATTACTCTGTGAATCAGAATCCATGTTAAACGCCAAGTGTCTCGAAAGCTTGGGGAGGAGGTAAGCAATTTTTGCATTTTGTACGAAACAAATTGAAAACGCCTTTTATTGGATGGAAACTGTAGAATGACATTCTTGCCTCGCATATAATTTGGCGCCCCTTTGCCACGTGTTAGGCCAGGATCCGTTCTCACATTTCTCACACTTCAAATCGTTTTCTCCTGATCCTGTTTATATATATATATATATATATATATATATATATATATATAATTGGTTTTTGCATATATAATATATAGTAATATTGTTGCATTGATTCACACTGAAAATCACACCTTTTTTGTTAAATTGTTGAGAAAAAAAAGGAACCGACGTGTCCATATGCGAAACAACATATCTTTCCATTCATTTTATAGGGAATCATGGAACAACAAACCACTTCGGTTGAATTGGTTGAACAAAAGGAACCGACGTGACTACATGCGAAACATCTCTTTCCATTCATTTTAGAGGGAATCATGTTGCTTTTTGTTGTATACGAGTTGACACCAACCCGCACGTTACGGCGGATTTTTGATAATGAATGTTTTAGTATTAATATATTAGATGCGAAAATTCATAAGGTTATTCAAAACATTCTTTTTTTGTTTCTTTATCACCCCTGATTGGAAACAAATCATGAGGCAGCTTTGATCACATGCATGTTTGTGTTTCGATCAATTGTAAGTTACTATACGCAACTCTTTTTTAAGTAAATCTATATCAAGATGTATAAAAAACAAGCACGAGACAACAACTTACTCAAAATTTTATAAACATCGTATTTTAAAAGTTATAAGAGAAAAAAACCCTTAAGAAGGCCTCTGTTTCAAGCCCTTCAATGTCATCAAGACATGGTAAGTGCTGATCGGACGGGTGTCTACAAGGTATTTTTCACGGCGGCAACACCGCAGTGAAGACTGAAGGTATGCGTGCTATGTGGAAGGGGCTCACTCCCTTTGCCACCCACCTGAGCTTGAAGTACGCCCTATGGATAGACTAAGAAACAACAATTTTACCTAGTAAATCTCACAAATAATAAGACTATTAATAGGGTCTTGAGAGGTGAGATATAGACAAATCTTGTCACTATTCATGGAAATAAATAAACTGTTTCTAGCGAGACACTCATCTCAAGAACAAACAAACATGACTAAAAGTATACAAACATAAGCCACCAATAACAAACAAGTGATCAATAGCAACATAGTAAAAAAGAAATATATATAGTATGATAAAACATGTAGATATAAATATAGAAGACATTCCCATCCTAGAACAATGTAGGAAAATCTATGCCCTTAAGACACATCTCTACCATCTCATAACAATTGGCTAAAGTGCTACAAGGCATGCATCTGTAGTGTCTTATTCTTCAATGATGATTTTTACTTTAGTGCTAGGTTTATTGTTTATTTTCTCCATCACCGACAGTTTGTTTTGTTTTGTTTTTTTTTATCTTGTTTTACCAAGGATTTTCCCTGTTTTCTTTTTCTTTTTAGCTCCCCTTTTCTATTTATATTGTAAACTCTTTAATCTATTTAACAAATATACTTTTTTTGCCTTTGTCTATAATAATATCAAAGTTGTAGATTTTATCAAACGAGTATTTAAGAATGACAATACTGTTAAATTGAACAAAAATATAGATGTAAAATATGCTTATATTAATTAAAGTGATTGAATATATTTTAAGAATGAGTTGCAAGTATTCTCATCAATTTTAAATTGGTTAAGCTAATTTAACTTCAACTTATTTTACTATACAATAAGGGTAGATATCTTGTAAAAAAGGCCTAAAGTGTAAGAAAGGTAAAAAAGAATCTAAACCATTAGATTAATCTAATGGTTGAGATCTTGATAACAATCTTGTAAATAATATAACAATCAAAATAATTAATTTTCTAGATTAAGGGTATAAAGGTAAAATTAACATTTTTAATTTTAGAAAGTCACATGCAATCCACATGCAAGTTTCCCTTTTATTTTTTAAACGCCAATAACTTTTTACACGTAACTCGTTTTTTTAAAAAATTACACCATAATAACGAGTGTATTTTAATCTTTAATATGAGTACCATATTGCTATACTTATATACAGAAAAAAATTACGTTCAATCGAATGATTTAGTTAATGGTTTTTTGTTTCAGTTCATGGTGTTATATAATTATTGAATGGTGTTATATACTTATTGAATGGTGTTATATATGTGTTGAATGGTGTTATATAATTATTGAATGGTGTTATATATGCGCTGAATGGTTGTTGCAGTGTTATTCGTAGTGTTTTTATAGAGATCTTTAAAATGGTGTTATATACTTATTGAATGGTGTTATATAATTATTGAATGGTGTTATATACGTGCTGAATGGTGTTTGCAGTGTTATTTGGTATTCCTATAAATTAGGGTGGCGGTTTATGGAAGGTTTTGAGTTAATTAAATCAATGATAAAATTACTTGATTGCCCTTTTCAATTAATCTATATCTAATGACTGAGATTCTTTCTTGCCTTTCTCAAAATTTTGATCTTTTTTACAATAACCTTACCCGTACAATAAGTTCAAACAAAGAACTAAAAAGCATTATATGTTGTGCATACATAAGTTTAAAAAGCATTATATGTTTATCTAAGCGTGCATACATAAGTTTATTGTATAATAAGATCTGAAATTTAGTAAGACCACCACAGTAGATTAGTAGAGAGATCTATGTGTGATGAAGTGGGGACCAATCAAAAGCAAGAAATATGAAATGTTAATTAATGAAAAAAAAAAATAGTAACATGTGAGGAGTAATAAAAGTTGCTAATTAATATACGAGAAATATATCTTTTATGATTAAACTCGTTATTTTGTTTACTCATTTGTTTTGGTCAAATATAATAGTGATGGATCATTGGTTTTCACCACTGGGGTGAAGTTGGTGGTGCAGTAGTAAGGCAAAACCTTCAAATACACTTAAGACCACCCGGCGTGGCCTAGCGCCTCCTGCCACCTCATCCTCTTTGGCGCCCTATGGCTTCCCTCCCTTATTTTCTGGACGTAATGGGGGGGGGGGGGGTTATGAGCCATTTCGTTACTACAATGGCGAGCGCTATAGGGGTATGCATGTGGGACATATTCATTCCCAGCAATCAGATTTCCCCTTTTTTATTTTATTTTTTATATTGTTTAAAATGGGCTTTAAAATTGGGTTATCCCAGGCTGTGTTAGTTAACGATAAAACCTCTCGCTTATGTGATGCTGATTTGGCGTGATAAAGCCCCTAAGGGTTTTATACCACACCACACAACCTAAGTTATAGTCTTGGGGTTCAAATATAAGGTGTTGAGTTCAAGTCTCAGGAGCAAGACATTCGTTCTTCAAAAGATTATGTATTGTTATTTTAATTTTTTAAAGTGTCAAAGTTACGGGTAATCGTAAAATGTCAAGTGTGTGTAGGGCTGGACAAAGTGCTCGTCGCTTGCTCGGAAATTGCTTGAAAAATGCTCGCTCGATTGTAAACGAGCTGATCGGCTCGATTCGGTTTGTAAACGAGCCAAGCACGAGCAAAGGTTCGCTCGGCTCGGTTTGGGTCGAATACTTAATATATATATATATATATATATATATATATATATATGTGTGTGTGTGTGTGTGTGTGTGTGTGTGTATGTGTGTGTATGTGTGTGTAAAAAAGACCATTTTCGTGAGAAGTGTGAGAAGACATAAGAATTAACATGTATGCATCATGTTTTTGCAATTAGTCATGATGTTTTGGGTTGTTTTTGCAAGATAAACACCAAACATAACAAGTTAAACACAATGCAATGTTTTATAGGCCTCCAATTTAAAAAACACTATTTAACACTTAAAACACACTACTTAACGTTCTTGGCATGGTGTTTTAAGTTTTAAGCCTAGAATTCATTGCATTGTGTTTTAAATTGATATGTTTGATGTTTTTCTTACCAAAACAACAAAAAACATCATGCCTAAGTTCAAAACATGATGCCTACATGTCAATTCCTATGTCTTCTTACACTTCTCACGAAAAATGTCTTTTTTACAGGATCCTAAACCTGCACATATATATAGTTATTTTTATAATTAACACTAGATTGAATATTGTAATTGTGAGTGTATTAAGCCCAAATTATCTATACCCCCAACACCAAATCTAAGTCAATAAACCTAAGTTGTTTTGGTTTTGACTTCACATGTTCACTTACTCAAATTAACTTAAGCCGCTTCACTCTTCAGTCTTTAGTTTTGAATGAAACAATTTCATGTTTATATCTGTTGAGCTCATATGTATCTTGAGTGAATGACAATTGAACGAAAACGAGCAGCATTAAATAATTTTGAACGAAGCAACGGTGACTTCTAAATTTAAAGTATTTATACTAAAATTTAATTTAATATCATACTGAACGAAAACGAGCAAAACCTAGCTGCTCGGTTGTAAACCAAACGAGTTCAAGCAACGTTTTTTGCTGGTTTCCTTAAATTCGAACAGAGCCGAGCTACTCGGTTCAATTCGAACAGAGTACAAACAGACAATCGCTCGGTTCGATTCGTCTCATGAACAACACTAAGTATGTGTCTTGTAAGCACATTTTGATCTGATGGTAAGATTCTATACACCGACTAGAGGGGCCAAATGATGGAATTAATGGCAAAACTAATTTTATTAAATTAAAAGTGAAGATTTGTTTTGGGCCACTAAAATATAATATTATCAAAAAGAACACTGTCAAATCACACACACACACACGACACAAACGTTTGTTAAAACCAAAAAGATATTTATATTCATATACTGACAAATAGTGCAGGAACTCTATCATCTCTGCTATTAATTCAGCTAAATTACGATTTTATCTCATTTAAATTTAAAGTTTTATCATTAGCTTTGTCTTTTTTTTCTTCCAAGCTAAATTATAATTTAACCTTCAGTTCAAACTTATAGTTTTACTATTGTTTTTCTTTTTGTTTTCTCAGTTAAATTACGATTTTGTCCCAACGTAAAATTACAGCAATGGCATCGTTTTAGTTTTTTTTTCTTTTGACAAAACCATGATAGTGTTTTGTTTTAATTGGTTAACTCAGTGTAATTTTTATTCATGCTAGGTGATTGCCTGGCACACGCTCATTTGTCCTGAAAATTCTCAATTTTACCCCAATTTAAAATTGTAGTTTTCTATCGTTTTAGTTTTTTTTAGCAAAAGTATGATAATGTTTTCTTTTAATTGGTTGATCAGCGTAATTTTTTTGAGATCGTGTTATGATTAATATGTACAAGTAACTGAAATACAGACGTACATATTATGAGAGATAAATATTCGACTTAGTGACCCAACGGATGTGGGCGTGACAAAACTAGTTGAGTTTACTAAAATGAATATATAAGAAAGAAAAACGTGTTGGGGACGTGGAATACCCTAAACCCAACCTTTTTCTTCTTCTTCCACCAACCTCTAGAAACCAACCAAAAAGGCTGTCGAATGGCTACAAAAACCGAGGAAACAAAGCCTGTAATCCTAGCCTATGTGAAAGCCATATCCGGTTCACTGGGTGGAATAGTGGAGGCATCTTGTCTCCAGCCCATCGATGTCATCAAGACCCGGTTACAGCTGGACCGGACCGGTGCATACAAGGGTATCTTCCACTGTGGCAGCACCACTGTGAAAACCGAAGGGGTGCGGGCTATGTGGAAGGGGTTAACCCCCTTTGCCACCCACCTGACGTTGAAGTTTGCCCTCCGGATGGGATCCAATGTGGTTTTACAGTCCGCGATTAAGGATCCGAAAACCGGGAAGATTAGTGATGGGGGTAGGTTTGTTTCTGGGTTTGGTGCTGGGGTTATTGAAGCTCTTGTTATTGTCACCCCGTTTGAGGTTTGTTTCTGAACATGCATTTAGTTCGGTAGGGATGAGCTCGGTATCGTCCGCTACCAAAACCGAAAGTACACTGTACCGAAAATACCCAAAAGTGGGAATCAGTACGGGTACCGAATATACCCGGTTCGATACCGGTACCGGTATTTGAGGGTAAAAACCGGTACCGAAAATGTGAAAAGTCGGTACCGAAAATGTACACGGTTCGGTAAATTCGGTACCGGTACCAGGTATCATTTGCTCATCCCTATTTGGTTGTACGATTTTGTTTTTATATGTGGTTTATTGTTAATTGTTGTAGAATTAGAATTTGAATTGAAAATTGGTAAAGTGTCACTTTATGGGGCAAAAAGTTAAACTTTAGATTATAGACTAAGAATCTAGATTAAAATATACCATGAAATGTGGGTTGTTGGGAGTTTCTTTAAATTTGCTTTAGAGCTCTATGCAGTTAGCGGTCCAAAATCAAATAGAGGTCAAGGTCTGCTATACGATATATTGGTATAGTGGTAATTTTTATATTATGCATAATGTATGTATGTGTGTGTATATATATATTTGAAAAATATTAATGGTAATATTAAAATTCGATTTAGGAAGTCCAGCCTGTGGTGAAGCTTGAGATTTCCGACGGGGAGTCGAAAATGTATATACCCAAAAATTTCTATCCGAAAACTGCATATATAACACTACTGAGCGAAAAGTTCAAGGCCCCCCACCCCCCTTAAACATGCGCCAACGAGTCTAGAAACCAGAGATTTAGGACTTAGGAAGTGGAAGTTCAACGATTTCTGGATTTAAGTTTTATTTTGTTGAACGATGAAGAACCAGGCAACTAGCGTCCAACGAATGAAGACTTTAGGCCTTGATTTAGGTTTAATTTTGGCTTTGGGCCTTTATTATTGGGTTTATTTTAAACAAATAGTTGATTAATGTGGGCTTTGGGCTGAAATATAAAAACTGCTAAAAGCAGTGCTACGACCGCTATATGGGTTTCAGAATAGCGGTCAAATAGTGGCTTTTAGCACCGCTATAAGGGACCGCTATTTGAACTGATATGACATCGTATGTCCACTAAACGCTATAGAGGTTGTGTTTTGTCTCCAATGGGCTTTAATGATTATCTTTATTTGTAAAATGTAACAGCATGTGTCTTATTTTTTAACCAACTAGGCATGATAAAAAATGTGGTGTGGTTGGATGTCCTCCACATATAGTGTATGAACTTTATTTTCAAATAATGACACTTCACTACCACATGGAGACTAAAAAACATAACTAACCAAACAGAGGGATATTTGTTAACTGACACAAGAGCAAGCACATCTTAAGTATGATTATGTTTCGTTTAGTGAAATAAACAAGGTGATCTATAGATGTCCTCACCGTTGCATTTTTTTGAACTAATATACTGATTTCAATTATAAAAACTATGTTCAAATAATGATCCGAATATTTTAAATAAAGCAATTTACAAGGTTGTAAACTGTTTGACCTCTGCCCCATTTGCTTTTAGTTATACCCATTAAACCAATAGCGGAATTGACCCGTTTTAATCTTAAATGCCTCCTTAAATCAACTGTAGGTAATACCAATAGGACCAATAGCGGAATTGACCGATTAGCTAATATATTATATAGATTATAAGAGATGTTGTAGATACACAAGACTGAATTCTACTACATAGCTGTCAGCTGATAGATAACCTGACTACTGGTTGTGGCAAGTTCTTATAATGTAATTTGCGTCTCTAAAGTCTCCAACTCATCGTTAAACTGAGATTGGATGAATAATTTACTTCCCCTTAGGGCTGCAATCCAACCAAACGTCGTTTGTGTTCGTTCGTTTATTAAACAAATGAACACGAACAAGAATTTTTCTTTCGTTTAGCTAATGAACGAACATGAATAGAGGTTGCGTTCGTTCATTTATGTTCGTGAACATTCGATAATGTGTTCGATTGTGTTCAATAGTTCATTAGTGTTTTTAGTTTTTATATTGTAACATTCGTCAAAAAACGGGTTTTCAAAACCCGCTTCGTTTATTAATCAAATATTCAGTTATGATTTTTCGTCGCATATTTATTTGTATTAATTAAAGCGAAAATAATAATAATATAATAATAATTATAATAATAATAACAACAATAATAATTAATCAAGTAATTTAGATTTAATGAAAAAAAAATGAATTTTAACTTAGTTAATAATTCAAGGGACTAAATATGTATTTCTACTAAACTAAGTTCAGGGGCTTTTATGCTATTTTCAAAAGAAAATTCGAACTCAACAAAAAGAATAAAAAACGGGCAGCGCCCGGACTCGAACCCGGGTCTATTGTACAACCACAAGCACCAAACACCACTGAGTCACACACACTTGTTGTTGAATTTCTAAAACGCATAAAACTTATAGAAACAATAGTGTGCATCTGTGTGAGATGAAGACTGAAACCGCCAGTCAACCCGCAAACAATCATTGAATTTGTCCCCAAACCCGATCATTTTGGATGTAACAGTCATTTAGACATCAGTTATAACCAACTCATTAACCCAATTCAAATCGAAAACTGATCAACTCTTATGATTGAAGGATTTGAAACCGAAACATAATTGAATTCGATTCACACTATATATATCGATGTTTACACCTTGTTTTGTTATCATTTGAAAGCTTCGATCTCCCAAAATCCTCCTCTCTAAATTACCTGCGCTCATTCTCCTTCATCGCCGGAATTGCTCTCGGCCGCCGACGTCCCACCGGAGCTCGCAGTAGCTATCGACTTTGGGTATCACTACTTAAATTTATTAAATTCTAATTTCGCTTCTATTCATAATTATTTATATCTGTTCGCTAAATTTTAAACTGATCAGAAGATTTCGAATTGACATCTGGGTTCAGTTCTTGAAGAAGATGTAGCTTCGATGTTCTTATATATATTTAATATTGGGTTATATACGGGTTAGACACCCAGCCCAACTGGTTGGGCTGGGTGCAAGTTATCGCTGTGTGTCCGGGTTCGAGGTTGTATTGGGAACCGGTTCTATTGGTTTTCAAACTTTTTAAAATCAACTATTTTCTGAAATAGGCTAATGACTATATAAGAAGATTAAAAATCAGGTATCTAACGGGTTAGACACGTAGCTCAGTTGGAAGAGCTGCGTGCACACGTACGGAGGTCTCAAGTTCGAATCCCACCCACGCATGTGAATTTCACAAAGAACCGGTCAGGTCCTTCTGTCAGACCTGACAATCTTTTTAATATATTATTTTATTTTATTTCTTTTATTTCTATTACCTATATTTATATATAGTCAAAATTCAATTTATAATACAAAAAAAATATACAATTTCAAGGGTTCTAAAAAAAATTCAATAAGAAACCACAAAAAAATCTAACAAAAGTATTAAATCAAAATATTATTTTGGTTATAATTATCGAATTATCGTATTATTTTAGGTTAGTATTCGTACGTCGATCAAATACTCAACTCATGTGCACTCATTATCCTCCAAGAATACGCATCCACTGTGAGTGAATCCTTACAAATTCCCCTTTTTATTCATGTTTTGGGGTGTATCATGTATCGCTTTAATTATTTCGTTTATTCAAACTTGTGCCATTACCATTATATGACCTAAACTTATGATGTAAATATTGTTTATTGTGATACGTGTTTACATTTTGTCAAGTTGCGTGCAAATCATTCAGTAGGCCCATCAGTTCCTCGTGGGAGACGAGTTGAACATCGCGTGTCTCATTAGATCGGCTCCGTTTGATTGAGCCTTGATCTCATTGTTCATCATTTGGTGTGCGTGCTTGTGCATTGTTTATTATTATGTGTTTTGTGATTAAATTTACATTTACGTTTATTCATATTGGGTTATGCACAATTTTATTCAAATAACCAACGTAACTAATCCTTTCAAATATTTAAATAAGATTCACTCGCCAACTTTTGTTGACCCAAAACCCTATTTTACACATGATACAGGTGATCCGGTTGAGAAAAGAAAAACATAGGATGGCCTAGAAGAATAAACAAGTTAATGCCTTGGAATGAACGTTTAGTTTTGTTTTCCTTTGTAATTGTACTTTAGTTTGTAATTTGAATGAAAATGTATTTGAACATGTTGTGTTTGTATGTTTATTTTAACTTCTTCTTTAAAGAGAAATAATATATATGAAACTTTATAGTAAATGTCATGAGCTTTGATGAAAACCCAATCATGCCCCGACTACCATTTCCGCTGCGGGTCAGGGTGTGACATATATAATATTTAAATACTTAAAATAAAATATTTAAGAAGTGCTAGTGTATTATATATTCTATTTATGAACGCTTGTTTTTGTTCATTTGTTTTCATGAACATTAGCTTGTGCTTATCTGTGTTCATCAACCTTCGTTTTCATTCGTTGCCTAAAATAACAAACAAACACAAACGAACACGAACAATTTCATTTCCTTAACGAACGAAAACAAACATAAAATCTCGTTCGGTAAGTGTTCTTGGACACATATATTTCTTAACAAATGAACATTGTTCGTGTTCGTTCGGTTCGTTTGCAGTTGCCCTTATTAATCTCAGGCTAACGTATTGAGATTAAAATGAAAATGAAGATGAAAGTAATCTTGCTGATAGTAAAAAAATTCATCATGAAATCTGCAGGTGGTAAAAATAAGGCTGCAACAACAAAAGGGACTGAGTCCGGATCTTCTAAAGTACAAGGGTCCAATCCATTGCGCTCGGTTAATCATCCGTGAAGAAGGCCTACGCGGACTATGGTCAAGGGCGGCCCCAACCGTAATGCGCAACGGTACAAACCAGGCGGTGATGTTCACAGCCAAGAACACCTTCGACAAATTATTATGGAGGAAACACGAAGGTGACGGGAAGGTTCTTCAACCATGGCAGTCAATGGTTTCCGGGTTCCTAGCCGGAACTGCAGGTCCAGTATGCACAGGTCCTTTCGATGTAGTGAAGACCCGGCTCATGGCTCAGAGTCGTGGGCCAGGTGGTGAACTAAAGTATAAGGGGATGGCTCATGCGATCTTGACTATACGCAGTGAAGAAGGGATACGCGCGTTGTGGAAAGGGCTTCTTCCGCGGTTGATGCGGATCCCGCCAGGTCAGGCGATAATGTGGGGCGTGGCTGACCAGGTGATCGGGTTTTATGAGACGAAACACGTTAAGGATAATATACCGTTAGCGGTGTAGTCTTACTTATGGTAGAAGATGATATTATGGATTTTCGATGAATAAAGCCTGCGTTTTTAATTTCATCCACATGATTCTTTCGGCGGAAAACCGTTGGATTGAAAGATTGAGATGATGGATGAAGTTAGTTAGATTCTATTTTGGAAAGGTCTTATGGGTCTTTCAACATAGTATGCTGTTGTTTGCTTTGCTTTGTTTGCTGTTAGTTTGGGATTTTAAAAAACAATGATTATTTTTTATTTCACAAACATGTTTGTCATTTCGGGTAGAGGCGAGTAACGCTAATTTCGACCCGATTACATGGTCAGTGTGTCGTTATTAATAGTAGCGTAACGCGCGATTTATATATTGTTTTTACACTTGTAATTTTGCAAGCTTTCTATTGCAGTAACAGTTTACAAGTTAGTGACACCTTAGCACATAATTTCTAAACTAGCATGCTCCAAAAGTAACCAAGTTGGTCCACTATATTTACATATTAAATTAGAGTATGATTGTTTTACATATCAAATTTAGGTTTGGAAACATAAGATAATTGATCATTCAAAACTATATTTAGCTAATTTAGTTCATCAATTTATCAAATGGTTATTTTGGGTCAGTTTTGGTTAGGGATAACAATAGTATGAGTATGAGACGGGTATTGGTAATCCTATTCAATTATAAAACTATGTCACATATCTGGTCAATTACCCATTAGTTTGTTAAAATTACCCGTTGGGATTTCCAACTATACTTTTTTTTTCTTCTTCAATTCTACTGTTTCTATTATTCTATAGTTTTGTATAATAGAATAATAAACTAGATATGAGAAATTGTATACATATCATCATCATCATTATAATGTTTTTGAAATATCTATATTTAATATATGTAAATTTCACGAATTTATAAATCTTAATGATAATTTCGTAGCATGAAAATGTGAATAATATAATCAAAATACTTATCTTAAAAGAAAAGTTTATTTTTAACATTATGAAACTAAAAGAATGAAGCATTACTAGATAAGGTTAAAAGGGATAAGGCTAGTGGGTGTGGCATAGAGCCTTTCATATATCAACGTCATGTAGGCTTCATGTTACATAGGGGGCTTTAGAGTCCTTTCCCCTTGCATGCAATGGTTTAAGTTCATGTTCCTTTTTTCTAGATCGAGAGAAGCCGAGTGAGTCTCTTCGGTATCGTTCTTCTTACTCGTTGTGGTGGTAGGTGGCATCGGATAATACTCAATCTCACTCGTTCGCAAGTCTCTTCGGTGTCGTTCTTCTTGCTCGTTGTTTGCTAAATTACCCCAAAACGGATTGTTGGGGTCCCACGCGTTTTGATTGTTGGGAAACATTGTGAGAGTTTGATAGAATATATAAAAATTATGGAGAATAGATGGTAGAAAGGTATGGTTTGAGTAAAAATGGTAGGATATATATAGTGTGAAAATTTAATAAAAGTTATTTTTTTAAATTATCATTGTCAAACGGTATTATATATGGGGACCATCAAAATATAGCCATTGGCGCTCGTTACTGGACTAGCGAATCATCTATGGCGCCCCCCTTTTGGCGGACGGAAAATGGAGGAGGGGCGCTATAGGGCGCCATGATGGTGACATGGCCAGGGGCGGTATACCACACCCCCTGGTCTAATAAAACAAAAAAATGGTTATATGATTCTAGTTTATTGTTTTGATAAACAAGTTTAGCTTTTCGAATATCACCTAATCCCCTACATGTCTCGTATCCACAAAACTTTTTTTCAACCCCATACCCAAATACATGCCCTCAATGTTTCGGTTCCGTTTCTGGCCATCCTTATTTTGGTCCAAATCACCATCAACATTCCACCCAAATTCTGACTGTGTACATGGTCACACATATGAAATGACTCCTTGTTTTAATGTCAAGAGTGGTAAATCAGATCGTTATTAAACAAAAAACAACAAGAAACACTCACAAAAACTATCCTTATTAAACCTAACGGATTACAGATTCAACAACACGAAGAATAATGTAGTGTTTCCAGTGGCGGATCTAGAAAATCCGCCAAGCGGTAACGAAATCGAAAAAACGTCAATTTTTTTCAAAATTTACACTAATTTTACACTACTGCCGAAGCACCAAACGGTAGCGGGCGTTCCCCTTGTAATGAAGTAGATCCGCCCCTGAGTGTTTCTATGAAGATTATGGAATTTCCTCTCTTTTACAACTGAATAAACTGCTCCTTTATATACCAGCACCTCATACGAACATAATTCTAAGCCCATCTCGCATTATATTAGCCCAGCAGCAAGTTCAAGCCCATATCAGCAGCCAATATCTTTCAGCCCAGCAACAAAATAAACAGCCCAATACATGAAAATTAAACCACAAGCAATTAATATTAATATATATTAAATAACATCATAAACTACGTTTTTTCACTTTTATATTTTAACCAAAAGGGTTTTTTAGTCTTGGTTTTTGCTTTTTACACCTTGGATGCTTTAAAAATTCTAAAATTAAATCAATAGGTTACATTTACCTAATTAGTAATATAGCAATTCATATGTTACACTTACATAATTACTAATATAACAATTCATATTATAATAATCAAGTGTAAGTGTAACCTCTATGATGATTTTTTTTAAGTTTTGAATGAACTCTTACGCTATAAAGAATATATGTCTTTAACCCAATAGTTTTATTTTCTTTTTATAACTTTCATTCGTTAGTTTTTTTAGAAGGACCAAATAAGTGATAGAGTAAACTGCCAAAATCGTCTATATGAGGTTTGGGCATGTTTGCCAGTTTCATCCAAAACAACTTTTTGTACTAAATAGTCTTTCAGTTTTGAGTTTTTTTGCCATTTTCATCAAAAGTCTAATTTATTTATTTTTTTTTCAAATATTTGGATGAAAATGATTAAAAAAAATACCAAATCTCAGGGATGATTTTGACCAAAAAGTTGGACGTTTGCATGAAACTGGCAAAAAATCTCAAAAGTGAAAGGTAATATGGTATAAAAAAGTTGTTTTGGATAAAACTGGCAAACATTCTCAAACCTCAGGGACGATTTTGGCAATTTACTCTCTATGGTGGTGTTTGTTTTTTCATAAAAACCTTATGCGCCGCGCAGACGTTTAGCTCTACAGACCGTTCGTTTTTTAGAAGACATTTCGTTAAAAAATGTCTACAGACCTTTGCGCGTCCTCTTCCCCACGCAGACATGGTCCAATGTCTTCCCATCTCTTCCAACCTCTTCCTCAAAATCCTCTCCTCCCAACCGACACCTCCACCTCCTCTGCCACCGCCACCACCTCCACTTCGCCACCCCCACATCTCCGCCACCAACTCCACTTCCTCTGCCACCACCACCTCCCAGCCGTCACCTCCACCTCCTCACCGCTCCCACACAATAACAAAAGGAAACTCATCACCTTATATCTGGCGGTCTGAATCTGGTCCGAAATTTTAGATCCGGCTGAATCTGGTCGCTCCAACTCCACTGTAAACAGAGGTGAGATAGGATTTTTAAGGGTTTTGGCAAAGAAGACTTGCAGCTGTGGGTTTTAAAAAGAGGTGCGTTTTAAAAAGATGTGAGATAATCAAACACTCTTTTTATTACACTCTGCAAACATTTGGTCCACATCTTCTCGTGCAGACGTTTGCAAATGTGGTCCGTAGACTGCAGACATCTGAAAAAACAAACACCACCTAAGTGATATTTTTACTAACTTCCGTTCGTTAGTTCTTTTAGAAGGACCAAATAAGTGATTTTTTTTAATACAGTGTAACACCATGTGACCACCACCATTTTTCATTCATTCAGGTCGTTACACCATGTCATAGCTAAGACGCCACTATTTTTCTTCTATTTGTAATATATTCTCTTTTTGTTGTTTCACATATTTACATTGTGTAGCTTTATAGTGGTCTTTAATGTTTAGTTCGTACCAAGATTCCCCGTCGCAAAGCCGCGGTGGGGAAACCCTCGTAAGATAACATTTAACGAGTTACATGTTTGATGATTAAATCGGACACACGTATATTTCAACAATTAACATGTTATGCAAATTTAAAATATACTTATACATATGTTCTTATACCCGATTCGCGAGCCATTAGCTAGGATGTCCGAAAGATCAATAAATGAAGGTAACAATAGTACTTAAGTAATATTTGACAGAAGCTTCTTTGCCCGTCAAGTCCTCCCTCTTCACCTTTTTTGTGCTAAGTGGTTAAGGATAAAATGTAACAAACAATATTGCTTGTCCCGAGTGATGGGTTTAAGATGAATGATCTCAACGAATGATAAATTATTTGTGTGATATAATATAGAGTTTATATTTAACATCGAATAATGTTACTAGTAACAATTCAATAAAACTCTTTTAACATATATTTAGATTTTAGATCAGTCAATGGAAGAATGGAACAAGGACGAAGTATTATGAGGTGTAGTCACTCCACAGTCCACACACTTTGTTTGGGCCAGTCATGTTTGCATATGGGCTTCTTCCGAGGTGTAGTCACTTCACAGTCCACACACTTGGTTTGGGCCTGTCAGGTTTGCATATGGGCTTGTTCCAATGGGTCGTCGTGATTCATGGGGTAGAGACTTCAAAGGCTTATAGTGGGTTCAAGCCTCAAAGCCTGCTCTCTTTTTGTTGTTTTTTCTTCCATATAAAGATAGAATAATTTTCATATTAACAACAATACCTGCTTTGAAAAAAAAATATAGAAAATATCCCTATAACCCCAGTGGATAACCTTATTGTAAAATTTGATGATTTGCAATAGACTCTTGTTTTTCATTATACAATCATCTCAGGTTTCCTTTAATGTACAATGACATGGACGAAAAGGGTTAAACTTTTGACACAAGCAGTGGCGAAGTTTGAGATTTCCGACCGGGGGTCGAAAACGTATATACCTACGAAAATTATAAACTGGGGGGGGGTCGAAAACGTATATACCTAAAAAATTATATACGAAAACTCATACCGGACGGGGTCCCCCGGGGCCCCTTCTAAGCTACGCCCTTGGACACAAGGACACGATATGTTACGCTTTTGGGCTTGGTACACAAGTAGTTAGTATGATCAACATCAAGACTATTGTAATTTGTAACTACTCATGTTTGATTACTTTATCTCCATGTTTCTAGCAATTACTCCCATATACCAAGGGATACAAATAGAACAAGTTATAGATTTGATTAGCAACTAAAATGTAAATGTGGTTATACAATTTGCTTTGATGATTGCTGTGTCAAGAAGTAAGAAATTGGTTCTACATGGCTTGCTTCTAAGGTTAATATGAATGTATAAATTTATTCATTGGCTTACAATTTTGTCTATGGGATTAAGAAGTAGTCTTAATTTAATGCATGCTCTTCAACTTTGCTTGCATGCTTCTTATTCTAAACTATTGCATTGGTTTTATGCTTAGTGTTATTTATTTCTTTCCATCTTTTATCAAGATTTAAAATCATATATCAATTAAACACCAATATAAATTTAATGTGTTCTTCACAAAGACGTTATCTTATGTGCAATTTCAGAAATTTTAATCAATCTATGAGACATCCTAAGAAAAGCTGGGATTTCTGCTAAGAAAGAGGCCCATGTGAATTTTCTCACAGACCCTATGGAAGGAGATCTACTCTGCGACCAACGGATACGCTCGTCTTTGGTTGAGCTGGGGGGAAACATGTTTGTGTGGACCTCACGGGGGTTTCCCCTTGGTTGGTTTAAGGGAAAACGGGTTGTAGCTGGACAAGCAGCAAGAAAGGCATAATCAAAGAAAGTGTATAAGCACACTAAAGCTTGCGTAGAGAACCAGCATTTCTTTGTCCCTTTTACCTTTGATACGTTTGGCTCCCTAACTCTAGAAGTTATTCACTTCTTGACCAGGGTCCAACGGGTCACCCACAACAATTGTTTAACTCCGGGGACAGGGGTTTGTCTTTGGAGGGTTAGAGTTTGCAATTCAAAAGTGGGTGACGGCGCAACTTGTTGCCTGTCTATCTTCTATTTTGATGTAACTTAACAAGCTTTTTGGTGAAAAACCATGAGTATTTATTTTTTTATGTTAAAAACCTAGTTATTTATGCAACGAGGAGCGGAGTCATCATTTGTTTTATATATTTGACCTCAAAACTTAAGATTTAAAATCGTCATCTTTTTCAAACCTAAGCAAATTAGCATTGTAAATCATTTTTACTAACATTATTGAAGATTATCATTAGCAGTTTATAATTTCTTTTGTTGTTCTCATTTTCTTTGAGAAGGGGGGTGGGGTCAGATTGGTTTGTGTTTCTTCCTTATTTTGTTCTTTTGCTTTGCTTGAATAATATACCACTGCTCCCAAATTATTATTGACATCATTATGGGCCACAAGTCACAATCACACCACCACACCCCATAGTAGTAGAGCTTTTGCTTGGATACTCATCTCGTGGTCTATATTATTAACATGTAAGTTAGACCGTAACGTAAAACTTAGAAAAGAATAACTAAGTTGATTCACATGACCCAGCATTGCGCCGAACCTATCAAACGAGAAAAAAATATACGATGTAGAAACGTCGAACCACACACATGTTGCGCTGTGTTAACTTGCAAAATTTAGACGGAACGTAAAACAAAAATTTTGCGTAATATAGGGACCACTTCTTTTGGTTCGCTAAATTGTGTTTTGAGGTTTGCTAAGTGCTTATTCACTTTGTTGTATGCTAATGTTGATTACATATACTTTCGGGTCTTTAAGGTGTGGATTTGATGATTTCCATCGAGTCTTGGGATCAAATTATATACCCAAGAGTTTTGGATTGAACGCTTTTGTTAAGGGTCATGATTATTGACATACTAAAACACATGTTTACTTTTTGTTATGAATTTCGACCATAATGACATAAATGTAATGGCGTTCTAACAAAAATGAAATTTTGAGACCTAATTTTTGCTTTTTTGGGATTTGCGTGCTCCTTGGTTAGAACTTCTAAGGGGTTTAAATGGGTTGTTCTTGAGTCGACTGAAAAAAAAAAAAAAAAGACATACAACCTTGGCAGGTCATGAGTCTTTAAATATTAGAGGCTCAAGCAAAGACACGTTTACTCATTTGAATCTTTTGTATCCAAATCAAGATATGCTTAATATTCTTTATGTTTTAGTGAGTGGAAATCATCTGGGTATTTGTGTAAATAGGTATAATCTATGTAATCATAGAAACTATCAGAATGAAATTAATAACTATAAGTACACAAAGAAAGAACATACTTTTAAAACGTTTTATGAAATTACGGGTGTTACCTAGCAATAACCGGTTTTATGAATGCAATATCTCAATTTACGACTCTTGTAACCGAATTGGGTGTTCATTCGGACTTATTCTCGTTAAGATCATTCACTTGACCAATAATTTTTTTATTACCATTTTGGCTTTCTCCATAAAACATTCTTCACATAGCTAAGATGTGATCGCCATCTTCATCGATTTGACAATATACGAGTGTCTTGTCTTTCGGCTAAACGCACATGCTAGAAACACACTATGTTAATGTTGTCTGCCAATGATTGATGATTTAATTCGTGATCATTCCTCGACCGTGGTTAATATTTCTGATAATTACCTGGGTACATCACTTTAATAATGTCAAAAGTGACGGACGGTTAATCATGCATTATGTGGTGGTGTAGATAGTCAAAAGACAAAAGGGTACATGCACTAATCGGTCTTTGTCCTGATTGCTGAGTGTTATGTGCCTTATGTCTAAGGCTTGATGCAAAACTACTATCGAGTTGGGGGTCTTACTGGAAGCAACCTCTCTATTCCTACGGGGGAAAGGTAAGGCTGTCTACATATTACCATCCTCAGACCCTACCTTAGCTTTGTTGGTGGGATTTATTAAGTATGATGATGATAATGTGGTGGTTACATCACTTTAATGATTGGTGGGTTAAGAAATCGGTTAACCGTTTCTACATGGCTTGCTTCTAATCTAAGGTTAATATCATCATTATCATCATAAATCCCACCAATAGCAAAGCTAAGGTAGGGTCTGAGGAGGGTAAGATGTAGAGAGCCTTATCTCTACCCCGTAGGATAGAGAGACTGCTTCCAGTGAGACCCTCGACCCGATTGTAGTTTTGCATCAAGCCTTGGACATAAGGCAAATAACATTTAGCAATTAGGAAAAAGACCTATTGATGCATGTACCCCTTGTCTTTCGGCTTAGAATGTTGTCTGTGGCACCAGATGGTTAAGAAGTCTTAATGCTCTTGAACTTTGCTTGCATGCTTCTTGTTCTGAATTACTGCATTGGATTAACGTAACTTTTATCATTTTATTAGCATTTTTGAAGATCAACATTAGGAGGTTTTGTGATCTCTCTTTTATTAATTTTTTGTTGTTTGACAAGGGAGGGTGGGGTGCTCATGGCCTGTTTGGAAGCACATCTGAAAAATACAAGTTGATCTGGTCTGTAGGGTCTTTACTTCTTTCTTATTTTCTGTCTTTTGCTTTGCTTGCACTTATTAGAATAATACTGCTCCCAAATTATTAACAAAATGCCATTTTTTCTTGCATCATGATGGGCCAAAAGTCACAATCACCATCACCACCACTGCCTCCCTATGCTTACACACCCCTTAGAGCAACTACATCGCCAAGTCTGGAATGCCTCATCACACAATTTGACTTCCCAATTCTTGACCACCCGCGTTGGAGGTGGTTGACTTGGGTGGTCCGGTTTGTTCCAGCGGACCGGTCCGGTTTGGAATGGGGATCACATACACACATGCATTTCGTTTTTTTTTTGTTTTTTAGTGTAAAAGTGGGGTGTGATGCCAGAGGTTTGGATGGTTTAGTGTTAGAGGAATGATATGACAGGTTTGGATTTTGGACTTTGACTAGCGTTGTGGATTCTCTTGGTAATAGAGGTTCTGCTTGGATAGCTTTTTTTGCATTTTTTAGTCACTCTTACTTAAACATTTAGAGGTAATATCATGGTTGTAAAACAAGGTTTCCAAGGTCGACTACTCCCCGAGTAGTCGCTACAAGGTAGGCTGCCGATGCGCATTCTTTGACTCCGACTAATTACTCGGAGTCGGACAAACACGGTCAACCTAGGCAAGAATAAGCTCTAGTAGGTTAACTCGGGCATAGTTTGACTTAAAGAATAATAATAATAATAATAATAATAATAATAATAATAATAATAATAATAATAATAATACATAATTTCTATACCTATCATATTAAAGAATAAATATTATTTTCACATATTTTATTATAAATATTAGTAAATTTATGTTATTTGACATATTTAATCTCCAAAAAGTAATTTCTTAATAATTTAACATGTCCGAGTACTCCGAGAGTACTCTCTGCCTAGACCGAGTACTCTCAACTACCCAGTCGACCGACTAGGGGCGTCTAGCGACTTTTGCAACCGCGGGTAATATATACCATTTATTTACATATGAATAGCTTGATTATAGTTGTACTCTATTTTAACTAACAATCAATGTTTTAAAACCGGTTCAAATCGGCCGGTTGTACCGTTGAACCGTCTGTTAAATCTTGTTAAACCGCCCGGTACACCCAATTAAACCGCCGGATACACCCGGTTAAACGATTTCTGAATCTAATCCAGTACGGTATAAAAACCGGATTTTAAAAGATTGCTAACAATGACGTCTTTTGAGAGTTATTATGGGATGGATTTTTTTCCTTAGGAGAGTAGTTGGTAAAAGTTAAAATCCACAAACATGGCATGTGGACACGAGTAACATAGAGAAAGTGACCCAAAGAGAAATTCCGGCGCTAGTATTTGATAGTGAAAGTGGCTTTAAGCATGGGGGTAGTTGCTATAAACCTATAAAGAGTATTCTAACATGTTCTAATGTGTTTTACATGTATGGGATGTATGATTGTTAGTTTGCAGGTTAAAATTATCTAGTTGGTGCCAAGATTCTGATATGAGTGTACACCACCGACATGGCGTAGTATACGCATGATAGTAGGGATGCAAATGAACTGAATGAACACGAACAAGACCTTATTCATGTTTGTTTGTCAAGAAATATATATATTCACGAACTGTTCATGAACGCTTGCCGAACGAGATTTTATGTTTGTGTTCGTTTGTCAATCTTAGGCAACGAACGATGATGAACACAAATGAGCACAAACTACTGTTCATGAACATATATATAAACAACCTAACACAAACAAGTGTTCATGAACAAAATATTTAATACACTGATACTTATTAAATATCTTATATGTCAGAAGTTTGAATTATTTAAATAAAATATAAAAAACTAAAACCACTAATGAACTATTGAACACAAACGAATACGTTACCGAAGTTCATGAACATAAATGAACGAATGCGGTCTCTATTCATGTTCGTTCATTTAACTAACGAACGAAATTTGTTGTTCATGTTTGTTTGTTTAATAAACGAGCGGACACAAATGAACTTCCCGCTAAACGGTTCGCAAACTGTTCGCCGAACGTGTGGTTCGTTTTGCATCCCTACCTGGTAGGGGGCTTATACGCCCAACTGAGACTGATCTACACCCAACCTGGGTGTGCTATACACCAGTATGTCGGGACCAATTTTTTGGTTCGTTACATTTTGTTTTTAGGTTTGCAATTGGGTATTATCCACTTAGCCATACGTAATGGTGTTGTTACAGAAAAGAAATTTGTGGACATATTCTCGTTAAGATCATTCATTGAACGTTGGTGCTAGTGGAGAGTAGTCACATGAGTATTATGTAACAAGAAGTAACAAGCACGAAAGAGATAACGTTTTGCCTCATCACACATTTCGCAAACCTTACCAATAGCTATGTTATGTGTGAGATCATACGTGGTATTTTCGCTTGTTTGAAGTAGTTCTGATCCACGTAACTAAACATTTCGAACCATAAAAGTTAAGAAGCCTCATATGATTTTAGCTGACAAAACATATACAAGTTATATTTTAGCCCAATAATTCAATACTTTTAAATTTATTTTGTATCAAGTACGAACACAACCAGATAAGAATCCTTTATTTATTATAATAATAAAATAAAATATTTCATATATATAGTTGAGAGAAATATACTCTGTCAAGGTGTGATCTCGTGGTGAATATCCTCTTATCAATCAGCATATGTTTAAAAATTTTATAATTTGATTCGCATATCATTATCAACGTGGCTTACCCAATGGGCCCATTTTTGCAACCGTTCTATTTTTTATAATTTTTTTTATAGTTTTATAAAATTTCAATGCGGTTGAGGTGGCGCATTTAAAGTTTAACATCTACGTCATTAAGCATTAAAATATTTTCTTCAAGTTATCTCTTAATTATTTAATTATGCAAGTTACATATGTTTATTAATGAACTTAATTAATTATATCATATTGAACTTTATTTAGTTCTTTTTTAAAGTTACTCCTAACCTCAGGGTATGATACCTTTCCAAATGATTGTATACTTTATTTCTTTATTTATTACAATACAATTTTTGATTAAAGTTTTATTTGGCTCTGTAAAATAATATACATATTAATTAAAGATAACAGAATTAAATTATACTATGTCATTAATATGATGAGAGCAATGAAGCAAATTTTATTTTTTTTCAAAAGGCAACTTTTATAAAAACAAAAAAAAACAAAATCGGCCGCTAACAAAGAAAACAAGAGAGTCGGGAGTGTAACATCCGTCAAAAACCGGGTTAACCAAACCCGCTTCGTTTATTAACCGAACATCCAGTTAAAATTTTCGTTGCGTATTTAATACTCAAATTAATTTTATACGATACATAATTAATAAATAAATTAGAATTTAAAATTTATAATTGAAAATTTATTAAAAATAATGAAATAAAAATAAATTGTTGATGCCGGGTTTCGAACCCGGGTCAGCCGGATGAAACTTCAAACACTTAACACACACACATTCCACCACTCCGCCACTTGTGTTACTTGTTGATTTATTGAAACAATTAATTCATATAACAAAACTCGATATCAAATTCAGTCAAACGCGCCCTTCGCAGTCGCCGAAAATCCCGACGACTTCGCCAATTATTGTCGGTTTCTTTTGACTTAACGTACGTATTAACGTCTACATCGGTTATAACCGATGTCCAGTTCCGCGACATCAGTCATAACCGCCGGAGAAAGGCTGACCAATGAATGGAGACTAGAAACAGACCCAATTCAACTTGATTCTTCCCTATAAATGCACACCCAAGCCTCTGGTAGTCTTTTCGCTCAAAATCGCACCAGTTCTCGAAGCAATTTCACTCGCCGGAACTTTTCTGCCATCACCGGACTTTCGCCGGAAAAATGAGACCCACCTCAAAACGGTAAATACCTCGACTCTTTCTGTTTCAATCCATTGTTAGACCATTACTAACATCAATCCATCACCCAGAATCAATCCCAGACGACGTTGCTGGATATTCTGTACTCGCCGGAAAATCGCTGGAATTTCCGAAATCACGCTGTTAATCGGTATGATCATCTAAACCTTCTGATAATCGTTGCTCAGTAGTTCAATTTCACATCTAATCAATCAAAACTGTTAATTGATCCGAACAGACGGAGTTCACAAAACAGAGCCGACGAATCCTTGCCGGAGTTCTGAGAAAGACACCTGTTCGGTATATTCATTTCCAAAACTCTCTCTATTTCATCACATTACAATCGCTTATAAAGTTCATTAATTGAATTTAACAAGAAACTGTTGATTAACCGTTGTCTGTGTTTTGAACGAAGAAGATGAATTCGAACTAGTGTATAAGATTAATTAAAATCAGTATAATAAACGTGTTAGACACACAGTCCAGCGGTGGACTGTGTGCACACAATGAACACACGTCTCGAGTTCGATCCCTGACCCAACCTCACTCTCTTAAATAAAAATGCTCTTTTTAAAACCGAACCGGGATAACTCACAGAATGATGTTAAGTATAATAAAAACCAGAATATTAACCAGGTTAGACACACAGTCCAGCGGTGGACTGTGTGCAACACTAAACCACAGTTCCCGGGTTCGAGACCTGTTGACGGCACCGGTTCGATACAATTAAATCCTTTTTAAATAAATGATTTTCGGATTAAATTAAATAGTGTATAAATATAATTAAAAACAGAAATATTTCGGGTTAGACACGTAGCTCAGTTGGTAGAGCTGCGTGCACGCGTACGGGAGGTCACGGGTTCGAGTCTCACCCAGCGCATACTTATACACGACCGAACCGGTCAACGGTCAACAGTCATGGTCAACGGTCAACGGTCAAAAAGTCAACATTTTTTTTATATTTTTAATTATTTATTTAATTTAAAAATCAATTAAAAATACATAAAAACAATGTTTTTAAAGTTAGAAAATAGCCTTAAACTCACAAAAATATATCCAAAAATCCTATTAAAATTGTTAATAAAATCCACTTATTTACCTTACCTTTTCGTTATTAATTAGGTTAGTTATTCCTCGTCGATCAATCCTCTAAAACTCGTGCGCATTCAACATCATCAACCGAACGCACCCAATGTGAGTGAATTCTAACAAATTCCCCTTTTTATTCATGTTTTGGGGTGTATCATGTGTCGCTTAAACTAATTCGCTTATTCAAACTCGTGCTATACCATATTATGATCTAAACTTAGAATGTAAATATTGTTTGTTGTTATGTATTACATATTGTCAAGTTGTATGCAAACTATTTGTTAGGCCCATCAGTTCCTCGTGGGAGACGAGTTGAACAACGCGTGCCTTAAAACTCATTCATTAGGCCCATCAGTTCGTAGAACAACGCGTGCCTCAAAACTCATTCATTAGGCCCATCAGTTCCTCGTGGGAGACGAGTTGAACAACGCGTGCCTCAAAACAATCAATTGTTGTATGTGTGTGCAATATTTATTATTATGTGTATTGTGAATAAATTTACATCTACATTTACTCATATGTGGTTATGCACTTTATTTTATAATCAATACAATAAACTCGTTTAAATGTTTTTCATAGGATTCACTCGCCAACTTTTTGTTGATCCAAAAACCATTTTTACACATGATATAGGTGGACAGGATGAAGCAAGGAAAACATAGGAAAAGTGCCTTAGAAGAAAAATAATGAAGGCTAGAAAGATGTATAGAACATGTTGTACTAGTATGATTTGATTGTATGATCTTCTTGAAAATTGTAATAATAAATATGAAACATTATAATAAATGTCATGAGCTTTGATGAAAACCCAATCATGCCCCGATCACCTTTTCCGCTGCGGGTCGGGGTGTGACAGATTGGTATCAGAGCTTCTGACTATAGGGATATAGGATAGGTTATTAGACCCTTAGAGCCTATACTATAGTTGATTAGATTTTAATTGTTTATGTGGTTATATGCAAACTCATGATGTTTATTTCTTTCATATTTATTACATACACAAATGCATGCAAACACTTCCAATATTACATTTTGTGATACATAGTGAATTATACTTACAGTCAAACATACATATTCATCATACATATTTCAATGTTCACATATTCCAATCATCTTCATACTTCTGTTATTCAAGATTTTGTCGCATTTTTCATTTTTCAAATCTCATCAAAGTGAGTTCTGCGACGGGCATGTAGTAACTGTAAGGGTACAAGTACCGGTAGTCGGAACGTCCTGTCTAGGTTGGCATTCGTATAAATCCAATATAACGGACCAGTTTGCCTACCTGGGGACTAACGATGAGAGTACGAAGGACCTATTAGGCCAAAGCATGCCACACCAAACGTCGTTCGAACTAACCCCACTTTGAGGTGTCACCGTGTCCACACCTGGATACATTCCGAATATCATACGTTACATACATATTTCTCGATTTTCTCCGGGTTTTAGTGTATGTAACCAGGCTAACACATGCGAACCATATGAAAAACCCTGTAATCATGGGGGCCCACATGATTACGAATGTGAAGTATGGCGGCATGCAAGGCCCAATTACGAACAAAGCCCAAGACATCTATGGATGTAGTAGATTTATTATTTTATATTTATTTTTTATGAATGTTCATTCCTAAATACGACACATGATCCCTAAAACATCCAACTCATACTCTTGATATGTATTCCTTGTAGATGTCTTCTAATTCCGCTCGTAGGAAGATGAGAGCAGGAAAAGCCCGCGAGCTCATGGCTGCCCAAATCGCTCAACAAATGGCTGCCGTAATACCCAACATTGTAGTTCAAGTCCAACAAGCCCTTACCGCTAATCCCGTCAATCAAGAAGATCAAAACATTGTCAATCCTCCCCCAAAAACCACTAAATGCACCTTCAAGCATTTCAAATCCTGCGACCCTCCAAAATAAGAAGGGACTGAAGGTGTCACCGCACTCCTCCATTGGTTTGAAGAAATGGAAAACACTTTTCTAAATTGCGATTGCCCCGATGATCGCAAAGTGCGATATGCTACTGGTCGTTTACTTGGAATAGCACTTACATGGTGGAAGACAGAGAAGGCCAAACGAGGTGTTGAAGATGCTATGACTTTGACTTGGGAAGAGTTGAAGAAAATCATGACAAGACGGTTTTGCCCAAGAAGCGAAATCAAGAAATTGGAGGATGAGTTCTATTCTTTGAAACAAAAGGAAGGCGACCACATCACATACAACAAGAGATTCCTCGAGTTAAATCAAATGGTTCCCAACTTGTTCACTCCTCTTTACCGTTTGATCGAGCACTACATTCGAGGTCTTCCTTCAAAAATTCAAGACTCTGTAATAAGTACCACACCTGCAACTTTGGAAGCAGCAATGGGGTTAGCTACAGAGCTCACTGAGAACCGCATACGGAATAAGGACTTCAAGGAGGAGAAGAAGAAGGATAAAGCATCAACTGAAACCTCAAACTCCACCCAAACCGAATCCCCTTCTCAACCCATTTCTAAGAGAAAACGAGATGGGCAACTTTTCGCTGTCACCCAACGCAATCAACCAGCCTCACAAGCCGTACCCCTCCAAGCTATCCCAATCACTCAAGTAGCACCCAACTCAACTTACCCAAATAAGAAACCTTACCTTGGACCTCACCCTCAATGTAACACCTGTTTTTATCACCATCCATCTACCTTACCTTGTCGACTATGTGCGAATTGTGGACGAGATGGTCATTTGAGCAAGGCTTGCCGCACCTCTCAAAACCAAATCTCACCCCCTACTCAAAACATGATCCAAACATATCAACAACCCCAATACCCCATGTTTCCTTATGTTCGAGCTTGTTTTAATTGTGGCGACCCTACCTATTTTAGAAACACGTGCCCTAGATTGGTTAACATCATAAACGCCCAAGCTCAAGCAAACCCAGTTAACCAATCAAATCAAGAAAACCCAACCATTAGGCCACCAGCAAGAGGAAGAGTTTTCAACATCAACTCTAATCCTATTGAAGATAATGACGGCCCAAATGAACCACCCAACCAGTCTTCTTCACCAAAAATCAAATTCAACTCCAACCGCTTAGTTTTTATGTTTTTCCTTTATGTTATCTCAATTTTCACGTATCTCAATTATAAATTTGAAATTTATCCAAGAATCTTAATGCGAATTACTATTTCAGTTTTGTTTTATACTCGTTGATTTAATATTCATATCATCATACTTCACGACATATCTCAGTCTCATCATTTAAAGAAGTTGGGTTGGGTCTCACTTCTACATAGACTAACCTCTCCATCATAACAAACGAGAGAGGTACTGTCATCATTCAAACATGTATACTATCAGAATTAAGACTCAAGCTTTGGTTGATTGTGTTTGTTTATGTTTTAGAGTCACATAGAACTAATCATAACTTACGGATAAAGCCAATGAAAATTTGACAAGAATATGGTGGATACGCCGCTGGTACTTCCTATATATAAGTATTCTTGCCAAAGGATCAGAGGCATTGTCAGGCGGTTATGAGAAGTTCCATGTAGGATTTAGTAATGTCTTGGTTGAAGTTTGTTCTATACCCACTGATTTAGCATTCATATCATCATTCATCTCAACGTATTTCAATCTCATCATTCAAAGAAGTTGGGCTGTGTCTCACTTCTACATAGACTAACCTCTTCATTATAACAAACGAGAGAGTTACTGTCATCATTCAAACATGTATACTATCAGAATTAAGACTCAAGCTTTGGTTGATTGTGTTTGTTTATGTTTTAGAGTCACATAGAACTAATCATAACTTACGGATAAAGCCAATGAAAATTTGACAAGAATATGGTGGATACGCCGCTGGTACTTCCTATATATAAGTATTCTTGCCAAAGGATCAGAGGCATTGTCAGGCGATTATGAGAAGTTCCATGTAGGTGTTAGTAGTAGAAGTTTTGTTTTAGGATATAACCTTATCTTTCCAAACGTATCAAAACTCTTATGCATAAAATCATACTTAGTCAATCAACTCTGTTTCTAAATATTCTTTATCGTAGGCAACAAAAAGCGATTCCTGTAGCAGGGTACTCAACCCTTACAAGGAACGTTACCGCCTCAAACAAAATTTAAACTCTTACTGTCACACCCCGACCCGCAGCGGAAAAGGTGATCGGGGCATGATTGGGTTATCATCAAAGCTCATGACATTTATTAAGCGTTTCATATTCATTAATACAAATTAAATGGAAATTTACAATAAATGTTACAACATGATCTAACTAACAATCTAAACTTCTTTGTTCTCTTCTAAGGCATATCCTATGTTTTCCTTGCTTCAACCTGTTCACCTGTATCATGTGTAAAAGGGTTTTTGGATCAACATAATGTTGGCGAGTGAATCCTATGAAAAACATTTGAACAAATTTATTTACATTGATTATGAAATATGTGCACAACCAAACATGAGTAAAAATAGATGTAACTTAATCAACAATCATAAGATATTGGATGAAACACTCATGAATAATAATGGAACAATTAGAGGCACGCGATGCTCAACTCGTCTCTCACGAGGAACTGAGGGGCCTAATGAATGAATTGTATAACCATGATAATATGAATGACACAACTACAAACAATACAAACTCAATGATATACACATAAACAATAATGAATTTGATTTGTAGCACGCGTTATTCAACTCGTCTTCCACGAGGAACTAATGGGCTTAATGTATGAGTTTCATATAATATGACAAAAGGAAATAAGTAAATCACAACAATAAAAACAATCTAAGTTTAGGTCATGATGTGGTATGGCACAAGTTTAAATAAATAAATTAATTATTTTCATAACACATGACACACCCCAAAACGTGTAATTTAAAAGGGGAAGTTGTAAGATTCACTCACAGTGGGTGCGTTCGGTTGATGATGTTGAATGCACGCGAAGTGGTTTTAACCACGAGTGAGTTTAACCTAGAATAATCGCATTATGGTTTGGTAAGTAAACGGATTTTATTAATCTATTTTAGTAGGATTGTTGGGTGTATTTTTGTGAGTTTGAGGCTATTTTCTAACCTTAAAAATGTTATTTTTAAGTATTTTTAATTGATTTTTAATTAAAATAATTAAATAAAAAATAATAAAAAAATTGATTTTTTTCTGACCGTTGACCGTTTGACTGACCGTTGACCTGACCGTTGACCGGTTCAATTCGGAATACAAGTGCGCTGAGTGAGGCTCGAACCCGAGACCTCCCGTACGCGTGCACGCAGCTCTACCAACTGAGCTACGTGTCTAACCCGTTATATATCTGATTTTAATTATATATATATATTAATTAGTTTAAACCGAAAATCATTTTATTTTAAAAACAGTTTAAATCAATTCGGCGGTGCGCTCCACAGGTCTCGAACCCGGGACCTGTGGTTTAATCTAACACACAGTCCACCGCTGGACTGTGTGTTTAACATGTTATATAATTCGATTTTTATTATACTTAAATACAAATTAGATATTTCCTTTTCTGCCTTATTTAAAAAGAAGAGATAATTGTCCGAGTCGGTGCAGAAGACCGGACTCGAACTCGTGACCAGTGATATAAACAAACACACAGTCCACCGCTGGACTGTGTGTCTAACTTGGTTATTATTCCGATTATTAATATACTTAACATATAACTGCGGCGACCCGGTTCGGTTTAAAAAAAATGATTTTTATTAAGTCAGCGTGTGAAACGGGATTCGAACTCGAGACCTTTGAATGTTTAACGTGCACACAGTCCACCGCTGGACTGTGTGTCTAACCCGATTAATTTCTTGATTTATTTTATACTTATATGTTACGGAAATACATCGTCTTCTTCATCAAGATAGAACCAGAGTTCGGAAATCGACTGGTTCAAAGTTTTTATCGGTTTATTAGTGTTTTTCAGTTCATTACGGTGGGATAAATGTGAAAAGGAAAAGAAATTGGGCGGAGAAGTATACCGACTGAACTCTCTGTTTTCCGGCAGAAACTCCGGTGGCAGCAATCAACTCCGGCGACGTGTTCCTTGTAGCAGCGAGTCTCCAGGAAGCTTACAAAGGGTGTGGGTATCTCCGGTATAAGCTCAGAGGCTCAGTGAGGCTCAGGGATGGAGAAACCGGTTTTCCGGCGATGAGCAGGGAAATTCCGGCGAGTGGAATTACGCCAAGAAAAGGTGTGTTTTTGAGCGAAAAGGTTTGCAGTCGGTTGTGGGTGAATTTATAATGCAGAACGTTGAAGCACCTGGTCTGATTTCCGAGTGTAATCATAAATCATAAAACTCCGGCGGTTATGGTTTGGTCGCGAACTTCAAACATCGGTTATAACCGATGTCTGGTTATGGTTTACGTTATAACGTAAATTGTAGTTAAGACTCGCGAGATTTCCGGGATTCCGACGACTGAACTGTTTGGGCGCCGGTTTTGAATTCGTAACGTCCCTTTATGAATTAAATGATTCTATTATTTATCAAACAGAACAAGTGGCGCAGTGGTTTGTGTGATGTGCGATAAGGCTTGAACCGATTCGGTACAGACCCGGGTTCGAAACCCGGCAGAGGTATTATATTTTTATTTTGCGATTTTTGACAGTTTTTCAAAAACTAATTATATATTCTTGTATAATAATTGATTACGTATCGTTTAAAATTATTTTGGGCATTTAATTCGCAACGAAAATTTTGACTGACTGTTCGGTTGATAAACGGAGCGGGTTTGGTAAATCCGTTTTTGACGGATGTTACAGTATCCCCTGCTTTTTAGAAATTTCGTCCCGAAATTTAAATAATGACATATTTTGACTAAAAGGATGGTGATGTTTTGTTTGACAGATGTATGCTCAGAAAAATGGGGGTTTAAGTTTTGTTCGAGGCGGTAACGTTCCTTGTAAGGGTTAAGTACCCTATTCAGGAATCGCTTTTTGTTGCCTACTGTATAAGTATTGATAAGCAGAAATGATTTGCTAAAAATGATATCATGCATAAGAATTTAGATACGTTTGGGAAAGTATGGTTATATCCTAAGGCAAAACTTCTAACACTACAACCTATATGGAACATAAATAAAAACACAACAACTGATATTTGAACATAAGTAAACACAACAGCTAATATTCGAACATGAATAAACACATCAGCAAATATTTGAACATGAATAAACACATCAGCAAATATTTGAACATGAATAAACACAACAGCAAATATTTGAATCCACATTCTGATAGCATATATGTTTGAATGATGGAAGTTCCTCTCTCGTTTGTTATGATGGAGAGGTTAGTTTATGTAGAAATGGATCACAATCCAATCTCTTTAAATATCATGATGATATAAATGTAACACAAATTCCAACCAAGGCAATACTAAATCCTACATGGAACTTCTCATAACCGCCTGATAATGCCTCTGATCCTTTGGCAAGAATACTTATATATAGGAAGTACCAGCGGCGTATCCACCATATTCTTGCCAAATTTTCATTAGTTTTATCCACAAGTTATGATTGGTTACCAAGAAACTAATAAATCCTACATAGAACTTCTCATAACCGTCCGATAATGCCTCTGATCCTTTGACAAGAATACTTATATATAGGAAGTACCAGCGGCGTATCCACCATATTCTTGTCAAATTTTCATTGGTTTTATCATTGAATTATGATTAGTCCTATAATTCTACAACCAATACAACAAACATAAAATACTGAAATGAAATATATCTGTGCGATCAAGGCTCAATCGAACGGAGCCGATCGTATTGCATGTACTGAAAATGAAATGGATGTGCGCTCAAGGCTCAATCAAACGGAGCCGAACGTATTGAATGTACTGAAATTGAAATTGTGTGCTCAAGGCTCAATCAAACGGAGCCGAGCGTATTGCATGTACTGAAAATGAATAACTTAACCACACAAACAGCCTATGCATGGAACCTCTCATAACCGCCTGATAATGCCTCCGATCATTTGACAAGAATACTTATATATAGGAAGTACCATCGGCGTATCCACCATATCCTTGTCAAATTTTCATTGACTTTATCCGCAAGTTATGGTTAGTTCGATGCGACTCTACTACAAACACCACAACCACAAGATACTGATAATGAAATTGTCTGTGCGCTCAAGGCTCAATCAAACGGAGCCGAACGTATTGAATGAAATTGTATGTGCGCTCAAGGCTCAATCAAACGGAGCCGAACGTTGAATGTACTGAAATTGAACAACTTAATCTAAACAATCATCACACAATCATCCTATGCATGGAACCTCTCATAACCGCCTGATAATGCCTCCGATCATTTGACAAGAATACTTATATATAGGAAGTACCATCGGCGTATCCACCATATCCTTGTCAAATTTTCATTGACTTTATCCGCAAATTATGGTTGGTTCGATGCGACTCTACTACAAACACCACAACCACAAGATACTGATAATGAAATTGTCTGTGCGCTCAAGGCTCAATCAAACGGAGCCGAATGTATTGCATGAACTGGAAATGTAAATTGAAATGTGCGCTCAAGGCTCAATTAAACGGAGCCGAACGTATTGCATGTATTGAAATGTAAAATGAAATAACCGATCAAGGCTCAAACAAACGGAGCCGATCGTGCGGGCACGCCCTGATCAACCGCATAATAAAATGGGGATCAAACTCAACCTCGATGGATGGGGAGCTGCGGCCTCGGCAAAAGCATATACTGAAAACAATATATAATATATAATATACCATAATTACTCTAACAGTCTACACATGTGATAAAGAAAAACATAAAACTAAACAATAGGAGTTGAATCTGGATCTTCGGCGAAGAGGACTAGCTGAGTATCTTCGTTTGGGCCGTCATTATCTTCGACAGGATTGGCGTTGATATTGAAGACTCTTCCTCTTGCTGGTGGCATAGTGGTTGGGTTTTCTTGGTTTACTTGGTTAACTGGGTTTGATTGGGCTTGAGTGTTGATAACGTTAACCAATTGAGGGCATGTGTTTCTAAAGTGGGTAGGGTCGCCACAATTGAAACAAGCTCGAGCGTATGGGAACATGGGGTATTGGGGTTGGTGATAAGTTTGGGCCATGTTTTGAGTAGGGGAAAAGGTTTGGTTTTGAAAGGTGCGACAAACATTGCTCAAATGACCATAGCGTCCACAAGTTGCACATAGACGGCAAGGTAGGGTATGGGGATGGTGATAAAAACAGTTGTTGCATCGAGGGTGAGGTCCAAGATATGGTTTCTTATCTGGGTAAGCTGAGTTGGGTGCCACTTGGGTGATTGGGATAGCTCGGATGGGTATGGCGTGTAAAACTGGTTGATTTCGTTGAGTAGCAGCGAAAAGTGGCCCGACTCTTCTTCTCTTAGGATTGGGTTGAGAAGGGGATTCGGTTTGAGTGGGGTCGGAAGTTTCAGTCGGTTCTTTATCCTTCTTCTTCTCCTCCTTGAAGTCTTCGTTTCGGATTCGGTTCTCTGTGAGCTCTGTTGCTAGCTCCATCGCCGCTTCTAAAGTTGCAGGCTTGATACTTATAATAGGGTCTTGAATCTTTGACGGAAGACCACGAATGTAGTGCTCGATCAAACGGTAGAGGGGAGTGAACATGTTGGGAACCATTTGATGTAACTCGAGGAATCTTTTGTTGTAGGTGATGTGGTCTCCTTCCACTTGCTTCAATGAGTAAAATTCATCCTCTAACTTCTTGATTTCGCTCCTTGGGCAAAATCGTCTGGTCATGATTTCCTTCAATTCGTTCCAAGTTAAGGACATAGCATCTTCCACACCTCGTTTTGCCTTCTCTGTGTTCCACCAAGTAAGTGCTACCCCATATAATCGACCGGTAGCATATCGCACTTTGCGATCGTCAGGGCAATCGCAATTTAGAAATGTGTTCTCCATTTCTTCAAACCAATGGAGGAGAGCGGTGACGCCTTCAGTCCCTTTGTATTTCGGAGGGTCGCATGATTTGAAGTGCTTGTAGGTGCATTTAGTGGTATTTGGGGAAGAGTTGAAAATGTTTTGGTTTGCTTGATTGACAGGATTAACGGTAAGTGCTTGCTGAACTTGGATTACAATATTGGGTATTACGGCTGCCATTTGTTGAGCGATTAAGGCAGCCATGCGTTCGCGGGCTTTTCTTGCTCTCGTCTTCCTACGGGCGAGGTTAGAAGACATCTACAAGGAATACATGACAAGAGTATGAGTTGGATGCTTTTGGGTTCATGGGTCGCATTAGGAATGAACATTCATAAAATAATTATAGATAAATAAATTACTACATCCATTGGATGTCTTGGGTTTTGCTCGCTGTTAGGCCCTTCATGCCGCCATACTTTACCTGTGTAATCATGTGGGCCCCCATGAATACCGGTTTTTCATATGGTTCACACGGTTTCTGCCAGGTTGCGTACACAAAAACCCGGAGAAAATCGAGAAATATGTATACAACGTGTGATATTCGGAATGTGTCCAGGTGTAGACACGGTGACAACTCAAAGTAGGGTTAGTTCGAACGACGTTTGTGTGGCATGCTTTGGCCTAATAGGTCCTTCGTACTCTCATCGTTGGTCCCCAGGTAGGCAAACTGGTCCGTTATATTGGATTTATACGAATGCCAGCCTAGACAGGACGTTCCGACTACCGGTACTTGTACCCTTCCAGTTACTACATGCCCGTCGCAGAACTTACTTTGATGAGATTTGAAAATTGCACAAAATCTTTGGATAATGAGAATATGAAAATAAATTGAATACATGAACATCGATATATGTATAATGAATATGTATATATGTATGATGAATATGTATATAAGCATGTATGTTTGACTGAAATGTAAACAAATATGAAACAAATAAATATCACAAGTTTGTATGTAACCACCTAATCAATTAAAATTTAGGCAGACTATAGTATAGGCTCTAAGGGTCTAATAACCTATCCTATATCCCTATAGTCATGGCTCTGATACCAATCTGTCACACCCCGACTCGCAGCGGAAAAGGTGATCGGGGCATGATTGGGTTATCATCAAAGCTCATGACATTTATTAAGCGTTTCATATTCATTAATACAAATTAAATGGAAATTTACAATAAATGTTACAACATGATCTAACTAACAATCTAAACTTCTTTGTTCTCTTCTAAGGCATATCCTATGTTTTCCTTGCTTCAACCTGTTCACCTGTATCATGTGTAAAAGGGTTTTTGGATCAACATAATGTTGGCGAGTGAATCCTATGAAAAACATTTGAACAAATTTATTTACATTGATTATGAAATATGTGCACAACCAAACATGAGTAAAAATAGATGTAACTTAATCAACAATCATAAGATATTGGATGAAACACTCATGAATAATAATGGAACAATTAGAGGCACGCGATGCTCAACTCGTCTCTCACGAGGAACTGAGGGGCCTAATGAATGAATTGTATAACCATGATAATATGAATGACACAACTACAAACAATACAAACTCAATGATATACACATAAACAATAATGAATTTGATTTGTAGCACGCGTTGTTCAACTCGTCTTCCACGAGGAACTAATGGGCTTAATGTATGAGTTTCATATAATATGACAAAAGGAAATAAGTAAATCACAACAATAAAAACAATCTAAGTTTAGGTCATGATGTGGTATGGCACAAGTTTAAATAAATAAATTAATTATTTTCATAACACATGACACACCCCAAAACGTGTAATTTAAAAGGGGAAGTTGTAAGATTCACTCACAGTGGGTGCGTTCGGTTGATGATGTTGAATGCACGCGAAGTGGTTTTAACCACGAGTGAGTTTAACCTAGAATAATCGCATTATGGTTTGGTAAGTAAACGGATTTTATTAATCTATTTTAGTAGGATTGTTGGGTGTATTTTTGTGAGTTTGAGGCTATTTTCTAACCTTAAAAATGTTATTTTTAAGTATTTTTAATTGATTTTTAATTAAAATAATTAAATAAAAAATAATAAAAAAATTGATTTTTTTCTGACCGTTGACCGTTTGACTGACCGTTGACCTGACCGTTGACCGGTTCAATTCGGAATACAAGTGCGCTGAGTGAGGCTCGAACCCGAGACCTCCCGTACGCGTGCACGCAGCTCTACCAACTGAGCTACGTGTCATAACCCGTTATATATCTGATTTTAATTATATATATATATTAATTAGTTTAAACCGAAAATCATTTTATTTTAAAAACAGTTTAAATCAATTCGGCGGTGCGCTCCACAGGTCTCGAACCCGGGACCTGTGGTTTAATCTAACACACAGTCCACCGCTGGACTGTGTGTTTAACATGTTATATAATTCGATTTTTATTATACTTAAATACAAATTAGATATTTCCTTTTCTGCCTTATTTAAAAAGAAGAGATAATTGTCCGAGTCGGTGCAGAAGACCGGACTCGAACTCGTGACCAGTGATATAAACAAACACACAGTCCACCGCTGGACTGTGTGTCTAACTTGGTTATTATTCCGATTATTAATATACTTAACATATAACTGCGGCGACCCGGTTCGGTTTAAAAAAAATGATTTTTATTAAGTCAGCGTGTGAAACGGGATTCGAACTCGAGACCTTTGAATGTTTAACGTGCACACAGTCCACCGCTGGACTGTGTGTCTAACCCGATTAATTTCTTGATTTATTTTATACTTATATGTTACGGAAATACATCGTCTTCTTCATCAAGATAGAACCAGAGTTCGGAAATCGACTGGTTCAAAGTTTTTATCGGTTTATTAGTGTTTTTCAGTTCATTACGGTGGGATAAATGTGAAAAGGAAAAGAAATTGGGCGGAGAAGTATACCGACTGAACTCTCTGTTTTCCGGCAGAAACTCCGGTGGCAGCAATCAACTCCGGCGACGTGTTCCTTGTAGCAGCGAGTCTCCAGGAAGCTTACAAAGGGTGTGGGTATCTCCGGTATAAGCTCAGAGGCTCAGTGAGGCTCAGGGATGGAGAAACCGGTTTTCCGGCGATGAGCAGGGAAATTCCGGCGAGTGGAATTACGCCAAGAAAAGGTGTGTTTTTGAGCGAAAAGGTTTGCAGTCGGTTGTGGGTGAATTTATAATGCAGAACGTTGAAGCACCTGGTCTGATTTCCGAGTGTAATCATAAATCATAAAACTCCGGCGGTTATGGTTTGGTCGCGAACTTCAAACATCGGTTATAACCGATGTCTGGTTATGGTTTACGTTATAACGTAAATTGTAGTTAAGACTCGCGAGATTTCCGGGATTCCGACGACTGAACTGTTTGGGCGCCGGTTTTGAATTCGTAACGTCCCTTTATGAATTAAATGATTCTATTATTTATCAAACAGAACAAGTGGCGCAGTGGTTTGTGTGATGTGCGATAAGGCTTGAACCGATTCGGTACAGACCCGGGTTCGAAACCCGGCAGAGGTATTATATTTTTATTTTGCGATTTTTGACAGTTTTTCAAAAACTAATTATATATTCTTGTATAATAATTGATTACGTATCGTTTAAAATTATTTTGGGCATTTAATTCGCAACGAAAATTTTGACTGACTGTTCGGTTGATAAACGGAGCGGGTTTGGTAAATCCGTTTTTGACGGATGTTACAGTATCCCTGCTTTTTAGAAATTTCGTCCCGAAA
Organism: Scalesia atractyloides; assembly: GCA_947069175.1. Taxonomy (NCBI): domain Eukaryota; kingdom Viridiplantae; phylum Streptophyta; class Magnoliopsida; order Asterales; family Asteraceae; genus Scalesia; species Scalesia atractyloides. The sequence continues at coordinate 4,573,384 of CAMTDV010000006.1, read as the reverse complement.
TTTAAATAATGACATATTTTGACTAAAAGGATGGTGATGTTTTGTTTGACAGATGTATGCTCAGAAAAATGGGGGTTTAAGTTTTGTTCGAGGCGGTAACGTTCCTTGTAAGGGTTAAGTACCCTATTCAGGAATCGCTTTTTGTTGCCTACTGTATAAGTATTGATAAGCAGAAATGATTTGCTAAAAATGATATCATGCATAAGAATTTAGATACGTTTGGGAAAGTATGGTTATATCCTAAGGCAAAACTTCTAACACTACAACCTATATGGAACATAAATAAAAACACAACAACTGATATTTGAACATAAGTAAACACAACAGCTAATATTCGAACATGAATAAACACATCAGCAAATATTTGAACATGAATAAACACATCAGCAAATATTTGAACATGAATAAACACAACAGCAAATATTTGAATCCACATTCTGATAGCATATATGTTTGAATGATGGAAGTTCCTCTCTCGTTTGTTATGATGGAGAGGTTAGTTTATGTAGAAATGGATCACAATCCAATCTCTTTAAATATCATGATGATATAAATGTAACACAAATTCCAACCAAGGCAATACTAAATCCTACATGGAACTTCTCATAACCGCCTGATAATGCCTCTGATCCTTTGGCAAGAATACTTATATATAGGAAGTACCAGCGGCGTATCCACCATATTCTTGCCAAATTTTCATTAGTTTTATCCACAAGTTATGATTGGTTACCAAGAAACTAATAAATCCTACATAGAACTTCTCATAACCGTCCGATAATGCCTCTGATCCTTTGACAAGAATACTTATATATAGGAAGTACCAGCGGCGTATCCACCATATTCTTGTCAAATTTTCATTGGTTTTATCATTGAATTATGATTAGTCCTATAATTCTACAACCAATACAACAAACATAAAATACTGAAATGAAATATATCTGTGCGATCAAGGCTCAATCGAACGGAGCCGATCGTATTGCATGTACTGAAAATGAAATGGATGTGCGCTCAAGGCTCAATCAAACGGAGCCGAACGTATTGAATGTACTGAAATTGAAATTGTGTGCTCAAGGCTCAATCAAACGGAGCCGAGCGTATTGCATGTACTGAAAATGAATAACTTAACCACACAAACAGCCTATGCATGGAACCTCTCATAACCGCCTGATAATGCCTCCGATCATTTGACAAGAATACTTATATATAGGAAGTACCATCGGCGTATCCACCATATCCTTGTCAAATTTTCATTGACTTTATCCGCAAGTTATGGTTAGTTCGATGCGACTCTACTACAAACACCACAACCACAAGATACTGATAATGAAATTGTCTGTGCGCTCAAGGCTCAATCAAACGGAGCCGAACGTATTGAATGAAATTGTATGTGCGCTCAAGGCTCAATCAAACGGAGCCGAACGTTGAATGTACTGAAATTGAACAACTTAATCTAAACAATCATCACACAATCATCCTATGCATGGAACCTCTCATAACCGCCTGATAATGCCTCCGATCATTTGACAAGAATACTTATATATAGGAAGTACCATCGGCGTATCCACCATATCCTTGTCAAATTTTCATTGACTTTATCCGCAAATTATGGTTGGTTCGATGCGACTCTACTACAAACACCACAACCACAAGATACTGATAATGAAATTGTCTGTGCGCTCAAGGCTCAATCAAACGGAGCCGAATGTATTGCATGAACTGGAAATGTAAATTGAAATGTGCGCTCAAGGCTCAATTAAACGGAGCCGAACGTATTGCATGTATTGAAATGTAAAATGAAATAACCGATCAAGGCTCAAACAAACGGAGCCGATCGTGCGGGCACGCCCTGATCAACCGCATAATAAAATGGGGATCAAACTCAACCTCGATGGATGGGGAGCTGCGGCCTCGGCAAAAGCATATACTGAAAACAATATATAATATATAATATACCATAATTACTCTAACAGTCTACACATGTGATAAAGAAAAACATAAAACTAAACAATAGGAGTTGAATCTGGATCTTCGGTGAAGAGGACTAGCTGAGTATCTTCGTTTGGGCCGTCATTATCTTCGACAGGATTGGCGTTGATATTGAAGACTCTTCCTCTTGCTGGTGGCATAGTGGTTGGGTTTTCTTGGTTTACTTGGTTAACTGGGTTTGATTGGGCTTGAGTGTTGATAACGTTAACCAATTGAGGGCATGTGTTTCTAAAGTGGGTAGGGTCGCCACAATTGAAACAAGCTCGAGCGTATGGGAACATGGGGTATTGGGGTTGGTGATAAGTTTGGGCCATGTTTTGAGTAGGGGAAAAGGTTTGGTTTTGAAAGGTGCGACAAACATTGCTCAAATGACCATAGCGTCCACAAGTTGCACATAGACGGCAAGGTAGGGTATGGGGATGGTGATAAAAACAGTTGTTGCATCGAGGGTGAGGTCCAAGATATGGTTTCTTATCTGGGTAAGCTGAGTTGGGTGCCACTTGGGTGATTGGGATAGCTCGGATGGGTATGGCGTGTAAAACTGGTTGATTTCGTTGAGTAGCAGCGAAAAGTGGCCCGACTCTTCTTCTCTTAGGATTGGGTTGAGAAGGGGATTCGGTTTGAGTGGGGTCGGAAGTTTCAGTCGGTTCTTTATCCTTCTTCTTCTCCTCCTTGAAGTCTTCGTTTCGGATTCGGTTCTCTGTGAGCTCTGTTGCTAGCTCCATCGCCGCTTCTAAAGTTGCAGGCTTGATACTTATAATAGGGTCTTGAATCTTTGACGGAAGACCACGAATGTAGTGCTCGATCAAACGGTAGAGGGGAGTGAACATGTTGGGAACCATTTGATGTAACTCGAGGAATCTTTTGTTGTAGGTGATGTGGTCTCCTTCCACTTGCTTCAATGAGTAAAATTCATCCTCTAACTTCTTGATTTCGCTCCTTGGGCAAAATCGTCTGGTCATGATTTCCTTCAATTCGTTCCAAGTTAAGGACATAGCATCTTCCACACCTCGTTTTGCCTTCTCTGTGTTCCACCAAGTAAGTGCTACCCCATATAATCGACCGGTAGCATATCGCACTTTGCGATCGTCAGGGCAATCGCAATTTAGAAATGTGTTCTCCATTTCTTCAAACCAATGGAGGAGAGCGGTGACGCCTTCAGTCCCTTTGTATTTCGGAGGGTCGCATGATTTGAAGTGCTTGTAGGTGCATTTAGTGGTATTTGGGGAAGAGTTGAAAATGTTTTGGTTTGCTTGATTGACAGGATTAACGGTAAGTGCTTGCTGAACTTGGATTACAATATTGGGTATTACGGCTGCCATTTGTTGAGCGATTAAGGCAGCCATGCGTTCGCGGGCTTTTCTTGCTCTCGTCTTCCTACGGGCGAGGTTAGAAGACATCTACAAGGAATACATGACAAGAGTATGAGTTGGATGCTTTTGGGTTCATGGGTCGCATTAGGAATGAACATTCATAAAATAATTATAGATAAATAAATTACTACATCCATTGGATGTCTTGGGTTTTGCTCGCTGTTAGGCCCTTCATGCCGCCATACTTTACCTGTGTAATCATGTGGGCCCCCATGAATACCGGTTTTTCATATGGTTCACACGGTTTCTGCCAGGTTGCGTACACAAAAACCCGGAGAAAATCGAGAAATATGTATACAACGTGTGATATTCGGAATGTGTCCAGGTGTAGACACGGTGACAACTCAAAGTAGGGTTAGTTCGAACGACGTTTGGTGTGGCATGCTTTGGCCTAATAGGTCCTTCGTACTCTCATCGTTGGTCCCCAGGTAGGCAAACTGGTCCGTTATATTGGATTTATACGAATGCCAGCCTAGACAGGACGTTCCGACTACCGGTACTTGTACCCTTCCAGTTACTACATGCCCGTCGCAGAACTTACTTTGATGAGATTTGAAAATTGCACAAAATCTTTGGATAATGAGAATATGAAAATAAATTGAATACATGAACATCGATATATGTATAATGAATATGTATATATGTATGATGAATATGTATATAAGCATGTATGTTTGACTGAAATGTAAACAAATATGAAACAAATAAATATCACAAGTTTGTATGTAACCACCTAATCAATTAAAATTTAGGCAGACTATAGTATAGGCTCTAAGGGTCTAATAACCTATCCTATATCCCTATAGTCATGGCTCTGATACCAATCTGTCACACCCCGACTCGCAGCGGAAAAGGTGATCGGGGCATGATTGGGTTATCATCAAAGCTCATGACATTTATTAAGCGTTTCATATTCATTAATACAAATTAAATGGAAATTTACAATAAATGTTACAACATGATCTAACTAACAATCTAAACTTCTTTGTTCTCTTCTAAGGCATATCCTATGTTTTCCTTGCTTCAACCTGTTCACCTGTATCATGTGTAAAAGGGTTTTTGGATCAACATAATGTTGGCGAGTGAATCCTATGAAAAACATTTGAACAAATTTATTTACATTGATTATGAAATATGTGCACAACCAAACATGAGTAAAAATAGATGTAACTTAATCAACAATCATAAGATATTGGATGAAACACTCATGAATAATAATGGAACAATTAGAGGCACGCGATGCTCAACTCGTCTCTCACGAGGAACTGAGGGGCCTAATGAATGAATTGTATAACCATGATAATATGAATGACACAACTACAAACAATACAAACTCAATGATATACACATAAACAATAATGAATTTGATTTGTAGCACGCGTTGTTCAACTCGTCTTCCACGAGGAACTAATGGGCTTAATGTATGAGTTTCATATAATATGACAAAAGGAAATAAGTAAATCACAACAATAAAAACAATCTAAGTTTAGGTCATGATGTGGTATGGCACAAGTTTAAATAAATAAATTAATTATTTTCATAACACATGACACACCCCAAAACGTGTAATTTAAAAGGGGAAGTTGTAAGATTCACTCACAGTGGGTGCGTTCGGTTGATGATGTTGAATGCACGCGAAGTGGTTTTAACCACGAGTGAGTTTAACCTAGAATAATCGCATTATGGTTTGGTAAGTAAACGGATTTTATTAATCTATTTTAGTAGGATTGTTGGGTGTATTTTTGTGAGTTTGAGGCTATTTTCTAACCTTAAAAATGTTATTTTTAAGTATTTTTAATTGATTTTTAATTAAAATAATTAAATAAAAAATAATAAAAAAATTGATTTTTTTCTGACCGTTGACCGTTTGACTGACCGTTGACCTGACCGTTGACCGGTTCAATTCGGAATACAAGTGCGCTGAGTGAGGCTCGAACCCGAGACCTCCCGTACGCGTGCACGCAGCTCTACCAACTGAGCTACGTGTCTAACCCGTTATATATCTGATTTTAATTATATATATATATATTAATTAGTTTAAACCGAAAATCATTTTATTTTAAAAACAGTTTAAATCAATTCGGCGGTGCGCTCCACAGGTCTCGAACCCGGGACCTGTGGTTTAATCTAACACACAGTCCACCGCTGGACTGTGTGTTTAACATGTTATATAATTCGATTTTTATTATACTTAAATACAAATTAGATATTTCCTTTTCTGCCTTATTTAAAAAGAAGAGATAATTGTCCGAGTCGGTGCAGAAGACCGGACTCGAACTCGTGACCAGTGATATAAACAAACACACAGTCCACCGCTGGACTGTGTGTCTAACTTGGTTATTATTCCGATTATTAATATACTTAACATATAACTGTGGCGACCCGGTTCGGTTTAAAAAAATGATTTTTATTAAGGCAGCGTGTGAAACGGGATTCGAACTCGAGACCTTTGAATGTTTAACGTGCACACAGTCCACCGCTGGACTGTGTGTCTAACCCGATTAATTTCTTGATTTATTTTATACTTATATGTTACGGAAATACATCGTCTTCTTCATCAAGATAGAACCAGAGTTCGGAAATCGACTGGTTCAAAGTTTTTATCGGTTTATTAGTGTTTTTCAGTTCATTACGGTGGGATAAATGTGAAAAGGAAAAGAAATTGGGCGGAGAAGTATACCGACTGAACTCTCTGTTTTCCGGCAGAAACTCCGGTGGCAGCAATCAACTCCGGCGACGTGTTCCTTGTAGCAGCGAGTCTCCAGGAAGCTTACAAAGGGTGTGGGTATCTCCGGTATAAGCTCAGAGGCTCAGTGAGGCTCAGGGATGGAGAAACCGGTTTTCCGGCGATGAGCAGGGAAATTCCGGCGAGTGGAATTACGCCAAGAAAAGGTGTGTTTTTGAGCGAAAAGGTTTGCAGTCGGTTGTGGGTGAATTTATAATGCAGAACGTTGAAGCACCTGGTCTGATTTCCGAGTGTAATCATAAATCATAAAACTCCGGCGGTTATGGTTTGGTCGCGAACTTCAAACATCGGTTATAACCGATGTCTGGTTATGGTTTACGTTATAACGTAAATTGTAGTTAAGACTCGCGAGATTTCCGGGATTCCGACGACTGAACTGTTTGGGCGCCGGTTTTGAATTCGTAACGTCCCTTTATGAATTAAATGATTCTATTATTTATCAAACAGAACAAGTGGCGCAGTGGTTTGTGTGATGTGCGATAAGGCTTGAACCGATTCGTTACAGACCCGGGTTCGAAACCCGGCAGAGGTATTATATTTTTATTTTGCGATTTTTGACAGTTTTTCAAAAACTAATTATATATTCTTGTATAATAATTGATTACGTATCGTTTAAAATTATTTTGGGCATTTAATTCGCAACGAAAATTTTGACTGACTGTTCGGTTGATAAACGGAGCGGGTTTGGTAAATCCGTTTTTGACGGATGTTACACTTACTCCCTTCTAAGTATGTAACTGTCAAATTAAAACACCATCCTTTTGAGACAAACATGCCACTACTTAAATTTCGGGACGAAATTTCTAAGAGTAGGGGAAACTGTAACATCCGTAAAAAACCGGGTTAACCAAACCCGCTTCGTTTATTAACCGAACATCCAGTTAAACTTTTCGTTGCGTATTTAATACTCAAATTAATTTTCTACGATACATAATTAATAAATATATTAGAATTTAAAATTTATAATTGAAAATTTATTAAAAATAATGAAATAAAAATAAATTGCTGATGCCGGGTTTCGAACCCGCGTCAGTCGGATGAAACTTCAAACACTTAACACACACACATTCCACCACTCCGCCACTTGTGTTATTTGTTGATTTATTGAAACAATTAATTCATATAACAAAACTCGATATCAAATTCAGTCAAACGCGCCCATTTCACAGTCGCCGGAAATCCCGACGACTTCGCCAATTATTGTCGGTTTCTTTTGACTTAACGTACGCATTAACGTCTACATCGGTTATAACCGATGTCCAGTTCCGCGACATCAGTCATAACCGCCGGAGAAAGGCTGACCAATGAATGGAGACTAGAAACAGACCCAATTCAACTTGATTCTTCCCTATAAATGCACACCCAAGCCTCTGGTAGTCTTTTCGCTCAAAATCGCACCAGTTCTCGAAGCAATTTCACTCGCCGGAACTTTTCTGCCATCACCGGAATTTCGCCGGAAAAACGAGACTCACCTCAAAACGGTAAATACCTCGACTCTTTCTGTTTCAATCCATTGTTAGACCATTACTAACATCAATCCATCACCCAGAATCAATCCCAGACGACGTTGCCGAATATTCTGTACTCGCCGGAAAATCGCTGGAATTTCCGAAATCACGCTGTTAATCGGTATGATCATCTAAACCTTCTGATAATCGTTGCTCAGTAGTTCAATTTCACATCTAATCAATCAAAACTATTAATTGATCCGAACAGACGGAGTTCACAAAACAGAGCCGACGAATCCTTGTCGGAGTTCTGAGAAAGACACTTGTTCGGTATATTCATTTCAAAAACTCTCTCTATTTCATCGCATTACAATCGCTTATAAAGTTCGTTAATTGAATTTAACAAGAAACTGTTGATTAACCGTTGTCTGTGTTTTGAACGAAGAAGATGAATTCGAACTAGTGTATAAGATTAATTAAAATCAGTATAATAAACGGGTTAGACACACAGTCCAGCGGTGGACTGTGTGCACACAATGAACACACGTCTCGAGTTCGATCCCTGACCCAACCTCACTCTCTTAAATAAAAATGCTCTTTTTAAAACCGAACCGGGATAACTCACAGAATGATGTTAAGTATAATAAAAACCAGAATATTAACCAGGTTAGACACACAGTCCAGCGGTGGACTGTGTGCAACACTAAACCACAGGTCCCGGGTTCGAGACCAGTTGACGGCACCGGTTCGATACAATTAAATCCTTTTTAAATAAATGATTTTCGGATTAAATTAAATAGTGTATAAATATAATTAAAAACAGAAATATTTCGGGTTAGACACGTAGCTCAGTTGGTAGAGCTGCGTTCACGCGTACGGGAGGTCACGGGTTCGAGTCTCACCCAGCGCATACTTATACACGACCGAACCGGTCAACGGTCAACAGTCATGGTCAACGGTCAACGGTCAAAGTCAAAAAGTCAACATTTTTTATATTTTTATTTATTTATTTAATTTAAAAATCAATTAAAAATACTTAAAACAATGTTTTTAAAGTTAGAAAATAGCCTTAAACTCACAAAAATATATCCAAAAATCCTATTAAAATTGTTAATAAAATCCACTTATTTACCTTACCTTTTCGTTATTAATTAGGTTAGTTATTCCTCGTCGATCAATCCTCTAAAACTCGTGCGCATTCAACATCATCAACCGAACGCACCCAATGTGAGTGAATTCTAACAAATTCCCCTTTTTATTCATGTTTTGGGGTGTATCATGTGTCGCTTAAACTAATTCGCTTATTCAAACTCGTGCTATACCATATTTTGATCTAAACTTAGAATGTAAATATTGTTTGTTGTTATGTATTACATATTGTCAAGTTGTATGCAAACTATTTGTTAGGCCCATCAGTTCCTCGTTGGAGACGAGTTGAACAACGCGTGCCTTAAAACTCATTCATTAGGCCCATCAGTTCGTAGAACAACGCGTGCCTCAAAACTCATTCATTAGGCCCATCAGTTCCTCGTGGGAGACGAGTTGAACAACGCGTGCCTCAAAACAATCAATTGTTGTATGTGTGTGCAATATTTATTATTATGTGTATTGTGAATAAATTTACATCTACATTTACTCATATGTGGTTATGCACTTTATTTTATAATCAATACAATAAACTCATTTAAATGTTTTTCATAGGATTCACTCGCCAACTTTTGTTGATCCAAAAACCATTTTTACACATGATACAGGTGGACAGGATGAAGCAAGGAAAACATAGGAAAAGTGCCTTAGAAGAAAAATAATGAAGGCTAGAAAGATGTATAGAACATGTTGTACTAGTATGATTTGATTGTATGATCTTCTTTAAAATTGTAATATTAAATATGAAACATTATAATAAATGTCATGAGCTTTGATGAAAACCCAATCATGCCCCGATCACCTTTTCCGCTGCGGGTCGGGGTGTGACAGGGAGAACTAAACAAGGAGAGAAGATATTACACAACATTGAAACTACACCTACTTTTTCATGTGAGAAAAACTTCTTGTATCTATTAATTATCCATAAAAATCAGAGAGACTTGATGTCTTGAAGAGCTTTTTTAAAAACTGACCGGCTTGCTATTCCTTGCACGCCATATAGACATAGTACATAATTTATTGGTTTGTTCGGAAATCAAAACGTTTCCATTGATTGCGTGCATAAACTAAATACCAGATTAGACGGACTTAATCCAGACTAAACTAAAAACCGAAAAAATGTAAATACTTAGTGTTAGGGACAACTTTGATGCTGAACCATTGATCTTAACATAAAGATAAGTATGCCTTACTATCATGAGGCATTGTCATGTAAATAAGTGTACACCTTATGTGTGTTAGGGCTCCTTTTTCAAGTTTCATTTTCAACAACTTAAGTTTAAACATGATTGTTCATTCTAAATATGTAGATCGGACATCCTCGTCATTCTTATTGATTTGACATAGATAAACAGCTGTCTTTTTGGATGCATTCACATTAATATCGGCCTTATTGGTAATAGAGGATTTTTAATCATGCGATTTAACAAAATCTAAGGTGGTTGGCTCATATTCAAAGTCTTTCTCATAAAAAAAAAAGTTTTCAATGCTTTTTATAATTTCTTTAAATAGTACACTCCACAGCATAATCATAACAACTAATATATCTAATATTTAAGTAAAACTATAGTCATCAATTTAGGTCTTGAGTTCATGAATGGGTTAAGAAATACCTAATAAAGGTTATATTGATATTACATTCTAATGATTCTCAACTTTTAAGTTAGGATCAACACAATTAGGTCAGAATCTTTTATTTATAAATTATACAATAATAATCCTCCTATAATAGGGAGAATACAGATACTACCCCTCGGCTTGATCCACTGGTGAATATCCTCTTTATCAATCAAGATTTTTTTTTTAATATTGAAATGCTATATTCTGTATAACATGGTGGGGTTACCTAATTGGGGCCTACTTCTACAACCTTTTTCTTGTTTTTTTCTGATTTTTTAATGTTACTTTTTAAATTTTATAAATCTCAATGCATTGAGGTGGCAAATGAGAAGTCAAGCTTTGAATAGTTGCATTAACTTATCTCTTAATTATTTAACTTAAATATGTTAAGTGTTGAAGTTGATAATGATAATCTAAAATGTTTTAGATAATCTAAAAAACAGTAAGAAGTTAATTATAAAAAGTTAAGACCGGGCATTACATCATATTCAATAGATTATTTGAAGTATACTTTTTTACAACTAAAAAAATCGAGTAAAATAAAATCTAGGTAATATATTTGTTTATCACTCTCTTTAGATTTAGATTATAATGGTTATTACGTATTGTAAGTAAGACTGTACATTTTATTAACTTATTATACAATTTGTGATTCATGTATATATTATGGATATCTTTAAAATAATATACATATATTTGATAATAGATCAATAATTAATTAAAACACGAAATCAATAATAGATGAGAGTTGTGAAGTCATATCAAAGTAATATGGCCCATAATAAAATTAGTTTGTTAGTTTGTCCGAAAATTTAAAAATATTTCCACTGAATTACATATATATATAGTCAGGGCCGGCACTGAGCAAGTGCTGGGTGGGCGCCGGCTCAGGGCCAAAAGCGTAAAAGGGCCCTAAAAAATTCAGATTTTATATATTTTATATATAAGTTACATATATCGGATGATACAAAACAAGGAAAAAACATTAGCTTGTTCCACTGGTAAGTAGTCTCCAATTTAAAATACAGGGCCCGAGATCGAGTCTTCTTTCTGTGCGTCTTTTTATTTCTTTTCACAAAATATTTTTTTTTCTTTTTTCCGATTGGAAATTTAACTTTACAGTATATGTATTTAAAATGTATTTTCCTTTTAATTATAAATGTTATTGATAATTCATTAGTTTTTAGTTGAAGAAAGCGTATTTTATTTTTAAGTATGTTTTGACAAAAAATTTGTTTGGAAACAAATTAGGTTAAATATAATACGTTTTTATTCGACGGTATAAATTTGAGTTGCTATACGTGTCAACGTAAATTTTGTTTGGAAACGATTCGGGTCGATTGTAGTCTACACTTTATCACTGCGCGTATGACACCACCACACGTGTTTATTTTATGTACGTCTTGAGTAGGCCTACATTTCACGTAAATTTTATTCGTAAACAAGCTGGATCAAATATAATACATTTTCATTTAATGGTATGAATTCGGATTACTCTACGTTTTAACGTAAATTTAGTTCGGAAACGAGTCGGGTTGACTGTGGTATATAATTTATTGGCCGCGTATGGCGTTGCTAGTTTGCTACAATACGTGACGGGTAAAAAGATAGTATTTTATTTAATTGAAACTTTAAATGTTTTTATCTAAAAACTTTGAATAATATATTGTAATAGGGCAAATAGGGCCCGGCTTTTTTTTCTCGCTCAGGGCCTAAATTGTTTTTTACTTTTTCGGAGATGATCTGTATATAGTCAAAAGCGTGTCACATGTGCATAGGCCAAGAATATATATAACAACATGAATTGAAGAATAGGGTTTTATGAAACAATATACCAGAGTAGAAAACTGATTTTTGTTTTGAACAAAAAGATATGTTAGGCGTACAAACCATGAGGCATTATGATGTATGTATGATGTGTATATACATCAATCTATATAATATAAGTTACTTTTCAATCTATACATTCAATTCTTTAGTTACAACTAGTTCTAGATACGTAACTTTTGAATATATATATTCTTTAGAAATTAACAGCTTTAGCCCATCACTTATCACACATGGGTGGAGCTTTTAAGGGCTGGAGGGGGCGGCTGATCCCCCGAACTTTTCGCTCAGTAGTGGAGAGTATGTAGTTTTCCTATAGAAATTTTTGGGTATATACGTTTTCGACCCTCGGTTTTACAGAAATTTTTAGGTTTGGTGACTTCTGCACACATACATTTTTAACCTGAAACTCTACCAACTCAAGTTATAAACAATATCCACACGTATATTTCGACATGACCTTATATATACATTTGTAACCTGAAAATCTACCAACCCAAGTTATAAACTATTAGAGTGTATGAATATATAGTGTATATGAGTGAGTTGGTTAGCTTGTTATGGTAGTTAGTATGTTAGATATTAGATGTTATTATCTCTTACTTGTATATACAGGACCTTTATTGTACCAAAAGATTTATTCGATAATATTCATAGTAACAGTTGAGCTCTTACCGGATCTTTATGGCATCAGAGTTAGTAACAACTAACATTACTATGGAATATTATCGAATAAATCTTTTGCAGAATAGAGATCCTATATATACAAGAGATAGTAACAACTAACATCTAACAGACTAACTACCATAACAAACTAACCAACTCACTCATAAACACTATATATACATACACACTAATATAAACTATATCCACACGCCAACTCACTCATATACACTACATATACACTCTAATATAAACTATATCCACACGCCAACTCACTCATATACACTATATATACATACACTCTAATATAAACTATATCCACAGGTATATTTCAACATGACCTGATGATAAGAGACATGTGAAGGGATTTATTTAACATTTTAGACATATTATCTACAAACATTCTATAATGTTTATTGTGGTGCATTCGTAGTCAAACATCACACATAGGAAGAGTTGCATTAAAATAGTATATATATCTTTTAATCATACAAGTTGAAATTATTGAAATTGCTTGATTCAATTCTAACCCTTTTTTTCCCTATATAAGGCATATTGTTTACTCTTCCGCTTGTGAACTTGTAAACTAATTACAAGAACAAAACATTAGTCTTCCTCTCTTTAATTCATTTTCTCTCGTCATTAGTGTATATATCTTGTTGAATAGCAATGGGTGAATCAAAGCAAACCGAACGAAAAGCGATAATCATCCCTGCATACGTAAAAGCCTTATCCGGTTCGCTTGGTGGAGTTGTGGAGGCATCATGTCTCCAACCCATGGATGTGATCAAGACGCGGTTACAACTGGACCGGACGGGTACCTACAAGGGTATTCTCCACTGCGGCACAACCACTGTGAAGACCGAAGGGGTGCGTGCTCTTTGGAAGGGTCTCACACCCTTTGCCACACACTTGACACTCAAGTATGCTCTTCGGATGGGCTCCAACGCCGTTATTCAGTCCGCCTTTAAGGACGCCAACACTGGAAAGATTAGCAATGGTGGCAGGTTTGCTTCCGGGTTTGGCGCTGGTGTTACCGAAGCTCTTCTTATTGTTACCCCCTTTGAGGTATTTCAAGATCCAACCAGCGGACGCACCCCTTTAAAAAAAATTAGTATATTTTTAAGGCAAAAAAATCCGAACGTATCCCTTGAAAATATGATTGAACCCCTTATCTGCATCCCTAGCAAATAATTCCTGGATCCGTCACTAGATCTAACGTTAACATACCAACTTTATTTTAGTATATGATCATTTTCCAAAAGTAACTATTACCTCATGTGAAAAAGACCACCTTTTACAACTTAAAACTTTTGATAATCAACTTCATTGTAACTATAAGACAACACTGAAAAAAACTATATATATATATATATATATATGTATGTATTATTACAACACTAAAAAAACTATATATATATATTATATTATATATATATATATATATATAACTATTCATTAAGACTGTTAATGTTAATATATGTATAATAGTTAAAAAACTATTCATTAAGACTTTGTTAATGTTAATATATGTATAATATATGTATATTGTTTGTGTACATTCAACGTGATTTGGTGCATGCAGGTGGTAAAAATAAGACTACAACAACAAAAGGGACTAAGTCAGGACCTTCTTAAGTACAAGGGTCCGATCCATTGCGCTCGGTTAATCATCCGCGAAGAAGGGCTACGTGGACTATGGTCAGGAGCGGTCCCAACGGTTATGCGCAATGGTACAAGCCAGGCAGTCATGTTCACATCCAAGAGCACTTTTGATGGATTATTTTGGAGCAAACACGAAGGCGACGGTAAGGTTCTTCAGCCATGGCAGTCTATGATCTCTGGATTCCTAGCGGGAATCACTGGTCCGGTTTGTACGGGTCCTTTTGATGTTGTGAAAACAAGGCTCATGGCGCAAGCGCGGTCGGGTGGTGCGTTTAAGTATACGGGTGTGGTTCATGCGATATCGACTATATATGTTGAAGAAGGGGTGCGTGCACTATGGAAGGGTATTCTTCCACGGTTGATGCTCATACCACCTGGGCAGGCTATTGTTTGGGGTTTGGCTGATCAGGTTATTGGGTTATACGAGAGGAATTATATGCATAATAATAATATGTTGGTCTAGTTAGGTTATTGCACTAGACCGGTTTACATGCAAAACATGCATGTTTTTCTATATATGTGTGTTAAAGATGAATACTGAATTTTATTTCAATAACAAGGGTAAAATAATTTTTATATGCATAATAATAATATGTTGGTCTAGTTAGGTTATTTCAACCATCTAATCTTTCTGCGACATTAATTTTCATCTACTGTGCCATATGACGTAGTACACCATCTTCCTGCGCCGCTTCTTTATTTCAAGCCTAGGTAGCCTGCTCCTCCTGCGCCACCCCTTAATCTCCGACGCCATTAAAAAATCAGTTTGCTTCCATCTTCCTTCTCTGTCTCTCAATCTCCATTTCCATCTTTTCATCTTCGCTCCTGCACCACATCATCTTGCGCCATCATTTTTTGCTACGCCATTTTGTCCTCCTGTGCCGATAATTCAGCGAATTTGATGGCTACTTTGATTATCTTTGTAGTCAACTTGGCCTGATTTGTTGATTTTCCCTTGAATTTTTTTTATTCAAGACCAATCAAACATTTGCATTGACTATAATCAACTAAAAATTGAAGTTGTTTAAATGAGTTTAGGGTGAACACACGACTAGTGGTTTATTAAAAGACACTTATGCATAGCGTAGATAGATGGTTTAAAATATGTAAAACTAGAGAGGATAGATGGTTTAAAATACGTAAAACTAGAGAGTGTTCAGTAATTAAAAAAAACCTCGAATTTCGATTTTAATCAAATTTGAATTCCATGTATAAATTCGATTTTTGAATATTTTTAAATTCAGTTCGAATTTGGTAATCAAATTTCGAATACGAATTTGTAATTTTTTATTCAGATTATGCATTTTATTATACATACATAGATATGGTTCCAGATCATCTACAAGACTAATTCCTTATACGAAGGATACGCGAAAGCATCAGCCATTGATCTTCTATGATCAATGACTCATAATTACACAATGGCATTTTCGTAAACATGGGTTCAAACAATTGCAAAAATAAATAGATAAAGGGTATTGTGGTCTTTTCCCATTTAAACTCCTCCCCTCTTAATTTTCAAACGGTTATAACTTTTTCATACGTTAAGATTTTTAAAAA
This sequence comes from Scalesia atractyloides, assembly GCA_947069175.1. Lineage (NCBI taxonomy): Eukaryota > Viridiplantae > Streptophyta > Magnoliopsida > Asterales > Asteraceae > Scalesia > Scalesia atractyloides. Next base: position 4,557,350 of record CAMTDV010000006.1, on the reverse strand, counting down.
AAAAATTATACCGTATTAACGAGCATTTCATTCTCTTTAATTCGAGCAGCCTATTGCTATAGTTTTCGTAAAAAAAATTATATGATTTTGAATACCCATTAATTCGTTACGTGATTAAGTGGTTTTGAAAACCCAATATGACTATGTGATTTTGAACGCTCATTACGTGATTTCATTATAGTATGTGAAACCCCACTAAGTGATTACGTAATTACGTAACAATAGTTGACTATGTATTATTACGTGACAACGTGATTTTGAATACCAAATATTTCAGGTCTAATCACGTATTAAAGATAAATTATATACAAAGCATTAGCCAAATCAACCTATAATAACCACATAATGTCGAATATTAAAGATTTAATCACGTAATAAAGTATAAACAATCAAGTTCTTATTATTTGAATGTGTAATTACGGAATAAGTATAATTCTAATAACACTATTATAAAAAAAATATATTGAATGTGTAATCAAGTAATGAATTTATATTGAATGCGTAATCACGTAATGGTTTATGTTGAATGTGCAATCACGTAATGGGTATTCGAAATCACGTAGTCATGTGTTGGGTATTCAAAATCACGTAATCACGTAACGAATTAATGGGTATTCAAAATCTTGTAATTTAAAAAAAAACTGTAGCAATATGCTGCTCGAATTAAAGAGAATGAAATGCTCGGTAATACAGTGTAATTTTTTTCAAAAAAATATTAACGTATGAAAAAGTTATAGCCGTTTGAAAATCAAAGGGAAAATTGGTTAAGTGAGAAAGTACTAAATTGCCCTTAAACCTAATAACACTTGTCCTCCTCTCAATCTCATGTATGCTTCGTACGAATCTTTAGTCATGTACATGATCCATTCTCACATAGATATAAACACAAAACTACAAACTTTTAAAACTTTAAAATTTAACATTTGTGTCTCATAATATTTAATATCCAATTCAACGATTAGCTGAATAAACAATCACCCTAAAATTAATTAATGTATAACATTTGGACCACTTTCACAATTTCATTCATGTACGCTTTAGCAAATTTCGAACTGGACTTGGTAAGAAAATTCACCCATCTTTGAATTTATATTCGAAATCAAATAATTCTATTTCTATTGAAATCGAATCCAACTTCAAATTTCGAATCAAATACGGATTCAGTTTGAACTTGGTAATCGAATTTTGAATCAAACCCTATTATTTATTAGATGTACACTTGAACCTTTGTATAAAACATCCGACGTGACACACAACGAATGTCTTTAAATAATACAACACATAACTATGTTTAAGGATTCCCTAAGCTAAATCTTCACCGCAAGAAAAGTCGTTCCAATGCTAGCCTTCACATCAAACCTTTACCCTCATTGAGGCATCACGCCTCCCTAAAACACACATTCAAACTAGCCAGATTACTCTTGTAGTTCTATACTACTATTTTAATACACATAAAATCATCATGGTTTAAACTTATGTCATTACAAGTTTACTTCACTTTCATGTTTACACACCACTACCGAAGAAACACGGATTTATCACTGGAGTGAGTTGGACCGCATTCTATAAGAAAGACCGAGAATGATCACACCTTGCTCTTACGCCAGTATTCAGATCTGCAAAAGAGAAGAGATAAAAGTGGGACTGTAGAAATGGCCGGTAGAGGAAGCAATAATAATAAATATTATAATAAAATGCAATAAGTAATGGAAATGCCTGATCGTTCGGGTCGGGTCCAATACCATACCCCATCAACTACTCTTGGAATGTCACACACATTCCCTAGGTACACTAATCAAGACTGACACACTGCCAAAAGGCCACATTAAGAAGTACACATGCACAAAACTCACATAGGCAAACAAGTAATAAGCATGCTCACAAACACGCTTTATAACATATTAGAACTCATGCAAATATCATTGCATGAAACCTTTATTAATCTTAGTGAGTGTTTCTGCCCAAACAATAACACAACACCCATAATAACATTTCACACTACATTAATACTCATGCTAAATTCAAATCACAAGATCTGCACCCCTACCATGTTCTTCATTGTAACTCGACGCGTGCACAACTTATTTTCTTAGTCTGTTCTCTCACACAAATGGTTGTATGCAATCTCTCATTACTCTCTCTCTCACACACACACAATTTCCGGTGATAGTCTGGTATTTATTCTCATATAGAGGATGATCTCATGGCAATTCCCAGTTTAAGTTAGTATCCGCAAATACATAATTTCCTAGATTAACAACAATGTGTTTTGCAGGTTAAATCATTGAAGTCCATTCATGAAGTGCTTAGAGCAATTCCTAGTTTAAGTTAGGGGCTGTTTGTTTACCTCTTAATAAGGCTCTTAATGGTTCAGACTGTTTGTTTCGCAAGCATATGTCTGAATGGTTCAGACATTTGCCTCTGAATGGTTAAGATTTATACTGAGTCTGAATGATTAAGATATTTGATCTGAATTGGTCAGACTTTTGCCTCTGAACGGTTAAACATTATACTGGCTCTTAGTGGTTCAGACATCTTACTGGTTCAGCACTTAATGATTCAGACATCTTACTACTGATTCAGCACTTAACCATTCAGAAGTTGTCAAACAGCCCCTTAGTATCCGCAAAAGTTTGGCTAAGCCCTTTGATTTCCCTCATTGTCACATCCCAACCGATGGCGGAAACATCGTGGCGTGGCACTAGGCGAATCAGATTGATCAAGAGATTCCATAACAATTATTTAAAGACAATAATCAACATTCAACATCCTATACTATCAAAATCATAAAATCCTCAAACAATCATTACATAATTAGAACAATCTCTTAAACATAATCTCCAATCCGATCTTCCCTAGATTAGATTACATGATTTCTAAAAGCAAATCTAAAACTAAGCGTCCAAAGCAAAATCCTCAACCTGCCACACATGTTAAAATAAAACGTCAATACAATTAAGTAAATGTGAGCATACAGGTTTTGCGTACATAATAGATAGAAAAGCGTTTAGCATACACCGCATGACTTACGTAATAGATGTGAATGATGTAACTACTTAGATTCAAGCAAATCAACAAACCACGATTGATCGAGGCATGCGAACAAGTGTCCACATCTTAAAAGAGAAAATAAATGAGAAATGTAAAATGCGAGCCTTAACAACCCCGGGCCTCCGGGTGGCGGGTCAACCTCTAGTATACTATCATGTTAAGGGTGGCGTATAAGCAATCAAGCAATACATACAATTCAACAGATTTCACGTATAATCATGTAACGGCGGGTTGCGAATAAGCATTTGAGATTTGTGTGATGTGATTTGATATAGGAACATATGTGACACCCAAAAGTGCGTTTAAGCGTAAAGGGGTTCAAGTATACTCATTGTCGGTGCGATTAAGAGAAATTCAGGATCTGAGGCGAGTTGAGGAGAGCGCTGGATCAGCCTGTAAGCGAACAGAAGTGCATCAGTCTTTCGATATGCTGAAACGGTTAACGGTTGAAGGAGCAGTAGACAAGTCCGAGGGAACTTGTACTCTGAGGTACAAGTTCGGGCGCACTTGTATGTCTGAACTTACTGAGAGTACAAGTTCAGGCGAACTTGTCTGGTTTCCTAGGAAACAGTTCAGGCGAACTTGTATCATTTGTTGAGGTGGGATACAAGTTCAGGCGAACTTGTGTCATTTGGTGAAGGTTTGATCAAGTTCGGTCAAACTTGGTCACCAATCTGGTGACAAGTTCGGGTGAACTTGATGCTTTCCGAGCGAACTTGACTGTTTTGGCATCCAAATCGTGTGTTTTCGCGTCGTTTGCTGAGGAAATCGAGTGTCCATCCCTCCAACCTTAAGCCACTGAGTAAAACTTAGGCTGGAGAGGTCTTTTGGGAGCGAGTTTAGACATTTTACAGAAACTCGGGCTAATCCGGGCGAACTTGTAGGTTCGCACGGGTTAGTCCAGCTTGTGTAAAGTGACGATTTCGTCCTTGTGCTTCCGGATCTGAGATCTTACTTGACCACGTCATGTTCCACTTCAAAGTGAATGAAACATACGTCATTTAGTCCGAATCTTGTGTAAAAATCGATGTTTTAAAGGTTTTACTCATACCTAAGCATAGATCTGAGTGAAAAACAGAAGTTTTGCATAAAAAGATGAAGATTTTCCTAAACAGAAGAGATTTGATGAAAACGAAGGCAAAGCCTTGTGCAAAATGGTTGTAAAACGTTGTTGAACGTTGTTGTAGTTGAAAACGGGTTGAATCTTACTTAGAAAACAAAGGGTTTCGGTTTTGGAGAGCTCCGGGCGAACTTACAGCAAGTTCAAATGAGAAGAGGAGCTGGGTATTTATAGGTGAGGTGAGAATGGGAAGGGCAGACATCAAGTTCGGGCCCGAACTTGCTTGTTTCTCCTGGTTTGAGACAAGTCTGGGCGGACTTGTGGTTTGTGAGAGTTTAGATGGCTTAGACAAGTTCGGGCGAACTTGTGATGCCCAAGTTCGGCCGAACTTGACCTATTGGCCAAGTTTTGTTTGTTATTTCACGTTAGGAGTTCGTCTGGCGATTCGGTTCGTATTAGATAGGCACGTTAAGTGTTTTAGCGAGGCGTTAAGCGTTATATAACCATCAATTTGAGAGAGAGCGAGTTGCGTGAGCGTGCGAGCGTTTTATAGATAACAAACCATAACATAAACAATGTAACACCCATAAAACATAATTCCAGATAATTAACTGCGTTTTGTGATGCGATGAGATAAGCGATGTGATGGCACAAGTGTTCAATAACACATTTGGCTATTTAAGTAACATAGTTACTTGTGATTGCGATTGAATTAGCGTTGAGTTTAATAAGCGATTAGATGCGATATAATTGTTATAAAACATAATTAATTAACATAACCTTCTCATAATCGGATCTCAGAGTACAATTGATAGATAAGAATGAAATACATGGAAACAAAATAACAACGAATTTACGAGTTGTTACAATCTCCCCTACTTTAGGAAATTTCGTCCCGAAGGTTAAGTAGCGGCCGTAACAAAGAGATGCGGGTATTTGGCCTTCATATCACTTTCTAATTCCCAAGTGAACTCGGCATCGCGTTTACCTTCCCATCGGACCTTCACAATAGGAATGCGAGAGCTCCGTAGTTTCTTGGTTTCTCGGTCTATGATTTCGACAGGCTTTTCCACGAAATGGAGAGTCTCGTTTATTTGCAGATCTTCGAGAGGTACATGGAGATTCTCTTCAGCTAGGCATTTCTTGAGGTTTGACACGTGGAAAGTCGGATGTACGTTGTTGAGTTCCTCCGGTAATTCGAGTCGATAGGCCACCTTGCCAATTCTTTCCAGAATATTAAAGGGACCCACGTATCGTGGCGCTAGCTTTCCTTTCTTCCCGAAGCGGATCACTCCCTTCCAAGTTGCAACCTTTAGGAGAATGTGATCTCCCACTTCGAACTGTAAGGGCTTGCGGCGTTTATCGGCTTTACTCTTTTGACGACTCCGAGCCTTCAAGAGATTGTCTCTGATTTCGAGGATTTTGTCTGTCGTTTCTTGAATTAGCTCGGACCGGTGATTTGTGCTTCTCCGATCTCATGCCATGCAATAGGCGATCGACATTTTCTTCCATACAGTGCCTCAAAATGAGCCATTTGAATGCTAGTGTGATAACTATTATTATACGAGAATTCAATAAAAGGTAAATGCGTATCCCAATTACCACCGAAATCTATAATGCATGCACGAAGCATGTCTTCGAGGGTGCGGATCGTGCGCTCGATCTGACCGTCGGTTTGAGGGTGAAAAGCGGTACTGAGATTAAGCGTAGTACCGAGAGCGGATTGAAAAGTCTCCCAGAGACGTGAGGTAAGCGACCGTCGCGGTCAGAGATGATGTCACGAGGCGTCCCCTGTCGACATATGACTTCGTCAGTATAGATCCGTGCTAATCGTTCTACCTTAAAGTCTTCTCGTATGGCAATAAAGTGCGCGGATTTAGTAAGACGGTCCACGATAACCCAGATGCTATCGTGACCAGAGGAGGTGCGAGGGAGTTTTGTAACGAAGTCCATAGCTATACTCTCTCATTTCCACATCGGGATTTCGGGTTGTTCAAGCAAGCCAGAGGGCCTTTGATGTTCGGCTATAACTTTCAAACAAGTTAAGCACTTCGAGACGTAAACGGCGATATCCTTTTTCATGCCCGGCTACCAATACTTAGGACGAAGGTCCTGGTACATCTTGTCGGCTCCGGGGTGAATGGAGTATCGAGATTTATGAGCTTCGGTCATTAGCAAATCACAAAGATTATCACGGTTAGGAATCCAAATACGATTGAGATATTAATAGATACCTTTAGGTTTAACAACAAGCTGAGATTCGGCACCACATTTCATTTCTTCTTGGAGGGTATTCTCGTTAAAACAAGCAAACTGAGCGGAACGAATAAGAATTTCGAGATTATTCAAAGCTTGAGAGTCACGAACACTATATCCATAGCTTCGTCGACTGAGAGCATCGGCTACGACGTTTGCTTTGCCGGGATGGTAGCGTATCTCACAATCGTAGTCGTTGAGAAGTTCAACCCATCTGCGTTGGCGCATATTCAGTTCCTTCTGATTAAAGATATGTTGTAAGCCCTTATGGTCGGTGAAGACCGTACACTTAGTACCGTAAAGGTAGTGTCGCCATATCTTCAATGCAAAAACAACTGCACCGAGTTCGAGATCGTGGGTTGTGTAGTTCTTCTTGTGGATCTTGAGTTGTCGAGATGCATACGCGATAACTTTGTCTCGTTGCATAAGAACACAACCAAGACAAAGATTAGAGGCATCACAATAAACGACGAAATCGTCGTTTCCGTCGGGTAAAGCGAGTACGGTAGTGTTGCATAGCGTACGCTTGAGAGTTTGAAAGGCTTTCTCTTGTTTGGAATCCCAGACGAAAGGTTTGTCTTTATGAGTTAAAGCGGTAAGCGGAACGACGATTTTTGAAAAGTCGGCGATGAATCGACGGTAGTAACCCTCCAATCCAAGAAAAGAACGGATTTCGGATGCATTCTTCGGCGTAATCCAACTTTTGGCAGCTTCAAGCTTTGCAGGGTCGACGTAAATTCCTTGACTATTAATGATATGGCCGAGAAATTGGACTTCTTCGAGCCAGAATTCACATATAGAGAACTTAGCATAAAGGCGATTACCTTGAAAAAGTTCGATGACTAGACGAAGATGGTGCGCATGTTCGGCTCTCGACTTCGAGTAAATAAGGATGTCATCGATAAACACAATGACGAAACGATCCAAGAAAGCTTTGCACACACGGTTCATCAAATCCATGAAGACCGCGGGTGCATTCGTGAGACCGAAAGGTATGACCACGAATTCGAAATGGCCATAGCGAGTACGAAAGGCGGTTTTCGGAACGTCTTCTTCAAGTACACGCAACTGATGATAACCGGAACGTAAATCGATCTTAGAAAACAAGTAGCACCTTGAAGCTGATCAAATAAGTCATCGATACGAGGAAGAGGGTAGCGGTTCTTTATCGTAAGTTTGTTAAGTTCACGATAATCGATGCACATGCGGAACGATCCATCCTTCTTTTTCACGAAAATGATGGATGCGCCCCATGGTGAAGTGCTCGGGCGTATAAAACCTTTATCAAAAAGCTCTTGAAGTTGGCTAGATAGCTCGCGCATTTCGGATAATGCGAGACGATAAGGAGCTTTAGCAACGGGAGTAGCACCGGGAACTAAATCGATACGGAATTCAACATCTCGAGTAGGGGGTAAACCAGGTAAATCGTCGGGAAAGACCTTAGGAAATTCATAAACAACGGGGACGTCTTTAAAGGTTTTCTTTTCTTTCTCCGGGTTCACAATGTGGGCGAGAAAAGCAACGCATTGCTTTCGCAAGCACTTGCTCGCTTGAGTACATGACATAAGCATCAACTTCTTTGAGGGAGTTTCACCGTAAACACGGAGTTGATCACCGTTAGGGAGAGGAAAGCGAATCATTTTATCGAAGCAAACAACTTCAGTATGATTTTCACGAAGAAAATCCATGCCTACTATGATATCAAAGCTACCTAATTGCATAGGTATGAGATTGATCGAGAAGGTGTGGTTGTTGAGATCGAGAGTACAACCACGTAAGACAGAGTTAACGGTAATGGTTCTTCCGGTGGCGGCTTCAACATCGAAAGTCTTTGGGAGTTTAGCGCGTTTACATTTTAAAACCTTTTCGAATTCTAACGAACAAAACAATTATCAGCACCAGTATCAAATAAACATGAAGCATAAATACCATTAACAAGGAACGTAGCCTGGCGATGATTGAGATTATAGGCTCGTCCATGCGCAGCCTGTGTTTGCCGCTGCTGCTGAGGTTGTGGCTGTGGCTGCTGCTGCTGTTGTTCCTGCATCACATGTTTGTTTGGGCAGACATTACTGAAGTGGTTTGGGTCTCCACAAGTATAGCAAGCACGAGCCTTTGGGGCTTGCGCTTACTGCTGGAACTGCAGCTGATTAGCCTGAGGAGTGCGAGGTGGAGCGGGTAGAGCTGGTGCTGCGGGAGCATGAGGAGCTGACTGACGAGAACCACTACGGCAGCTGATAGTGAAATGGCCGTAGATGTTGCAGTTGGTGCAAAAGCGACAATTGCCTCCAACCGCATGGTGATATGTGCACTTTGAGCACAAAGGATGAGGGCTAGTGTACGCACGCTTTGCTGGAGGTGCGTTTGGTACGGCAGACTGAAGCGGCTGAGGGTTCGGTGGAGTAGCAAGTGCACAGTTCTTGCTTGGGTTTTCTCGTTTGCGACCACGGCGACTAGACTTTGACTCTCGAGACTGATCGGTAGGAGCTGCTGATTCGGTGATGGCCTGGTTTGCGACTTTGTTGTTCTTGAAGTAACCGGCCTGAATGCGTTTGTCATTGATTTCGGCGGCTAGCTGGTAGGTTTCCTCGATGGTAACATGGCGTGTTGCTTGAACAAAGTTAGCAACGCAATCGGGTAATGCACACAGATACTTCTTAATCGATTTCTCGGTAGTGTCCACCTGACCGGGACAGATGATGCTCAACTACTTGAAACGAACTGTTAGGCAAGCATTGTCTGGACCGTCTTGTTTGATATCCCAGAACTCATTCTCTAGATTTTGAATCTCATGTGGAGGACATAACTCTTTCACCATGATTTCCTTGAGTTCCTCCCAAGAGAGCCTGTAAGCTTCGTCGTTTCCACGCTTATTGCGCTCAGCTGTCCACCAATCTAGAGCCCTCAACTGGAACACGCCGGTGGCGTTGATAGTGCGCAGAGCTTCGGGGCATCCACTCTGGCGGAAGGTAAACTCGATAGAATCGAACCAGTGGAATATAGCACTCGGTCCAACGGTGCCAGAGAAAGTGAGTGGTCCACATGCCTTGAACTGCTTGAAGTTGAAGGAAGTCTTGGGCGTGTCGGTCTTAGAATCGACAGAGGAGTTTCTGCTGACGGCATGGATTTCGCTGACAATTTGGGGAATAACTTTAGCCATTTGCTTGGCTACCAGTGAAGCGATGCGCTTATCAGCGTTGTTGCGCTGGATGTTCCTCCGCGTGTGAGATCCCATGGAAGACATCTACATGAAGGATTTGAATTGGACGAGATTCGATTATAGTAGGTTTATGTTTAATAGTTTATTATTATTATTATTATTATTATTATTATTATTATTATTATTATTATTATTATTATTATTATTATTATTATTATTATTATTATTATTATTTGGGGCGTCCTGGGTTTTGAGACAGTGACTACCCAAAGTGGTTCGAGAATTCTCTGAGTTCAGACACACGATTTGGCCTAATAGACAAATGCTCTCGCCGCACAACGGTTAACGACATTTATCCTTCCAGTTACGTCGTGTTCCGAGTCATCGAAATAATCGAGACTTTGGTGAGATTGAAAATCGAGGAGCGGAACTAGTTATTAAGATGCGGGTTTCACCCCTAAGTTAACAACTTCATTCCTAGTCGTGGTTATGCTCACCGAACAAATCGGGAGTTCCACCAGATAGAAATGGAGATTTCCGTCGAGGTTTGGATATCACTCCTAACTCAACGAAGGTATCTCGTGCGATAGAGAGTGCGCGGAGTGAATGATCCTATCGAAAGTTCTTGGTTTTCACACCTAATCTCGACTTGATCACTCGTTTTGTGTGGTACGAGCGTTCCTCACGTGTATTGTGGTTGCTTAAGGAAAAGCAATATTTAAAAGTTCATTTCAAAGGATTCTGGTCAAGTTAAGGTGAACTTGGCATCAGCCTGATGTCAAGTTCGAGCGAACCTACTCAATCCTAATGGAACTTGTTTTGATGCTGAGGGGACAGACAACTTCGGGCGAACTTGGTCAAGTCCAGGCGAACTTGATCAAGTTCGGGCGAACTTGATCAATTCGAGCGAACTTACCCCCAAGTTCGGGCGGACTTGTCTGTTCGTATTAGTTTCGGCGTTTAATCGATGCGTAACGGTCTGATTTGGTATCCTAACTATAGACTAGGTCAAACATGGTAGTTCTACCTAATTTTCCCTATAGTTATGGCTCTGATACCAATCTGTTACACCCCAACCGATAGCGGAAACATCGGGGCGTGGCACTAGGCGAATCAGATTGATCAAGAGATTCCATAACAATTATTTAAAGACAATAATCAACATTCAACATCCCATACTATCAAACTCTTAAAATCCTCAAACAATCATTACATAATTAGAACAATCTCTTAAACATAACCTCCAATTCGATCTTCCCTAGATTTTATTACATGATTTCTAAAAGCAAATCTAAAACTAAGCGTCCAAAGCAAAATCCTCAATTTGCCGTCAATACAATTAAGTAAAGGTGAGCATACAGGTTTTGCGTACATAATAGATAGAAAAGCGTTTAGCATACACCGCATGACATACGTAATAGATGTGAATGATGTAACTACTTAGATTCAAGCAAACCAACAAACCGCGATTGATCAAGGCATGCGAACAAGTGTCCACATCCTAAAAGAGAAAATAAATGAGAAATGTAAAATGCGAGCCTTAACAACCCCAGGACTCCGGGTGGCGGGTCAACCTCTAGTATACTATCATGTTAAGGGTGGCGTACAAGCAATCAGGCAATACATACAATTCAGCAGATTTCACGTATAATCATGTAACAGCGGGTTGCGAGTAAGATTTGAGATTTGTGTGATGTGATTTGATATAGGAACATATGTGACACCCAAAGTGTGTTTAAGCGTAAAGGGGTTCAAGTATACTCACTGTCTGTGCGATTAAGGGAGATTCGGGATCTGAGGTGAGTTGAGGAGAGCGGCGGATCAGCCTGTAAGCGAACAGAAGTGCATCAGTCTTCCGAAATGCTGAAACGGTTAACGGTTGAAGGAGCAATAGACAAGTTCGGGCGAACTTGTACTCTGAGGTACAAGTTCGGGCGAACTTGTATGTCTGAACTTACTGAGAGTACAAGTTAGGGCGAACTTGTATCATTTGTTGAGGTGAGATACAAGTTCGGGCGAACTTGTTTGATTTCCTTGGAAATCAGTACAAGTTCGGGTGAACTTGTGTCATTTGGTAAAGGTTTGATCAAGTTCGGTCGAACTTGGTCACCAATTTGGTGACAAGTTCGGGCGAACTTGATGCTTTCCGAGCGAACTTGATGCTTTCCGAGCGAACTTGGCTGTTTTGGCATCCGAATCGTGCGTTTTCGCATCGTTTGCTGAGGAAATCGAGTGTCCATCCCTCCAACCTTAAGCCACTGAGTAAAACTTAGGCTGGAGAGGTCTTTTGGGAGCGAGTTTAGCCATTTTACAGAAACTCGGGCTAATCCGGGCGAACTTGTAGGTTCATACGGGTTAGTCCAGCTTGTGTAAAGTGACGATTTCGTCTTTGTGTTTCTGGATCTGAGATTTTGCTTGACCACGCCTCATTCCACTTCAAAGTGAATGAAACATACGTCATTTAGTCTGAATATTGTGTAAAAATCGATGTTTTAAAGGTTTTACTCAGACATAAGCATAGATCTGAGTGAAAAACAGAAGTTTTGCATAAAAAGATGAAGATTTTCGTAAACAGAAAAGATTTGATGAAAACGAAGGGAAAGCCTTGTGCAAAATCGTTGTTGAACGTTGTTGTAGTTGAAAACGGGTTGAATCTTACTTAGAAAACAAAGGGTTTCGGTTTTGGAGAGCTCTGGGCGAACTTGCAGCAAGTTCAAATGAGAATAGGAGCTGGGTATTTATAGGTGAGGTGAGAATGGGAAGGGCAGACATCAAGTTTGGGCGAACTTGTACCAAGTTCGAGCGAACTTGCTTGTTTCTCCTGGTTTGAGACAAGTCCGGGCGGACTTGTGGTTTGTGAGAGTTTAGATTACTTAGACAAGTTCGGGCGAACTTGTGATACACAAGTTCGGCCGAACTTGACCTATTGGCCAAGTTTTGATTGTTATTTCGCGTTAGGAGTTCGTTTGGCGATTCAGTTCGTATTAGATAGGTACGTTAAGTGTTTTAGCGATACGTTAAGCGTTATATAACCATTAATTTGAGAGAAAGCGAGTTGCGTGAGCGTGCGAGCGTTTTATAGATAACAAACCATAACATAAACAATGTAACACCCATAAAACATAATTCCACATAATTAACTGCGTTTTGCGATGCGATGAGATAAGCGATGCGATGGCACAAGTGTTCAATAACGCATTTGGCTATTTAAGTAACATAGTTACTTGTGATTGCGATTGAATTAGCGTTGAGTTTAATAAGCGATTAGATGCGATATAATTGTTATAAAACATAATTAATTAACATAACCTTCTCATAATCGGATCTCAGGGGACAATTGATAGATAAGAATGAAATACATGGAAACAAAATAACAACGAATTTACGAGTTGTTACACTCATAAATGTTTAGTCAAGCGCCCCCAATTATCCACATGAAAAAAGAATCATGAGTTTGCCACTTACTCAAGCTCTAGCATTTAACAAAAAAGTTTGGTTTTAGCTTGTATGGTTTTAGCTATAGTATTTAACAAACGATTACTTATACTCAAGTGTTTCTTATAAAAAAAAAGGTTTAAGCCTCTTATAATATGTGTAAAAAGTACACTTTACATCATCAAAAAGTAACCTATTCTCTAGTAAAATAGTTAGCTTGCATGGTTTTAGGTTTAAAGAATGGGTCACTAGTTAAAAGTTGCCACTTTATTCTAATGATTCCAATATCGACACTTTATAAAAGCACATATTCCTCATAAAATATACTATATTAAGATACTGCTCATCGTCTGGAATATCCTCGTATCAATCGACAAATGTTTTAATATTCTGTATTATTGCCAGGTTACCCAAAGCCATTTTTTATTGACATTTTATAGTTTTATATAAGCAATCAACACATGTTTTATTTTTGAGATGCGTATATTTCTTATTATCATGGCCAAGTTACACAAAGGGCACAAAAATCAACAAATGTTTTAATTTATGAGGAATATGTACTTTTGTAGTTTATCACTTTAGGGAAAGTTTATCAAGTAACACTAAAAAAATAGAGAGCCGACTTAAACGAACTCTGATTGGAATCATTCCAGCGGCATTGGAATCGGTTCATTAAACTTTAACTAAGATCTCTTAACCCGAAACCCTAAATACTAAACTCTAAACCTAAGCCCTAAAGCTAAACAATAAGGCTAAAACGTAAGTTAAACCGTAAAATCTAAACTATAAACCCTAAAGCTAACCCTAAAGTTAAACCCTAAATACTAATGAGTATCCCTAAGGTAAAACCATAATATAAGACCCTAAAAGCTAAACCCTAATATAGTTAGGGTTGAGGAGTTAGGATTTAGAGTTTAAGGTTAAGAGATCCTAATTAGGGTTCGACGAGCTGGTTTCAACGCCGCTAAAATGAGTCCAATCAATTCATTTGAGTCGGTTTCCCAATATTTCTCATTTTTTTAGTGTTCTCCAAATAAACTCACACTATTACATTATATAAACAATCAACACATGTTTTAATTTTGAGATGCATGCATTTCTTATTCACATCTAAAGGGCAGTTTGGGCAAATTTCTACAATTATTTTTTATATTTTATTACATATTGAGATAACGTGGCCTGATTTCCCAAAGGGCAGTTGGTCACATTCCTACAACAGTTTTTCACATTTTATAATTTTAGAAATTTAAAAACGGGTAACGTGGGGCGCATTCAAAGTTGACATTTCCGTCACGATGCCATTGAATAATTGCGTTAAACTGTCTTTTTAGTTGTATAAGTTAAAATGTTTTAATAATTGAAATTAATATAATTAATAATTTATGTTTGAGCTAATATTAAAATAATAATAAGAATAATATTTGAACTGAATTAAATCACGTTCTAGGAAATATTTTTTAATATATTTTTTGTCATAAAAAAACATAATTATCTACTTTTTAATATATCTTTTGTCATAAAAAGACATAATTATCTATACCTTATAAATTCGAGTAAAGTTTAACAGGTATGTATTGTATTTTTCTTATCACACATTTTTTCATATCTTCGATTTTAAAATGATTGTATATATTTTATTTATATACAATTTGTGATTTAAGTTTTATATGGATGTCTATAAATAATATACATACTTAGATAAAGGTTCAATGATAAAAATTTACTAGGTCAAAAATAGATGAGTACCGAGGTCATAGTATACCCATTCCAGCTTTGGCTACCGGGTTCACATCGTGTCACCAGATGGATTAGAATTAATATCGTTATAACTTAGGAGTAGCATTATTGTAACATTTGTCGTTAAAACAAAAACTCGAGTACAACTTATTAATGAGAGTCTGTTGGGTTGTTTGGATTTTTTTTAAGGTGCAAATTATTCGTGAATCGGAGGTCTAGCATATCTTGTCTTAACCGGGTCCGCGCTAGAGAGCCCCATCGCACAATAGATCCCCAATTTAAACCCCTCAATGAGAAACCCCTATCACCCAGACTTGAACCCGAGACCTGGAGGGGAAAACTCACCTGAACCCACCATATGTAGAACTTAAATACCCGTGACCACCAATAGAGCACTAGTGATGGTTGATAGCACTGTTAACCTAGCTAAATTTGAGGTTGGAGTCTATCTTTAATCATCTTTGTCAGGTGTAGGTTGTCAAAGTGGTAAAACCGTGAACTTTCTAAACTCGCAAGTTGTGTCATCCAATCCAATGTTTTAAAAACCGGTTTAAACTGGCCGGTTAAACCGGATGTCGGATGCTTGGCCGGTACGAATCATATCGGTAAACTAAGGAAACTGGAAACGGCGAAAAAGTTGTAACGCCGGTAAATTGGGTTATACCGGTTTAAAGCGGTATACCAGTACCAGTTCATACCGGGGAAAAGGTCAAAATTCTGAACTTTTAATTTTTAGGTGCCTAAAAAATGTAACTTTTTACCTTCTTAGTTAAAGTGTAAACTTAGCACCCACAATTGACAATCCACATCGATAAAATTTCTTCCTTACTCAAAGATAGAAAATCATTGGGTTTTTCAAATTAAGTTCTTCAACCGATCATCCATATTTACCTTCTTTTGACTTTTGTTCAATCATTTATGAACTTTTGAATAATTTTTTGATTATGGATTAACTTTTGGAATATTTTTTTTATTATGGAATGATGAAGTTTTGGATTATTTTTTGAGTTGAAATTATATTTTATGGATTTATAAAGTTAATTAGTTAACACGGTTGAACCGCCTGGTACAATCCGGTTCAACCATTTCTGAGTCTAACCCGATACAATTAAAAGACCGGTTTTTAAAACATTGATCTAATCACTAAACGTGTCGGCGCTGAAATTCTTTTTTTTACACCCAGTAAACTTTTATAAATTTACAAAATAAAAAAAGATAATTAACCAATTTTATATTCACCAAAATTATAGTCAATCTCTAGCCACATCTAATACAGTTGGGCCCTCTACAAGGGTGATTAGGCCCGGCCCAACATCTATCTAGAATTCTAGATCACACCATCTTGTAAGCAAACCTTTGAAACCAATCCTTTCCATTAGTCTTTTGATCCGTTTTGATGATTTGATAGGAAGTTGAGTGTATATCCATTTTAAGTTTGATTTCTTATGTTTCTCAATAGCCCAAACATGACACCTACTAAACCAAACTCCATCAGCCCAAATTCTGGCCCACCTCAAATGGAGCCCAACCATAACAATCCAAATAAAACATCCCGACCCAACCCTTGTAAACCCAAATCAGCTTACAAATCTCACAACGCAATCCGGTATGAAATACTATATCCGATCCCATTGTATCAATTAAAAACCTATCCAGGCCCTTCCTCTATAAATAAGCTTTTGGCGCCAACTAACATCATGTATCCACTAAATCTAGCGAGCTAGCCTCAGCGACGAAGCTTGAACGAAAACTCAGTAGGGGCCGGACTCTCAAAATCTAAATCGGTAGGGGCCGGACTCTTAAAAATTCAATATTTTCCAATTGACTTTTCTCTTAGAGAATGAAGATGCTAAAGCGTGAAGATGTTCAAGGGATTAAGAAATTAGGGGGGAGGGGGTGATATTGGATTATAATTCCTTAATCTATAACGTTAGAAAAAAAAACCTACCCCTTTAATCAATTAATGTGTAGTGATTATTCCGCTTTTTAATACATACCTCGTATCACTCTCAAACAATCAGCAAATACACACAACAATACCAATACAATAAATACATGATGAACCTACAAGTTAATAGTAACACCTCTGGCTGGCCCATTTCCATAATCGTTTGGTGTTATCTCGGCTGCTCCAAAAATTGTCCCATGTCGGGTTGGATCATACTTTTCACCATCACCCCACAACGCATACGCCTCCTCTCCATGAACAGCATCATCACCAATCATCAACTCATTATCAGGCATCCTCAATGGAATAAATATTTGAATAACTAGAAGAATAATGGTAGTTGATACAAGGTTCCACCCAATCACAAACAAGGCAGCTACTATTTGTTTTAGGAACTGTTTCCCTCCATCTTTACCATAAAATGCACCCCTTGTACCAGTAATCGGCAAAACTATGTTGCACAGGGTGGGTTCGGCTAGCAAACCCGTCAACAACCCACCCATTAAACCAGCTACGGCATGCGTGTGAAACACACCCAATGTATCATCCACCTATATACATACAATCAAGTACTAAATTAATTTTATGTCAACAATCAATTCCCTGAAACATTATACTACTAGATAACATATTGTTGATCAGTGCTTGACCAAAAGTTTCGGAGCGCAGAAAGTCAAGGATCCAATTGATGGTCTAAATTAGTTCTAGGAATGAAATGTTTTAAGAAAAAGATTATAGTACTAGATAAGATAATATATTGATGGTCCAAATTAGTTCTACATTATATATATACACGTATTGCTAGTGTATGACGACGACTATTGACTATTCTTTTCATGATGAGTCAATTTTTGATTTTTATAAGAAAAGAAAAGGACAAATAATAAGCATAAATGGAAGACAAGTGACTAGTCAGTTTTGATATGCTTGGCCTTGAGACATAGACTTTGACCTTGCACTTGATGTATTTCAAAGTAAAATATGTGATTTGTACTTTTCCAAATCAAATGTTATGATTTTAATAGTGATAATTTCTACATGACTAATCTTTGTTACTAAATTTCATAAGTGGCAATGAATTTGAAAACTTAATATACAAGGCAATGAATTTGAAAACTTAATATCTACAAGACTAATCTTTGTTACTAAACTAGTTGGTGCCCCGCTCGCTTTGCGGGGCACTAGTCTGAATATTTCTCTTATAACATGTATGTCTATATTTCGGTTACTTGTACATACCACTTACAACACCATCTCAAAAAAATTAACATCTAGTCAACTAATTAAAACAAAACGCTACCATATTTTTGTTTAAAAAAAATACTAAAACGATTGAAAGACTATAATTTTAAACAAGGGGCAAAATTATAATTTTTCAGGACAAATGAGTGTCTGCCAGGCAGCCGCTGACACGAATAAAAAGTACACCGAGTTAACTAATTAAAACAAAACACTACCATAGTTTTGTCAAAAAAAAAACTAAAACGATCGCATTACTATAATTTTGCACTGGGGCAAATTCATAATTTGACCAAAAAAACAAAAAAACAAAAATGATGGCAAAACTGTAAATTTGAACTGAGGGCAAAATCTTAATTTGGCTGGGAGAAAAAAAATCAAAACTAATAGCAAAACTGTAATTTTCAATATGACAAAATCGTAATTTGGCTGGAATAATGGTAAAGTGTCAGGCAGCTGCTTGGCACTATTCTCATTCATGTATTTGTAGTACATATAAATTTCCAAGTGGCAATAAATTTGAAAACTAAATACACAAATTTGAATACCTTTTGAAGCAAAACAGATTTCTTGTGAAGGATCATCATGGTAAACCAAGGAACACTACCCGCAAGTATTCCCATGACAATAGCAGCCCATGATTGCACCACTCCTGCTCCCGGTGTGACGCACACGAGGCCCGTCATCATACCTTGAATCGCCCCAATGACGGACGGCTTTCCAAAGAAGACCACATCAAGAGTGGTCCAGACCAAAAGGCTCGTCGCAGCGCATATATTTGTGTTTAGCACTGCCACGGATGCTGCAATGTTCGCAGCGTATGGAGCTCCACCGTTGAAACCGGACCATCCCATCCATAGCAATCCTGCTCCTGCTAGCATCAGCAGGATGTTGTTTGGAGGGAACCTTTCCCTATCACTTTTCAACCTTGGCCCAACCTTAATTCATTTACAACAATGAAAACAATTATTATGAATAATATACTTATTATTAATGGTAACTATGGTTGTAGTAACCTGCGCCTTGCACTGTGACGCGATTAGAATTCGCTACGTATGACACCATGACAACCGATAAATAAATTCATAAAATTAAACAAAGTGATATCTAAATATGTTAATGTTATTTGCGTCGTATCTCGGCTTTGAACATCAAAATAAAAAGAAAAAGGTAAAACAGTAAGAAAACGAAAAAAAAAAACGATAGGAACTCAGTCGGTTTCGATACACAAGTTATAGAAAAGAAAAAGAAAAGTTAAAAAATACGTTCAAAAGAGTATTGGCGCGTTCGTTAAAAAACCAAACTCTAAAAGAAAAATCCTTTGACGCACTTGTTATAGCAAAGAAAAGGAAAAGTTAAAAAAATTGTCGAAAACGGTATTAACGCATTTGTATTAGCTCACAATTCAATCTTATTTCTTTTATACATAGACATCATCATCATCATACTCAGTAAATCCATCAGTAGCAAAATTAAGATAGTGTCTAAAAAGGGTAAGATGTAAACAACCTTATCTTTACCCTTTAGAAATAGACAGGTTGCTTCCAACGAGACCCGACTCGATATTTCATTTATTCATAGACAATAGTAATAAACATGTACACGGCATGTGATGTGGATGTATGTACGGCCATTATATTATAATTAAATGCGCCGACCAAAAAAAGTCTTCCCTCGAGGACGCTTTTATTCTTCCGTCCCCATGATCGTTGCTTATCAATTATAGAAATATTATATTTATGCAACTTTCAGATAAATAATACATTTTCTTCGTTGTAACATGTTCTTTTGAGTTCCTAATAAATAAATAAAAAAGTAAAATGCCATCTTCGTCCGTGAGGTATGACTAATTTTACAACTTTCGTTCAAAAGTTTGTTTTTCACATCTGAACCTAAAAATTGAAATCTTGTCATTTTCATCTAGCTCGTTAACTCCATTTATTTTTCTCCGTTAAGTCAGGATATTTTCTTCCTTTTTGTTAAGCTAAAGGACAATTCAGACTTTTAAATAGTTGTATATTATGTTAAATGTTTTTACATAAAGTAAAAAAAAGACCAAATTGTCATTTAAGTAAACAAAAAAGACGGAGATACCCCCTGACTTAACGGAGAAAATAGATGAAATTAAAAAGCAGGATGAAACTGGTAAGATTTCAACTTATTCAGATCCATATACGAAAAAACAAACCTATGAACGAAATCACAAAAGGGACGAAAATGACATTTAACTAAAAAAAGAAATAAACAATAATAGATAAAAGAATTACCCAATAGGCCGCAGTAAAACCAGCGATCCCTGACGATAGATGAATAACATAGCCGCCGGAGTAGTCAATGACCCCCCACTGATACAAAAAGCCACCACCCCACAGGCTGAACGCGCCCACGGTGTACGAAAAAACCAACCAAAGCGGAACGAAAGCCATCCAGGCTCTAATATTCATCCGCCCCAGAACCGACCCAGCCAGCAGAATCATCGTGATGGCCGCAAAGTTAAACTGAAAGTAAACCATAGTTGCCATGGGATACAAGGGCCCACTGCTTCTACCATAGATAGTGCTCTCGGGTATCCGGGCCTGACGGATGAGATACTTCTGGCCCAAGGCTGGTGCGCCCTTCCCCCAGAAGGGGAAGAGTTGGTCGCCAAAAGCCATGCGATAGCAGAGTAGGACCCAGCAGATGAGGACTGCTGCGAAGGCGTAGAGCGCCATGAAGGCGGAGTTGACTGCCCATTTCTTTTTGACGATGGAGGCGTAGAGGACGACGAGCCCTGGCATGCTTTGCAGCCCCACTAGTGCGGATGCGGTTAGCTGCCAGGCGTTGTCCCCTTTGTTGAGCCATTCAGGAACCGCTGGAGGGTTTGGTTGGTATGCCATAGACATAGACGCCATTGAATTAATGGTGTGAATAAGTGGTCGCAAATGGTCTTTGTTCTATTATATATGGGTTTGAATAAGTAGGCTATTGTTTGTCAAAGAAAGAAAATATCACATTCATATTATTAAGTCTTTGGTTGCTTTCTAAAATGCGTATCAATGACCCTAATCGTATAAAAAGTTATCATATCATTATTTAAAAGAAAGTGTTTATAAAAAAAGGATAAAAACACATTAACAAAAAAATTATTTTAAAAAACAACATTTTTATAGAAACTAGTCTTTGCGGGTCGGGGTGTAAAACTGTGCTACTAGTGTGGGGTAGAGGGGGGCGTAAAACCGTGCTAACCGAACAACGATCAAAATCGCAAAAAAACAAAAACGTAAAATAAATATGTACATGAATTTATAACACCAAGCAACCAATTGAAAACGTACATAAAAATAAGGTGTAAAACATATCATATCTAACTTGATGCATTTCAAGAAAAAATCTACGTTGAAATGTAAACCAATTTTAATTTACGCTGATTGATAAAGAAAAGAAAGCACACAAACTTGAGGTTAGTTTTTGAAAAGTTGAGGAAGTATGAACCTCAATGTTAAAAATTAAGGTTAAAATAACAAAACAAAAGAAAATAATTAAAAATAAAATAGAAACTTTTTTTTGTTTGAACGGCAAATTTCTTTACTCCTATCGTCTATGGGACTTGAATCTAAGACCTCCCCTCCTAATGGACCATCACCCCATTGGTATAAAATTAATATATATAATCAACTAAAATAAATATTTTAAAAAGAAAAAATACATAATCAACTAAAATAAATATTTTAGAAAATTAAAAAGAAAAAAAACACTTTGTATAATAAATTCAAAAAAGTTATAATTTGTAAATTCCATATTCACAATAAATTCCTACACATCTATATCTATACTACTTTATTAAGAGAACTCGGATTTTTACTTTTTTGGTAATTTTACATTGTGTACACATTTTGAAGTAACATGTATAAGAGAGCAAAGCTATTTTAGAGGGGGTAAATTTACGCATTGTCCAAAAATTTAAGACACTTTAGGGGCATTTTAGGGATTCGGCACCTTTGTAACCTGTAATTAAGATAACATGTGAAGAGTCTAATAACTATATAAATAACTATATAAAGCAAATGTTGTTATGAATTATTATCTTTAATGTGTGACTATCCACATGTGTTCATCATAATATGGTGACTCTCCATGTACTTAACTCTCATATTTGTAAGCCTACAAATAGAGGCTTATGTAGTTCATGCTTTACATCAATAAGAAAACTATCCCCAATTCTCTCTTCCTTGTCTCTTTCTATAGTGCTAATAGTAGTAGTTATTTTACAACATGTTATAAGCACGACTTGCTTTTGAAGTTGAGGCATATTATCGTTTGGTAAGTGAACACCATCTAATTAACTTGTTTTTGTTCATTCCGTCAAAGAAAACCCATGCTTTAATTCATACGATTTTAGGCTGCATTGAGATTCATATACATTAGTTTTGTCTCAATTCTCTCCAAACATTCACAGTATCATAAGTCCTATAATTTTGGGTTATATGAGATTTACTACTACATCAAAAGAGTAAAGTTATTTCTTAATATTATTTATCTTATTATACTTTCATAAATGTCAATTTTTCTGTAAGTTTGATTTAACATCACACTTCAACGTTATGAATTTCAATTGTTATGTACAAATATTAAGTGTGGTAGTTTATCCTCTTACAATGGTTGTGTTAGTTGTGACTTGTTAATATTTGATGCTTATTTTTAGTAACATTAACATGCAAAATACATGGTTATTTCAAATATGATAAATAATATATCAAATACTCAACTAATTTTAAAGCAATTGTTACATATATTATTGGACAAGCATATTCATGTTTACGATTTATTTGTGAAAAAAAAAATACAAAAAAACTATTCATTACCTCATTTTGTGGTAGTAAAGTTAAAGAGAATTATTACTAATGATTTAAGAAAATAATGTATGTATTATTTAAAATTAATTTGTTATTACGGTGTTGGTATTATGATAGACAAAATCCTTTATTTTATAATTAGAACATTTTGGTAAAATCCTAGAAAAAGACGTTAGTGGAATTTATCAATAATATTGTTATGAATTCAGTTTTGACTTGATTTTGTCATTTTGACTATTATTAACTATATAAAACAAATGTGATGGACTGGATTGTAATTTTACCATGCATACAAATTTTGAAGCAATGTGTACAAAAAAATACAAGCTATTTGGGAGGGGTATGATAGGACCTAGCTCAACAATTTAAGACACCAAAGGGTGGTGGTGCACTATATGTCTTTTATGGTGGTGCAAAGATATAAATTACGTGAAACCCGTCACAATGTGCGCCAAAAAACAAAAGTACCCGCCGCAACGCGCGGGCATTTCCACTAGTGAATAACAACATGGAAAAAACAAAAAAAGAAGTTGAATATACATTTCTAGACGTTACATATACATCTTACATATACATCTTTTCCTATCTATTAGATATGTTTTTAAAATGCTACAATAATGCACATTGGGTACCCTACCTCTAATCGTACTTAGATATAATAATACGAGGAAGCATAGAGGATGACAACATTTACTTTTTAGTTTAAAGTAGTTTTTCCCCTATAATATATGGGTTTCACTTTTTAAGTTTGTCAAACAAAGAAAATATTACATTAACCACACATGTCTTAGGTTACTTTCTAAAACGTGTATCACCTACAAACATTTGTAGCTTTGTTTCATAAGGGTTACCCTAATTATATAAGAAATTATCATATTTTTGTATGATTGTAATGGTTTTCACTATAAATCATCCATTAAAAATATATTTAATTATATAAATTTTAAAAATTAAAAAAAGAAAGTGGAATGATGTGTAAAAAATTGATTAGCCGAATAAAAATTGACTGTGACTTGAATTTTTTTTATTGGTTCCTCCAAATTAATTCATCTTCGTTATATCTCCACCTTTCTCGTTTGCAGTGTGAACTGCATCATGCCTGCATTCACCAAAGCTTCACTAACGCCCTTGGAGCGGTGTGTAGGGGTGAAGAAGGGTTAGAAATGGAAGGTGACATGAGGCGTAAGGCAATAACACATAGGCAAATAGCCTAATGAGACAATAGCTTTAACTTTTAAAAGTTCAAACAAAAAATGATCTCATCCTTTTGAAGATTATTATAGTAGGTTAAATAAAAAGAATTGAAATATTCTAAACCCGTGGGTATCATCTTTTGAATTTACACTTCGGCATGGAAACATACTAAACATGTCATAATCGTTGAAGCAATACGAAACATGGTCTTTACATATTATATAAATGTCTCGACAACAAAACTTCTTTAAATAGGATGCGAGTATTCAAAACAGGGTAGCCTTTAGTCATAGCCATCCATGATGTTTCAAGCATCTAACATGTCGGTAATTTAACCTGATATACATACTAAATGTCAACTTTTAGACACAACTTTGAGTTCTATATGAATAGATTAACAACCACGTCACACTTAACGGTAACCTTCATCTCGCATGCTTAACGGTATTGATTTTAACTTTAACCGGTGCCTTCAGCTTCTAACGTGATGTGAGGTGTATATAAAAACTGGTATATTTTCAGTCGTTTTCATACTTTCTATATTTAGAAAGATCGTGTGGTATTTCTATTTTTGGAAATCTTTGTATCTTGTATTCGTTCTTTCGTTGTAATCTTTGTAATCGTTGTAAACCGAGACTTGAATCATAATGAAAACTCGTATTTTATTCCTATTCGTGTTATGCTTGTTCGTAATCATTTTATACTTATACATATTCATACATTCATGCTTGATATTCATAAAAGTGTGGCAACTTGCAAAAAACGTGACAATCATACTTCATACGAGAATTATTCGTGATCTTTATTCATAATCGTATTCGTTTTATGCATTTGTGAACCTTAGACCATGTTGGTTGTGCTTAAAAGTCTTAATATGGCCCAAAATGCGTTCTATATAACATCCATACAAGGCCCAATCATCAAAACAAAAAAAAATATTGTTTCCTGACCCGGTCCTTGCGGACCGTATAGGAAACCCATGCTGTCTGTATGGCCTCCTGGGCTATAACCATCATTAAACATGGGCCTATAACCATCATTAAACACTCCCCAACCTCCTCCAACATTTCCCCTATAAATACAACTCCTTCTCCAAGCTTCTTCCCACTTTAATCACCTCCCAATTTCTCCCAAATCACTGAAATTCGAGTTCTTGGACAGGTTCATCAACCTTCACTAAAGTGAGCATAACTTGCTCATTTCTCAACGTTTTTACTTGATTCTTCTTCCTACTTCCTTGGATAAGTCTTAGGTATGATCCCACGGACTTGCCATGGAAAATCAAGACGTAGGCTGAAACTTTCTGATGTGATTAAAACTCTTTCAAAACTTATGTTTTCTTCATTCAACCTTGTGTTCTTGAGCTTCTAATCAACTTTATGATTAGTGAGCCTGACCTAGGTTGTTATACATGTAAATAGGAGTGTTTGGACACTCTAAACTTTCTGTTTTCGAAGAGCTTCAAGCTCACATGTGGTGCAAGTCTTGAACTTGTTCTTGTGTGACTACCTTGGTTAGCTTTGGCTATCCTAACTCTAAGTCCACACATCACTTGATGATTTCCCATCATTGTCCCAAGCTAGTTTGCTAGATTGAAAGTAACACAACCCCGTCTAGCCTTCGACGAGTGTCGATGCCGGCTCACCGAGTTGTAGTTTACTTGGCTACTTAGTATAGTGATAATCATGTAATTCCATTTCTTTATTATTCTTGTTCTTGACCCTCCTTGTTGTCTAGGACAACTTGTGTAGTGGTGAACTCTTATGAGGTTCCTAAATGGATGGCTATGCCACCTACCTCTTACATGACTTCTATGATGTCCATGAATGGACATACACATATAACTATTATAATCTATATAATATACTTAAAACCGAAACCTTTAATGACTACATAATCATGTGTCAAGTTAATAAGTTTAATCACTAAAGTGTATGGTTCCTCGTTTAGATTCTAATAGGTGTTACAACCTATGAAATCACATAAACCCTAATGGGTTCCCATAGTGTCAAAACGAGTGCTAGACCTTAGTGAGTATTTTTGTATACTTTACTTTGTATGCATTATTCCAAATTCCGAATCTACCATAATCATTCCAATGCTCGCACCTACGTTTTCCTCTTGTAGGATAACTCGGTGTTTCCCCGTCAACCAAACAACTCTTCACGGATTACCAAGTCGGAACGCTTGCAAAACCGTGAGTACATTCGACCCACTTTCGTTTATATTACTTTTGGGTGTAACATGTTTACCATATACAAAATCACAACACTTAAACTTTATGAAATGCACGAAACAATCCAATATACACGAATGCTTTATATGTTTACTCGTTGCTTATGCTTGGACCATTCGTATGTAATATCATAGTCAGTAGCTTATCTTAAGCCTTCATTTGACATGTATAGCGCTATAGGAGTAATACACCACCTCACTCGTGAAATCTAGAGGCCATGTTAAAATATCGTGATTCGCGTTAACAAGGGGTTTGACTAGAAATATTGCATGACATGTATAATGCTCTCGTATAAACTTAGTATCATGTGGATTCGTTTTAACTTTATTCGTATACGTATGCTTATGCTTAAACTTGTGTACTCGCCTTTGCTTTTGCATTGAACTCTATTTTAAAACATGTTACAGGTTGATGAAGATGATGCTATGAAATTGAAGTAGCATTGAGGCTAGATACACACATAGACGTTTAGGTTTATTATTGTTGTATTAAATTTTGTCAAATGTTGTTATGTTATTTGAATTTTCCTTATATTGTAATGACAATTTATTTTCCATTTAATTTATAATTGTCGCTATTAGCGTTGTGAGCAATGAGCAATCTATTTCGTCCCGCCTCGATGTTTCCGCCATCGGTTGGGTGTGACAGGTTCAAGTTTTAATATTTATAAAAAGACGGTAAAATACTATAATACTACACTTCACGTTGTGTAAGTGCACCCATCGTTGGCGTAATATAGTAACCGAGGTCGTCCAAGGATACAATGACTTTTAGTACCAAGTCTTCGTCAACATCTAGTCAAACCAAAAGTAAAGGGTTAAAATGGCTCAAAAAGAAAATAAAGAGATTAATAAAAAGATTTGAAACCAATGATAAGAAAATAGGTGTTTGGAATATATTTATCTCTTGATACTTTGTTAACTAAACCTTACCATGGATAACACGAGCTTGATTATCAGACGTGGAACTATGTGTCTTAATGCATAAAGTTATGTAGTTCTTTTTATTGACCCTCGCATAATCGACCATATTGCTTTGAATCAGCAAGGAAACGTCAACGCAAGGTCGGATCAAACTACAATGATACCGCCCAATCAGCAAGGAAAGTAGATAACGTTGTGGGTTAATATTAGTTAACAAAATACTTTAAGGGGTTTAAATTACTTGTGACTATGGCTCCTTTGGTGAGGCGGCAATTCTACAAAGGTAGTTACTTTTACAAAAACCAAGTCCTCCGCGCTTTGATCTTATCGCCACACTGTAACAACTCCGAATTTCGTTGTTATCTTTTTGCTCTTATTATCGTTGTATCTATCTCTTGTAATTCCGAGATTCGTTTATAAGAAAGTTATGTTAAATTAAATATGTTTTATTTCAATTATATCGCATCTAATCGCTCATTAAACGCATCGCTAATCCAATCTTAATTACAACTAAATACGCTATTATACGAGCCGAGTGTGTTATTGTTTGATAGACACTTGTGCCATCGCATCGTTTATCTCATCGCATCACAAATCGAAGTTAATTATGTGGTTTTACGTTATTTATGTGTTATGTGTGTTTATGATTATGATTACACTCGTTATCGCATCGCTCTCGCTTATTCGAATCGCCAAATCGCACTATTACATCGCTTATAACGCTTAATATAACTATCTAATACGAACCGAATCGCCGAACGAACTCTTAATGCGAAATAAGGGAAGAAAACCCAACATTTGGACAAGTTCGCTCGAACTTGGGTGACCCCAAGTTCGGCCGAACTTGGCTGGCCAAAACACAAACTCCCCATCCCCCCTTAAGTTCGCTCGAACTTGCCTGAATCCTTACAAGATCAGCAAGTTCGGCCGAACTTGACATAGATCTCTTGAATATCTAGCAAGTTCACCCGAACTTGCAAGAAATCATACAAGTTCGACCGAACTTGACTCTCACAAGCCCTCATTTTGCCTTCACCTATAAATACTCAGCCCCATTCTCTCATTTGAACTTGCTGCAACTTCGCCCAGAGCTCTCAAACCCGAAACCCTTTGTTTTCTAAGTAAGAATCAACCCGATTTCAACTAAAATGATGTTCATCAACGTTTTACAACAGCTTACAACGATTTTTCACAAGGCTTTGCCTTCGTTTTCATCAAATCCCTTCTGTTTACAAAAATCTTCATCTTTTTCTATAAAACTTCTGCTTTTCACTCAGATCTATACTAGATCCGAGTAAAACCTTTCAAAAAACATTGATTTCTACACAATATTCGGACTAATGACGTATGTTTCGTTCACTTTTGAGTGGAACGAGGTGTTGTCAAGCAGAATCTCAGATCCGGAAGCACAAGGACGAAATCGTCACTTTACACAAGCTAGACTAACCCGTACGAACCATCAAGTTCGCCCGGATTAGCCCGAGTTTCTGTAAAATGGCTAAGTTCACTCCAAAAGACCTCTCCAGCCTAGGTTTTACCCAGTGGCTTAAGGTTAGAGGGATGGGCACTCGATTTACTCAGCAAACGACGCGAAAACGTAAGATTTTGGACCCGAAAACATCAAATTCGCTCGAGATTTAACTAATTTGATGCAGCTCAGGAGTCAAGTTCGCTCGAACTTGCCCCATTTGGGTCAAGTTCGGCTGAACTTGAGTCAAAACCTACAACAGAACCCCCAAGTTCGCTCGAACTTGTCAAGTTTCTTAGGAAATTTCACAAGTTCGGCCGAACTTGAAAAGCCTGTTAACCTTCTACACAAGTTCAACCGAACTTGTCAAGTTTCTTGAGAAACTTAACAAGTTCGACCAAACTTGTCTCAAAACACAGTAGTTCCTCACAAGTTCGCTCGAACTTGTATGTTTACATGCAAGTTCGGTCGAACTTGCCTACTGCTCAACCAAACCTCACCGTTTCAGTTTTTCAAAGACTGATGCATTTCCGTTCGAGTATGCAGGCTGATCCGACGCTCCTCTTCACCTCTCGACAGTCGTCTACTCTCTCCTAAACGCACCGACAGTGAGTATACTTGACCCGTTTTCTCTCTAATGCACATTGTAACAACTCCAATTTTCGTTGTTATCTTTTTCTATGATTTTCCATTGTATCTATCCTTTGTAAATCTCGAGATTCGTTTATAAGAAAATTATGTTAATTAAATTATGTTGAATTACAGTTATATCGCATCTAATCGCTTATTAAATCGCATCGCTAATCTCATCGCATCGCAACTCGCAGTTAATTATATGGTTTTATGTTACTTATGTGTTATGTATGTTTGTGGTTATGATTACGCTCGCTATCGCATCGCTCTCGCACACTCAAATCGCTAAATCGCACTATCACATCAATTATAACGTTTAATATAACTATCTAATACAAACCGAATAGCCAAACAAACCCTTAACGCGAAATAAACGAAGAAAACCCAACAATTGGGTCAAGTTCGCTCGAACTTGGTGACCCCAAGTTCGGCCGAACTTGACTGGCCAAACTCAGATTCCCTTTTTCTCCTCTAAGTTCGCTCGAACTTGTCTGTGTCTTTAAGGACTCAGCAAGTTCGGCCGAACTTGGCTCTATAACCTTCAATATCTCACAAGTTCGCGCGAATTTGACTCCCACCAGCTCTCATTTTTGACTTCACCTATAAATACTCAGCCCCATTCTCTCATTTGAACTTGCTGCAAATTCGTTCTGAGCTCCCGAAACCCGAAACCCTCTGTTTTCTAAGTAAGAATCAACCCGATTTCAACTACAATGATGTTCAACAAACGTTTTACAATGTTTTACAATGATTTTGCACAAGGCATTGCCTTCGTTTTCATCAAATCTCTTTTGTTTATGAAAATCTTCATCTTTTTCATCAAAACTTCTATTTTCACTCAGATTTATACTACATCTGAGCAAAACCTTTTAAAACATTGATTTTTACACCATTTTCGGACTAATGACGAATGTTTCGTTCACTTTTGAGTGGAACAAGGCGTTGTCGAAGCTAGATCTCAGATCCGGAAGCACAAGGACGAAATCGTCACTTTACACAAGCTGGACTAACCCGTACGAACCTTCAAGTTCGCCCGGATTAGCCTGAGTTTCTATAAAATGGCTAAGTTCGCTCCAAAAGACCTCTCCGGCCTAAGCTTTACTCAGTGGCTTAAGGTTGGAGGGATGAACACTCGATTTCTTCAGCAAATGACGCGAAAACGCAAGATTTTGGACCCGAAAACATCAAGTTCGCTCGAGAATCACCAGCACACCAGGTCAAGTTTGACCGAACTTGGGTCTCCTCACACCAAATCCCTACAAGTTCGCCCGAACTTGATTCTGTTAACATTTCCTACAAGTTCGCCCGAACTTGCATAATTTCCTTGGAAATTAGACAAGTTCGCCCGAACTTGACTGAAAACTCAGCAGGTTATTCACAAGTTCGCCTGAACTTGTATGAAAACATACGAGTTCGACCGAACTTGGCTACTGCTCAACCCAAACTTAATCGTTTCAGCAAATCAGAAAACTGATGCAATTCTGTTCTTTTACAGGCTGATCCGGCGCTCTCCGCGACTCTTCTCATATCCCTCATCTCACCTAAAATGCACCCACAGTGAGTATATTTGACCCGTTTTCGCTTTAATGCACTATTTGGGTGTTACATACGTTCCTCTATCAAAATCACCCCACAAATCAAACTGTTTATCACATGCGAATAATCTGATTATATATGCTCAATACGTGATACTAGAAACATGTGACTAGGACATATTTTCGTTAACTTACCTCCTTAGCTAGTATGGTACTATAGTGTGGCTAACACCCAACGGGGTCTAGTTAGGATGGACGCGCAAGCGTTCTCACGGTAGTTAGCATGAGAAATAAGCCTATGTTTATCTGTGTGATGTGTTTTGGTGTATCATGATAGGTAATTGGACTATTTCGCGAACGGTTACTCTATTATGCTAGTATTACTAAAACCTGTATGCTCACCTTTACTTAATTGTATTGACTTGTATTTTAACGTATGTAACAGGTTGAGGATTTTAGCTTGGATGCTTTGGATGTAGCGTGCTTAGTTTAGTTTGTTTTTGTTTAGTCCTGAATTGTAATGAAATCTAGGGATATCGAACCCGATTAGTTTTGTGGGAAACAAGCTTCTGTAATGATTATTTTGAAGTATTGTGTTTAATGGTATGGGACGTTAAATGTTGAATGATGTTGATAGATAATTGTTATGGAATTCTCATGAGACAATCTAGTCGCCTAGTGCCACTAACCCGATGTTTCCGCCATCGGTTGGGGTGTGACACACATTTTGAGTGTTACATATGTTCCTCTATCAAAGTCACCTCACAAATCAAACTGTTTATCACACGCGAATGATCTGATTATATATGCTCAATACGTGATACTAGAAACATGTGACTAGGAACTTATTTTCGTTAACTTGCCTCCTTAGCTAGTATGGTACTATAGTGTGGCTAACACCCCACGGGGTCTAGTTAGGATGGACGCGCTAGCCTTCTCACGGAAGTTAGCATGAGAAATTTGGCTAGTTTTGTGTAATGTGTTTTGGTGTATCATGATATGTAATTAGACTATTTCGCGAACGGTTTCTCTATTATGCTAGTATTACTTAAACCTGTATGCTCATCTTTACTTAATTGTATTGACTTGTATTTTAACGTATGTAACATGTTGAGGATTAGCGTTGGATGCCTTGGATTATGCTTATTTTTAGTTGTTTTAGTTTGCTTTGGATTTGGAAACTCATGTATTAAATCTAGGGGATATCGAACCTGATTTGTGCTTATGAGAAAACAAGTTTCTGTAGTTTGGAATGTTATGTATGATAGTATGGGATGTTAAACGTTAAGTAATGTTGCTAGATAATTGTTATGGAATTCTCGTGAGACAATATGGTCACCTAGTGCCGCGCCCTGATGATTCCGCCATCAGTTGGGGTGTGACACACACTTTGGCAAGAGCTTACCAACCTAGAGTCCCATTCCAAAAACCTTAACATCCTTTCAAAGCATCAATATATTTTGACTCTACATAGACATAGAAAACATGAATGTCCCAAGTTAATGGTGACACAAGATTGTTGGTAGATTTTAATGGTTAAGTCGAAAGACTAATGACCCAAATTAATGGCGACACTAATATTTTACTCACTTTCAATAAACACCTTCTTACCTAAAGTAATTAACACATACACACCTTGTTAACCCATGACTCACTTTAGTTAACTCCCCATCAAGGGGTAAGTTTCCCCCAAACACCTACAAGAATCTTAGCCAAGAATGGCTATAGAGATAGTTTTCACCAAACTTGAAAAGATTATATTAATCACTAAAAGGTTGATTACACTAATGATTCTTGAGTTTCTCTTAATAATTACAATGATTAGAAATATTGGGTAGAAGAAAAGTGTGTTCTGGAGAAGAGAGAAGAATTGTGCAAGGAATTTGGGAAAGATGAGGGGGTATTTATAGCAGTGTTGGGTGTCCACACACATACCCCGTGCTTTCCAGGCTGCCCCATGATTTCGTACATATATTATCGAATCTTTTACAGTTTTTGGTTTTGTTGTTTTGCGAGGCACGACCCATGTCTGGGAGACACTGCTCGTGTCTCGACTCTGCGAACCCCGGGGAGATCTTCAGAAATCTTATGGGGATCTTCTTGTTGTTTTTTCTCGAGGAAAGGCCCATGTTTGGGAGGCACGAGGCGTGTCTCGAGTGTTTTGGACCAAAAAAACACATTTTTTTCTTTCTACTAGAGGCACGAGCCATGTCTGGGAGGCACGACCGATGTCTGGGAGGTACGACCCCTCTGGGAGACACGACCCATGTCTAGGAGGTACGACCTGCGTCTTAATAATTTCACCACAAAAACCATTTTTTAGCTTCGTATAGCTGAAATACTCCAAATTCATATGTTATAGTTCCCGTTACTCATTTCCTAGCCCGAGATATGCTTCCGTAAAGTTTTGGTTGTATCGTTGACTTTTAGCTGGCTAAGGGGACCACCATCTTGCATTGTCTTGAAAAGATCACTAATTTTTCATGACTTGAGGATCATGCACGGGGCGTTTCATGTAGGCACAACCCGTGTCTTGAGTCGTAGCTTGACTTTTTCTTGATTTTTCTTCGTTTTTCGCTTCTTTTGTCATTTTGCAACTCAATTGTCCTGAAAATCAAAAGTAAACAAAATTAGATCTAATTTACTCATATTTTCAAGAAAATAGTCTTAAAACTAGTATTAAATGATGAATATGTTCAGTTATGTGCACATCAGCTTCAACAGCACATGTCATTCCTTCTCTTGTTTCACCAACTATGAGTGCACACCACACACCAATACAATATTCAACCCTTAACAACGTCTGAATCACGGTCACATTATTCGCGTACGGTTTAAATGTTGGCAAATCATCGTTACACAAGTTAACTTTGACATAACGCAAAACAAACGAGCTTCCTCTTCCGATATAAAGTGCCATTAGCTTGTCGTTAGACGGTTTTTTTTTTTTTTTTGAGATATTAGTGTCAATAATGTCAGATTGATACCTATTACAAAGACATTATCGATTGAGCATTTCAACTTTTTCAGATGGAAAACTAAGTAGAGAACTTTGGCAGCAATGGAGAGGAGGATCACAAGGATGATTGGGTCAGCAATCGTCCAGTAAAAGTTGTGGCAGTAGCAACTCCGTTTAGGTTTCCGATTAGCGAGTTTTTGTGTGACTAACACTCATTCATTACATTAACATTAGAACTATATTTGTTATTCTTAGCCTTAATCATAGTTTGCCTCCTCATTATATGTACATTGGTTATGTTAAATTCATTAACTCTTTCTTTAAAACATTACGTTAATCATTTAACACGTTCCTTACTGAGTATACATAATTCACAATACAGTAGAACTGTATGCGAGAGTTAGACTCCTCGTGCCCAGACTTGAACTCTCGTATAAATAGGATGGTGTGAGATATACCTTTCTTCTTCCTTGCAACAATAGCGACTATCACAACGTTGATCTGTAAACACATCATGATACACACAGGGGCGGAACTAGCCCATATTTGTGGGTTCCCAGGAACCCATTAGGCTAGAAAAAATAAAAAAAAATAGTGAGAACCTTGTATGATTTGGAATATTAGTGAAAATTTACCAAAAGGAACCCAGTAGAAAAAATTCCTGGATCCGCCACTGGATACACATATTATGTAGCGAAACACCCCATCATCGTCGTGCATGATTTCATGCATATCAGTTTGTGAATAAACAAGCTTTAATGTGAAACCTCACCTTTAACCTTATTGGAAGAGAACCCAGTTTACCAAACTCCAACCTTCTCTTTATTAGTGATCAATACCTTAACAACACTTGCTTTTGGCCTTGAATGACAACCCCACACCCAGCGGCGAAGCTTGAGATTTCCGACCCAGTGGCGGAAGTCACTAGACCTAAAAATTTCTATAAAACCGGGGGGTCGAAAACGTATATACCCAAAATTATCTATACGAAAACTACATACTCTCCACTATTGTGCGAAAAGTTTGGGAGTCGGCCACCCCCTCCGAAAGTTAACCTTTTTTAAAAGGCTAGATACAAATGGGTGATTCATGGAGATGAAAATTCACGCTTTTTCCATGGAGTTATACAAAAAACAACATTGTAACGAACCAGATAACAACATTTTACATACATGTGTTTTTCAACAGATCTAATTCTACAGGTTTATCATTCAGTTTTTTTAGATCTTTGTTCAGAAGGGCCATTGATCGTATTTTGCCATTACAAGGGTGGGTTTCCTAACACCCTCAAAGTTAAAAGGATTCTTGCAGATATGAATAACTTCACTATTGACCTTTAGGCGCAACAGGCAACGATATTACCTCTTGATCACAAGGTAGGTCTTTTGATCAAATAGTTTTTAGTTTACTATATCGGTATGTAGCTATGCTATTGTTTTGTCGTCCTCTTTTTCGAAAGAATATGTTACTTCTTTTTTAACCTTATATATCTTTCTACTTTCATGATATTACCAACTATAAGTAGTTGATCATTTTGAGTGGAGAATTATCTTAACCAACTTTTAGCTTTCTATAAGAAATTAGCCAAAAAAAAAATTATTACCACTAT
This sequence comes from Scalesia atractyloides, assembly GCA_947069175.1. Taxonomy (NCBI): domain Eukaryota; kingdom Viridiplantae; phylum Streptophyta; class Magnoliopsida; order Asterales; family Asteraceae; genus Scalesia; species Scalesia atractyloides. Next base: position 4,522,075 of record CAMTDV010000006.1, on the reverse strand, counting down.
CTGTTACTTTACCTTGTATTGGAAGGAAAGTGAAAAAGATTTGTGCTCCTGAGTTTTCGTTATTGATATCATATAGTAATTTCATGACCAAAACTCTCGGAAAAGAAAATAAAACGTTATACAACTTTGCGTTACTAGCAGGGGCGAATGTATGTAGTGTTGAAACAATTTAATCAAACAGAAAATTAATTATTTTATTATTAATTACCGAGTTATTGGCCAAACCAGTTTATTCCAACTTGAACAAACTGATTGAAGAAATGTAGAAGGAGACTGTCCCGCTATCGGACGAATTTAAATAACACGCAAAAACTAAAACCAACCTGGCGATTTAAGAAACCGAGATTCTTGAACTGCACGGATGATTCTTGTCCTTAAAGCGTGTGGGCTTGACCCACTTCTCAACCTATTTAACACTGTGGAGGCCCACAAGGGGTAATCCCTTATAAGACACTCAACTTTCACCTCCCTCACTAATGTGGGATGGAGGAAACATAACAACTTGTATGTTCCCACCATTAATATTTCCAACATGTAGAGATTACATTAGCCCGGGCTACCCTTCAACTTTGTCGGCGGAGTGTAAAATTAGTGCAAAAAAAGTTATTTTCTCTTCGTTTTATGTATCTAGATACCCCCGAGCAAATATTAGGATACCTGTGAGTCCAAAAAAATATTTGCGCTACCCCGGAATTTGTCTTCTAGATCCGCCACTGGTTACTAGTAAGAAATAGAAATTGATGATATTTTCTATTTTGTTATTGTTATTATTTAAACACATTCATTAGTATAGTTAAATATTAGATTCTAATTTTGATGGTAAAAAAAATATGTATAGAGAGTAGTTGATTGAGTTTAAAATGAAGAAGTTTTGGCAGTTATGCAAGAATTATTATAGTAGTTTGATTGCAGCAAGCCTCATTCATTATCTTAATTTGTTTCCACACATACACATGACTGACAAGAATGAACTTCAACTTGTAATCTAAATGAAATAAGGCGGCGGTTCGGTCTTGTGAAGTCGATCCAGAGCTCTCCTGATCTTCACCCCCCAACCTCGAACCTTTTTATGGATGGCCTCTTCAATTCGATCGATTCTGAGCAATTTATTCAATCAATCAATCAATCCCTCGATTAGTTATTAAACGTTTACATCTTCTATTCTTCTTATTGCTTCAGCCAAGTCGATCCTCTCATCAGGCTCGCTCTCTGTGCACGCAGCTCCAATATGAAGAAGCTTCTCCATTTCGGATACAGACTCATCTGACGGTGCCGCTATCTCTGGATCAATCAGCTCTTTTCCTCTGTTTTCCGCAAGAGCCGACTTAACCCATTGGACAACATCCGTTCCACCCTTCTGGTTGTTGTAATACTGGGATGGATATTTCCCGGTTATGATTTCTAGAATGATGATGCCCATGCAATACACGTCGCTTTTTGGGCTCACTTTTTGGTTTAGTATAGCTTCCGGAGATTTATAAGCAAACATACACTGGACCGTAGGGGTGTTGTTTAGCAAAGGATAGAAAGCGTAGTCACTAAGAAGTGGCTCGTAGTCTGACCCAATCAGTACATTGCTCGACTTCAGGTCCCCGTGAGGTAACGGGTAAGATGCAAACTCTTTATGAAGGAATCCCATACCACGTGCAACTCCTTTGATGATCTTAAGCCGTTTATCCCACTTTAGTTCTGCATGGGAAATCCCACGCTCGCCTGTACGTACGCCAGTGTAACTTCAGCTCAGTAGTTCATGCATCTGCTATGTAAAAAGAAATAATAATAATAATAATATTTTTACCATGTAACACATAAAGCACGCTTCCTTTGGGGACGTATTCGGATACCAAAAGTTTCTCTTCTTTCCGGAAATGATACGCCAAAGGTGTGAGTATGTTTTGGTGCTTCAGTTTGGCTAGCTTCTTCATCTCTGCGTCAAACACCTCTTTGGTCATCTGGTTCATCTCTCTCACCCGTTTCACCACCACCGACACTCCACTCCCCAACGTTGCCTTATACGCAGACCCCAGCCCTCCATTTCCAAGCACCTCGGCTGCAGCCTTCATCAAGTCTTGCAACCCAAATACTCCCCTCTCTTCATTTACCATCACCAGGTCCCCTAACCCACCCATTGGACGCGCTGCTGGTGCTGCATCTTTAACTGGCGCTGTTTGCGCTTTAATTGGCGCTGTTGGCGGTTGAATTGGTGCTGCATCTTTAATTTTATTATTATTGTTATTATTGTTAATGTTGCTACTACTGCTACTGCTGCCAACGCTGGTATTGCTATTGCCAATGCTGCTATTATTACTAGTAGTTGTGGCTTTTTTGGTGACGGCTGGGGGGATATACACCACAGCTTCATCGTTATAACCTCCTTTACCCAAAGGTCTCTTATCTTCGTCTATTTGATTCGCTCTAGCCAAAATAATCAAGATCAATAGCGCAACCACCACGATCATGATAATCCATGGGACGGATGATTTTGGTTGATCCGCTGATGGTTCTGATTGGTCTTGCCGAGTTCCACCAGGAGACTCCTTGCATTCTTTTGCGAGTTTTGACCCACAAAGGTCGGCGTTGTTCTCAAACACTTTGGCATCAAACTGGTTCAAACTCTTTGGTATTTCTCCCTGTAGTTTATTGTTAGAGAGATCAAGCAAGGTTAAAATATCTGGTTCCAGAAACGCGGGAATGGGTCCTGAAAACTCGTTGTATTCCAAATGAAGTTCCTTAAGGTTTGGCAATTCTCCAATAGATTTCGGTATCTGTCCCGAAAAGTTATTATGTTGCAACCATAGTTTCTTCAACGATCCCAACGTTTGGAAGAAATCAGAAGGTATAACGCCGGTAAACCAATTACTACCTGCGTAAAAAGCTTTTATAAACCTAAGACGATTGATTTTCGGCATAGGGCCAGCGAGAGAATTATTTTGTATGCTAAGCGCTCTAAGACCATCAATGGCCTCCAAACAACCAATATCGGGTTGGCCTTCGAGATCCATATCCGAGAGATTAATAGTGTTGATGATGCCATTTGAACATATGATACCAACCCACACGTTATGGGGGTCGCACGGGTTGGATCCATCGTCATGCCAATTGTACAACGCATCGGATTTCGTCAAGGAGTTCTTGAATTGAAGGAGGGCAATGGATGAAGATTGTTGTGAAAGGCATGGAGGGAAAAAAAAGAAGAAGAAAATGAAGAGGAAAACAATGGCCATAAAATTGTATTATGGTTTGTTTGAAATAGAGTTGGAAATGTAATGGGGGGAGTGTAAAAAAGTGGATGCATGATGATTGTGAATGTTTATGTTAGAGAAAAACAATCCTACGTACGGTCAATCAGATCAAAATGTAAGTGGTCGTACGTGGTTATAATTTACTTGACATTGTCAAACCTAAGTTTTCTCTTAGACTACGACATTTGCTTTCATCCGCATGTACTATAATTAGTAATGTCTTTCATTGTTTTCAAATATATATAACTAAAGCATGTCTTTTGGGGTACTTTTTGCTTGCAAACCGATTTTAGATTCTAAATAAACTGGACCACTCATGTAATGTATGTGTATACTAACACTAGCCTTGTTAAATTTACACTATACCCATCAAGTGTAGCTATAGTCTTTTATCTCACTACCACAATTTTTTGGCTTTTTCTTTCTTTATATCGTATAACTTGTTATATTTATAATTTTTTATAAGATTCTGAATATATCATTACCACGCTTATTTTTATCTAGGTTTCCACATAAGTTATATTGAAAACGGAGTTGTGCGTTATAGTGTACACGCCTTTAAACACAAACATATAAGTTGTCAGTGTTTTCAATTTTTTTATTTTATTATTCATATTATTTTCACATATTTTGCTTCTCTTTTAGCTTTTAAAATATATTATTTACGTACACTCCCAATATATGGTTTTGAGATGCTTATTTTATCTATGTATCGTTGTAAATTTCATTAAGAATCAAGCCGGTTAACATTTGGACAAGAATGAGTCTATTTGCGTTTTGTCGTAAGATTTATTCAAAATTGATTTTTACTTCTTTTCTTAAATTACACTTTCGTGTTAGTTAGCACTCGTTTCTACAACAACGTTACTTTTCCTTGATTTCTGTATGTATTAATACGCTTCTTTTTTCCGGCTTAACCACGTTAGTGTCAATGTCGCAAGACGTGATTTGCGTCGCAGCGCGCACAAACATTTTACTAGTCGTTCCCCGACTACTCGTTATCTATGTCTATACTACTATATACAACATATTAGAGGGATAGAATTGGAATTGAATAAATAAATTCTATTTAATTAACTTCTGATAACTAAGATGTCATTTAATTAACTTCATTTAATTAGTTCCATTAATTAACAAATTTGTACTTTAAATAAATAAATAATAATTAACAATTTCATAAATTGGACTTAATTATAAGTTTAGGGTGTGATTTAATTTTAAACAAATCAGAGGGGTTAGTGTGTAAGTGGCCTTGAACCTACAGGATCGTAATGGAAATCTTCAATTAAAACAAATTGTCTTCTTTATTTATAAATTCTTAAACTAACGATCTGTTATTGTTATTTTTCTGTAACAGGCGAAGAATAATAAATCAATCATTATGTGTAGGTAACCGATAATCTTGTTAATGTTCATAAACAAATCGGTTCTAAAAAATTCACGTACTCTTTCTCGCAAAATATTCTAAACCTCCACTACACCGATCGAAAATCCAGAAGCCACCATTGAACAACAACCACTTTGTCGTGACGCTGCTTAACGCCACCATACAAACTTCCCACCAACAAACCACAACAACTGTTTCGCCACCAATCGAAGTTACACCGTCGTGCGCCGCAACCACCATTCACCGCCTTCTACCACCGTGAACCAGGTACAAAATAATCGCCCCGGTTTCCTCTTTCGAATTCTATTTTATATTTTGTAGCAACTCCTAATTGCGATACTTTGAGATTAATTAAACACACTATTTGTAAAAGGGTTCACTCCCAGTTCGAAGTTATAAGCCCTAAGATTCTATATCACAACTAGAATTGTAATCAAAATTAACAATTTGGTATTAACGAGAATTGGGCTTCAAGGATTCGGCGTCAATAATCATTAACACCATGAATGGACAAAAATATGTTTCGTTACTCAAGATCATACAAACCCTAGTTTCATGTCAACGCATAATAACCGAATTTATTTCGCAAAGTCAATGATGCAAGTAATTATCGAAAATTCACTAATACAAAACAAGACTAACACAATTAACACGATTGTTCAAATACCTAAATGTAAACATAATGATTCACAAACTAGAATAATGTATCAAGAACCCTAGAAGCTTACAAAATTTACACCGGGGTGAAACTTGAAGAGTTAGCCACTCATGGATGCGAGAACTTGAAATCCGAATGAAGAAAACTTGATCACCTTCATTTGATCTTGAGATTTTGGTGTTTTGTGATGATGGGAGAGCTATAGGGGGAAGGATGATGAAGAATGATGTTTCAAGAGATGTTATGCAACCCCCATTATTCAAAATCCCCAAAAACCCATTCAAAAATCGACAATAAACGATATTTTGACCAACTCATGTGTTTGGTTGACCAGACGGAGCGTTGACGACGGCCTGTCATGGCGTCGCCGACGGGATAAAGTCATCGACAAGGAAAACACGCTGTCGATGGGCCATCTACGGGAGGTGTAAGCCATCAGTGACATCTCTAAAGCGTCGCCGACGCCGGTGCTTCCATAAATATTCATTTTCTTGTTTCTTCGATTTTGTTCCTCCTAGCTATGTTCCAAAGCCTTGTTTAGCTCCTGAACTGCTCCTTAAACCAATCAAGATCTGCAAAAGGCAAACCATATTAATGTAGAGCATTCGAGAACTGTGGTTTTGAGCATTTTATCTTTCTTGTTGATAGTTAATAACAAAGCGTGAACTACACTTTCACATCTGGGACATATGGGAGTATTAGCCCACCGTAGGAAACCACAATTACCCACACAATTTGATCAAACAAATGATGAAGACACACGTTGATCAAACACATTAACATTAACATTGTGTCATTGTCATAACATACACATAATCAGTTTTTGTACACATCAACAAACAAACAACACCCACATTAACATTGTCATAATACACACATTACTTACACTGCAATTCAAGTAAACCAAAACCAAAATCAACATCATTACAAGCAAAAGTTGCAACACTTACACAACACAAAAATCATCAACTAAGGTTAGCTTCGGTCTTGGAGATTTTATAGCAGGTAGTTGCACCGCAAGAGCAAATCGCCTTCGACCTAATGATTAACCCGACATGAGTTCCGTTTCAAAGTTGAAGATGACGAGTACTAAGACATTGAGTAGGTTCGATAGTTCGAATAGCAGGTGGACGACTGGGGGATTAGAGGAGAACTGGAATTAGGGAATTATAGCTTGATTGGAGAAGATATATGCTTCGAGGGTATAAGAGTCATTTACTCATTAGTCATTTTTTTACGGACAAACAGACGTCTAACTGACGTAGGGGTGCAAGTTGTGATAAAATGCAGGCATAGGGAGGCAAAGTGCAGTTTACTCTTCATATAATCTTATTTTTATTCCACAAAAGTAGGATGTTACAACACGCCTCTCTTATATGGCTCAAGTTTAAATTCCACATGTGTCACCTTTAGAATTATTGATTCACAAGTTTTAACACTTTTAACAAAATTTTATGGGTTTTGTTCACCAAATAAATGCCTTTTTTAGAATTAAAAAAATTTTAGTAAGTTCCTTTTAAGTCTTTGAGTTTTTTTGGTTTTAACTACTTGAGTCAAAAACCAAAGTTTTTAACTATTCGAGTACCTGATTTTTCATTCTATAACTATTTGAGTCCAAATTCTTAACGTTGTCTAATACGCTAGTTAAATACAAGGGTGTTTCAATCATTTTACACCTAGGTACAAACCTTTAATGTGTAAGATACTTACAAAATACTTTCACCCATTTTATTAATACACACACACACAAACATTCACTCACACATACAAACCTATTTCTCTCTCTTCTCTCCTTCATCTTTACCACCAATCCACCACCACCGCACTACCACCATTGCCCTATCCCCACTATACCACCACAACCACCACCTACCACCATCACCACAATCACCACCTACCACCATCGCACCTCCACCATTGCACCACCCCATTGTACCACTACAATCTTCAACCCCCTGCCACCACCACAACCACCCACCTACCACGATGGTACCTCGCTGCTGCAAAAACCACCGCCGGTTAGAAACCCTAACCACCTGCAATCCTCCACTCCACCACCACCACCATCACCATCCAACCGACCACCTGCAACAACTCTTCATAAGCCTAACCCCATCACCATTATCAGATCCATGAAGAAGAGGTTTTTATCAGATCCATGAATGTTGTGTTTGTGTAGAAGAGAGATGGGGTGTGAGAGAGAATATCATATGTGTGTTTACAAAAGGTTAACAGACTAGGTTAACGACATTACAAATTTGGACAAAAATAGTTACAAATTGACAAATCAGGTTTTCTAACAATTCAAGTGGTTAAACCCACAAAACCTAGAGACTAAAAAGGAATTTACTCTAAATATTTCAACAAAGCCATTCAAAACTTTTCAAAACGCTTGTCAAACACCTGTCGATCAAGTGACAAAATTTATAAGTTTGACACTTAGAGTAGATTTAGTCCCTGTGTTTTAGTGTTTTAACCACCTAGAGTCCAAAATAAAAAAGTTTAAGACATTGACTACTTGGTTTTTCAACTATAACCATCGGAGTCAATTTATTAACAAAAGCAAATAACTATTTTGGCCCCCGTGATTTAGCTAGTTTAACCGTGTCACCCCAAAAAGGAATATTTTAATATATCAGACCCCGATGTTGCATTTTATAATGGTTTTGGCCCCTGACACTAACTTTGCTACTTTTTTTGCAGTTAAGTGTAAGAGTAATTAGGTAATTATATACCTTAGGGCTGTTTTTTGATAATTAAAAAGTTCTTTTAATATTTAAGAGATTATTAATGCATTTACTCAAGTTTTTTTAAAAATTATTTCGTTATTTTCACAATTATTATTTAACAAAATACGTTTAAAATATAAAAATAAATATGTATTTTCATTAACCATTTGTTTTTATAAAAGTCGTTTTAAAAAATAATTTGTTTTTTTACATTGTGTTTAAACCATCTATCATTTTTAAAATTGTTCCTTTATAAACCATTTGTTTTTTTTAAATCGGTCTTTTTAAAGTCGTTTATCTTTTAAAAAAATTTTAAACACTTAATTTTATACCATTATTTTTAAACAACTCACTTTTTGAAGTCGTTCATTTTTTAAATTTTACAACATGTCGTGTATAAAAAAACAAAAGAAATGTAAGAGTTGAAAAAAAAAGAAACATTCTAATAAAAAGTTTGCAAAAGATCGTTCATTTTTCAAACTTTTTTTAGAATGGTTTATTTCTTTTTCAAATCTTCCATATTTTTAGACCGTTTGTTTATTCAACATTCATTATTTTTAACCTTTCGTTTATTAAATTCGTGCGTTTTTTAGTACCTTACACTTGTTAACTTATTCTTTTAAGGTTTTGTTTTTGTATAAACGTCCTTGTTTTAATCTTCGCTTTTAAACCACTCGTTCGTTCAAAATCGTTCGTTTTAAATTCCTTATGTTTGAAATCTTTCTTTTTCTGAAGTTTTTTTTCCCTAACAACTATAAGTAAACTAAATACAAAGTTTAAAAAATGAACCATTTCAAAAACGATTCTAAACGAAACGGTTTAAAAAGAAACGCTTTTAAAAATTAACGACTTAAAAAAGCGAATTGTTTAAAAGATTTGAAAAAAAATTAAAAAGAACGGTATAAAATGAATCGTTTAAAACACTATAAAAAACAAACAACTTTGAAAGAACGGTTTTAATAAACAAGCGGTTTATAAATTGAATAATTGTAAAAACCATAGACGGTTTTAAAAAAGGTTAAAAAAACAAAAGATTTTAAAAACGACGTTTATAAAAAAACAAACGCTTAGAAATTACATATTTATTTGTATATATAAGACATATTTGTTAAATAATAATCGTGCAATAACGAAACAATAAAAAAAACTTGAGTAATTACATTATTAATCTCTTAAATATTAAAAGAACTTTGTAATTATCAAAAACAGTCCCTAAGGTATAAAATTACCTGACTACCCTTACAGTTAACTGCAAAAAAGGAACAAAATTAGTATCAGGGGACAAAATCGTTATAAAATGCAACCTCAGGGTTTGATATGTTAAAAGATTCTTTTTTTAGCTGAAAAGGTTAAACTGACTAACCACAGGGCCAAAACAGTAACTTACTCTATAACAATTACAAAAATTTGAGTCTAAGGCTTACCGTAGTGGGGCGCCATGAGGGCGGTCTGGGAGCCGAAAACTCCCCATAGCGCCGCCCACACCATTACGTGGGGCGCCATGGGGGAAATTGTGATGGGCGCCTTCCTCATAGCTGCGTTTTGCAAATTGTTTTCAAAATTCGACCGTTGACAAACGGTCATATATTAAAAAAAGCCTTTTTTATTTTAAAACTCAATAAATACTCCTCCATCTCTCATTTTTTTATAAAAATTCAACACACTTCACATACTTTCATCCTATTATTTCCCTTTTTTTATAAAAATTTACAATCTTTTAACCATGAATCCTTTCAACCGAGGTTTCATTCCTCCACGTTCGAGCGCCGACACGAACCAAGCTAGCCACTCTACCCATCCCGTTTCTCCGGTACCCACTCGGCCCACCCCATATGGTTCCGGTTTCGTCGACTTTAATCAAAATCCAACCGGTTTTTTGAACCTTTTGAACCAACCACTTTCCTGGGACCTAAATCTATACGGTTGGAACCCGGATCAAAACATGGGCGAAATGGGGTCTTCTCAAGCATTTGGTTCCGCACAAGCTTTCGGGTCGCCCCTACGCGAGCCCGAGGTTGTTCCAGAAACACAACCGGAAGTAGCGGAGACGCAAAAAGGGAAAGCAAAACGCTCGCATAAAAAGAGAGGCGAGAAAATCGATGACCAAGCAAAAAAAGAAGTGCAATCATGGGATGAAGAGGAGTTATACGCGTTAACCCGAGCTTTCATCGACGTGTCGGAGGACCCCGTAATAGGTATTTTTTTATAAATTCTTTTGAGTTTTATTTATTATTTATTTTTTTGATTATTTGTTTATTTTGTAGCAAATAACCAAAGTAAAACCGTCTTTTGAAACCGAGTCCGAACCGTTTTTTTCGAGCTAATAGGTAGGGGAGACGAATACCGGAAGCCGGACTCAATATCGGGAAAATGGACCGATATCAACAAGAAGTGTACAAATTTTCATATCGTTTACCAACGAACAAAAAACGGATGGAAAAGTGGGCACAACGACGAGGACATTACACAAGCCGCCTTAATCGAGTATCAAGAGAAAAATGGTAATTTCGCGTACATGAAGTGTTGGCAAGTTCTTCGGAATAGCCCCAAATGGGCCGACGTCCCAATAGTAGGAGCGAGTTCGAGTCGGTCGGCGAATAAAAGACCGTCGAAGAGATCAAAAACCAACGAGTCGGGTGAACCTAAACGCCGATTTCTGACGCTCGAAACATCGACGTAAACGATGATATTCCGGAGGAAGAGCCGGTTGAAGAGCTACCACAACCCGCCGACGAACCGCTTCAAGTAGCGGTGCGAGATCGAAAAGGCGTCAATGTCATCCGAGATGACTAATGCATTTTGGAGGTAAACCGACGCCTTCAAGACATACACGACTTAGGGACTAAACGTATGGAGGAGAACCGGGAAGTGACCGAGATTATGCGGGATAGGCAATGGGCCTACGACTTTGAATTCTACTCGAAACCACATGACCACCTAACCGGTAAAGCGTTGAAGATGGCGTTGGCACAAAAGGAGCGAATCGAAAAAAAATATAATCTTTGAGTATTTTTATTTTAGTTTGATATTTTTTTTTAATTTTTAGTGTAATTTTTTATTTTTATTTTAGTGTAACTTTTTTTATTTTTATTTTTAGTGTAATGTTTTTTTTTATTTTTAGTGTAATTTTTTATTTTAATGAAATTGTTTTTAATTTTATAAAGTTATAAATTAATTATAAAAATTGGAAATTAGGTAGGGGCGTTATGACTACGGCCTCTATTGGCATAACGCCACATGCTGACGTGGCATGCCACATGTCGCAAAACGCCTATTTGGGGGCGTTATGACTACATAAGGCCTAACTAACTCACTAACTATGTTAGATTTTCTCAGTTAAACTTTTTTGAAATGACCCAAATACCCTTTTCAGTATCTTCAACCCCAAACTAACTCTTCTCTCTCTACACAAACCTACTTTATTTTTCTCTTCCTCAACTTCCCCACCACCAATCCACCATTCCGATGACGCCCACCTCCAATATTTCCCTAGCTCCAACAAAGCTTGGCCGAGCTTGTCATTTGTTGGTGTTGTGAATAGAGTTTTTCTTTTAAGAAAAAAAACTTTTAAAACTGAATTTATTACCCCAATAAAAAGATTGAATTGTAACTTTGCCCACCAAAAAAGATTCAAACTTTATTACCTCCGAGCTTGGTGTATCAACACCATAATAACAAGAAGCAATTAGTGGGCTTACAATACACATATGAACCTATTTAGCTCCCACTTCTTTCAACAAGCGAACAATCTTCGACGAAATGGTTCCCCTAACAACCCCCTCTCAAACCGCCACCAACCCCTAGGCCTGTAAACGAACCGATGAACTGTTTGTGAACTTGTTCGACGGGAAGTTCGTTTATGTTTGTTTATTTAATAAACGAACGAACACGAACAAAAAATTTTGTTCATTTAATTAAATAAACAAACATGAACACACCTTGTGTTCGTTCATTTATGTTCGTGAACGTTCGTTTATGCTTGTTTAAATTTTAGTAAATACATAAATAGTTATATTTATATAAATATTAGGTTTTCTAACTACTTATATAAACATAACTAATTAGTAATTGAGTTTTCTAGTAATAAAAATGAAATTTTAAATTTTTTCTTAGATCAAAACTAAGCAGTTACTTAATATTTATATAAAAAACTACTTAGTTTTAGTATCTATGAACCTTAATTTAGATGAGTTTTCAGATGAACTGTAATATATTAGACTTGTTTGTTTGTGTTAATGTTAAATTGTGTTTCTTTATATTTATTCAATGACGTTCATTTGTGTTCGTTTATGTTTGTTCAATCATCTTAATTTATGTTTAGTTATTTTTTTATGTTTATGTTCGTTTGTGTTCGTGTGAACTGTTCGTTTAGGCTTTAAACTTACGAACATAAACGAACACGAATATACTCGATTTCTTAATGAACGATCACGAACAAAAAAATGTGTTTGATTATATGTTCGTGTTCGTGTTCGGTTAAAGTTAAATGAACGAACACGGACACGCTTATTTTCGTGTTCGTTCGCCCGCCCCCCCCCCCCCCCCCCCCCCAGAAAACAGCTACAATTTTTGCCTTCCAAGTTCACCATGATACACCCCAATTGTTACCACCATACACCACAATCGCTACCACTATACACCACACTGTTGCCTTCTGATTTCACACACAAACACACGCAATACCCTCACCAATCAAAAATGTCAGAGAAGACGAAATTCAACACATGTGCAGCATATCAGCTGGATTCAGAAATCGAAATCTTCAAAGCAAACGAGATCATAGTTTTGAAAGTTCTACGACGCCTACTGTAAACCTCCGATTACTTCGACTCTATCCGATTAATCCTCCCCAACCTCGACAGAGAACAATGATCGTACGGATTCAAGGAGTCGGTGCGCGCCACTTGCATCATCGATGCCCTAAATATGTCCAGAGAGTCTACTGATGTTGTTCGTCTCATCAATTGGTGTAAAGGAGGGGCTATGGTTGCATGGTTCTGGTGTGGTTGGAGGTGAGTTATTAAAGGTGATGGCGGCATGGCTCTGGTTACCCTGGGAAGATCTGAGGTGGTTGAGGAGAATTAGGGTTAGGTTAGTAGAGAGAGAAGATGAAGTAGATATTAAGGCCATGTTTTGCTTAGCTTTTCTAAACAACTTATGACTTTTTGAAAAAGTTAATAAGTAACAATAGATGGACTTATTGACTTTTCCCTCACATAATAATTTTATGTCAAACACTTTTTAATTTTTTAAAAAGTCAATAAGCTAATAAGTCACTAAAATAAGTAAATCCCAAACACCCCCTGAAAAGAAGGGTTGGATATATATATTTTGTATTTTTGAGTAACTTACTATTTAACTTTTATGTTTAATTCTAAGGGTACTGTAAATGCACTTGGGTGATAAGTGTTGGTCTTCCATATATTAGGGGTCTTGTTTGTAAACTTGTAATAGTTTTAAGTTGTTCCGAACTTATCTATGTTTTTCGAGTTTATGAAGTTCTGGATTAGGGTTTGTCACCTAATCCGGATTTCGGAGTTTTTGTATGAAATTCGGACAAGGGTATGTAGTTCCCTTGTCCGAGTTTTTGTTAAGTATATATTGTCTGGACTTGAGCACTTGTTAGCTCAGTCCGAATTTATGTTTATTTTGGGCTTTGGGCATGTTTTGTCTATCCGGACATGTGTGTTCGGATATGTCTTGTATATAACCCTTAATGGAATATGAAAAGAGCAGTTTTCTTCCGTGGAAAGTTTGTGTATCAAGAAAACCCTAATCATTAGTGTGTGTTTTGTGTGGCGGCTACACTGTGAGTGACATCACTCATCATCTTCATCTGAGAATTCTCTATGTATTCTCAGATCATTCTCATTTTTCTTGTTCTTGATCAAATCTCTACGGTGGTGATCACTAGGTGGATTCAGCACACCTTGTGATTGTGTTTTCGAGTGAGATCCTAGGTGTAGGTGACCTCACAGGTACTTTGGTCATTTTATAAAAAATAATTGAGAAAATTTAACAAAGTTAGTAATTTGGATTCAGATGGTTACAAATTGAAAAATCAGGTATTCATTTTAGACTCAATTGATTAAAACCGATAAAATAAAGACACTCAAAAGTATTTTACTCCTTAACTTTAGAAGTTAAAGTAGGTAATTTCACCATGTATAGCAGTCATGTTTTGATCTTTCACAAAACATATGATTATATTTTTGTTTGTTGCATATAAATGAAGACTAATTAAAGTATCTAATCACGTTTAAAAAAACCAAAAATAAAATTAAAGTACGTATAAAAGTGAAGAGAAGAGTAAATGCTATTTAAAAGAACACAAAATAAAAGCTAAAATGACATAATACAACTTGATGTTAAAAACAACATATAAATTTGTTACGGTTATAATAAATAAAGATACCATACCCATGGTTTCATAAGAGGAAGAAAACCTCCAAATAACGTAAGAGCATCTTCATGGAAAGCATCAAAACGTCAACTACATTATCATTTGTTCATTTTACCCCTTTTCACAACAAAAAGTAGTAAAAACTGCAGCCTCTTCCTTTCCTCCCAACTCACACATTCCATCCTACTCCATCCTATCTAGATAGGGCACCACAAAACGTATCCAAATCGTCTAAGGGTGTCAGATAGGCTCAAAAGTGCTCTAAAAACACCCATTATGGATGCTTTAAGAGCAACCAAAGCCTAATAAACACTAGCCACGTCATAATATGCATGAGTTAACTTTCTCACAACAAGGAATAACTGTATTAAAGAAAAAAACCCACTCTAAAGCACCCCTTGTACAATAAAACTATCGGGTGTGCTAGCGTGGCTAGAGATGAACGACGTGGAACACCACCCCCGTGTGGGCGCGACCACGACATAGTTAGGGTGGCGTGTAAACCTCCATAACGAGGAGGGTTTGTGTGAAAGGCGGGTGGGAGTGTGGCGTTGAGGGTGGCCATTGGGTGAGGCAAGGTTAGTTTTTTTTTAAATAGCTGATAAGTTTGGACGTAGAAAGTGAAACTAAATTAAACCTTTTAATACATGAAAATCGGGTAAAAATGATATGGCGTTGCTAAGGTTATCTGCGTGAAAACTAGGGATTCAAACAAACCAAACGTTCGACGAACTGTTCGTGAACCGTTTGGCGGGAAGTTCGTTTGTGTTCGTTCGTTTATTAAATAAACGAACACGAACACGAACGAACATAGCATGAACAAATGTCACGTTCGTTCATTTATGTTCATGAACATTCAGTAACGTGTTCGTTTTTGTTTGATAGTTCATTAGTGTTTTTAGTTTTTATATTTTATTTATATACTTTAAATTCCGATAAGTAAAATATTTAATAAGTGTCAGTGTATTATGTATTCTGTTCATAAACGATTGTTTGTAATCTTTGTTTCTAATTCTGTTCATGAACATTAATTTGTGCTCATTTGTGTTCATCAATGTTCGTTGCTTAAAATCAACAAACGAACACAAACAAGTTCATTTCCTTAACAAACAAACAAAAACATATACTCTCATTCAGTAAGTGTTCATAAAACGTTTAGAAACATAAATATTTCCTAACAAACGAACACGTATAAATTCTTGACATAAATATTTCCTAACAAACGAACACGAATAAATTCTTGTTTGTTTTTATTTGGTTCGTTTACAGCCGCAGCGAAAACTAAACCACACCCGATATGTAATTTCCTCTACATTCGTTTTCCGTACAAATCCAAATCACAAACACATCGTTCTTCCTGCTCAAACCAACCACTGAAGAGGTTTAAGCCTTTTTCAAAACCCTAACTCTGAACAACCCAATCCTCCATCTCTGAACCAAATCAAACGCTAAATCTCACGAGGACACATTTCACCTCCAAAATGAGCTACGCAGTGTACAAATTGATGCACCCACCCACCGGGATCGACAACTGCGCTTCAGGATTCATCACGCATTCTCCGGCCGACTTTCCGCCACGCATTCAGACCGAAGATATCGATTCCGTGTGGTCCGCCACACCAACACCAGCTGCCGGTCCTATTCCGAACCTCATTGTCACCGCCGCGAACGTTCTAGAAGTTTATACAGTTAGGATTTCGGAAGACGGAAATAAGGATTCGGTTACGGTAACTCAACCGCAGCAGCAGCGTGGAGGTCTCATGGCTGGCCTTTCTGGTGCTTCGTTAGAACTTGTTTGTAGTTACAGGTAATGTTTTTGTATGTTAAAAGTTAAATTTGGATTGAAATTGAGTAATTAGTTAGGTAATTTTTGTTTGGAGATTAGTTAATTATTGCTGTTTTGCATTGCTCTTCATTCATCTTAGAAGATAGCTGCATTTGTCGAAATAAAAGCGATTAATTGTTTATGAATATAGTATAATTACAATGCTTATGCTGTTATACATGATGCCTTACCCCCTGTTAAGTAATACTGCATACTAGAAAATTTTTAGTTATCTATGTCTTGGTTTGAAAAAGCGCAAAGCGCACAAAAACGATAAGGTCTAAATCAAAGCGCAAATCGCAAAAGCGGTGGACTTTTTCGTACGCGAGGCACAAGGTGCTTATATATTTTTTTATATATAGCCTTTTAATATCCCTGACCGAAAATATAGTTATAAATAAGGTTTATATATGATTTAACGTATAAATCACTCAAATGTACAACCATTTTAGCTACATGGATAAGACATTAAAGCACAAAAACACCTTCTGTACGAAAGTGCGCGCCTCGGTGGGATTTTTTTCCAAAAAAACTCACTTTTTGAGCGCTTTTTGTACAGAGCTCGCCTTATGTCACACAAGGCGCAGCTCTTTGCGCCTAGGGTCGCTTTGCGCTTAGGCACGCTTTTTTAAACCAAGATCTATGTATCTCAAGGAAGAAGTATGTTTCATTGTTATGGAAAATGAATAATCATTGATCAATAAGGATACCCTTCATTGTTATGGAAAATGAATAATCATTGATCGCTAAAAATACGGACGCTCAATAGCCTGACTGAACGGGGATTAGGCATCTTTTTATTAGCAATGTGAGGCAAAACTCTCAGTAGTACATGTGTGTTGAATAACATACATAACAAGGGAATCATATAAACGATCACTTGCAATCTGAAATCTGAATAACAGGATAACAATCTTAGGTAGTGTTTGTTTCGTGGAATGTAATGTAATGGAATTGGAATTTAAAGAATTCATTTGGAATCTCATAATGTGTCAATGGGATTGGAGTCTAAAATATGTAAAATGACATAACTACCTTGTATCCATAAAGAAGGACGATTTAAATTCAATTCTAATTCCTTCTTTTGTTGAAACGGACAACATAAGGAATGAAATCCACATTCCAATTTCATTTAGAATCCGTTCCATTATGTGAAACGAACACTATTTTAGCAGGTAGAATGAAATGTCTTCTAGGCTGGAACATGAGAAAGAAGTATATTTTGTATTACAGGTTGCATGGTAATGTGGAATCAGTAGGTGTGCTGTCTTCTGGAGCAGAGGACGGGACAAGTGGCAGAAGAGGAGATTCTATCATCTTAACTTTTCGCGATGCAAAAATCTCAGTTTTAGAATTTGATGATTCAGTGTATGGACTTCGTACAAGGTGAGTTCAACTATTTATTAGAACACAAGTGGTATTGTATACAACTGGTTATCTAGTCTTGAATTGGACCATATTAACATGGTGTTGTGTAATAATTTGCCAAGTTTTCTTTATTTTCAGTTCAATGCACTGCTTTGAGGGCCCACAGTGGCTTCATTTGAAAAAAGGCAGAGAAAGTTTTGCTAGAGGGCCTTTAATCAAAGCCGATCCTCTGGGCAGGTGTGCAGGAGTGCTTGTTTATGGTCTACAGATGATAATGCTTAAAGCTGCTGAGGTCTTGCCTGCTACTTATATTTATCTTTGCATTGCTACTTATAAAATACAAACACATACTGACATACGCTATTCTACTTGGTAGAATTGTATAGAAAATTTATCATAACAAAATGACTTTGAGCTTTGTGACTGAAGTTTTTTGAATGTTTTGAGTCAGTGATTCAAACTACAGTTCTGTTAGCTACTATTTAGTTAATCATTATCTTGTATGATAAGTTATTTTCGATTGTTCACATGGCAAAGCTCTATTATACTCTATGTAATGTGCTTTGTGTAGGATGCTTTGTTGAGACAATAAGGTATAAGATCATTATTTTTATTTTGGATGTTAGGCTGGTGGTCTGGTGGGTGATGATGGTGGTTCTAGTGGCGGGGGCTCAGTTTCTGCACGTATACAGTCATCTTATATGATTAGTTTACGAGATCTTGATGTCAAGCATGTCAAAGATTTTATATTTGTTCATGGTGAGAAGTTCACACACACACACACATATATATATGCTGTTTGTTTCTCGGAGTTTGATAACATTGAGTTTATAGGTTACATTGAACCGGTGTTGGTGATCCTTCATGAGAAAGAACTCACTTGGGCTGGGCGGCTCCCATATAAGCATCATACTTGCATAATTTCTGCACTAAGTATCAGTACCACTTTGAAGCAACATCCACTCATATGGTCTGCCAGTGTAAGTTGTTATTAATACTCAAGCAGCAC
The DNA here is from genome assembly GCA_947069175.1 of Scalesia atractyloides. Lineage (NCBI taxonomy): Eukaryota > Viridiplantae > Streptophyta > Magnoliopsida > Asterales > Asteraceae > Scalesia > Scalesia atractyloides. Next base: position 4,503,454 of record CAMTDV010000006.1, on the reverse strand, counting down.
GCAACTCGTATTTTCTTTTAGATAGATATGAAGTTATTGTTTTTTCATATCAGAATCTACCACATGATGCCTGTAAGCTTCTTGCTGTGCCATCTCCACTCGGTGGAGTTGTTGTAGTTTGTGCAAATACTATTCATTATCATAGCCAGGTATATCTCTTTCACTACAATCAGAAAAGTTCTTGTAGTTACATTAAATCACTTATAGTATGCTTCTATCTTGTCCAGTCAGCATCGTGCATATTGGCTTTAAATAATTATGCTGCTCCCGTGGATAGCAGGTCTGTTTTAATTTTGTTTCTTCTATCTATATGTATACAAACTGCTATTAAAGCCACATGCAAAATGGGAATTGATTAGGCTACAAATAAGATAAAGTATCAAAAAGATCCTTTTCGAGATGCATATATGAACACACACATAAGTATGTGACTCTGTGTCTACATATGTTTATAAACGTGTTTTGTAGTGCCCTCTTGGCTTTTACATCAGTGTTTGCTCATTGCTGTGAATTTTGATGTGCACGCAATATCAAGTGATATCTAATATGTAGCCATTTTTGTTTTATAGTCAAGAAATGTCAAGATCAAGTTTTAGCGTGGAGCTTGATGCTGCAAATGCAACTTGGTTATCAAATGATGTTGCCATGCTGTCAACAAAATCTGGAGAACTACTCTTGCTGACACTTGTTCATGATGGGCGGTGTGTAACCTTCACTCTATTACTTGTGTTTTTATCTTTGCATTTGTTATAAATTTATAAAATAGCTGCTTTATAGTTCATTAGTTCTCTTGTAGCAATTTTGAAGAAGTTACAACTTAGTTTTGCATGTGTGACATTTTGAGCTTCATTTTTTCAGGATTGTGCAGAAACTTGATCTTTCCAAGTCAAAGGCTTCAGTATTAACTTCGGTAAGCAATTATTCAAACATTAAAGAAGACTTTATGTTTTTCAGTAGTTGTAGACTTGTAGGCTATCCAATATAAAACATGCATGTATCTCTTACAGGGAATCACCACTGTTGGAAGCTCTTTCTTTTTTCTTGGGAGTCGTCTAGGAGATAGTTTGCTTGTGCAGTTCCATTGTGGAGCAGGATCCTCTACGGGTCCAAAGGAAGAGGTTTGCGTTTCGCTTTTTAATTATTGTTATTATTTAAATAGCTAATCCGTTACTTACTTAATCTTGAAGGTTGGTGATATTGAAGGTGATCTTCCATCAACTAAACGGCTAAGAAGATCTTCCTCCGATGCTTTGCAAGATATGGCAAATGATGATGAACTTTCATTGTATGGCTCGGATCTCAACAACGCACAGTCATCCCAGGTCAAATTTTTTCTACATTTTCAATTCATCTTGGTCCTAAATATGTTCTATTAAGATCTATTAACCGAATGATTGTAATAAATCTTCTTCCCAATGATTTAGAAAACGTTCTCATTTACTGTGAGGGATTCTTTGATTAATGTTGGCCCATTGAAAGACTTCTCCTACGGTTTGCGTATGAAAACCGATCCAAATGCAACAGGGGTTGCTAAACAAAGTAATTATGAACTTGTAAGTCGTTTATGTTTTTTTGGTTATTGATACATCAAATGCTTACAAGTCTACATTATTTTATTGTTATTGATTATTTTATTATATAATGTGTTTAGGTATGCTGTTCTGGCCATGGAAAGAATGGTTCTCTCTGCGTGCTTCAGCGGTCTATTCGTCCAGAAATTATCACCCAAGTATGTCCTTTTACGTAATTCTCTTTTAAGAGGTTTAGTTATATCTTTTATTTTCATTGTACTATGTGAATTTACTGTGCAATTTCAAACTGTCAACATTTGTTGTATATCATAGGAATCTATACCAGGCTGTAAGGGGCTTTGGACTGTCTACCATAAAAGTTCACGCAATCAAGCTGAACATTCAAAAACAGCAACTGAAGATGAAGAATATCATGCGTATTTGATTATCAGTTTGGAAAGCCGGACAATGGTATTTATGTTTCACATGATTTTTTCCCTTTTTTCTTGATCTAAACAGATAGTAAGTAATCTGGTGGTGTTCCGATTATATGTGCAGGTGTTACAGACAGTAAGTAATCTTGAGGAGGTGACAGAAAATGTGGATTATTTTGTTCAAGGAAGTACCATTTACGTTGGGAATCTTTTTGGAAGGTGAACCTATACTTTTGCAGTGATGTGTTTTAATCGTCTTTCACTAGTGTTATTAGTCATTTACTTTAATTCACGTTTATTAGAAGGACCACTTTTACCAAGTTTGTTGCATTTTGATTAGGAGGCGAGTGATACAAGTGTACTCTCGTGGTGCTCGGATTCTTGATGGTGCTTTCATGACTCAAGATTTAAGCTTTCGAGCCGCAAATTCAGAAGCTGCTATGACCGTGTCATCTGTCTCCATTGCTGATCCTTACGTATTATTAATGATGACTGATGGAAGTATTCAGCTTCTTGTTGGAGGTATTTTCATCATGTCATCTATCATCTTTTACCACTGTTTACAACGTACGTACGTAACGATTCATACTTGCAGACCCCTCCACATGCACCATGAGCATCAACAATCTAGCAGCATTTCAGACCTCTAAGAAATCAATAACCGCCTGTACACTTTATCACGATAGAGGAACAGAACCATGGCTTAGAAAAACAAGTACCGATGCTTGGCTTTTGACCGGTGTCAGTGAAGCAGCAGTTGAAGGACCTGATCCTGATCAGGGTGATATCTACTGTGTCATTGGTTACGAAAGTGGGACCCTTGAAATATACGATGTCCCCAACTTCTCGTGTGTTTTTTCTGTCGATAGCTTTGTGTCAGGAAGACTTTTTATTGGAGATAACTTATTCCAAGAATCTTCCGATGATTCTCAAAAATTATCTCAAAACATGAAGGTTGTTGAATTGGCTATGCATAGGTGGCATGGAGAAAATAGCCGCCCGTTTCTTTTCGGAATATTGACTGACGGAACCATTCTTTGTTATCATGCGTACATGTATGAAGAAGGTTCAGAAAATGCTTCTAAAAGTCAACCAGTTAATACTTCAAGGCTTAAAAATCTTAGATTTTCACGTGTTTCTTTGGATACATACACAAGAGAAGAGATGTCAGCAGAAACCCATTTTCCTCGAATAACAATGTTTAAAAACGTTGGCGGGTGCCCGGGTTTCTTTCTCTCGAGCTCAAGGCCCGCTTGGTTCATGAAGTTCAGAGAACGTATTCGAATTCATCCACAGGTCAGGTTACTTTCTCTTTAGGTCAAAATCGCTTCTGTATGTTATTTGTATCCTCACTCACTGTGTTTCACATTTTATTTACAGCTTTGTGATGGACCAATTATCGCCTTTACAGTTCTTCATAACGTGTACTGTAACCATGGGTTCATTTATGTAACCTCACAGGTCAGTTAGTTTAGTACTTTTTCTTATTTCATTTCATCTTCTTTGTGTTGAATGCGTGAATGTTTCTTCTTAATAGGGTACGTTGAAGATCTGCCAACTTCCATCTTTGTTAGCATATGACAACTATTGGCCAGTACAAAAGGTCATTATTTATTTTGCCGTATAATTTTGTTGTATTGCTGTCAAGTCAAACGTTGTTTGACCTAATTACTCATTTGTGCTTGGACAGATTCCCTTGAAGGCCACTCCGCATCAAGTAACATACTTTGCTGAGAAAAACTTATATCCGCTTATCGTTTCTGTTCCTGTGAGTAGATTCTCTGTTTTTTGACCATTAATATAAAGTGTTCTATTTCAAACTTTCATAATTACATTATGACGAATATGCAGGTCTCAAAGCCTATAAATCAAGTCCTATCAACTCTAGTTGATCAAGAATCTGGGCACCAAATCGAGCATGATAATTTAAATCTTGATGGTACTTATACTGTTGAAGAATTTGAGGTTAGAATTTTGGAACCAGAGAGTTCTGGTGGGCCATGGCAAACAAAAGGAACTATTCACATGCAAACTTCTGAGAATGCGTTAACTGTCAGAGTGGTTACATTATCTGTAAGTTGCTTTCATTTCAGTCATTATTTAATATGTATTTATTATTTTTATTATTGTCGTTTTTAATTGTTTTGGAATGAGGTAGAATACAACAACAAGAGAGAATGAAACTCTTTTGGCAATTGGGACTGCCTATGTGCAAGGGGAAGATGTAGCTGCGAGAGGACGGGTTCTTTTGTTCTCAGTTGAAAATAGCACTGAGAATTCACCGGCAAAGGTAACTTGATTATTATTATCTTATTTTAGAATTTAATATTATTTTTCCTTTTTATAAATTTTAATGTACCCATTCGACCTCCTGAATCAACCTTTTCTTTAGTATATAGGTCAAAATTGTATATTTGGCATTATAATTCATTTAATGTTTTTGTTTTTGTTAGGTCACCGAGGTCTACTCAAAGGAAATGAAAGGTGCCATATCAGCATTGGCTTCTATTCAAGGTTATCTATTAGTTGCTTCAGGCCCAAAAGTTATCCTACACAAGTGGACCGGTTCTGAGTTGAACGGTGTTGCTTTTTTCGACGCCCCGCCACTTTATGTAGTCAGCTTAAATATTGTGAGTCATCATCTTTTACTTGCATTTTGATCTCAATCAGTTTATTTATTTTTACTTGATGATGCTTTCCTTTTTAGGTCAAGAATTTTATTCTGATTGGAGATATTCACAAAAGCATTTATTTCTTAAGTTGGAAAGAAAACGGATCTCAGTTGACTTTACTGGCCAAAGATTTTGGCTCCCTTGACTGCTTTGCAACAGAGTTTCTGATCGACGGGAGCACTCTTAGCCTGATGGTTTCCGATGACCAAAAGAATGTGCAGGTTAGCAGTTCTTTTATTGTATGCTCTCTTTGAATTGTTTATAAAGTGTTTCGGCTAAATCTGTTTACCTGTTTTTGTACCTACCAGATATTTTATTATGCACCAAAAGTGTCGGAAAGCTGGAAAGGACAGAAACTACTTTCACGGGCCGAGTTTCATGTGGGGGCACATGTGACAAAATTTCTCCGGTTACAGATGCTTCCAGCTTCTTCTACTGCTTCTGATAAAACAAACCGTTTCGCCCTTGTGTTTGGAACCCTAGACGGCAGCATTGGGTGTATTGCACCGCTTGATGAACTAACGTTCCGTAGGCTCCAATCACTGCAGAAAAAACTTGTAGACGCTGTTCCTCATGTTGCTGGATTAAATCCCAGATCTTTCCGCCAGTTCCATTCCAATGGAAAGGCTCACCGCCCCGGCCCCGACAGCATAGTGGACTGTGAGCTGCTGTGTCAGTAAGTTTCTTCAACCTCTTCTTCACTGATCAAGGGCATTTCTGTCAAATCATATCGTGTTTTTTTTTTCTGCGCAGTTATGATATGCTCCCATTTGAGCATCAACATGAAATTGCTAACCAGATCGGGACAACGCGATCACAGATCATTTCAAATTTGAATGACCTGGCACTTGGTACTAGCTTCTTGTGAAGTTGATTTATAAGCAAGTGATGCATACATGTTGTGCCGTCTAATCATGTGGGTTTCATTTAGGGTTCATGAGTATGTGTAATTTGAAAAGTTTTCATTTGGAACATTCAGAATTGTATATAGAGTTTATGGTTTCTGGAGAACCAAAAACCAACAGGCGTTTGCGCATTCCTGGTGGCACAGGGTGGTGGTTTGGTGGCTCCAGAGATGCCATCATTGTTCTTGTAGTTTGTCCCTTTATTTCTCTCTAGGGTTTTCCTTTTTATATGGATTTAGTGAAATTGATTATAATTCGTGTTTCGTGGATGGCAAGTAGCGAAAAAGAGTTGTAATATGCTTGGGAATTACAGTGAACTATTTCAATTTGGAAACCCTTGTAAAAAAACCCACCACCACCATGTCCATCGTCGTTCACCCATCTCTTCTCTTCTTCGATTCCAGCTAGAGCTTTCGACGACTGAAAAAGAACAAACCCGACCGTTGTAGCCTAGGTCGAGTATGTCTAGCTGTCGGGAGCCACGTAATTGTTTTCATCTTCCAATTTGATTAACCGGCGGCCAGAATCGTCTACCAACCATAGAATTATTGTGCAAGTGACCATCTCCATTCACAACTGTTCACTTGTATTGCTCCAAGATCCTTCTGTTTCTTTGTTTAAATTCACCATGGAGCTAACGATGCTTGATTCTTGACCCGTCAACCGAAATCAAACATCAAGATCCAAGATATTAACGAACTTGATTTCTAACAAAACTATACTCTGTGATGTTGATTAATTCTAAACATAAACATAGTAGAAACAACATGAAGGGATGTGTGTACTCGTTAGTAGCCCTGATGTTCTTGGGTTCCCCTTTAGGGTGTATGATACGATGGAGTTTTTAGTAGAGTGAGAGAGATCATTGATGGAGTTTCTAGTAAGGGCAAATATGTCCATCAAATATTTACCAATTAAGTGAATATGAATATCGAGATCATTGATCATTGATAATACAAATAATAATAATGGTCATATGAATATATAATCTATGTATATTCTTACAGGTAAAACTATCTCAATGCGAGGACTTAAACAAGCAAATAGTTTCGAAATATCTACTTTAAAGAATGGCAAAAATAAGTCTAGCAATCTTTCCACAATTTGATGCAAGAACGATGGTGGTCTTAGTTGATCGTATATATTTTGTTAACCTTCTTGCATCAGTGTCACTGAATTGATGGTCTCCTAAATCACTGAATGGCAAACTTCAGTGTGTTCAGCATCCACATTTTTTTTATTTTCTAATCATTCAACATAAACTTAAGGTGTAACATCCGAAAAATGATAATTATTATAATACATAAATATAAACAAAAAAATGTTAATTGACTATTTCTAAAAAAATTCTATAAACTATTTGTTATATATTATTATTATTATTATTATTATTATTATTATTATTATTATTATTATTATTATTATTATTATTATTATTATTATTATTATTATTATTATTATTATTATTATTATGAAAATGCATTTTAAAAGAGAGTTATTTTTCATAGAAAGGTAAATAATATGCAAAAATATATGTTTTCTTACAAAAAAAAATGAATGGCTTTTTAAAAAGTAAATGAACTTTTATGAAAAAAGATTATTAAACGAAGTAATAGTTAGTTATAAAAACTTAACTATTTTTTTGAATGATAGTAAATACAATGTTAAAAAAAATCATGATTTTTATAAATACAATGATTATAAAAAATGACAATTTGTATATAACAACTATGATACCAACCAAATTCTTGTCGCATCGCGTGGGGAAATACCACTAGTTAACTATTAACAAATTTATGTTTTAGGTATCTTATAAAGCTTGTTTTAACTAACATGCAAAATCTATATATTTTTAAATACTGTTATATTGCATGTATAACTTACTTTTAGAAACTAAAATCTTTGGGCAAAAAGAATTCCTTCAAAAAAACTAGACGAAATCGGTGTATCCGTGGCCCCGTTAAAAGCCCTTTTATAATAGAAGATTTACTTTTTATTTTGACCATTATGAATACACACACACGTGTGATAAGAAAAAAACGAATATACAAAGTACAATATTTATTTTTACTTAATTTTGTTTCAAAAGGCAAATATTTAATATAGTTTTTATTAATAAGTTCGTAGTAGGCATATCTTACTATATAATTTGCAATTACTTTAATTGAACAAAAATCAGTAGTAGACATATCTTACTATATAATTTGCAATTACTTTAATTGAACAAAAATCAGATTATAAAAGAATCATATAGAGCTAGATAAAAAGTTAATCATGTAATTATGTGATTCGGTCTTATTAATCAAGGGGAAATATACAACGTTAACTTAACCAAATCACTTAACTATATATTCTCCCTTATAAGAAAACATTATTTATTTTAACAAGCTTCTATTAAATTTACATTGTTAAGATTAAACTACGACTAAATCGCGTAACATAGTAAACTAAATTTCTCGTGTTGGAATTACATAAACTACATAATTAACTTAAACTAAGACTAAATCGCGTAACTAAATTTCTCAAGTTGGAATTACATAAACTACATAATTAACTTAAACTACGACTAAATTGCGTAACATAGTACACTAAATTTCTCGAGTTGGGATCACATAAACTACATAATTAACTTAAACTACGACTAAATCGCGTAGTAAACTAAATTTCTCGAGTTGGAATTACATAAACTACATAACTAACTTCTTTCTAGTTTTGATTTGATTTGATTGTTCCGCGATTTGGTTATAATATATAACAATTTCTCAAGCAAAGTTCCGATTCGATTTGATTGTTCCACGATTTGATTATAATATATAACAATTTCTCAACCAAAACATATCATCTCTCAAAATATTTTCCCCATCATTACTCTTACCTTAACTTCACAAGTCATGGAAATTAATTAAAGTAATTGTAAATGATGTGTTTAATATGAATTTACTATAAGTATTCTCTTAATCATGTGATCCTTTTGTCATGCACATTTATATTCGTGACCATAACTTTTTTTATTCTAGCTTGAAAATAAATTATACTAGTAATATTTCTCTGCACGTTGTGCGGATATTAGGTCAGTACCGGTTTAATTTATTATGGTATTAGTATGGTATCTATAAAACCCAAAAAATAAAGTTATGCTATGGCCAAAATGATATCGACATGTGTTTTACATTGGTCGAAAAACCGTAAAAACAAATATCAATAACGGTTCTGATAGTACTGCTACCGATGTTGTTAGGAACCAACATACCATCAATGTTGCTAGATGGTATCAGTTTGGTTTGTCATAGTACCAGCACTCTCTATAGCTTAAATGTTACCAAAGTTGTTCATACGATATTGGTTCGGTTCTTCACATCAAATAACCAAAAAATCAATTATATTTAACCCATCTGATTTGAACAAAAAAAATTTTGAAGCGTAGTTAAAAGTAAACACGTCGTAAGGGTATATTCATAATTTTAGAAAACATAACACTATATTATTAGAATAACGAAAAGGTAAAATGATGTCGTTTTACAGAAAAATGAAACTAAAAGTCAGGTGGTCTTAGTAACACTTACGTGTGTACTTCGATTACTTGTACGTTAACACTCACAACTTATATTAATATATACAATATACAAATAAATACTCTATTTTTAATACAACTTCAATTTTAATAAAACTTATAGCGGAATGTCGAGAAAATAAAACTAAACACAACTACGTACTTAAGTTTTTAGAATAAATTAACGAATGTAAGTTATTAAAGAAATATCAAATTAATGATAAAGGCAAGTACGATAGGAAAAAAAAGAATTAATAAAAGTAAAAAATAAATGAGAAAATAGAATATGATTTTTAAAACAGTGAAATAAAATAATTTAAAACTATTAGAATATTAAATAATAAAATATTAAAATTTTTATATATTATAATAAAAATAAAGTTACTATTCATTATCCTTCGATAACAATATATATATATATATATATTCTCTCTTTTTAGTAATGTTGACTGATAGATGTTTATTTTAAGCAAAATATTAATCCCATTTACATTCCATTTGAAACTAAAATTATATATTTAAACTAAAATTATATATATAATTACATTAACTTTAAATCCTAATTAGACAATGATTTTACATTTAAGTTTATAATATTTCAAAAATTTTCAAAAATAATACTAATATATTTGTTGTTTAATTACCATTTTGAAAGTTTGCACGTGCATTCATTTATTCAGATTAAAATGTAAATGCAATCTTTTTAAAAATAAATTAAAAGCTAATTAAAAAAATAGAATAATCGTAAGCAATAAATGCCGAATGTTTTTCTTTTTTATTAGTAGTTAATGTTTTGAAATTTTTGTCAAGGTCAAATGGTAAAAAGGTCCCACATTTTCAAAATGGTTATATAACCACCGATATATATTTATATACATACACACCACCCGGGTTTCTATCCACTAACATTATGGATCAAGTTGAGGAGATGATGGAAGGTTTAGCCTTAGATGAATCATCATTCTATTGGTATGTTGATCTCGATTACGAGTTCGATGCATGTCAGTTCTATGATTTTAGTGTGGAAGATACGGAGTTTGATGAGCAAGAAGTAGAACGCTGGTTCAAACATGCTCGAGAATATCCCCCTGCTCGTAAGCATCTCCATTTCATGATTACTTGCTAATCTAATTTACTATAGATTTTATGTTTGTGTGCTTGCATGGTTCTTGATGTGAATGATATAGATACAACATTAATCTATACAGACAGACACACAGGGCGAAAATAGTCATATGGGTCGTAAGACTTTGCCAGTGGTCATATTAGTCACTTTTGTGTCAGTTTACCACATTATACTAATAGGTTATACGATCCCCCGTATGACCATAGTTTATGACATGTGAGTGTCTGTATACTGTGTCAATGGTGTGCCTTTCCTGATTGATTAATAATGATTGCAATAGGTATACATGGGGGCGGATCCATGGGTTTTTTCTTTTTTTTTTTGGGGGGGGGGGGTCCGTGAACCCCCTCGGTTTAGAAAAAAAATAGTGGGAACCTTATATAATTTCGAAAAAAAAAATTAGTGAGAATCTCGGTCTACCAAAAGGACCCTCCTATAAAATATTCCTGGATTCGCCACTGGGCATGCATCTATTATTGGCTCATCTCAAGATGTTTTGTTCAGGTTTTGTTTGTTAACCAGTCTAATTTGGATTAAACTGTGTAGATGTTAGTTTTTATGTATTGTCTTCATTAATTATGATCTTTTGTTCCAATATTGGTCTATTGAGGGTTTAGGTATCCTAACAAGTATTGTATTCATTAGATATGTATACTAGTGCAAGTTTAATATTCTAAATTGATGTGCATGCATCATAAGTCTATTGAGCTACTACATGAATTATTACAAATCCCTTTAATTGGATTCTACATGTATTGTGAAAACAAAGCCTAACACTTTTTTTATGTAAAACTTCTACCTTTTATGCAACCGCTTTCGTATTTGTAGGTTTAACGTATTCGTCGACAATGCCTGTCTTGAAAAGTAAAAGAATACTACATTGTTATGGATCACGGATCGTGAGCGGATCTAAAATAAATTGTTAAGAGTTTCATTGATTACATGTAACAACTTATATTTGCCATAAGATATATGTACACTTTGTTTCCTTTTGATTCATGGTTTTATCTTTTTGTGGATGTTTAGCTTACATGGTGAAGATTAACTTGGAAAAAGTATTAAAGAGCACCCATGCAAAAGTTCATGCAACTCCCACCCTCAAAACAGAAGTTGTTGAACATAAAAGCCCTACCATAACTACTCCTTCAGATAGTGGCATGCACTCTTCAGAAGGGAGAACTGTTCATACAACTCCTTCACTCAAAACAGAAGTTGTTGAGCGTAAAAGCGCAACGATAACTACTCCTTCAGATTGCGGCATGCACTCTTCAGAAGGGAGAACTCAAGGTATGGATTTCAAGTATGCATAATAGATTTACTTAGATATGACGTCAACTAAGTCGTGTTTGTTTAATTTCTGGAGTAAAATGTTAAAATGGTCCTTGAGTTTTGGTCATTTTTGCCACTTCAGTCAAAAAATGTAACTTTTTGTGTCTGGGTCCTTGAGGTTTCATTTTTGTTGTCATTTCCATCCAATTGGCAAACTGTGTTAGAAATTTCTACACATTTTGTCGTTTTCCTCCTTTAAATGGAGGGTATAATCATCCTTATATGCCTGACATCAGGAACTCCATCATTTAAATGAGGAAAACGACAAAAAGGGCAGAGATTTCTAACCCAGTTTACCAATTGGATGGAAATGGCAACAAAAATGAAACCTTAGGGACTCAAATACAAAAAGTTCCATTTTTTACCTGAAGTGGCAAAAGTAACCTAAACTCAGGGACCATTTTAGCATTTTACTCTAGATTCTATAATAGTTAGGAACATTTTTCTTTTGATATATTCCACCAATTAACTGGACTGAAGTGATAAAAGTAACCTAAACTCATGGACCATTTTGGCATTTTACTCTAATTTCTATAATAGTTAGGGACATTTTCTTTCGATATATTCCACTAACTAGACTCGCGATTATCTACTAACTAATGTGTTCATAAAGATGATAATGAGTGTAGAAACAAAAATATGTTCATTTAAGGAAGGGAGTGCTTAGTTTAACTTCTAGTTATGTTTAGATTTAAGCATTACTTTCATTGAAAGAGCAAAGTGTATACATATTGACATAGAATTGTTTTCAAGCTTAACTTTTATATCCTTTAGAAAGAACCAAATGTGATTTATGCCTTTCTCGAAGCCCATAAAGGAAAGCAGTGGCGGATCTAGAAAAAATCTTTATAGGGGCAACGTTTAAAAAAAGGGGTAATGAAATCGAAGAAACGTTAAATTTTTCCAAAATTTACACTACCGCCAGCGTCAAGGGGTAGTGGGGGCTACCCCTATTTACTCAGCCCCTAAAGGAAATGTGATTCAGCCAATTCAAAGTGAATTTTTCTTTGATAAATATATGTTTCTACCATTTAGTTGTTTGCATTATGGCTCATTTCTAAAAATTGCAGTTTGTTCTGTTTGCATTCCAGATGTTTCAGATATGAAATATCATAATCTACTTGCCGATATTGAAAATTTTAAAGCTAGATTCAAGTCCGCAAACAAATTATCTAAACCAAATCCAAGTTCACGTGCAAGTACAACGTTCATGAAACCCACCGCGAGTCATTTAGCCAAGAAGATTAATTCAGTTGATATGCATGGCAACAGTTGTGGAAGGTGTATATCTTTAGTTCTTTATATATTCAATGTTCTGTTAATCAGTTGAATATACAAAAATGGGTGGTATTTATATTTAGAGTAAATTGTCAAAATGGTACCGGTAGTTTGGGCAGTTTTGCCTGTATAGTCTAAAGGTTTCATTTATCCCCTGTGGTTCCAAAAAGGTTTCACCATTGCTATCTTGGTCCAACTGACTTAACCCCATCCATCTTTTTTGTTAACTAGAAGGGTAATTCGGTCATTTTAGATGTTTTCTGGCGAGTCCTTCTTATGTTAAGACTATAAAATGACTGAATTGCCCTTCTAGTTAACAGAAAAAATAGACGGGGTTAAGTCAGTTGGACCAAAATAGCAATGGTGAAACCTTTTTAGACCCACATGGGATAAATGAAACCTTTGAACTAAACTGGCAAAATGGCCCAAACCACGGAACTAAAAGGACATTTAACTCTAGTTATATTTATTATTTAGTTTTGCTCTAATAATTTTCACTATTCTCATGAATTTCTTTTTATTTCAAATTCAAATGTTACACTTCTCCATTTTTTCTAATTTCCAAATTTGTAGGTCACCTAAGGTACAAACTCCTACTGGATCCGAAACTGAAGATACTAAAAGACAGAAGCTGGAGATCGGTTTCTTGCGAAAGGTGCACTTGTATACTTGTATTACACTAATATATATGAACGTATAAGCGTGCGTGTGTATACACATTATCTCATGAGCTTGTTTCGCCAATACATTAAAGTGTATATTGCCATAGTATTATAGTTAGATACGCGTAAAGTTCAGTCACGATAACCTTTTTTCTTCATCCTGCAAGGTTTCTCAACTTAAGCACCAAACTTCATTTTCACACAAGACAACCACAAAGGTAACTTAATTTGACTTTAGATCAATGAAACTTTTCTTTTTTTTTTTTTTTTTTTTTTTGCAAACAAAGAACTTGATAGAAATGTATACATTGTTCATGTTCACAGGCTACCGTCGCTCAAACACCTATATTATTGACAGAAGAGAGAGCTCGAAGGCGTAGGTAATTAATAATCGCCGTTTCTTTTACTTTTCTCCAAATGTGGCAATTTACGCACGAATTGATATGGATTGTGTTTATGTTAGACGGGTCAACAAAAAGAAATAGCTAAAAGAACAATAAGTCAAACGCGTCAAACCTTACTTATTATCATGAGTTAACTACCATTTTTGTCTCTGTGGTTTGTTCACTTTTGTCATTTCGGTTCAATTTTAAAAAATGCACGGTTTCCTCCCTAACATACTGGAAATGTGTCACTTCAGTTCAAAAATTAAAACCCTCAGTTAAGTCAGACAGGTTTAATGAAGGGTATTATTGTCTTTTCATTTGTCATACATAAAATAAGGTGAAATAAAAGATATATGAATTGACAATAATACCCTTCATTAAACCTGTCTGACTTAACTGAGTTTTAATTTATGGACTAAAGTGGCACGTTTCCAGTATGTCACGGAGGGAACTGGTGCATTTTTGAAAATTGGACTGAAATGACAAAAGTGAACAAAGCACAGGGACGAAAATGGCAGTTAACTCTATTAACATATAAACAAACTAATGAACACAATATGTTTGCAGCCCTACTTGACCCATACATGTTGCACAACCCGCTTGTCTTACCACGTTATCTTGTAGTGCATAAATGCTGCCGTTAAGCTAACACTGACTAATATCATTTGCGCATGTATTTTCTATCTACAAGTTTTAGGTCCCAGAAGAAAGTTGAAGCAAATAATCATATGTTCAAAGCAATACCTTTGAATAGAAAAGTGGGTACCTGCAATCAACTCGCGTATATTTTTATTATAACTTCCGTTTAAATACAAAGTTAACCATAACATCGTGTGTTACATATATCTCGTGGCAGATACTCGAGTCTCCTTCATTACTTAGCCATAAGAAAAGCATGGCTCACTCATGCGTTTTTCAGGTTATACTTATTTTTTTCTAATTAGTCTACATATCTATATAAAGTATATCTATACATGTTATATTTTACATTCTACATCTAATCGTTATAAATGTTTTGCAGAAGTTTCACTTCAAGTATGACAATTAACTATACACATATTCAAGTCGGCCTGCTAATGTATGCTGGTAAGATGGTTAAATCGTAGAGTTAAATGTCATTTTAGTCCCTGTGGTTGGGGTCATCTTGTCAGTTTAGGCCAAAAGGTTTCTTTTTTCGTATGTGGGTTCAAAAAGGTTTCACCGTTGCCTTTTTAGTCCACTAGGTTAACTTCATCCATTTTACTTGTTAGCGAGAATGGCAATTTGGTCATTTTATATGCACTTCTGTTAACTAGAAGGGTAATTCAGCCATATAAAATGACCGAATTGCCTTTCTCGTTAACAAAAATAATGGATGAAGTTAACCCAGTGGACTAAAATGGCAACGGTGAAACATTTTTGAACCCACGGGCGAAAAACGAAACCTTTGGACTAAACTGAAAAAATGGCCCAAACCACAGAGACTAAAATGACATTTAACTCTAAATTTTATTATAATGGCATTTTCACAGCATATTACTCTTTTTAACATATCTAATAAAGTTTCGTCGTTTTCAGGTAGTGAACACAAACAATTCTGCTTCATTGGATCTTTAACATTATCTTTCCAGATGCTAAAGTTCTATAATACCAGTAACATACATCATCTTTATATATAAGCAATGTAATCATGTTGAGAAACATACCATAATTGCAAGCGGAGTAAATGTTTTTGCCTTTCGTTATACTTTTGTGTTTTTCAACCCCGGTTCAATAGAAACTATCGATGTAGTTCAATTTTACGCTTGCTTTTTTAAGGTACACATCTTTTGTCATTAATTGTGAAAATAACGTTAAAAAACGAGGGACGGTTTATCATGCATCATGTGGTGGCATTGATAGTCGAAGGGCAAGGGGGTACATACACCAATCAGCCTTTGATGAGTGTCATGTGCCTTATGTCCAAGGCTTGATGCAAAACTACTATCGAGCTGGGGGTCTCACTGGAAGCAGCCTCTCTATCTCTATCTCTACATTAGCTTTGCTATTGGTGTGATTTACTGAGTATGATGATGATTTTTGGTCATTAATAAAATCCTTGGTTATGTTATACTTGTTGGTTGTAAAGTACTAGTTGCTTTTTATGTCTTGTGTTATAATGATGCATCATTTTTGTAGTATATGTTTACTAAGAGTCTAAGATCCTAAAGATGGTTTCAATTTGGGAAAATGTGTTTGCAATGATAGGTTGTACATGAAAACTTCTAATGGATGTCTTATATGTTATGATTGCTTATAGAGATAAAACCTAAAGAAACCGAAGAAAACTAGGAAAGATAATCCTGAAAATACTATAGCATTCCCATGTAAATGTGAAAATTAGCACCGCTAATCATAAACCAAAATCAGCAACGTAACGAGTCTAGTGCCTCATACAATGAGGTTGGCGCCTTTGGGTTAAAAAAACATAACAATATTAAGATGTTAACTTTCACAAATCAGCCTTCAACACCCCTCAACGATACTTAAACCATATAAAACATTGAAACTCGAAAATACCTCCTCGCACATCCCCATCATTTCATGCTTGTCGTTTGGGTCTCCCTTTTAGGTTTCCTCTCATAGTCAATTGGGTCTCCTAAATCTCAACTAAAACCATTGGTTGTTTTTCCATAAAAAGGAACACACTATTAACCATCTCTCCCTCCTCTTCCCTGTGACATCTCCCCAAGTGTTTGAGATTTGAGATTGTCGCACCAAATGTGGGGATGGCGACAGTGTTACCGCAAGCCATCCCCACAGAGAACCCAACGTTCACGCTGTTATTGAAGATTATAAAGGAAATCATCATTTAGTAAAAAAAAATACTAGATAATAATATCCTTATAATATAGTAAAAAAATTAGAAAATAATAACCTTAATTTATATTATAAATTATATTATATTATATTATATTATATTATATATACATATATTAAAAAATAAATCCAATGAATAATGTTTTTATTATAATAATACATATAGCTTTTTTAATACTTTTATTATTTTAATATTATCTAATAATAATTATTATTTTCTTTATTATTTTTCTTAATTTAATGATTTTTTATCACGGGTTGGGATACATGTTACCCGGTACCATTTGCTCATCCCTGATCATGGGTACTGAACGAACAACAACGATATCGCACAATTTTTTTGTTGATTTTCTTCAACTTTTAATGGTTTCTGTTTTTTAGTTTAAGGGGTAGGGATCAACTCGGTGCCAACCGATACCGAATCGATACTGGTACCGAAAATACCGGTTACGGTACTGGTATATGAAGGTAAAAACCGGTAGCGAACCGGTACCAGGAACGCCAAAAGTTGGTACCGAATTGGTATTTAAGATCTTTCGGATCGGGAAATTCAGTACCGGTACCCAATACACTTTGCTCATATCTGACCATGAGTTCCATACGAAGATAGATGCAATTTTAACAAATCATGTCTGATCCGCTCCTCCCACGTTAGCTTTGGTCCGCCTCTAATCCTTCTCCCTCTGCATTGAGAGTTTCTACACCAACGTTGTAACATTCGTCGAAAAACGGGTTTTCAAAACCCGTTTCGTATTTATGGTTGATATTAATTTTAAACGATACATAATTAATAAATATATTAGGATTTTAAAACCAAAATTTATAAATAAAAATAAATAGTGAGAAAAAAAATAAAATGGGGACGCCGGGTTTCGAACCCGGGTCACCCACAAACCCAAACACACAACACACCACTCCGCCACACACTGCTGTTGTGATAATCAAGGAAACAAATAAGACTTATAATAAAACCCGAAAGCCAAATCCAGTAATCAGCGCGCCCAGACTAGTCGTCACCGGAAAAATAGGCAATCCGCGATTCTTGCCATTTTCCTTTTGACTACAACACGATAACCGACTTCGACATCGGTTATAACCGATGTCTAGCCATCAATTTCGGTCATAACCGCCGGAAAGTCTTTAATCGCGAATCAAGACCAAATTCAAACGCAATTCATTCAGTTCTTCACTAAAAATACCCACTCAATCTTCTGGAAATCCTTTCGCTCAGAACCGTGCACTTTTTCGAAGCTTTAGCACGTCGCCGGAGATATTCTGCATTCGCCGGACTTTCACCGGAAAACCGAGACTTACTTCAAATCGGTAAAATTCTCAACTCTTTTGTTTGTATTCCATTATTCGGCATGTCTTAACTTTAATCATTCAACCAGAATCTGTCTCAGACTACGCCGCCGGAAAAACCCACACTCACCGGAATCTCACTGAAAATCCGAAGTCTCACTGTTGATCGGTACAATCATCTAAACCCTCTTGATATCTCTTGTTTAGTAACTTAATTGCACAACACATTGATCAAAACTGTTAATCAATTCACTCAGCTGGAAGTCACCAATCAGAGCCGACGACTCTTGCCGGAAATCTGAGAAAACATTCTGTTTCGGTACATTTCATTCCGTAATCCTCTTTATCCATCTCATTCCAACCAATTATAAGTTTTGATGATCGATATAAACAGAACAGTCGGACTTCACTGTTCTGTGTTTTTGAAAACGAAGAAGATGAAGTCGAGTATGGGTATAAAGTTAACTAAAACTGGATATTCGAACGGGTTAGACACACAGTCCAGCGGTGGACTGTGTGCACAAACAATACACACGTCCCGGGTTCGAATCGCACATGTTACCGACTTTCAGAAATAAAACCAACATTTTTAAAACTTAATCAGATGAAGTCACAGAATGTTTATAAGAATACTATAATCCATAAGTTAAACAGATTTGACACACAGCCCAACTGGTTGGGCTGTGCGCACTCGAACCAAAGGACCCGAGTTCGACTCCGGGTCCCTGCAACCGGTTCCGCCATATAAATCATTTTTAATAAAAACCAAATAAGTTTAAAGTTAATTAGTATATAAATGTAATTAAAACAGAGAATATTTCGGGTTAGACACGTAGCTCAGTTGGTAGAGCTGCGTGCACGTACACGAGAGGTCCCGAGTTCGAACCTCACTCAACGCATATAAATACACAGTCCGACCGGTCAACGGTCAACATTTTTTTTTTATTTTTCTTTTTATTTATTCAATTGAAAAATCATTTAAAAATAATTAAAAAAAATAGATTTTTAAAGTTAGAAAATTACCTTAAACTCACAAAGATAAATCTAAAAATTCCATTAAGAGTAATAAATAAAAATATTAATCCCAAATAAAATCCATTTATTTACCGAATCATTTCGTTATTATTTTAGGTTAGTTTTTCTCTCGTCGATCAAATCCTAAATTTCGTGCGCATCCAACGTCATCAAAGAACGCACCCAATGTGAGTGAATCTCTATCAATTCCCCGTTTTAATCATGTTTTGGGGTGTATCATGTGTCGTTTAATTCTTTATTATATTTAAACACTTGTGCATACATCTTATCCGTGATCAAATGTGTATCAATTGTTGTGTGGATTATATGTAGTTTGGATTTATCATTTTCAGTGCACGCATATCATTAGGCCCATCAGTTCCCCGTGGGAGACGGGTTGAGCATCAGGTGCCTCATAAGATCGGCTCCGTTTGATTGAGCCTTGATCTCACATTCATCATCATTCATTTCATATACTCATTTAAGTGGTTTGTGTTTGTTTACTTATATATGTTTGCTCACATGTGATTATTGCACAAATTTTCCATAATAAATAAAACCAGAAAATAACAACCATGTTTTATCAAGGTTCACTCGCCAACTTTTGTTGACCCAAAATATCCCCCTTTTTACACATGATACAGGTGATCCAGATGAGGCAAGAAACACATAGGAAGGCCTAGAAGAATAAATCAGTTTAAGCTTGGATTATTTACATAGTTTCATTTCCTTGTAATTGTATGAATTTTGATTTGGATATTTAAGTTGTAATTTGAATTTAATAAATATGAAACATTTTAGTAAACATCATGAGCTTTGGTGATAACCCAATTATGCCCCGACTCTTATTCCGCTGCGGGTCGAGGTGTGACAAACGCCCCTAGATAGTTGAACTTGGTTGAATGCTATAAGAGCCTTAATTCTATTTAACAATTTTCATATAGTTTTCGACTAAAAATGTGCATATACGATTACAGATACTTCTGAAAAATACGAGTTTGTCAAAACATTTTCAGATTTAATACAATACAAAATAATATATGTAACTCGTCGTTTAAAGATGACGACGACACATGATGCGGAAGCTTGTATCTTGATCATGTTCGGTTCTTCTTTGAACTTGATCGTCCTCCGGTATCCTAAAATATACCTACATTTCATAAAACATGAAATGCGTTAGTCGTACTTAGTTTATACCGTGCATAATCAAGTCTGAATGCCAAAACAAACAGGAAAATAATTTTTGCCAGCTTTTTAGCCCCTCGCGGGCCGCAACCGGTATCGCCATAGCCCTCCCGGGGCGCGACGGCCCCGCGGGGCGCGACCGAGATTGGACCTACCAGTCGCGGGGCGCGACAGCCCTGTTTCGACAGAAGGTTACTTAGCTGGTGCTGCACATTCCCAGCAATCCTATCTCAAACTTGTTATGCACAAAAACTTGCATAACTTTAAAAATACATATCCGTTTTACAATCCGTTTCTTCCTACGTGATCGTGATTCGATTCTCCAGCATATGGAGTTAAAGTTCAACATCTGAACTAACGAAAATCTAAATTTGAGCCCTCGACTTAAAATTCAGTGATTGAACTTTTGACCCGTTTTATGATTTATTAAACAAACTATCTTCTAAATCATCACAAAATTATGGACTACTTTTTAACTCAAAAACCTTTAGCTCGTGATCACAATTTTTATAAAATACGCGGCCAATACCCAAGCTATGCGCATAATTTATTTTGACCCGTTTAGAGGATTTAAACAATTAAGTTTAAATCTCGCTCATTCTTTTCACACATCCCAATTCTACATTAAGATATCTACTTATCTTCCACCACAACTATTTTTGTGGTGGATTTAATGTAATGAACCATTTATTCCGAATACTACCATTCGGCTAGTCATTTTACGGAAAAGACCCATTTTAGGCACTTGACCCAAAAAGACTTATGTCTATAACTTTTACATTTATCAAAAATTTTCTTGATCATCATACTTATTTCTAAACAACCTTTAAGAGTCGTTTGCCCGGTTTATCGAATCGAGGGCGTTATGGTCAACTTTAGTCCCTCCCTTTACGATGAAGGACTTTCAATAATTTATTTGACTAAAATCTCTCATTTAACTATAGTTTTACTAATACGTATCGGCTCGACCCGTTTTAATACCTCATCATATAAGTTGTTAATTAATAACAACGGTGTCTCACGCGCTATTCGTTTCTGTCAGCATAAAACTCAACAACAACATTAATCACTAATGTCAATTGGTGATTCATCAACTTTTGACCCGTTTAATCCATTTGACCATTTATTCATCGTAAGATGGTATTTATTTACCATCCCATTCATGTACGCTTTCCGGTTTACACCGTGTTATCATATTACTAAAAAAATCATTTCTTAATTCTTTTGACTTATGGTGTTTTACGCCTTAGAGCGTCTTTTTAAAAAAACAATTAATGGTCCGTTAGCTCGTGGCCAATTACCATATTACCCTTTTTACTCATTATGGTTTACCCATAATTTGTCTTTTCTCAAAACTCATTGTTTATTCGGTATATTCAAGACCGAATTGCCGTTTTAACCTTCTTTTTTTACTTACTCTGATCCGTATTATTTCGCGTCGAATCACCATAATTAATTTACGGTTTTATCATAATCATAACAACTTCAACGAGTAAATGATCTAATAGAAAAGTGTAAGCTTTACTTACCTTGCATTCGATTATGCTCTTTTTCCGCATACTCGATCCGTTTGACCCGCTTCTTTTCCAAGCCTCAACCTAGCTTGTCAAGCGTCAAAATATCATATAATATTCAAGGCATTCATTCTTTTCGGTCAATTTATCATTTGTATTGACGTTTCTGTCTTTCATGAGTAAGTCCTTACGGACTGTAACTTTCATCTTTTATTCTTATCTTCGTCGCCTATTTGACTGAGTTGTCATTTGACCATCCGATCGAATGAGTTTGTCAACATGTTTACTTCATGTTAAGCTTATACTGACAAGCGCTTTGTATAGGTCATAACACTATTTTGACCTTGAATGGTTTTACCGGCTAGGCTGATTAGTGACCGTCACTTTATATCCCGTCACTCGGGTGTACCATATTGCCATCTCCGGGCGTGTGTTTATGATTTCCTAAACCATCTCATACTACTTATGCTTATTAAAACGTTGCTTTTGACTAAAAACTGAATTTTTAGTTTAACACTTTCTCTTTGTCTTACATCATTTACTCATATCAAAGAATTTACGTTCAAGGGTTTATTCCTTTCCGTTATTATTTTACGCGGGGAATTATAATCAGTTCCCACTACCCCAAGTGACCCGTAGGTTCTTTCGCTTAGCCTCTTAGGCTATTTCTTTAGGCTTTTTACCCTTTTTGGTGAGGCCCCTTTAGTTTTTTTTTTTCTATTAGTGACCCGAGGGTCATTTAGTCCTTTAAACCTTTACATTGTTTATAATACCAAAGGTTATGGTGATCCCGTAGATCATCTTTCACTCGTGTCATTTCGCCCTTAAAATACATTTTTGGTCTCATGGCACCCTTTTTGAACCTAAAATTCATTTATTTTCATCTTTTTAATTCTATAGACTTGACCGTAGTCTAAGGCTACATTCGTTTTCCTTCTGGACTAATCTTCCGATCCTATGACTTCTCACGTCATTTACGCATCGGTTTGTTTTTCCACTTACCGTTATTCGGTTCACACATTTATTTCTTTACAACCCATTACCGGGTTCTTTTATCTTAATGTTTTTAACTCTCCCGTTACTTGGTTTGCGTTTTTCTTTTATATTCCTCTCATAACCCATTGCATAGATTTATTAATATTTTGCGCTCCCATTTATTCGGTTTGCGCTTACTTTACACTATCAAACGTTATACTTTATTTAACCCGTTTGACTTGTTCGTGTGAAATTCATCACTTATCATAGTCAAACTTTATTCTTTATTCAACCCGTTTTCTTCTAAATAGTTGAACATAATTATCAAATTTTCTGTTTGCGAAATTCTATAGTCTTTTAGTCAAAACTCATAATCTGAGTCTTTTGACTTTTAATCCGCGTTCCCTTTTCTTGGTTTACGCATATATTTGAAATCATACCCATCTATCGGGTATTTTACTGAAGTCATTATCAAAACAACCATTCCGGTATACATTAAGACCTTGTTTTGATTTATTTGGTCGTCTTAGCGAAATCCATCGTTTTTATTCAACCAAGTCCTTTATTCTTTTATTCAATCGTTTGATTTGTTCGCGTGAATTCCATCACTTATGAACAATCAGACTTTATCCCAATGCCCTAACATTCTCATTAGTCGGTTTGTATCTTCATTTACATTGATCCTTGTCCCTTCTTTCGGGCTCATTATTCTGATGTAGTACGCTTCTGTTACCCGGTTTTCGATTACATCTATTATTAAGCATTATGCTTATTTGATCCATTTGGGTACCCTTTTAATTCGTCCCACTCCTCCCATCCTTACTACATCGGACATAAATGCGTTCATTATAAGAAGTTGATGGTATCATGTGCTCACTATTTACTTGGCCAAAGTAAACGATCAACACATGGTACACATAACCTTTTATGATTTTCACATCACGCCCCATGTAAGTAACGCCTTTATTCATTTTCCATATTCTTGTTTCATTTGGTAAAACTTTATTTAATTGTTATGTAACAATCATTAGTTTTACCCGTTTTGTTCTTGAACATATAAAATGTTTTCCTTTTATCAAACTATTTTACAATCACATTCATTGATGTGATCGTTACTTTTCTTAATAGTACTTATATTGAGAATACTTACTTGGATGATTACTTCCGTCCAAGTTTCTATATAAACTAAGTCGGTTATTGTCTTGTTATTCACAATCATGAATAACACTTATTCTGCTTATTTTCTCTTGGAAAACATCATCCTGGATAGATATTCTATTCAGGTTTTCCAAGTTTTATCTTTCATATGCAACAATCAGTCTCTACGTATTTGTTGCATATTACTATTTGTGCAATTTAAATTTAAAACGTGCACATGGTAAATGTTTGCCCTTACGGGCTTTCCTTGCCATTAACCTTATTCGCGATCGTTACTCGATCTAGGTCCTTGGTGAGCATGCTCTACTTTGTCATAATTCGGACCATTCCTTTGTCATATCCGTCACTTGTTAAACTCTTGCCATCTTCAGATGCGAGTGTCCTTCAACTAAAATGTTTACAAGATTAGTAACGTCAATATCAATAAATGCTCGTATTATAATACAAGGTTTTCTACTATGCGTGTCAACACACGTAATTTCGTTAACTATATCTATCATTTAATTGGGGCAACGTGTCTTACACGATAACCCTATGTGTTGTTCACAACACTTTAATCATGCTAAACCGTTAATATACATATAACTTACCGGATTATGCGATCAAGTATCGAACCGAACACTTTACTCTTTAACCTTGAGCTCTGATAGCCAACTTGTAAGACACTTAATTCTATTTAACAATTTTCATATAGTTTTCGACTAAAAATGTGCATTTACGATTACACATACTTCTGAAAAACGAGTTTGTTAAAATAATATATGTAACTCTTCGTTTAAAGATGACGACGACGCATGATGCGGAAGCTTGTATCTTGATCGTGTTCGGTTCTTCTTTGAACTTGATCGTCCTCCGGTATCCTGCAATATACCTACATTTCATAAAATATGAAATGCGTTAGTCGTACTTAGTTTATAACGTGCATAATCAAGTCCGAATGCCAAAACGAACAAGAAAATAATTTTTGCCAGCTTTTTTGCCCCTCGCGGGCCGCGACCGGTATCGCCTTAGCCCTCGCGGGGCGCGACAGGCCCGGCGGGGCGCGGCCGAGATTGGACCTTAGCCCTCGTGGGGCGTGACGGGCCCACCTAGCTTGTCAAGCGTCAAACTATCATATAATATTCACAAGGTGGTTAGGTTAGTCGTTCTAGATCATAACCTTTACGCCTTATGAACCTTTATACTACTTTTCTTACCGAACTCTATCATAGGCCGGTTTGACTTCTAAGAGTCAAACCGCCTTATAGCTTATGAAATTGAGCAACTAAGTTTGACAAACTCATGTTGGCGTTCCAACATTTACTCGATAAGCAGTATTCTTAGGCCACCATTTTAACTAATATTTAATCCGATTTCATCGTATTATTAACACTAAGTTTAACTTAGCTCTCGATTATCAAAGACACATTATTCTTTCATTACGCAAAATCTACGGGTTTTCATCTATAAGTGAACCCGTTTCATCATGTTATTAGGCATTCATCCGAATACCTAATCTAATCAAGTTCTACATTCAAACGAGTAGACGCGCGATTTCACTTAGGCATTTTAACGAACACCTTGCGAGCAAGATTTTTATACATCTTTTGTCTAGTTCATGACTAGCTTCTAACCAAGTTTCAATCATAAAAATCAAGCCCTTATGTCTAGTATTCATAAACAAATTTCAAGACTCGCATCATAACATTAGTTTTTCACAATCTAACATTCAAATTCATGTGTTCATCATCTTGTTATAAAAACCCACTTAACACATATATGGGTGTTCATCAAATTCCTAGTTTTCAACACTAATACATCAAGTTTTCAACTAGGGTTTATTCCTAAACATGGATTCAACCCAATATCACTCATACATACAACATGCATCACATAATTTCGATTTATGAGTGTTCCTCATAGAATCATAACTTCACTAAACATGAAAATTTAACATACCTTGTGATCCCCTATCTCGAGTGGTCACTAATTTCAGCTTGGTATTGATTTTGATCCGATTTTCTTCTTGATTTTGGGGGATTTCATGAAGTATAGGGTTTTGAGAAGAGCTCCCCTTGGCTCTGTGTTTTCAGTCGACCAGAACACACAGTGTGTGTGTTTTGGTTTTTAATTTCTTTCTTCTTCTTTTTTAATTGAAAACCTTTTTCTCCAATTTTACCCCTTTTAGTCCCTCTAATATACAAAGGTTATAAAAAGGCTACCAAATCAAGTTTCTTTATTATTTTAAAACACTTAACTAACTAGGTTGATATTCCTAGTTACTTAGTGGGTTCCGGGAGTTATAACCCATTTTATTTTAAGTCTCGTTAACTCGGGTCTCTTATAACTTAGTTTTTTTCTCATAAGCTTTCGTTCGCTTTTTATTTAATATTAGGTTTATTTATTTAAATCCTAATATTCACGGGGTTAAATTTTACCACTAACGGTATTTCTCGCGTTCATTAATATTAACGTGGTTTGACTATCAAACCCGTTTTCGGGGTGTTACACATGCAGAACCACTTGGCTCTCTATGGTGATCTGCGTGTCTTCTCTGTCGCGTGAACCACCGAAATCACAATAAAGGTACTCGGTCTTAGACTGCCTTGTCCTTCAAAGTTGCTCTTCACTTCTCTAATCTCGCATTTAGGCTCTGTTTACTCTCTGCAACTAACCCAATGCCATCCGCAAAAAGCAAGCTCCATGGAACAGTCTCCTGAATTGACGTTGCCAACTCATCCAACACAACCGCAAAAAGAAACGGACTCAATGCAGACCCTTGGTGGAGTTCTAGCTCCACAGGGAAGAAATCAGTATCCCTTACGAGTGCACAAGTACTAGTCTCAGTCCTAACATACATATCCTTAACTATGTCAATATTATAGTAATTGATGATAGAAGGAGTTAAATGCGCGAGTTGTATGAATTTTTATACTTATTTAGGTTCTTATTATCAATCACTTAGTCGTCTAATGGTATGGCGTTATGTGATAATCACATATGACAACAACTGAAATGGGCGGGAATAGTGATAATTTTCTTTTGGTAAAAAAGGCTGTCAGCGGAAGCATATATACACTTGAAAGCAATCTTAGGTGTCAAAATGGTACGTGCTGGAGTGGGTTCTCTATCATCAAGCGAATCAAAAGACTCGGCTTCGAAATTTGGGAAGCGCAAGGTGGTTTTTGTTTTTTAAATATATTGCATCTAATATAAAAAGGCAGTTAGCGAACAGGGGCGGATCTAGTGCATACAAAGGGGCAACCGCCGCTACGGCTTGGCGCTTCGGCGGTGTCTGAAAAATTTGACGTTTTTTCGATTTCGTTACCGCTTATTTATAAAACGTTACGGCTTGGCGGACTTTCTAGATCCGCCACTGTTAGCGAATGCATATATGTCCTTGAACACAAACTTAAGTATAAAAATGGCATGTGTTGAAGTGGTTTTTGTATTCTCAAGTGGATCAAAAGACCCGAGTTTTAAACTCGGAAGCACAGGTGGTTTTTGAAGATATCACATCTATTATTTTTTTGATGATATTACATCTATTATCTCTAAGGAGGGTGGGTGTGCTCTACTTTTTATCACTCACCATACCCAACTAGCTTCCACCACATCATTGAACTTTATTCCATCACTAGTGATTATTTTAGTTTGGTGTCCATCACTAGTTATGGATTTTTCTAAAATAATAAATTAACAATAACAATTTCATTTAAATAAATATTACATTAAAAAATCCTAAATTACAAAGTAAAAAAAAAACTAAAAATTCTACGGCATCTCTCAACCCCACTTTTCATTGAAAGGTTTGATTAAACGGTTGGGTTTGAAATGGTTGGATTGGGTTGGCTTCGTCATGTAAGCGAAATCTCGCCGGCTCGCCAAGATTAGCTTGAACCTTTGGCCGTGTGGGTTTTTTCTTCGAACCCGAATTGCGTTTGCTTAAGCCTTCCATTTATCGGTTTAGAATGTAGAGTGTAGAGATGGTATTTTTGTGGGTTGAAAGGTTAAGGTATATTTTTATGGGTTTAAAGGGTTAAGGTGGATGGTATATATATATAGTGTTTAAATATATATTTTTTTTTTTATTTTTAAACACCCCCCAACAATAACCATCCCCTCAAAGGTAACTTTCAAGATTTCAACGCGTGATCATAAGGACCAGCGGTGATGTTCAACGTGTGATCAACCACGAACCACGCATCATCACGAGACACCCCCACTCCTCTAAGCTTTACCCACTTTTCATGTATTTTTTTTCTTAACTCAGTTTAAACTGTTTCTAGACTTTAATAAATAAGCATAAAACTAGTTTAACTCTAAAAAGAAAGTTATAATTATATCCTTTACCATTTTGAAATTTATTCAACGAAATTTTTCAAAATTTCATAAACAATTTGATATTCTTCCAAGAAAGAATAAAAATAGTCAATAACTTTTATTCTCGTTCAGTAAACAAACGAAAATTTGCTGTTAAAACCAACAGATCTTGAAAAAGCACAGGATAGCTATCCCTCAAC
The DNA here is from genome assembly GCA_947069175.1 of Scalesia atractyloides. Taxonomy (NCBI): domain Eukaryota; kingdom Viridiplantae; phylum Streptophyta; class Magnoliopsida; order Asterales; family Asteraceae; genus Scalesia; species Scalesia atractyloides. The sequence goes on along the minus strand of CAMTDV010000006.1, from coordinate 4,475,113 downwards.
ATGCAATCCTGTCCGTCCATTTCTTCCTCCATAATCCAACGCTCCATCTCCTCTGGCGCTCAAATTCCCCCAAAAATTCAAAAACCTTCACAAATAATAAATACACAAATCTCCCACTTCTCCATCACACGTCTTCCAAACAAATCAAAAAACCCCAAAAACCTTCACCTAAAATGGCAAGAACAAAGCAAACTGCTCGCAAATCAACCGGAGGAAAAGCTCCAAGGAAGCAACTGGCAACAAAAGCCGCCCGGAAATCAGCTCCGGCGACCGGAGGAGTGAAGAAGCCGCACAGATTCAGGCCAGGAACAGTGGCGCTAAGGGAGATCCGAAAGTACCAGAAGAGTACGGAGCTGTTGATCCGGAAGCTTCCGTTTCAGAGGCTGGTGAGAGAAATCGCTCAGGATTTTAAGACGGATTTGAGGTTTCAGAGCAGTGCGGTTGCGGCTTTACAAGAGGCGTCGGAAGCGTATCTGGTAGGGTTGTTTGAAGATACGAATCTGTGTGCGATTCACGCGAAGAGAGTTACGATTATGCCTAAGGATATGCAGTTGGCTAGGAGGATTAGAGGGGAAAGGACTTAGGGTTTTGGTAATGTAATTGATTGGATGAATGTTTAGGAAGATGTTATTGTATGGTGATGAATTTTATCTTTTAATGGGAAAAGAAGTTGTTTTTTGCATGATGTTAGCTTTTGTTGATTTTTATAATCTTAGAATGTTTTAAAACACTAATTTTGATTTTTTTTGAATGGTAAATGAAAATTTTATTCATAACCAAAACCGGTCAACAACGGTAGTTAACCTGGCAATATTACATAGTTCACCAAAAAAACAACATTATATCAAACCCCCAAACGGGATAGCTCAAAGTTACACCAATTTTCTCATGTTAACGTCTGAGATTTTGCCCTGCTTTTTACCGATAAGAAGCCGTATGTTTTAATTTCTTCTTTTATTCTCACCAAGCTTGCTCATTTGTGATTGAAAATCATGTCGTTTCGTGTCTTCCACAAGACCCAAAGTGCTATCCGGGGATGTTTGGGATTCCTTTTAAGTTCTGACTTCTGAATTTCTTCTTTTTAAAGCCATAAAGGTCACTCTGAGAGGGTGTTTGTGATTCTTGTTAGGGAGTGTTTGGGATTCCTTTTGATCCAAAAGTCATTTTCAAAAGTAATAAGTAAGAATTTCTTACTTATCAACCTCTCATTTTTCAAGGCTTTTTAAGGCGTAAAAGAACTTTTCAAGGGGTGTTTGGCATTCCTTTTAATAAAAAAAGTTCTCTTCAGAGGGGTGTTTGGTATTCCTTCTAACTTTTTAGAAGTTAATAAGTCAAAAAAACCTCCAAAAATCCTTTTTAAAAGGAATCCCAAACATGCACTTAATCATAAAAGTCTTTCTCGGAGGGTGTTTGGGATTCCTTTTAACTTCTAAGAAGTTAATAAGTCAAAAGTAGCTCCAAAATAAGTTAATCCAAACACCCACTAAGAATGACTTTTATGGCTGATACCACTGCCCTCTTCCATTTTCTGGTCCCGCGACACCTGTTTGGTACATCTACCAAGTCTTTGAGCTCAAGATAAATAGGACTTGTCCTGCACCAACTTGCAATAAATTCACAAATCTGTTGAGCTAGAGAACATGTCACAAAAAGACGGTCTGCACTTTCCTCTCCACCATTACACAATTTGCGGATCAGAGAAGGAAGTTGTACATTTCTACGCGACAAAACGCTAAGTTTGATGCTAAACAAAATGAAAAGAGAATTGTCATAATTAGTCATAATCACATAATTATTGTGATGTATAAACATCGAGAACTGTCATAAATTAATGATTAAGACAGTCCCCTCTCCTGATTGGTGAGGTGAGTAGGTGACAATTCTCATACCATCATTACTAGTTGAAATGTGATGGTAAACATTAGAAGGTATAGATGGATGTCTCATCGAATATGGTATTAGTGCTCTTCGTCCGGCATAGTTAATGTAGGTGGCAGTGATCTTCGTTCGAGTTGATGGGACGAGATCGTATATTCACACAAACAACACAGAGATAATTTGGAATGGGAATTCTGGGGACATCCCTACCGAAAATTCGGAGGATGTGATAAATCCAAAGTTTAAATTAGCTAAAAATATGGTTAGTTTGCAACGTACACAGTGGGTTTCTACAAGAAAATAATGGACTCAAAATTCAGTTTGATTCCATTCCACTAAATGTTCATATCCAGTTTCGTGAATACCAATTGAACACGAAAGGTATGGCCCCTAAAAACATACCTACTGGTGATCTCTCGTTTTTTTGCATGGGCAAAGCTTTTAAGGGGCGGGAGGGGACGGCCGACCCCCCGAACTTTTCGCTCAGCAGTGGAGAGTATGCAATTTTCGTATAGAAATTTTTGTGTATATACGTTTTCGGACCCCCAGTTTTATAGAAATTTTAAGGTCCGGTAACTTTCGCCCCCAGTCGGAAATCTCAAGCTTCGCCATTGGTTTTTAGGAACATGTCACCAAAGGCCCAACACTAACAAAATACTCAACTCAAAAGTTTAATGCAAAATGTGCACGCATCGCAAATCATTAAAACGCCAAAACAACAAATTACAAGTAAATGGCTCTAAGAAAAGATGAAAACAATAATCGTCGAACAAATCTACAACGGTAAATAAAATTTGCTGACTACACCTCTGTGAAGGAAAAAAAATCCTATACTTTTATGTAATTAATTTTCCTCTTAAGTGCTTAAAAATCTTGGTTTAATTTAATATGAAGTATTTGAGAAAAAAAAAAAAGAACAACCTTTTAAGTTGTAAACGAAATAGAATGCAATAGAATATCAGGTTCATAACAAATCATCCGAAACACGAAGAAATGAAAAGAAGCAAAAGTTGATTTGGATTTTACCATCTCTTTTGATTTTGTGAGTCAATCTTGATCATTAAACCCCAAGTCGATTTTGGGCAGCTCAAGATGCGGAAGCATTGGAAGTTTGAGATCATGAACATGTGTGGACTCGATGAGGTTCGATGCCTCTGTAATTAGTGTATCATTATGATTATCATGTTGTGGTTGACGGGGTTTTATCATACGCAAAAATATGCTACCAATGGAGCGAAAAGGGTGAGCGACTCCGTCTTTGAGTTTTAAGATGATAGAAACCTCGGATATCTGCCAAGTAACTGTGAGAAGAATCATGACCGAAAGAAGGCAGTGTGTTATTACATTCTGTCGTCTCACTTTCTTCAACTCTTTCAATATCTTTTCTTCTTCTTCTTCTTCTTCTTCTTCTTCTTCTTCATCCGATCTCGAGTTGGAGAGTGCAGGGTTTGGTTCAGGTTCACACTCTAACTGAAAAATTCATACATAATTTTAAAAGTTAAACACCCCTCTGTTGTTGTGGTCTTGAGTGCTTTTAAAATAGAGAAAGGAAAGAAACTTTGAAAATATTGGTGTTCTTAGTTGGTATTTTTAACAAACAGAAGTAGAAACTACAAAAGAACATAAATATAGATTTTCAAATAGTAATCAAATACAAATAAGAATAGGTGGCGAAATGAAATGGATCGTTACGAGAGGATATAAAAAAAATGTTTGCCTGGTCAACGAAATGAAATAACTCATTACATAAAAAAAAAATATCATTGCCTCTAAACACCCAATTTATTCCATCCACCCCATATTTTTTTCATTATGTTCCCTTTCTCACCGATCGCCACCACCACCGGGCGCCATCACCCACCACCATCACCACCACCTGCGCCCACGCCACCGTCCATTTCATTACCCAATACTAAGGCTATGGGGTATGGGGCGGGGGTTTGGGCGTGGGTTGGAGGGCAACGCCCAAGTCACCACCGTGGAGAGGCTTGGCTTATGGCGTGGCCCGTTGGGCGGGGGTTTGGCACCTGGCGTTGCGCGGGGCTACGAAGGTGAGCTGGCGGCTTTTGATTGGCCAATAAAAATAGATGTTGGGCTAGCCGTTGGGGTAGCCGTTTGAGAAAAAAAAAACTTTTTTTTTCAATATAAATATCACACACTTCTACTCAATTACCTCACCTCTTCTACAATCATCTATATCTTACTTTCTCTTTCAACCAACCTCAATACCAAAAAATGAATCCTCATAACCGTACTTTCGACCCGAACAATCCGTGGATATTCAACGAAACACCCACACCTAGCCCACCATCCAGTCGGCCAAGGCCTCCATTTACAATACACTCTCCTGTACCGGATATGGCCGGTTACGCATCTTTTATAGGAAACCGTTTGTATACTAACTTTCCTCATACCGACGATTACATACCTACCCCGAATCAACAAAACCTTATCAACCTATCCCAAACCGAAACCGTCCCCGAAACCCAACCCCCTATTGATGGTTCTTCCGGTTCCAAACCCAAGAGGAGAAGTCATAAGAAGAAAACAGAGGCCGAGAAAGAGGCAGAAACCGCCAAAAAAAGCAACAAAAATGGGTCGCTAAAGAAGAAATTGCGTTGGCGAGGGGTTGGGTTCAAATATCGCAACATCCGGTTATAGGTGTTTTTAAAAAAAATTTACACCTTATCTTTTAATAATGTAAATATATTCAAAGGTTATTTTTTTTTAAATAGGAAGCTCCCAACATAGAAACGATTGTGGGACGCGGTCAATAAAAAATTCCACAAAGAAATGGAAATGGAGTTGTATCGTGAAAATGATAGCTTGTCATCGAAGTGGTCCGAGATAAGCGGGCAAACAACCAAGTTTAGTGGTTATTTGCATAAGGCAAGGCAAAACCATAAAAGTGGTGAAACTCAAGCCGACTACATTACGAATGCATTGGTTTCATTCAAAGTGAATGTCGGGACCGAATTTCGGTACTTGCATTGTTGGGACATTTGCAAGTACCATCCAAAATGGGCGAACATCCCCAGTGGTAGCGAAACTACCACGTCATCCAAAAGGGCTAGGACACCCTCGTCCCAAGCCCAATCAGCTGCACGAGATCAAGAGTTTTATCTCAATTTAGACGACTTGGATGATTCACCAAGTCGGCCAGAATTTGGAAGAGACGCCGCAAAAAGACGCGCTAAAAGTTCCAAATCGGGCACGCCATTGCCTTCAGTTGGGAGTTCGGGCTCACGTAGAGGAGTCTACAACGACCAGTTGGAGGACATTGCATCAAAGTTGGATACATTTAACGTATTCCAACAACAAAGGGCCGAAATCCGTAAAAACAAAGAAGCTAGGGACGCCCTAAAACAAAGACGCGAGGATATGAAATTTCTAACCCAGCCCACCGATCACTTATCAGGTGAAGAGCTGGAACTAATGTTGGAAACGAAAGAGGAGATAAAGAAAAAATACTCCAAGAACTAGAAAGTTTTTAGGAATTTTAGTTTTTTTTTTTAGTTTCTATTGTATTTCCTAAGGTTTTGTATTTTATAAAGTTTATGTTACCACGCCCCAAAGTCCCGCCCCACCATACCGCCTTCAATGTGGGTCAGCCCAGCGGAGCCCACCCAAGCCACGTGGGGTACCAACGCCCACCATACCCCAAGGTCTAAAGAGACCCTAAGGTTTTTCATCACACTTAAATACATGAAAAGATTACCTGGTTGTAACTATCTTTTCTCATCTTTTCTCTCCTTTTTAACTCAGGAACACATAAGGTTTTTTTTTCCACCTAGTTCAATTACTTGTAAAGTCATAACTTCTTTATTTCTAAAGTTTCTTTTAACTCGCAAAAGACAAAATATTTACTTCTTTTCCATACATTCGGACTCTAGAACACCAAATTACACACGGTATTTTTCCTTAATTCTTTCCCTTTTTTTTTACATTTCTTAAACTCAGGAACACAACGTTAATCTTACCAAACCAATTGATGTTCATTTGTTCACATATTCTTGAATACTAAACTTTACATGTTATTTTGAATACTGAACTTTACATGTTACTAAAACATGTTGTTAACGCCCCGCTTGCATCATGCACATATATGTGTGAGCAATCTGGGGGCAAAAGTGAAATTGCACTAATTTTAACGTTATTTTACTATTTTCATAAAAATAACGTTAAAAGCGGGGCCGGTTAATCATGCATCATGTAGTGGCGTTGATAGCCGAAAGATAAGAGAGTAAATCCGCTAATCGGCCTTTTTTGCCGAGAGTTATGTGTCTTATGTCCAAGGCTTTATACAAAACTACTGTGGAGCCGGATCTCACTGGAAGCAGCATTTCTATTCCTTTGGGTAAAGGTAAGGCTGTCTATATCTTACGCCCTATCTTATCTTTATTATGGGTGGGATTTACTAAGTATGATGTAGCGACATGTTATTTTGTTAATCCTAATCTAATCTGGTTGTTCGATATCAAAAAAGAAAGAATGATGATACCAAAATAGAAACAATACCATAAATCAATCAGTGAATTAAATGATCACCAACTACAAGTAAAAGTAGATATATAGATACCTGAGACATCATGGAGAGGAGGCGGTCGCCATCGGTTCCACCCTCTTCCATCACTTGTTTTATCGCCTGCTTTATCGCTTCTACCTTCTTCGACTTCGACTCCATATATCCCTCTTAATTTAATTTAATTCCTCCAACAAAACAAGAATAATAATGGATCCACTAATTATTCTGAGTCAAACCTCCTCTTCTGCCACGTGGATCACACGTGCTATGGCTTCTACTCCACAAACTCCCAACGTTTTGTCTAACCTTTACTTAACTATTATATTATCCCAAATGGGCTTTTTTTTCTTTCTTTTATTTTCTATTAATATTATATCATTTTTATTTATTTGGTGTTTCTAGAAATTAGTTACATACTCCTTACTTTCATGTCAACTTATGCTACAAAAGGCATTTATCTAGCAATTTGGAAGAGCATCCACAATAAGACCTATTTAAAACATCTAAAAACATGCCCAGTTAGCTGTCACATCAGAAAAACACACACCTTTCAAAAACATCAAAAACCCACCCAATAAAGAAACATAAAAACACTTAAAAACATTGCCACATCATCACCACCTTTTACATTTAATTTTAATTACCTATCTTTTTCTTTCAACAAAATATTTAAGAATCCATTAAATTATTTCGATGGATAAAAATTTTTAAAAAAATTAAAATTTGAAAATTTAATATATTTTTAGTCATCAGTTTTTTACTTTAATAAAAAATAATATATAAAATATTTAGATACTTTTATGAAGGAAAAAATAAATTTGAAATTTAAAAACATTTAAAAAGTTAAAACATTATATTAAACATTATAATAGTTAAAATTACACAAGCTAAAAATTACAATAATTAAAATTACAAACTAAATCTTACAATAGCTAAAATTACACAAATTAAACATTATAATAATAAAACATTACATAAATTAAACTTGTTCCTTAAGAGACCATATATGTTCCACCAAATCGGCTCGAAGTGCATGATGAGCCTCTTCATTACGTAAATATTTGAACCTTTGAGTGGGAAATTTTGAAATTTGAAAATATAGCGGTTTGGAGGAAAATTTTAAAAATTTAAATTTAAAAAGGTTATATTTAAAATCTGAAATATAGATTATAAGTAATAAATTTAAAAACTTAAAATATTTTTTTAAAACTTTAGTTTTAAATTTTATAACTTTATAAATTTAAAGATATTTTTGTAAGTAATTTTAGAATATTTAATTTTATATTATGTGATACTTGCATTTTTGGTATTGTTTTTACGTTTAAATAATTAATACATATTTAGTTTTAAATTTTAGAATATTTAATTTACACTAATAGTTTTAGGATATTTAATTTTATTATATGTATTAATTATAAATAAAACTTTTTTTTTTATGTTTAAGATTACTTTTTTTTTGTTTCAATCACCCAACCCACCACCTGTCCCCATCATGTGCATCATGGCCCACTTCTATCCATTCTTTCTAGTTTTTCTACACATACATGTACTAAAAATGAGATGAAAAAATATCACCAAAATATCAAAGAATGGATGACATGTACATATGGCAAAAAAACAACCCTAAAGAGAGTAAATTTTTGTTTTGCTCCTTGTGGTTTGGTTGTTTTAACGGTTTTGCCTCAATCCTTTAAAAATAGTCATTTTACTCCCTGATCTATGAAGCTTATCTCTGTTTCACTCCTCGCCCCTAACGCCATCCAATTCAACTGTTAAATCCTGGTCACATGCTCCTCACATGAGAGGCATTTTAGTCTTTTCCTATATATACATACCATACATATAACAAATACAACATTTACTCTCTCTCTCTCTATACAAGATACCACCCACCACCTACACAGCCCACCACCCACCACCCTGGTGCCACCACCCGTAACCACCTGCCTCCACCACACTCTATCTCTCTCTAACAACCTATCAGCACCATTTATCCCTCTCTTGATTTCTCAATTTGTGATCTGAATTCCAACAAACACTTTAACCATTTTGAGAATTATTAAATTGATGAACATGATCTAAGGTTTTAACCTTTGCATAAAAAAACCATCAAACCTTTGTTTTTTAGCACTTATACTTCTCGGTCAACCATTTTCATCCACTATCTCAGATTTGCTTTGTGAGGTAACACAGAGACAACGATAGAAAAGGATTTCACCTTTGTTGTGCGATTTTGAGCAGCTCTGGGCTGAACACCACATCGCTCCACCGATTCTAACAAATGAAACCGTTGTGGCAGTCAGTTTCATCTTTCTGAACGAACATCGTCGACAATTTTGAGTGGATCTGAGAGGAACCTCGCATTGTTCCACATCAGTCCACCGATTTGAACACTGGAACCCGTTGTGGAAGTCGCCCCACATCAGTTGATTTTGACCGGATCTGGTTTGAAACCCAAATTCTCTCCACATCCGTCTTCCGATTTGAACACATGAACCCATTGATTCTTGCTCCCACTTTGCTTTTTAGTTAGTTTACTCACAATATACCAATCTACCTTGTTGAGATTCTAAAATATGTGATTGTAGTTGAACCACGTTTGTGTTGGCTGGTTGTTAGTGTTGATGGCAGCTGGTCTCGACTGTTGGTGCTAGTGACAGGAGGTGGTGGTTGTTGGTAGTGAGAAGTTAGGGTTTTTAAAAGGCAACAAGGTACCGGCTCTTAAAAGGGAAGATGGGAAATTACAGAGTTGCCCCTCATGTGAGATACACGTGACTGTTTTAACGTTGGAATTGGATGGCGTTAGGGGTGGGGAGTGAAACAGAGATAAGCTTCATAGATCAAGGAGTAAAATGGCTATTTTTAAAGGATTAGGGCAAAACCGTTAAAACGACCAAACCACAGGGAGCAAAACGTAAGTTTACTCCCCTAAAAATGAGCTATTGGGGGTGCTCTAAGAATTTTTCTTTAGTGGAAGTTCAATTTTCACTGCAAACCGCACTAACATGTAACAATGACGATTGCTTAAACTATTTTGAGTAAAATGCCCGTATAGCCCCTGTGGTTTTGTAAAGTAACACCTATAGTCCCCAACTTTTAAAAATTACATCGGTGCTCCCTATGGTTTACTTTTTTTAACTCGGATGGCCCCTGGAGTGGGTGGGGGTTAGTTTTCTCTGTTAAGTCCATGTGAAATTACAAAATTACCCCTTGATTTTATTAAAATAAAGAAATGATTCACACCCACACACATATATACATAAACACACACTCACTCTCTCTAAAATGCACACTTAGACTCTCTCTCTCTCTCTACTTTCTCTCATTCTCAGACACACTCAGACACTCTCTCTCTACTATCTTTCTCTTTCTAAGGCAAACCCCCACCACCACCTACACTACCCTCACAACACCAGCTACACCACCACCAGCGCCGCCAGCTTCAAATCCGACAATCACCGTCTCCGTCCAGCACAAATCTGGCAACCCCGCACCAGCTTCAAATTTTGGGTATAAATTTGGGGATTTTATCCTTTGATTTCGAATTACAACGATCAGAATTACATGAATACAGGTTTGATCGAAATTACTTTGATATGGGTTTGAATTTAGGGGTTTGATACGGTGGTTGTGGTGGTCGATTGAAGGTGTTGGTTGTGGTGGTTGAATGAAGGGGGTGGTGGTGAGGGTGTTTGCAGGTGAATATGAGGGAGATAACAGAGAAGAACAAGGAGGTGGCTCTAGTGGTCGAGTTAAGGTTATTAAAGTTAATCACCGGTTTTAACGAGTCTTGGCTTGTCGTAATTTTGTACAAGTCGTATAATGAGTGTTGAAAGTGATGTGGTTGTCACGACTGGTATTGTTGCATCGTTTGATGTAGATTCATGGTGACAGTGGTCATGGGAGGAAGTAATGAGTAAGAGTCGAGTCTTGTTGATGCAAAATTAGGTCGGTCATTAGAGTTGTCGACACTTTATACGAAAATGTTGAATTCAATGAGGTATGTTTGAACAAATATGTGCCAATACTCAAAGGTTCACATTATTTAATTCGATTGAAATGAAGCCGCGATATTTAACAACAATAAAAATAATTAATCTACATGTAGTTGGTATAACTTTCTAGATGCATGATCCCATGGAACCATAGCACTATTGTCATAATGTTATATGGTATGTCTTGTGCACATATAACCAACAAGTGTAAGGGTATGAAGTATGACAGGAAATATTTGATGGTAGTAGTAAACATATTTTCAGTGTTATAAAAATGACAAAAGAATTCAAACCATCAAATCCATATGACTAGGGCTACAAACGAAACAAACGTTCGGCAAACAATTCATGAACCATTCAACGAATTGTTCGTTTGTGTTCGTTCATTCATTAAACAAACAAACACAAACAAGAAATTTCGTTAGTTTAGTTAAAGTAACAATCATGAACAGAGATCACATTCATTCATTTATGTTTGTGAACATTCGATAACATGTTTCTTTGTGTTCACAAAACAACTTAATTTCATTTCATTGAAATATCAACTGCATAAACATAAACTCAATTTTTCATCCAATCAATTACATTACCAAAACCCTAAGTCCTTTCCCCTCTAATCCTCCTAGCCAACTGCATATCCTTAGGCATAATCGTAACTCTCTTCGCGTGAATCGCACACAGATTCGTATCTTCAAACAACCCTACCAGATACGCTTCCGACGCCTCTTGTAAAGCCGCAACCGCACTGCTCTGAAACCTCAAATCCGTCTTAAAATCCTGAGCGATTTCTCTCACCAGCCTCTGAAACGGAAGCTTCCGGATCAACAGCTCCGTACTCTTCTGGTACTTTCGGATCTCCCTTAGCGCCACCGTTCCTGGCCTGAATCTGTGCGGCTTCTTCACTCCTCCGGTCGCCGGAGCTGATTTCCGGGCGGCTTTTGTTGCCAGTTGCTTTCTTGGAGCCTTTCCTCCGGTTGATTTGCGGGCGGTTTGCTTCGTTCTTGCCATTTTTGGTGAAGGTTTTTGTGGTTTTTTTATTTGTTTGGAAGATGTTTGATTGGTGATCTGGAGAATTGGTATTTATTAGGGTTTGTGATTTGTGAGGGTGTTTGAATATTTGGGGAAATTTGAGCGCCAGAGAAGATCGACCGTTGGATTATGGAAGAAGGAAGGGACGGCTACGATTGTACGTTGAGGGAGTATCCGGATAGCTATCCGTGTGCTTTTCCAAGATCTGTTTTTTTTTTTTACGATTTTTGTTTGTTTAATGAACGAGGGTAAAAATGACTGTTAGATTAATATGTGTATATATTTTATTCTTTCCCTAAAAAAATATATTAGAATTGTTTAGTTAAATATATTTCAAAATGGTAAATGAAATTTTGAGAAATTTCGTTAAATAAAAAAATTGATCGATTGTCTAACTAATAAAGTTAATTAATTTAAATATCAATGAAAAATACCATAAACTGAAACTTGGTAGGGGGACGTACCAAATATTTAATTCGTAGGTTTGTTCTAAACAAATCAAAATACAGTTGTAAAAATTAGAGACTTGTCATAAACCACATGATTATTGTGATGAACAAAATCACTTGACCTTTATTTTGGTATTTTGAAGTCCATACGAAAACTTTAAACAACAACTTGTTACCCTTTAAAATTTAAATAGTTCAAAATTCGACCAAGTGGCATTCTAAATGTGTAAAAACTATGGTTGTAAAAATCCAGACTAGGCACTGATTAATCTCGATTAATTGCCGACTAATTACGATGAATTCCGAATAACTCCGATTAATCCCCGGTTAATCCTGATTAATCGTTAGTCCCCACCTCACCAACCGACTAGCAAGACTAGCGATTTCTACAACCATGGTAAAAAATACCACCATGCATAATTTTTAATCATACAAGTGATATAGATATGCATATAAAATTATTTTAAAAAAATCAATGAGGTGGTGCTACATTACTATAACATTACTTAATTTTATATATCCATTTACAACCGACTAGACTTATACCCTTAAGCCTTAGGCAAATCAACAAGATCCCAAGTTTCATTTCTATGAAGAGCTTCCATCTCATTATTCGTAGCAGAAACCTAGTTTGAATCCTTAACAACCTCACTAAATGTTATAGGTTCAACACCCTTGTTTAAACACTTGAAACTGACTTGAGCGTTGGAGTGCCCTCGGGGCAAACCCCCCCGGGGCCCGGGCCCTCTACCTATATTTTCATGTGGTTGCAGTTTGAGACTCGTGTATAAACACATTAGTAATAGCAGGTCCATATATACATATAATGACATTTCTTTATACGATATTTGATCCATCATTGTTTTCTTTGGTTAATATTATTGTTGACAATCTAACAATAGAGTGGATGAATTTCAATACTTGCAATCTTACATTGAAACCTTTGAACCGCCATAAGCCAAACAAGACATTAATGGTTTAAGATAACCGAAATTGCAAGGATTTCGAGTTAGTTTGATTAAAAAAATGTTAGAAAAGCATAGTAAAAGGCCACTTCTCAATGACCATCTTTGAAATCATGTTCTTTTCTAAAAATAGACCAGACAAATTAATCCTTATGAACTATGTCGTGTATCATCGTCACAAATGTTAACTCTACCGTATGGTCAATTACGGCGTGTCTACCATTGCCCAATGTGATCTACTAAGGCCCAATATGATCTACCAAAGTTCATTGTAGTCAATTACGGCCCGATATGGTCTATGAAGATATATATGGTTTTTGCCCAATGTGATCCATTAAGGTCCAATGTGGTCCATTAAGTATATGGTCTACCAATGCCCACTTAGTAAATTAAGGCCCAATATGGTAAACTAAGGCGTATATGGTCTACCATTGCCTAATGTGATCTATTAAGGCCAAATATGATCTACCAATGGCCACTTATTCAATTAAGGCCTAATGTGGTCAATTAAGGCACACTATGGTCTATTAAGACATATATGGTCTACCATTGCCCAACATAATCCAACCCAATGAGGTCCGTTAAGACGTATATGGTCTACCAATGCCCATTGTAGTCAATTAAGGCTCGATATGCTCAATTAAGGCCCAATAGGGTCGATTTAGACACATATGGTCTACCAACCATTGCCCAATGTGATCTATTAAGGCTCAATATTATCTACCAATGGCCACTGTAGTCAATTAAGACCCAATATGGTCCATTAAGATATATATGGTCTACCATGGTCTATTAAGACATATATGGTCTACCATTGCCCAACGTGATCCATTAAGGCCCAATGAGGTCCGTTAAGATGTATATGGTCTATCAATGCTCATTGTAGTCAATTAAGGCCTAATATGGTCCATTAAGACACATATGGTCTACCATTGCCCAATGCGATCAATTGAGACATATATGGTCTACCAATGCCCATTGTAGTCACTCAAGACCCAATATGGTCCATTAAGACGTATATGGTCTACCAATACCTATTATGGTCTTTTACGGACTTATATTGTCCATTATTACATATATCGTCTACCAATGCCCATTGTGGTCCTTTAAGAACTAATATGGTCCATTAAATCCGGATCAATTCGATAGGTACGAGGTCAATGTAAATCCAGATGTTCATTATATAGATTAAAACTGTCAAATTTTTAATATTATAAAATCTGTTTTTTATTTAAAACTGTTGTTGTGTTTATTATTCTTAAACATATATCAATCTAATATAATATGAGAATTAATTACAACTCAAAACATATTAAAAAAAACTATATGCTAAGCTTAGGCCTAAGCGCAGAGTATCAACCTGAGAAGCTACGCTTTGGCCAAAGCGCAGCATATAGGTATAGCCAACAGAAAAAGACTGACGGCTATCAGTCTTTGTCCGGTTGACTTCGTACCTATATGTTGCGCTTTGGCCAAAGCGCATCGTATAGGTGTCAAAATAGATAAAAGAGGTTTGGGAATAGACCGGGCCTATTTTATTCTTACACAAATGAGAAGTGGGAGAGATTATTACCTGAATCTTTTATGCACATGAAAAAGATACATTTGTTTATGAAATAATATATCAAAATGGGATTCCCCCTTTAGAAAAAAAGGCTAACTGTTACGTTTTAACCTCTGTGCAGCCGAAAATGGTACAGAAGATGAAAACAACCACCCACGCCTTTTGTGCTCTCCATCAAACACCAAAATGAAAATGGTAGCACCAATAACACGCCATTGTTTCTATATCAAAATTAGTTAGGGTTTCTGCAAGCTCAAAAATGGCCTGGTATAGAAGATCAAAGCTAGAAGATCAAAGCTAGGAATTGATATAACAAGTTATCATTCCAAAATCATTAGTAAGTTTACCTCATCTAGTTGGAATCACCAATCAGTAAGCATTACGAAAGTTTTATCCATTACGGATAGGAGTACATTTTTTGGATGTTCAAGATCTAACTATAGATATTACCATGTTGATCAACGTCCAGACATTTTATCTGTGATTAAATCGGTAGGATTAAGAATTGGGTTATATGTATGTCACGGGAACATTGAGACGATACCATATTCAAAACGGAAACATTTCCTTTAATTCCGCCCTGTGTGGAAAGAGATATTGCGGTGAATGAGTTTGAGAAGATGAAGGCGTCATTTGAAGGCAAAGTTTTACCACGGATGCATCCGGACTGTGTTAGAGTTACAATGATTTTGAAACATGTAATGCGAGCATTGCAAAGAGAATCGAAGAAAGATGAGGAGGTGAAGTTGGGTGTTTCGCATCTGGAGGGGTTGGATTGGGAAGTTTTGTGTAACGCCCGGCTTTTTCGTATTTCCATAATTGGAAGGCATCCCTTGTATTTCTATTTTCAGAAACCTCGCACTCTCTTTGTAATCAACTCTCGTTTCTATTTGTAATTGAGACTATTGATCATAATGAGAACGAAACTATTTTAATCATATTTGAGCGTTATGTTATCCAAGATTCTTTATTTGTATTACTCAATGAAGCACGGTACTCGTTAAACTAAGTTAATTCGACTCATTACAACTATAATTAATTGTTCATTATTTAAATTTATTAATTAAATTAACGGATTAAATTAATTAACCTTTTTTTTTATAAAAACAAAATTATTTCTTTTATATATATAATACTTTAAGTGGTCCCATTAGATTATAAACTAACTTAGTTAATTTAATGGGGATGTAATATAAAGTAATAAAGTTAAGGGTCTAATTGGTATTTTACTGATTTTAGAACTAATAGGGACCAATTGTGCATATATCCATAAGTGGTATAGGTTTGATTTAAAAAAAATAATTACACAAAACCGGTGACCATGGGAGTCGAACCCGGGTCACCCGCTTCACCAAACACGCCAACAACCACTCCACCACCAGCATCTCAATTGAATAAACCCGAAGCAGAAATCCCTTAACCTCTCTTTCGCTGCGACAAATCAGCCCAAACAGGCCCGCGACCAGCGAGTTTGAGGCGGGATTTTTGTTGTTTTCTTGAGTTTTAAGCATGTTTTGAAGACTTTAATACCCACCTAACTCAACCATAACCTACCCTAATCCTTCCCTATAAAAACCCATCATTCTCCAAGCCTTTTTACACTCTTCTAATCATCTAAACACTCTCAAATCATCACTACTCAAGCTGAAAATCAAGAATTCGAGCAGATTTACCACTCTTCACAAAAGTGAGCATATCTCGCTCATTTCTTAACCTTTTTCATCCATTTTTCTTCCCACTTGCTTGGTTTGACCTTGTGAACATTTCCAATGGTTTTTCATGGAAAACCAGACTCTGGATTGTCACGAAAAAGGCTCCAAAGTGGACTGTTTTCATTTTACTTCTTCAAACTTTGTTAAACTTGTTCAAACTTGAGTCTAACTCATCTCAAACCTATGTCCGAATGCTTACAACCTCACTTATGGTTGGTTAGGCTTAAAAACAAGGTTGAGACATGTCAAACTAGAAGATAAAACCTCACAAACTTTCTGTTTTCAACTAGGGTTTACACCCACAAGGAGTGTTCAAGTTAAGCTTGATGAATGTGTGATATTTGGACTAGCTTGGGCTATCCATCATTGAATCCACACACTACTTGATGATTTTCATAGCTTAGTTGTCTCATTTCATTCCTTACTTGTAAGTTCATGACCCTCCTTGTGTCTAAGACACATGTGTAGTGGTGAATCCAAAGAGGTCTTAAGTGGATGGTAAATCCTCCCACCTCCTACTTGACTTATGTAAACTACAAAGAGGTTCCTAAATGGATGGTTCAACCTCCTACCTCATGCTTGACCTATATGACTTAATGTACACTATATAATACTTATATATTATCAAAGTAATCGAACTCTTGATGATGAACAAGTGGTCATTTGTCAAAATAGTAGGTTATATCATCTAAAGACCATACACTTGTTACGATTCTAATGGATCTTTGAATCCATAAAAACATACCAAACCCTTGAGGTTCTATAGTGTCAAGAACAAGTGTTATGAGTACAAGATGATTACTTTCATAATACTAATTCACGTTAATTTAATTCCGAATCCATAACCTTCCGTTAATTCCCAATACTCACATGCCTATGTTTCTTCGTGTAGAAGGACAAGGTGCTCGAAACTAATCCATCAACCAACAACGTTCGCGGGATTTCAAGTGGGAAAGCTTGCAAAACCATGAGCATACTCGATCCTTTTTTCCTTTTTACACTTTGGGTGCAACACGTACTTTATACAAAATCGCACGACACTTAAACTATTTTGATCTCTATCCATGCTTAACATGAGACTATGTGATGCTTGTTAAACTTGTTATGCTAATGTAAACTATTTGTGTCGATATATGCTTCATTAACTTTGCTAGCCTACCTTAACAATTATAGCGCTATAGGATTAACGCACGCCCACGAAACTTGGGGTATTGTTAAGTTAAACATGTTAACCTCCCGCTACTCTATCGGGACAGGCTATTTTAACGCGTTGGATTCTTGGGTTTGAACATATAGTACACCGTTTCGGCATGCTAGTAAACTTGCATATTATGGTTCATGTTGGATATGAGACTTTAAACAAATTTATTCTATATTATGCTATGTAACAAAACTTGTATGCCCGCCAACTTTTTGTTGATATATTTTAATACATGTTGCAGGTTGATTGATGTGGTGATGTTACAAGATGAAATAAGATTTAGGTGGACTTAGATACACACCTAGATTAATTTATCTATTTTGATGTTATGTCGTTTTGAAACAATTGTTGACTATCATTTGGAAATTTTGTATGACAATTTAGTCTTGAATGAAATTTGAATTTAATCTATATTGTCACATAGCGTTATGAAGTTTTGAGCAATTTGTTCGTCTCATCCCGATGTTTCCGCCATCGGTTGGGGTGTGACATTTTGGTTGTGAAGATTGATGCCGCGGATGCCCATTGTTTGCCGAATGGGAAGATTTTTGTGTTTACTGGATTGTTGGAGTTCTTTAGTACCAATGAAGAAATTGCTACCGTAGTTGGTCATGAGGTATATTTATTTAAGAGTTAACCGTCATTTTCGTCCCTGTGGTTTGTCCAACTATGTCAGTTCAGGCCAAATTTCAAATTTGACCATTTTCGTCCCTGACATTCTTGAAACATGCCGGTTCCATCCAAAAAAACTAAGGTTGAATCGAATAATTGGACAAACCACAGGGACGAAAATGACAGTTAACTTAACTCATGTGTTTTTGGACGAAACTGACATGTTTCAAGAATGTCAGGGACGAAAATGGTACAAATTTGAAATTTGGTCTGAACTGTCATAATTAGACAAACTACAGGGACGAAAATAGCAGTTAACTCTTTATTTAATGATCAAATTATTATTGTTAATTGGATACCAATTTCATGTTGAATATATGGTTGTAGGTTGCACATGTTTGTTAGGCAAGACATGCAGCTGAGAGGTTTACAAACAGCTTCTGGCGTTCATTGGGGCGACAGATTTTGGATATGTTTGTTAGGCCAGAAGGTGACTCGACGTCGAATTCTTTTACGATAGACACTTCTTTCAAGCATAGGTATGTTATAAGTTTATAGGGTAATCAAATAGGTGGTGATTATATGTATATGTGATGGAAAATGGTGTTATGCGTAGGATGGAGATTGAAGCTGATTACATAGGGCTTATGTTGATGGCTTCTGCTGGATACGATTCACGGGTTGCATTAAAGTTATTTGAAAAGGTGAGTGATTCGGGTCAGCAAGATAACCTTGATACTCATCCGTCAAAAGAGACAAGAATTAAATTGCCATCGGAAGCTAGTGTGATGCAAGAAGCAATCTCTAAATATGAAGAGGCCATAGCAAGACAAGATGTTGATGCATGATGGTTTTTTTTTTTTCTTACAATTAAGTTGGATACTTGCGTATTTTAAGAATATTAATTAGTAGTTCATAGTAGTTATTTCTAAGTAATAGGAAGTTGGTAGTGATGATAGTTTAGTTTATTTGTAATGTTCCTATATGAACTAACATGAAATTAGATTTCAAGCTTTGGAATGGGATTACACCCACATATGTTTTTCCTCTCGATTAGTATTAGTGTAGAGTTTGTGTAGATTATGAATAATATATTGCTATCTAAATAATATGTTTATTTTGAGTTACCAACTTAAATAATAATAAACAATGGCGAAGCTTGAGATTTCCGACCGGGGGTCGAAAATGTATATACCTAAAAGAACTATAAAACCGGGGGTCGAAAACGTATACCTAAGAAATTCTATACGAAAACTACATACCGGGCAATACTGACTTATTGAGCGAAAAGTTCGGAGGGTCGGGCGCCCGCGGTTGGACGCAATGAGCTACATCACTATCCAGCTTGGACGCAATGAGCTACGTCACTATCTATCTCCCACCCCTTTGTACAAACGACCCCAAATACTTGAACTTGGTTGCATGCAGAATCACCTGGCCCTCTATTTTGATTTTGAGTGTCTTCTCTATCGCATGCACCACTGAAATCACAATAAAGGTATTCAGTCTTAGACCGACTTACCCTTAGACCTTTTACCTCTAAAGTTGATCGTCACTCCTCTAACCTCGCATTTAGGCTCTGTTTACTCTGCGCAACTAACACAGTATCATCCGCAAAAAGCAAGCACCATGTAGCAATCTCCTGAATTAACTTTGACAACTCATCCAACATAACCGCAAAAAGAAACGGACTCGATTTAGACCATTGACAAAGAAGAAATCGGTATCCCCTACGCACGAACACTAGTTTCAGTCCTAACGTACACATCCCTAACTATATTATACTAATTGATGATATGAGTTAGGTGCGTGTGTGGTATGAATTTTTTATACCACCTATGTAGTTATAGCGGTGCAAAATCAAATATCAGTCAAGGGTCGATATTTGAGATATAGGTTAGCACGACGGGATATTGGTACTTTTAATACTATGCAGAATTTCATATATAAAATGTAAACATATATAATATTAATAGTAATATCAAAGTCAAAACTCAAAAGAGCCAATGAAATCTCCCTCCGAGTCCACATCAACCAAGGCATCGAAAATAAAGGCCAATATCGGTCAAATATCGTTCAATGTCGCCAATAATATTAGAGCTAATATTCCGGACCAATATTTAACACTGATATTTTGTAGAGGGCCGATAACCGATATTAACTGCATAAAGCATGACTACCAAACAAATCAACCTACTTTTTTATGTACTTCAAACTATCCATTAACTTCAAACCAACTTTTTACAAACAATGCTAGTAACGACATACAATCAAGTTCAGATTAACTGTTCTAAGTCAAAGCAATCTGCATACATAGTTGAAATTGATCTGAAACAACAATAAGCCGAATAAGGGTTGATTACATCCGCTTCGTAAAGAATATGTAGTTGGTTACAGGACATCTAGTACAATCATTCATTCATTTATAAACCATCAGAATACATTAAACAACCAAATCGAGGCTATCAAAATTGGCGTATTTTCAGCATGCATCTACGTAGATGTTCGTCATGTGTGTGGCGCACACATATTACACAGAGAAAGACCAAACCCCCTTTCATCTATTATATGTACCTGCTGACTTAGTATACTACTTACTTGGTATGTATGTGTTACCCTCACAACACTCTGTTTCGTTGCTCACTCGTTTTGCTATGTGTTGAATCATTCACCAAACTCATCTCCTGCTGCAAACAAATATATGGGTAAGAAAACACTAACGAGTGTGTGTTTGTGTGTGTGTGAGAGAGAAGAGAGACTGACCTCAGGAGATTGTTGGGCGGTTTCTGCGGGAAACCAATGCATCAATACGCCTAAATGCATCACAGCTGGTATCAATCTGAAAAGTACAGGAGTTGTCACCAGACTGAGAGCCGTTGTGCCAAGCAAAAGAAGGTACATCTTCCCCTACAAAACAAGTATGAGTTATCATTAACAGTGTTGTAAAAATCACGCCTAGTCGGCGATTAATCGCCAGTCGGTCAGTAACTGAGTAATTTTTCGTTAATCAGTTCATTAATCACTAATCGGGCCTAGTCGGCCGGCCAAAAATCGCAATTCCGGTCAGATTCCGGCAAAAAACCTGTATATTCCGGCCAAAACCTCTAAATTCCAACCAGTTTCCCACCAAAACATGTGAATTCCAAAAATTAATCTTGCATACGTAAAAAATGAGTTGAGTAAGAGTTAAAACCTAGCGACTTAAAATATTTACCTGTAAAAATGTGTATATGTATACATAAAAACTGAAAATTACATATAAAATACCCGATCCGATTAATCTCGAGTAGTCGCTAGTCCCCACCTTACCGACCGACTAGCGAGTTCTCCAACCTTGATTCATTAATAATTGTGACTAGAAGAAAATAAACACAAAATGTATTTTACTATTTCAAACCTCAACAAGATGAAGATTAGAGGCACGGCTTAAGAGAACAAAAGCAAACTCTCCGATTTGAGCAAGCATAATTCCAACCTAAACAAAAATTAGCTAAAATTATTATCAGATATTTTTGGAAATTTAAACTGATTGAGAATTTGAGATGGAGGCTTACGAGAAAAGAAGTCTTGACGCCATATCCAAAGGCCTTGGTAACAAGGGCAGAAACAGTAGTTTTAACAACTATAACCAAAATAACAGATGCTAGTAGTATATCCACATGACTCCACAAAAACTGTACACGTATCAGCATTCCTATGCTAGATAGAAAAAGAGCTGCAAATAAGTTGCGTATAGGCTCCACCTACAATATTTATTTATCACCACTTTCTGAGATTTTACTGCAACAATAAGCATGCATGTAAGAATTAAGATCATTACCTGATCTAAAGTATGCTGTGCAAAATCTGCAGTAGAGATCATAACACCAGCCACAAAAGAACCCAGCTCCAGACTTAGCCCTAACTTGTCGCTGCACTGAAAATTTCAAAATACAAAATTATTTAAAAACTTATTTTAGGGAGGTTTTTGGATTCACAAAGTAAAATGCCATTACTGTCCCTGAGGTTTAGTCTCCGAAAGTTTGTTTTTCCGCATCTGGATCCAAAAGGTTTGAAATCTTGCTATTTTCGTCCGGCTCGTTAACTCTATCCATTTTTCTCCGTAGGTCCGTCAAGGGTATCTCCATCTTTTTTGTTTACTTAAAGGGCAATTCGGTCTTTTTACATAAACTGAAAAAATCCGAATTGCCCTTTAAGTTAGAAAAAAGAAGAAAATACCCTACTTAAAGGAGAAGATGGATGAGTTAATGAGCCAGATGAAAATGGCAAGATTTCAAACCTTTTGGATCCAAATGCGGAAAAACAAACCTTTGGATGAAAGTCACAAAACTGGCCAAACCTCAGGGACGAAAATGGCATTTGAGATTATTAATTAACCTACCCAAGCAGATAATAAGCAAAAGGCCACGGCAGCTAGCTGGTAGAGTTCATTCGTCTGATATGGAATTATGAAAACATTCAAGTAGAATTTTTTAGTTAACTTCATAATTAAACTGGAAAAAAGAATAATAAAGTCAAACTGGCGTAACCTACTTGAGATGATAGTTTCATCATTAGCTTGAGGAACCGGGGAATGAATAACCATGTCAAAAGTGATGCACCAAAGAGATATGCTGATAAAGTCATCAGCCTGAGGTGGCAGAATGGGTGGCAGGGTTACAAGTCAAAATGAGTAATCTTTAGATTGACCCAAAGTACATTTTGTCAAAACAAAAAACAAAAAAAAAATCAAGTGAAAGGCTTACACTCTTCCCATTGAGACCATCCCCTGTATAATCCCACTGTTGCCACCAAGAACTGGCAGCAAAGCAAATAGTAGCCCAACAGCACAGTCCTGAAAAATGAGTGTCCCGATAGTTACTTGCCCATGAAGGGCATTATTGCTATTTTTCTCTACCAAAAATTTCACCACCTGAGGAATATAAAGGTAAAGCTTAGAAATTATTCTCAAACAGTTGGCAAGTATTGATCAGGTGACGAACACGAACCACTGCTGTCGATGACATTGACAAGAAACAACCAACAAAAACACCCTCTGACAGCTTCGCTCCACATAACTGTTCCATCAATTAATCAGATCTCTAAATTAAAAAGGTAAAGTTTACCAGAAATATGAAGTTTACCATAGCCATTGTTCCACACAAAAACATAAGAATAAGAATTTGAAGTAAACCTCCAAGAACAGCTACAGGGCCCACGGCTTTTAGCTGCATTAGAAAGAAACAACATGATCAGAGCTATACATACTACAAGATAAAAAGGAATCTTTTATTTATTGGAGTAACAAACGATTAAACCTTTGGCATAGAAAACTCGAGTCCTAGAGCAAATAATAGGAACACCACACCAAACTGAGCAAACGTCTCAACCTGTACCATCTCACTAACGTATTTCAAGCCACCAGGTCCAACCAAGGAACCCGCAAGAAGATATCCAACAATAACCTACCAAACACCACATGGAACAAGCCAATAATCATTATTAAAAAGTGGGAGTCAAAACAGGTTTTGTTTGCGTCTTTGCTTGCTTACAAATAACTAGTGTCGATTGGAAAATATTACAAAAGTTATATTATTTCTATAGTAATATGAAATTTTGGAAAGAAAATGGATAGAGTTAACGAGCCGCCAGAAATGGTAAGATTTCAACCCATTAATAAGTAAATTTGTGGTCTCTAAAGATAAACTACAAACATGTAACAGTTAAAAGCCAGATATACAGACCGGTTGCCCAAGGCAGGAACAGATAATTCCACCAATCGCAGCAGAAACAATGATTACCACCAAATCTGAAATCAGCCTGTAGACAGTAAACCCGAATAACCTCTGTTAGTATAAGAATGACATCAACTTGAAAAAAAATGAATATGTGATCTGACCTTACATCTACTTGAAGTATTGGATATTTAGATTTCTTGTTTGATATCACAAACACGTTGTCCTGCAATTGCGCAAAACGTATAAGAAGGGGAAGCAACAAATATCAATAATATGTTCTACTGTCAGTCACCTGTTTGTCTATTAGTGTTTGCGTGCCTTCATCTTCGCTGTCAAGGGAAACAAAATAAAAAGAAGAATATTATAACTGGATGAAAAATGACTTTTATTGAATGGCTACAATTCAATTATGTACTATATCTATAAACGCTAAGATACTCACGTTGCCTCTTGAGTGTCGTTTGTCTTAGTCTTTTCGTGAGTGATTTTAGCAACAGTCTCCAATACAGCCTGCAAAATGTCACATTAATTAGATTTTTTAAGTTTAAAAACGGTTTAACCTATCTTTGCGCTTCTTTCGGGAAAAAAATTCTTACCTCTTGATCAGCGACACTGTTATTGAAACTGCTTTGAGCAGAACCTAGCATTATAGAAAAGAATAACTGGCATGAGATACCAATGAAACACTTAAAACAAATGTACCAAAGAAAACATTTGGACTAAGAGGTGCCAAACAATTAGTTCATCACAATAAACAATGTAAAAGTCAATTTCTATAGCAGAGTGAGAGGTGCCAATACAAGGACTGTTGAGAAGTGTACAAGTTTGACATTTATGCTTTTGCGTATTTAAATTTTAAAAACATATCAGCTACCTTATAAGAGTAAAATAGTGATGTGAAATATACTGCAAATTGCTTTATCAGGAACCAGCTTGTTGCTCTTGTTATTTATTAACAAAATAAAGACTGGAATTTATCAAAAGATCTAGAAAGCAAACATAACATATCTATTAGAAAACACAACTGCTTTGCCAACCCTTAAAGCATTACGAACTTAACTTTTTTCTTTTTGGCTATCCCAAAGTCCCCCACCAACATAACCCATGGCTACATAAAAGAGGTGAATCGCGTAAACCACATAGTCCAGAACCTGTGCTTTATGTTTCATGCCCCCGACTTCTAAGCAAGAAAGCAACCATCACAGGTAAATGTAGAAACTACAAAAGTATTTGTCTTCTCTTTGATAAAAAGACAATTTACAAGACGTATCACATGGAAATACAAAACATGTATGGGATTTGATTTGGGAGAGCAGAAAAACTGAATAACTGGACCACAACCAGATTAACCGGAAAAACCAAACAGAATTAACTAAACCAATGGTTAACCATGTTCGAAAAGCCGAATTTCATGGTTTGGTTTCGTTTATGATTTGTATCATAAGTTCATATTGTTTGAATGTAAGGTTTTGATGTTATTGTTGATGTTAGAAAAATTTTAACTAATGGTAATGTCCAAAATTCAGGCCCAAATATATAAAATGTATTGAAATCTTTTATTTTTGTAATAACTCAAATCTTATATTAAACCTGACCCAAATAGGACAAGCCTAAAAATGAAGTCTAGCAGTTGACCACTTTATTTTGTATACTTAACCGATAACTGAACCGATCGGTTATACAATTTCAATAACTGAAACTTCGGTTATGGTAGGTTACGAGGTATAACTACTAGAGTTGATATATAGAATCACGCAAATATGCAATGCAAGAAACATCTAGAAATTACTGCTACAATAACTCAATAATTATGTTCATTTTTTTCTTAATCTATGTCTTCTCCTTTTCTAGGTATAAAGGCAAGATGTAGCACATATGTTAATGATAAAGTGTTTACAAACAGATAATGCCCAATACGTGCAAGAAGGCAAATCTCTGGGTTTAAAACCCATGGCAAAGAATTCGTGCTGATACTCATCACTCACAGTGGACAACTGCTTTAAATAAATTGTGTGCATACATCAATTATCAAGCATTTCATCACTATAAAGATAGAGTGAGTATCCATTCTTATTATCCAGTACTTCATCATCTATCATTCATGATAATTTCCAAAAGAACCACCAGAAGCAACTTTCGACATAAGCAAATAGTCGGTGTTTCAAGATCAGCAAGTCAGCAACCTAATTTGGCTGTATCAAACTACATTTCCATAAAGCAACATGCAACAACTCACTTCACTCGACGTATAAGAACCGGTTCACCGATAAATGCCCCAAGATGCATCCAAAACTTGAGTCTCAGTAAACCTAAATCTCATAACCATATAACCAGATCTACACATTCATGCATTTAGAAAGCAGCAGGTCCAATCCTTATGTCAAATTACAAAAACAAATCTACTTAAACCATAAGATCACTAACAAACTCATTAAACCTGACAACTAAATCAACTACTTACACCTTCAAATTCTCACCAATCAACAACATAAAAACACAAAAACAACACAGATCAAGTAACCAACAGAAAAGCAACAAAACTCATATACCATCAGTAGACTCATTCTCCGAAAACTCTTTCTCCAAAACTCGATCGAACATCTTCGCAATACTACCGTCGCCGGACTCCGGCGCCGACGAGTTCACCAAACTTCCATAAAATCGCTCTCTAGTTTCCTTATCAGATCTGGCAAAAACTGAGATCCTTGCGCAACACGAAACAATGATTAATATGTGTAGAAGAAGAAACCGGTGATCCTGTTTGACGCAAATTGTCGCCATTGAAGCTGATTTCAGAGGAATTTGACGAGATTCATGTGAATGGAGAGATGAAACCCTAGAGAATAAAGTCAAAGGGATTCCAGAAGAGTGTAACGGTTTACGTGAATTGAAGGCGAAAAGAAATGGGGTTCGTTGTGGTCTGATGATATTAAAATCGGCGATTAAAGATATATTCAGGCGGGATGTATGTATAGTTCCGTGAATTGACCAAAATGCCCAGTGTTGGTTTGTTCTGCACTACGGCGTTACAAATCTGACCATGTTCTATCTTCATTATTGATTATAATATTATTAAAAAGTTGGAACTTTAAAAACACTCAGGTTAATATTGTTCTCTTATGAGTTAAATGCCAAAATGGTACCTGGGTTGCTCACTTTAGTTCAAAATCTAAAATTTTTAATTATAGGTCTTTGTGATTTGCATTTTATTGCCATTTTAGTACAAATTTCAAAAAAGTCAAATTTTGTCAGAATCTCTTACAGAATTTTGTATGTTTCCTCAATTCTCCTAAGAGCAAAATTGTCATTTATAAATTATTATAAATTAATTTATATTAAAAAAATAACCCATATAAATAACCCTAACCCTGCTTCATTCCCCCCCAAATCTTCCCCATATACCTGCTTCCCTTCCGCCCCCCCCCCCCCCCCAAATTCCTGTTGTACCCACGTCGAACCCTAACAATGGACGACAACGAAGATTGGAACTGGTCCATTCGAAGAGAAGGCACAACCTTTGATCCTGAAGTAAAATATGGTACGTAATCGATCTTGTTTACTTATAAATTTGAGGTTTTTTCTTTCAAAATTGTTAGGGCAATCTTAGTTAAATCGATATGTGAAAGGTTTTTTGTAATTATATAGCTATCGACCTGAATTTTTCACGCTGAGACTTCATCATGGAGGTGATTTCATTGATGAGGATAACTTTGAATACAGGGGTGGTCATGTAGACCACAATGACAAGGTGGATTCTGACTTGTTCTCTACCATCATATTGAATAATATGCTTGTAGAGTTAGGTTATTCTGAAGAGGATGTTGTGGTATACCATTTTAGGGTTCCAGGAGATGATTTAATGGTAGGTTTAAGGCCCTTAGGCAGTAATAGTGATTTCATTAGACTGCTTCAATATGTACAAACAAATACGGTGCTTGATATTTATGTTCAACATGTTAGGAAAAATCCTAAACAGGCTGTAGAAGATGATGAAATAGAACCTAAATATGTTGATTTGAGTGAACAACATAGTTAGGAGGACAGTGATCAGCATGACGAAGAGAAAACTGATAGTAGTTTTGTAGGGGCTTATGAAAGGTCCACAAGTGAAGTGAAAGTGAAAAGGCTGAATGTGTGGATACTACCCCTAGGAAACGTGTAAAGTCAGTAGCCAATCAACCTACCCCTAGGAAAGACAGAACTGAGAAAGTGGGTCAGGAAGACAAAACTGAGAAGGTTGGTCAGGAAGATAGAGCTAATAATGTTGGTGAGGAAGAGGATGATGATGAAGATTCAGACTACATAGTCGATAAAGATAACTTAGTTGACGATTATAGTGTAGACATGGATGAGTTTAAGGCTGCCGTTGATTTTGACATTGATGAAGAATGTGAAGAAGATAATGATGTAGATCCAAACGATGACCATGTGGATTTAGATGGTTTTGATAGTGTAACAGATTCAGATGTTGACACTCCTCTTCAAAGAGCTTGTAGGAGTGTTAGGAAAAGAAGAAAAGGTGTCTCTGCATCAACAATACCAGAGTATGAAAAGGCTATGAAGGCAGTGCTTGCTAAGGACAAAGCTCTACATGATTAGCTGAAAGAAATACCAAGCAAACATTGGTCAAGAGCCTTTTTCACAGGTTTGTACTTCAGATTTATTTTTACATTTATTTGGCTTGCCTTACAACAGTTAATGAATTCAAGATGTTACAGGTAAGGCTAGGTGTGACATATTGCTAAACAACATTTGCGAGGTATTCAATAGGCAGCTGATACAGGGCAGGGACAAGTCAATCATGACATGTCTAGAGTATATCAGGGAGTATTTAATGAGGAAGATTGTTGTGGTGCATAAGAAGATTGCCAAATGTAAAGGTTCTCTAACTCCAAGAGCTACTGAATTGTTGCAGACTATCAAGACTGAAGCTGCAGAGTACACTGTCATTTGCATTGGAGGGTCAAAGTATAAGGTCAGCACACACTTTAATGACCACCAAGACCAAAGGGTTGTGAGTTTGGATGAAAGGACCTGCTCTTGTAGAAGATGGGATCTCACAGGTATCCCATGTAGACATGCAGTTGCATGTGTCTGGGATATGGGATTGCATGGCAGGGGTGATGGAGTTCCTGAAAAATGGGTTCATCCTGGCTAGAGACTTGGAAAGAGTGTACAAGCATACTGTTGAACCAGTGAATAGAAGTGACTTATGGCCTAAATCTGCATGCCCAACCACCTTGATTCCTCCAAAGTACCATGCCCAGATTGGGAGGCCAAAAAAGAAAAGGAAAGTCTTTAGTGGAGGTTGCAAAGGCTAAAGTTGCAGCATCATAGAAAAAAAAAGAAGGCCAAGGCTGCAGTGGTGGTTGAAAATATAAGTAACACAATCTCAAAAACTGGAAAGCTACCTAGGAAGGGGAACTCTGTGGCTTGTAAAATCTGCAACAACATTGGACATAACAGGAGGAGTTGTGGTCAGTCTTCAAAGGCTAAGGATGGGGCAGCAACAGAAGGTTCTTAGGTTAACTTTAGTTTAGACCAGTTGACGTTTTTTGCAGTTTGTGTCAAACTGTTATGTTAAAAGTTTGTGTTAAACTGATTTGGTAATACATGCATGTCAAACTGCTTAACTTTTGTGATTAAGTCGTGTATCTTTTGTGTGAACATGTGGAAACTTGGTATGTATGGCAGTTTAACTTTTGAATCATTTGGTCTTGTTTGTGTTTGCAGTTTTAGAAACTTGGTATGTATGGCAGTTAGACTTTTGAATCATTTGGTCTTGTCTAACTGGACAAATCCAGCTTGTTTGTTTATGCGGGTCAGATTGACCAATTTGGTCATTTGCAGTTTTGGTCCTTTGCTCCTTTTAAAATATGGTCATTTGGACATTTCGTCAGTTTCGACAATTTGTTATTTGGTCAAATCTGTCATTTGGACAAGTGCAGCCTACATTCAACACAATCGAGCTTACAACATAAATACATTCCATTAGATAATCTTCCATTACATAACTTGCTGATGAACCATAATACATTACAAAAGACTTACAAAACCAACAGCAGAAAACACCTAAACCAAAGTAACACAACCTACTTCCTAACTAGTCTTAGCATAGTAAACCATAAACAAAAACCAACTTAACCCTATGATTACTTTCAGCATCTTGTTCTCCTTTGCCAGATTTATTGCATTTTCTTCAAGTTTCTTGGTCTTGTTAAACATTACGATTGCATTATCTTCATGCATCTTGATGGTGTCCAATAGCCCAGGAATCATCACAGCGGGGTTCTGAATCATGGGTGGCTCAGCCCAAGCAACGAAACCATAACTTTGCCCCTGTATTGAACATCAACAATTTTAGGTTTAGGTTTAGATGAAATATGGGTAACAGAGTGACATCGACTTACTGGCTTAGGTTTGTTGCAACGATGGAATCGACGACCTGGGTTTTGTGTGGTCCATGATGTCGAATCTGCGTCGGAGCTCCACATGTGCATACCACCATTGTAGTTGCAGATCTGTGGAAGAAGATGATGGGGACGGTGGGAGGGGTTTTGATCGTTTAGGGTTAGGGTTATTTATATGGGTTATTTTTTTGATATAAATTAGTTTATAATAATTTATAAATGACAATTTGCCCTTAGGAGAATTGAGGAAACATACAAAATTCTGTAAGATTCTGACAAAATTTGACTTTTTTGAAATTTGGACTAAAATGGCAATAAAATGCAACCCGCAGGGACCCAAATTTAAAAATTTTGGATTTTGGACTAAAGTGGCAAAAGTGAGCAAACGTCAGGGACTATTTTGGCATTTAACTCTTTTGTTATTATAAGAAAAAATAAATTTATTTTTAGAAAAAAAACTTGTTTATTTAATTTATTATTTACAATGACCTTAAGGTTCTGTTATTATAAAAATATAAAATATAATATAATATAATTTTAAAAAAACTTGTTTATGACAATTAAGTATTAGTAGCCCTATCACTTTTCCGAGTGAAGATCATAGGTTTGAGTCTTGTCTAATGTTTTAAAAATTGGTTCAAACTGGCTGGTTGTACTAGTTAAACCGTCTGGTAAAACCGATTAAACCGCTCGGTACACCCGGTTGCCAAATCCGGTATGGTATAAATACCTGATTTGGCAACCTCACCTAGAGCAAAATTGCTCTGGATTAAGTCAGGGGTTTACCACAATGGGCCTTTCGGGCAATGCGTTTTCTTTGTACTGGTGGTGGGTCGGGTCACCAATGATGTCTGCATTCACGAGCGTGGGTGACCTTTTGTCGCTGGATTTACCCGAGTGATCGGACGTTTGTCGGTCGTTCTAGAAAACCTTGTTTTGTCATTTAGTATTTAGTATTGTTTTTTCATAAACATTTTCATTTAGGCCATTGGACAGTGGTTATTATATGGGCGTGAAGGGGCTTGATAATGCCTCCAACACTACCCCCGGGCATTATAGGGGGAAGGAAGAGGGAGCAGTGTTTCTATTACAACGTCAAATGAAGAGAGAAAACTGGAAAGTAATTATTGAAATTATATGAAGGGGCGTTGACCATCACACATTTTTTGAAGTGCGGTTATAAATTATGATGTTGATACTGATGTGACGAAAAATATCAGTTAGAAGGCATTAACCACTACGGATGATCTTAGATAGTGTAGCTAAATTATTTATATAAATATTAAATATCATTAATGAGATATGAAGTTAAAAGTGGGTTTGATTAATGGTAGTGAAATCATGAAGAAATTTGTTTGCTTTATGAACGAGGTAGTCGCTTTTAGTTTTTTCGCTTTACAACCTTGTAAATTTGTAATAACAAGGACGAGAGATTGATGGTTTTTAAATAAATGATTATACATAAAGTGATGTATGTTATTCGCTTTTGGTGTAAGTTTTATGAGACCTAGCTATAGGTTACAAAATTGGTTTGTATCTCTCACACACACATTCCCATGATCTCATCCATCTCTCTATGAAATTCACACTCTCTCTTTTTCATCTTTACCACTAAAATATCATAGTGTCATCAACGAAACCAGCTGATCATATCCAACTCTACTATATAATAACGTCTATATACCAATTTAGGAGGATATCTAACAAATTTAGAAAAAACCTCTCTTGTGAGAAAAAAACACAAGACTTAATGGTAATTAAACCTTATCTTACGCTGAATATCACTAGCTATAATGTCATGTGCTGCAATCGCCCTCTCTTAAAAAAGTCATTCGTATTTCTTATTTCCAGTTACGATCATTGCTTATAAATAAAGGGTTCATGATGATTAATCCTCAAAGTTGCACCAGTTTTCATTTTAACAATTTTAACCATTTTGCATTTGCAATACTTTTACCTTCAACTTTTCTTAAAGTAATTTTTAACCACTCAACTTTTTTACAAGGATATTTTTTACATGTTAGTCAACTGTGAAAGATATTATTTTCATCTCCTGATGTTTTTTTTATTATTTATGCTATGATTTTTTAAAATGTTATATCTAATACTTTATTTTGATTTTTAGGTTTTGCCCAAACAATTCTAGATCATCGTTAACAATCTCCTCCTCGTTCACCTTTAACCACCACCACCTATAGATAGTTAATCATAATCATTCATATATCATTACCAAAAACTACCCACATTATCAACCGTTAGCATCTAGTATTTGTACTTATACACGCTTAATGTGAATGGTGAAAATTGAGCTCGCTTAATGTGAATGGTGAAAATTGAGCTCGATTCGACTTGAAAAGTCAAACATGGACTTGTCGGTAATGGTAAATTAACCAACTAGTGTTTTAGAAAGTTTAATCGTTTTGAACTAAGGAACCATAAATTGATGACTAAAGCATTATATCACATTTTGGTCAAAATTAGCCTAACATATAAAAATCGGCGAAAATGTGATTATCAAATGTGGAACTCGAATGAGGATGTATGCAACTTTACAAAGATGGCGTCATTAGAATTACAATAGTTAGTCGAAGAATGGTCAATTTAGTGAAATATGGTCCGATGATATCTCCTTAGTGTTAAGACCTGATCATTTTCACGGAGTTTAGTTTAGATCAAAGTAGTGATCAATATTGGAATTATATGGTATTCATGTTGTATCTAAATTGTCATTCGTTATTGGGATCATTGTATATGTTCTAAAAATGCTTAAATGTTTTTTTTTTTTTGAAGAATGTTTGGGTATTAATTCTTTTGTATAACTCATGCATATTCACCACCAACTCACTAATATGAATTGTTGTTGAGTTTCGTACAGAAGTATTGTAGCTCACTACATAACATGTACGTTTTTGTGAAACTAAATTTGTCATTGAGTGCTAGTTAATAATTTTATCAAATTTTCTTAAATTTGTTTTTATTTGGAGTTTTATGAATATTCAAATATTTATATTCAAACATGACTTTCAAGTTAAAAAAAAAGAAATGTTACATATTCTTAATAATCAATTATTGGCCTAGCACTTATTGTTGCAAATTCAAGTATAAATATCAATTCCGACACACGTCTAAATTACTACATCGATCCTAGTACTTAAGAATTTTGATTAACAAACCTGGGTTAAATTCGCAACTTAAGAATTTTGATTAATAAATCCGGGTTAAAATCGCAACCAAACAACTTTATTCATGTCATGAGCTTATGACTTATGAGTAATTGAGTAATGACTAATATCTTTTTTGCCTTGCACAAACTAAATTTAAGTAATATCCACGCCATTTCTTAAAATACTCGTAATCATAAAAAAGTAGAAATAAGTGTTTTACGGATATAATTCGAGTAAAATAATCGAATTCTTGAAAGGCATGCATTTCTTTATATGATCAAAAAGTTGTTATTATTCTTTATTTGGCATTGAATATTCGAATTGGATATCAAATATTGTTTTTATCTACTTTTGTTCAATATTACAACATGGTAGAGTGGAGGGTTTAACTATGCTGCGACACTAGCCCATGTCGTAGAGACTGATATGAGGGTGGGGGCGAGAGATTCTTCACTAGCATGGAGGACAAATGGGTGGTGACGTGGCGACGTTTCATTGATGGGTGATATTTGAGTTAGTTTTGATTAGTTGATTGATTATTATTTGTTTATTTTTAACGCCTCATTTAATTTCAAGTCCCTCCCATCCTGTGCTTTTTTTAGTATGCCCCTTGCTGATGCGGCAGTCACATGATGTTTTATACCTCACCCACACTGTGTAGCCTTATACTACACACCTCAAGCAACATGATAAGTGTGGACCATTCGTTACTAGACAAATGTGAATATTAACGGACATTAATTCAAATTCCATTGCTAATTTTAGACATTATCTACCAAATTAGTAAGAAGACACCAATATCTCATGTTTACAATTTAGCTTCGGAAATTTGTTCGTAATTCAATTGGTGTTAAGGGCCAGTACCCATCTAGCCGGCCGAATCATGACCGAATGGTTATTGAAAATTAATGGATTCAATATTGTCTAAAACCATTGTAACTCTGTTGCGCAAACAACATGGTTATAAACATAATGTTTTAGGTTTTAGCGTGTGCAATGTATGATAATCATCCGATGTTAACACTTGTTAGTTGCATTTTAAATCTGGTGCTCAAACAACATGGTCATAATCAACATGCTATTTAAGTAGATGAGGCATGTGTATTTCCTAATGGTGACTAAAATGTTAAATTGCGTTTTGGTCAGAACTAGATAATACATAAAAATAAACGAAAATGTGATCTTTAAACTTCGAAACTCATTTGAGGTTGTATGTAAGTTCACGAAGATGCCATTATTAGAACTGCAATAGTTAGGGACTGTTTGTTTCAGCTCTTAATGGTGCAGACCGCTTACTGATTCAGCACTTAATGGTTCAGATTGTTTATTTTACGAGCTGATGTCTAAATGATTCATACATTTGTCTCTGACTGGTTAAGCATTATACTGAGTTTGAATGGTTAAGACCTTTTATCTGAATTAGCCAGGCATTTGCCTCTGAACGGTTAAGCATTATATTAACTCTTAATGGTTCAAACCTCTAAATGGTTTAACACATACCCATTCAGAAGTTCTCAAATTGCCCCTTAGGAACTCAATTGAGGTTGTCTGTAAGTTCACGAAGATGCCATTATTAGAATTGCAATA
Organism: Scalesia atractyloides; assembly: GCA_947069175.1. Classification (NCBI taxonomy): domain Eukaryota; kingdom Viridiplantae; phylum Streptophyta; class Magnoliopsida; order Asterales; family Asteraceae; genus Scalesia; species Scalesia atractyloides. The sequence goes on along the minus strand of CAMTDV010000006.1, from coordinate 4,440,305 downwards.
GTTAGGGGTCGTTTGCTCTAAATGGTTCAGGCAACTTACTGGTTTAGCACTTAATGGTTCAAATTTTTGTTTCGCGAACATACGTCTGAATGGTTCAGACATTTGTCTCTGAATGGTTAAGTATTATATTGAGTATGAATGGTTAATACCTTTTATCTGAACAGACATTTGCCTCTGAATGGTTAAGCATTATACTAGCTCTTACTGGTTTAGATCTTTTACTGGTTCAATATTTAATGGTTCAAACCGCTTACTCGTTCAGTACCTCAACGTTCGGAAGTTACTCTAAGATGTTGATATTTGGGATAATAGTTTCAAGAATCGATCATTCTTCAAGAGTTTAATTTAAGTGAAAGTAGTGATGGATGTTGGAATTATATGTACAGGGGTTGTATGTTAATTGTTAAATTGTTATTTCGTACACGTTATTTGGATCATTAGAGTTGACAAAGGGATGCTTTCAAACCAAAATTGAAGTGAATGTTACTCTAAAAAGTGTAATATATTGATTAGTCGTAGTCTTATTGGTGGGTCACAGAATGGCTACGGTAAAACACAAAATTATATCAAGTCCATGATCGGTTGACGATAAATTGGTAAATAAAAAGATAACCACTCTACTCTATGTTAAGGCGGAGCTTACCCTCTATAAAAAAATTATATTTTTTGGAACCTTTTGAAAGGAAAGAGTGAAGCGACACGTGGCAATCTAGAAGCAAAGGAGACAAGCTAAAATAAACACGGGGTGAAAGGGGCTTAAAAGAGAGGGTTTTTTTTTTATATTTTTATTTTTAAACTAACCAATCAAAAATAAAACTAAACTTCACAACCAACCACTAACCTACATGTCACCCCCAACCTAAGCCACATGCCACGTGAGAATATCGACGTCGGTGCCCCACGCCACCTCCATGCCATTCATCGGGGCGATGTGCCGGCGTTCTTGAAGCCCCACGCTAACAACTCCATGCAGTCTAAGATTGAGGATTAGTGTGATACAATCTCACATGCACACGTGTTTTAGAATTTTTATGTATGAATCGTAGTTGGGATTCGGAGTTCGGACTTATGGGCTATTTAACAACCTCCGAGGTCTGATCGCGTAAGTGACTATGAACTAGTAAATGTTGACCCAGTAAGTGGTCTGATCGCGTAAGTGATTATGAACTAGTAAATGTTGAGCCAGTAAGTAGTGTTTGGCTATAGCTCTGAATAATTGTGCAAAATGACTATTTTACCCCTTTGAACTATTTTGTGCTGAATGAAATGTATCTTGTGATTGGCAGGTGGCGATGATGGTTGTTGGTGGTGGCGCTGGTTGCTGGTGGTTGGCGATGATGGGTGGTGGTAGTGGTGGTTGACTATGGTGGTAGGTGGTTACGGTGGTAGCACGTGCTCGTTGCCGATGACATATGGTGATGGTGGTGGTTGACGATGGTGGGTAGCGGCAGTGTTTGTCATGGGTGCTAGTGGTGTGGGTGGTGGTGGTGGTAGGTAGTGGCGGGTAGTGACGGTGGTTGTTGGCGGTATCAGGTGGTGGTAGCGATGGTGTTTGGCGGTGTTTTGGTGGGTGGTTAACGGTGGTGGTTGGCGGTGACATGTGGTGATGGTGGTGGTGGTTGGTGGTGTTTGTCATGGGAGTTGGTGGTTGGTGGTGTTTGTCATGGGTGGTGGTGGTGGTATTGGTGGGTGATAACTAAAGTTTTAGGGTTAAGGAAGTTTATTGAGGTAATGATAGATTTGTTTCTTAGCTATTCAGTGTCATCTTATCGCGTAATCATTAAGAGGTCAACTTAACTATTCAGAAATGTTGTTTTTGTGAACCAGACACCCTTACCTCTTATTGAATGTAACCTCTTAATAGAATCATTAAGAGTCTATCAAACATCCATCGCTTTATTCGCTTTTTTACACAGGTATTGTAGCTAACCATACAATATGTGCGTGCACCATCCAATTAATTGGTTAAGTGATAGTCATGTGCCCCTACATGAGGGGTATTTATGTCATTTCATAATTAGTTATTTAAAGAAAAAGTTATTATATTAGTATATTAAATTAAATTAGGGTCCACTACCTGTATACCCGACCCTAACCCACCCCGTCTTGTTCGTCGAACTAGCGATCACCATACCTCCGCAACTCGCTGGCCACCATCATCGCCCAGACCGCCGCCAACCCCACCACCCCTCTATTGATTGTTCAAGCTGCTCATGGCATAATTTTAAGGTTAAAGAAGCAAAAACCAGCGTGAAACTTGTTGGCCCATTATATGCCTGATAGTCACGCAGAAGGAGAAAAAAGGAATTGTGTGCAACCAAGAAGTTGGCTAGGCTAATAGATAAGCTAAATTCAAAAGTCAAATGTAATTTTAAACTTTGTTTTATTGTTTATGTATTTGAGTAATTGAGTCTTTTATTCGTTTAGATGCATCGGTAATTTGTTTTTTGAGTATGATTGGAATTTCTTTTGAGTTGATATTAATAAAAAGAGTCGTGATACGTGTTATCACAAATTCTCTGTTCTTGCATGTTCTTTCTTGGATCCGATTGAAACCATTCAAAACTATCAAATAATATGCTTCAGAAGTTCATATTGTGAAAATATTGGGTTTGCCTTTATAAATCTTGGATTTCTTCAGGGAATATTTGGAATCAATATCGATATGGGTGGCTCTGTTTTAGGATCACCGGAAACAGGGGCAAATTTTGAAACATATAAAAGTATAAAACCCATAATAGTTATTTCATTGGGATTCCTTAATTGTATATCGCCAAGTGGGAGAGTCGTCTTCTCTAGTCAACAACCCTTTTTTTGTGGTCGTCTTCTTCATCCCGGCAACATTAAAATCGAACCGAAAACATTTTGTTTAGGAATTGTCGGAGTTGCAAACCACCTGCTACAATATCTATACCCCATAAGTATTATTTTTATTCCCTTCTCCACTATTGGTCGCCCACCATCAGTTGTCCGAGTAGGTCGCCGGCGACTAAACGAGGACTAAGAGACAGAAGTAATGTGGTGTTGGGGGTAGAGGTGGGGTTGGGTTACGTGTATTATTTCTCTTCTAATTGGTTCCCAAATTTAATATATAATAATCTTGTTTAAATAGAAATGAATCAAATGACATATATGCCCCTCGTATGATTTAAGTTTTAACGTCTGAAATGGATGTTGTTAGAGTCAGGTGCTGAAATCGTTATATAATAAACGTTGAGGCTTGATTTGTTACAAAATTCTTTTTTTGGATTAAAATAGTTAAACTGACTATACAACAAGGGCTAAAAACGTAATATACTCTTGTGTAAAACTAAAATTATTTTTGAGTTGTTAGTTAATTATTCTATCATTTTTTTTCTTAATTTTGTTATCTGGACTTTTAAGATCTTTAACTACATATGATGTTGGAGTTTTACAAAAGAGAAAAGTGCTCGGATAGTCCCTGTGGTTTGCTCTGATTTCACCTTTAATCTCTACATTTTCAAAATTACTGCCATAGTCCTCAACTTTGGCAAATTCGTTCTCGGATAGTCTCTAACGTAGATGGTGATTAGTTTTCTCAATTAAGTTGGTATAAAATGACTATAATGCTCTTACTATTAAAAAAATAACAAATAATAAAACATTAAAAGATTAAAAAATACATGTGGGCCCCACCTAACCAACTACCCACCGCACCCCCCACCCCCATGTCTTCTTCCCCCTTGTTTCTCTTTAACCTATATCACCGCTTCACCACCGATATGTTCAACATGATGCTTCAATATAATCTCATCAAATAAAACATAAAAGTATAAAATAAAACCCACTCAATTATAAGACCGTGGGGTATGGTGGGCGTGGTTTGGGGCGTTGGTACTCTACGTGGCTTGGGTGGGCTCGGCTGGACTGACCCACATTGAAGGCGGTATGGTGGGACGGGACTTTGGGGCGTGGCCAGTCAAATATATATATATATATATATATATATTAACATAAACTTTATAAAATACAAAACCTTAGGAAATACAATAGAAATTAAAAAAAAAACAAACTAAAATTCCTAAAAACTTTCTACTTCTTGGAGTATTTTTTCTTTATCTCCTCTTTCGTTTACAACATTAGTTCTAGCTCTTCACCTGATAAGTGATCAGTGAGCTGGGTTAGAAATTTTATATCCTCGCGTCTTTGCTTGAGGGCGTCCCTAGCTTCTTTGCTTTTACGGATTTCGGCCCTTTGTTGTTGGAATACGTTAAACGTATCCAACTTGGATGCAATGTCCTCCAACTGCTCGCTGTAGACTCCCCTACGCGAGCCCGAACTCCCAACTGAAGGCGATGGCGTGCCCGATTTGGAAATTTTAACGCGTCTTTTTGCGGCGTCTCTTCCAAATTCTGGTCGACTTGGTGAATCATCCAAGTCGTCTAAATTGAGATCAAACTCTTGATCTCGTGCATCTGATTGGGCTTGGGACGAGGGTGTCCTAGCCCTTTTGGATGACGTGGTAGTTTCGCTACCACTGGGGATGTTCGCCCATTTTGGACGGTACTTGCAAATGTCCCAACAAAGCAAGTACCAGAATTCGGTCCCGACATTGACTTTGAATGAAACCAATGCGTTCATAATGTAGTCGGCTTCAGTTTCACCACTTTTATGGTTTTGCCTTGCCTTATGCAAATAACCACTAAACTTGGTTATTTGCCCGCTTATCTCGGACCACTTCGATGACAAGCTATCATTTTCACGATACAACTCCATTTCCATTTCTTCGTGGAATTTTTATTGACCGCGTCCCACAATCAGTTTCTATGTTGGGAGTTTCCTATTTAAAAAAAAATAACCTTTGAATATATTTACATTATAAAGATAAGGTGTAAAATTTTTTCAAAAATACCTATAACCGGATGTTGCGATATTTGAACCCAAGCCCTCGGCAACGCAATTTCTTCTTTAGCGACCCATTTTTGTTGCTTTTTTGGCGGTTTCTTCCGCTTTCTCGGCCTCTGTTTTCTTCTTATGACTTCTCCTTTTGGGTTTGGAACCGAAAGAACCATCAATAAAGGGTTGGGTTTCGGGGACGGTTTCGGTTTAGGATAGGTTGATAAGGTTTTGTTGATTCGGGGTAGGTATGTAATGGTATGAGGAAAGTTAGTATACAAACGGTTTCCTATAAAAGATGCGTAACCGGCCATATCCGGTACAGGGGAGTGTATTGTAAATGGAGGCCTTGACCAAATGGATGGTGGGCTAGGTGTGGGTGTTTCGTTGAATGCCCATGGATTGTTCGGCTCGAAAGTACGGTTATGCGGATTTATTTTTTGGTATTGAGGTTGGTTGAAAGAGAAAGTAAGATACAGATGATTGTAGAAGAGGTAAGGTAATTGAGTAGAAGTGTGATATTTATATTGAAAAAAAAGGTTTTTTTTCTCTCTCAAACGGCTACCCCAACGGCTATTTTTATTGGCCAATCAAAAGCCGCCAACTCACCTTCGTAACCCCGCCCAACGCCGGGTGCCAATACCCCGTCCAACGGGCCACGCCATAAGCCAAGTCCCTCCGAGGTGGTGAGTTAGGCGTTGCCCTCCAACCCACACCCAAACCCCCGACCCATACCTCATAGCCTTAACTAATTTGTATGACAATTACTCAAGAATCTACTAACTGATCCTAGGCAAACCCTAGCTAAACCTTTTTGAAAAAATTAAAGCAAAAGGAATCAAAGAATCAGCAACAATTCATAAAACTTATTAAACTATGAAGTGCTTGATTAATTGCAGTATAAAGGATAATAGATTTCGACGATTGCAGAACCTGACCGTCGGAAAAAACGTGGTGGAGGCGGCAGCGGGAGTGCTTGTTTTCGAAGCTCGAAGGGGCGAGGAGTGTTGTAGGAAGTTGGAGATGGCCGATGGTGGTCTCTTTTGGTGATTATAGGTTTAATCGAATGTATGGCAATTGTTTTCAGGTCACCGGAAAACGGTTATGGCGGCGGTGGGTTTAATCGAATGTATGGCAATCTTGTTTTCACTGAATCGATTTATGGATTCAGTGACTGGTCTTATGTAATAAAAATAAATTAACCATTGCTGATTCTTTATCTCAATTATCCAGATGGGGTTTATGTTGGGAGCTTGTGCAAGATAAGTTCAAGTGAAATTATAAAAAGGGTAGTTGAGTTGGGTCACCTGATTTGGTGGTGGTTTATGTGCCAGAAGAGTGTAGGTTAGAGGGTTTATTGCATTTGAGATATGTTGCTAGTGAAGGGAGTGATAGGTATTCGAGAAAGTTGCCGGTTTCAGATCAGAGGGTGTTAGTGGTGGTGGAGAAAGGTGGGAAAATGGGGAAGATGAAGTGAGTGGGGTAGGTGTGGGTCCCACATAAATTATTTAATATATTAATTATAATTCTTAATTAACTTTTTAGGTATTAATTAACATTAAGGGTATTTTGGTCATTTCACACTCGCTTAACACTAAAAACTAACCTCCATCCATGCCAATGACTATCTGAGAACGAATTTGTCAAAGTTGGGAACTACAGTTGTAATTTTAAAAATGTAGGGACTAAAGGTGAAATCGGAGCAAACCACAGGGACTATCCGGACACTTTTCTCTTTACAAAATATTAAATGTGGGTATTAAAAATGGATCATTTGGGCTTTCACTCCACCTCGATGGTACCGTTAACTAAATTGATTATGGATTCTCAAAAGTTTACTTTAAAAACATCGTACGCTTTTTGAACAGTTGCTCCGAGTACTCTGCGAGATTACCATCTAAAGTCGTTCTTTGAACACCTAGTAAAAATTATGTGTGTTAATGCATAAAGTCGTGGAACCCATTTTATGGAGGTTATTACATGTTAACTTATTGGAAAGAGGCAGTAGCGCGGGGTATCCCGCTAGTTATAGATATAATAAAAATACAATAAATAAGAATTCTTCAACGATAAATATAATGAAAATACGGTAGATAAGATTTCTTCCACAATTCTCCTTAAAATTATTATTCTTAAGATTTTTATCTCTGCACCATAATATAATTTGAACTGTGGGTGGGTGTACTACCAAGTAAAAATAAGTTGATATACTTATTTTTATAACTTTTTCGCACCATCATATAATTCTTATTATGTGTAATACACATAAGAATTCTTCTGTCGATATTTATTTTGATTTGGGTATAAATTATTTTTATTTAGGTTTAAAAACATTTGTAATACAGGTTTCAAAGTACGTAAAATAATAACTAATGGAGAAGTAAAAAAAGTCAATTAACCCAAGTATTATTAATTAACATATCCAAACTTTAAGGGTGGTTGGAGTGGTTAGTCAAGTGAAAGTGGCAAACTTTTGAACCAACCAATGAGAGAGTGCCACGTCACTTGGTCAAAAAAAGTTTTGGTGAAAAGTGGTGGGAGTGGTTTTACCAATTGAAAGTGTCAAACTCTTTTTATTGTTTTTTTTAATATAAATTATGTGTTAAATAAAAACAAATAAAACATGAAATTAATTTAAAAAAAAACAATTACATTAAAATGTAACTAAAAAAACATAAAATTCCTAGAAATAACTTAACTTATACAACACAACCATAAAAAATTAAAAATCACACGACCAACCATGTTTTTTTTGCGATCTCGCGTTTTCGTGCGAGCGTGATTTCTAACATCGAGGGGTGAACATTGTCGTGAGGCCGGTTAAACGTCTCCAAGTCCTTGTCGAATGCCATCGAATGGTGTGGGTGAATATTTAAAAAATAGGGTTAAATGGTTGGTTTTTATAATAGGAAAATTTGTTTTTGTTTTTTTTTTTAAATCAAACGGCCTTATAGCCGTTACACTCCAACGGTAATAAACAAGGGACAAACCTTCACCGATTATTCAATTTATCGATTGGCAAAAAAGAGGTGGGGGCGGTGTTAGCGCTCGGCAAAAGGAGTTTGCCGACTCCTTTACCGCTCACTCCCACCACCCTAATGAATTTGATTTGTAATATAACATAACTGTAGGTTAGTGTGATCGGTTTTTGGATTATGTTGAAAATTAATGCGTGTATATTTTTGTTATCGTGCTTAGCGTTTAATGTACGAATAATCTGATTTGTTCTAATATATTTAAATTACATTCAAATTATATGATGGTTGTAATACGGGTTTTAAAGTAAATGAAATAATAATTAATGGAGAAGTGAAAAAATCAATTAACCCTTGTATTATTAATTAACATATCCAAACTTTTGATGAATTTAATTTGTAATAACATAATTATAGGTTAGTGTGATTGGTTTGTGGATTATGTTGAGAATAATGCGTGTATAGTTTTGTTATTCTGCTTATCTTTCAAGGTAATATATGTAGTGGATCACTTTACAACCTTTTTTGTTATACTTTAAAGATTCGTGTTACTTTGATTTATCTAAATCTGTTTGTTATGATCAATTATTTGACAACGTATGAGGCAGTATGATTAGACCACAATGTCTATTTTATTTATGCTAGTAAAATACCCCGCGTGTTGCCGCGGTATGTTACGTTGTAAATTAAACTCTAGTAAAACCATTAACATATAGATAAAAACACATGTGACGAGGTATTGGCAAATCACGAAAAAGTTACATCATAAATTAAACTCGAATAAAACCATTGAAATGTAGATAGAAAACACATGCGACGGTATCTTCTCCAATCACGAAAAAGTTATGACATGAATTAAACTCGAGTAATTCATGGCCTATCCAAGTTTATTACAATTGATTTATAAATTAAATAAAAGAACCAGATAAAACTATAACTATTCTAAAACTAAAAGAAATATTGAATAAGTAAAATACAAATTATTTAACATATCTAATAAAAACATGGGAAAAAGTATTTGAGTATAAAATTTATAATTACTTATATTACCTATTCGGTTTATAAAAATAAAATAAAAAAATGTTTAGATCTCATGAGGCTAAATTGAGAAAAATAAAACTTTTGGTAACCAAAACAAAAAATAAACAAATTGATTGTAGTTATCATGATAAAAACATGGGAAAAAAGCATTTGAGTATAAAATTTAGAATTATTTATATTACCTATTTGGTTTATAAAATAAAATAAGAAATATCTAGATCTCATGTGGCTAAATTGAGAAAAATAAAACTTATGGTAACTAAAACAAAAAACAAAAAACAAAAAACAAAAAAATTAACTGTAGTTATTATGATGTAATTTAATATATATTATATTACCTATTTGGTTTATAAAATAAAGTAAGAAATATCTAGATCTCATGTGGCTAAATTGAGAAAAATAAAACTTACGGTAACCAAAACAAAAAACAAACAAATTAACTGTAGTTATCATGATGTAATTTAATATATATTATAATATCTGTGTGCCTGGTGAAACACTATAGTTCGGGTGAGGTGTGCTCTTTTATTATTGTTATTATTTGATCCCACACATTCAAATGTACAAAAGATAAAACCAATTTTTATACATTCAACTCAAGAGGTTTTAACCTAATATATTTAATAATATACATATACGTATAATTTAAAAATTAACAATATACACATTCGTACAAAATTTAACAAAAAACCTTAAAAAGATGCAATCAGCAATATTTTCTTTTCTAGAGAAAATATGTAGTTCAAAATGCTTCTCAGTTCTCACTTTTCTTAATTAGTAAGTTCTCACTTTCTTAGTTAACATGTATTTCTCTTAGAATCCATACCCTATATATATTAGACATTTATGTTTGATAATTGAAAGTTGAAACTTGAATTTTTATGGGCTCGATTTTTTACTCGCCCAAGCCCAAAATACTTTGAGGATTCTTTGGGACGACTTTGTTTTTTCTGTAATTTTAAGAAAGTGAATATATAAACTCTATAAAGAACCTAATGTGAATCCTCTTGAGTAAAAAAAGTGAAAGTATTACTTGAGTATAACATAGCAAAAGGGAAGATTTTGTTGGTAATTTAGTGTTATGAATGGATTTTAGGGTATTGGATTAACTTGTCGATCAAAATAATAACAACGGTGATTAATCGAGTTAGGTGACGCGGGAATGTGGGCTCGTTTAACACGAATGTTATTTAGGCCTTGAGGTAACTAATAATTAGTTTATTAGAGTTGAGTTATTCTATAAATTAGTATAAAAATAAGAAGTGTAATAAGGAACCATAGAGTGACAAGTGTCCATAATCTTGTCTATAAGAGAAAAAAACATGCAAATGTAAAAACCCAAAAACCTAAACCCGCCACCCCCACACCCACCCCACCACCACCCAAAAACCTAACCCCCCCACCTTCACTCAAAAACATGCAAATGCATTTGTTTTTTTTAATATAACATTAGAAAAAAATTTAGTGTTTTTGTTTTTTAAGTATTTTTCGTTATGTTCACATTAAAAAAATATTCTTTTTTACTTTTCTTACAATGAGAGAGTCTCTTGTATTTAATAATTTCTCTAGTTTATTAACCAAAATGGGCTAAACATTTTGTATAATAGGCTTATTTATTAATTTCTATATTATTGATTGTCTATATGACAACTTGAATGTCTAAAAAATAATTAAAGCCAATTATATTTGTTTATGTTTTACGCTTCATTTATTTGAGCCCACGATGGATGCTTTGGGCATTGTTATAAAAATCGGTTCAAACCAGCCGGTTGTACCTTCGGTATATCCGGTTGAACCGCTCGATATACCTGGTTAAACCGTTTCTGAGCAAAAATCGATACGGTATAAAACCCGGATTTTAAAACAGTTTAAAATCCGGTTTTTATAGCGTACCGATTTTGGCTAAAAAATGCATCAGAAATTGAATTTCGGGCTAAATATGCACTTTTGGAAACTTAAGGGACTAAAGGTGGTTTGTGCAAAATAAAAACTGCCTGCAGTTTGTGAAAACTGCATATACGCTCCCAATGAAAACTGGCAAAATAATCAAAATTTGATTATTGACTCTCAATCAAAAATTGCCATACAAAAATCTAGAATTTTTCTGATTTTATCCGATTAAAGATTGGTAGCCACTCCAATTGTTTGATCTATTACACGACTTCTGATTTATCCAAGCAATTTCGAATTTTTCCCAGCAACTAACACATAGGACTTCCGTTCAGAAATTACTTCATATAATTATTTAATAAAAAAAAGCCATTGAAGTCATAAAAAAGAGGGACTTCGGTTTTGATCGCAGACATGCACATACGCACAGAACAAGAAAAAGGAACGTTCACTTTGTACTATTTCATCAACATTCATATACTCATCAAATTCAATTCGTAATCTCTTTGTAATTCCCGATAAATCATTGCATGTAACCCGCAAACAGCTTTATCTGATAGTTCTCGTATGATTCAAAGATTAATCCAGATTTCATCACAAAACTTGCGATTTCAATTCGGGTTCGAGATTTGTTAATCTATTGGAATTCACTGTTCTAGATTTGATATACAACAGATTTATATATAGTTTTTGAAAATAATTCGGAGGTTGATGAAAAAGATCAAGAGGAAATCATCATTGGGAATGGATGAAGATGATGAGAATTCGCTTTCAAATTTCAGAATTTCCGACCCGTTAAAGAATGCATTGAAGATAAAGGGGATCGAATCCTTGTTTCCTATTCAAGCTCACACCTTTGAATCAATCTACAATGGTCTTGATTTGATCGGCAAGGCCAAAACCGGTCAGGTAAACTTTTAACTTCAACATTCAGGATCATAATTATTCAGAAGGGGGTAGGGGCGCAAATTGTTGTCCATCTACCTGCCATTAGTCTGTAAACGTCCTTGTTTAAAGTGCTATAATAAAAGCTATAACCCAAGAGCTACATTCAATTGTAATTTATCATCTTCATGTTGTTTTGATAATCAAACTTGCAACTCTTGTATGAGTATCCCATGTGTTTATTATCTATAATAATACTTGTTATCATTTAGTTTTGTTTGTTAGTGATTTTTCTCTCTCTAGTTTGAAATTTGGATAGTTATTAACGTAACACTATGTGTTACCGTTTCACAATTTTTCAGTGTCATGTAATCAGTGACGGAGCTGGCCTAAAAATTCAACGGCATCCCAATTTACTTTTTTGAGGATCAGGGTATCCTTTGTATAAAACCGATTTATTATATTTTATTTTTTTTTACATTATGAAAAATGGTACGGAGACGAGGTTGAGGGGTAGCTCGTGCTACCCCTTCTAATACACTAGCTCTGTCCCTGCATGTAATAAAGTTTCTGCCACATCGGTGTCATATAGTCATGGGCTCTCACTCACGTTTTTTCACCTTTCGCGTGTAATGGTTTCACGAGTTTTGACTAAATTTACAAAAAAGGAAAGAAATTGTTTTATTGGTTGAAAATGAGGGGGCCCACATCCTTTTCTTCCCTTCACGCCGTTACCCTACCAACGCCTACCACCTTAATGCTGCGTTTAACCCCCATTTGGCGTTGTTACACCCCCCCTAACGCTGCACTGGGGACGTGAGGTGGTAATGCATAGCCTAATTCTTTTCATTAGTTAGTTTTCAATTATTCAAAAATATTATTCACCAATACAGTTTTTCAGTTGTTTTGAATTTTTTCACCAGGGTAAGACGTTGGCCTTCATTTTGCCGATACTGGAGTCCGTTACAAGTGGACCAGAGAAAGCATCACGGAAGACCGGATATGGTAGACCACCCATAATTCTTGTGCTTCTACCTACTAGGGAGTTAGCTAAGCAGGTATTATTATGCTACTCTTAATGTATTCATTCCCATTGATACCAACTTTTACAAGATTTTTACACAACTTCTCTTGTTTTTGTTATAGGTATTCACCGACTTTAAATACTATGGTGACGCGGTAGGTCTAACATCATGTTGTTTGTATGGTGGAGGAGGCGCATCTATTTCTCCTCAAACCATGGAACTGAAAAGAGGGGTGGATATAGTTGTGGGCGCAGTTGGCCGAGTTAAGGTATTCATATATATATATATGTGTGTGTGTGTGTGTAGTTGTGAGTTCAGTGAAATGCTACAGCTTACAGGTTTAAAGTTCAAGTCCTTTTTTTTGGAAAGCAGTGTATCAGTTTGTTAACCTTTCCGAATACATTTTTGAAGTTAACTACTCATGTGGTGTGATAATTATGTAGGATCACATCGAGAGGGGAAATCTTGATTTCAGTTCGTTGAAATTCCGTATCCTTGATGAAGCTGATGAAATGTTGAGGCAAGGTTTTGTTGAAGATGTTGAGTATATTTTAGGTAACTTAATCGTATTACTTCACAGAGTCGGCTTTTTTAAAATATCTATTATAATTCATGATCAATCATCGATTTTCCATAATCGAATTGTTATTCAATTGTATGTAACATGCGTATTTTATAAGTCCAGATCGTCACATTGTTCATGAATGTAGTTTCTCCGAACGGTAACTAAAAAAATACTTGTGGTTTTGAACTTTTAAGGCAAGGTGAATGACACAAGCAAAGTTCAAACCGTTCTGTTCAGTGCAACGCTACCAGCTTGGGTAAACCACGTATGACTCTCGTATTCTTGTCTAAATTCGGTAGTTGATTTTGTGAAGTTTTTTCGTTAGTCTGCTCACTTGGGTCATATATGCATATTACCTCTACAAAATAATATGCATAAGCATCAGCATCATAAAAAAATGTTTTTATTTTTATTTTTCACTCAGATTGCTTCACAATTTTTAAAAGTGAACAAGAAGACCGTCGATCTTGTTGGTGTGGAGGTGATGAAGGCCAGCGAAAACGTGAGGCATATCATCATGCCTTGTTCTAGTTCAGCCAGATATCAAGTCATTCCTGATATTATTCGCCATCATAGCAGGTTACCTATTTACAATAATCTTTATTTATTAACAGTTTTCGAAAATGGACCATGTTCTTATAAATTGTGCGCGTCTGTTTTTAGTGGAGGCCGGACCATTATATTCACCGAGACAAAAGACTATTGTTCTGAACTCGCTGGTGTGTTGCCCGGCGCACGCCCTTTGCATGGAGACATACAACAGTCTCAACGTGAGGTACGCGTTGTGGAGGTTAAGTAAAAACTTAGAAATATGAAAAAAAAAATATTTAGATAATAATTAGTTTCGGTGATCTTTTTGACAGGCGACACTTGCAGGGTTCCGATCAGGGAAGTTCATGACGCTAGTGGCCACGAACGTGGCGGCTCGCGGGCTGGATATACATGATGTTCAATTGATCATCCAGGTTTTAACTTATAATATAACCGAAAACCAACTTTTTAAATCATGCATGCGAGTCTTCTTTTGTTTAATGACATTCCGTTTTAATCTTGTAGTGTGAACCGCCACGCGATGTTGATGACTATATTCATCGATCCGGGAGGACAGGAAGAGCAGGTAGTTCTAAAATAATACGGCTTGATTTAGGTTATTATTAATTTCAAACGGGTCGAATAAAAATATTTAGCTAAAAAGAGAACACGTAGAGCGGATTGAAAACCGTCCTTAGTGCATCGTCAATCCACACAACATCCTAAATCATTTGTAAAAACATTTTTAATCATATCTAATGCATTATTATGTAGTAAAATTTTCAAAAAATGTAAGTATTGACCTGTTCAGGAAACTCTGGTGTTGCGATTACACTTTACGAGCCTCGAAAGGCTAATATTTCCAAGTTAGAGAGAGAAGCTGGTGTGGTATTCGAACACGTGTCAGCTCCTCAACCGTCAGATATTGCCAAAGCTGCGGGTGTGGATGCTGCAGAAGCGATACTTCAAGTTTCCGATAGGTATCATCGATTTTTGTAATTCATTAATGTTTAAAATCTTAACATATTTATATAACTATACAATGTAATGCAGCGTGATCCCTGTTTTCAAGTCGGCTGCTGAAGATCTCTTGAATAATTCTGATCTCTCGCCAGTTGAACTGCTTGCAAAGGCACTTGCCAAGAGCATTGTGAGTCTGGGGTTTTTTTTTTCTACTTTTATGGTTTTATTTTCTGATTTTTGTTTGTTGTGTGCTTATTTCTTGCAGGGTTACACTGAGATTAAGCAGAGATCATTGCTAACGTCGATGGAGAACTATGTGACGGTTCTTCTAGAGGCTGGGAGGCCTATTTATACACCTTCGTGAGCATTTCGTTTCCGTCTTTATCATTCTAGAAGCGGTGAAACTAGCAGTCGGGCGGGTTGGGAAATATGGGTCAGAAAAAACAAGTAAATTTGGCATGGGAAATGATTTTTGGCCAACAACTAATTTATATAGATAATCATTTGATATTTTGAACAAAGTGAACTTTTAGGTTTTACACATGAAAATTTAGTACTCTTTGGGTCATTTTAGGCTTGTTGACTCGTTTCCTTATGCGCTATTTCTTTTGGTTTTACCCTTTCGACCCATTAGATATACAATATACCCTTCAATCGTCATTAGTAAATGGATCAAATTTCTCGTAAATGTGATTGACTAAAACTTAGTTATTTAAAATTTCATTTATAATTAATGAATAACCTGGTTTTATAGGTTTTACACATTTCGGCCTGTTTAAGCCATTTCCTTTTGAGCTAATTGTAGTGATTTTAGCTTTTGACCCGTTAGAGATAAATACATCCCATTAAAAGTAAACGGGTCAAAATTCTCATTTCCAGATTCGCATACGGTGTCTTGCGGAGGTTTTTACCCGAGGAGAAGGTTGAGTCTGTTAGAGGACTTGCATTGACTGCTGATAAGAGGTGTGCTGTCTTTGATGTTGCTATTGATGATTTGGACGCCTTTCTTGCAGGTATCATATGGCATGTTATCTTTTATAAGTTGGATTGAGTTATATTACTATGTTATCTCTAAAGCCATGTTAAAAAAATTAAAAAGGAAACGGGTCAAATAGAGTTAACCGAACATGGGTCAAGCAACATAAAAATGGATTCAAATGCATCAAAACATCTTTAGTCATTTTACCTAATAAGAAGGATAATATGCATGTAAATGAACCAAACGTTTAACGAACTGTTTGGCTATAGGTTTGTTTATGTTCCTTTACTTGATAAACAAACAAACATCAACAATTTTTTTTATCCATTTAGTTAGGCGAATGGACATGAACACATGACTCGCCCATTCATTTGCATCCGTGAACATTCATTTTGTTTGTTTCTTTTACGTTCATATATGTTCGTTTATGTCTGTTCGTTTACATATTCATTTAAAGAAGTTGAGTCCAACCCTTTTTGTTACTTTTAAAACTACAATAGAGCCGGGGGTCTCACTGGAAGCAGCCTCTCTATTCCTATGAGGTAGGGGTAAGGCTATCTACATCTACCCTCCTCAGACCCTACCTTAGCTTTGCTATTAGTGGGATTTACTTAGTATGATGATGATTTAGACTTTAAATTGGGCATTGGTCTTTACTTTTAGTTGCTGTCGTTTTGTGTTACTTTATATTCTTTTGAGTCCATCTATGTTCGTATAGAATATTAACGAACACAAATAAACAAATATGAACATGTTCATTCTATTAACGAACGAACAAGAATTTGTGAAGTCTCGTGTTCATTCGTTTGTTCAGTTTAAGTTACACAAACGAACACAAACAAACCTCTATTCATGCACATGGCCGATTACAAGCCTAAATATACATAGGGATGGTATAGTTTTCGTAGTAATACGCTTTATTCATTTTAAAACTAAAACAAAGTGGAATAAAATTGTTTCTAGGCTTCCAACTTTTGGTGTTGAATATGTTGAATATGCTTGCAGGGCAGGAGAATGTTGGTGGTGTAAGATTGGTGGTATTGAAAGAATTACCGCCGTTGCAAGAAAGAGAGCAGTCAAGAGGAAGATACGGCGAAGGATGTGGTGGTTTTGGTAACAGGAGAGGTGGTGGCAGTGGTGGCAGAGGCGGCGGGTTCTCTCAAGGAGGACGAGTTAGTTTCTCTGATTGCCGAAATGATAGATTTCCCAAAGGTCCAGGCGGAGGAGGTAGAGGTCGAGGAGCCTATAAAAAGTGGTAGTCAGCAGTGTGGTTTTTCTCCTTCGGTAGAAGGCGAATCAATTTTGAGATAAAACTAGGAACATTTTGATAGAAAAAAATTCGGCCATAAGGGTATTATTTCCTTTAATCACATTGTGAGTGACAAATATAATTTTTTTTTACAATAATGATTATATGTTGAGTTGCATATGTGGCCGGGATGTTATGTCTAGCAAATTGTGAGAACCGTATAATTCATTTTTCACTTTAACGATAAAACTCAAAATTATGTATCCGTTTACTCTCCCTCCAACTTTTATTGCATATACAAATTATTACTTTGTGTTGTTTATCTATTTAAATTTGGTTTATATTGCATGCGTTCACATACATGCATATATGTACACATATAATTTCTTTTATAGTTTTTGTACAATTGCATTTAACTCTCTTTAAATCCAGATTAAAGATAGCTTCTTTAAGAAACTTTTGTGAACTTTTTACAATAGTTTATGTGAATAAAAAAGATATAGCCAGTATACAAAAAAGAAATTGGTAAATTGCAACTTGATACAAATCAATCAAGACAAAAATATAGCGCATTATGAGATTTTGGGTTGAGTTATTCTACAAAAGAATATAAAAATAAGAAATGTATGAAGGAATCATAGGGTGATAAGTGTCCATAATCTTGTCTATAAGAGAAAAAGAACATGTACATGCAAAAACCCAAAAACCTAAACCCCTTACCCCCAAGCTAAATGCTAAAAACTAAATGCTAAAAATTAAACCCTCAAAAAAACCAAAAAAAAAAAAAATCTAAAAAGCAATTTTTTTAGTGACGATAAAGTAGCGATTATTTTAATAGAATACTGATTTTTTTGTGTGTTTTGTTTTTTTTATGTATTTTTGTTGTGTTCATATTGAAGAATATTCCTAGAATATTCATTCTTACCCTTCTTACAATAAGAGTCTTCTGTATTTGATCATTTCTCATGAGATTTTAATCGTCTGAACCTATTTGCAAGGGTCCTAATAAAGACACCCTAAAATATTAATTTCATACCCTGTACATTGGCCGTATAGAATAATCTCACATGACAAATATTGGGCCATATAATGTTATACGGCTCGTATAAATGGAGAAACTATTAGGTCTTATAACATTCTATACGAGTCGTATAACATTATGTGAGGTTTTGGTCGTATAAAATTATATGGGTCGTATAACATTCTATATGGGTCGTATAATGTTATACGGCCTGTATACATGGAGACGGAAAAACAGTCTCTGACCTTTTTCTGTGCAACAATCAGTTATACGACCTGTATAACTATATACATGCTGTATGCATATAAATGTATAAAAATAAGATTTTAAAAGTGTAGAAATAGGGGAAGCCATTTCCAAAGTAGAAATCATATTTAAGGCATCAAATTGTCCTACCTTATTTGTCTTCACAAGTCCTAGAGTCCTTATTACTCTATCATCTTAATTATTACGAACTAGTTGATGCCTCGTCCGTGTTGTGGGGTGATGGCCGAATAATGAGCGAGTGTAAGGTAGCTCCTTGACACGAAAA
This sequence comes from Scalesia atractyloides, assembly GCA_947069175.1. Taxonomy (NCBI): domain Eukaryota; kingdom Viridiplantae; phylum Streptophyta; class Magnoliopsida; order Asterales; family Asteraceae; genus Scalesia; species Scalesia atractyloides. The sequence goes on along the minus strand of CAMTDV010000006.1, from coordinate 4,421,792 downwards.
ACAATTAAATCGAATCAACCAATTAAAACAAAACACCTTTATAGTTTTGCTAAAAAACTAAAACAATGGCAATACTATTATTTTTAACTAAGGGAAAGTTTTATTTTTTAACCGGGGTAAAATCGTAATTTGGCAAAAGTTAAAGTGATGGCAGTACTGTAAATTGGAACCAGTGGAAAAATTGTGACTTTGCACAAGGGCAAATTTGTAATTCTGAACTTGGGGTAACACAGTAATATAAATTGGAACTAAAGACATAATCATAATTTTAGGCTAGAGGCAAAACCATAATTTTATTTTGAACCAAGGGCAAAATCGTAATTTTGAGTTGGCGCCAAAAGCATCATTTTGAACCGATGGCGAAATCATAATTTTTTAAACGGGGGAAAATCTATTTTTGAAGAGAGGGCAAAATCGTAAATTTAAGCTAGGCAAAAACATATTTTTCTTTTGAACTGGGGCGAAAACGTAATTTTGAGCGGAGGGCAATATCGTAATTTTGAATCAAGAACAAAATCGTAATTTTGAGCTAGGAACAAAACCATGATTTTATTTTAAGCAGGGGGCGAAAACGTAATTTTAAACTGGGAACAAAAACGTAAGTTTAAAAAATAAAAAAAACAATAAACTGTGTGGTTTAATGGGGGAGTGCAAGGCCAGCTGCCTGGCACTATTCCCCATTTGTATTTTGTATGTATAGTAAAAGTAAATAAATACATATATATATATATACACACATTCTGACTTTTGTGTTATTAACTAGAGTTATGCGCCGCCCGCGTTGCGGGACGCTAAACCGAATATTTCTTACTTTAATAACATGTACGCCTTTATTTCGGTTAGTTATATTTCCTACTTATAACACGATCTCAAAAAAGATACACCGAGTCAACCATTTAAACAAAAACACTACCATAGTTATGATAAAAATAACTAAAATGATGGCAAACATATAATTTTGAGTTGGGGGCAAAACAATAATGTGTCAGTGCTAATTAGCAAGTGCTAGGTCGCTGTTTGGCACGAAAAAAATTTTAGTTGAGTCAACAGTAAACTAAAACACTACCATAGTTTTGCCCAGAAAAAACGATGGCAATATTGCAATTTTTAGCTGGGGTAAAATCGTAATTTAAAAATGGAAGTAAAATAATATTTTGAACTGAGGGCAAAACAAATTTTTATTTTGAATCGGGGACGAAATCATAATTTTTTAACCGAGGGTAAGATCGTAATTTTTAGCTAAGGGCAAAACCAAAATTTTATTTTTAACTGGGGTGAAATCGTAATTTTAAACTGGGAACCAAATCGTAATTTGGCAGGAATCTACCTGGGAGCAAAACCATAACTTTATTTTGAACTTGGGGAAAAATCATATTTTTACCTGAGTGGAAAATCGTAAGTTTAGGCGGGGGCCAAAACAAAAATTTTTGTTTTAAACCGGGGACAAAATCGTAATTTTAACCTTGGGATAAAATTGTTATTTTTATAGAAACTATAAATAACTATTATATTGGCCGCCACTTTTGGCCAACCACCTAACTGAACTATTCCCGGGACAAAATCGTAATATTTTAACTGAGGGCAAAATCAAATTTTTAGCTGGGGGCAAAAACAAAATTTTATTTTTGAACAGGGGGCGAAATCGTAATTTTAAACTGAGAATGAATCAGTAGTTTGGTATGACTATAGGTAGGGCCAGAACCATATTTTTATTTTGAACTGGAGGCGAAGTCGTAGTTTTTAACTGAGGGCAAGATCGTAAATTTAGGCAGAGGGCAGAAGCGTAAATTTAGGCAGAGGGCGAAAGCAAAATTTTAGTTTTTACCTGGGTCAAATTCGTAATTTCAAACTTGAGATAAAATCGTAATTTAGCAGGGCCTATAAATAACTACTATATGAAAAAAGAAAAGAAAACAGCCGCCACCTTTTGTCCAACCACCAAGCAGCACTATTTCCGCCGACACAGTCGTTTGTGTGTATTGAAAATGTGAATTTTTTAAATTTAAGCCTGATTTGGCATCTAGGTGCTAAGAGAAAAGAACTTATTTATATATTTTTATGAGAAAGGATCTAATACAAGACAAGAAATTCATATAAAGCATACGCGACTACTGGAAGATGACAAGTGTACTTAGGAGTATGGGTAATTTAGTCATTTATCAAGAGAACAACTTCTCAATTTGATTTTCAAACGACTATAACTTTTTCATACGTTAATATATTTTTAAAAAAAAATACACTGTATTAACGAACATTTCATTCTCTTTAATTCAAGCAGCCTATTGCTATAGTTTACTTAAAGAAATTACAGGATCTTGAATCCTCATTAATCCATTACGTGATTACGCGATTTTGACTACGCAATACATGACTACGTAATTTTGAATACCCATTACGTGATTACACATTCAATATAAATCGATTACTTGATTACACATTTAATATGATTTATTATAACTGATGTTATTACGATTATGCTATTACGTGATTACACATTCAATTATAAGAATTTAATTGTTTTATGCTATCACGTAATTACACATTCAATAATAAGAACTTAATTGTTTTATGAAATCACGTAATCACGAAATGAGTATTCAAAATCACGTATCAGCTATTTTTATGTACTTACATAATCACTTAGGGGAGTTTCACATACTATAATGAAATCACGTAATCACGTAATGGGTATTCAAATCACGTAGTCATGCTGGGTTCTCAAAATCACGTAATGGTCATTCAAAAATCATGTAATTTTTAAAGAAAACTATAGCAATAGATTGCTCGAATTAAAGAGAATGAAATGCTCGTTAATATGGTGTAATTTAAAAAAAAATATTAACGTACGAAAAAGTTATAGCCGTTTGAAAATTAACAGAGTATTTGGTTGAATGACAGAAACACCCTTTTGTTAATTGTTTTTCAATTGTAATATCCTTTATTTACGATATTGCCAGTGATGAAATTATAACCCTTAATCTTCAAGAATCTGTGGTAAAGATTTTCACATACACTTCGGAGGTGAAATCCCTCTTGTACCATATCCTTCCCATATTTTTATAAACATTAAAAAGTTTTGTAAAATATCAAAGATAAAGCATCAAAAGCTTTATAAAACATGAAAGAATTAACTAATAAAATATTAAATGATATAATTAGAGTGTCCCAATACATCAAAAAGCTTTATAACATGACGTTTGTCTAGCCACACATTGATTGTACTCGTATTTGAAACAATTTGGTCCACAAAACTATCGCCATTGTAGTTAGTTCAAATCATCCATGATGTGGCCTAGTGGTTGGAGATTTAGGTTTTTCAATGGAGACTCAAGTTTAATTCCCACTTATGTTACTTTGGTGGATAAGATAATGATAGATAGAGCCTAGCCTCCCTGCAGAGGTGTCAGACTCTATCCTGAGCCCTCCCGGGTTTTCATCCCACCGTGTGTTACGCCAAAGAGTTATGCTCTTGTGGTGGTACAATGACTGTCAAGTGGCAGCCGACGGTATGGTTTCCCGGGGAACGCCCAAGCCAAACTCTGAAGCCAGCGCGGGCCCGGTTAAGACAACATAATCTGGCCGGAGTGGGGCAACGAGGCTCTCCAATTTAGGGAGGGTGGCAGCCTAATACAAGAAAGTCGCCGTTAAAAAAAAGTTAGTTAAAATCGGATTTGTCTTGTTTTTAGTAATGGCTAGAATACTCGGTGTAGAAGGGCTTGAAGAGTGGGTATTATGCCACCATGTGACAGCCCACGTTAGCATAGAAGAATTTCCTCTTCAAGCCCCAAAAAACATGAGGTGGGAGGAGGTGTGGAAAGGTGGAGTGGAGCGACATATGATATTCACATTTTTATTTAGTTTATGTTTAAAAAAAGATATTTAAAATTTGCATAGGAATTTATCATTCCAACCAACAAGACAAATTACATAATGATAGCAGGTAGACGGGCAACAAACTGCGCCGCCATCCCCTTCTGAATGGAGAACCCTAATCTACTAAAAACAAAGCCTCGCCACTGAGGGATCGTAAAGTTGTTGTGGACCACACGCTGAACTCTAGCCAAGAACCAAACCGCCTCCGACGCCAAGGAGCCTAACGTGTCAAACGCCAGGGGGACAAAGGCATGCTGATTATCCTCATAAGCTTTCGCATGCTTTTCCACCTTATTTGACTCTGCTTTCATTACCGCTTGCCCAACCACAAACCCATTTTCCCGAAATCCAGCTAAGGGGGATACACCTGTGAGATCGACACAAGCATGTTTCCCGCCCTCCCAACCAAAAACTAGCACGTCCGCCGGGCGTAAGGTGGACTTCCCTTCCGCCGGGTCTGTAAGAAAATTAACTGGTGCCTCTTTCTTTGCTGAGATCCCTGCTCGTCTGAGAATATCCATTAACGCATCTCGAACAAAGTCAAGGCAATACTTAAACCCTGACAGCTTTCTACAGTGTAACGTATGCTCCCCGTATTTATCTAGGCATGCTCCCTGTATTTATCTAGGCATGCTTTACGACAGATTGGGCAAGTTTCATCATTCGGGAACATGGGGATCATCAGACGGTAGTTAAGGATTGACCGGTACTCCACCGCTGACATACGTTGACCCAGACCTTCAATAGGAATAACAGTTAAGAAATCCTGAGCATGAGGCCTCTGTAAGCATTCAATGATAGCTTTCTGGCGGGGGGACAAATGGAAATCTTCTCCCAAACTTTGTGCGATTCGACAACAAAGGGAATTCGCCAAAGTTTTCTGTGGTTTTTTGGGGGCGGTGTCCTTGTTAGAGAAACCGCCGAGATCAAAATCAGGGAGATATTCATGTAAGCGATCCAGGGCGCTGGCATAACCCGCGTCAGTGGTAGCAACCCCACTGTTGCGTAAGATGTGGTCCTGCAACTCCCAAGATTGAAACCTGGAAGCCACAAAGGCATAGGCAGCCACATCCCGGGCTGATAGAAGGCCCAACCCACCAAGCCGCATCGGCAAGGTCGCGATCCGCCACTGGAGTTCACCAAAAAAGAGCCCCCACATACGACAATGTCTTCTATTGCCTCCCGAAGACCTTTATCAAAACATGAAACAACATCATCCACAAAGGGGGGTTGGCAAGTTCGCAAAACAAATAACAACTTTGCAACCCCCATACAAGATCTAAGCAAGATGAGTTCGCTTTGAGGATCCCGCAACAAGGGAAGGTGTCCCATAATGTCAACAACTCGCGTTGATCTCTTAGCCATTAGACCACTAATAAAACTGGCATCACAGCTGACTGCCCCTCCTAGCAGTTTGACACCTCTCCCCGGCCTCCCAATCCCACTGGGGAAAAGCCCTGGCCGGACTTTCACCCCGTTGCATGTCGGCCAAAATACCTCAGTTTTTCTAATATTAAGCCGTAGCCCCAAGGTTGGACCCTCCGAAACGATGATGTCAAGAGCTTTAGCAAACTGAACAACGTCCCCGATAACCGTCCCGTCATCCAAGTACGAGGCATGGAAGGGAAGTTTGCAGTTTTCCTGCACCTGAAGCACTAAAGGGTGTAAGGCTAGGGCAAAAAGCAAAGGTCCCAAGGGATCCCCTTGTTGGACCCTCGTGAATGCCCCGATGCGGTCATTCCCTACGTATAGCCTAGCAGGCTGGGCATACAAAAATTGAACCCACGGGAATATGGAAGGGCATTGGCGATGGTCCTCGCGAAGCAAAACTGAACGGTCAACTAAGTTGAAAGCGTTGGAAAAATCAACCGTAAGCATGGCCAACGAGCCATCTGAATGAAAAGAATTAAGGAACCTGTTAGCTCTGTGCAGCACCGCCTCTGTCCCATTGGGGACCCCCACCCCAAATTGGTAGTCCCCCAAGTATTTAACAGCTTCTTTCCCAACTTTCTTCATGGCTACTTTGGAGACCAATCTTCTCCAAATTGCCCCCACAGCAATGGGGCGAATTCCATTATCAGGCTTCAACAAAGGGGTTAGTGGGGCCGAAGCAACAAAACCCGCAAGCACCCTAGGACATAACCCCCCTAGCCAAAGGTTTACCACTTCAGTGACGACAGTAAGCAGTCCCGAGACAGTCGCTGACCCCTCGCCGCTAAGAGCGTCCAACAGGTGTTGGGCCCCGGAGGCCATCACGCCCACAAGATGTCCCTTTCGGGAAAGATTTCACACACCTGTGGACGCAGTCTTCATCCACAGATAACGCAGGTTGGGAAAGAGGAGTTGAAGGGAGGTTCAGGGGTGTCGCGAAGGGATGTTTGTCGATAAGGGCTTGCATGGTAGATCCCCCAAGGGAGCAACCCCACTGGAACACAACACCTTAACTGCAGCAGTGAAGTGACCATCACTCACTTTCCTGAGACATTGCTTGATGTTGGGGCTAACATCCTCAGCTATCTCCCGGTGTGCCTCCCCCCACGCACGACCCCTTCTCCACTATCGGCGAGTAGGGAATTGACCAAAACCTCAAACCCAGAGCCCTCCTTCCACATAGCTAAGGCACGCAAAATACTATCACATTGCAAGGACTTTCGATTACCCGACCTTCGCTCTTGCCTGGAAGACGGCTTTACCACCTTAAGGGTACAACAGGGTAAGAGCAAGAGTTTAACCCAGCTTTCAACAGTCCCAGGGGAAGCTACTACTTTACGGATGGCACCTGTCAAAGCTTGTGAAAATGCCAAATGACAGCTTGGGGGAATGCTCTTAACAGTTCAAACTGGAAGGGAGAAAACACGTTCAAGGAGAGCGACATCTCCTATCACTCCCTGCGGGGTCGTAATCTCAAATACCATCCAAGGATCTTGGGGCCTTGGGATCCCCACGACAAAATCCTCATCAGACCCGGTTTTCCTAGAGAACGTGAAAACACCATCTGGATGATGACACCCCCTACTAAGTGCGTGTGTCTTCATGCATCTCCCACACAACCAATATCCAAAAACCCGTAGGGTTTCCCCAACATTCGAAAACAAGTTTAAATCTTTGGATAGCGCATCCTGAAGGGATTCTTTACGATCATCTTTAAAATGAAATTGATGAAAATGCGCGACCAATCTGTTATACCCAGAGGACCCAGGCTTGCCGTCTTTACACTCGTGAAATTCGTAAAGGGGCATAGCCACACTCCATTGGACGAGGTGAAGCCAACATCCCCTTCAGAGGCACTGGATGCCAAACAAATCTAGTTGAATAATAAAAAAATATTAGTAAAACTAATTTATTTTTTCACACAATACAGCGCCGCAACGTCACCACCTTATCCCCCACCAATGCCTGCAAGAATCCTACGCTACTTTAGCCACGCCGTCTCCACCCCATGAAAGGGGTGGTGTGCTGGTGTTGCGGAAGCCCCACACCCACACCATTCGATCTTAGACTACTCGATGTGGAGGGGCATGAAGCGACACGTGACAGCCACGTTAGCAGGGAGGGATTTCCCTTCAAGCCTCAAAAAGCGCGGAGTAGGATGGGATGTGGGACATGGACCATGGAGCGACACGTAGCAATCACTTATTTATTTAATTTATGTAAAAAAAACAAACCAACATATCAGACCGTGCCTCATCATCACCATCCAAGCCCCACGCCGCTTGAAGAATTCAACGCCAGACGCCACCCCTTCCACGCCATGCCCACAACACTGTGCGGGAAGGTGTGCCAGCGTTGAGGAAGCCAAGCGCCACCCCTCCCACGATCACACCGTGCAACCTTAATAAAAATACATTTGATCATATTAACCAACAAGAAAGTTTAGCCAATTTTGTGAAAATACATTCGGCCACTTATCCATAAATCTTCCATTCACCAGTATACTATCAATCTTGCTCATTTTTTTACATGCATCCGGCATATAGGTAAACTACCAAACATAATTCTTATTACGTGTAACTTGTTTTCCAAGTCTTTTCTATCTTGTAATTTAATTCTATCACTAATGTATTTTCATTAAACATCAAAAAGAATATTATAACGGTTGACTTTTGAAATAATATATTTTATTATATCCCTTTAGAAGAAAAGCCAATTGTCACCTCTCTGCATACTAGCTCAAAAATGGCATATGGTATAATATATGTTACAGAACAAAATTGTAGCACGAATCATCACAAGTAAAACAAGAGCACACAGATAGCTATCTCCTCTCATGCAATCACAGCCGTCTGTTTCTCACTCCATAATCCAACGATCCATAATACCCTCACAAACCCTGATAAATACTAGTAATAACAATTATTCCAACAAACAAACCATCCTCCTCCAAATTAGGGTTTCTCCTCAAAAATGGCGTTTTGTTATAGAAGATCAAAATTATTGTTTGATAAAAGTTTTCATTCTAAAATAACCACACTTCCCATCTTGAATCATCAACCAGTAAGCATTGCAAAAGTTTCATCGTTTGTTAATATGAGTTCACATGTTGGATCTTCTGGCTATAGATGTTACCATGTTGATTCCCGGGTTAAGGTTATATACAAAAAGCTTGAAAAAGCTTTGGTGGGAGTAGTAGTTTCCTTAATCGGATTAACTATATGGATAGCGGATGTTGAGACGATACCGTATACAAAGCGTAAACATTTTCTTCTAATGCCGGCTGGTTTGGAGAGAGTGGTTGGGGAGAATCATTTTAGGAAGATGAAGGCTGGATTTGTAGGGAAAGTTTTACCTGTGATGCATCCAGACCGTATTAGGGTGACAATTGTTTTGAATCGTGTGGTTCAAGCATTACAAGCGACGCTCAAGAAATATGAATTTGGGTTGAAGGTGGCTATTTCGCATTGGAAGGGTTACAATGGGAAGTTTTGGTGGTTGAGGATGATGCTGCATATGCATGTTGTTTGCCTGGTGGCAAGATTGTTGTGTTTACTGGGTTGTTAAAGCACTTTAAAACTGATGAAGAAATTGCAACCATTATTGGTCATGAGGTATATTAATTAAGTAAATATCTAAGAGTTCGTTGTCATTTTCGTCCCTATAGTTTGTCTAATTATGCTATTTCAGGCCAAATTTCAAATTTGTACCATTTCCGTTTCTAACATTCTTGAAACATGTTAGTTTCTTCCAAAAAGACATGAGTTAACTACCATTTTCGTCCATGTGGTTTGTCCAGTTATTCAATTCAACCTTATTTTTTTGGATGAAACTGATATGTTTCAAGAATGTCAGGGATGGAAATCATACAAATTTGAAATTCGGTTTAAACTGACATAATTGGACAAACTATAGGGATGAAAATGATAGTTAACTCTATTAGATAATTATTGTTAAGTGTTTACACAATAAGAATTAGTTATTTGGGTTAACCATGAATATCTTGTTGTAGGTTGCACATGTTGTTGCGAGACATGTAGCTGAGAGGTACACAAGGAATTTCTTGCTTACACCGCGACAAATTTTTTATATGATTTTTAGGCCGGATTGTGATTCGAGTGCTTATTTTTATATGCTAGACCGTCCTTTCTCCCAAAGGTATGTTATGAGCTTACACGGTGTTTAAAAACTGCATATAAGGTATGTGGTGTATATATCTGATGAAAAACTGTGTTATGTGTAGGATGGAGATTGAAACTGATTGCATAGGGCTGCTATTGATGACTTTTGCTGGATACAATCTACGGGTCATGCCAAATGTACTTGAAAAGTTGAATCAAGCATCGGTTGATTCGGCTTTTCATGATTACCTTTCTAAACACCCAATAGGAAAGATGAGAAGTGAATGGCTATTCGGAGAGGTCAAATCGGGAGGAGAAGTTGATACTTGATTATGGATTTTTTTCTTGCAATTCGGTTGCTTAGCGTATGTTAAGAGTATTAAGTAGTTTATACCCGCTGGTAGTAGTTATATCTAATTAAAGGGGAAGTTGGTAGGTAATGCTAGATTAGTTTAATTGTACCGTTTTTTTATAATCAAACATGAAAGTTTATTTCAAGCTTGAGAAAGGAAATACACTTCACATCATGTTAGTTCTCCCTCTGTAATGGGTAATGTGAAGTTTGTGAGATTATTAGTAGTTTATTGCAGTTTAGATAATATGTTTTGAGTTTATTGATACTCATTACATTAATAATAAGTATTATTGTAAGTATTGGTTTAAATTGTATAATAGGATCATTTTAAAAGTCACTAGAATAATATTTAACATATGGAGACCGACCAAGAATGTTCTCTGGTAAGATGTAGACGAAGAATCATAGTCAATGAAGAATGGATTCTTCGTTGACCATGATTGTTCGTTGGATGTTCATGATTCTTCTTCCAACCTAAGTGTTCGTAGGAGGTTCTTCGTGAAAAGAATGAATTCACAGTGGACACAGAATGGTTCGTAGGAACACTTTAAGTTCACAGTGAATTCATACCTTCACACAGTTAACATGTTATGAGTCTGCTTTCATCATTTAATCTATCTTTCTTCACATTGTGGGTATGTTTTGTATAGAATGGCTCCTAAAGGTCAAAAGCGAAAGCCCGCTACAAAGAAGGAGGATAAAAGTGAGGTTGAAATTATGTCGGAATCTCGACATAACATGGTCGCATACTTGGATCCGGAAAACAAACTTGCTGATTATGCTGGAATCATGAAATGGCTAAGGGAATCAAGGATCAATCACGCCATCACTCATCAAACTGTCATATACAAGTCCCTGATCAAAGCGTTTTGGGATTCAACGAAAGTTGAAGAGATTGATGGAAAGGAACTTATAAGAGGACGTGTGAGCTATCAAGATGTTCTTGTTTCACCTGAGATTCTCAACACGGTATTACAGCTTCATGATGACCCTGATGCGCCACACTCAGTTCCGATAATGTGCCAAAGAGGATGTTTGCTGCGTATGAAGTGTACTGGAGATATATTTTGAAATCAATTTAACAAGTCGGGTTTACCTTTTCGTTACAAGTTTCTGTTACATGTGCTGATACAATGTTTGAGCAATCGATGAAGCGGTTATGATATGGCGAATCCAGACTTAGTTGGGTTGATGGTAGCCTTGGTGCTGAACAAGCCGTTTAGCATATCTAAGTATATATTCTCCAATATGAAAGAAAATCTATCAAGAACAGGAGCCGTCACAACAGGAAGCAAATTCTGGATGTATCCCAGATTTCTGCAGATGGTGTTTGATGCTCAACATCCCGATATTCCTAGAGAGGATAAAGAAGTTCTGAAAATGGAGCCAATGACAGAACGTTCATGGAAGATTTTTAAAGAATACGCTACAAAAAGTTACAAGGAAAGCGATCCTCCTCGAAGGTTATTTGGATTTCATGAAAAAGATTCATACGTGGCACCGGAGAATGACAAGTGGCGACACGATGACAGCGACTCCGACAATGAAGAGCCTACTTTAAGAAAAATGCTTGAAGATAGGTTTGGGAAAAAGAGTGATGATGATGATAGCGATGGTGATAGTGGAAATGACGGTGGTGATGGCGGTGTTAGTGGTGCTGTAACATCCGTCAAAAACCGGATTTACCAAATCCGCTCCGTTTATTAACCGAACAATCAGTTAAAAATTTCGTTGCGTATTTAATGCTCAAATTAATTTTAAACGATACATAATTAATAAGTATATTGGAATATATAATTTATATTTGAAAAATTCATTAAAATAATGAAATAAAAATATATTGCTGCTGCCGGGTTTCGAACCCGGGTCAGCCGGTTTCAGCTCAAAGCCTTAACTCACATACATCAAACCACTCCGCCACTTGTGTTGTTTGTGTTCATATTGAAACAATTAAATACATAACATGAATCTCGAGTTCAAACTGACGCACCCAAATCGCAGTCGTCGGAAAATCCGACGATTTCGCCAATCACCGTCGGTTACCTTTGACTTAACGTAAGTATTAACAACGACGTCGGTTATAACCGATGTCCAGTCCGCGACATTTGTCATAACCGCCGGAAAACTTATTGACCGACGAATCAAGACTGAAATCAGACCACATGCATCTCGATTCTTACCTATAAATGCACCCTCTAACCTCTGATAGCCTTTTCGCTCACAATCACACCCATTCTCGACGTAATTTCACTCGCCGGAAACTTTCTGCAACTCGCCGGAAAACCGAACCCCTTCACCTTTGTGCCTTACTCTAAAAACAGAACACCTAGAGCTCATACCGAAGCCACCCACACTCACCTCAAGCTTCCTGAAGACACTCTGCCGCAAGATACACGTCGCCGGAATAACCTGCTGTAATCGGAAACTTGCCGGCAAAACAGGGGATCTCTGTCGGTATATCTTATACCTAATCTCTCTCATTCTTTTTATTTATCTCATATGTAATTAATCACAACACACTAAAGAACTTGATTAAATCGTCGAACAAGTCGGACATTGGTTCTGGATGAAGCTTAACGAAGAAGATGAAGTTTTCAGTAATATATATATATAATTTAAATCAAGTTATATCTCGGGTTAGACACACAGTCCAGCGGTGGACTGTGTGCAAATAAACACGCATACGTCCCGAGTTCGATTCTTGTCACACGTACACTCGCCTTAATAAAAATGTTCCTTTTTAAAACTGAACCGGATTCACTCGCAAATAGATTTTAAGTTTAATGAAAAACCGGAATAATAACCAAGATAGACACACAGTCTAGTGGTGGACTGTGTGCGCATTTAAATCATACGTCGCGGGTTCGAGTCCAGACTACCGCACCGGTTCTGGCAATTATCAAACTTTTTATATAAGAACAGAAATGAATTTATCTAGTTTGTATATAAGTATAATCAAAACCAGATTATTTACCAAGTTAGACACACAGTCCAGCGGTGGACTGTGTGTCAAACTAAACCACAGGTCCCGGGTTCGAGACCTGTGGCGAGCATCGAGTCATGCATTAAAATCGTTTTTAAAATAAATGATTTTCGGATTAATTCAATTAGTATATAAATATAATTAAAAACAGAAATATTTCGGGTTAGACACGTAGCTCAGTTGGTAGAGCTGCGTGCACGCGAACGGGAGGTCTCGGGTTCGAGTCCTGCCCGGCGCATACATATATACAATAAAACCGGTCAACAAGTCAACGGTCAACAAGTCAACGGTCAAAAAAAGTCAACATATTTTTATTATTTTTATTTATTTATTTTATTTAAAAATCAATTAAAAATACTTAAAATAACATTTTTAAAGTTAGAAAATAGCCTTAAACTCACAAAAATATATCCAATCATTCTATTAAAATTGATTAATAAAATCCGCTTATTTACCGAACCATTATGTTATTATCTAGGTTAGTTTCACTCGTGGTTAAATCCAACTTCGTGCGCATTCAACATCATCAACCGAACGCACCCAATGTGAGTGAATCTTAAAACTCCCCTTTTTAATTACACATTTTGGGGTGTGTCATGTGTCACTAAAATTAACTCGTTTATTTAAACTTGTGCCATACCATATTGTGATCTAAACTTAGAGTGTAAATATTGTTCGTAGTTATGTCTTTCATATTGTCAAGTTGTATGCAAATCATTCATTAGGCCCATCAGTTCGTAGAACAACGCGTGCCTCAAAACTCATTCATTAGGCCCATAAGTTCCTCGTGGGAGACGAGTTGAGCAACGCGTGCCTCAAAACAATCTATTAGTGTATGTGTGTGCATTATTTAATATTAAGTGATTTGTGAATAAGTTTACATCTGTATTTACTCATATGTGGTTGTGCACTTTATTTATAATTATTTCAATAAACTTGTTCAAATGTTTTCATAGGATTCACTCGCCAACTTTTTATTGATCCAAAAACCATTTTTACACATGATACAGGTGAACAGGATGAAGCAAGGAAAACATAGGAAATGCCTTAGAAGAAAATAATGAAGTCTAGAATGAAGTGTAGGACATGATGTAATTATGATTGTATGTTTCCCTTTAAATTGTAATAATAAATATGAAACGTTATAATAAATGTCATGAGCTTTGATGATAACCCAATCATGCCCCGATCACCTTTTCCGCTGCGGGTCGGGTGTGACAGATTGGTATCAGAGCCATGACTATAGGGATATAGGATAGGTTATTAGACCCTTAGAGCCTATACTATAGTTGACTCGATTTTAATTGTTTATGTGGTTACATGCAAACTTTTGATATTTATTTGTTTCATATTTGTTTATACTTACAGTCAAACATACATACTTACATATACATTCATCATACATATTTCAATGTTCACATATTCAAATCATCTTCATACTTTCGTTATTCAAGGATTTTGTCGCATTTTTCATTTTTCAAATCTCATCAAAGTGAGTTCTGCGACGGGCATGTAGTAACTGTAAGGGTACAAGTACCGGTAGTCGGAACGTCCTGTCTAGGTTGGCATTCGTATAAATCCAATATAACAGACCAGTTTGCCTACCTGGGGACTAACGATGAGAGTACGAAGGACCTATTAGGCCAAAGCATGCCACACCAAACGTCGTTCGAAACTAACCCCACTTTGAGGTGTCACCGTGTCCACACCTGGACACATTCCGAATATCATACGTTACATATTTCTCGATTTTCTCCGGGTTTTAGTGTACGTAACCAGGCTAACACATGCGAACCATATGAAAAACCCGGTATTCATGGGGGCCCACATGATTACGAAGGTGAAGTATGGCGGCATGCAATGCCCAATTACGAGCAAAGCCCAAGACATCCTATGGATGTAGTAGATTTATTTTGTTATATTTATTTTATGAATGTTCATTCCTAAATACGACCCATGATCCCCAAAACATCCAACTCATACTCTTGATATGTATTCCTTGTAGATGTCTTCTAGCCTCGCTCGTAGGAAGATGAGAGCAGGAAAAGCCTGCGAGCGCATGGCTGCCCTAATCGCTCAACAAATGGCTGTCGTAATACCCAACATTGTAGTTCAAATCCAACAAGCTCTTACCACTAATCCCGTCAATCAAGAAGATCAAAACATTGTCAATCCTCCCCCAATTACCACCAAATGCACCTACAAGCATTTCAAATCCTGCGACCCTCCAAAATACGAAGGGACTAAAGGTGTCACCGCTCTCCTCCATTGGTTTGAAGAAATGGAGAACACTTTTCTAAATTGCGATTGCCCCGATGATCGCAAAGTGCGATATGCTACTGGTCGTTTATTTGGAATAGCACTTACTTGGTGGATACAGAGAAGGCCAAACGAGGTGTTGAAGACGCTATGACTTTGACTTGGGAAGAGTTGAGGGAAATCATGACAAGACGGTTTTGCCCAAGGAGCGAAATCAAGAAATTAGAAGATGAGTTCTATTCGTTGAAGCAAAAGGAAGGCGACCACACCACATACAGCAAAAGATTCCTCGAGTTAAATCAAATGGTTCCCAACTTGTTCACTCCTCTCTACCGTTTGATCGAGCACTACATTCGAGGTCTTCCGTCAAAGATTCATGACTCTGTAATAAGTACCACGCCTGCAACTTTGGAAGCAGCAATGGAGTTAGCTACAGAGCTCACCGAGAACCGCATCCAGAATAAAGACTTCAAGGAGGAGAAGAAGAAGGATAAAGCATCAACTGAAACTTCAAACTCCACCCAAACCGAATCCCCTTTTCAACCTTTTTTTAAGAGAAAACGAGATGGGCAACTTTTCGCTGTCACCCAACGTAATCAACCAATTTCACTAGCCATACCCATCCAAGCTATCCCAATCACGCAAATAGCACCCAACTCAACTTACCCAAATAATAAACCATACCTTGGACCTCACCCTCGATGTAACACCTGTTTTTATCACCATCCATCTACCTTACCTTGTCGACTATGTGCGAATTGTGGACGCTATGGTCATTTGAGCAAGGTTTGCCGCACCTCTCAAAACCAAATCTTCCCCCTACTCAAAACATGATCCAAACCTATCAACAACCCCAATACCCCATGTTCCCATATGTTCGAACTTGTTTCAATTGTGGCGACCCTACCCACTTTAGAAACACGTGCGCTTGATTGGTTAACATCATAAACGCCCAAGCTCAAGCAAACCCAGTTAACCAAGCAAATCATGGAAACCTAATCACTAGGCCACCAGCAAGAGGAAGAGTTTTCAACATCAACGCCAATCCTGTTGAAGATAATGACGGCCCAAACGAAACCACCCAACTAGTCCCCTTCACCGAAAATCAAGATTCAACTCCAACCGCTTGTTTTTACGTCTTCTTTATGTTATCTCAATTTTCCCGTATCCCAGTTATAAATTGGAATCTTATCCAAGGATCTTAATGCGAATTACTATTTCAGTTTGTTTATGTTTTAAAGTCACATAGAACTAATCATAACTTGCGGATAAAGTCAATGAAAATTTGACAAGAATATGGTGGATACGCCGCTGGTACTTCCTATATATAAGTATTCTTGCCAAAGGATCAGAGGCATTATCTGGAGGTTATGAGAAGTTCCATGTAGAATTTGGTATTATCTTGATTGAACTTTGTTTTGTACTCACTGATTTAGCATTTATAGCATCTCATCATTTAAAGAAATTGGATTGTGTTCCATTTCTACATAGACTAACCTCTCCATCATAACAAACGAGAGAGGTATTGTCATCATTCAAACATGTATACTATCAGAAATAAGACTCGAGTTTTGGTTGTTGTGTTTGTTTTAGAGTCACATAGAACTAATCATAACTTGCGGATAAAGTCAATGAAAATTTGACAAGAATATGGTGGATACGCCGCTGGTACTTCCTATATATAAGTATTCTTGTCAAAGGATCAGAGGCATTATCAGGCGGTTATGAGAAGTTCCATGTAGGATTTAGTAATGTCTTGGTCGAAGTTTGTTCATCATACATTTCAACGTATTTCAATTTCATCATTTAAAGAAGTTGAGCTATGTCTCACTTCCACAAGGACTAACCTCTCCATCATAACAAACGAGAGAGGTACTGTCACCATTCAAACATGTATACTATCAGAATTAAGACTCAAGCTTTGGTTGATTGTGTTTATTTATATATTAGAGTCACATAGAACTAATCATAACTTGCGGATAAAGCCAATGAAAATTTGACAAGAATATGGTGGATACGCCGCTGGTACTTCCTATATATAAGTATGCTTGCCAAAGGATCAGAGGCATTATCAGGCGGTTATGAGAAGTTCCATGTAGGATTTAGTATTGTTTTGGTTGAAGTTTGTGTTATACTCACTGATTTAACATTCATATCATCTCATTATTTAAAGAAACTGGATTGTGTTCCATTTTCTACATAGACTAACCTCTCCATCATAACAAACGAGAGAGGTACTGTCATCATTCAAACATGTATACTATCAGAATTAAGACTCAAGCTTTGGTTGTTGTGTTTGTTTATGTTTTAGAGTCACATAGGACTAATCATAACTTACTGATAAAACCAATGAAAATTTGACGAGAATATGGTGGATACGCCGCTGGTACTTCCTATATATAAGTATTCTTGCCAAAGGATCAGAGGCATTATCAGGCGGTTATGAGAAGTTCCATGTAGGATTTAGTATTGTCTTGGTTGAAATTTGTGTTACATTCACTGATTTAACATTCATATCACCTCATCATTGGACTCAGATATTGGTTGTTGTGTTTATGTATGTTCTAGAGTCACATCATAGAACCAATCATAACTTACTGATAAAACCAATGAAAATTTGACAAGAATATGGTGGATACGCCGCTGGTACTTCCTATATATAAGTATTCTTGCTAAAGGATCAGAGGCATTGTCAGGCGGTTATAAGAAGTTCCATGTAGGATTTAGTAATTCTTGGTTGAAGTTCGTTTTATACTCACTGATCTAGCATTTATATCATCTCATCATTTAAAGAAATGGGATTATGTCACCAATCAAACATGTATACTATTAGAATTAGGACTCAGACATTGGTTGTGGTGTTTATTTATGTTCTAGAGTCATATCATAGAACCAATCATAACTTACTGATAAAACCAATGAAAATTTGACAAGAATATGGTGGATACGCCGCTGGTACTTCCTATATATAAGTATTATTGCCAAAGGATCAGAGGCATTGTCAGGCGGTTATGAGAAGTTCCATGTAGGTTGTAGTATTAGAAGTTTTGTTTTAGGATATAACCTTATCTTACCAAACATATCAAAACTCTTGCGCATGAAATCATACTTAGTGAATCAACTCCGCTTATCAATATTTTTACCGTAGGCAACAAAAAGCGATTCCTGTAGCAGGGTACTCAACCCTTACAAGGAACGTTACCGCCTCAAACAAAAATTTAAACTCTTACTCTTTTTCTAAGTATGTAACTGTCAAATTAAACACCATCCTTTTTAGACAAATATGTCACTACTTAAATTTCGGGACGAAATTTCTAAAAAGTAGGGGATACTGTAACATCCGTCAAAAACTGGATTTACCAAACCCGCTCCGTTTATTAACCGAACAATCAGTTAAAAATTTCGTTGCGTATTTAGTGCTCAAATTAATTTTAAACGATACATAATTAATAAGTATATTGGAATATATAATTTATATTTGAAAAATTCATTAAAATTAATGAAACAAAAATATATTGTGCTTGCCGGGTTTCGAACCCGGGTCAGCCGGTTTCAGCTCAAAGCCTTAACTCACATACATCAAACCACTCCGCCACTTGTGTTGTTTGTGTTCATATTGAAACAATTAAATACTAACATGAATCTCGAGTTCAAACTGACGCGCCCAAATCGCAGTCGTCGGAAAATCCGACGATTTCGCCAATCACCGTCGGTTACCTTTGACTTAACGTAAGTATTAACAACGACGTCGGTTATAACCGATGTCCAGTCCGCGACATTTGTCATAACCGCCGGAAAACTTATTGACCGACGAATCAAGACTGAAATCAGACCACATGCATCTCGATTCTTACCTATAAATGCACCCTCTAACCTCTGATAGCCTTTTCGCTCACAATCACACCCATTCTCGACGTAATTTCACTCGCCGGAAACTTTCTGCAACTCGCCGGAAAACCGAACCCCTTCACCTCTATGCCTTACTCTAAAAACAGAACACCTAGAGCTCATACCGAAGCCACCCACACTCACCTCAGGCTTCCTGAAGACACTCTGCCGCAAGATACACGTCGCCGGAATAACCTGCTGTAATCGGAAACTTGCCGGCGAAACAGGGGATCTCTGTCGGTATATCTTATACCTAATCTCTCTCATTCTTTTTATTTATCTCATATGTAATTAATCACAACACACTAAAGAACTTGATTAAATCGTCGAACAAGTCGGACATTGGTTCTGGATGAAGCTTAACGAAGAAGATGAAGTTTTCAGTAATATATATATATAATTTAAATCAAGTTATATCTCGGGTTAGACACATAGTCCAGCGGTGGACTGTGTGCAAATAAACACGCATACGTCCCGAGTTCGATTCTTGTCACACGCACACTCGCCTTAATAAAAATGTTCCTTTTTAAAACTGAACCGGATTCACTCGCAAATAGATTTTAAGTTTAATGAAAAACCGGAATAATAACCAAGATAGACACACAGTCCGGTGGTGGACTGTGTGCGCGTTTAAATCATACGTCGCGGGTTCGAGTCCAGACTACCGCATCGGTTCTGGCAATTATCAAACTTTTTATATAAGAACAGAAATGAATTTATCTAGTTTGTATATAAGTATAATCAAAACCAGATTATTTACCAAGTTAGACACACAGTCCAGCGGTGGACTGTGTGTCAAACTAAACCACAGGTCCCGGGTTCGAGACCTGTGGCGAGCACCTAGTCATGCATTAAAATTGTTTTTAAAATAAATGATTTTCGGATTAATTCAATTAGTATATAAATATAATTAAAAACAGAAATATTTCGGGTTAGACACGTAGCTCAGTTGGTAGAGCTGCGTGCACGCGAACGGGAGGTCTCGGGTTCGAGTCCTGCCCGGCGCATACATATATACAATAAAACCGGTCAACAAGTCAACGGTCAACAAGTCAACGGTCAAAAAAAGTCAACATATTTTTATTATTTTTATTTATTTATTTTATTTAAAAATCAATTAAAAATACTTAAAAATAACATTTTTAAAGTTAGAAAATAGCCTTAAACTCACAAAAATATATCCAATCATTCTATTAAAATTGATTAATAAAATCCGCTTATTTACCGAACCATTATGTTATTATCTAGGTTAGTTTCACTCGTGGTTAAATCCAACTTCGTGCGTATTCAACATCATCAACCGAACGCACCCAATGTGAGTGAATCTTACAACTCCCCTTTTTAATTACACGTTTTCGGGTGTGTCATGTGTCACTAAAATTAACTCGTTTATTTAAACTTGTGCCATACCATATTGTGATCTAAACTTAGAGTGTAAATATTGTTCATAGTTATGTCTTTCATATTGTCAAGTTGTATGCAAATCATTCATTAGGCCCATCAGTTCGTAGAAGAATGCGTGCCTCAAAACTCATTCATTAGGCCCATCAGTTCCTCGTGGGAGACGAGTTGAGCAACGCGTGCCTTAAAACAATCTATTAGTGTATGTGTGTGCATTATTTAATATTAAGTGTTTTGTGAATAAGTTTACATCTATATTTACTCATATGTGGTTGTGCACTTTATTTTATAATCATTTCAATAAACTTGTTCAAATGTTTTCATAGGATTCACTCGCCAACTTTTTGTTGATCCAAAAACCATTTTTACACATGATACAGGTGAACAGGATGAAGCAAGAAAACATAGGAAATGCCTTAGAAGAAAATAATGAAGTCTAGAATGATGTGTAGGACATGATGTAATTATGATTGTATGTTTCCCTTTAAATTGTAATAATAAATATGAAACGTTATAATAAATGTCATGAGCTTTGATGATAACCCAATCATGCCCCGATCACCTTTTCCGCTGCGTGTCGGGGTGTGACAGGTGCTGCATCAACTGGAGGTAATTTGGAAAAGCAACCGGAAGGTGCCATAAATGTAGAAGAAGAAGATAATCCTCTGGAACTTGGTTATGAATATTATCTTGACGATCGTGGTGTTCGATGTCACAACCCCCGACCCCACCTCGGGAGCGGGAGCCGTGAACCAGTCAAGTGGTACCTGTAACATTCGTCGTAAAACGGGTTTCAAAACCCGCTTCGTTTAATAATCAAATATTTGGTTAAAAGTTCGTTGCGTATTTATTGTGCGATTATTTTAAATGATTCATAATTAATAAATATTTTAGAATTTAAAAACCATAATTAATAAATAATAATAATAAGTAAATCAAATTAAATAATAAAACAGAACAGAGTAGCCGGGTCTCGAACCCGGGTCTCCCGCGTAGACACACACACATCACACCACTCCGCCACACACATTCTTGTGTTCAATACTTAAACAAATAACATTTATGGTAAAACCGAAAGTCAAAACCTGTAAATCAGCAAACATAGAACCCGAAATCGCCGGCAAACTAAAACTTCGCAAATGTTGCTACTTTCCCCATGATTGAAACGCCGTAAACTTGATTTCGACATCAGTTATAACCGTTACTTAAAACACAATTGAGTCAAAACCGTTTCTTTTGAGAATTGAAATCATTGACCGTGATTTTGGTCTCTAAATCGAAACCGATCAGCCTGTCCACCTTATAAATACCCACCCAATTCCTTGTAAGCATTTCGCTCAGAACCGCACTCTCTTCCTGGAATTTTTTTTCCTTTCAAAGCACATTGCCGGAGACCTTCGCTCTCGCCGGAGTATCGCCGGAATCTCTAACCAGAAAACCGTAATTGTTCTCCAAACCGGTATAATTATCTAAACCTCTTTGCTATCTCTTGATTAGTAATTTATTAGCTCAAAATAGTAATCAAAACTGTATAATCAGTTTATTCAGTCGGGATCATTGTCTGGATATTTAAACGGTGAAAAAGATGAAGTTGAGTTAGTGTTTAAATATAAATAAAAACAGGTATTTAACTGGGTTAGAGACACAGTCCAGCGGTGGACTGTGTGCAATTACAAAGCACACGTCCCGGGTTCGAGTCGCACATGTTTCCGATTTTCTGAAATAAAACCAACACTTTTTAAACTTATTCAGATCAACTCATAGCATATATATAAAATTAATATAATTCAGTGTTTATGCGGATTAGACACACATCCCAACTGGTTGGGCTGTGTGCACTCGAACCATAGGTCCCGAGTTCGATTCCAGTTTCGGCCATATTAAATCCTTTTTAATAAAAACTAAATAAAGTTAAGGCTAGTTAGTATATATATATAATTAAAATGGAGTTTATTTCGGGTTAGACACGTAGCTCAGTTGGTAGAGCTGCGTGCACGCATACGGGAGGTCACGAGTTCGAACCTCACACGCTGCCTACAATTAAACCGGTTGAACCGGACGTTGACCAGTCAACCCTAGGAAAAAGGGTAATTTTTTTTAATTTAAAAATCCATTTTCTTTTCTTTGAAAATTAGTTAAAAATACCTCAAAATAAGGTTTTAAAGCAAAAAAAAAAACTTGCATTAAATTCACAAAAATAAATCTAAAAATCTCATTAAGAGCGCTAATTAAGAATATTAATTTCAAATGAAAATTTATTTATTTATCGAATTATTACGTTATTATTTAGGTTAGTTTCCCCTCGTCGGTTGAATCAAATTCGTGCGCATTCATCATTATCAAGGAACGCACCCACTGTGAGTGAATTCTTACAAATTCCCCTTTTTATTCACGTTTTGGGGTGTATCATGTGTCGTACTATTCCTTTATTTTATTTAAACACTTGTGCATATATCAATTCCGTGATCAAATGTGTATTGATTGTTGTGTGAATTATATAGATTAAATTTATCATTTCAGTGCACGCATTTCATTAGGCCCATCAGTTCCCCGTGGGATACGGCTTGAGCATCAGGAGCCTCATTAGATCGGCTCCGTTTGATTGAGCCTTGATCTCAAATACATAATCATTCATGTCATATATTCATCCAAAGTGGTTTGTGATCGTTTACATATATATGTTTGCTCACATGTGATTAATGCACGAATTTTTTTTTAATAAATAAAACAAGCAATTACTTAAAATGTTTTATCAAAGTTCACTCGCCAACTTTTGTTGACCCAAAATCTCCCCTGTTTTACACATGATACAGGTGATCCAGTTGAGGCAAGAAACACTTAGGATGACCTAGAATAATAAACAAGTTAATGCTTTGGAATGAACATTTAGTTTTGTTTTCCTTTGTAATTGTATGAATTTTGATTATTGGACATTTAAGTTTGTAATTTGAATTTAATAAATATGAAACTTCTTAGTAAATATCATGAGCTTTGGTGATAACCAATTATGCCCCGACTTTTATTACACTGCGGGTCGGGGTGTGACAGTACCAATGTTTATTAATTTGGCAGCGGAAGTTAAACATCAGGATCGTAGTTAGGAAATATTATCAAAGTTTCAAAACACCAACTTTTATAAGTAACAAATGGGATAAAAGCCATGTTTCCATTACAATACATTCGTAGAAGGGTAAACCCCAATTTATGAAAACATAAACTTCTTTTTATTTTGGTAACTTTTATAGCCACTTTTCCAAGCCTTCAGTGCTCTCCGGCTGGCTTCTATTAGCTTCATATTTAAGTTACCTGAAACGCGTTTAAAACATTTTTTCAGCAAGAAATACTGGCGAATCCATCTCAGTTTTATCAAAACAAGTGATTATACTTTACAGTTATTGAGGAGCATCCGCATTTACAATGTTTATATCTACACAATTACTCAATCAGTACTTTCAATCCTGACTTGTGGGTTATATTACTTTGGGCCCTGTCACCCAACAGTAACGGTTCCTGTCACATTCCCGTGACTTTGGACTAGCAATGTATACAAAACCCCAACATACCGGTAGTAATTGTAGAATACATATACTCAATCACTGTTAAGCATAATTAAAACATTTGAGGTTTTGGTAACACATTTTGACTTACAAAAAGATTTACAAAAAGAGAATGTACTCGCCTGGTATTTTAGGGTCTAACTACAGGCCTCCTGGTATAACCTTGGGCATAACTCCTGAGTTCTTGATAAAATATATAATGCACTCGTGTTAAGTATAATAACCCATGTCACTTTAACCATACTACCCGTGACAGAACTCCAACGTTCGTAGTCAGGCAGGGCCTTGACATGCGTTGGCGATTCTAGATCAAGCGGTAGGGTGTCCATACAACATACGACAGAACTCTAACGAACATAGTCGGGCAAAGCCTAGACATGCGTTGACGATTTTAAATCGAGCAGTAGGATAATGAATTAGTAATCAGGGATTAAAACACTTAAAACATGACAGGACTTTATTATTGTTATGGGGTGAATTATAAAAAAATTAGAAGCAGCAAAAAGGGGAGACGGAGAGCGAGAGATAGGAAGAAAGCAAAGAAGAAGTGAAAGATGTATCTTATCTATACTAAAAGTAGCCTAAAGGCCACGCCACTTCTTCTCCCACGTTCACCAACATTCAATTCATATATTTTAGTTTATTATTATTTTATTATATATTATAATTAATTAAGCAGCTCAACTCATTTATCGCTTATAACTTCTAAAATATGACGTTTTATAAAATAATGAATATGCCATTAGAACGAGAATATTTTTATCTACATTTTGACCTAATTTTCATTAAAAACGGAGTAACTTTAAATACAATGTATTTTTATTATTATTATTATTATTTTTAAACGGTTCCTATATTCGTCTAAATGCCTCATATTTCTAACAGTCAACTTACCCGTGATCTACCCGTTTAATGATATAAGTTTCTATATACTTTATTTTAAATAAATAAAAATTTTGGAGATGTTACATCCTCCCCACGTTGTTTTAAATCTCGTCCTCGAGATTCATTAAAATTTAGAGGAACACTTTTAGCTCATTACTGATTCTAGTTCCTAAGTATATTCTGGTTCTTGCTTTGAATTTTACTTTACTTTGACCAAATCTATTCTCTAGGCTTTTGAGATTCTTATTTTTTAATGAAGGTGGAATTACTCTTATTAACAAAGTTTTTAGATGTTTTGTGTCATAGCACAACTTTTAGTTACCAAGTTGATAATCGCAAGGGGAATTCTTATACTTTCGATGGCGTTCCAACTCATAGGGTTCCCGTGGCTCATCTTGTCACATGAGTTACGAGACGGATGATCAAACGAAATAGTGTTTGATATCGGAATTACGAGAGATTCCAGATAAATAAATCTAAAATTATTATTGACACACATGTTCGTGATTTACCCCTAATTGTCCATCATTATGGTCTTGAATTTCCTTATAGATTTACATATCTATGTACTCATATATTTCACATACTATAATATTCATATCATTCATAAGGTCAATGTATTCAACATATTTATATTTCTAAAAACAGGCAATACATCAGGTCATGGTACTATTTAGGGAACTTCATAACATATACCCCATCTTACCCGGTCTCGCCGGAGAGGTAACCTCATCTTACCCGGACAAACTGGAGAGCATATCGCACCATACCCAGTCTTGCCGGAGAGGTAATTATCATAGTGTTTCCCATAAATAGAACTCTTAGTTCATGATTTTAAAAGTACATCATATATTATGGCTTGTATCAAGAAATAAGGAAATTAGTATTCTCATGATCGATCATATTCTAGAACCGAGTAGTACTAATAATCAAGAAATAACAGTGGCCAGGTGTTATCGCTTATTTATCATACTTGCACTGTTCTAGTTATCATCTTCATGGCATACCAACACCCATCACACTTTATCTATGCAAGTAATTAGCTTAGCTCGAGGTTTCATACTAAGACATTTTCCTTAGGTTCAAGTCTAAATACTATCATGGGCGTTATCAGTAAATATCAATATCCTATCTCTTTTGTTTTAAGCATAGATATTGTTGTGACTTCTTTTGTTTGGAAAAATGAACTTCTGATAAAATATCATTGTCTCCATTTACACTATGGCTAGGTTCGTTGTGATGAGCATGCTTATAGTTAACTCTATTCATGCTTATACAACATTAGATTTCCTTCACAGGGAATGTTTTATTAAGACAGATGGCATTTTTAGATTATAAGATGTTTCATGATTCATCTTTATAAGGACTTAACGTTTTCATATGAATCAATAGTGAATTTTTTTCCTTGTGTTTATCTACAAAAGATATTTAATTATTATATTGTGTAGACCATCAAGAATTCTATTATGTATACACATATATGTGTATATTTATCATTTAGAAACATATAATTTCAAATCTCTTGTTAATATCACAACTTACGTAGTATATATATTTGATACTAAACTATTTTGTAATATTTTTAATTTATCCAACTATATAACCGATGGTACTAATTATCAAACTTATTCCCATAACTTTATTTACCCTTTTATAATAATGAAAATAGTAATACTATATTGGAATAAACTTTCTATTATAATATTTTGAAATAAAAGTTTAAAGAAATAAATTTATCAAAATATAAACTTTCTAGATTCATGTAAACAATTTCAATTTTAACTAGTGGGTTGAACCATTTTGGTTTAAAATATTATAACTTAACTCTTAATTTATTATATATTATTTATTCAAAGAAGTATTACAGTAGATAATACAAAGTTTGACGTTTCTAAAATTGATTCTAAATACATTAGGTAATGAACTAATATACATGTATTAGAATATATATACCTCAAATAATAATAATAGTAATTTGTTTAAAGATATTACAATATTAAAATTGCAATTTGATTTTTAAATAAAGCTATATAAAGGACAAATGTATTAAGCACACATTTGAGCCAATTATTTTTATGTGGGGCATCCATTTTGATTCTAGCTTCGAAAATGAAACCATAACTAGACCGTTTAGGAAAATTTAACATACCAGATAAATAAATAAATAAATACTAAATTACTGATTTAAGTTGGGTAAGAAAAGATGTTTTAGAATATCTTTTACTTCTTAAAATTTTACTTATCTAATCTCTTTTGTATATGTACCGACTATACAAACTATCAGGCCCATCTTTTTCTTTTCTTTTATATACATCATAAAATAAAAATTATTATTTTTATTAAGTATAATTTTCTAGATGATAGAGAATAAAAACATGAATATTTATATAATATATATATAATAACCTTTTGAACATACATTTTCTTTAAATTATGTTATAGGTGTAAATGTACAAAATTTAATATGCATCCTACTTAAAAATAAACATATAAGTATTATTTAAATGTATTACAATGTGTATATATTTCAAATAGAATAGAATTGTAACGCATTTAAAATAATATATATATATATATATATATTAATAACGAAACTAATGAATAGTTATTATAATAGTAAATATAGTTCTTTTAATATTTTTATGGTTATGATAATAATGATTATTATGATTATTATAACTATATTTCCTTTTTAATTTTATTTATATTAAAGTATACATATATAGTAAACAATTATATATAAGGTGGTATTATATTTTAATACTAAATTGTACTACGTATATTTTAAATTTAACTAGTGGAATTCACCATGCTATGCGGCGGGTAATCAACCATTATCAATTTGGATCGTCAGGGTACCGGTTCAACACTTGTTTAAGTTATAAAAGAAAATACTTTATTTAGATTAAAACTTCTTTTTTTTTTCTATACCGATATGTCGAATAAAAATTTTGAACACAATAGACTTCACACAAATGTTTACAAAATGTAACCGTTTGTCTACATTTTGACTATAAAATATTAATTTGTTTCAAATTTTTATCTTGGGTAGAAATAATCATTTTTTTTTCAACACCACTACCCTTAACAAAATAATGTGTCCAAAATGAGAAGGAAAGAAATTATATGACCAAAGTATAAAAAGTATCAACTTCTCTGGCATAAACATATATTAACAATGGATATATATAATGATATAAAAGTCAATTTTTTTTTATTTTTTTGATTAACTAAATATAAAATGTTAAGTTAATAACTTGAAGGAGAATAGAAAATTTCAACTTGGTTCTAAAAAAACCTTTTTAATTGGTCCCCCTCTTTTTTCTATAAAATGTTATAACATTTACTATATTCGTTTATATAGTTTTAGATCAATATAAAATAATTAATAGTATCTTCGAACATTATACTATTTTAAATATATTTAATATACTAGCAATAACTAGTGGGGTTCACCCGGAGTACGTTGTGGGAATTCGCTCAGTATT
Source organism: Scalesia atractyloides (assembly GCA_947069175.1). Taxonomy (NCBI): domain Eukaryota; kingdom Viridiplantae; phylum Streptophyta; class Magnoliopsida; order Asterales; family Asteraceae; genus Scalesia; species Scalesia atractyloides. The sequence goes on along the minus strand of CAMTDV010000006.1, from coordinate 4,393,551 downwards.
GATTTATTCGTTATGTTACCAATACTTGCTATAGAGACCAAAAGAGAAAACCTAAAACATAAAGTAAGATATACCCACAAACTTATCGACACGTGTTTTATGCCCATTGTCAAAAAGGTAATGGTACGTGTTTATCATTGATGAAAAACCCATAAAAATATCAGTAATACTTTCAATAATTCCGATACTGGTACCCATGTTGGTTGAAATCATTTAGGTTCGTCACAATATCATAGGACACGGGTGTTCGCTACAACTTACGATACCGAAAAATAATTTATTATAAACATGTGTTTCAAACTAAAAATATATATCTAACCCGACATGATTTTAAATATCAAAATGTGTCCAACCAAATATGCACACCTTATATTTTAAAACATGTATTAAAATTAATTATAAAATCAAAATGATATAGCTAAACCAATTTTTATCACAATTAACCTTCAAAATACAATGTTTCTTTTTTTGAACGTTAATAATAGGTGGAAATCATTAACGTTAAATTCCAAGAAATTTAAATCACTCCTTTTTTAATATTTACCGTCAACTTTCCTCATATTTCGCATACATATTGAGGTACAATATTAAACTTACTACTATTATTCAATAATTATCTTATTGCTACTAACTATTCGTTTATTTATTTTTGAACCAACTTTGATTTCGATTTTGTCTATATTTAACTCTAAAAGAAATTCATAATTTCCTCAAAACATATTTTGACACTGTTTAGTTGATTAAATATCAAATCTAGTAAAACAGTTTATAAGTATCTTATGTGTTTAGTAATTATATTTGTTTTAGCTTTTGATACAACTTATGTAGTATTGGTTGAGCATACTCTATAAATGAATATTTTAATTATAATAACCCATTGAAGTATTTATATTGCTTTGAAGTTGGTAAACTGTATTTTTTTTCTTCGTAAAACATAAAACATATTATTTGTATCAAATAATATCTTATATTGTGATGTCTAGAGGCATCATACATAATCCTAGAATCCACCCAATTAAAACAACTCTCAAGATTCTTCATTATATATAAGTATCTATTAAAGACATAATACATCTGCTTAGGTAGCCTATAGGTATATTTAATCATATTGGTCATTCATACTGTGAACTCAAAATATAAAAATCAGAGTATAAATATTAAAATTTATCTACACAGAGTAACACATAAATTATTAATTTCCTAACATAATGTTTAAGTTATAGGTATTAAGAGAACACCCTAAATGGCTTAAACTAGTGGCTCTGATACCAGCTTCTGTCACAACCCCCGACCCCACCTCGGGAGCGGGAGCCGTGAACCAGTCAAGTGGTACCGGTGTTTATTAATTTGGCATCGGAAGTTAAACATCAGGATCGTAGTTAGGAAATATTATCAGAGTTTCAAAACACCAACTTTTATAAGTAACAAATGGGATAAAACCTATGTTTCCATTACAATACATTCGTAGAAGGGTAAACCCCAATTTATGAAAAATTAAACTTCTTTTTATTTAGGTAACTTTTATAGTCACTTTTCAAAGCCTTTAATGCTCTCCAGCTGGCTTCTATTAGCTTCACATTTAAGTTACCTGAAAAGCGTTTAAAACATTTTATCAGCAAGAAATACTGACGAATCCATCTCAGTTTTATCAAAACAAGTGATTATATTTTACAGTTATTAAGGAGCATCGGCATTTACAATGTTTATATCTACACAATTACTCAATCAGTACTTTCAATCCTGACTTGTGGGTCATATTACTTTGGGCCCTGTCACCCATCAGTAACGGTTCCTGTCATATTCCCATGACTTTGGACTAGCAATGTATACAAAACCCCAACATACCGGCAGTAATTGTAGAATACATATACTCAATCACTGTTAAGCATAATTAAAACATTTGAGGTTTTGATAACACATTTTGACTTACAAAAAGATTTACAAAAAGAGAATGTACTCGCCTGGTAATTTTAGGGTCTAACTACATGTCTCCTGGTATAACCTTGGGCATAACTCCTGAGTTGTTGATAAAATATATAATGCACTCGTGTTAAGTATAATAACCCATGTCACTTTAACCATACTACCCGTGACAGAACTCCAACGTTCGTAGTCAGGCAGAGCCTTGACATGCGTTGGCGATTCTAGATCAAACGGTATGGTGTCCATACAACACACGACAGAACTCTAACGAACATAGTCGGGCAAAGCCTAGACATGCGTTGACGATTTTAAATCGAGCAGTAGGATAATGAATTATTAATCAGGGATTAAAACACTTAAAACAGGACAGGACTTTATTATTGTTATGGGGTGAATTATAAAAAAATTAGAAGCAGCAAAAAGGGGAGAGGGAGAGCGAGAGATAGGAAGAAAGCAAAGAAGAAGTGAAAGATGTATCTTATCTATACTAAAAGGAGCCTAAAGGCCACGCCACTTCTTATGCCACGTTCACCAACATTCAATTCATATATTTTAGTTTATTATTATTTTATTATATATTATAATTAATTAAGCAGCTCAACTCATTTATCGCTTATAACTTCTAAAATATGACGTTTTATAAAATAATGAATATGCCATTAGAACGAGAATATTTTTATCTACATTTTGACCTAATTTTCATTAAAAACGGAGTAACTTTAAATACAATGTATTATTATTATTATTATTATTATTTTTAAACGGTTCCTATATTCGTCTAAATACCTCATATTTCTGACAGTCAACTTACCCGTGATCTACCCGTTTAATGATATAAGTTTCTATATACTTTATTTTAAATAAGTAAAAATTTTGGAGATGTTAAATTCGACGGGTTAGAAGGATTAGCACTGAAAGAACTGAAGCTGACCCGGATTATGTGCCTTCTGATACTGAGTCTGAGAAGGCTCGAAAGAAGCAAGCTGCTATCCGTCGGAAGAAAAAGAGTCGGAAAATAGTTGGTTCTTCATCAGTTCAATCAGAATCTGTTCCACAACCTGACCCCTCCACAGGGCCAATACCAGAATAAGTCTTCACTGCCGAGGAGACTGAAGCCTTGGTAGCTTCTCCTGGCAGGTCATCGGGAACTGCAACTGCTACTGTTAGCCCTCAACAACCCCCTCCTCAGTTTACAGCCCCTGCTGCTATTCAAGCTGCTCGTGAAAGAACTCGCAAGCAAAGTTCAGAATCTCTTGAGGCAAGTTTTGCAAGAATGTCTGAAAGCGAGCGATCTAGCTTTCTATTTCTACAACTTCAAGCAGCACAGACTCAGATAGACAAACACATGGATTTCATGTCTGCTACAAGGAACGACTCTATTAAGCAACGATTGGAGATCAACACCCTGACTGAGACTGTTAAGAAGCAACAAGCAGAGATCAACCAGTTGAGAGCTGAAAATGCTCAACTGCGAGCTGCTGATGCCGAAAGGGCTAACCAGTTACAGCAAATGCGTGCAGTTGAGAACACTCGAGGTATAGAGATGAACAGGATGAAAGAACGGAGCATTGAGTTACTACGTTCTAGCGAGAAGCTCTCTAGGAAGTACACAGAGATAACCAACTGGTATGACACGAGAAATAAGACCATAGCTGAGAATGTAAAACAAATGGCTGGTAGCTATGAAATGACAAGAAAACGGGTCAACATATTGTGGGCTGATAGATGTAAGACAGAGGAGGTTCTACAAAAGCGGGATCATGATAGTGAAGATCCAGGAAATCCTGATGTGTGTGCTTCGTCTGCTCAACCAGAAGGTTCTGCGTCTACCCCAGCTGGTGCTTCAAGTTCTGTTCAAGTTGTTGCCGTGTAACACCTCGTGTTTTTACGTCCAAATTTTTTCGACACGTGTCCCGGTAATACGTATGTGTATTTTACGCTAAAACGGGAGGGACCGAGTTTGTCAAATCGCTCATCTAATTCTCGTTGTGCCTTGGAATAAAGTTGAGGGGCCAATCATGCAATAAATGAAAATATAATCGAGTGGGAAGTGCAGGGACCAAAGCTGCCAAACTTTTGGCAAGTTTGGGGGCCGCCGCGTACCGCGACGCCCAAGGGGGTACCCGTCGCGCGGCGCGACGGGCCTATCTGGGCAGAAAGTTTGTTGTTGTTGCCAGCTTGCACTTTGACACTACTCACTTGATTTTGTGCCACCTTGCTCGCGATTTTGCCACTTTGTGCTCAGTCTTTGACACCTTTAGAGCATTTGTAAACACCTCAAGACCCTCCTCAACACCTATTCTTGCATCTATCATCCTCAACATGCATTTAAGGAGCTTTTTCCAAGTGTTGCAACAAGTTCTTCACACTTGAAGCTTTGTCAACACACCTTGGAAGAGTTCCTGACGAAATTGGAGCATTACATTATGTTCTCAGCATTATTTGGACCATATGTAAGTGTTCAATCTTATGCTAAGTCGATCCTTCATAGTTCTTAACCTAGAACAAAGTCTCGTCGTACTTACGCCTTGACTTTGCTATAAATCTGTATATACTCCACCATTGTGTATAACGAAAGTTCTTACGTGCTCATAATGATGGAGGTAATAAACCATCAAGAGGGCATCTTCAGATTTTCACGGATTCATGGCCAATTGACGAGTCAACCGAAAAGTCAAATAAAGTCAGATTTGTAAAAATGCATAACTAATGATCCAGATGTTATAAAATATATTTTGAAGCATTAAAAACCTTAAAATAAGTATTTGAACATATGTCAACAGGTTCGGTTCGTCAATTTTTAGTCTAGGCTCGGTTCGTAACCAAAAGTCTTTAACAGTTGACTTTCTGTTGACTTTCAGTTCTGACCCGTTTTGAGCTATTCTTGATACTAAGTTTTGGTCATTTTATGACCATGATTATGTCTATAATATAGTCCTAAAGTTTCGTGACTCGATTCCTAAGAAATCCGAGTTATTACATAAGTTCCGTTAAAATCCTTAAAACTTTGCAAATAGGTCCTTTTTGAACAAAATAAGATTTTTAGCGCATATGAGCATATGGATGGTATACTTACTGATATATTATGATAAGTAGGACCATTTGGGATGTTTGTTCAGTTTATGACTTAAATGTATGATTAAGAATTGCTAATCGCCGCTAAACGACTAAACTACTTTTTTTACGGAAAAATAGCAAGAATCAAACTTTTTATAACCAAAACTCTAACTTAATGATGTTATAAGTTAAATGACCTATTTTTGATATATAAATCAGGTCCGACTTCTATTTAACTGAAATTACCGATTTAACGGCATTTTAGCGACTTTTACGCTTTTACGGCACATAGTATGGTTTAAAACCATAACTATGAACCGAGACTTGTTACCTACTGATTTATAAACTTATTTTCATCACAAAAACAGTGAGAATAAGTCCCGAACTCAGAATCCCAAATTTGGCTTCAAAGCTATGTGTGAAATTACTAAAATGCCCCTACGGGACATAGTATGTTTCAAAATCATCAAACACACATATATTTGATATCATACTGTTATAACATGATAAATATATGTTTTTACAGAATATTTAAGGTCATAACATCAGATTCACTTTAAACATCTTTTATAAGCCTAAAAATGACCAAAATGCCCTTGTAGGGCATAAATCAGTTTTAAATATAACTCGGGCCTATCCTTGCAAATGTTACTGATTTTATAACATATTTTAAACATATCTCATTATGGAATTTATATACGACTCTTACGGTTACCCGGTTTTGCTTATACGCGTTCGGTTAAGCATACGTAGCTCGTTTACGTATTTAAACCAAAACGGGTTTAACTTTGTCCATTCCTTATCAAAATCCAGAATGCTATTGGTCTTACCATATTATACAAGTCTATGTACTTGTCGGGTCCAATTAACATTCTATTCCGGTCATCGCTTAATCTAGCGTATCGTACCGTATCATAATTTAGCGTAAGACTAACCGGTCCAAGTCTAGGACTTAATTTAGGACCCGTTAGCATTCTAATATTGGTTATTAATTACCATCACTCCAGCCTGAACGCCTCCCGGTAGATTGCTCATGTACTTGCTTTGGAATACGGCTGAATTTTGATTACTTGTGAACTTTAATTCAGGTAAATACTCTTAACTTGTTTTCCCTATACGAGCTTGGGATACGGTAGACTACTACCGTTTGGTCGGGTATGGGATAATGTTTTATCCAGTTGTGATAATTAACTGAAATCTTACATAACCCGGTTTTGATCTATTTTGACTGAAACTAAAACATTGAGGGTGGGCTTGACCGTGTCTGGAATATCCTTGGCTCACTAAATTGGTAGTGACCACGACAATATAGCATGGCGTGTAGGCATACACTGGGTAATTGCTATCCTGCTTTCTGTGTGAAAGTTCAGAGTGGTGTGTCAGTCGATCATGTCTAGGTTTTTGTACCGGGCCTCATATGTAAAAGCCAACATGTAAATCTATATACAAGGTCTTTTGTACTATCCCTAGTTATTTAAGAAATGCACTACGTGCGCCAAAAACCATTTTCGAAAAGGTTTTCAAAATGAGTCGGTTGAGCGTATTTACCAGTGTAAACTGACCTATTTTCAAAAGCTTAAGTTACAGGTTGCAAGTACGGAATAGGCCAGGAGCTGCGGGGCGAATAACCAAGGAGTTGCGACCTTAGGGAATTTCCTGTTTATAGCCTGTTATCTTTTTGTATTTATTTCGATCCGCCTGTGGATCTAGTTACAACCATGTACGTATATATTTATTTTGAACACTAGACATTATCGGTTGTAATAGTTTATTTACTCCAGACTTCCACTGTGTTATGCTTATTTGGTTATGATGATATCAACTGTACGTCACGATACTCCCACCGGGCCCATCGGTAGACACGTGGATGTCAGGGTGTCACAGGTTGGTATCAGAGCCAACGTTTGAGGGAATTCGACACTTGCCATTAGTGTTTGATCTCAAGCGATATAAGAAAACACATTCCTTAGACTTTCGAGTCTAGGCTTTGACTTAGGATTATTCGTTTCCTTATTCTTGTTATTTTACTTGCCTAGGTTTTTAATTTGTTTTATAATAGGAATTGTCGAAGATGCCTCCAAAATTTTCTAGAGGAGCGAAGGGAAAAGGCCTCATGAGAGGTGGAGCTGCGGGTCAAGGACCTTCGAACCCGCATAACTACAACCCTTACGAGGATTCAGGAGACTCCTCATCACCATGGGAACCGTACCCTCATCATCACTCTATATCCCATGAGTATTCTCCACCGCCAGATTCGTTGCCACCACAACCTACCCAATCTCACCACTCACGCTCCCATTCTTCCCATGGAAATTATAACCTTGATATCCAGTTTCATTCACCTTCTGTAACCCCACCTGAAGATCCCCGGAGCCCATGGAAGAAGACTCCGACCCAGAAATGCCGGCAACAGGATCAATAGGTCATCCCATTTACCTCTCCAGCGGATCAAATTCATACGCTGGAATGCCACAGCACTATCCTGATGAATTTCAGGAAAAGTTTTCACAATATATTTTCTACGACACCCCATCTTACCATAGCACACCATCCCACCACACTCCATCCTACCATACACCTATACACCATACTCCTCCACCTGAAGAACAACAGATGGAACAGCCACAACTACCACCTCGTCCACTTAGGAAGAAGAACGCACGTATGTCCGTGCGAATGGGACCCAGAGTTGGGTCACTATCTCCCCAGCCTTTATCCTACCCCACTATCGCAGAAGATCCACAAATGGGTGGACCTTCTTATACCTCGCCTTTCAACGAACAACCACCTTCTACTGTTGAGCCTGAGCCTCAACCACCTCTACCATTTGGCGAACCTTTTCAACCACCTCCGCCACCGGGTTTTGATAACCCCATACCTACCTACAAACAATTGCCAAAATATAATCCTTTAAATCCTTCTACCTGGCCAGAGCATAGCCATAGCCATCACATATCTCATCCTGACCCTTACCTAGAAATGGCCATGGATGCACATTACCCATATCCCTACCAACCAGGCGGACATCCCTATTATGGGTACCAACATCCGATTGCACCGCCTCAACCCCAAACTCATCTGCAACCGCCGCCGCCAACTATAAACGTTATGAACGAAGCAATAAAACGGGTAAAAGAGCTACAAGAGAAATCAGCTAAGGACACTAAGAAGAACCAAAAACTATTAAAAAGGCTGATGAAAAAGCTAACGGGGAAAAAGGACTCAGTTCCTTACTATCTTTATTTATTATGTCTAATTTAAATTAAGTCCTTGCATGGGCAAGTATTTAATTTTAACACCCCTGTGAGGTATGTTTCTTATTTTAGTCCCTACGAGGACAATCTATCTTATTTCTTTGTAAAAGACCTGTTTAGGGTAATTGTAATTTGAATTTTACTATTAATGAAATTCCTTTTGGATTAATGATTGTATATACTATTATTATATCCGTTGTTCAAGCCAACGTCTCGACATTAATTCGAAATTTGTGATCTGCGAAACATTCCCAAGAAATCTCCTTAATGGTTTACACCTGCCAAGTGACTAGGTCACATATATTGGCAAAATGGTAGTTAATATGGTGTTCTACCCTGATAGTTAAGGTTGAGAAACCCTATAAGGAGTCCCTTCTATCCAGAAGTGGTGAACTACATTCTAAACTTCACTAGTCCGCCTGATCTGGACTAGCTACTTAAACCATTTCAAGGAATTGCTATTCTAAAAGGTTAATATATTCAAGGTATTAATCTCCTGGCAGTGTGACCTGAGGAACCACACAAGCTGTCAAGGCAAAGGACTACGTCCAAGCCTATATAATCTATTTTGATCTTGATCAGAAATCATCAGTGCGATGATTACTTTAATTAAACACCCATTAGTGGTGTAGTGCCTACGGCCATATTAATATATCCATTAGTGATGTAATGCACTCGGGCTATGTTATGTCCATTAGTAACAATGACAGTTGTAGTCTACGACTCTCTGTCTCGAGCTAGTAAAACTACGTTCGAACCTCGATGCTTTGTGATCCATTTGTGACCTTGATTGTATAATTCAAGCCCTTAGTGCTGCTTTAAATTGTCCTTGTGATAGGCTTATTGTGCCACGTTCTAACACCCCCCTTATTAAGGCTGTTTGTGCCATTATCAATCAATTAAACAAGTGTAGCTAATTAAATTCTACGTGATTGCATCAGCGTCAAAGTACAAGGATGGCTAATTCGGATGAAGCGGATAGCCACCGAGGAGATGGAGGTGCCAACGAACAGATTGTAACTACTAGAGGTGAACTGCAGGCATTAATTGCTACCAAATTGAAAAAAGCAATTAAAGATCATGACGAGAAGAACGGTGAATCCAGTGCTTCACACACCGAGCATATTTATAAGCACACATCCAAGCATACCACCACACAACCCTCAAAACCTTCTTCGGAAAAGAAGGAACGCTCAGAGCACTCCTCGAATATCAGGAGAGAGAGAGAATTATCAGAAAAAGACCAAGTTTTCAAGGGATGGTTGTTCCTATAAATACTTCGTGTCTTGCAAACCACGTGATTTCACTGGTGAAAAAGGAGATGTGGAAACACTCCGATGGGTAGATGAGATCGAAACCATTGTGGAAATCAGTGGGTGCGCTGAAAAAGATGTAGTATAGTATGTAGCGCAATCGTTCAAGGGCGATGCCCTCACGTGGTGGAAGTCGATGATTCAATATTCTGGGAAGGTTCATCTGTATAATCTAAGCTGGGAAAAGTTTGTTGAGTTGATAAAGGATGCCTATTGTCCACCTCACAAGATGGAAAGGATTGAAATAGAATTTATCGGGCTAACTATGAAGAACCTCGACTGTGGAAAGTATGTATCGGAGTTTAACTCTATGTCGAGATTGGTTCCATATTTGATCACTCCCGAATCCAAACGCATCTCACGTTTTATTGGTGGATTAGAGCCGGAGATTAAGGCTGATGTCCTAGCATCTAGGCCTGTGACATTTAGGTTTGCTGTAGACCTTTCCATGGTCTTAAACCAGGATTTAAAGAGACAGAGGTCTCTTAGGTCTGAAGGTGGCGAGAAAAGAAAGAGAGATGATGACAGGTTTCACCGCTTCAACAAGAACAGGAAATTCGAGTCAAACAAGAACCACCAAAGGTCTGATAATAGGCCTAAATGCAGAAAGTGCAACAAGCGACACTTTGGTGCGCGTCGGGACGAACTTCAGTCTAAGCCTTGTGGAATTTGTAAGAGGCATGGGCACAAGACCATGGAATGTAAGGATTTGAAGGAGGCCACCTGTTTTAATTATGGAGAGAAAGGACACATCAAACGCAACTGTCCTAAGTAAAAGAAGAATGACACTACTAAGGACGATGAGGCGAATAAAGGAAAAGCTCGTGCTTTCCAGACGAAAGCCAAGGAGGCTGTGAACGATGACAATGTGATAACAGGTACGTTCCTTATTAATGATGTCTATGCTAGAGTTCTTTTCGATTCAGGGGCTGATAAATCATTTGTAGATCCTAATTATAGTGCCTTATTAAACTTGCCCATGAGAACTCTAGACATAACATACGATGTAGAACTTGCTGATGGAACGATAGAAACCGCTTCTACAATTCTTGATGGATGTTTTATTTCCATTAAGGATCACTCTATTCCTGTTTCGCTATTGCCATGAAGTTGGCAGGTATCGATGTAGTTCTTGGTATGGACTGGTTATCTAGTAACCATGCCCATATAGCCTGTAACAAGAAGCTCATCGAAATCAAAACTTCGACCGGTGAATTACTGCCTATCCAAGGTGATGTACGTTATGGTTTGTCCGAAAAGGATGTGTTACTTAAAACTTCGAAATGCCTGAAGAAGAACTGTGTCATTTACATGGCACAAGTAACCATTGATGAAGCTAAGCCAAAGATCGAAGACCTACCCGTTATCTCAGAATTTACTGACGTATTTCCTGAAGACTTGCCTGGTCTACCTCCAGATAGGCAAGTAGAATTTAGAATCGATATCATACCTGGTGCAGCTCCAGTTGCTAGAGCCCCGTACAAACTTGCACCTACAGAAATGAAGGAGTTGAAGACACAACTTAAAGAATTAATGGAAAAAGGATTTATTCAGCCAAGCTCTTCGCCTTGGGGAGCTCCAATACTGTTTGTGAAAAAGAAAGATGGTTCAATGCAAATGTGCATTGACTACCGTGAGCTGAATAAGTTAACAATTAAGAATCGCTATCCATTGCCCAGGATCGATGATTTATTTGACCAACTTCAGGGAGCAAGCTACTTCTCGAAGATTGATTTGAGGTCAGGTTATCATCAACTCAAAGTTCGTACTGAAGACGTTCGGAAAACGGCGTTTAGAATAAGATATGGTCATTATGAGTTCTTAGTGACGCCTTTTGGACTCACTAATGCACCAACAGCATTTATGGATTGGATGAACAGAGTCTGCAAGCCGTATTTAGATAAGTTTGTCATTGTCTTTATTGATGATATACTTATATACTCTCGTAATCAGCAGGATCACGAGAAACATTTGAGGTGTATTTTGGAGTTGTTGAGACCCGAGAAACTTTATGCAAAGAATTTTGGTTGCGTGAAGTTCAATTCTTAGGCCACGCGGTTAGTGAACGTGGGATACAAGTTGACCCTGCCAAAGCCGAGGCAGTAATGAACTGTAAAGCCCCCAAGACACCATCCGAAATCCGAAGTTTTCTGGGTTTGGCCGGTTATTATAGAAGATTTGTAGAAAACTTTTCAAGGATAGCTACTCCATTGACGAACCTAGCCTGTAAAGATGTTAAATTTGTTTGGGGTCCGAAACAGTAGGAAGCCTTTGACGTATTGAAGCAGAAATTGAGTAACGCTCCTGTGTTGACTCTACCAGAAGGAATTGAAGATTTTGTAGTATATTGTGATGCTTCACACACCGGAATGGGGTGTGTACTCATGCAAAGAGGAAAGGTAATTACCTACGCTTCAAGGCAATTGAAGATACACGAAAGAAACTACACCACGCATGATTTGGAACTAGGTGCCGTGGTGTTTGCGCTCAAACTGTGGAGACATTATTTATATGGAACAAAGTGTGTTATATACACTGACCACAAAAGCCTCCAACATTTATTCAATTAAAAGGATTTAAATATGCAACAGCGTCGGTGGATGGAGACGCTGACGACTATGATTGCGAGATCCGTTATCATACAGGCAAGGCAAATGTGGTTGCCGATGCCTTGAGCCGCAAGGAAAGGTTTAAGCCCATAAGGATCAATGCCATGAGCATTCAGGTTAAGAATGATCTGAAAGATAAGATTTTGGAAGCTTAGAAGCAAGCTTTGTTAGAAGCGAATCTACCTAAGGAAGAACTGGGAAAGTTGGTAGAACAACTTACCCCGGGAAATGATGGAATCCTAAGGTTTTGTGAACGAATTTGGATCCCAGTTTTCGGAGGACTTAGAGATTTGATTCTCCAAGAAGCACACAATCCCAGGTATTCGATTCACCCGGGTGGTGACAAAATGTATAAGGATTTGAGACCCGATTATTGGTGGTCCGGGTTGAAGAAATCCATAGCGGTCTATGTAGCTAAATGTTTGACGTGCTCACAAGTTAAAGCTGAACAACAAAAGCCGTCAGGTCTATTGCAACCATTGGAAATTCCCATGTGGAAATGGGAATGCGTAACTATGGATTTTATTACCAAGTTGCCAAAAACAAAGCGAGGGAATACCGCAATATGGGTAATTGTAGACAGGCTGACTAAGTCGACTTATTTCTTTCCCATCAACGAGACATATAGCTCGGATAAGCTTGCTAAGCTATATGTAGATGAGATTGTGTCATTGCATGGTGTGCCAGTATCCATTGTATCAGATAGAGACACAAGATATACCTCTCATTTCTGGAAAAGCTTTCAACAAGCCTTGGGCACTCGATTAAATTTTAGCACATCATATCATCCTCAAACGGATGGGCAAAGCGAGCGCACTATACAGACTTTAGAAGATATGCTACGCGCTTGTGTGATTGATCTAGGTGGAAGTTGGGATAGCCACTTGCCACTTGTTGAGTTCTCCTACAACAACAGCTACCATGCAAGTATTCAAGCCGCTCCGTTTGAAGCTTTATACGGGAGAAAGTGTAGGACGCCCGTTTGTTGGGCAGAAGTTGGGGAAGCTCAACTGACAGGACCTGAGATAGTCCTGGAGATGACAGATAAGATCTTGCAAATTCGTGATCGTCTCAAGGCTGCCAGGGATAGGCAGAAAAGTTATGCTGATCGAAGACGCAAACCCCTCGAATTCCAAGTAGGGGAAAATGTCTTATTAAAGTATCACCTTGGAAAGGCGTTATGCGCTTCGGGAAAAAGGGCAAGCTAAGTCCAAGGTATGTTGGACCATTCGAGATTATCGAACGAGTTGGAGCTGTTGCATACAAGCTCAAATTGCTCGAGAAGTTTAGTGGAATCCATGATGTATTCCACATCTCCAACTTGAAGAAGTGCTTAGCGGACGAGTCATTGGCTATGCCACACGACGAGGTCCAGATTGATAAGAATCTACGTTTTATTGAGCAACCAATGGCGATCGAGGATCGCCAGGTCAAGAAGCTTCGTAGGAAGCATGTGCCTATTGTAAAGGTTAAATGGGACGCTCGTCGAGGTCCCGAATACACTTGGGAAGTTGAGTCTGTCATGCGATAGAAGTACCCATAACTGTTTGATTGAAATCTCGGGTTGAGATTTAATTTATGGGGGTGAGGATGTAACACCTCGTGTTTTTACGTCCAATATTTTTTCGACACGTGTCCCGGTAATTCGTATGTGTATTTTACGCTAAAACGGGAGGGACCAAGTTTGTCAAATCGCTCATCTAATTCTCGTTATGCCTTGGAATAAAATTGAGGGGCCAATCATGCAATAAATGAAAATATAATCGAGTGGGAAGTGCAGGGACCAAAGATGCCAAACTTTTGGCAAGTTTGGGCGCCGCCGCGTACCGCAACGCCCAAGGGAGTACCCGTCACGCGGCGGGACGGGCCTATCTGGGCAGAAAGTTTGTTGTTGTTGCCAGCTTGCACTTGGACACTACTCACTTGATTTTGTGCCACCTTGCTCGCGATTTTGCCACTTTGTGTTCAGTCTTTGACACCTTTAGAACACTTTTAAACACCTCAAGACCCTCCTCAACACCTGTTCTTGCCTCTATCATCCTCAACATGCATTTAAGGAGCTTTTCCAAGTGTTGCAACAAGTTCTTCACACTTGAAGCTTTGTCAACACACCTTGGAAGAGTTCCTGACGAAATTGGAGCATTACATTCTGTTCTCAGCATTATTTGGACCATATGTAAGTGTTCAATCTTATGCTAAGTCGATCCTTCATAGTTCTTAACCTAGAACAAAGTCTCGTCGTAATTACGCCTTGACTTTGCTATAAATCCGTATATACTCCACCATTGTGTATAACGAAAGTTCCTATGTGCTCATAATGATGGAGGAAATAAACCCTCAAGAGGGCATCTTCAAATTTTCACGGATTCATGGCCAATTGACGAGTCAACCGAAAAGTCAAATAAAGTCAAACTAGTCAGATTTGTAAAAATGCATAACTAATGATCCAGATGTTATAAAATATGTTTTGAAGCATTAAAAACCTTAAAATAAGTATTTGAACATATGTCAACAGGTTCGGTTCGTCAATTTTTAGTCTAGGCTTGGTTCGTAACCAAAAGTCTCTAACAGTTGACTTTCTGTTGACTTTCAATTCTGACCCGTTTTGAGCCATTCTTGATACTATGTTTTGGTCATTTTATGACCATGATTACGTCTATAATATATTCCTAAAGTTTCATGACTCGATTCTGATACGTGGTCGAAAACCGGTGTTTGTTTAAGTCTAGGTTGATGTTTTTACATAGCTTTTAATCTTGAATAGCCTACTTTTAATGGGATTTGTGTTTTACAGGTCTAAGAGAGTTTAAGGAGCTATTCAGGAGCTTTATGGAGCACCGGGAGCGAACGAGGTCAACCGAGGATGTGAAATGAACAAAACCGAGTTAACCATGAAGATTGTATGTGTTTTGGGGGATGATAATGGATTTAAAATGAAGATATTTGAAGATGGCATGATTAGAGGGATGAATTACGAGTACATGGGCGAAAACGGTGAGTAACACGGAGTTATAACGAAGAAGTTATGAAGAAAACAATTTTCGCAGGAAACTAGCAAAACTAGGGCGGGGACGCCCAAAAGGGCCGTCAGCAACACCCTCTGGATTGTCCCGTCGGCTAAAAACCTCCGTAAACAGCATATTAAGCCTCGGGTGAAACTGGGACTTCTAGGGGCCGTCAGGGACGCCCTAAATGGGCGTCGGCGACGCCACCTGCATTTCCACTTCGCGAAAAACTTGATTTTTGAGTTGGGGGATGGGTTATATGCTTGTTGTTGACCTATTTTCGGGAGTTACGCAATTTTGAACCTAAGAACACCTCTTGAAGCCAAGAATCACCATCCATTTCAATCCGAATCCACTTCCATCATCCCAAATCATCAATCCTTCGATTCTAACCCTAGCATACCATCATCCTTTCTATCAATCCATCCAATCCATCACCTTCACCATCCATTGCAAACCCTAATCATCATCATCATCATCATTATCCTCGAAGCTTCAAGATGTTCGGGTTCAAGTTCCAATCATCCGGTCATCAAGTTCCTTCAATCATGAGCGGCTAATCACCTCGGTTTCACCCCGGTGTAGGTAGTTGTATAATTTAGGGTTTCGAATTGTTCTTGATTTACCTTTGTGGCAAATTATATTGATTTTTGAAACTTTTGACAATTGTTTACATTTGTTTCGTATTCGTAAATTGTCGAACGATTATAAAGTTATAACTTTACGAAATGGTTATGTGTATTTATGCGTTGTCTTGGTTAGGTTTTACTTGTTGTGATTACAAAGTGCATTCTTGTCCGTTCTTTGGAACGTTGATAGTTATTGGCACCTAAGTCACGGTACACTAAATCCGTTAATCGTTATACAATTGAGTTGAGTCTAAAACGTGTAGAACCCTAGGTTGGCAATTACCGAAACCGGGTGTGAACCCTTTTTCTCATTACTCTATAAATCATCATTTGCAGTTGAGTTTACTTGTGTTTGAACAATCATAGTACTTAATCATATTCATAGCATTGTCGGTGACTCCGACACCTTTTCCAACCAACAAATTAAGTCAATCAAAATAGCAAGCTTCATAAAAGTGTGACACCTTCATAATCAAACTAGTCCATACGTAAACCACATACTCTTCGTGGATCGACCCCTTACTACCACTAACGCATTTGTTAATGGTAATTTGGGCATATAAGTATTATGTTTGACCGGGGCGCGACACTCCGATCAAATTTTGGCGCCGTTGCCTGGGAGTTCGTGCGCTTTGCGTTTAGATTTATTGATTTTTGTGATTAACTGTTTAATTGCTTGTTTTCTTATTATTGTATCTGCTTTTGTGTTACGCGGGTGTGTTACTCGTGCAGGTTACAGGTAGTGCATGCATACATGAAATTCCGGAAGAACTTCACCGTTAGCATTCGAGCCGGAAATTGAGCGAGTCGTTAGTAGAAACCTAGCTAACCGGTTAGAGGCAACCGTTGTCTCTAATCCACCAAAACCTAACACACCAAGTACCTCATCTGTTGGAACCGTTCCAATGGATAACCAAAACGCCAATCAACATCAACATCAATACCCTAATCACCCACCTCAAAACCCAAACAACCAACCGGGTGGTAACAATTCAAGACCACCTACACCACCATTTCCAAACCATGGTCCTAACCAAAACCTCAACCAACGTGCACGCACACTTCCACCTCAAAACAAAAACCAACAAAACCCATTACCACCAAATATTAACAACCGCAACACTAACGCCAACCGTGGTGTTAATGTGAATCATGGCAATCCCACGAATGAAGATCAATTTTTCAATCTTGATGAATTGAGGAATAATATCCCGGATGACGAACCCTATAGTGTACCCGGTTATCAATCACCAGAATATGTGAGTGTTCACACGGACTACTCGGACGATGGGGGATATTATAATGATCGGGTTGAAGACAATGGATGGGGAAATGACAATGAAGAGCTTTTCCACAACGGTGGGAATTTTGGTTATGATGACGGGGGTATCAATATGCGAATGTTGTGGGGGATTATGATGAATACGGTTATGACTACAGGAGAAATGACGGTTATATGAACAACCGTCAACCACGTAATAACAATAGGAACCGAGACGATGGTAATAACAACTACAACAATCAAAACGACAATCGTAATCGGATTCCACAATACGTGGGTGGTGGGAATCAAGGGGTAATCGAGACGGTGATAGAAGAGGGGATCGAAGAATGGGGGACCAAGAGGTGAACGGTCCACCAAGGGATAATCGACACAATCGCAACAACAACAATCAACGTCAACCACTGCAAGGAGTTGACGGTCGGTTCCGACTGATGATATCGGAAAATGATTCTCTGATTGTACCACCACCAAGAGGAAGAGTTGCTTTTGATTGCAAACCCAACTACATCAACATACTTCCCCATTTTAATGGACGGTTGAATGATGAACCGTATACGCATCTACAGGAGTTTTCCGCTATATGTAGCACTATTGGGGGTGGTCACTTCACTTAAGATGAGGTTCGTTTACGTCTTTTCCAATTCTCATTAAAGGACAAGGCTAAGCAATGGTTTTTGACATTGCCCACCAATAGCATTCACACTTGCGTGGAGATGCAACAAACCTTCCTTGATGAGTATTACTCGATGGCCAAGACAGATGATGCGCGTGATGAAATGAGAGCGTTTAAACAACTCTCGAGTGAACCGCTACATGAGGCATTCATGAGGTATAAAGAATTGATCCGAAAGTGTCCTCATCATCAAATCGAAAAGTGGGAATTGGTGAAGTGCTTTGTGAGAGGTCTAGATGGGGAGACATGGAATCATTTGGAGTCGACTAGTAACGGAACGTTGTTGAGTAATCATGAAGACTACGATTGGGAGTTTCTCGAGAGAATGGCCAAAAGATCGAAAGCTAAAGAGTCGGCTGATCGAGCTAAGAAGCACCCTATATCCCGATCACTACCCGACCTTGATTCTAGTTCAAGGGACCGCATTTCTACATTGGAACGGGAATTGGCCCGTATGAAGAAAAAAGAAGTTAAAACGGTATAATTCGCGGGTTGTGATGGGTGTGGGGGACTCGATCATAGAACCATAGAATGCCAAATGGGAAAAGCTGAAGACACCGAGGAAGTAAATCAAGTGTTTGGTGATCGAAAGCATAATGACATGAACTCGAACACTTACCATCCCGGGTTGAAGAATCACCCTAATTTCCATTATGGGAACACCAGAAATCAAATGAACCCGAACTTTCACGCGGGTAACCAAGGCGGATCATCATACCAAAATCGCCAAGGTGGTAACCACGGGGGCTATCAAAGAAACTATAACCAAGGTAGTAATCAATCGTATCAGAACTGTGAAGGAAATTATCAAAGGGGTTACAACCAAGGTGGTAACGGGGGAGGTAATTCGAACTCTCAAGGCAATGGTGATGATTTGAGTGCCAAGATTGATGCACTATTGAATGTAGTGAAGGAATCTAGTTGTGACATCAAGGAGATGAAAAAGGCAAATGAGATGAGGGATAAATCTCATGAGGCATTAGCGAAGCAAGTGGGCCAACTAGCGAAAGAAATGGCTCAAATGTGGGGAGGCGGAGGAAGGCTTCCGAGTGACACTACAGTGAACCCGAAGCATCAAAGTTCAAGCACGAATAATGTGAGGAATATGCACATTAACGCGGTAAGTCTTCTTTTAAATGATGAGGTTTGTAGTGTTGAGAGTCTTCCACCACCACAACTTGTTGATGGTGTAGTGGAGGATTTTAATGATGAAAGCGAACATGAGCAAGAAACAATTTCACAACCTAAAATTGAAAAAGAAAAGTAAAAAAATTCGTTATGTGAAAGTTGTTTAAAAGAATTAAATGAGAGAGCCAATGATATGGGTGTGGAGTTTAATACTATCCCATACCCGTTGGCTCTATTAAAACCAATTAATGCATCAAGGTTTGAAAAATGGAGCCCGCCAAAAGATGAGAGGTGGGAAAATTTTAAACAAGTAAAAATTAATTTACTACTATTAGATGACATTAAAAAGGTCCCAGCTCAGGTAGAGTGTTTGAAAGAGTTGAGCATCGAGAAACGACACAACAAATTATCAAACCTGGTTGATTTGATATCTCATGTTAGTGCCGTTTTATCGAGTGCCCTCCCCCAAAAAGCTAAAGATCAGGGAGACCCTCTGATTCCAATCCAAATTGATAAATTTAAAATTAAGAGGGCGCTCCTAGATCTTGGAGCTTGTGTGAGTATCTTGCCTGGGCATCTGTACGGCCAATATGATTTTGGTCCTTTGAAAAAGTTTGACACCCCCGTGGTGTTGGCTGATCAAACTCCCACGCATCCAAGGGGGATGGTGGAAGATGTGATAGTGAAGGTTGAAGATTGCTACTACACAGTTGACTTTTTGGTAGTTGACTATGTTGGGTGTGTTGAAGACACACAACCGATAGTCATATTGGGTAGACCGTTCCTGACAACTGCTAATTCCATAATAAATTGTGCAACGGGAACAGTGAGCATGAAGTTTGGGGACCGGGAACTAATTTTGAATGTTTTTCCTAAATTTACTAACCCATTAGGTGAGGACGAGTGTCTTGAGAAGGACACGAGTCCGAACAAAAAGACATGTGCTATGGTTGGTAGGTTTGGTGGATCAAAGAAGAAACCGGTCAAGAAGAAAAAGGTGAAGAAGTCACCTCAAGAGAAGAAGGAAGAGGAGGAATTAAGGAGGTTTGGCCCGTTCGGGAATAGATGGTATGAATCACCGGTGGGTGATGTGGTAGAGTTCGTGGGAGACAAGCACTCCGTTCGACCACCATGAGGTGGTATGTTATTTGTTGTTGTATATTATTTTTATTTATATTGTTTTGTTTATTTTCAGCTTCCTTGTATCTTCTTTTTGTTGCATTTCTTCTTAGTAGCTAAATGAACGTTGTGGGTGTGTTCCTATATAACCCTCGCGAGATCTTACTCGTCCTCCCAAGCTATTGGGAGGTTTAAAAGGGCTTGTTGCATAAGCAAAATGCAACCGTGATTCCTACGAAAGTGAGTTAGGTTTGTTGTTGTTGTACATTAGTTTTCCACATAAATCAAAGATGAAATAACGTATGGCTTGGTAATATTTTCATAAAAATGGTAGAACTAGGTAACTAACAAATTTAAATGGTTATGAGAAGCATGCTTCTACACAAGGGTTGAAATTTGTAGGTACGTTGTGTTCGCGAGACGACCATTTTCTTGAAGGATGAAGAGAAAACGAGGAATGAGCTCAAAAAAAAAAAAAATCAGGTGCATACGTTTCTTTTTACTTTTGATTTTTAGTTAGTTAATAAGTGGAATGTAGTTTGTATCATATTGTTACGGGTAAAATTTGGGGAAGTTGGTCGTGTCACATCCCTTGTGCATTTTAAAAGCTCTAGTTCTTGCACATTGAGGACAATGTTTACCTCAAGTGTGGGGATGGGGGAGTAAAAGTTTTTCGATTTTGACCCGTTCATTTAAACTCTACACATTGAGGACAATGTTGACCTCGAGTGTGGGGATGGGGGGGAAATTTCAAAAATTTTTCAAAAATGTCTTTGTTTGAAGCAATCTAAAAGCACAAGTAACTAAGTTAGCGAGGGATGGCACAACCCATTTGGTCTTTTATCATGGTCAAGTTCAAGTTAATAGCATGACATATATTTAGCGGGTGGTTATTTGGGAATAAGCCGCCTAAAAAACTTGGAATTTATGCATATCATACTTCATACCCTTATACGTGAGATTTTGAGCCACTTGTATGCATTATATATACACATATTACTTTGTTTGAGTGGACCATTAGGCATGTATTGTAGAACTTGCATCTTTGGATACATTTGAGACCATAGACCGAATACAAGCACGAGAATGATTAAGGCATTAGGTGAACCTTTTCCTTTTAAACCAATTATCTATCCCTACCCGAAATTTATCCCCTAGTTGCCAATTTTGAGCCTAAACCTTTCATTTGATCACCCCATTTAGCTCTTAACTTTTAAACCACTTTTAACCCATGTGATGAAAATTCGATTTTAGGATTAGTTGCTTGTAAAGTTGTGACTTATGCATTCAAAAAAAAAAGAAAGAAAATGTTGCGAAAAAGAATAGAAAATCATTTAGAAAAGTACAAAAATATGAGTTATTAGTCGTTGAATAAAAGGCGAAAATTGTTGCCTCGTAGTTGATATTTATAGTTAGTATTCTGTAGAGTACTTGTTTTGTAATAAAAATCGAGTTTCATCACCTTCGCCACTTTAAAACATCCTATTTCCTACCCTTTGCCTAGCCCCATTACAACCCTTCAAAGACATTTTGACTTGTGTTTAGTATTCGTGTTCGGTGGTGGAGAATGATTGAGTTGCAAGCCTATGCGGGTACTTTTTCTATTTGGTTTTGAGTGATCACTTTAAAAGTGCTAAACAACATTAAATTAGCCAATTTGTAACCGAGTGGAGTGAACATTGTGAGGGATATGCATATCTTGTGAGTTTTAAGGGCGGGTTAATCTTGAATAACTACTTTCATGTGATTAGTCCATTGATTGTTAAGTAACTTGAAATTGCAAAATATCTTGAACCGGGTATGATTTGAGACCTTAAATTACGTCTCGAGAATGGGAAGTGTGTTTCTTGTTCGACCCACGTGAAAGTGAAAAACAGATTTGCTTGAGGGTAAGCAAAAGACAAGTGTGGGGATGTGATACGTGGTCGAAAAATGGTGTTTGTTTAAGTCTAAGTTGATGTTTTTACATAGCTTTTAATCTTGAATAGCCTACTTTTAATGGGATTTGTGTTTTACAGGTCTAAGAGAGTTTAAGGAGCTATTCAGGAGCTTTATGGAGCACCGGGAGCGAACGGGGTCAACCATGGATGTGAAATGAACAAAACCGGGTTAACCATGAAGATTGTATGTGTTTTGGGGGATGATAATGGATTTAAAATGAAGATATTTGAAGATGGCATGATAGAGGGATGAATTACGAGTACATGGGCGAAAACGGTGAGTAAAACGGAGTTATAACGAAGAAGTTATGAAGAAAACAATTTTCGCAGGAAACTAGCAAAACTAGGGGCCGCGGGGACGACCAAAAGGGCCGTCGGCGACGCCCTCTGGATTGTCCCGTCGGCTAAAAACCTCCGTAAACAGCATATTAAGCCGTCGGGTGAAACTGGGACTTCTAGGGGCCGTCAGGGACGCCCTAAATGGGCGTCGGCAACGCCACCTGCATTTCCACTTCGCGAAAAACTTGATTTTTGAGTTGGAGGACGGGTTATATGCTTGTTTTTTACCTATTTTCGGGAGTTACGCAATTTTGAACCTAAGAACACCTCTCGGAGCCAAGAATCACCATCCACTTCAATCCGAATCCATTTCCATCATCCCAAATAATCAATCCTTCGATTCTAACCCTAGCATACCATCATCCTTTCTATCAATCCATCCAATCCATCACCTTCACCATCCATTGCAAACCCTAATCATCCTCATCATCATCCTTGAAGCTTCAAGAATCATCCGGTGATCAAGTTCCTTCAATCATAAGCGGCTAATCACCTCGGTTTCACCCCGGTGTAGGTAGTTGTATAATTTAGGATTTCGAATTGTTCTTGATTTACCTTTGTGACAAATTGTATTGATTTTTGAAACCTTTGACAATTGTTTACATTTGTTTCGTATTCGTAAATTGTCGAAAGATTATAAAGTTATGACTTTACGAAATGGTTATGTGTATTTATGCGTTGTCTTGGTTAAGTTTTACTTGTTGTGATTACAAAGTGCATTCTTGTCCGTTTTTCAGAACGTTGATAGTTATTGGCACCTAAGTCACGGTACACTAAATCCGTTAATCGTTTATACAATTGAGTTTAGTCTAAAACGTGTAGAAACCCTAGGTTGGCAATTACCGAAACCGGGTATGAACCCTTTTTCTCATTACTGTTTAAATCATCATTTGCAGTTGAGTTTACTTGTGTTTGAACAATCGTAGTACTTAATCACATTCATAGCATTGTCGGTGACTCCTACACCTTTTCAAACCAACAAATTAAGTCAATCAAAATAGCAAGCTTCATAAAATTGTGACACCTTCATAATCAAACTAGTCCATACGTAAACCACATACTCTTCGTGGATCGACCCCTTACTACCACTAATGCATTTGTTAAAGGTAACTTGGGCATATAAGTATTATCTTTGACCGGGGCGCGACACTCCGATCAGATTCCTAAGAAATCCGAGTTATTACATAAGTTCCGTAAAAATCCTTAAAACTTTGCAAATAGGTCCTTTTTGCACAAAATGAGATTTTTAGCGCATATGAGCATATGGATGGTATACTTACTGATACGTTATGATAAGTAGGACCATTTGGGATGTTTGTTCAGTTTATGACTTAAATGTATGATTAAGAATCGCTAATCGCCGCTAAACGACTAAACTACCGTTTTTACAATAGCAAGAATCAAACTTTTTATAACCAAAACTCTAACTTACTGATGTTATAAGTTAAATGACCTATTTTTGATATATAAAGCAGGCCCGACTTCTATTTAACTAAAGTTACCGATTTAACGGCATTTTAGCGACTTTTATGCTTTTACGGCACATAGTATGGTTTAAAACCATAACTATGAACCGGACTTGTTACCTACTGATTTATAAACTTATTTTCATCACAAAAACAGTGAGCACAAGTCCCAAACTTAGAATCCCAAATTTGGCTTCAAAGCTATGTGTGAAATTACTAAAATGCCCCTACGGGACATAGTATGTTTCAAAATCATCAAACACACATATATTTGATATCCTACTGTTATAACATGATAAATATATGTTTTTACAGAATATTTAAGGTCATAACATCAGATTCACTTTAAACATCTTTTATAAGCCTAAAAATGACCAAAATGCCCTTGTAGGGCATAAATCGGTTTTAAATATAACTCGGGCCTATCCTTTCAAATATTAATGATTTTATAACATACTTTAAACATATCTCATTATGGAATTTATATACGACTCTTACGGTTACCCGGTTTTGCTTATACGCATTCGGTTAAACATACGTAGCTGGTTTACGTATTTAAACCAAAACGGGTTTAACTTTGTCCATTCCTTATCAAAATCCAGAATGCTATTGGTCTTCCCATATTATACAAGTATATGTACTTTTTGGGTCCAATTAACATTCTATTCTGGTCACCGCTTAATCTAGCGTATTGTACCGTATCATAATTTAGCGTAAGACTAACCGGTCCAAGTCTAGGACTTAATTTAGGACCCGTTAGCATTCTAATATTGGTTATTAATTACCATCACTCCAGACTGAATGCCTCCCGGTAGATTGCTCATGTACTTGCTTTGGAATACGGCTGAATTTTGATTACTTGCGAACTTCAATTCAGGTAAATACTCTTAACTTATTTTCCCTATACGGGCTTGGGATACGGTAGACTACTACCGCTTGGTCGGTTGTGGGATAATGTTTTATCCAGTTGTGATAATTAACTGAAATCTTACATAACCCGGTTTTGATCTGTTTTGACTGAAACTGAAACATTGAGGGTGGGCTTGACCGTGTCTGGGATATTCTTGGCTCACTAAATTGGTAGTGACCACGACAATATAGCATGGCGTGTAGGTATACACTGGGTAATTGCTATCCTGCTTTCTGTGTGAAAGTTCAGAGTGGTGTGTCAGTCGATCATGTCTTGGTTTTTGTACCGGGCCGCATATGTAAAAGCCAGCATGTAAATCTGTATACAAGGTCTTTTGTACTATCCCAAGTTATTTAAGAAATGCACTACGTGCGCCAAAAACCATTTTCGAAAAGGTTTTCAAAATGAGTCGGTTGAGCGTATTTACCAGTGTAAACTGACGTATTTTCAAAAGCTTAAGTTACAGGTTGCAAGTACGGAATAGGCCGGGAGCTGCGGGGCGAATAACCAAGGAGTTGCGACCTTAAGGAATTGCCTGTTTATAGCCTGTTATCTTTTTGTATGTATTTCAATCCGCCTGTGGATCTAGTTACAACCATGTCTGTATATATTTATTTTGAACACTAGACATAATCGGTTGTAATAGTTTATTTACTCCAGACTTCCGCTGTGTTATGCTTATTTGGTTATGATGATATCAACTGTACGTCACGATACTCCCCACCGGGCCCACCGGTAGACACGTGGAAGTCGGGGTGTGACATGCCGGCTCTGTAAGTGTTCAAGAAGCCTTGGACAACATAGATTGCATATGGTTCTTGTGGAAGATCAAGATGATGTGGTTGTTGCTGAAGGTTCAAAGTCTAGTAAGGTTATTTCTACTTCTGTTGGTTTTGATGCGCCACCGCTACAGTCTCTACATCCTGTTACCGGTGAGGAGTTAGAGGAATGGGAGTTTGTTTCTGAACTCTCTCAAGAACAGATTTTGAAACTCAAAGAATTGAAAGAGATAGACGAAGCTACCATTGACGAAATTCCTAGTGAACCCGAGGTAGAAAATGTCGAAGGATTGGAAGAAATTGTGTTTAATGGACACGTTGGAAAGTCAAAGTATGTACGTGATGACGGGTCTGTGTTTGAGCCATTTGACAGCCACTGGCTTCGTGAGAATGTAGATGACATCGATGAGAAGTTGAAAAGTAGAGATACATCTGACATTCCACCTGATTCTTTTGAAGAATGGCGGAAGCAGTTTCTTGCAAAGGCGAAAAAGCCATCTCCTCCTCCTCCTCAAGTTGATTATTTTAAGTACCAGAAGGATCAGCCAAATGGCAGGATCCTTAGTTGGATGTTTGTGAAAGACATTCACTGCATGGCGGTGAAAACAGAACACAAGATCCAGTACTTTAATTCTTTATTGAGCATTTTAACTTTTCCCTTTTATGATGTTGCAGCGCTATCCAAGTTAAATCTGATCAACAGATCCAACTACGAAGGAGCATCGCTGTTTGCAAAGAAGATCAGAATTGAGCGAAGACGAGGTTGGAAGGATGAGATGTACAAGCCTCAGTTTCCAATGCATGAGCAGATAAAGTATACCTTGGATCTGGATACTAACACAACTCGTTACAAGCTTGTGTACCAGCCGGTGAAAGCTTTAGAGAAGATTCCTCTCATGCCCATGCCTCAAGATTTTATTGGAAATATGAAGCTTTGGTGTTACGACTCAGACACTCAAGAAGCGGTTATTGTATTCAAGAACAATGAAGACAACTTCCGTATGCTTGATCCGATGTGGATCGTGAACATGTCATCCCGCGACATCAAGACCCTCCTTCAACATGATATCTTTTATGAAGACAAGGACGCGTACCAAGCATAGCTATTTCAACGTGTCGCTTGTTTCTGTTTCTACCGAGGTATTCATGCAGGAAGTTCATGGACCGAAGTACACAAGGAGTGAAGACCGAAGACCAAGCTATAGACAAGGGAGAGTTTGTTGGTACAGTTTTGTGTATGTAGCTTGTTCTTAGCTGTCAGTAGTCTGTACAGTCTTTATTTACGTGTCTGTAATGTTTTGGTCGAGTCGGCCAAGTCAAGGTATCCTCCTATCTTGACTTAGCACGACGTTTAGTTTGTGTATGATGTAAAACAGCTGCATGTTGCAGACTGTTAGTATGTGTGTATGTTGATATCTCAGTTAACTGTTATACATGTCTGTGTAAAAAGCTTCCTACGAAGAACCCATGATTCTTCGTAGGATAACATTGGCTACGAACAACCATGGTTTGTTGTTGTTGATGGCCACGAAGAATCACTCTTCGTGGGATGCCCAGTTGTTCGTTGGCCAGCAGCCTTCTTCGTAGGGCTGCTGGTTTACTTGGCCTATATATACAGTTCATATGTTCTCAGTTTAACTAAGAGAGCACTTAGAGAGTTTGGTCACTGTGTGTATGTGTAAACTTGTTCTCTTCCATTAATCTAAAGATAGTGAATCTTTTGGTTACTTGTGTTTGCTTTACATACGTTGTTTTGCTCCGGTTTGCACTCACACTTGGATTCCGCACTCGTGTGTGTGTTAACAAACAAGGAAGTAGGTTATCTTGATCCTGCAAGTGGACCTACATAGTCCCTATAATCTTAGTAAGAAATTTCTGTTTGATGACTTTTGCGGGATACGATACGCGGGTTGCACCAAAGGTATTTGAAAAGAACGATGGACTTTCATTGTGCAACCATCGCCTAGATTAGAAAAGAAAAAAACTGAGAAATATAACGTATACTTGCATTATATTACATAATATGATTTTGAAAGACACGGGCCGAGACATTTGTCCTGACTATGATGATATTGTTCAGCAAACGAACCCAATTCTAACCTATGCCGAAAAAGAAGATATCCGCTTGAAAATACGAAGAATGACAATGACGACGAGTATTTTTTTATTGTTTCGGTTATGTAATTTTTTTAAAACTTAGTTTGTATTTTTTTAGTAGGTTAAATGGTATTTTATATTTTACTTAGTTTAAGTAGTATAAAAAAAGATTGAGTGTTCACTAGGGGGGCTTTATTCTGTATTGTGGATGTTATTGGCAAATGAGAATAAAACCCCCTTGCTGATGTGGCGTCTAGTTGGCTCTCATGTGGCAGAATAAGGCTCTTGGGACCTTATTCCATACCATGGAACCTTATACACAAAAGCCTATGGTTAAGAGTTTCATAACATAAGCTAAATCTTGTACATCCTAACAAAATGGGCTAGTGTTTGCACTGTAATTTGACGGCTGTTTGTGGTAAAAGTAAGAGGTGTCTTCCTTTGTTACAAGTTAATATGTATATCTTCTTAGCCCATGTTTGTGATTCCATTTAGAACCTCCTTATTAACTTTTTAAAATGACTTTTTCCTCTTATAAATGACTTTTAAAAAAGTTAATAAGTTAATAAGGAGGTTCTAAATGGAATCCCAAACATGGCCAAGTTTGGTATTATCGATTCCCTGTTGTTTCTGCATGGAATAAGCATGTTACGAAAGAGTGTAGAGAATATGTCATCAAACTATAGGGGACATGTGGTCATCCTGGTAGAGTAATGGTTTTTTTTAACACTACACACTTCATTAAATGGTATTTTATATTTCATTCAGTTTAATTAATATAAAATAAAATTAAAAAAAAAGATTGAGTGTAGATTGGGGGAGCTTTATTCTATACTGTGGGTATTATTGGCAAAGGGGAATAAAGTCCCCTGCTGGTGTGGCGTCGAGTTGACGTTGATGTGACAGAATAAGGCCCTTGGGACCTTATTCCATACCATTTGGCGTTATACACAAAAGACTGTGGTTAAGAGTTTCATAACATAAGCTAAATCTTTTTCATCCTAATGAGTAGTCGGCTATCTTAATAAAAGCTAATATTTACATAACAAAATGGGCTAGGGTTTACACGGGAATTTGGCGTCCGTTTGTAGTCAAAAGTAAGAGGTGTCTTCCTTTGTTACGGGTTAATATGGGTATCTGCTTCGTTTGGTATTGTCGATTCTCTGCTTTTTCTGCATGAAATAAGCATGCAACGATAGAGTGTAAAGAATATGTCATCAAACTATAGGGGATATTTGGTCATCGTGGTAGGGTAATGGCCTTTTAACGCTACACACTTCATTAATAGTCATGATAAGTTTTTCATAAATCCAAAATCAAAGACTTTGCAAAAGTATTAAGACGATTCTGATCATAATTGGTTATCTTTGACCGTATATTTGATTTCCAAACTTAATTGACCGTCGTTGACCTGCATGTTTGGTGAGTGTTTCTTGTCCTTTGATTTTTTGTTGTGGTTAATGTTTATGTAGTATTCTTGTTTGTAGATTTTTAGGGTTTAGATAAGTTAAATTTTACAAAAAGTTATAGTTTGTTGTACGGTTATTTTTTTATATCCTTAAATTACTGAGCTAGCTCCGCTACTGCCATATAAAGAGAATAAAAACATATAAAGAGTTTAGTTGTCAAGAGTTTTTTAGTTAATGGTTTATTTCTACGATTTTTTTTAACTTTATAATTTTAAGATTTAATTTTATTGTAAAAAATAATATTATTGTCAGGTCAGAAAGAAAAAAAGTTAGCATTAGTTTCTCAATTCATATTATTATTAGCGAAAAATGACTACAGAATATAATAGTTACTTGATATTTTAGTGAGATATAATAAATATTTACCGAACCCAACTATAATTAGATATCTAAACAAGATTGTGATATTTAAATATCTATATCTTCACTCCGAAAGTAGGGTAAATTGGTTAGCAATCAACATTATGTATCATTTATATATCTATCTCCACACACTACTCACATGCAGTTCTCTCCCTAAATTCGATCAGTTTGTGATATTAAATTCTCAAACTATTTGAAAAATGGGCTCTGAGTTTTTAAGAGTTAAAGGCGTTCTTGATCATATTCGTGAAACAGAAGAAGAAACAAGAATGATTGATGAGGTTTCGAGGATCAAAGCCATTCTTAATAACAGTGGATATAAATCTGAACGGGTCTTGTGTGACTTGTTATCGAAGCTTAAACAAATGGTGGTGTCTATGAAGGTTCTTGAGGTATCCATGATCGGAGTGAGTGTTACCAGGCTTATGAATCACTCATCAAAAGATGTTAGGCGAACCGCAAGGATGCTTGTCCGATCATGGAGACGCATGGCCGATGAATGGGTGGTTGTTAGTGATAATATGCCTGCTGTTCAAGATGAAGAATGTGGTGAATCAAACAAGAAATATCCACCGATAGAGAAACCTGTGGTACCGACAGGGTTTAACGTTACGAACAAAAAACCTAAAGAACCATTAACTACGGTTGTCTTGGAGAAACAATCAACCGCAGCGGATCGTCGGAAGCCTTCTGCTACTGTTGAAACAATGAAGTTGCAAAAGCCGACAAAATCGGTTGTTTCGTTAAAGAGTTTGGACAAGAAAAGTGTTGAAGAGAAACTTGAAGCCACTAAAAGAAAGATACAAGAACGTTATAAGGAAGCAGAAAATACCAAGAGACAGAGAAGAATACAAGTGATTGAGGTGCATGACGTGTTGAGGCTGGGTTTGGCTTCTAAACACCAAGACAACAGGTTTGGCAAGCAAATCAGCCATCGTATTAGCTCGGTACCTCGATCGTTGTAAACATCCTGTGACAAGTGCTAGTTTCGGTGACACCGAACGAGATAGTGTTTATGTGCTAGTTTTCCTATAAAACATGCTATGGGGTTTTTGAAGGTGACAAATGTTTATGAATGATGTTAAACGATTTATACATATTTGTATGGATGCTATGATGCAAAGTTCGTTTGATACATCATATTTGTAGTGTTTTTTGTGCATATTTTTAACCATAGTATATTTTGTCTTATGTTGTGTTATTTAATGTTTCTATGTTTTGTGTTTGAGAATTTGTTGGTATGATGCTCCCCTTCCCTAGAGGTTAAGGGATTAAGTCTCGATGTTATGTTTACGTTTTGGATTGGTATAAGTAGGTCCCATTTAAATGTAACATATTTGTGTGGAGAGTAGAGATGAACTGGATTCCGACTTTTGCTGCTCTTGGTAGAAGGAACATTCAGATTAGTTCAAATATAGTTGTGTGTTGTGTGACACGGAGGTGGTAACAGTTGCTCATCGGCTTCGGTTTTATGGCAAAACATATGTTCTTGGTGTTGGATACCTCAATTTTTTTGCGTGTTCTCGTTTAGACATTTAAGAGGTTCATAAGGTGGCTAGTATCGGGGGTTATAAAAAGGGAGTAGTGCACGGGATCATTATTATTATTGATTGTTTGTCTTTGTAAGCATTTTTCCAATAAAAGAGCCAGGTACGAAGAGATTATTGTAGGTTAAATCGGTGGGAATTCTATGGTTTAAATGAAGTATATGTTTAAAAAAAAAGATAGATAAATGAAAGATATATGGTTTTATTTGTTTCCATAAAATTAAACTAGTGAGATTTCCAAGCGATGCGATGAAAATACAGTTCCTATTGGTATCAGTTTTGTTCGTACGAATAATGGTTTGCGATACTAGATTCAAATACAACTCCATAAGCCTATATTATTTATTTATATCATAAGGGGTGAAATTGAAACTACTATTCACACCGACCTAGGAGAGACGTTGATCGGTGTATGTTCGTTTCGTTACGGTATGACTGCTTTTAAAGTTACAAACGCAAGTTGTTTATCAAAATCAAATGAAAACTAAATAAACTAAAGACCTATATTATCTAAATTAGTATAAATGAACTTGAAACATCAAAATATTATTTTATAATAAAGTTAGTATTCGTAGTAGTGAATGCACAATAAGAACCGGAATACCATCTGTGCTTTAGAGCGGGTTATAATAAAGTTACTATTCGTAGTGAATGCACATAAATAAGAAATAAGAACTGGAATACCATCTGCACTTGCAGCAGATACTTTTCATATTTTGCATTATACATAATTTCCCCATTTGAGTATAAAAGTAAACGTATTATGATTTATGATTTCATTGCATGTGTTGGGGCATGGAACAGAAACAACCGATGTGGCATTATACATAATTTTCCTCACCCCATACCACGAGCGCTATTAAGGGGCGCCATTGATCGATGGCCCGTGAGTGAAATAACGGTGGATAACGGATGAATTTTGTTAGCCATTTGCTTTATAGTCATTGACCAAAGGCTACATCCTTAAAAATCATTTCAAAAAAACTCATATAAATACACACTCCATATATTCAACCCACTCTCTCAAACACACTCTCACAAACCCTCTAAAATCTAATTATGTTTTTTAGCAAATGTCTTCAAGTTCCGAGACTTCATCTGACTCTCCAACCAACTCGGGTACGCTTGATGACTTGCTTATAGCTGTGGCCCAGGAGGCTGTTCAATTTTTACGAGACGAAGCTGAATCGTCATAATCACGTACTGAACAACCACATCTTGAACGAGACCTGATTGGTGCTCACAACCGTTGGGTTTGGTGAGTGATTATTTGCCGACAATTCGTTGTACAATGATAAGCAATTTCGACGCCGTTTTCGTATGAGCCGACGTCTTTTTTTATGAATTAGTGGCGATTTAGAGCGTGAATATACTTTTTTCAGAAAAAGAGCGGATGCACGGGGTAAATCAGATGTCACACCCCAATCGATGGCGGAAACATCGGGATGAGACGAAAACTAGATTGCAAGAGGCTTCATAACACTAACTGTGTCAAGTGTTTAATAATACAAAATTTAGATCCCGACACGTAACAAATATAATTTCATTTCATTGATAACGATTTGAATACAAGATTATGAAACGAAATACATTTAAACAATACAATACAATAAGTATTTAAAGTTTAAATTTGTTTCTAGGCAATCCTACTAGAATTCCTTAACTAGCATGCATAGTATCTATTTATTTATTATTAGCATGCATAGTATCTATTCGATTAATAACATATAATCGAATTCCTTAACTAGCATGCATAGTATTCTAAGCATAACAATATCATGAGAATACAAGTCAAAACTAATAAGCATAAACAAACTCAAGCATAACAAGTAGCATGTATAGACGAGTTTAAACTAACACATATAACTCACATAAGCGTAACTGACGGCACATTTGATATTGTGAACACATTTAATTTTGTTTAAAATAAATTTTGTAATTTATACATGTTGCACCCCAAAATGCATTAAAGTGTAAAAGGGGGGTTGAGTATGTTCACATTCTACGAAGCGTCCTTTAGTATTCTGTAGAGAGTCAACGCTCGAAAGATGGAACACCGTGGTCACCTCACATGGCAAACGAGGGTACATAAATATTAGGGGTTGTCGACGCGTTATTAGAATAAATATACGCTTGTTTTTATTTTAAAACATCATTGGCGTCTTGATGTGTTCTTTAGCGTAGCGAATATTTAGTGAATATATATGTATATATAGTTTGACGTAAACAAGATAATCATATATAACGGATAACATATATATGTGTATATATATATTTATATATATATATTTTAATGAAAAGTGTAACATATATATGTATATATTTATATATTTTGACGAAAAGGTATAATAAATATATGTATATTTATACATTCATTGACGAAAAACGGGCAGAGTTTCCCCTGTTTTAGGACGATCCCGACATCACACGTCGTCGTTCAAAGTTTCAAAACTCAACAATAATTTATCTACAATATACGAATATTCATATATATATATTTTTTTGTAAAGTTAAAGCGATGTATAACTATGAAATATCGGTTCGAGTTAGGCGTTACCTTCGAAACTATACATATATATAAATTTTTATCAAATGCTAAAACGTAAATAAACCATAAGTGTACCGGTTCGAATTAGGCTTACGTTAAATATAAAAATAAATAAGACCGCTGCGTTAAAAGTGTACCGTGTCGTGGGTTGATTGAGTTGGACCGATCCGAGTCTGATGTTGGTCAAACTGACCGAACCGAACACGAAACAAAGCTGACTCGTAACTGAACCGCAACCCCGACACAAGACTCGAACCTGCTGACCCGTAGCCAAACAAATCTGTGTCCAAAATCTGAACCAACACTCTCAAATCTGATCCGAGTCAACCTAAAACCTGAACTGGAACCCTTTGAATCTGACCCGAAACCAGACGCGCACCCGAACTTGAACCAAACACGACCTGAACTGAGACTGACTTGGACCAAGTTTAACCCGAGACTGGAACCCAAACCTGACGACCTGTTGAACCGATTGATTCAAGACCGAACCACTTGAAGCGACACCATCCTCAGACTGAACCGACTCGACTCGAGGCTCGAACCTGAACGAAACTGAAACTCGTCTGGACCTGAATGGCGTCAACCACCAGTATTGCCGCCGCAAAACGCGGCTAATGCTACCGTTGTCGCTGCTAACCGCGGCTTCGCCGCCATGTCTGCTCTAGCGTCGCCGCTACCAAAAAGGGTGTTGCGGCCGCCGCTGTTACGGGGAAGAGAGGGATGGGAGGTGAAGTGGGCCGGCGTTTTGTCGGTTCTGTTGGGTCCTCGTCTGAGAAGCACCGAGGAGGGGGAGTGAGGTCATGGTGAGTGGTTTGCGGCGGGAGGGGAGGTGAGGGTGTTGTAGATGGGTGCGTGTGGTCGGAATAACGTCCGACGCCGGAGGACGCTAGAGGCCGCCGGAATCGGCTCCGGTCGCCGGTGGTAAGAGAGAAGGGAGGTGGGTATGTATCTGTATATAGTATTGTTGTTTTATATAGGTTAGGGTTAGGTTGTGTCTTGGGCCCAAAGCCCACGAGTCCGGTTCTTGCGTTTGAGACGGCCTGCTTACGTTTTTAGGATCCGATTTCGCATCCGAACTTTGTTAAATATCGTAATATTTCTTTTATTATTATCGTTATTATTATTATTATTTATTGTTATTATTATAAAAAAATATAACAATAATAATAATAAATAAATAGATAAACATTAGTAATAATGATAATAAATAGATGAATAAATAAATACAGTGAAACGATACGTATTTCCTAAAGGTATGGTTTTGCAGAAATACGAGGCGTTATACCAGATTCTCTCCGTTGCAAAAATGTATGACCACCATTTGAAAACTAGCATTTGCTATGGGTGCGAAGAATGAAGAATGGGATGAGTGTTTAAGAATATATATATGTATGTGAAGGGACAGTGTTGAACATTTTTGTGAAGGTATAATTTGATTTTTTGTTTGTGGTTAATGTTTATGCAGTATTATTGTTTGTAGATTTGTTAGGGTTTAGGTTTTAGATAGGTTAAATTTTACAAAAAGTTGTAGTTTGTTGTACGGTTAACGGTGGATAATGGACGAATTTTGTGGGCCATTTGCTTTATAGTCATTGAACAACGGCTACATCCTTAAAAATCATTTAAAAAAACTCATATAAATACACACTCCATATATTCAACCCACTCTCTCAAACACACTCTCACAAACCCTCTAAAATCTAATTATGTTTTTTAGCAAATGTCTTCAAGTTCCGAGACTTCGTCTGACTCTCCAACCAACTCGGGTACGCTTGATGACTTGCTTATAGCTGTGGCCCAGGAGGCTGTTCAATTTTTACGAAACGAAGCTGAATCGTCATAATCACGTACTTGAACAACCACATCTTGAACGAGACCGGATTGGTGCTCACAACCGTTTGGTTTGGTGAGTGATTATTTGCCGACAATTCGATGTACAATGATAAACAATTTAGACGCCGTTTTCATATGAGCCGCCGTCTTTTTTTTATGAATTAGTGGCGATTTAGAGCGTGAATATATTTTTTTTAGAAAAAGAGCGGATGCACGGGGTAAATCAGATTCTCTCCGTTGCAAAAATGTACGACCACGATTTGAAAACTAGCATTTGGCATGGGGAGCGAAGAATGAAGAATGGGATGAGTGTTTAAGAATGTCTGTACGTACGTGAAGGGACAGTGTTGAACATTTTTGTGAAGGTATAATTTGATTTTTTGTTTGTGGTTAATGTTTATGTAGTATTGTTGTTTGTAGATTTGTTAGGGTTTAGGGTTTATATAAGTTAAATTTTACAAAAAGTTATAGTTTGTTGTACGGTTATTTTTTATACTTTTTATTAATGAGTTAGCTATGCTACTGGCTGAAAATTTTATTTGTTTAAGAGTTTTTTCATTATAATAAAAACATATAAAGAGAATAAAATCGTGTAAAGAGTTAATTTAGTTGTCAAGAGTTTTTTAGTTAATGGTTTATTTCTACGATTTTTTTTACCTTTATAATTTTAGAGATTTAATTTTATTGTAAAAAAATAATATTATTGTCAGGTCAGAAAGAAAAAAGGTGAATTTCTCAATTCATATTATTATTAGCGAAAGAATGACTACAGAATATAATAGTTACTTGATATTTTAGTGAGATATAATAAATATTTACCGAACCCAATTATAAGATATCTAAACAAAATTGTGATATTTAAATAATTATATCTATGTCTCCCATTCGAAATTAGGGTAACTTGGTAAGCAATCATCATTCTGTATCATTTTTATATCTATCCACACACTACTCACATGCAGTTCTCTCCTAAATTCGATCAGTTTGTGATTTTAAATTCCTGAAACTATTTGAAAAATGGGCTCTGAGTTTTTAAAAGAAGAAACAAGAATGATTGATGAGGTTTCAAGGATCAACGCCATTCTTAATAACAGTGGACATAAATCTGAACGCGTCTTGTGTGACTTGTTATCGAAGCTTAAACAAATGGTGGTGTCTGTGAAGGTTCTTGAGGCATCGATGATCGGAGTGAGTGTTACCAGCCTTACGAATCACGCATCAAAAGATGTTCGGCAGACCGCAAGGATGCTTGTCCGATCATGGAGACGCATGGCCGATGAATGGGTGGTTGTTAATGATAATATGCCTGCTCTTCAAGATGAAGAATGTGGTGAATCAAACAAGAAATATCCACCCATAGAGAAACCCGTAGGAACGACAGGGTTTAACGTTACAATCAAAAAACCTAAAGATCAACCAAAGTTACAGCATAAGAAACCATTAACTATGGTTGTCTTGGAGAAATAATCAACCGCAA
Organism: Scalesia atractyloides; assembly: GCA_947069175.1. NCBI lineage: Eukaryota > Viridiplantae > Streptophyta > Magnoliopsida > Asterales > Asteraceae > Scalesia > Scalesia atractyloides. The sequence continues at coordinate 4,356,788 of CAMTDV010000006.1, read as the reverse complement.
TGGATCATCGGAAGCCTTCTGCTGCTGTTGAAACAATGAAGTTGCAAAAGCCGACAAAATCGGTTGTTTCGTTAAAGGGTTTGGACAAGAAAAGTGTTGAAGAGAAACTTGAAACCACTAAAAGAAAGATACAAGAACGTTACAAGGAAGCAGAAAAGACCAAGAGACAGAGAAGAATACAAGTGATTGAGGTGCATGACGTGTTGAGGCTGGGTTTGGCTCCTAAACACCAAGACAGCAGGTTTGGCAAGCAAATCGGCCATCGTATTAGCTCGGTACCTCGATCGTTGTAAAGATCCTGTGACAAGTGCTAGTTTCGGTTACACCGAACGAGATAGTGTTCATGTGCTAGTTTTCCCATAAAACATGCTATGGGGTTTTTGAAGGTGACAAATGTTTATGAATGGTGTTAAACGATTTTATACATATTTGTATGTATGATATGATGCAAAGCTCGTTTGATACATATTTGTAGTGTTTTTTGTGCATATTTCTAAACATAGTATATTATGTCTTATGTTGTGTTATTTAATGTTTCTATGTTTTGTATCAAAACATAACTAATCTTATATAGAGGAACTGCTAATTAAGGTGAATCTACATGACTGTGATACAAAGTTAAACTACACCGGAGCTTCTTTCAGACCTAAAGTAAATCTACAATAACTAGAATTAATCACATGCTTTCCCATCCCAAGTTATACTAGTATTCCAATATATGATATTGTTATCTTAATCACCATATATTCATGATCTTGTCTGTTAAATATTAATTATTTTTTATGTATTGCGATGCTATCTACAGAAAACTAAGGCATATATCATGTATTTTCACTTACAAGCGTATACTTGTTCATAATTCATTATTTTGTAGTCTTAAGAGGTGGTGTAGGATCCAGCTAAGTATACTGAGACCCGTTGCAATCTATATCTCCTCAGCCAAAATAAGTTGCTTGATAAAGACATGGTTGATAACAAAGAAAAAGGCATCAACAGCAGTTCCTACTTTGCGGAACCAATAACTAATAACAAAGAAAAAGGCATGGTTATCAGATCCTAACAGATGAAGCTATGAAAAGATCCGAGAGAATTGTTGAATATCATGTACATGTGCAGCGGAACTTGATTGAGAATGTGAATTCATATTGTGATCCACAAGAAACAAGGGATTACAGTTGAATATTTGAGAGGACAATTCGAATAGGAAATGTCTTGGTGCCGGTTACATTCCGGGCAAGACATATATATACAAAATCATTCATGACAGTTATTGACGGTTGATTTTGGTGGGGATAACCACCTTTTGAATCGGTGTCATCCAAACCATCACAACCATTCTAATATTTCGGTTCTACACATAAGTATAAGTTTAATAAACTAAATTACATACATATACGAATATAATTATGTTTATATGTTCTAATACACTCCCCTAAACATAATTATGTTTGTGAGAGTGCATTAAAACGCTTCTATTAGCATCGTCCACAGCCACTTTTGCTTGTTTGAAGTCGAACTTTCTTCTTGTTTGCAGCCTTTTCATTCCCTGCCAATCGTTTCCGGCATAAAACGCATAGTGCTCTGTTTCATTTCCTCCGGCATCACCACTTCTTGTGTTCCCCTCCATATGATCTGTAACATTCTCTGGTTTGTCGTCACCTTCACTTCTACTCCTTCTCGGATCCACCACATTCTTTACCGCCTCCTTTTCGTGCACCATTTGTTGTGTCGATTTGAATTTATAATAATAAACAAGCACATCTAAGTACATGGCATACATCAGCCTCATAAACTCTCCTTCATGATAATCGAACCCATATCTTTGGCAACCATAGTCCACATGTTGTTTTCTGTAATTCTTCGATGTCCACCCTCTCTTTTAACTACCATGTGCAGTTCCAACAGACTGACCTTTCTATTGTCTGAAGCATATGCAGGAAGTGGTCTTGAGGTAATCTCTATCTTTTCTTTGAGAAACCAATCAACCATGTCATCGAGCTTATTTTCTAGGTTGTACTTGTATTTACTAACATATCCATCATCTTCTAGCATATCAAGAAGTGCTTTACAGTCTTGAAATTCTTTGAATGACATGGCTTGAAGTATCAAGACATTCAAATCAGGTGCATTTGACGATGTATTCAGATTTTCGAAGTAATGATTCAAATAATCTGTCTTAAATGCTTCATAATTAGATTCAGACGTAATCAGTGATTCTTTTTCTCTTAAACCGATCTCATCTTCTCTTGTGAGACCAGAAATATCACTTCTTCTATTAATTACCGGGATTCCAAACGTAGGGAAGATCTTACACTTATCTCCTATAAACTTTACTATGTATCCTTGGGTGATTAATTGATCCAAACTCAGTACATTTCTATCTATATCAGGAGTGTAGAAAACACTCTGAATTCGAATCCTTTCCGACCCAGACATCACTTCAACAACTCCTATTCCTTTTATAAAATAGAAGTTGTTTTCTCCCGTTTTTGTTTCCACACCGAACATACTTTTAATCCTTTTAAACATGTCTAAATTGCCTGAAAAATGTTTTTTTAAAGGTTGTAGTTACATACCAAATTTCGGACCAGTATCCTCCATCTGTACAAGTAACCATAAACTCCTTTCGGTGATCATCTTCTTCCTCTTGTTGTTGTTGTTGTTGTGTTCCTGTATTGATCGCCAGACGTATCAGTTGTGTTGCCTCATCGTTCTCTTTCGTCTTGCATGACACAATTTGATGTCCCAGTTTGTTGCAATAATAACATCTTCTCTGCAACCATCTTCCTTCTTTTATCTCGTCGGAACAGTGTTTACTCGGAAACCTGGATGATGTTGGCTTGAGATCTTCATTACTTTCAACAGTGGCTCTGATACCACTTTGTTGAATATCATGTACATGTGCAGCGGAACTTGATTGAGAATGTGAATTCATATTGTGATTCACAAGAAACAAGGGATTACAGTTGAATATTTGAGAGGACAATTCGAATAGGAAATGTCTTGGTGCCGGTTACATTCCCGGCAAGACATATATATACATAATCATTCATGACAGTTATTGACGGTTGATTTTGGTGGGAATAACCACCCTTTGAATCGGTGTCATCCAAACCATCACAACCATTCTAATATTTCGGTTCTACACATAAGTATAAGTTTAATAAACTAAATTACATACATATACGAATATAATTATGTTTATATGTTCTAATAAGAATCAAAAGGTTGAGGAAGAAAGGATAAAAGAAATAGGTCAAAAGACAAATACTAAATCAGAGACAAAAGAAAGAGGTTCAAGGATAATTGACAAGTTTGAATCGGGTTCAACTCCTCCTTCTTTACAAAAAAAGAAAACAACATCAACACCTAGTGGTGCACCATTTAAGTCAAAGGTAAATAAAAAAAAAACTAATCAAGTGTAGTTAGTATTGTATGTTTCAACACACGTTTCTAGTACCAATGCCCAAGCGAGAGTGCCTTTAACAGATTGGGCTCATGATGAGAGATTAAAAGCATACTCAATCATAAGGGGAAATGTAACCATCTTCCGAGGAATTGACACTGAGCAATGAGGAGTACGTCAAAACATTTGGCTGATTTGCAAATTAGACCCACTACACGAAAAACCTTGAAAATAAATATGCTTAAGAATAGTGTAAAGGTGGTATTATTATATTTTATTATTATTATTATTATTATTATTATTATTATTATTATTATTATTATTATTATTATTATTATTATTATTATTATTATTATTATTATTATTATTATTATTATTATTATTATTATTATTATTATTATTATTATTATTATTATTATTATTATTATTATTATTATTATTATTATTATTATTATTATTATTATTATTATTATTATTATTATTATTATATTATTATTATTATTATTATTATTATTATTATTATTATTATTATTATTATTATTATTATTATTATTATTATTATTATTATTATTATTATTATTATTATTATTATTATTATTATTATTATTATTATTATTATTATTATTATTATTATTATTATTATTATTATTATTATTATTATTATTATTATTATTATTATTATTATTATTATTATTATTATTATTATTATTATTATTATTATTATTATTATTATTATTATTATTATTATTATTATTATTATTATTATTATTATTATTATTATTATTATTATTATTATTATTATTATTATTATTATTATTATCATAATCACCAAGAAAGTGCATTTATCAGGAAAAGTGACCAAAAATCTAACGAACTAAAGGATACCTAATATAGATTAGACCCATAACACGAAAAACTTAAACTTACACGAATGGGAAACTTGATAGACAAAGGAGCAATGGAAATCGAAGAATTCACGTTTGCCGTAGTTGTTTTGAAACTTGGGATATCTCCATTCCTTGTTAGCTCCAATCGTCATCTTGAGGCCATGAACAAATGGTATCTTCCGTTTTAAAGTCTTGTGTTGAGTTATATGTACGAGCCGGGGGTCTCACTGAAGCAGCCTCTCTATTCCTACGGGGTAAGGTAAGGCTGCTACATCTTACCCTCCTTAGACCCTACGTTAGCTTTGTGTTGAAATATAAACAGTTTATTCATTTAATTCATTTCTCAAACATGTTTCTTATTCTCTCTTATTGGGTCAACATAACTTGTATTGTGTTACAAATTAATTGGGCTGTTATGGTTGTTGGGTTGTTACATGATTTATTATAGTTGTTATGGGCCAAGGACTTAATATGTGCAGGTAAACAAGTTTAAGGGCTGATGAGATACAAACTAAGTCTTCAAGGTTCCAGGCGTAACAGTTGAGGGACTAAAGTGTAACATGTGTGTTTCTCTTGTATAAAAGAGATGAGAGAGAAGGAGATCAGTGATTGTACAGACATTTTCTAGGGTTTTCTTTCTCTGTTCTCTCTGTATTTTGAGTTGTTCAGTAGTTTAGAGATCATATGATCTCTATAGTCTAGTTCTTTTGTATTTTGTTGGATCTGTCAATAGATTGTTCTTATCTGTTGATTTTGATCTTGTATTGTTACAGATCTCATACTTTTGAGATCTAGGGTTTTAGTTGGGTGTTTTTCTGGGTTGGTTAAACTAATAAAGTTTTCGGTCATCGTTTTGTCGCTTCCTCGTTGTTCGCTGTTGTTTCATACCATTTTACACTTTGCTATTTGTAGGATTTACTGAGCATGATGATGATGATGTTGAGTTATATGTAATCGGCGTGTAAATATCCTTGCCTGTAGTAAGTAGGGTTAGGCATATTGTTTTGTTAAGCAGACCATAATTTCCACTGATTAATGTTTGTCGGCGATATACTTTTGTGTGATACTTGGCAACCATTCCAAGTACTTTTAAACATTCAAAGCATATGAACTTGCAAGTCAAATAACTAAACTTGGAGATGCTTAACTCTATAACCAAATGTCACCAGATTTGTGAAAAGAAAATAAATCAAAGTTCGAGGCTAAAAGGTCATACTTAGAGGTCTACTAAAAAGGTCAAACCGAAACTTGATAGTGTGTAAAGAGATGATTACGAGATGCTATCTACATAAGTAGGGCTGCAAACGAACCAAACGTTTGACAAACAATTCGTGAACCGTTCGGCAGGAAGTTCGTCTGTGTTCGTTCGTTTATAACACAAACGAACACGAACAAGAAATTTCGTTCGTTTAGTTAAATGAACAAACATGAACAGATGTCGCGTTCGTTCGTTTATGTTCGTGAACGTTCAGTAAGGTATTCGTTTGTTTTCGATAGTTCATTAGTGTTTATATTTATTTAAATATACTTCAAATGCCAACAAACTAAATATCTAATAAGTGTCACCGTATTATATATTTTGTTCATGATAGATTGTTTGTGTTCGTCCGTTTCCATTTGTGTTCATAAACATTAGTTGGTGCTCATTTGTGTTTGTCAACGTTCGTTTTTGTTCGTTGCCTATAATTAACAAACAAAAACAAACGAACACGAACAAGTTCATTTCCTTAATTACAAACAAACACGAACATAAAATCTTGTTCGATAAGTGTTCGTGAACGGTTCGCAAATACATATACTTTTTACCAAACGAACACGAACAAGGTCTTGTTCATGTTCGTTCGATTCGTTTGCAGCCCTACACATAAGTGTGTGAAAATGAAGACCTTCACTATTGTAGGCCCCACCAGATTCCCCAATCCAAGCAGATACCCACACACCATCCATGTTAATTGTTCATTGAAGACCCGTAAACAAGATGGATGTGCCGACTCAAGAATTAATGGGGATCAAAAATCTTCTTTTACCAAATTTTTATTTACATATGTATAAGAAAAAACTTGTCTTTTAAGAGTGAGTAGTACTTTTTTTTTGGTTCAAAGCTAGCATAGAATCTTTCGGCACTTTTTATCTCCAATATATCTATATGTTTGTTCCTTTCTTTAGGGCTAACAATTCTGCACGAACATGATAACACGACACAAACCTGCACGAAGTTATCATGTTTCATGTTTGACCTTAAAAGGTTTCGTGTCTAAAACAAGTCGACACGATAAGACCTTAACAGGTTTCGTGTCTAAACAGGTTAAAACCCGTTAACCTGTTAAGACCCGTTAAGTACATGTTAATAACTAAAAATTAACAAATACTATACGTGGGTGTGGACATGGGGTCATCAGTTGTGGGACTTGGGATGAGTTATACACAAACACACACGGTTCTTTTTCCATGATTCAACTTCTAATATTTCTAAGAATCAGAACTACTCGAATCAGGGTACATAAGGTATGCTTTTCAATCCAATAACCATACTCGAAACCAAACGGGTTATAGTATAGAGTTAAGTTCCGGTGAAAATAAAATTAACGTACTAAACGTACAAATTGAAGGAAAAGTAAAAAAAACGCGGTGGCATTTTCGTAAATATATGGTCGTAGGGTAATTATCAAAATTATTCTACAGGATCATTTGTAGAGTGATTTTGGTCTTGTAGAGTAATTTTGTAAAATGTTCATGTAGAGTAATTTTGATCTTGTAGGGTAATTTTACAAAATATTCTTGTAGAGTAATTTTGATAAAAAAAAAAACCTAACCCCCCACCCCCCAAAAACCTAACCACCCCCCCCCCCCCCCCCGCTCAAAAAAAAACTAAAAGCTAAAAACTAAACCATAAAGCTAAACCCCATAACTAAATGCTAACAAAATTACTCTACATGGTCATTTTACAAAATTACTCTACAAGAACATTTTACAGAATTACTCTATAAAAGATCAAAATTACTCTGGAAGAACATAAATTACTCTACAAGACTAAAATCACTCTACAAATGATCCTATAGAGTAATTTTGAAGACCAAATATTTACGAAAATGTCACCGCGTTTTTTTGGCTTTTCCTTCAGTTTTTACGTTTTGTACGTTAATTTTATTTGTATTTGATCTTTAGTCTATAGTACTAACCGGTTCCAACCTTAAAAAATAATTATAATCGCTTCCATACGAACTGGTTATTAAGATTACCCGGGTGGTTGGGCTTTTTTGGACATTAAAAAAAGTTTAAAGTGGGTTTAGGTTTAAGAGTCAAGTGGCCCATTGCTCTCTACCCATTGTTGAGGCTCGAGCCCAAATTCAAATTGGGTAATGAAGGAAGCAAAAGGTGCACTTACTAACCTGTAACCTCTCTCTCCGCCTCTCAAGTTCTTCCTCCGGCGACCACCGTCGTGTGACCCTCTCGAATCTCGATAATCTGGTAACCCTAAGTCCTTATCTCCGAATATAAATCTTTAAACAGTAAAATAATTTGTTGGGTTTTATCAATGTTTGTGATTGTGAAATTTAATTAGAAATTTTTAGTGTACTACGTAAGATTTCGTCTTCAAGCTATTGAAATTAGGTTATTTCTATCTTACTTTAGGATTAACTTGCTGCATAAACCCTATTCTGATTTCTGCCCCATATGTTAAATCTAAAACCCTTTAATTTTAGCCCCTTAAGTAAAATGAAATTGAGTCTGAGCATCACTCATAGTTGTCAACAGTGATCACTACGTCGCTATAGTGAAAAGGCGTATAGGTCTAGTCTCGCTATAATCTCTGTAGCGATAGATAACAATGGGAGCGACCTTTAATTTTCTTTTATAATATAAATAGCAGTTAAATATAGCTATAAAATAGCTAGATTTTAGATTTTTTGTTAAATATACATGTAAAATAGTGTGTATACGAGTGTATTTTGATATGAGTTAACTGTCATTTTCGTCCCTGTAATTTATCCAATTATGCCGGTTCAGACCAATTTTTAAATTTGTACCGTTTTCGTCCATGACACTCTTGAAACATGCCAGTTTCGTCCAAAAAACTATGGTTGAATTGAATAATGGGACAAACCACAAGGACGAAAATGACGGTTAACTCATGTTTTTTGGACGAAACTGGCATGTTTCAAGAATGTCAGGGACGAAAATGGTACAAATTTGAAATTTGGTCTGGCATAATTGGAGAAACTACATGGACGAAAATGACAGTTAACTCTTTTGATATAATACACATATAAAATTATTTAAAAAAAATTCTAGTGTACCGTTGTTCGCTATGTAGCATATAGGTACCTTATCGCTGTATGTCGCTATTCGTCATTAACAACTATGGCATCACTCCACCATCGGTTGCCATCAGACAACAGTAGATTGCAGGTTTTAGTTTTGAAGTGTTGTCTTTAAATTTTAGATTTAGTGGATGTAATATCATGCCAAGGGAAGCTAATGGGATTAGTTTCATCTTACGGGTTTCTCGATAACTAGTTTTTTCACATTTTTTTTTCTTGCGGCAAATTACTTGAAAATCATCATCGGTGAACGGTGAAATGGAATTTCTTGGTTACTTCATATTTGGAGACTTGGTCATTTTTTTAGGGTTTCATTGTTCGTATGAGCTTAGATACCTTTTTCAATCCAAAGTGTACATTTAACCTACAAGTATTTTTTGATGTTCGTTGTTTACTGTTGTATATTTTGGGAAACCAATTTGTTACTGAGTTACAGTCCCTGTTCAATTAACTAATCATTGTTTAGATTTGAGTTAAGTTATAATGAATTTGTAACAACTAACAGTTGATCTTTAATGCTGATTTGTTATAGTCTTTCTGTTTCTTGATTCTCCCAATACAATTTCCAAATAGGAATTTTATTTGTTAGTTAAAAGCATGGTTTTAAAAAAATGGTTGAGGCGTGCGCCTCGAGGCGAAACGCCCAAAAAACGATTGTGACACCTCAGGGTTTATATTGTATGTGCACCTCAGAGGGGCTGAGGCGCTAAAAAGGTTGCGCCTCAGGTGCGCTCAGGGGCTTTTGATATTTGTTTTTGATGTTTTTGACTTTTTGTGTCAATTTCAAGTAATTTATGTTTTTTTATGTGTGTTTTTGATGATTTTGATGAATTTAGTTAGTATTATTATTTTTATAAGATATATAATTTTTATATTTATTTTTTAATTCCGTCTCGGGTTTACGCCTCGTGAGGCGAAGGGAAAACGCTTCGAAACTCCTTTCCGTTCTTTTAAACCTTGGTTAAAAGAATAAATCAGTAAAAATTGAATTTTGAATAGGAACATTATTTGTTAGATTTTAGAACCTACCTATTAAATATCTCATTATGTAATTCTGAGTTTGATCGCCCGTTTTAGTTTGGACTCGATATCGACATCCACTCACAAAACTTTCTGGATCTACCACTACATGTTTTTTGTGGACAATTTTGATTTTGGTATGACAGTTCAGTCTTCGATAAGATTAAACTGTAGCTTATGTTTTTGCAAATGGCATCATATGAACATGTAAATATGTTTTTAGTCTCTTGTTGACGACTGTAGTTGTCTTTATTTTCTAGTTTTTAGATTAAATGGATTTACATTCAATTTAATGCCATTATTTATGATTTTATCATAATGGTTGATGTATTTACTTTTTTTTTTTGCAGATACCAAATGTTGGCTCCACGCCAAGTGCTCACTAGAGCCTTAACTTTCCGCCACATCAGACAATCATCCACTGCTGCAGCTTTAGTTCAAGAAACTAACGAACTACCGCTAACTTATCTCGAAGGTTTCCCTAAGCCCGATGCGAAGCACGCAGAGACCATTGTCGCATTGCCACGAGCGCAGTCCGGGAAAAATATATCCGCTAAAGAGCGCAAAGCTGGACGCGTACCGAGCATTGTGTTTGAGCAAGAGGATGGCCAGCACGGAGGTAATAAACGGCTCATATCTGTTCAGAATAATCAGATCAAGAAGCTTGTAAATCACCTTGGTCGTTCTTATTTTCTGTCACGCCTTTTTGATCTTGAGGTTCGGCCCGATGTTGAAAGCGATGATATCATTGAAAAAGTCCGCGTCTTGCCTCGACTGGTATGTGATATATATCTCGAATAGATATCTTGTTAATGTATGCGTACAATTTATTGATATTTGTTTTTTGGTGTCAGCTTCATCTTCATGCTAGCACAGATGCGGTGCTTAATGTTACATTCATTAGAGCACCGTCTGATGCTTTGTTGAAAGTTGATGTTCCGCTCGTGTTTATTGGGGATGATGTGTCACCTGGGTTGAAGAAAGGTAATAATGATTATTTCTGATGCGTTATTTTCACGACATCCAACCTAGTTCTTTTCTAGTTGCTCACTTGTCTGTCATATCAAATATGTTGACCGACGATTATCGTTGTCACCGAAACCTTAAATAACTTTTCGTCACGTATACTTGTTGAGATGGGTTCAGGTCAAAAAGGTCGTTTTTACTACTGGTTGACCAAAAACACTTTTTTAATTGCTTAATAGGTGATAAATATGTTAGATATGGCTATAAAACTATATTGTTAGACAGATAATTTAATAGAGTTAAATGCCATTTTAGTCCCTGTGATTTGGGCCATTTTGCCAGTTTAGTCCAAAGGTTTCATTTTTCGCTTGTGGGTCCAAAAAGGTTTCACCGTTGCCATTTTAGTCCACTGGGTTAACTTCATCCATTTTTTCTGTTAACGAGAAGGACACTTCGGTCATTTTATATGTAATTATGTTAACTAGAAAGGCAATTCGACCATATAAAATGACCGAATTGCCTTTCTCGTTAACATAAATAATTAATGAATTTAACACAGTGGACTAAAATGGCAACAATGAAACCTTTTTGGTCCCACGGGTAAAAAATGAAACATTTGGACTAAACTAGCAAAATGACCCAAACCACAGGGACTAAAATGGCATTTAACTCTAATAGAGTTTAATACTTTGAATGAAGTGTTTGACTTGTTTACTTTTAGGTATTATTTTTATTTGCCTCGTCTGAGATTTAGACATAACTAAGACCGACTTATTAATTAGTTAATAATACTTGTACTAATTTTTCTAGACACCGTGTCTTAGGATAGTAATATACCCATGTTTAATTGCTATAAGCCTTTGATGTACACATATATTTTTGTCATAAAGACCCTACTGTTTTATTTCAAGCCCTTGAAATCTTTTAACCATAGTTATCAAATGCACTAGTCGAGAAGCGCAAAAAAAGCGCAAGCAATTAAAAACATAAAAAAAAATATATTATGTATTGAAAAGAACAAGACAGGCGATCTCCAAAGTAGAATAAAAGCAAGAACACAACTAAGCAATAAAAGTAAAACATAGAAACTGAACAGCACTTCTGTTTCCCCATTCACGTGCAGGGTTGATTCGTTGAATGGGTCAAACCCATCTCCGAATCATCTGGAGCAGCTCTTTGGACTTTTTTTTCTGGCCCAGGCCCACTTAAAGGTGTTGGGTCTGTATCAGTATTTCTCGTGTGTTTGGGCCAAGATCGATCTTGTCTTGGTCAACTTGCAGATGAGATTATAGCGAGCGTACCGATCTTGTCATTTTGGGCCAAGATCGATCTTGTCATTTTCAAAACTCATACGAATGTTTTAGTTTTATGATGAAAAATTCTAGTATAGTCATAGTTGTTAATAGCGAGCGTACCGATCGCTATAGCGCGCTACGTAGCGTATAGGTCTAGGCTCGCTATTAGGGTTGTAGCTATAGATAGCGATAATAGCGACAGTTTTTTGTTTTGTTTTTTTTTTAAATATAAATAGCAATTAAATATAGCTAGAAAACAGCTGGATTTTAGGTTTTTGTTAAATATGCATGTAAAATAGCATATATACCAGGGTATTTTGATATAATAATAATAATTATTATTATTTTTTTTTATTTTTATTTTTCCTAGTGTATCGTTGTTTATAAAATAGCCGCCCGCTACTTATCGCTATTCGCTATGTAGCATATAGGCACCTTATTGCTATTTGTCGCTATTCGCCATTAACAACTATGAGTATAGTACGGCCATTCTTTTGAAGTGGTAGATTTTGCTTTGTTTTAACAGTCGCCTTTTGAATAATGGCAGGGTCTTATTTAAACATCATCAAGAGAACGGTGAAGTTCATTTGCCCTGCGGACATAATCCCTCCGTTTATCGAGGTTGATCTGAGTGAGTTAGACGTGGGCCAGAAGCTGGTGATGGGTGATCTTAAAGTTCATCCTGCTCTCAAACTCGTTCGCCCCAAAAACGAACCCGTTTGCAAGATTGCAGGGGCAAGGGTTTCGGCTGAATCCAAAAAGTCTAAATAAATTTCCAACTTTTATCTATAAAGATTTTCAAACTTCATATTGTTGTTAGTTCTAGCGCAGCAGTTTCATTTATCTATTGAGCTTTTTATAAAAACGAATGAACATGGGTTTTTGTTATATCTTAGATCCATTTTCTCGGTTGTCCGGAAACGGCCTTGAGCCAAAATAAAGAAAAGTTGGCGTGTATCGTCGCAAAACGACCGTATTAATGTTCTAGAGTTCTTGTTTTTTAGCTCAAATGATCCTTGAAGTCGAGTTTGACTGTTGCCGAAGGTGTTCAAGTCATGAGAAGCAATGAGACTATTGAAGTAGAAGAATACTTAGAACATGTCATTTTTTAAAATCACTCAATGCACCTGTTGAGGTTGATATGGTTTTCCTGTTCTAAGTTTTATAAAAGTTTTGAAATTTAAACATGCTTGTAAAACTATATAATTAAAATGGTAAAACGAGTTTATGAAGAATCTGAGGTTTGTAAGTTTTGCATTAATAGTTAAACTTATAAAAAAAAGTAATCTATAAAGAGGTGAGAGAATGTAGTTTCGAGTGAGTGATGTATCGCCAATTTTTATTTTATTTTATTTGATAATTTTTATTTTATTTTATTTGATAAGTGAAGTGAAAGTGATATATGTTGAAAACTAGTTTTTGCCTTGTTTGCGTTGTGGCGCGTTAAGCTGAATATTTTTCTATCGTAAACATGTACTATGTGTTTCGGTTACTTGTATATACTACTCATAATACAATCTCAAAGAAAAAAATACATTAAGTCAACCAATTAAAACAAAACACTACCATACTTTTGCTAAAAAAAAGAAAACTAAAATGATAGAAAGACTATAATTTTTAACGGGAAGCAAAACTAAAACGTTAGTGTTGGGTTAGTTTGGGAGTGCGATTGGCCAATAAGTTGAGAGTGGTGTGATACAAATCGAAAGTTGGGAGTGCTATCGGCCAATTGTGAAAAACTGGAGTTTTTTAAATCCAATATCCCTAAAAGAAAATGTCTTAATAAAAACTTTGGATAAACCTAAAAATAGTTTAGAAAATTAGGTTTATATAAACAATATTAATTAAAAAGTTAGATATAATAACTTTTGTTCTAAAAACCAAAAAAACCAAACCGAACCAGTGTAAAAATCAAGAAAACCAAAACCGGAAAACCGACATTTCGGTTTTGATTTTGCCCAAAAAACGAATTGTGCACGTTCCTAACCAAGGTTGGAGAACTCGCTAGTCAGCCGGTGAGGTGGGGACTAACGACTACTTGGGATTAATCCAATCAAGTTTTTTATATGCAATTTTTAGTTTTATGTATACATTTTTTATAGGTAAATATTTTAAGTAGCTAAGTTTTAAATCTTACTCAATTTTTTTTCAGTAAACAAGATTAATTATTGGAATTCACATGGTTTGTTTGAAAAATAGCCGGAATTTAGATGTTTTTATCGAAATATTCATGTTTTTTGTTGAAATCTGGTCAGAATTGCCCGTTTTTGAGCGGACGACTTACCAATTAATGGATTGATTAAAAAAATTTACTCAATTATTAGCGAGTAACGATTAATCCCGACTATAGCGTCCCTAGCATGTAAATTGTAATTGTGTAACACAGCTTTCGAATTAAACCGGACAAGGCTTAATAATATATTACATCTATAAACTCCATGTCATCAATCCACCACTTGCCCCAATAAACCTCTTGTCCGTCGATCATAATCCCATCGACGTCTGAAAATAGCTTAAACCTCATAACACGGATCTTTAATCTCCACCGTCGATCATTTCCACATTCAAAATCCCCAATTCCACCCTTAATCAATCCTTTATAAACCCTAATCCACAATCCACTTTCATCATCCAATTAATCATTCCTTTATAAACCCTAAATCCAATTGAATCGAGATCTTGTTATTGGAACGATGTCGGGACGTGGAAAGGGCGGGAAAGGGCTCGGAAAAGGAGGAGCAAAGCGTCACCGGAAAGTTCTCCGTGATAATATTCAGGGTATCACTAAACCGGCGATCAGGAGGCTCGCTAGAAGAGGTGGAGTGAAGAGAATCAGTGGTCTGATATACGAAGAGACACGTGGAGTTTTGAAGATATTTTTGGAGAATGTGATCCGTGACGCTGTTACCTACACGGAGCATGCTCGCCGGAAAACGGTGACGGCGATGGATGTTGTGTATGCGTTGAAGAGACAAGGAAGAACTTTGTATGGATTCGGAGGTTAATGAACTGGTAGTGAGTGTTGCTGTTGAATTGTTGTAATGAATATGAAAAAGTTTTAGTGGAATGAAAAAGTGATGTGTTTGTTCATGTGTTTATGGTTTGTTTTTTTATATGATTTTGATGAATTTTGGAGTTTAATCGTTGAGTTGGGCATGGTGATCTGTAATGTAGAAGAGAAATTACCATCGTGCTTCTAAATTGTGTCTTGTTTTAGCAATTAGATTTGATTTGAAGCGTTGATGGGAGAGAAGATGATTGGTTTGAAATCTGGTTGTGGGTTTTTAGAAAGTGCACGTAGGGTGTTTGATGAAATGTGTGAAAGAGATGCTGTGTCATGGAATTTAATTATTTGTTTTTTTAGTAATAGTAATAATGAATTTTAATAATTATAACTATTGCTTCTTGCTTGATAACGATTCTAACTTCAAAAATTCTTATTGTCCCATCTTTTTATATATTAGCGTTCAATGACCTTGACTAACAAAATCCTAACGCCCGTTAGTTTCCGGTCGCCGGAAAACGCAACCTTTTCGTCTTAGACCTCTTTGTAACCTTATTACACATCTTTAGGAACCTTTTCTAGTAAAAAGCCGGTTATTAAAGTCGTCGGAAAACTCAACTTTTTGGCTGGAATATTCAAAGTTTTCGTCCCAAACCTGTTTGTAACCATAGATCGAACCTTTAGAAACCTTTTGCCAACAAAAACGTTTTTTTGGCGACTAACGACGTTAGGGTTCTGTTAGTCAAGGTCCATTGAAGGCCAGTATGTGAATAGATGAGACTGTCAGTGGAAATTTTTGAAGTTGAGACTATTGCTAGCCAACGGGTAATAGTTGAGACTACTAAAATCCATTATTTTTTTTCTTAGAGTAAACTTCCGTTTTGCTCCCTGTGGTTTGGTCACTTTAATGGTTTTGCCCCAATCCTTTAAAAATAGCCATTTTACTCCTCGATCTATGAAGCCTTTCATGATTTCACTCCCCGCCTCTAACTCCATCCAAATTGTTTATTAACTGAAAGGGTATTTTGGTAATTTCAAATATAAACTAAGGGTATATTAGTAAAACTAAAAATCAAAGATTATATTATATATAATAATAATAAAATGTAAACAAAACCATAATCTGTTCTCTCTCTACCCTCTCTCTTCTCTCTCAACCGTACCCAGCCCCATCATCATAATCGCCGGCGACTGCCCACCACCATCAAACACCACCCCGAACAAAAACCCAAATTACATACATTTCTTCAAAACATACAAACAACTGAACAACATAAGCCAGAGTTCTTCAAGTCCACATCACAACCAATTTCAAACCAAAATCATATGTCAAAAGCTTGTAGAATCCTCCAGAATCATCCATAATACAGAAATTGTTTTATAAAACGATAGAAACCTGAAGTTAAAAGCTCTGACTGACTGCAATGACGGACTATACGACACAACTCCTAAAAGTTCCTGAGCGGCAAACGAAAACGACAAATAGGTTTAGTTTTAAAGCTTTTAAAACATGAAACCCCTCAAATCTCTCTCTCTCTCTCTTCAAACCACTCAACGCTATCGCCGACCACCACTGGGAACCACACGCCGACCACCACCATCTCCAAAATTGAAGCCCTAATAAACTCATCACCTCATTTTTTCTCCTATTTTCACTTCACCTTTCTTTTCCTCTTTTATCTTCTCAAGAAACCTTGCAATAAACCAACAAGTCAACACTGTGGATACGGCGGTTCAAATATGCAAGTCAACATTGTGGAGATGGCAGTTCAGATCTGCAAGTCAACTCTGTGGAGATGGCCTCTTCGCTAGAGCCGACAATTTAAATAGAGAGAAACGGAACGGTGGTGGTGAGGTTCGTTGGCGATGGCGGTGCTTGCTGCCGGTTTGGTGTTAGTGCAAGATGGTGATTTGGTGGTGAAGTCTGATAGTGGAGAGAGAGACGAGTGTTTATATGTATGTGTGTTATTAACATAATATATATAATATCTTTTTATGGAGGATAGGAAAAGACTAAAATGCCCCTCATGTGAGGGGCACATGATCAGGATTTAACAGAGGAATTGGATGGTGTTAGGGGCGGGAAGTGAAATAGAGATGAGCTTCGTAGATCAGGGAGTAAAATGGCTATTTTTAAAGGATTTGGGCAAAACCATTAAAACGACCAAACCACAGGGAGCAAAACGAAAGTTTACTATTTTTCTTATGAAATGGTTGTTTTAAGTTATTGTGATAAGATCACATTGGCTAGTGTTAAGATATGAGATTGAGTGTGACAGCATATGTATGGGAAATGTGGAAATGGCTGAAAGGGGTTTTCGAAGACATTCATAAAAAGATGTTTTGGCTTGGACAACAATGATATTAGTGTATGCTCTTCAAAGGCATGGTGATCTTTTTGCGTGTGGCCGAATTCGGTAACATGTGGTGCATTATTGAGTAGACAGGGGTCGTCGGTATTTCAACATGATTACAACAAGTGTTTACATGAAGGGAACTCTTAAGCAAAGAGATTAAGTAGACCAGGATACAGTGCTCATACTCGAGGATCAGAAAAGGCAAAAAAAAAGGGTAAATTTGTCTTTATCTTCATCCACACCATTTTTTAGTCATCTTTCCATGTCAACTATTTGAAATGATCCAAATGATAAATGTTAGGAGTATTGGATTTTAATAATTCCAACTATTCGTCGTTGAACGTCAACAGTCCCAACTTAAAAAATAACTAGTGGCAGTCCCAACTATTAACATATTGGTCTTCAATGGACCCTCACTAACAAAACACTAACGCCGTTTGTCTCCGGTCGCCGGAAAAACGTTTTTTGCCGGAAAAAGGTTCCTATAGGTCCGATCTAAAGTTATAAAGAGGTTTTGGACGAAAAAGTTGAGTTTTCAGGCAAAAAAGTTGAGTTTTTTTCAGATAAAAAGAAGTTTTCCGGAGAAAAAAAAGTGTTTACCGGCGACCTTAATAATTGGAACTTTTACTAGATTAATGTTTCTAAAGGCCCACAATAAGGTTACAAAGAGGTTTGGGACGAAAAGGTTAAGTTTTCCGGCCAAAAAAGAGTTTTCCGGTCAAAAACTTTTTTCCGGCGACCGGAGACTAACGACGTTAGTGTTCTGTTAGTCTGTGTCCATTGGAGGCCAATATGTTAATAGTTGGGACTGCCGGTAGTTATTTTTGAAGTTAGAACTGTTGATGACCAATGACGAATAGTTGGAATTATTAAAATCGAATACTACTCCTAAATGTTATGATAAGATATTGACCCACCAATCAAACATGTGTTTGTTTTTGTCTTCAAAATAAAAACCTAACTTATCAATATCATAACAATAAGGTAACTATCAAGTGTTAACCAAGTCAACTCCTATTGATTCAAGCACTTATACCCACAATTACAATCATCTGTTCCTCAACCAGCAGTGTTTAATTTCCATGATGAACACTCTCATGGTTTCCACAATCTTGTTTCTTCTCACAGGGTCATACTATTCAACACCCTTCATGCTTACACTTATCGGCCTCGTGTTCTTGTTTGTCGCTCTACTCTTATCTGCTTTACTTGTATCTTACCTCAAAGAATTGATGTCAAACGATCACCAACCTCCAGTGATAGGGTCAACATTGACCATGCTAGTACACTTTAACCACCTTTTCGATCATATTGCCTTGATCGCCAAGAAGCACCGCACTTTCCGTTTTGTTACACCAACACACAGTGAAGTCTATATCACCGATCCTATTTGTGTCGAACACATTCTTAAATCCAACTTCCAGAACTACACCAAGGTATGCGAATGTCAGATGTTGGTTAGTTGTTTTTTGTATTCATATCGACGAATTTCGGAGCAAATATTTAATTTAATCTTGGATTGAAGCACAGGGTCGCGATAAATTGATATCTTTTTGGAAATGGGATTTTCGCGGCGGATGGAAATGTATGGCGACACCAGCG
Organism: Scalesia atractyloides; assembly: GCA_947069175.1. NCBI lineage: Eukaryota > Viridiplantae > Streptophyta > Magnoliopsida > Asterales > Asteraceae > Scalesia > Scalesia atractyloides. The sequence continues at coordinate 4,337,929 of CAMTDV010000006.1, read as the reverse complement.
CAAGCTTGCAAGTTTAGAGTTCTCCACTAAAGTTGTAAGGGATTTTAGTACGGCTGTGTTCAGGGCTAACACTGCTAAACTAGTTAAAAAGGTTTCAGAATCTGTTGTTGATAAGCAAATCATTTCTTTACAGGTATATTAAGCTCGGATTGGGTTCAATTAAGTACAATCACGAGTTATGAAAACAACTGCCTCCCGCGCGAGTTGGGTCACCATTTTTTGCACAAACGTAGATGAAAATGTTATAAATACATCTAAAAAACAAAAAAAAGTCGAGTCAATAGTTACGCCTGATGTAAATTTTATTTACGGTGATGCAAATTTTTGTATGCGACATTTTTTTTTATATTTTTGCTGGAACAAATGATTTTTTAAAAAAATTTTAGATTTTTTTTTTTTTGAAAAAACCTTATGGAAGGCCTAGTTCTCATGGTTCTCACAACTCAAGGTGTAGAAATGAGCTCCCCGTACCGAAAATCCCCAAAAGTGGGTATCAGTACCGGATATATCCGGTACGGTTAGGAACCGGTATTGGAGGGTAAAAACCGATACCGGACCGGTACCGATAATGTACCCGGTTCGGTAAATTCGGTATCTGTACCTCGTACCATTTACTCATCTCTATTAAGGTGGTTCTCATTTTACCCTTTCCCTATTAAGCTCAATAAAAATAGTAAATTTATGATTTTGATGAAGCTGCAACAAAAGCATGACTTATTTTTCTTAAAATTTCAGGATCTTTTGATGAGATCTACTTTAGATTCCATTTTCAAAGTGGGATTTGGGTTTGATCTGGATACTTTATCAGGTTCAGATGAGGTGAGTAATCAGTTTATGACAGCTTTTGATGATGCAAATTGTATTATCTTCGGGCGGTATGTTGATCTGTTCTGGAGGGTAAAAAGGTATTTTAACATCAGATCCGAAGCTACTCTGAAGAAAAACATTAGCGTGATCGACAACTTTGTGTATGAATTGATAGAACGCAAGCGGGAGCAGATGAAAAACACGAAAGATGATGTATCTTAAAACTAGACAATTTCCGACACTTGATATATTTCAAATGCATTGATAAGTTTTCTTTGTGTTTTTTTTCAACTACAAAATAGAGAGATAAAGAAGATATATTATCAAGATTTCTGATCGAAAGAGAGAAGAATCCTGCGAATTTGACGGACGAATACTTGAGAGACATATCGCTCAGTTTCATAATTGCTGGGAAGGATACATCTGCAAACACACTCACTTGGTTCTTTTACATGCTTTGTAAGCACACGCTTATTCAAGAAAAAGTTGCGTTAGAAGTGAAAGAAGCCACTCGAGCTGAGTATACATCTTCTATGGATGAATTTTCCCTCAAATTAACCGAACCCGCCCTTGACAAAATGCAGTATCTTCATGCAGCTTTAACGGAGACTCTCAGACTTTATCCTCCTGTTCCTTTGGTAACACATTTATGTCTATTATCATTCATAGAGGTAACCCACGGGTTGCATAATGGGTCATTTTTAGTACATGTTGGTTTTAAGACGGGTCAAATACCTTTATGTTCATTTTTATTATATTTTATAATTGTAACTAATATGATAATGATAATTAAAAAACAACATTATTACATATTTACGATAATAGTTTAGATCTTAATACAGGGACCTGGATGATTCTCGTTTAGTATGACAAGTTCCCTTTTTAGCTAATCTATTTTTATTTGATCCCGTTTGAGATAAAAAATTCAAAAGTATTCAGGATGGAAAATATTCAGAGAATGATGACGTTTTACCTGACGGTTTCAAAATAAACAAAGGAGATGGTATAAGTTACACGCCGTATCCAATGGGAAGAATGTCATACATTTGGGGAGAAGACGCAGAGGAATTCCGGCCCGAGAGATGGCTGCATTTCAGGTAACTACAAAACTGATAGATCCAAACACCCCATAAGCTCATAGTTGTTGGTATTAATGGTTTAAGTTTAAATGCATTTGTTATATAGGGTGGACCAAGGATATGCTTAGGGAAGGAGTTTGCATATAGACAGATGAAAATAATGGCAGCATTTCTGGTCTTCTTTTTCAACTTTCGAGTTTAGACTGGTTGATGAGAGCAAGGAAGCTACATATAGAACCATGTTCACCCTTCACATGGACAATGGACTGCACTTATACGCGTCTCCTCGTTCAAAAGCATAATCCAAATCTTATCAGTTAGTTGTTGGATATGTATGTATGCATGTATGTATGGGCATGAACAATGGATAACCAAACATAAAGCTTCAATATATTAGGGCACATCTGCATTAGACAAAGCACCGTATATGCTATAGTTTTTCTTTAAAAAAATCATGCATATTGATATGCACATGTGCATTATACGTTTAAATTTGCAAGCTTCCGCCTCTTACAACTTTAGTGAGAACTCTAAACTTGCAAGCTTCCGCTGGTGTCGCGAAAATCCCATATCCAAAAAGATCGCCCATTATCAATTTTGTGGTGACCCTGTGCTTCAATTGAACATTAGATTAATATTTGCCTCCGAAATTCGTCTATATGAATAAGCCCTCTAGTACTACCAAAACAAAATAACTAACCAACATCTGAAATACCTTGTTCTAGTTCTGGAAGTTGGATTTAAGAATGTCTTCAACATTAATAGGATCGGCGCTATAGACTTCACTGTGTGTTGGTGTAACAAAACGGAAGTGCGGTGCTTCGTGGCAATATAATCGAAAAGGTCGTTGAAGTGTATGAGCCTACCACCGGAAACATTTATCATAACATCTATCATCTGGACCACTTTAAATAGTTGACATGGAAAGATGACCAAGAAATGGTGTGGATGATGATAAAGAAAAAGACAACTTTACCCCTTCTTGCTTTTTTTCGCCTTTACTGATCCTTCGGTATGAGCAGTGTATCCTGGTCTACCTTAATCTCTTTACTTAACTGATACAATAAACTCTTAATCTCCTCCATAATGATGTCAGATGATCCTTTTATCGAAAACTCATAAACAGTTCCATCAACTTCGATCAGGCTGTTACCAGGTACGTCTTTCTTAATCCCTCTTTCATTCATAACAGCCCTAGTATTTTCCAACTCATCAAATTTACCAGCCTTAGCTTGTATATCACATAACGCGACATAAAAAGCATGATTTAGAGGCTCCAAACGAATCAAACGTTTGGCTACCTTTTCTCCAAGCTCCACATTCCCATGCATTTGACATGCTCCTAGTAATGCTCCCCACACAAAAACATCCGGGTCCATGGGCATACTAGTAATTAGCCGTTCAGCTTCATCAAATAGTCCAGCGCGACCTAGGATATCAACCATGCAAGCATAATGTTGGACCGTTGGTTCAATCATGTATACACTTGTTGTAATCATGTTGAAATACCAACGGCCACGGTCTACTAAACCCAAGTGAGCACATGCCGTCAATGATGCACCAAATGTTACCGCGTTAGGCCTTACACCACGCGCAACCATCTTGTCAAAAAGATCAAACGCTTCGTCGCCATGCCCGTGAAGAGCGTACACTGAAATCATCGCCGTCCAAGCTAAAACATCCTTCTTACGGATATCTCTAAAAACCCTTTCCGCTAAACGTACATTTCCACATTTCCCATACATATCCACCAATGCCGTCTTTACCACCACGTCACACTCGATCCCATTTCTTAACATGTAACCATGCACCCACTTCCCATGCTTAAGCCACCCTAACGACGCACAAGCTGAAACAACACTAGCTAAGGTCATCTTATCCGGATAAACTGAAACCACATCATCCTCACTTACCACAACCATTTCATGAAAAAACTCAACCGCCTCCTTCGCCCTACCCACCTGAACCATCCCAGCGATCACCGAATTCCAACTAACAACATTCCTCTCATCCATCCTAACAAACAACTCCCGCGCCACATCAACCCCCCCACATCTCAAACACCCACCAATAACCAAATTCCAAGACACCACATCCCTCTTAGACATTTCATCAAACACCTTACGTGCACAATCCAAAACCCCACAACCAACATAAAAACCAATCACCGAATTCCCAACATACACATCATCTCCCACCCCAAACTTAACACAATGAGCATGCACACTTCGACCAACAACAAAATCAAGCCTACTCACACACTCTTTCAAAACAAAAGGGATCGTAATACCATCTGGGACAATGTTATTCAGCAGCATTTGCTTATACAGAAAAAGGGATTGTGGGTTTTGGTCGTTGGGTCTGAAATTGGAAGAGTATGCTCTGATCATGGCGTTGTAGATAGGGAGATTGGGGTTGTGGGTGGTTTGAAATACACGAGAAGCGTAAGTGAGGGATCCGAATCGGAGAGTGCACAGAAGAAGATGAGACGAGAGATGAGGAAGAGGTTATCGGATTGGGATAAGTGTGGTGAGGTGATGATTTGGGAATGGATTTGTTTCAGGGTTTTCATATTGTTGCAGGTTGATAATAAGCGGGTGATTGATTTCAAAAAACTGTGTGATTCCATAGTCGACATTGGTTTTTCAGTGGAAAATCAAGCAAATATATGATTTTTTTTTTCTTTTTGAAACGCGACTTTCTTCCAAATTAAAGAACCTTGTTGTCATACTCCGACTAGACTATGTTGTCTTAGCCGGTCCGCGCTGTCTTCAGAGTTTGGCTTGGGCATTCCCCCGCCAAACTATACCGCCGGCTGCCTTGACGGTCGTTGTGCCACCACAAGAGCAGAACTCTCTGACGTAACACACGGTGGGACGAAACTCGGGTGAGCTCAGGATAAAGCCTGACACCTCTGCAAGGAGGCTAGGCTCTATCTATCATCACCTTATCCACTAAAGTGACACAAGTGGGGATGAACTTGAGTCTCCATTGGAGAACCCAAGTCTCCTAAAATATACGAATACATCTGAGGAGATCCCGAGCTTTCCCCGGATAAGCAAAAGATAAATGTGAGGATGTGACTGGTACATTGTCTAGTTTATTTGAATTATAATAAAAATGCATTGGTATTGTTACAAAAGTTGCCACTTTGATCAGTTTTGTTATTTAGTAGGTTATGAAGAAAATGAATTTTCATTGAATAATAATAATAATTTACACTAAATAAAAAAATTTAAACATAATTAATCTTACCAGTTAAAAATTCAAGTTTAGGGGTGTCAATCGACAATACATCCATGTGATCTAATGCATTTGACTTAATTTGAGCTTAATTTGATTATTAATCAAACAAATGAATTTATCTCACTTCTGTTTCGTTTTTATTTCTTTCTAATAGTTGAGATTTGAGAGTTAAAAGTTGATGTTTCGTTGTGTGGAGATGTTTTAACCAGTTCTATATCCAAAATGTTCATTACTAAAGCCTGATCGGGGAGCGTGATGGGTGAGTCCGACAAATAAAACAAATAAAGTGCATTTTTTATATTAGGTGGGTCTCTTCTTTATTAGTTATTGCATCCTTTTTTTTTAATATGAAAGGGTATTTTAGTCATTTCACGTGCATTATGCACTGAAAAACCCATTCACGCATACACTTAAGTGAAATAGTGAAGTATACAGAAAAAGTGGTTACAAAGTGATAATTCTAAAAGAGCATTGTTAATTTCCTCTTTTAGAGCATGTGTTATACCAAACAAATGTTAATGTCAATAAGAGCCACACAACGTCACGTGAATGGAAAAGCCACTCACTCACATTCATTGACCATGTGTTATACCAGTAACGTCACGTGAATGGAAAAGCCACTCACTCACCTTCGTTGAACATCTGTTATACCGGTAAGTGATGGGTCATAGGTATAACATAGGTTAAGTGGTGAAAATGAATCATAGGTATAACATAGTTTAAACGGCGAAAGTGGCGTAAGTAGTTATTAGTAATGGGGTATAAGTATAACACATGATCTTATAGTCTTAATTGTCGTATAACTTGTATTGATAACAAATATTATAGTGTCACATGACCTTATAGTCTTGATTGCTGCATTAATAACAAACATTATAGCAAACACATGTCATAATCTAACTTGGCCATTTTATGTAATTAAAAACTTGGCAACTACCTAACATCAACATATATGGTTATTATGGTTATTAAGCTACAAGCCTACAACTCATTAAACCTAAATCAGCTTGTAACTTCCATCAAAACCTGCCAAATATAAAGATTCAAGATCCCTAACCATTATCTACACTTCTTATCAAAATCCAATGTTTTGCTTCTTTCGTAACGTCGCTTCACCTCAAATCAATAACAATAACACTGATATTATCGGACTACTCTTCGCCCCAAAGCAAGACGTACCAGTAAAGTTGCAGCCGACTCACTTCTAGAAGGATACGGTCCGTCTCCATCGGCCCCTTCATGTGCTTCAGTCCGAGGCTCGACACTTGAATTCCTGTTTTCCTGGAGACATTCGTGCACAATGTTGCATGCCAATTCACTCGACAAAACATCCCATAATCCGTCACTACCAAGTATCAAACACTCATCTCCTACTTCCCGTTTTGTGATCGAGATTTCTGGTTCGGATGTTACCCACTGTTTTAGAAGCCTGTCCCCTGTTGATGCAAAAAACACCACAAACTCGATCAAGAAATCGTTTTGTTAGGTATATCACGCTTCTATATCGAGCAACTAATATACCACCATTTAAAATGATGGTAAACCAAAAATTTTAAACAAAAAACCCATCGTGAATGCCGCATTGCTATCAAACTTTCTGCTTCTTCATTCAATTACTTCAAAAGACATATTGAAGTATCAGTATTTAGGGCAAATCATTATTTCTAACGGTTTAACGATTGTTAAATAAACATGCATAAGTTTTCTGACTTTCGTTTTTATTACTATGATCCGGTTCATTGGGTACCTAATTAATGCATCTACACTCATCTATGCCACACGACAATTCAAAAACTAAGACCACCCTGACAAATCTAGAAAATCCTTATACGGACAACGTTTCAAAAAAAGGGGTAACAAAATTGAAAAAACGTCAAAATTTTCCAAAATTTACACTACCGGCGGAGCGTCAAGGGGCAACGGGGGTTACCCCTTGTTACAAGGTCGATCCGCCCCTGAGCCTTGACCTAGTGAAACGAAAGCACTTTTAAGTCACGGCAAATTGACACAAAAGGGAAGCAACATATTTGCAACTAATTTTCATCTTAAGCAATGTACCTTCAAATTTAATATTCAAGTGTTCGATATAAATATCATAACAGAATAAGACCGCATTATTGATGTTGATTTTATTTGTCATCTTACAATAAAGAAACATTGCCTAGTTAGACCGTGGGGTATGGTGGGGCGGGAGTTTGGGGCATGGCCCGACACGTGGACTTGGAGGGGCACCGCTGGTCCGACACATTTTCGGTGGGTATGGTTCGGCGTGGCTAGCCCGCGTGGCTTGGCCACGTATTATATTTTTTTTAAATTTTATTATAAATACACACATAATTAGAAAAAGCCGAAAATTATTATTATAATTTCCTGAAAAAATTACAAAATCCTACAAAAAAAAGGCTTACAAATCTAAAAAAAACATACTTAGGCATATAAAAAAACCCTAATTAAGCGTTAGGTAGATTTCGAACAGGGCGAGCTTGTCAAACGGCTTCTGCTCCTTGTCCCAGAACTCGATGTTGGCCACCGCCACCCGGTCGTCGTGACTTATCTTACCGCCCAGTTGTCGTAGTAGGCTTTGAAACAATCGAGCTTCAGGCGTAGTTCGTGCCACTTATGTTGGCACGCGTTTAGATTGTGCCGGTCGTTCCCCACGTTGTGCCGGTAGTTCGCGAAAGCTTCTGGCCAGTAACGCGTTTCACCGGGTTGGCGCCCCTTCATCGCGTCCACGACGCTCGTTACTAGTGCTATCTCTTCCTCGTTCGTCCATGAGGCCATGATTTTCAAGTGTGGGTAGCGGGTTCGGGTAGCCGGTGTGAATGTTGGGTTAGCGATTTGGGCACTTGGGGTAGCGGTGGGTGGGTTTTATAGCACTTGGGGTAGCCGTTTGGACAAACGGTTGTATTTTAACTTTCAAATCCTAGTCATCACCCGCCTAGCAAACCCAGCCAATAAGAACCGGCCACGCAGGACCGCTAGGGTCGCCCAACGCCCGGGCTGAAACCCCCGCCCAAGGGCCACGCCGAAACCCCCGCCCACCCGGGGTGGTGAACTGGGCGTTTGGTCCCAACCCCCGCCCCATACCCCATAGTCTTAACCTATGTCGGATTCATGATACCAAACATTCATAAAGCCGAATTAATTATGATGCGGAGTAAGAGATAACCTATGGATCGAGACATGGCAAGGATTCCTTCAACGCGTGCTCCGTTAGAAAAAATGATTCGTCCGCCACAACCTTCGATTCTTGCCCGTTCGTCTTCCCTATCGGGCTGCATGTTCAAAATGTGGCATGTAAAACAATTTGTATAACAAGATTCACAATGTACATGCACACAATTTTTTTAGTTTTTTTAATTCGACTCTAATATACAAAATCATAGGCCAAGCCAAGGTTTCAATACAAAATCATTAGAACTTTCTAAAGTTTAACTAAATTCCCTATAAAAAATAAGCCATAAAGTCATGAAATTTGATAGTAACCAAATTTGATATATACATATATTTCGTTTAATATATGTTTTAAACTAATTTAATACTAAACACTAAGTTCTATAATTGTTTAACTTTGAGTGTTTCTCACCTTATGATCGACCGAAAGCGGTATGGCTCTGCCGTTGCGGCAGAGTACAGCTCGCGAATCCCCACAATTCGCAACAAAGATGTATTCATTCGTTACGACGGACACCACTGCCGTCGATCCCATGAAAGATAACTTGGGGTTACATCTACAAATATTGGAACTACTACCAACTGCGCCACACAGACACAACCGCAGCGCCATCTCATCCATCCGCTGAAAACTCCGGTTAATGGCCAAACTCCACCGCTCTATATCTCCGCCGTTTGACTCGCCTCGGTCCACCGTCACCGGCATCAACTCCTCTTCCATGAAAATGTGCATATGCTCTTTACACAATGCTGATACCTGCTCACATTGTTTAAATTACAATTACATTATTCAAAATTAAAATAAAAAAAATATGTATCACTAGTATACTATGGTATGGGACCTCTATAGCAAACGGGGTTGTAAACGAGTTGAGCCGATCACAAACTCGGCTAAGTTAGAACTCAGCTCGTTTAACTTATAAAAGTTCAAACTCGGTTTGTTTCAAGCTCTGTTTCTAAAATATAGCCCGGCTCGATTATTATTTACTAATTAACTTTTATAAACTAAACAATGTTTTATATATTTAATTATAATTTTTATACATAAAAAGATTTATACGATTTGCTTATTTTTATCATAATAATAACAACTTTATAAATATATCTTTCATATATTAAATAAAAGGCTTGCTGACGAGTTAGCTTGAACTTGATAAGTAAAAGCTCGGACTCAGACTACTTGCTTTCTTAAACAGGCTTGTTTCTAAACTCGAGCTAGACTCGTTTAAAGTTTAAAACTGTCTCGATTCAAGATATTAACAAACCGATCTCGAGTAAACGACGGAGGTTATTCAAATACAACCAGAAGCCTATTTAAAGGATTCGTTGGCCGCTAAAAAAACAAACTAAAATAACTAAATATAAGAAAAGAGTGGCGGAGGTTTACATGACGCCCACCATGACCATCAAACACACCGAAAAAATGCACCTGCCGGAACCCATTAATTTCCGGCCGGCATAAATTCGGTCTAACCGAAACACAGTCTTCCATTTCACGTTGTCGGCCAATCACCGACAACGCTCCGTAAACCGGAGGCGGCGGCGACTCCATGATGCTAATCAAGCTCATGATTGCCGCCGCAGTACTAGCCAACACGGGACCATCACCCCGTGTCTTCGCCACACCGTTGGGCTTTTCTTTTTCTTCTCCTCTGACGGAGCCGGACGCGCCGGCGGAGACCGCGGCCATCCGCCTCATGGCCATCCTCCGCTGGCGCCGCTCGCGGCATTTCGCGGTCGAATCGTCACCATTTTCACCAACCATCATACTCTTCAAACTAACGTAAACCCGCTTCATACCGGCACTCAACAAAATCAAACCCTTCAATCATTTCCAAAAAAACATGAAAAGAAAATACACAAATATAGGTGTCGAGTCGAAATATAGTGGGATTAATTCGTGCAATATTACGGGCAACGTGGTGGAAGAAGCTAAGGCCGCCAGGTAAACGGGCAGGGTGGGGAGCTGCCCGAGCTGACCGGATGCTAGGTTGGTGTGTTTGTGATGTTTACACGTGGACGACGTTATGTTTTGAGAATTTGAGTATCTTGATTTACTAATTTACGTATTGTATTTGGAAAAGGTGGAGGGGTGACACGTGGCAATGAAATATGAGAAAAGTTAAGGTTAAGAGTTTGATGTGGGCCAGGGGTACTACCACGTGGATTGTTTTTTAGGAATTGTTTGGGCCCACTTAAGTTGCTTTGGACGGTGTATTCGTCCAGCAGGCCACCAACCCATTAGTTAATATTATTATGTTTCTTTAGTTAAAAGAAAGGGTTAGAAAAATCAAGATAAACACTCATTACTTAAGGTAATAATTTTATTCGTTTAACTAAGATGAAAGGAATGGAAACAAATATAATATCATTTTGGTTTTGTTTATTTGTTTTTTTTACACTTATATCAGTTTTGTTCTTGGAAACAATGTGAATTTTAAATTTTATGTTATGATCCGTCTAAAGTGAATTACAGATTATCTTTGTGGTATATTTTATGGTGGTAAAGGATCACCTACAAGAAAACATATTCGTACGAAGCATACGAGATCAAGAGAATAGGACAGGTGGCATTAGCTTGAAAGGTAATTTAGTCATTTCCCACTTGAATTTCTTCCCCCTTTGATTTCAAACGGTCATAACTTTTTCATACGTTAATATTTTTTTAAAAAAAATTACACTGTATTAACGAGCATTTCATTATCTTTAATTCGAGCAGCCTATTGCTATAATTTTCTTAAAAAAATTACACGATTTTGAATACTAATTAGTTCATTACGTGGTTACGTGATTTTGAATACCCATCATATGACTACGTGAATTTTAATACTCATTACGTGATTACACATTCAACATAAATCATTACGTGATTACACATACAATATAAATATATTACGTGATTACACATTCAATATGATTTGTTATAGCTAATTATTACAATTATGCTTATAACGTAATCACACAGTGTGGTTTCACATATAATATACTATAATGAAATCACGAAATGAGTATTCAAAATCACGTAGTTACGTAATAATACGTAGTCAACTATTGTTACGCAATTATGTAATCACTTAGGGGGGTTTTACATACTAGAATGAAATCATGTAATAGGTATTCAAAATCACGTAGTCATGCTGGGTTTTCAAAATCATGTAATCACGTAATGGGTAGTTAAAATCAAGTAAATTTCTTTTAAGAAAACTATAGCAATAGACTGCTTGAATTAAAGAGGATGAAATTCTCGTTAATACGGTGTAATTTTAAAAAAAATATTAACGTATGAAAAATTTATGGCCGTTTGAAAATCCCTTTCTCTACGTGTTTCTTCAACTGTTTGAATATAAAATTTACGAAAATGTCATTGGATTATTTTAAGCCATTGATCTTGAAAGATCAATGGCCCAAATAGTCACGTATGCTTCGTACAAGACTATTGTCTTCTACAGAAGCCAACCCCTATTTAAGATTATGTAACTACTGCATACAGATTATTCTGTTTACCTGTCATTCTTATATAATTTTTTCGTAATTTTATAATTTAAAATGAAAGTCAAAATGAAAGGAGGTTCACTATTCGCCCAACGGATGTCCTTATGTTTGGTTGGTTAGGTGGGAAACACACCTATATGGACTTTAGTGGAGTGTCCTCCCCTTGTTGGCCTTAGGGAAAACAGGTTCGTGGCTGGCGAAGTTGTGTTAAAGGAAAAATCAAGGAAAGTTGCTAAGCATGAAAAGGCTTATGCTGAGAACTAACATGCAATTTTTCACTTTGCATTTGATACTTTTGGTTCCCCTGCTCCCGAAGCTATCGGTTTCCTGGACAGAGTACAGATGATCGTGCACAACAATTTCTCGACATCGAAGAACCAAGGTTTTGTTTCTTGTAGAATCAGATTTGCTATTCAAAAGGAGGTTACGATGTTCGTTGTTTGCGGACCATTCTTTTGTAGACTTTCTAGTACATTTATAAAGCATATTAAATTAGTGCATAAGTACGAAAATCAATGAAGTTTTCACTAGTTACATGAGGGTAAGTTAGTGTTTTATCTAGACAACAAATAAACAATAAGGAGATAAAATTAATTATCATTTTAGAATTTGCTCTCATAATCTATCTACACGTCTATAGCATCTATCTATCTATATATAATCATCCGTATATTTATATATACTTTTGTAGATTTATAGATAAATTAATATATAAATTACTTAGAAATCGTTGTATTATTCGTGTTGTCAAACATAGTATATCTTTAACGATCTTGCGTATGTAATAACTTCAAGTATGTTGATCAGTTTAGCATATACCACTAAGTAAGATCGTTGATTTGGTCCTATTGATCACAAGCAACATGTAGGTGCTTCTAAGCACAAAAACATTATGTTATCAAGTCTTAGCGAGTCAATAAATGAAGTTTTGATATCAGAAAATGAAACCGTTAACAAAGGGCCTTTGGCCTGACGCTATCTAGAAGTGTAAAATGGTGTCTCTCCCAAGAGGTCTGTGGTTCAAGCCCCAGTGGACAATATTGTAAATTTACGTGTAGAATAAATTGCTTTAATCAAGATTGAATATTAAAAGATATAATATATCCACTGCATTGCAATCAGAGCATTATGAGGAATGAGCATTTGGTATCGGGTACTGGTATCGAACCGTATCAGGTATATTCGGTATCGGTACAGTACCGAACGGGTACCATACTTATCCCTATTATGAACTTACAAGTCAACCAAAAGAGATTCGTCTTTGCATGACCAATGCAAATACATGAAGATATTTAACCTGGTTATTTAACGGATAAGAAAGAAGAGCATGTCGCAAATCTCGTTATTGATTCATTACTTTAAGAAGACATTAGTAGGCATTTGAATTTCATGGTATAATTTCTTTTGGTAAAGATCGAGAAAAATAATTTCTTTAGGGTTTGTAAATCAGAAAGGAGTGCGACACAGCTTGTTGCCCGTCTACTTTCTGTTTTGATTTATATGGCAACTTTTTATGGTAAAGTCTATGTAAATACAAATCTATTTTTATAGAATTTATGATAGAAATGTATATTGCATTCGCTCAAAAAAGAGTGAAAAATCATACAACCAATCATAAGTAGTTCTAGGTTTTTTTTTTAGAAAATTATCAAATAAGTCATAGTTGACCAAAAGTTTTACAAAATGGATAAAAGTTTTCAGTTTTTCAAACTAAACTAGCGCGACACGTAAGTGCAAAATTTTAGGATTTTCATAAGTGGGGTCCACCACAAAGGTTCTTTCGTTTCGACACGTGTCTTTTGAAGCCGGTAGATTAGCCATTTAGCCGGCAAAGACAGGTGGCCTAATGACTGAAAAGCCGGCCACGTAACCTATTTTGATAGCTTAGTCGACTAAACAATAGTATAAAGTACCGGCTAAGCCAGCATGAGTAATAAGACATGTCTGTAAAGGTTGCACCGGCTAAGCAATATCATAAAGTACCGACGAAGTCGACTAAACAATATTTTAATATGTCGGCTAGCTAAACAATATTACAAAGTACTAGCTAAGCTGCCACAAGTAACAAGACACATATCAGTAAAGGCCGCATCAACTTAACAATATTATAAAGTACCGTTGTTCAACCCTTACATCGAGTGTTGCTGTCGGCGAAGGGTGTCGGCTAAGTGACTGATCTACCGGCTATAAAAGACACATCGTCACTACCCTTAAACCTTCCAATTTTGAAATTAAAAACTTGTTTTTTTTTCTAGAACAGGTAAGAACCAAGTTTGAATAATAAATTGTAGATCATCGCGCATAAAAGTTCTACGTTAAGACAAAATAAACCCTTTGAAGTTGTGTCATTTGTACCTTTGGCCCTTGCCTCTTGAGGCTCACCAACACCAAACATGAATCATGATGCAATCTCGTTAGAGTGACATCATCCATGTGATACCAAACCAAACCTAGAACTCCATCACGCGAATCAAGGTAACCACCTAACATTAACATTCAACAACTTCTACAATTCTAGAATGTGGAGCTATTTCATACCAAACCAAGCAGTGGAAGTAGAAGTAGTCGATGTGAGAGAGCCGAGGAGAGAGAGATTTGCAGGTTTGCGGTGGAGGTGGTGATGGTGGAGGTGGTGGTGGGTTTTGAGAGATAGGAGGTTGAAGATGATGTTGTTCTGGTTTCGAGGGTAATATAGTAATTTTGCATATACTTAACTGAGAAATCTAACAAAGGTTAATGGTAAGGACCATCCGAGTGCAAAATTTGAAACTACTGGGACCAAGTGTGTAATTAGTGAACCATTGGGACCAAGTCTGCAAGATTTGCAAACCACAGGGACCAACCAAGCATTTAACTCTTTTTTTAAACGACGAATTTTTTTATTAGGCTATCGCACCTTTTTAATTAGAGAGCCTTGTTGTCTTACTTTGGCCAGACTGTGTTGTATTAATCAGGCTTACACTGACTTTAGAATTTGGCTTGGGCGTTCCCCAGGAAATCATATTGTCGATTGCAACTTGACAGACATTGTGTCACCACAAGAGCTAAACATTCTCTAGCGTGACACACATTGGGAGAAAAACCTGGGTGGACGCTCTAGATAGAACCTGACACCTCTACAAAAAGATTAGGCTTTATCCATCATTATCTAATCCACCAAAACAACACTAAGTGAGAATTGAACTTGACTCTCCATTAGAGAACCCTAGCTTCCCTACCACTAGGCCAGTGGATTCATATGTAAGTTATATAAATGGATAAACTTGTGGTATTGGCAATTTTATATATAAGCGGCTGCTTTTGCTTATTGATATTGATAATATGCAAATTATCTTTGGCTCTTTAGATCTTTATAATAACATTTTTCATCACTGTTGAGAGTTCAATCTTAGAATATACATCTCGAGATCCATCTATAATGATCATGTTAGATGATCTAACTATAATTTTTCAACTTTTACAAAAGATCAGACACACACCTTTCGTAAAAGATGAAAAATTATACTGCCTTCTAGAATAATTTTCCAAAACCTACTTATTATTAAAAAAGTCATTAGGTATTTTGTTATGACAAAGATAGACTAATTGCGATGGCCTGCTACTTAACAATAAATTTTGTCATTAGCACTTGCAAGTATTTTTATCATATTCCATATGTGTATCCTACATTCCTACTTATGAAATAATTATATACTTATGAAATAATTGTATTCCCTTCGTTTCAGTGGCGGATCTAGACCAAAACTTTAGGGCAACGTTCAAAATAAAATTTTTATGGTACTTTCATACAATGTAAATGAAGCAAAAATAAAAACACGATAATAAATAAGCCGAGCTTATTTAAATTTGTTTACAAGTCAAGCCAGAGCCCTTAAATAAGCATGTTTAGTAAACGAGCTCATAAGCCTAAACATGTCTATTTTAATATACTAACTAATAGATAACAAACAAGTCGAGCTCAAGCTTGAGAATTTACCAACGAGCTGGGCTCAACTCGGCTCGTTTGCACCCTTAGCTTTAATCTATCAATTTAATTGGGCTTTTAACTTATAATTGTGTAGTGAGCTTTTAATAAAACTTTGAGATAATAAGGATGTTAGGATTTTTTAGTTTTGAGAAGTAACATAATTTTATTTTAAGGGTAACGTAATATAAAAACGCTAAAAAATACTCTTTGTCGAAAAAGTGGATGGTAATAGATACTACCCTTAAATATACACTACATCCCCCTCTGCTTCATGTGCTTCACGAATCCTTCACAAGTGGGATGGATCTTTATGCTTATTGGTTAGCTACACTACGTGCATACCAAAACGGGCTATTTCACCCAAGTTTCATTATTTTCACCCGTGACATGTATCTTTTATAAAAACCCTTTTGATTAGGGGTGTGTACGGTTCGGTTATTAGCATTATCTGTAATCATAACCGAAGTCATCGGTTAATAAGTTCGGTTAATTCGGTTAATTTTCGGTTAATAACCAATTCAAACAAGGGCTAAATTTTTTGCTTAGAAATATATGTAATAAAGGTATAAATGCATGAAATAGATGTTTAAATACATGAAATGGGGGTATAAATAAATGAAATGGAGGTATTATTACATGAAATGAAAGTTTAAAACATGAAATACATGAAATGGAGGTATAAAAACTATTAATATATAAAAAATAATTGGTCAGTTCGATTCGGTTATGTTAATTGCGGTTAACTGATGGTAAAAAAATATCCGTTAACCGACTTTCGGTTAACTCAGTTTCGGTTAATGTCGGTTCGGTTTTGTCGGTTTTCGCTTCGGTTTCGGTTAACGGTTCGGTTATTGCACACCCCTACTTTTGGTTACCAATTGTAACGATTTCTAGTTATTTTCTTATAATTGAATGTCGACTACTATAAACCAGTGTTGTAAAAATCGCGATTAATCGGTGACTAGTCCCCGATTAAACACTAGTCGGCCGGCCAAAAATCAGAAAAAATCAACAAAAATAAAAAAATCCGGAAAAAATCATAGAATCCGGTCAAAACTTGCCTACTTAAAAAATTACGTATAAAAGTTTGTGTATATATGTATAAAACATAGAATTATACATAAAAAGTTTGATCCGGTTAATCCCGATTAATCGCTAGTTCTCACTCCACTGACCAACTAGCGCCTAATAAGTTCCACAACCATGCTATAATATAATATCACCAATGACATTTTATTTGTCCTAAAAAAATGTGTGTTTTCGCTATTTGATTAGAAATTTAAGCACATTAAACTTTAATGGCCTTTGGTTACTTTTCAACAACAATTCTATAACCAAATTAGTCAAATCTATTTATACAATGCATCATTGTAATCAAACCATGTTAAAAAACATGATAATTGTTTCAAAAACAACAATTCTATAACCAAATTAGTCAAATCTATTCATACAATGCATCATTGTAATCAAACCATGTTAAAAAACATGATAATTGTTTCAAAAAAAGACTCATACCAAAAGTGTTTCAAAAAAATTGTATAGCAAGACTCATATCAAAAGAATGAAAATTTAAAATTCAAAAGCAGATAAAAATCAAAGGAAGAGAACAAGGGTGTAGTGTTTTCGCGACTAGACCGCACCGAGAAGTAGTTGCTTAGTCGGTCTAGTTATGCCTCTTTGCACCGTTCCCTATTCAGACGGTGAACCAAACCAATTTTGACTTCTTTTTTCCTTCAGAATCTCATTTTCTTGATCATGTAGTACTCAAGGCCCCATAATTTATCTATTAAGTCTTTATAATTCAATTAAAATTGTAAATTCACATTAAAACTTAAATATTTTCATATTTTGTTTAGCATTGTGTATATGGTTTTAATTTTAAATATTTATGATGTCACTTGCATCTTAAATTTGGTATAATCAGTGGACCAGTGAATTGACTGATTCTATTTTCGGTGCGGTTTCACAAAAATTGTTTGGGATGAGAGAAACAAACCAATTTTTTCAAATATGCTTTTTATATCAAAACAATTTGTAACATGTACTTGTGGTTCTTAAGATAAAGTGTTGAATTTTTAAAAATGTTAAGAAGCTATAGGAATTGAACTATGTCAATCATTAAAACTAACGGTGAGGGTTTAAGAGTAAACTAGACAATTACTTAATTATGGTAAAAACATCATTTTTCAACAAAGTAAAACAAACCATATTCCGTTTATTATATGCAAAATATAAGAGCATGTACCTTTGTTAACTACAAAATAAAACATAATGTATCTACTACTAATAAAACATTATATAATGAACCATTTATTAACTACAAAATAAAAATATCATGTATTTGCTACAAATAAAACATCATTGGCTAAGCGAAACCAAAAAATACCATGGATTAAAAGCACTCAGTTAAAATGTATTTTTTTAAAGGTAAGATAAAAAACGCTCGTTATTATGATACAATTAAAAAAAACAATTATATATACAAAAGTTATCATCGTTTAAAAAAGACATGGAGAGCTTGCATGTGGGTTTTTAAATTTAAGACACACCGAAATTACATTTATACCCTATGCTATCAAATCAATTATTAAAAATAAAATACAATTTACAAAAATGTCACTAATCAATCTTATCCGTTCAAAATTACGATCTAATGCTCCTAAAACTTATTAACCTTCTTATAAAAATACCCCTTGTATACTAACTCTACCCTATTTTTTAATATTAGTTAACATAATATTAATATTCTAATAAGTTAGAGGTGTACAAATCAGATATTTTTAATAACCGGTTTTGGTTATAGAACTGGTTTCGGTTTCTTGTTTTAAGGGTTGGAACCGGTTATTGCTATAACTGGTTCAGTTTCGGTTCCGGTTATTTGACCAAAAAACCATACCCTATGTACTCGGTTCCGGGTAGGGTTCGTTTCCGGTTCTTAAGAAACCGGGTATTAAAATACCATATTTCCGGGTTTGTTATACCCTATTTCCGAGTTTTTAGTTCTACATTGTCGTATTTTTTAATACTTTATTGCTTTTTGATTATCTTATTTTCTCGTATTTATTGTTTATTATTATCAAATATGCATTGTATAATATAAGAAAATTAAAATAAATGCACTAACAAAAATTTAAAAGAAAGATATTATAATCATATATCGGATATAGCCGGGGTATAATCGGTCCGGTTCCGGTTTTTGTCCGGTTTCGGGTATTAATCGGGTATGATCGGTTCCGGTTCCAGATATTGAGATCAAAATGCATACACTATCTATACCCTACGGGTATGGTCGGTTTCGGTTTCGGTTTTGGGTATAGAATACCCGGGTAATAAAAAACCGGCTCCGGGTACGGTTTTTTTGCACCTCTATAATAAGTTATTACTTTGTTTGAAAGGTTTGAGCCTTGTTGGGGTGGCTTTAGGCTTCAACACATTCATTGGGCCGCATGGACTTCGAGCGTGGAAGGCCCAACAGAAGCAGTTACGAGTCTCAGCGGTCGTTGGCTTAAGGGGCATGAAATAAATACAAAGAATAAATAAGGATTGTGAATTCATGGGCATGTATTTCAAAATAAGGATATGGTGTTGGGCCTGAGCTTATAAAGATGAACCGGATTGGACCTGAGTTCAAATTTATTTTGACAATTCAAAAAATTAAAAATGACAAGATATTTGATGAGTTCACTTGTTTTAACTTGTTTGAATAATGTTTGTTTTTTGTATAAGGGGCTGTTTGGCAACCTCTGAATGGTTAAGTGCTAAACCAGTAAGATGTCTAAACCATTAAGGGGTTGTTTGTTTACCTCTTAATTCGGACCTCTTACTGGTTCAGCACTTAATGGTTCAGCCTGTTTGTTTCGCGAGCAAATGTCTGAATGGTTAAGACATTTGCCTCTGAATGGTTAAGCATTATACTAAGTCTGAATGGTTAAGACCTCTAATCTGAATTGGTCAGACATTTGCCTCTTAACGGTTAAACATTATACTGGCTCTTAATGGTTCAGACCTTTTACTGGTTCAGCACTTAATGGTTCAGAACTCTTAATGGTTCAGCACTTACCATTCAGAAGTTGCCAAACAGCCCCTAAGTGCTGAACCAGTAAGAGGTCTTAACCATTAAGAGCCAGTATAATGCTTAACCATTCGGAGACAAATGTATGACTAATTCAGATTAGAGGTCTTAACCATTCAGGCTCAGTATAATGCTTAACCATTCAGAGGCAAATGTCTGAACATTCAGACATTTGCTCGTGAAACAAACAGTCTGAACCATTAAATGCTAAACCAGTAAGAGGTCTGAACCATTTAGAGCCTCGTTAAGAGGTAAACAAACATCCCCTAAGTTTTTACTAGTCAGGTTTGGTTTCTCATATAGTTAGTCTTTCCTAATAAAATAAAAAAAGCTATTAATTTCCCATGAAAGATAAAAACATCACCATCAAAACTGTTGCCGTCCTACTAAAGAAACGAAGACAAAAATTGGTGGCTGATTGAAATATCAAACATAAATGTATTTGTTTTCCACCAAAAACACAATATCTTGTTTTGCATAAAAGTAACGTTACCTATTTCATTTTTTTCAATAGGTTGTTTATATTCATCATAATTCATAACTAGATAACAAAACCCTCAATTTATTTTTTATTCTATACATATAGGGTAAGATTATTTTAAAAAAGACCAAAAGTGTGAGAAAGGTAAGAAAGAATCTCAGCCATTAGATCTAAATTAATTGAAAAGGGTAATAAAGTAATTTTATCATTGATTAATTAATTCAAAACCTTCCATAAACGGACACCCTAATTTATAGGAATGCCGAATAACACTGCAAACACCATTCAGTACGTATATAACACCATTCAATAATTATATAACACCCTTCAATAAGTATATAACACCATTTTAAAGATCTCTATAAAAACACTACGAATAACACTGCAACAACCATTCAGCGCATATATAACACCATTCAATAATTATATAACACCATTCAATAAGTATATAACACCATTCAACACATATATAATACCATTCAATAATTATATAACACCATGAACTGAAACAAAAAACCATTAACTGAAACATTCGATTGAACGTAATTTTTTTTCTGTATATAAGTATAGTAATATGGTACTCATATTAAAGATTAGAAAACACTCGTTATTATGGTGTAATTTAAAAAAAATGAGTTACGTGTAAAAAGTTATTGGCATTTAAAAAATAAAAGGGGAACTTGCATGTGGATTGCATGTGACTTTCTAAAATAAAAAATGCTAATTTTACCTTTATACCCTTAATCTAGAAAATTAATTATTTTAAGTGTTATATTATTTACAAGATTGCCATCAAGATCTCAATCATTAGATTAAAAATCTAATGGTTTAGATTCTTTCTGACCCTTCTTACACTTTGGGCCTTTTTTACAGGATCCTCTACCTATATATATATATATATATATATATATATATATATATATATATATAGGGGATGGATAATGAGAAAACTAGTTTAAATGAGATAACCAAAAAACTAACTAAAAAGCCAAAAAAAAACATATCAATTTTTTTTGATTTTTTTAATTAAAATTCGATATATATATATTATATAAAAAAACTTAAAAAAAATAAAAAAAGCATATAATGCACATGTGCAGCATAAACATATAATGCACATGTGTAGTACACACATAGTGCACATGTGCAGTACAAGTTTTTTTTTTTAAAAAAAAGTTTTTTTATACATAAAATGCAGCGATTTTTATAAAAAAATTGTAAAAAAAATTGTATGCTTTTTATGTTTTTTTTTTTTTTTTTTTGCTTTTTTAGTTAGTTTTCTAGTTTTTTCATTTATATCTAGTTTTCTCATGATCCTCTCCATATATATATATATAGGGTGAGATTATTGTAAAAAAGTGTTTTTTATGAGAAGGGTAAGAAAGAATCTAAACCACTAGATCTTTAATCTAATGGTTGAGATCTTGTTGGCAATCTTGTAAATAGTGTTTACCATTAAAATAATTATATTTCTAGATTAAGGGTATAAAGGTAAATTTAACATTTTTAAATTTAGAAAGTCACAAGGAATGCACATGCAAGCTCCCCCTTATTTTTTAAACGTTAATAACTTTTTTATACGTAAGTTGGTTTTTTAAAAAAATTACACCATAATAACGAATGTGTTTTATCTTTAATATGAGTATCATATTGTTATACTTATGTAGAGAGAAAAATTACGTTTCGATTGGATGTTATAGTCCATGGTAGTTTTTCTATATTCATACAATGGTGTATGGTGTTTTAATTGTATAGTGATTCAAGGTGTTGTGTTTTATAGTAAAACACCATGACGTAGAAAAGACACCATAGTATTGCAAATAATAAATTATGATTCAAGTCATGGTGTTTTAACATCTGGAATAGCAATAGAATCATTCTAAATGTTAAAACACCATGACTGTATTATGGTTCAATTCATGGTGTTTTTAGAATCTGTATGGTGTTTTATACCTGCAAAAATAACAAAAATCATTACAGATCTTAGAACACCATGACTGTATTACGATTTAAGTTGTGGTGTTTTCTGGAATTCGTATGATGTTTTATACAAACTGATGTTGACTTCCTAAAATAACTGATAAATTCCTAAAATAACTGATGAATTCGGTTATAGGATTATATCTTTAATTATATCATTAATTAGGATTATTAATTAAATTATCATCTTACCCTTAAACTAATAAAATAGATAGGGACATGTTTCATCACCATAATCTTTCTTATCTTTCTCACATTTTTAGTCTTTTTTACAGGATCCTCTACCCATATATATATATACATGGTTAGTGTAAAATGAAAACTTATACGAGTTGTGAGAACTTTGAGACCTCGGCCTTACAAAAGATTTTTGCATTTTTTTACCAAAAATCCTAAAAATCAACTTTTCAAAAAAAAGCTAGTTTTTTTATTCAGCCGTAAATGCTGTAAAAAGGTGATGCCATGCCTATTTCATCAGCTCTTACAGCAGCCGAAAACACCACTTCATTTTTTTTAAAGCCGTCTTTGTAACATTTTAATGTAGGGTTGTGAAAAAATAAGGCAAAACTCGCATGGGAAGACCAAGTTTCTAAGTTCTCACAACTCGTGGGGGGTTGTCCCTTAATCTTGATCCTATATATAGGGTTAGGTTCATTTTGTGAACCTCCCCCTTGCTTGTGAACTTATCCTGACCCTTAATTTAGTTTAGGGGAAATGGCCTGTAACAATCCCAACTGGATGTCGTTGGCCATTGACAGTCCAACCTTTAAATATTTCTCATGCCAGTCCCACCTTTCACTTATTTTTCTCCCACTGATCCTCAGTTAAAAAAACTTAACGGAGTTAATTTTTTTCTGAATTACAAGCTAACGTATTAGGCTTTTGATTAGAACGAAAATACGAGTCTATTGATGTAAAACTTAACTCGAAACGGTGCTCCAAACGACTTGACTTTTGTTAATTGGAAGTTTAAACACCGGAATAGAAGCATCGTTTTCCTTGTTTGGAGCACATTTTTAAGGTAAGTTTTACATCATTCGACTCGTATTCTCGTTCTAATCAATAGCCCCAAATCGTCAGCTTGTAATTCAGGAAAAAAACTTAACTCCGTTAAGTTTTTTTAACTGAGGACCAGTGGAGGAAAAATAAGTGAAATGTGGGACTGGCATGGGGAATATTCAAAGGTGGGGCCGTCAATGGCCAGTGACCTCTAGTTGAGATTATTACAGACCAACTCCCCTTTAATTTAAAATAAAAATGTTAGGATTGTAATTATACATATATATATATATATGTATATATAGATATATGCATATATAATATTAATTCATTTACATATATTCCATTTTAATTGGGGGTTATTAAAAATGAGGTACGTAATCCTATTTTTTTAATCTTTCATTTGTTTCATTATTTTTCAGATATTGTCATTTAATACTTTCTGCTATAATACACTACACTGATGTATAATTAGTAATACATTTATGTATAACACTTGTACACATATATTTAAAGTTTACTAAAGCATCTATCCACCAATATATTATTTCAATACACTAATGTATAGTATGTGTATACATAGATTTCAAGTCAAATAAAAGATCAATAAACTGATGTATTATTTCAATACACATATGAATAATTAGTAATACACATATATATAAGATGTGTATACAAAAGTCTAACAAATTCTAAACAAAATAACCAGCAAAGTGTCTAAACCAATCTCATGTACCAAACATGGTACATCAAGAAATCTAAGTAACAAAAGACCTTTTTGGCTTATAATATTCATCCGCTCATGCCATTAGTCTTTGACGGTGCTTGTTTGTATTTGATAACACTAGTTGCACAACATATTTTTTCCGTAGTAGCATCAGTTTCGCTTTCTTCTCCGTATGTGTAAGCGGAAATTCACCGTGCCATTTTTCCTTTATTTCTCCAAACCAAATTTCCATGTGCCGCATTGCGAACACCCCACAATAAACCACATCGTTAATTGTCGCCCATTCAATTTCCAATATATACGGTACTACTCCTTCAAACTCCCGACCTTTTGATCGATCAACTTCCTTCAAGTACTTATCAAGACGCTTAGCATTGACATGGCCACACTTACATAACACATCCTCAGCCTGCATCATCATAGCCAATGATACCAACAAATATGTATTGTTATGTCTATATTCATTTAAGTGTATAACAAATTATAATAAACTTAATACTTACAAAGCAATCCGTATGGCAGAAAAGGCTAGGTTGTGTTCCCGTCGTTCTTTAACTTCCTCATAATTAAGCATGGTAGCAAAACAATTGATAATCGCGGAGCCAATCCACATATTAGGTTCTAGATCTCTCATATGAAAATGCATCAGCCCTATTCCAGCCCCAGTTTCAAATAACATTTTCTTGCACATGTACCATATAAATAGACAAATGTACAACAAGGAAATACCCATATGCACAACAGTTTTTACACATGTGTATAAAATAGCAAATTTTTTTGAACAACCGTGAAAGTACTAATAGATACACACATACAATACACATACGTATACCTGTGTATTACACATGTGTATCAACTCACTAATATGTTTCTTTGTTATCACATACTGTAACCTTACTGAAAAGATACACACAGAAACAATCTACGTATTAATGTTTATACACAACCGTATACATCAAAATACAGTACAAACCTAATAAAAAACAAAAAAAAAACTAGGATATTAATCAACAACTCTATTATACACATATGTTACACCATCACATACACTAGGTGTAGAAAAAGCTATGTATGTCTAATTGGTTGAAGCTTAACTATTTACCAAAGATAATCAAAATCTGAAATAAATAAACTAAAGAACTGCCACATCTAATCTAAATACAACTTCTACACACTATATTGAACACTATATTGAGCCATTTCTTTCTCTCTCGCGGCCCGCGAGGGAACCCTAGCTACGGCTAGGTTTGACCAGTCACCACTATAGGTGTGCCACGTGTGTGACACGTGGCGTCAGAAGTGTCCGGCAAGCCAGCGCTCGCTCGCGCCCCGCGACCCCTTTCCCTGTCTTTCTCGCGGCCCGCGAGTCGCCTATATTCCTGCTTTTTATTTGTATTTTTATTCCGAATTAAAATTTCTGAAGCATTTTTCTTATAAAGGACTTCGTCTAGCTCTGCCCCTTGGACCCTGCTAGGGGCTGCCGCCCCTAGGACCCTGCTTCTCAGGGACGCTGCCCCCGAACCCCCGCCAAGATGGCGTGTGGGATTATTTGGTTGTTGTTACACACATATTACCAAAATGCCACCAAGATGATCTCAACCATTAAACACACCCATCGGATGGCTTAGATCGCTTCCTAGACTTTCTAGGAAAAACGCACTTTGCGCAGGATTATATAGAGTGGGAGTTGGCTACAAAGTTATTTTTTCCTACAAAGTGTGGGAAGCAACTATGTGATGACAAGTGTCATCTAGACAATTTTAACAAAAGGGCACAATGGTAATTCATTAAATAAGTTAATTTTGGGAAGGGATAATTATAAAACAATAAAATGAGATTTTTTAGGAAACCCTATATCACATATTTTCAAAAATTTCAGTTACAAAAAACTTCCAGTGTTGTTTCTTTAAACATCCAGACGATTTTTGTTCATATTTTTTTTGCATACTAATACCGTTGTGTTTTATCATGCTGGTAATGCTGGCGGATTTCTTGACGCTGTGTTTTACCATTCATGCTGGTAATGGTGGAGGATTTCTTGACATTGTGTTTTAACAGCAAACAGATTAATACCGCTGTGTTTTAGCATTCTTGCTGGTAATGCTGTAGGATTTCTTAATACCGTTATGTTTTATCATGCTGGTAATTCTGGCGGATTTCTTGACGTTGTGTTTTATCATGTTGGTAATGCTGGAGGATTTCTTGACGCTGTGTTTTACCATTCATGCTGGTAATGTTGGAGGATTTCTTGACACTGTGTTTTAACAGCAAGCAGATTAGGGGCTGTGTTTTAGCATTCATGCTGGTAATGCTGGAGGATTTCTTGACGCTGTGTTTTACCATTCATGTTGTTAATGCTGGAGGATTTCTTGACATTGTGTTTTAACAGCAAGCAGATTAATACCGCTGTCTTTTACCATTCATGCTGGTAATGCTGGAGGATTTCTTGACATTTTGTTTTACCAGCTGCAATCCTTCATGAACAATTTCTTGACGATGTGTTTTACCAGCTGCAATCCTTCATGAATAATTTCTTGACGTTGTGCTTTACCAGTTACAAGTTAATTCACAGTGTGTTGTAGCAGTTTATGTTTTAGGAATGATGTGTTTTCTTGGATTTATTCACGCTGTGTGATATTTGTCACGATGTGTTTTCTTGATGTTGTGTTTCTTAATGAAGGATAGAAGGAGGAGAGAGAAAGAGAGAGAGAGGGAGAGAAAGAGAGAGAAAATCGCAATTAATTATTTCCATATTTAAAACAAGCTAAATGACACATCTACCCTAATTAATTAAATAATCCTATTTTTAAGACACACATATTACCAAAATGCCACCAAGATGGTCTCAACCATTAAACACACCCATCGGATGGCCCAGATCACTTCCTAGACTTTCTAGGAAAAACACACTTTACGCAGGATCCTCACTCTATATAGATATATATATATATATATCACATAAGACATATGATTTAATATAATGGTCTACATTTAAATTAGTAAAATTATATTTATAATTCCACATGATAATCTGAAAATTAATATATTACTAATCTAAAATGATTAACATGAATTTCTAGTATATAATTATTCTTACAAAATATAAAGATAATATATATATATATTATATTATATTATAACAAAAGAATTCCTAGAAAAATAGGCAAACATAATTAACATTATAACTAATGAAATTACATCATAATATATGACTAAGATCATTATAGAATAGGATAACTGGATCAATTTATGAGAATATAAAAAATATCCCTAAATTGATAAGAACTCTAAAATAATGTAATTCTAGATAAACAACAATTGCCTTCTATCAATAGGTACTGATAGAGGGCTTTTGTAGAGAATTAAAAATGAAGTGAAAAGGACTCAAGAATTACCTCAAACGGATAAAAAGCTAGTTTGAATTGGTTGATTTAACTTACGAGCCTTAGAATCGTGTTCTTCAAATTGATAGAGAATTTGATCAAATTCGGAGAAGGGTTACCTATAGAGATATTAGAAATAGTAAGAATGGAAGTGTTGAAGTCTAAATTTTAGTCAAAACATACAATTTGATGGTAATGATTATGAGACTTAATGGGTTTTGACTAAGGAGTTTGAATTTGAAAATTAAGGATGTTTAATGATTGGAATTAAGTCTAAAAACAAGTCCAAGTTAAATGTACATCAAATGAAACCGATTCGGGTGGTTAATGTTGGGTTATTTAAGATCTACTGATGATGAAAGCCAAAACCCAAAGAAACCATCTTCCCTACTTAAAGGAATAAGTTGAAGTACAGATAATGGTCTAGTAGTTTCCCCTTTGAAAGCTTCTCACACAGCCACTAAAAGTGATGGAACAGAACTGTCGCCACAAAGAATCAGAGAACAGAAGCACAAGTGTTGGATAGTTAAATTGATGGTAAACTGGTCAACAGTCAAGTCAACATAAGTCAAGGCTGAAGACCAGAACACCAAGTCAACAAGTCCAAGAAGATTAGAATTACTGGATTCCAAAAGTGTTGAAATCCTTCCAGCGGTTTTCAGAATCCAATTGTTTTCTCTTTGTTTACAACAGTTTCAATGTAACAATGTGTTTTGTGACTATCCAGCAGTTTTAATAATTGCTGACAGTTACATCATTAGTTAGGTTGTTAAGGGTCACATTCATGGTAACATCACCAGCACTTCTCTCCTCTTGTATATAGTTCATGTCTGTCATTGTAATTGTCAACACTAAAAGCCAAAATGAATAAAACTTAGTGAGAGAGACCACTTGGTGTCTGGGGGGGATACACTTTGTACCTTTGATTGTATTGTAAACATTTGTTTGAATGAAATCATTATGCAATCATTCCTAAAATCCAACTGTGTTGATGATGATATATTTTTATTAACTGTTTAGCTTTAATTTCTATATTTGTTCAAACTGTTTGATAGAAAACACACACATCATACTCTCTAAGATCCAACAGTTGGTATCGGAACCTGTTTCATTGAATTGACTTCACCATTAATTCAGAAGATTAACTTGCACATGTTGATAACTAATTGAGTGATTAAAGGACTTGAGAAGAATTAGACCATGGGAAACATTCAATTGTTTTGATACTCTGTTTTCTGAGTAAAAACTCAATAGAATTCAGAGAGATGTCAATCACTCATGATCCTCATAATACCAGATCGACAAACAAGCCTTAGATGCTCGTTCGTCATGAATTCAAGGGATGGCACCGAAGGATGGGTCGCCACTTATCCCAGCAGAACACATGTTGTGGAGATCTGTGGTTTATGGCCCTCATGTTCCATCTGTACTGAGTATCAAAAGACCTTTTGTCAATATTCATGGCAACAACTCTTACACAACTTCATGGCAAACTCCTCAATTATGAGAGAGAACTTGACCATAAACAGAAGTTGTCTTCAGGAATAACTACTGATGATTATTCATATGGTAACATAGCCCTGATGAGACAAGGTGAGTCATCATCAACCAGCAGTGTAAATAACTTGGGTTATGATCAATTCGTGGACATAACTACTAGTTTCAATTCTCAATTTAACATATCACATGTTGGAAACCAGAATTTTGCATTGATGGTGAATGATCTAAAGCCTATAGATCCAACTGACCAAGATGAGTTTGACCTACTTGACCAACTTGCACTTCTAAGTATCGGGACAAACAAGTTTTACAATAAAAAAGGTAGAAGGCTTCCTGGATTAGAGGGTATGGGTACATTTGAAAAGGATAAATCCAAGGTAGAATGTTTTAAATGTCACAAACTAGGTCACTTTGCTTGGAAATGTAGAGGGCTTTCATAGAGTCTCACACCTTATAGTAATAGATCTCCAAAAATCTAAGATTTGATCATGTAAATTGGAGTGACGTGTCGAATAACATGAAGGATGCGACATCTTCCAAGCTAATTCATTACGTCTAGAAATTTTTTTCGTCTACCAGTGCGATCGGTTGATTATGCTTTTCCATAAAATCCCACCCTAGTTCCATTTTTCTGCACGTGATGTGACGATCAAACGAGATCTTAACGAATATATATATATACACAAATAAATAAATAAAACGTATATACAAAATTTAAAATAAAAATATATATTAATGCAGTTCAAAAATAAAAGATTTATAAAAAAATAAGATAAAAGTACAAAAAAAATAATATAAAACTATATACAATAAAATGAAAAATTTTGAAGAAAAAAAATAAAAAAGTAAAAACACTATTTAGAGTTTTTTTTAAACGTTGTCGTATTAGATATATATGCTGAACACTTAAACTCTCTTTTAGGATTTAAAAAACGCTAAAACCTTGAACTTCTTCTATGATTGAAGAAAACATATCGTGTTCAATCCAAATCAATTTCGAATCCATAAATAACCTGCAAATGACAACTCTATTACATCTAATCAATGCACACACATATACGAACCTAGATACGATATTCTGGATGATTAAAACAAGTCTATAATCAAATAAATATGCGAATTTGGTTTTCGGGTAGAGAGGAGTAAATATGCCAATGAAGAAGAAGAGGTGGAAAGTGAAAGAGTGATTTTGGATTTTGAAAAGATATTTAGGATTTTGATATTGGTGTATTTAATTTAGTACGCCATCACGCACTTGTTAAATACACCATCGTATTAATTTTGGTATGACATATAATTAAATTTTAAACGTAAAAATGTATCGTACTTACAAATTAGACAAGGTATCTGTTTCGTGCCTTTTTGATTTAAAAATAACATTAAAAGAATAATGAAAAATAAAGTAAATTAATCAAAGTAAAAATTAAACGAAAAGAGATTATTGGACGGCTGCTTTGTCGGGATTTTTCAAATAATATTTCACAATTACAATTTCTTCGATTATCCAACTTTCAACAACCTAC
Source organism: Scalesia atractyloides (assembly GCA_947069175.1). NCBI lineage: Eukaryota > Viridiplantae > Streptophyta > Magnoliopsida > Asterales > Asteraceae > Scalesia > Scalesia atractyloides. The sequence continues at coordinate 4,307,499 of CAMTDV010000006.1, read as the reverse complement.
AAAAGATCATACCAATAATATTTGTCAATGCATCTTTCAACTTTCTGTTGGATAGTAACAACTCAAGAAAAATTGCCGATATATTTATCTGCTTAAATTCACTTTGACTTTTCAGTCTTGATAATTGTGATGTTAAGTTAGAAGCTCCTGCTTCTTGCTTGTCGCCTCCACTTTCGCTTATTGTGAGCTTCCGAGTACTTCATGTCCCACATTCTCAATGAGGACTCGATCACTAAATTAAAACATCAAGTTAGAACAAGTGAAAAGTTGAAAATATACTTCAAACAGTTTACTTAAAAGAATACAAGAGACATGTTTATTTATTTTTCGATTTTTTTCAAAACTGGGAATGTTACTAGTGTATTGACTAGTAAACCTTTACGCCATGTTTTGATGACATCGTTGAAGACTTTTTTCCGGAAGTGGAGCATCATTTCTCCAATTGTATGATAATCAATTAAGTGACAATTCCCTTTGGCTGTTTGGCAACTTCTGAATGATTAAATGTTGAATCAGTAAGAGGTCTGAACCATTAAGTGTTGAACCAGTAAGAGGTCTGAATCATTAATAGACAGTATAATGCTTAACACTTCAGAGACAAATATCTGACCAGAGGTCTTAACCATTCAGACTTAGTATAATGCTTAATCATTCAGAGGCAAATGTCTGAACTATTCAGATATCTGCTCGCGAAACAAACAGTCGGAACCATTAAGTGTTGGACCAGTCTGAGGTCTGAACTATTAAGAGCCCCTTTAAGAAGTAAACAAACAGCCCCTTAGTTTGTTACGATAGAAAAAAAGGAGTTAACTACTCTTAGTTTCTTAAAAAAATCTTATTGGGGAGACATCACAATGTTAAACATCTATAATATGTTCCCATTTGCCATACGGTCATCGACCCTACACCTAATTCATTTTGGACTAACCATAATCAACTTATTTGTTTCCATGCAGATTTGACAAATACATATCACTTTATCACTTGATTTAAAATACAAAGTCACATTGAGTAGACTATCAGTAGGACTTGATTATTATGATCCTATAGATTATTTGATAGAAAATTACACTCTTATAGTCTTGAGTCTTGAAACGTATTTAGAGGGACTTGATCCCTCGTTTTCCCTATGAAAGAGAGAGGTCTTAACCAATGGTCCATAAGGGCCTATGGCCATCATAAATAATAGGTCCCATCCTCCCTTAGAAGAAAAAAAAACTAGAAACACAATAGATAAGGGGACGAGGCATTCATACGAGTACCCTCTCGTGTTCGACCTGGTACCGACTAGGGCCGTCTCCGAAAATTACAAAAGAAATTTTGGCCTTGTGCGAGATTAAAAATTTAGGCCTTATTCGCAAATCTCCGCACATTCATATAATCAAAGTCTAAACATTAACTTCTAAATATTGGCAAATTAGGCCACAAATTCAAAATTTTGAAAAGGCCCAAACACGTTTTTGTTTCATAAATCTAGGTTTTTTTTAACATACAAATTTTTTAGATAAATAAATATATACATAATTTTTTTAAATAAATTTCGGGCACTTATTTTATTTTGGTCTAGAGCGGTCGCCCACCCGGTACTTGCTCTGGGCCGGCCCTGTACACTCATATAGCTTAAGACACACACAAAATCGCTTTATTTCGAATACAACTACTATTTAAAAAAAATTATGCCAAAATATCAAAAATAAATATCAAATACAACTTGCGTTAACAAACGAAATTTATCAGAGAAAAATCAAATGACATAAAATTAAATTACTTAAAAGCGTATATTATTTATAATATAAATAATTAAATTAAAAAAAAAACATCTCATGTTATCTTACATCTTGATGATCACCCATGCCTATCAGCCACCCTAAAATTAAAATCAACTAGTTTCATGACTTTGTAGTCGTCTTTGGTCTTTCTACTTTTAATGGAACGAGTGATCGGACCCCTGTAAAATACGGGTAGTTTTACTAACGTTTTCTAATATTAATTATACCTAATAACATCATATTGGATCCATCATATTATTTAGATACAAGTAGTCTAAAATATGCTACAACATAATAGAAAAGTTATAAACATAATCTATCAAAACATGATACCAACTTAAATAGAAAAAACCTAAGACATAAGTGTTTAGATTACGATTGTTTATATAAAAGTTCTGGACAGACGATAGAGTCATTAACCATTCACGTTAACAATCAACGACTTGTTTGTATTCCTATAATAACGAAGCACATACTATCTTCCATTTTGCAAACCACTTTCAACCATAAAGTTTCCCCATCCTCTTAGAGCATACCTAATCGTGCCACGATTTTTTCTATACACATCTCCAAATTACTTGAAAAACTGTCTGGAGTTTCAACAGTCATTTGGTCTAGGATAGACAAATCAACATTCAATGCAAAAGGCTGCGGAAACCGCTGCAAAAGATCAATAAAGGAAGACATTAGCGATGAATTATTATAACTGAAAAATAAGATTAAAATTAAATTAATCTAATCACATAATTAGAAACTTACGAAACGTTCAGTAAGATTCCATGTTAGTTCATAAATATCAGTTTGAGCAACAATGAGTGGAAGAGCTAGATCGGCCATAAGTGGTTGTTCGATAACAACTTCTGGTTCTACCAATGGAACATTAGGCAAAACATTTAATACATCATTTTGTTCATCGTATTTGTCTTGTGCTTGATAAATGTCCATATGATCAACATTTGTGAGGGCTAATGAATCGGGACCCATTTTTCGGTAGTAATGTTTACACTTTTAAAACAATTAAATTATGAACATGTAGAACATATAATAAATTGAAAAATAGAAATTACCACCCAATGGATGAAACCAAATTTCAATTAAACTTCACGATATATTGATTCCAAAATCACTAAACAAGTTAAATGCGTTTATCTTTCTAATTCACTGGGCTGTTTTAGGATGCATGCAAATCATATTTAACTAGGGTTTTTGTCCGCGTGTTGCGGCGATGCGTTACTGCGCGCAATCAGTGGGTATCGGTTCGGTTATTACAGTAGCGGTATAATACATTCTCTTGTATAGAAATCAACACATGTTTTACAGTGGCCGGAAACGATAAAAACGAATATCACCAGCACCAATGTTGTTCCAACGGTATATTCATTTATCTTCTCAAACAAAATTGTATAAATGAAAAAAATATCGAAACCTAAAACCATAAAAGTGAATATTGGTACCTGAAGAAACGCGGGTCTAACAGATCGGAATCTGTATAGATCTAGGCTTTGGTTCCTATCATAAAGGGGTTAATCCTTCGTTTGGTTTCGAGATGACGATGGTTGCAACTATACTCCGACTGATCCTGCAAAACAGAACACCGTCAGACTCGCCACGGGGAGAAGGAGGTTCTCTCCGTGACCACCCTCCGACGTGAGAATAAGTACAGGTCGTCGGAAGTAAAGTGAAGTAAGAGAGAGAGAGAGTAGTTAAGAGTGAATACCTTCTACTTGAAGACCAAGTTACTTATTTATAGCCAGAGTTTGGGAGCCAAAATGAGAGATGGTGACCTAACGGAATCTTTCGCTACTCCGTTAAGTTCTGACTACCCGTTAGTGCACACGGATCACGAGCTCATCTACGGCTAGGGAGATGCTACGTATCGTCATGAGATCACTATATTTTATTGATGTGAGTATGCTATCACCGTGATCTTTATTGGTCGTCTCAGATGTTGCCCTGTGGCATTTAGTTGTAACCGAAAAGATGCTTGCACGATTGGATATTAGTGGCTTCTAGAAGATCTCACAGCTGTAAACCATCTGTTGCTCGCCATGTGTGCATTCTGTTACAACAGAAAAGATTCCCTTTGCCTCTGCACCAACCCTTGTAAACAAGGATTTTTGCTAAGGGACAGTCTTTCAGGATTAACTGTTTCCTTGCGCGGGCGACGCAAGGTAGTTAAATGATCTTTTTCGTTTCTCTGCTGTCTGGCGCAACGTCTGCTGAGCTCTTGCTTTGGTATAAATGTCCGTGCAAGGTTTATGAGTGAAATGTTATCCAAAGAAATTAATCGAGGTTAACTTTGAACCTTGTGCGGCCCGCGCAAGGTAGTTAAGTGATACTTTTCCTTTTTGGAGAGAAGCCTGCGCAAGGTCTCATTGGCAGTTAATAGTGGGTATGGTTCCTTGCTTGGCGCAAGGTTTTTGGGACCATATCTCTTCAGTACCAGTGTTGTTTGGTACAGTATGATAGCAATACGGTGTCAGTTTATCAAAAGTAATATAAATAAATACTTGTATCCATACATATATTTTGGTACAGTATGATAGCAACACGGTGTCAGTTTATCAAAACCAATATAAATAAATACTTGTATTCATACATATATTGTTTGGTCGGTCTCGGTTTGGTTTGTTACGATAGCGACAAAATATTCGTTTTCACTAAAAATTATATCGCAATTTTGTAAAAAAAATAAACATAGAACACTAATTATAAAAAAAAAACAAATATATTGTTCGGTCGGTCTCTATTTGATTTGGTACGATGACGACACAAAATCTGTTTTCACTAAAACTTATATCGTAGTGTTGAAAAAAAACATAGAACGCAATTTGTTAGGAACAAAATCAAATTAAACGATGATACACATAAAAATAATTAATTACTATTCATTGTCGGTTTTGGTTCGATTTAGTATGACAATAGCATAGTATCCAATTTCAATAAAATTTACGTTGTAATATTGAAAAATAAACATAGTTACGGAGTCAGTTTTTTTTAAATAAATGTTGACTTACGCAAGTTACTAGAAAAAGTTCATATAAATCGACATATCAAAACATTGATAAAAAAATAAAATATTTATTTAAAAACTTTAAATCACTGTTCTGATCCTTCCTTAAATACATGTTATTAACTAGTAAAGTTTTCTATTAATAAAAAAATAAAATAATTATTTAAAAACTTTAAATCACTGTTCTGATCCTTCCTTAAATACATGTTAGTAAATAGTAAAGTTTTCTATTGAACGCACTGAAATTTTATTGGTTTATTTGAAATCACTCAATCTTCGATGGATATACAAATCTAATGATTTAAAAACTATATTTAAATATCCTAAAAGTAAGTGGAGTTTTTTCTCAAATAGGTGTAGATAGAAAACTTATTTATCAAAATGAGTATTTTAAAAAATATTTATCAAAATGAGTATTTTGTATAAAATTGCTTTATCTCACTTCTAATTTTATAAACTAAAATGAATTTCCTTTTATAAATATATATTAATTAACAAGATTTAAGGAAAATTATCTTTTAAGTGGTTTTAAATCTTAGGAACGTTATCTTTTAGTTTTTTTTCAATAATTTTCTTAAATGGAAAAAAAACATTAAAGACGTTTTCTTGGTTCAACATTTATAGTTTAAAATAATATACAGATAATATTTTAGATATGATTTACAGATATGTTTTTTTTTCTCATATGTAGATATTCATTCTTTTTGGTTTGAAATAATTATTTGCTTGTAAACTATACACCAAATTTTCCCATTTACGCTACTTATTAATAAAAGACAATGTAGATATTTATAATTGTCACTGGATTATGTAATTATATTGTAACTTTTAATATTAATTTGCATTTTGTTTTGTAGTAAAAAATTAGAGATTTTATATGCAAAAATTAAATAAATCCGGGCTAAACTGAGTTATGCTCATATCACCCGTAAATATTCATGTTGTGTTCAGGTTCGTATGCTTGAAAAAATTTTCAGGTTCAGGTTGTGTTTGGGTTTATGTCGGGTTGGACCTGTTAATCCACACCCCTAACGGAAGATACATGTAACTTTTGAAAAAAAAAAACTAAAAATACAAAAACGTTATATAATTAACATAATTATCAAAGTTAAAAGAAAATATTTGTGAAAAAAACTAAGAAATTTTATTAGAATATTTTCAAAAATAATTAAAAAGAAATGTTTAAAAAAGAATTGAAGAAACATTTATAAAACCTTTTTCTAAATCTCACGATTCCATTTTCTAAGTTTATCATATTTTTTTCCTTCAACTCTTGTTAATTAATATAATATATTTATAAAAGGAAGTAATTTTTATCTCATAAAATTAGAAGTGATAAAATGTAACTTTTAAAAAAATACCCATTTTGATAAATACTTTTTAAAGTATCCATTTTAATAAATAAATTTTCCATCTACACCTCTTTAAGAAAAAAACTCAAACTAAGTGACGTGAAATGATTTAACAACTATATTTAAATATCTTAAAACTAAGTGACGTGAATAAAACATATACAAATTCTAGTTATTATTCATAAACCTAGACACCTACTTATTATTTATTGAATATTTAATTTAAATATCTTAAAACTAAGTGACGTGAATAGAACATATACAAATTCTAGTTATTATTCATAAACCTAGACACCTAGTTATTATTTATTGAATATTTAACATAAACTAGTGGGACTTCTCTCGTGTTACGTGATATGAATTCGATTGGTATCAATGTCGGTCTGTTATGGTACCAACACTCTTTCTAGCGACCAAAAGAGAAAAAAAATAAAGTTTTTGTTAACCCAAAAAAATAACGACACGTGTTTTAAACGATTAAAATCATCCAAAAGAAAAAAAATAAAGTCTTTATTAATCCAAAAAGATATCTACACGTGTTTTAAATGATTAAAATCATCCAAAAGAGAAAAAAATAAAGTCTTTATTAATCCAAAAAGATATCGACACGTTTTTTAAATGATTAAAATCATGAAAGCAATATTGATATCAGCTTCGGTAATGTCATACAACTGCCACATTTGTTTGGTTGAAATCAGTTCGGTTCGTCACAGTTCGGTATAGCACTCACACCCGGTACAACTTATGAGACCGAACAAGCACTTTATTAAATATAGATGTCACATCGTAACAACAAATTCAAAATTTTATAAAATGTCTTAAAAATTATAAATAAAAAGAAAAATACTATATAATAAATAGTATAACAATAAGAAAATATAATAATGCAACAAATAAGAACTACTATTCATCAATCACTCTAAAATAACATGTCATATGTTATAAACTAGTGTTATGCCCCGCCGCACTGCGGGGTATTAAGCCGAATATTTCTTAGTTTCATAATATAGACGCATGTATTTGTTTACTTGTACATACTATTTATCACACAATCTCAATTAAAAATACACCGAGTTAACCAATTAAACCAAAATAAAACCATAGTTTTGCTAAAAAAAACTAAAACGATTGCATATATGTAATTTTGAGCTTGGGGCAAAACAGTAATTTGTAAGGACCAATGGGTGAGTGCTAGACAGCTGCTTGACATAAAAAAAATAAAAAAATTTGAGTTATACAAGTAAAATAAAACACTATTATAGTTTAGGGAAAAAAAACTAAAACGATGAGAAGACTACAATTTTTAACTGTCGGCAAAATCGTAATATTTAGAATTTGGGTAAAATCATAATTTTAAACTGGGGGAAAATTCGTAATTTTAAGCTAGGGGCAAAACCATAATTTTATTTGGAACTGAGGGTAAAATCATTATTTTGAACTTAGGGAAAATCACAATTTTTAGCTTTTTGGCAAAAACATATTTTTATTTTGAACTAGGGGCAAAAACATAATTTTGCACTCGTAGCGAATTCGTAATTTTTAAAGTGGGGCAAAATTATATTTTTTAACGGAGGGCAAAATCGTAATTTTATGTTAGGGTTGAAAATATATTTTTATTTTGAGCTGGGTCAAAACCGTAATTTTGAACTGAGGGCGAAGCTGTAATTTTACATTGGAGGTAAAAGCGTAAATTGGTTGGACTAATGGGGAAGTGCCAGGCAGCTGCCTGGCACTATTACCCCACCACCCTTTTTAACCAACTAATGCAAGTTACTATTGCTGCATCTTGTAATGTAAATATTGAATGAAAAAACAAAATATTACAATAATAGAGAAGTATGTCATACAATATGGCTTAAAGTACATTGGGTACGCTGGTGAATTCGCATGTTATAAAACAGTATTGATGAAATCGCATGTTGTTTTGTCTCATAAAATCGCATGTTAGAGACTGATTTCATACTAGATCGTACGGTTGAGATGATCTCATACGTAATGTACGATAAGGGCTTTTGTACGTTAACCTCTCCCATAATAATAAATAGTGTAACAATAATTAAATATAATAATCTAAAAAATAAAAATTACTATTCATCAATCATTCTAAGAGCACTCACATCTCTTCCTCTATTTTTATGTGAGAGAGTTTGGTATATTATGAAAAGTGGTTACGGGGGTTGTGAGTGGAGAAGAGAGAAAATATTACTGTTTATCACCCCTATAATTTTTTTAGTATTTTTTTTAAAAGTGGTTGTGAGTGAAGGGGGAGAAAATGTAATAATAAAGATAGAAAAATACTATTTAATTAAAAGGAGAGAGAAAATGTTATAATTTTAAGTGTAATTATAAGAATGAAGATGGAGGAAATGATGTAAATGCACTAAATTAACATGTATTATAATATAAGATAATTATAATATGTATGATTGTTTAGAAGATTTTAGTTTTCAAATTTAAATATATATATATTTATATAAGTGAGAAAATTCCAGATAAATTAACCATATATAATAAGCAACATGTTTATGTTTAAGTTGGTTGTATATTTGGCTCTGGGAGTTTTTCAAAAATAAATTTGAAATTAACCATTTCTAACTTTAAAGTTTACATATTTGGCAAATTAAGTTTAAAGTTTCAATCTTAAGTAATTTAACCTTTAAATTAATTTGATATTTCACTTTTAGTTCTAAAGTTCCATATTTTGCAATTCACCCCTTTGATTTTTTTTTTTGCTTTTAACACAAAGTTTTTCATCTTTAACAATTTAACCCCAATACTTTTTTACTTTCAATTTTGATCCCTTGGACTTTTCATCTTTCGTAAACTTTTCGTTTAACGTTTCTTCTAAATTTTCCGAGTTAACACGTCGCGATGTGCGTGTGGGGTTCAACGTTTTTTCGTTTACTTTTCCGTTTGACCGGCCCATCGTAGCGCGTCTATTTTTCCCGTTTGTAGGTCTGTCGCAACGCGCGGGTCAGAGATCGACTTAGTTATTCTTTTCTATTTTTACACACATGCTCACGGTCATGTAAAAAACATTTACATTTTATCTAATACGATATATAACCAAAGAATCCCCGCCGCATTGTGGCGGGTGATAATTCTAGTTGATAAAAAGAAAGAAAGAATAAAAAGGTCTTTCACGGATTTAAAATTTCGGGACCCATAGAGATGAATCTCTTTTGTTTTGGTTATTGGCGTATTTCGTGGATAGAAACATGCGTATGTTTTCCTTCGTTGTCAATTTGAGGTTTTTCTTTCTTTTTTCCTTTGCCTTATTTTTTTTCAAGCATTGCTATCCATTTTTAGAATATATTACTATTAAAAGAAATGGTTTGTCCCTTTGTGTTTGTACTTATTTATGTAATATTTTTTATACATTAAAAATATAAATTGTACAAATATGTATGATCAATTTAAAAAAATGTAGAAAATTAGGCGTTACATAGAATCTTGATAATATTTTAAAAAAATAATATTTATAGTTCTTGAATTTAATAGATAGAAAACACCTTTTGGTTTCTGATTGTGATAATAGAACCCTTTGATGCATCAAAGTCTGATGGTAGGTTTGATACTTCAAGGAAAAAAATAAGGCAGTGCCTCATACAAGCATTTACAACAATAAACCTTGTCTAAATTTAAACTTGTCACATAAGCATACCATATCATTTTTATATCCCAAACATTCAAAACCCATTCTTTCCTTCAACAGTAAAGCATAGCCTCCAGGGCCGGTGAACCCTTGCCGTCGCTCGAGGCCCAAAATTTCAAAGGACCCGAAATGTTTTTATAAGCTTTTATATATATACTAAATTATATATTTCAGATATGCATCCAATTTTTTAGTAAAAAGATGTTGGTGGTGGAGTGGAAAAACCATCTCAAGATAATGCAAATGTCTAAAGTTCTAGTCTTGGCTCCACCACCAAGGTTTTATATTCATTTTGCCTTAAACACAATTTTGGGCCCAAATTTTTTTATCGCCCGAGGCATAATTTTTTTTTAGAATTCTCGGAGACGGCTCTGATAGCCTCCATATCATTATCCATAGGTGAGGGTACATATACGATGTATGAAGATATTAAGGTATATTAGTAACTTTGTTGGGAGTTCAGTCTAAAAAGGTCTGAAAAAGTACACTTATACAACGTCTATTGTACTATACACGCCATACAGGGTTTAATGTTGCAACAACCAAAACCCTATACGACGCATATAGCCTTGTTCGCGTCGTATAGGATTAAAAAATTGTTATAAAGTCAAGCATACGACGACTATTTGGTTCAAACGAGGTGACGAGGAGGTTGTGTTTGTGCTTCGTTGTGATGGAAGGAGAGTGATGCTCATGCTGTCCAATTTGAACATGGTAACAAATCTATATAAGATGTGATCCGTTTTGGTTACCAAAGTCTCACCATTAAGTTGTTTCAGGAGTTTGTAGATTTAGGTGGATCATCTTATGTGGCACAAAGCTATCTGCAATACGCATACGGGACTTACCATTCACATGTGGAAGAACAACACAATAATGAGTACGAGGAAGGTGCAAAAGACTTCGAAGAAGGTAATAACGAAGTCGAGGAAGGTGATAACGATGAGGAAAAAGGTGTTGGTGGAGAGAAAGGTGCTAATGACTAGGAATAATCTAACCTAGATGTTTCTTTTGAAACCGAAAAGGTATGACTTCAGTCACTTACATGTTATTCGACATATATATAATGTTTAGTACATTTTGTGTGGCTTAAGATTGTGTAGTTGATTGTCTAGGTGCACGTATTAGGGTTTCACTATCACATTTTAGAGAGAGAAACTACGACTGTAAATACATTATAGATAGCAATAGTTGATTTTGTATAATTGTACTAGGGGCTATAAATATATTTTAGTAGCATGTATTAGTGTGACTTTATCTAGGGTTAGGGTTTCATTGCCACATTTTAGAGAGATAAACTAGGGCTATAAGTAGATTTTAGAGAAAGAAAGTGGGTTTGTCATTTAATTTTATTCAATCAATACATATAATTATAATGTACCATTGTTTTAGGAATTTGGATCACTTGAAGAGCTCAAGGCTTGGGGGACGACAATGACTTTCTTGCGTTAGGCTACTGCACTCCTCAAATTAGAGAACCACGTTGCCCCACTCTGATCAAACTATCTTATCTTAACCGAGCCTACGCTAGCTTCAGAATTTGGTTTGAACATACCCCTGAAAAACCATAATCCAACAAAAATCACAAAAGTGGAGATCCAACTTGTCACAAGTGGTGGATAATAGTGGGTGAATACATATAAAGTCACATTGTATTTACAAAACAAAAAGTTTCGTGATTGCCAAACCTACAATAATATAGTTAACATAAAACACCTTTATAATAGATATTTATATTATCTATTAGGGGAATAGTGTCAGACAGCTGACTAATACTCCTTCGTTGGTTGTTACTTTTTGTATTTAATTTTTAAACTTTCAACTTCGTTAATATACGTGTTTAGCCTCTATGTTTTAAAAAAAAGTTTTCTTTTTATTGGTTATCACCTATTACTACAATTACAACGAGGGAGAATAGTACCAGACAACTGCTTAGCACACCTCATTGTTGGTTGTTTTTTTTTTTAATTTTTAAACCTTTAACTTCACTAGTATACGTGTTTAGCCTCTATGTTTTTAAAAGAGTTTTCTTTTTGTTGGTCATCTTTGTTTATATGCATGTTTAGTCATGGTGCTTTAACTTTGGTGGTGTACATGTTTAGTCCATCTACTTTTATTTTTAGTAATTGATCGTGGATTTTTAATTTTACTTTTATACCTTTAACTTTGCTAATATACGTGTTTAGCCCTCCTGTTTTTTAAAAAAAGTTTCTTTTCATAGGTTAACTTTGTTTATATGTGTGCTTAGTCCGTGTGCTTTAACTTTGGTATTGTACATGTTTAGTCTTTCTACTTTTATTCCATTTAGTATTTCATCTTTTAGCATTTTCCCTTTGCTACCGTGACAAATCAACCCGAGAGAATAGTGACTGTTTGTTACTGGTGGACAACGGCTACTACTCATGTGCTTTAATGAAGGTACTTTAAAATTCCTAAACTTTATTATAAAAGAAATTCTTCGATGCACGTATTTTTATCTATGTATCGATGTAACTTTTATTGAGATCGTGTTATGAGTGTATGTACACGTAGTCGAAACACAAACGTGCATGGTATCAAACTCAGAAATATTCCATTTACCGCCCCGCAACACGGGTAGAACAAAAACTAGTATTATACAAACAACATGGAGGGGAATAGTGCCACTTCCCCATTGGTCCATCCAAAGTACGATTTTGCACTCAGTTCAAATTTACAACTTTGTTATCGTTTTTGTTTTTCTTCCCATCAAATTACAATTTTGCCCGGTATAAAATTACAGTTATGCCATCGTTTTAGTTCTTTTTTTTACAAAACTATTGTAGTGTTTTGTTTAATCGGTTGACTCGGTGTAATTTTTATTCGTGTCAGCACACGCTCATTTGTTCTTAAAAATTACAATTTTGTCCCTAGTTTAAAATTATAGTTTTTCCATCGTTTTAGTTTTTTTAGCAAAAGTATGATAGTGTTTTGTTTTAATTAGTTGACTCGATGTCATTTTTTGAGATAGTTTTATAAGTAGTATGTACAAATAATCAAAACACAGACATATGTTATAAGAGAAAAATATTCGGCTTAATAGTTCGCAACTCAGACGGAGCAAATATAAACAAGAAGATCCAATAGTAGTGAAGGTTTGGGTTTTAATTATTTCGAGGACATTTTTGTTTGTTTTGAGAATATAATGTTATTTGTTTATTTATATAAATACAACCAAAGTTAATAAATGATGAGGTGGATGCTTGCTAGTATGGAAGCATTGGTAGGGTCCCACACGTGGAAGCCACAAGGGTGGAAGGTTAGTCCACGTGGGAAATCTATTACAAAATCTTAATTGGTGTCTTTTTGTGTATTGAAACAGAAGACAGATAAAAGGTGGCACGTGAATGCCGTAGATTATCTCTCTGTTTTTAATGCAGCCCCACACATTTTGGTACCCAACCAAACTTTATGCCTTTCAATGACGGGTTGTTTCGAACCAAATTTTTTAGTTAATGCTAGTTTTTAGATATTTTTCACAAAAGAATTGTCGTACTTCGTTTTATAGAATAATCAAAACTCAGTTACTATGTTATAACATAGCAAAGTTATAATAGAATGTGAGGTAAACAGTATCCATAATCGAATTCGAAATATCGGAAAACCAAATAATTTGAACTTTCGGATTCGGGATATGTAAAATTTTCGGATTATCCAGTATCTGAAATTTAATTAATTTTATTAAATATATATTGTATACTAGTTTGAAACATAGTAAATAATCGGATTCGGATGTAGATTTATAAAAGTTTGTTGTTCCTCACGTTGAAAATTGGAAAATCAAATATAGGTTTAGTTTTAGTCTATGCACGAAACAATTTTTTTGAATTTTGTTATGAATTCGGATATCTGTTTGGATATCCGAACCCCTATACGAAATTTCAGATACGGGTTAGGATATTAATATTCATTATCCGGAATTTTCGGATATCCGAAAACCAGATAATTAGTTCTTGAACACCCCTAGTAAACAGACAATAAGCTACGTCACAAACTTCTAGGGTTAAATTATTCTATAAAGGATTCTAAAAATAAGAAGTGTAAAAAGACATAAGGGATCACACAAGATGGCACAATGTTGGAGCAAAATATAACACAATGACGAAAAATAAAACACAATGTCGAGGAAAAAACACAATAAGTCGCAAAAAAGGAACAATGACGTAAATATAGAAACGACGCAATGATAAATAAAGACACAATAATAACAAACAAAAATTCTAAAATGCACAACCTATAAATCTAAAAGTGAAAACTTAAAATCTCATATCGTAGAGTTTGATGAGACGGTTCCAATGCCACTTAAATAAGATCAATCGGAGTCCGTTTGATACCCTTTCTACGACTTCTTATTTTTAGAAGCCTTTGTATTTGATTCTACACCACTTAATATATACTAACCTAGTAACCTTTAACTTATATATTCTATCTAATACTATAGTGTTAGTGTTCGGTGATAATATACTACCCTAGTAACTTTAACTTATATATTCCATCTAATATCAAGTGAAATTATAATATAAGTTGCGTATAATATAGATACATACTACATAGATTTTCTACATAAAGTTTGATACTAATTATACATAAAAACCTTCTGCCATAAGATTGTCACAGTTAAATATATAGCTAGCCTAATATTACTAGCAAGTTAAGGATGGGGATGACCTATAGTTTCCATCATATAAAGGAATAGTCGAGAGATAGGTTTCACCTACATTGTCACACCATAGCGTAGGAACTAAAGAAGAGCTTCCAACGAGGTAAGTTCAACTACTATGTCAATAATATCTTTGTACTTAAACTCAGTAAAAGATACTAGAAAGTTTGTATGCACTTTATAGGTTAACTATGAGATAAAGATGGAGCATACATAGATAGAAAAGTCCTTCGTGGACCAACTATTGTCATGACATCCTACCCACTTTGGCAAAATAGAGAAGATTCAAAACTTTGGAAATCACTTCGACAAAATATCAATGAAGGACTAAGGTCTTGATTAAGATGTTTGTCTAACAAGTAGACCAATGATTTTGGTCACGAAATCCATAAATTAACACAGTTTGTTGACAACAATCATGATATATGTCGAGATTGAGCAACGTGCAGTAGGGCACCAATAACTTGTCAGATATACGTAACGCCCCAAAACTTGTAAGTAATAAATACAATTCGTAATCCACATGAAGTAAACGGTAAAATGGACTTTTCACTCAACCTTATTATGGAAAGTATGGAGCAGCCACAATAACCTATGTTAGGAAACTTTTGTAAATATTGAAGAAAAATATGATAAATCTGATCACATGCTGAAGATAAAGTCAAAAAGATCAGTTAGAAAGAAGATAAAAGATAAACATGACAAAAGAAGAAAGGAAGATACATCTTCTACATCTATCAGAAATTGCTTCTTCGCTTTCGTCACCGCTCCCTACATTTCTCCATTTTCCTTCAGAAGGAGCAACGTAATCAGATTTCGCAAATGTTCCAAACACAGGCTTAAATGCTGGAGCCTTTCCTCCTTTACGACAGTTGCTGATGTTGTGGAGGTCAGAAGCAGTCATCTGTTCTAACTTCAAGATATCATTCTTCTTTTTCTCCAAATTCGGATGCAAGTGATCAGGAATCATTTGTACAAAACAAGGGTACTGCAGAAATCGACTCTTCCCCAAATTCATCACCATTTGTTCAAAAATCATCCTACTGAAATTGTAGGGCTTGTTCAATATCACCGCCACCATCATACACATATGATAGTCCACTAAATCATCCTAGCCCCCTTTCATGTGGCTTAATGAGCGTGTAATGCAGTGGGCAAGAAATCTATATGGCAAACCCAGCCGATTGATCTTGAACGGTACAGAGTTCACATATCCATTGTAGCCCATACGGTAAAAGCAGCCTTTGACAAACTTCTCTGTATACCCAGTCGGAAAGTCACTTTCATCTCTGAAATGTAGCACTGAGCGGATCAGATCCTCTGTGATCGTAACTTCTACATCTTTATCTTTAATCTTGACTGCTGACAAAATAGCTTTACCATCAGCTTTTAAAACTGCTGCGCCCCAAAATCTATCAACGTGTGAGGCATAAACATCATAATGATGTGTAAGGGCATGATAAACCGACAGTTTCTCCAGAAAGTCTATATATTTCGAGAACGGAGCGAATTCTGGTACACCTTCGTCAATCACGCAGCAGGAGTTGTGGATTGGATGGAACTCATACACGGTTTTCTGTGGAACAGATAGATGTGAAAAAGTTAGAAAAAAAAATTCACAAACAAAAATTTCTCGATTTCTTACAAAAATTGTAACCCTTAAATTTTCGTGCGAAAATAGCAAATCAAAATATAAGCTTTCCTGTTATGGATTTTTGTGCGAAAATCCAAGATTTTCGTGCGAAAATCTTCATCTTCTCCACAGTTAGCAATTTTTATTACGACTCAAAACGCTTGTAATTTTTTACTTTTTCAAGAAATTAAAACGGTAAACCTTAGTTAACCTTGCCGATTTTAACATTGGAGGGTTCAATTTTAAGTTTTACCGGCTAGTTTATCCTATATCTATGTTTTAGTCCGTTTAACTTCCGATGAGTCCAATTTTGACGGTTCAATCTCGGTAAATACCTTCGCCATTACAAGAGGTGTGCAGATCAACCTCCCTAATGAATCAAATCCGTCAAAAAGTGAGTGAACCGAGACAAAGTGTTCAAATCGCCACAGAGAATCCGCACCAAATATTTTCACAGTTTTCGTGCGGAAACTGTTATCTCTTCTCTTATATAAGGCCACAAGATTTTCGTACAAAAATTTGGCTTGTTAAGTTTAGCCAGATTTTCGTGCGGAAATCTCCATTTTCGTGCGAAAATTGTTGGCCCTTGAAATTTTCTCAACTTTCCAACTTTTTCGTTTGTTTTTCAGTTTTAATTATCCACACAGTTGGCCAAGTCCAAGTTAATGAACTTGTTTAACTGTTTTGGCTACCAAGTCCAAGTTAATGACCTTGGTTGACCACTTTTTGACCAAAACTGATATTGTTCTTTAGATTTTAAGTTTCAAATTAATGAACTTTTCAACGTTTTCAAACAAGGTTATGTTTCCAGATTAGCTCCCAGCCCGAAATTCAAACGATTTTCCTCAGCATTCTGTCGCTTTTAACTTTGAAGATCTGTTTTCCATCACTGGTAGTCAGAAAATAAAGTCGAAACGGAAAATCTTTTTGTATTTTTGAATACTTCTAAATTAACCATTCTTAAAGCAATATGTACACACATATTTACAGACATATTTTTGCGAGTTTATGTTAGAGGATGATATCAGTTTATTGAGACACATTACCAGCACCGTTGCTCTAGATAAAACTTTAAGTTCTTAAACCGATTTTCTTCAGATTGTCGGTATACTGATTCACTTAAACCTCTACACATTTCTCAACTTCTTCAAGATATGTTAGGTAAATTTTATTAACATGGCCTAATCTGTGTTTCTCACCTCAGAATATACTCCCGCATCGAGATTTCCTAGATTTCATCTCACATGTGAATATATCTAACTGATATCTGTATAGGGGTGAAATGCGAAACCTTGAGAGCTCAGGTTAGTACTTCCGTACAGAGAAAGAGATGAAGGCTCGACTTTAGGTGGTGTTCCTCTTGGGAATCTTTTTAATTAATGTACTGCAGAGTGTCGTATCTTTTTATGACATTTTTCTTCATCATTTTTATGCAGCTTTGGGGGTGAATAATGCGAAAGTATTATACAAGTTCTAGGCCATTGCTGACGCAAAATCAGAAGAACTCGTATAATACCCCAGTTATCAACTAAATATAAAGACCTAGTATCTCAGAATCTGGCATTCTCTCAAACGAAATTTCGGGGTACCAAGCCCATATATCCGAGAGATGTTAAGCCACAGATTTGCCAGTTTTATTTCTTTAGGTTTATATCCTGAAAGCAGTTTACTGAACGTGCGAAGCCTACCGACATATCTTTAGAAAGACCTGCTTAAACGCTTTTTAAACACTATATTTCTTTAGCGTACTGTAATGGTCCACTGATGTACTATCATCTCCTCTTATACACAAAACTCCTTTTGTATATTTTAATGTTTTTGTATTTTTCATGATTTTTTCAATGTTTTTATATTTTTTTCATGATTTTTTCAATGTTTTTGTATTTTCACAACTTTTTCTCCCCCTAAAAATCAAAAACATATTTTTGGATTTTTGGTTTTAAAGAAAACATGTAAACTATTTACATAAAAACATTTTGACTTACCAGTGAGGATTACGTCCCAACATCGTGATCCTCAAATTCAACCTCATAAATATCTCCTGATGACAGATTCTTTAAACCATTTAATTTTGAAAGATTTCGAAATCTTGCTCTATCAAAAGCTTTGGTATAAAAATCTGCTTTTTGGTCATCAATGTGGATTTTCTCAATTCGTATCAACTTTTTCTCGTGACAGTCACGGATAAAGTGATATCAAATCTCGATATGTTTAGTGCGTAAGTGTTGACAAGGATTGATCGTGATATCAATGGCCGCCTTGTTATCTACGAAAATGGGCGTATCAAGAAATTGCAGACCGTAGTCTCTCATCTGTTGTTGTATCCACAGTATTTGGGAACAACAACTGGATGCTAAAACGTATCCAGCTTCGCAAGTAGAGAGAGCGACCGCGGTCTATTTCTTGCATTGACATGTTACCAAACGAGTTCCGAAGAACTGGCAGCCGGCCGTTGTAGATTTAGCGTTCTGCTTGCAGCAACCGAAATCAGAATCAGAGTAACCCGCAAGGTTGAAATCGTCGTGACGTGGATACCACAAGCCGGTGCTTGGGCATCCTTTCAAATAGCGCATGATCCTTTTGACGATCAACAGATGTGATTCCTTCGGACTTGACTGATATCTGGCGCAAAGGCATGTGGGGTACATGATATCCGGTCGAGAAGCTGTAAGATACATCAAGGATCCTATCATGGAGCGATATAATGTTTCATCAACTTTTTCTCCATAGTCGTCTGGACAAATGCCGTGGTTTGTGGCTAAAGGGGTAGAGGCGGGTTTAGTTCCTGTCATGTCGAATTTCTCCAACACGTCATGAACATACTTCGTCTGGTGAATGAAAATACCGTCTGGAAGTTGTTCAACTTGAAGCCCCAAAAAGAATTTCATCTCTCCCATAGCGCTCATTTCGAATTTTTCTTTCATGACTTTCTCGAAGTCCTTGCACAGCTGTTCATTTGTCGATCCAAAGATGATATCATCCACATAGATTTGTACAATAATCAGATGTCCATCTACTTCCTTTGTAAAGAGGGTGCTGTCTACTGTCCCTCTGGTAAAATGATTAGCCAGTAGGTTCTTGGAAAGCTCTCGTACCAGGCTCTCGGGGCCTGGTGTAATCCGTAAAGATCTTTGTTCAGCAAGTAGACCTTGTCTTTGTGAATTGGATAGACAAACCCCAGTGGTTGGCCGACATATACCTCCTCTTTTACCTTACCGTATAGGAAAGAAAACTTCATGTCCAATTGGTACACTTTGAAACCTTTCCATGAGGCGAATGCCAGGAAAATGCGGATAGCTTCTAGACGTGCGACTGGGGCGTAGACCTTGTTGTAATCTATCCCCTCTTCTTGACGAAAACCTTGAACTACGAGGCGAGCTTTGTTTCGAACAACGACTCCTCTGTCATCTCTTTTGCACTTGTAAACCCACCGTGTGCTTATCTTTTTCTGCTTTGGCGGTAGATCAACAAGCTCCCTAACTCCAAGTTTCTGGAATTGCAATAATTCTTCTTGCATTGCTTCCACCCAACTATCATCTTTAAGAGCATCTATGATGTTTCCTGGTTCTACCTGAGAAACAAAACAACTATGAGAAAATTTATTTTGGAGTGGAGCAACTTTGGAATAAAAGCAACTTAGATCCTTATTGATCTGATTTTGCGTTTTCACGCCCGTTTACAGTTCTCCATTGATGTTATCTGTTGGATGGTAGGAGGCTGATCTCGGCATTACTTCGCCTGGAACATTTACTGAGCTTTCCAGATTTGTGATATTCTGATCAGCAACTTGTTCTGAAGAAGTGGCCTCATTTCTCGCACTGTCTCGGTAGCTTGATGGTTTAGATAACTTGTAATCTCTTCTGATCCTTCATCGGAACTGGTATCCCCATTATCAAAAGTAGGATCTTGTTCAGGTTCTGCATTTACTGGCTGAGAAGATGGTTCTGCAGTATTTTGACTGCCGGTTGCTTGGACCTGCTTCAGAGGAAGGTGCTGTTGTTGGAGAAATTACCAACGGCCCCGTTACTTGCTCTTGATTGGATATCTGATGTTGTTGAAATAGCAAGATAAGTTCTTCCTCAGAAGGTTCTTCAGGCAGATCAAACGAATTCCATAACCCGTCGTAATTAAACAGCCATGGATCTCCAGGTTTTTGCACGGGCGTTGTGTATCTCTCGAAATCAACATGTTGAGCAACAATAACCTGATTCAAGCTTGGGAGAAAGACTCGCTTTTGCGAACTTGCATATCCTACGAAGAAACCTTCCAAAGATCTGGCTCCAAATTTTCCTTCCGGGCCTAAAACTATACACGGTGATCCAAAGGGTTCCAGAAACTCTAGATTAGGTTTTCGTTGGTTAAGAAGTTCAAAGCATGTCTTCTTGTGTTTCTTGACTGTCATTACGCGGTTAAGGGTGTAACCTGCAGAGGCAACAGCTTCGCTCCAAAAACTAATAGGCAACTTAGAGTCAGCAAGCATTGTGCGTGCAATTTCAATAAGCGTTCTGTTCTTTCGTTCAGCTACTCCATTTTGTTGAGGAGTATAGGGGCACTGAACTCATGATGAATACCCTTAGCATTGCAGAATTCGAGCATCTTGTTGTTATTAAACTCAATACCGTTGTCACTTCTGATTCTCTTGATAGGCAAATGGTAAAGGTTTTCAATCTTTCGAAACAGGATCATCAGATTGTCGAATGTTTCATTCTTGCTTTCTTGAAAGAAAACCCATGAGAATCTTGAGAAGTCATTGGTTACAACCAGACAGTATAGATCTCCTGTAATACTCTTCACATTGACAGGCCCAAAGAGATCCATGTGTAGCCTTTCTAGTGGAAATTTGATGGAGTTTAGAAGCTTTCTCGGGTGTGACTTCTTGTGCTGCTTCCCTTTTTGCAGCTGATACAGTCGCCTGATAAATGAAAATTTTTTAGATTCACCCCTTCCAATAGATTGTTATGCACCAGAGAATTCATCTTCCTTAAGTGTATGTGACCCATCTTCCTATGCCATAGTATTGATTCTTTCTCTGTAGCCTTTGATACAAAGTATTGCCCTTCTTTTGAAGTAGTGGATGCGACGCTCATGTCTAAGACATATAGATCATTTTCTCGTGGAGCGCGCATGAGAATCCACTCCTTGGGAATCACGAAACCAGGTTTGAGAATAAGACATTCTTTGTCAGTGAAGCGAGTTGTGAACTTCTTGTCACAGATCTGTGAAATGCTCAAAAGATTGTTCTCAAGTTCAGTGACGTAATTCACTTTGTCGAAAGACACGACTTCATTTGTCAAAATTCCTTCTCCTACGATCCTGCTGCCCTGTGTTCTGCAAACCCAACATATCCTCCCTGATGGCTTTAACATTGTACAGCAATGCCAACTTCCTGTCATGTGCCTAGAAGCTCCACTGTCTGTTATCCACTTTGAAATGATTGACCTTGGAAACCCCTGCACACATTAAAAGCATATTACTTAAACAGAGAGACCCAAGCCCTTTCGGTCTTTGGTGGGATGACAATGTCGACTTTTGGAACTTTGGCAACTTTGTTGTAACAACTCGAAAAGTTATCTCTTCTTTTGTTCTCTGTTTATCTATCTTTTTGTAAATCTGAGATTTGGTTAATAATAAGGTTTATGTTAAATTAGTTATGGTGTATTACGTTATTATCGCATCTAATCGCTTATTAAATCTCATCGCATCGCAAGTCACAGTTATTTATGTGGTTTTATATTATTTATGTGTTATGTGCGTTTGTGGTTATGTTTACGCTCGCAATCGCATCACTCTCGCACTCTCGAATCGCTAAATCGCGCTATTATATCAATTAAAACGTTTAATATAACTATCTAATGTGAACCGAATAACCAAACGAACCCTTAACGCGAAATCAGCAAACGGAACTTGGTCACCAGGCCAAGTTCAGCCGAACTTGATTATCACAAGTTCGCCCGAACTTGCCTGGCAACCAGGAACCCTTTGCTTTATCAAGTTCGCGCGAACTTGCATATATATATGCAAGTTCGGCCGAACTTAACTCTCCCTCTTGAAATCCCTTATGTTCGCGCGAACTTGCATGTTTTCATGCAGGTTCGGCCGAACTTGGTCTCACCAGCCTCACTTTTTGCCTCCTCCTATAAATACCAAGCTCTGTTCACTCATTTGAACTTGCTGCAAGTTCGCTCTGAGCTCTCTCACTCCAAATCCCTCGTGTTCTAAGTAAGAAACAACCCAATTTCACTACAACAACGTTTATCAACGCTTTACAACGTTTTACAACGATTTTGCAAGGCCTTGCCTTCGTTTTCATCAAACCTTTTCTGTTTTCGAAAATCTTCATTTTTTTCCATCAAAACTTCAGTTTTCACTCAGATCTATACTAGATCTGAGCAAAACCCTTTAAAGCATTGATTTTTACACCATTTTCGGACTAATTACGTATGTTTCGTTCACTTTTGAGTGGAACGAGGCGTTGTCAAAGCTAGATCTCAGATCCGGAAGCACAAGGACGAAATCGTCACTTTACACAAACTGGACTATCCCGTACGAACCTTCAAGTTCGCCCGGATTAGCCCGAGTCTCTATAAAATGGCTAAGTTCGCTCCAAAAGACCTTTCCGGCCTAAGCTTTACTCAGTGGCTTAAGGTTGGAGGGATGGGCACTCTATTTCCTCATCAAACGACGCGAAATCGCAAGTTTTTGGACCCAAAAACATCAAGTTCGCTCGAGATTGCACTGATTTTTGACAACAAGGCAGTCAAGTTCGCTCGAACTTGCCCTCTAGGGGTCAAGTTCGGCCGAACTTGAGTGGAAATGCACAAACTTCTCTTCAGGAACCCCCAAGTTCGCTCGAACTTGTCTCACCTGTCAATGTTAACCACAAGTTCGCTCGAACTTGTCAAGTTCCCTTGAGAAACTTGCAAGTTCGCCCGAACTTGACTCTCAACTCAGCAAAACCATTCAAGTTTTCTCGAACTTGTGTGTTTACACAGAAGTTCGCCCGAACTTGTCTACTGCTCAACCCAAACTTCACCGTTTCGGCTTTTCGGAAGACTGATGCACTTCTGTTTGTTTACACGCTGATCCGGCGATCCTCCGCAACTCTCTTCAGAATCTTAAGCTACCTAAAACGCACTCGCAGTGAGTATACTTAACGCATTTTCGCTTTAAACGCACTTTTGGGTGTTACATACGTTCGTATATCAAAATCACTTCACAAATCAAAACTGTTTATCACATGCGAATAATCTGATTGTATATGCTCG
This sequence comes from Scalesia atractyloides, assembly GCA_947069175.1. Classification (NCBI taxonomy): domain Eukaryota; kingdom Viridiplantae; phylum Streptophyta; class Magnoliopsida; order Asterales; family Asteraceae; genus Scalesia; species Scalesia atractyloides. The sequence goes on along the minus strand of CAMTDV010000006.1, from coordinate 4,284,134 downwards.
ACATGTGATACTAGAAACATGCGACTAGGACTTATTTTCGTTAACTTGCCTCCTTAGCTAGTATGGTACTATAGTGTGGCTTACACCCGACGGGGTCTAGTTAGGATGGACGCGCAAGCCTTCTCATGGTAGTAGCATGAGAAATGAGCCTATGTTATGTTAAGTGTTTTGGTGTATCATGATATGTAATTAGATCGTTTCGCAAAACGCTTTATCGACTATGCTAGTAGTATTCAAACCTGTATGCTCACCTTTACTTAATTGTATTGACTTGCATTTTAACGTATGTAACAGGTTGAGGATTTTAGCTATAGATGCTTGGATGTTGCATGCTTAGCGTAGTTTAGTTTGTTTAGTTAGTTTGTCGATGTATTTCAGATTTTGAACTTATGTATGAAATCTTGGGGAAATCGAACCCGGTTGAATTTTATGAGAAATCTCGGTTTTGTAATAATTGTTTAAATGTTACGTTTAATAGTATGGGATATTAAGCAGGTTGTGATATGTTAAATGATTGTTATGGAACATCTCGTGAAATCAATCTGGTCGCCTAGTGCCACTAACCCCAGTGATTCCGCCATCGGTCGGGGTGTGACAGATTGGTATCAGAGTGCCATAACTTTAGGATAATAGGTAGAATTGCTATGATTCGACCTAGGAGCAGGTTTAAGTACCCGATTGACCATTCTTTGATCTAAATGCTAAACTACTTGCCATAAATGCTTAAATATGCTTTTCCTAAGGCTAATACAAAATACACACTTGGAAACGCTCGTATCTCACAAACGAGTGATCAAGTCGAGAATAGGTGTGAAAACCGAGAACTCTCGATGAGATATTCACTCCGCGCATATTCTCTCGCACGAGATACCTTCGTTGAATTAGGAGTGACATCCAAACCTCGACGAAAATCTCCATTTCAAACTAGGAATGATGTTGCTAAGTTAGGGGTGATACCCGCATCTTAGTAACTAATTCCGCAATTCGATTTTCAATCTCACCAAAGTCTCGGTTATACCGATGGTTTGGAACACGTATTAACTGGAAGGGTAAACGTCGTTAGCCGCTTGCGGTGAGAACATTTATCTATTAGGCCAAAGCGTGGGTCCAAATGCAAAGGGTAGTCGAATCACTTTGGCGTGTCAAATGTCTCAAAACCCGGACACTCCCAATTGATTTAAGCCTATATCGTCGATTTACGCATCATCGAGTTTATTATTATTTATGTATTTGAAGTTTTGAGAATCTTCGCTTTATTCGATTTCTCGCTTTGATGATTTATCATATCATCGATTTCTCGATTTATCGCATTTACGCTCCATCGAATGAATGCACAACTCTCACAGCTCTCGTAATCTAAAACGCTAATTAATACGCCAATCAAACTAGTCGCTTAACTCTCTTACGCCTATGAGGACGTGTGCCTCATGCTCGGTATTATCTCGCTTATCTCGCTATTATATATCGCACATATCTCACTATTACTACTAGCATCTCAAATCGCGCTACGCATGATTTATGAAGTTAACGGTGAATGCGTGCAAGACATGTGCTTATGTGACTATGTGCTTACGTGCTTATGTGCTTACGTGTTTAAGTGCTTACGTGGATACGTGCTTACGTGTTTTGTGCTTGCTTGAATTATAATAATAATAATAAATATTTAAACATAACTCTATTATAATCGAATCTCATCTAATCTAAATCCTTTATGTAGATGGCATCAATGGGATTTCACACTCGCCGCACCGCTCAGCGCAACAATGCTGACAAACGCATCGCCCCTCTCGTAGCCAAGGAAATGGCTAAGGTTATCCCGCAAATTGTTAGCGAAATTCAAGCGGTTAGCAGCAACTCATCTGTTGACTCCAAGAGTGATGCTCCGAAATCCCACTTCAGCTTCAAGCAGTTCAAGGCTTGCGCACCTCTAACGTTCTCTGGCACCGAAGGACCAAGTGCCATGTTCCATTGGTTTGATTCGATTGAGGTTACCTTCCGCCAAAGCGGATGCCCCGAGGCACTGCGCACTGTCAACGCCACCGACGTGTTTCAGTCGAGGGCTCTCGATTGGTGGACAGCTGAGCGCAACAGGCGCGGAAACAACGAAGCCTATGGGCTCTCATGGGAGGAACTTAAGGAGATCATGATCAAGGAATTCTGTCCTCCGTACGAAATTCAGAAATTGGAGAACGAGTTCTGGAACATCAAACAAGACGATCCTGACAATGCCGGTCTTACCGCTCGTTTCAAGCAGTTGAGCATCATTTGTCCCGGTCAGGTTGACACGACCGAAAAAGCAATCAAGAAGTACCTCAATGCTCTCCCCGATTGCGTCGCTGACTTTGTGCAAGCAGTACGCCCTGCTACCATCGAGGAGACTTATCAGTTAGCAGCCGAAATCAACGACAAGCGTGTTCAGTCTGGTTACTTCAAGAACACCAAGGTCGCAAATCAAGCAGTTACCGAATCAGTAGCTCCTCCTACCGATCAGCCCCGCGAGTCAAAGAACAGTCGCCGTGGTCGCAAGTGTGAGAATTCCAGCAAGAATTTCGCCCTCGCAGCTCCAGCGAATCCGCAGCCGCTCCAATCCGCAGCACCCAACGCACCTCCTGCCAAGCGTGCGTATACTGGTCCTCACCCGATGTGCCCTAAGTGCACATATCATCATGTAGTGGGTGGCAACTGCCGTTTTTGCACAAATTGCAATATCTACGGCCATTTCACAGTGAGCTGCCGTACCGGCCCTCGTCAGCCCGCTCCTCAGGCTCCTGCAGCTCCAGTTTTACCTGCCCATCCTCCGGCCAATCAGCAAGCTCCAAAAGCACGTGTGTGCTATGTTTGTGGTGATCCTAACCATTTCGCCAATTCCTGCCCGAATCGTCTAGTTAAGCAAGAGCAACCAGCACCCTGCCACAGCTGCAGCAACCGCAAGCTGCGCGAGTTAGGGCTTTCAACCTCAACCATCGCCAGGCTCAGAATGACAACAATGTTGTCAATGGTACGTTTCTCGTCAATGGTATTTATGCTTCGTGTTTATTTGATACTGGGGCCGATAATTGTTTTGTATCATTAGAATTCGAGGAGGTTTTAAAATGTAAGCGCGCCAAACTCCCAAAGACCTTCGATGTGGAAGTCGCCACCGGAAGAACCGTTACCGTTAATTCCGTCTTGCGTGGTTGTAATCTCGATCTCAACAACCATGTCTTCTCGATCAATATCATACCTATGCAGTTAGGTAGTTTCGATATCATAGTAGGCATGGATTTTCTTCGTAAAAATTATGCTGAAGTTGTATGCTTCGATAAAATGATTCGCTTCCCGCTTCCTAACGGTGATCAACTTCACGTTTACGGTGAAACTCCCTCGAATAAGTTGATGCTTCTGTCTTGTACTCGAGCACATAAATGCTTGCAAAAGCGTTGTGTTGCTTTCCTCGCTCATATCGTGAACCCGGAGAAAGAAAAGAAGATTTATAAAGACGTTCCCGTTGTTTGTGAATTTCCTAAAGTCTTTCCCGACGATTTACCCGGTTTACCCCTACTCGAGATGTTGAATTCCGTATCGATTTAGTTCCCGGAGCTACTCCCGTTGCTAAAGCTCCTTATCGTCTCGCACTATTCGAAATGCGCGAGCTATCAAGCCAACTTCAAGAGCTTCTTGATAAAGGTTTCATACGCCCGAGCACTTCGCCATGGGGAGCACCCGTTCTCTTAGTGAAAAAGAAGGATGGATCATTTCGGATGTGCATCGATTGTCGTGAGCTTAACAAACTTACGATAAAGAACCGCTACCCTCTTCCCGTATCGACGATTTATTTGATCAGCTTCAAGGTGCTACTTGTTTTTCCAAGATCGAGCTTCGTTCTGGCTATCATCAGTTACGCGTGTTGGAAGAAGACGTTCCTAAAACCGCCTTTCGTACTAGTTATGGCCATTTCAAATTCGTGGTCATGCCTTTTGGTCTTATCAATGCGCCTGCGGTCTTCATGGATCTGATGAACCGCGTGTGTAAAGCCTTATTAGATCGTTTCGTCATTGTTTTCATCGATGATATCCTTATCTATTCGAAGTCGAGGGACGAACACGCGCGCCATCTCCGTTTAGTCCTCGAACTTCTTCAAGGAAATTACCTTTATGCTAAGTTCTCTAAATGTGAATTCTGGCTTGAAGAAGTCCAATTTCTCGGCCACGTCGTTAATAGTCAAGGAATTCACGTCGACCCTGCAAAGATTGAAGCCGTTAAGAGTTGGATAACGCCGAGAATGCATCCGAAATCCGTTCATTTCTTGGATTTGCGGGTTATTACCGTTGATTCATCGCCGACTTTTCAAAAATCGCCGTTCCGCTTACCGCTTTAACTCATAAGGACAAACCTTTTGTTTGGAATTTCGAACAAGAGGAAGCTTTTCAAACTCTCAAGCGTATGCTATGCAACGCTCCTATCCTCACTCTTCCCGACGGAAACGACGATTTCGTTGTTTATTGTGATGCCTCTAATCTTGGTCTTGGTTGTGTTCTTATGCAACGAGACAAGGTTATCACGTATGCGTCTCGACAACTCAAGATCCACGAGAAGAACTACACAACCCATGATCTCGAACTCGGTGCAGTTTTTTGTGCATTGAAGATATGGCGACACTACCTTTACGGTACTAAGTGTACGGTCTTCACCGACAATAAGAGCTTACAACATATCTTTAATCAAAAAGAACTAAACATGCGACAACGACGATGGGTTGAACTTCTCAACGACTACGATTGTGAGATACGCTACCATCCTGGCAAAGCAAACATCGTCGCCGAGGCTCTAAGTCGACGAAGCTATGTATATGGTATTCGTGACTCTCAAGCTTGTGCTAAGCTTGAAACCCTCACCTGTGCCGCTCAATTCGCCTGTTTCAACGAGAACACTTTGGAAGACGAAATGAAATGTGGTGTCGAAACTCAGCTTGTATCTAAATCTGATGGTATTTACCATTATCTCAATCGCATTTGGATTCCCAGTCGTGATAATCTTCGTAAGTTGCTAATGGACGAAGCTCATAAATCTCGATATTCCGTTCACCCCGGTGCCGACAAGATGTACCAGGACCTTCGTCCTAAGTATTGGTGGCCGGGAATGAAAAAGGATATCGCCTTGTACGTCTCCAAGTGCTTAACTTGTTCGAAGGTTAAAGCCGAACATCAAAGGCCCTTTGGTTTACTCGAACAACCCGAAATCCCGATGTGGAGGTGGGAGAGTATAGCTATGGATTTTATTACTAAACTCCCGCGTACTTCATCTGGTCACGATAGCATTTGGGTTATCGTTGATTGTCTCACCAAATCTGCGCACTTTATTGCTATACGAGAAGACATTAAGGTCGAACGGTTAGCCCGAATCTATACCGACGAAGTTATATGTCGACACGGGATGCCTTGTGACATCATTTCTGACCGCGACGGTCGCTTTACCTCGCGTCTCTGGGAGACCTTTCAATCCGCTCTCGGTACTACTCTCAATCTCAGTACCGCTTTTCACCCTCAAACCGACGGTCAGACTGAACGAACGATCTGCACCCTCGAAGACATGCTTCGTGCGTGCATCATAGATTTCGGTGGTAACTGGGATACGCATTTACCTTTAATCGAATTCTCGTACAATAATAGTTATCAAGCCAGCATTCAAATGGCTCCTTTTGAGGCACTGTATGGAAGAAAATGTCGATCGCTTATTGCATGGCACGATATCAGAGAAGCACAAATCACCGGTCCCGAGCTAATTCAAGAAACGACGGACAAGATCCTCCAAATCAGAGACAATCTCTTGAAAGCTCGGAGTCGTCAAAAGAGTTACGCCGATAAACGCCGCAAGGCCCTACAGTTCGATGTAGGAGATCACGTACTCCTAAAGGTTGCACCTTGGAAGGGAGTGGTCCGCTTCGGCAAGAAAGGAAAGCTAGCGCCCCGATACGTTGGTCCCTTTAAGATTCTGGAAAAAATCGGTAAAGTAGCCTATCGTCTCGAATTACCGGAGGAACTCAATAATGTACATCCGACTTTCCACGTGTCTAACCTCAAGAAATGCCTCGCCGAAGAAAATCTGCATGTCCCTCTCGAAGATCTGCAAATCAACGAGACTCTCCATTTCGTGGAAAAACCCGTTGAAATCATGGACCGAGAAACCAAGAAACTCCGACGCTCTCGCATTCCGATCGTGAAGGTTCGATGGGAAGGCAAACGCGGCGCCGAGTTCACTTGGGAACTCGAAAGTGATATGAAACGAAATATCCGCATCTCTTTGTTACAGCTACTGCCTAATTTCGGGACGAAATTCCCTAAAGTAGGGGAGACTGTAACAACTCGAAAATTCGATTGTTATCTCTTCTTTTTCTCTGTTTATCTATCTTTTGTAAATCTGAGATTCGGTTAATAATAAGGTTTATGTTAAATTAGTTATGGTGTATTACGTTATTATCGCATCTAATCGCTTATTAGATCTCATCAGTAATCTCATCGCATCGCAAGTCGCAGTTATTTATGTGGTTTTATATTATTTATGTGTTATGTGCGTTTGTGGTTATGTTTACGCTCGCAGTCGCATCGATCTCGCACTCTCGAATCGCTAAATCGCGCTATTATATCAATTAAACCGTTTAATATAACTATCTAATGTGAACCGAATAACCAAACGAACCCTTAACGCGAAATCAGCAAACAGAACTTGGTCACCAGGCCAAGTTCGGCCGAACTTGACTATCACAAGTTCGCCCGAACTTGCCTGGCAACCAGGAACCCTTTGCTTTATCAAGTTCGCGTGAACTTGCATATATATATGCAAGTTCGGCCGAACTTAACTCTTCCTCTTGAAATCCCTCATGTTCTCGCGAACTTGCATGTTTTCATGCAGGTTCGGCCGAATTTGGTCTCACCAGCCTCCAATTTTGCCTCCTCCTATAAATACCAAGCTCTGTTCACTCATTTGAACTTGCTGCAAGTTCGCTCTGAGCTCTCTCACTCCAAATCCCTCGTGTTCTAAGTAAGAAATGACCCGATTTCACTACAACAACGTTTATCAACGCTTTACAACGTTTTACAACGATTTTGCACAAGGCCTTGCCTTCGTTTTCATCAATCCTTTCCTGTTTACGAAAATCTTCATCTTTTTCCATCAAAATTTCTGTTTTCACTTAGATCTATACTAGATCTGAGCAAAACCCTTTAAAGCATTGATTTTTACACCATTTTCGGACTAATGACGTATGTTTCGTTCACTTTTGAGTGGAACGAGGCATTGTCAAAGCTAGATCTCAGATCCGGAAGCACAAGGACGAAATCGTTACTTTACACAAACTGGACTAACCCGTACGAACCTTCAAGTTCACCCGGATTAGCCCGAGTCTCTGTAAAATGGCTAAGTTCGCTCCAAAAGACCTCTCCGGCCTAAGCTTTACTCAGTGGCTTAAGGTTGGAGGGATGGGCACTCGATTTCCTCAGCAAACGACGCGAAAACGCAAGTTTTTGGACTCGAAAACATCATGTTCGCTCGAGATTGCACTGATTTTTGACAACACGGCAGTCAAGTTCGCTCGAACTTGCCCTCTAGGGGTCAAGTTCAGCCGAACTTGAGTGGAAATGCACAAACTTCTCTTCAGGAACCCCCAAGTTCGCTCGAACTTGTCTCACCTGTCAAGGTTAACCACAAGTTCGGTCGAACTTGTCAAGTTCCCTTGAGAAACTTGCAAGTTCACCCGAACTTGACTCTCAACTCAGCAAAACCATTCAAGTTCGCTCGAACTTGTGTGTTTACACACAAGTTCGCCCGAACTTGTCTACTGCTCAACCCAAACTTCACCGTTGTGGCTTTTCGAAAGACTGATGCACTTCTGTTCGTTTACAGGCTGATCCGGCGATCCTCCGCAACTTTCTTCAGAATCTTAAGCTACCTAAAACGCACTCGCAGTGAGTATACTTAACCCATTTTCGCTTTAAACGCACTTTTGGGTGTTACATACGTTCGTATATCAAAATCACTTCACAAATCAAAACTGTTTATCACATGCGAACATTGTTAGTTGTAAGTGGGTTTACATGATTAAACATAATCCTGATGGATCGGTGAGTCGTTATAAAGCCCGGCTTGTTGCTAAGGGCTTTCATCAGATTGAGGGCATTGACTACACTGAGACTTTTAGTCCTGTTGTCAAACCCACTACTATTTGTCTTGTTCTTTCAGTTGCTTTTTCTCGAGGTTGGTCTTTTCGTCAGGTTGATGTCAACAATGCATTCTTACATGGGGATCTTTCTGAGAGTGTATATATGACCCAGCCCCCAGGGTTTGTTGACTCTTCTCGACCTCATTATGTTTGTTTACTGCAGAAGGCTCTTTATGGTCTGAAGCAGGCACCCAGTGTAACATCCGTCAAAAACCGGATTTACCAAACCCGCTCCGTTTATTAACCGAACAATCAGTTAAAAATTTCGTTGCGTATTTAATGCCCAAATTAATTTTAAACGATACATAATTAATAAGTATATTGGAATATATAATTTATATTTCAAAAAGTATTTAAAATAAGTAAATAAAAATAAAAGGATGCTGCCGGGTTTCGAACCCGGGTCAGCCAGGGAATTCAGCAAAGTCTTAACACACACACGCTCAACCACTCCGCCACTTGTGTTTCTTGTTCATTAATGGAAACAATTAATACATAACATAAATCTCGAATTCAAAACCGACGTGCCCAATCGCAGTCGTCGGAAATCCCGACGATTTCGCCGAGATTGGACGGTTTCTTCTTTTTTAACCGAAGCCTTAACTATTACATCGGTTATAACCGTCTGAACCCGCGACGCAAGTCATAACCGCCGGAAAAACTTATTGACCGACGAATCAAGACGGAAAACGGACTAAATTTGTCGATGTCCTACCCTATAAATACCCCCTCTAACCTCTGTTAGCTTTTTCGCTCACAATCACACTCTTTCCCGACGTAAATTCACTCGCCGGAGAATTTCTGCAACTCGCCGGAAAACCGAGCTTCCACCTCTGAGCCTTACTGAACACCCAGAGCTCATACCGAAGCCACCCACACTCACCTCAAGCTCGCTGAAGACCCTCTGCCGCAGGACACACGTCGCCGGAATAGCTTGCTGTCACCGGAGTTTCGCCGGCGAAACAGAGGAGCCACTGTTCGGTATATCTTACACTTAATCTCTCGTTCTTTTTATTTATCGCACATGTAATAAATCACAACACACTAAGGAACATGATTAAAATCGTTGAACCAGTCAGACACCGATTCTGGTTAAGTCTAACGAAGAAGACGAAGTTTCAGTATTGTATATGTTTAATTAAAATCAAGATATATCCCGGGTTAGACACACAGTCCAGCGGTGGACTGTGTGCAAATAAACACGCTTACGTCCCGAGTTCGATTCTTGTCCCACGCACACTCGCCTTAATAAAAAATGTTCTTTTTTTAACTGAACCGGACCCACTGCTTAGATGTTAAGTTTAATAAAAACCGGAATAATAACCAAGAAAGACACACAGTCCAGTGGTGGACTGTGTGAACGTTTAAATCACATGTCACGAGTTCGAGTCCAGACTACCGCACCTGTCCGGACAAATATCAAACTTTTTATATAAGGCAGAAATGAAATTATTTAGTTTGTATATATGTATAATAAAAATCAGATTATTTAACAAGTTAAACACACAGTCCAGCGGTGGACTGTGTGTTAACCTAAACCACAGGTCCCGGGTTCGAGACCTGTGGAGAGCACCGAGCGAGACATTTAAAATCGTTTTTAAAACAAATGATTTTCGGATTAATATAGTTAGTATATAAATATAATTAAAAACAGAAATATTTCGGGTTAGACACGTAGCTCAGTTGGTAGAGCTGCGTGCACGCGTACGGGAGGTCACGGGTTCGAGTCTCACCCAGCGCATACAATTACACAATAAAACCGGTCAACAGGTCAACAAGTCAACGGTCAACAAAGTCAACAGTCAAAAATCAACATTTTTTTTATTTCTTTTATTTATTTATTTACATTAAAAATACTTAAAAATAACATTTTTAAGGTTAGAAAATAGCCTTAAACTCACAAAAATATATCCAACAATCCTACTAAAATTGATTAATAAAATCCGTTTACTTACCGAACCATTATGCTATTATCTAGGTTAGTTTCACTCGTGGTTAAAACCAACTTCGTGCGTATTCAACATCATCAACCGAACGCACCCAATGTGAGTGAATCTTACAACTCCCCTTTTTAATTACACGTTTTGGGGTGTGTCATGTGTCACTAAAATTAACTCGTTTATTTAAACTTGTGCCATACCATATTGTGATCTAAACTTAGATTGTATATATTGTTTGTAGTTATGTATTTCATATTGTCAAGTTATATGCAATTCATTCATTAGGCCCATCAGTTCCTCGTGGGAGACGAGTTGAGCAACGCGTGCCTCAAAACAAATCCATTATTGTTCGTGTGTGCATTATTTAATATTAAATGATTGGTGAATAAGTTTACATCTATTTTTACTCATGTGTGGTTGTGCACTTTATTTTATAATCAATTCAATAAACTTGTTCAAATGTTTTTCATAGGATTCACTCACCAACTTTTTGTTGATCCAAAAACCATTTTTACACATGATACAGGTGAACAGGATGAAGCAAGGAAAACATAGGAAATGCCTTAGAAGAAAACAATGAAGTCTAGAATGATGTTTAGGACATGATGTAATTATGATTGTATTTTTCCCATTAAATTGTATTAATGAATATGAAACGTCATAATAAATGTCATGAGCTTTGATGATAACCCATCATGCCCTGATCACCTTTTCCGCTGCGGGTCGGGGTGTGACAGATTGGTATCAGAGCCATGACTATAGGGATATAGGATAGGTTATTAGACCCTTAGAGCCTATACTATAGTTGCCTAAATTTTAATTGTTTAGGTGGTTACATGCAAACTTATGATATTTATTTGTTTCATATTTGTTTTTACTTACAGTCAAACATACATACTTACATACACATTCATCATACATATTTCAATGTTTATATATTCAAATTATCTTCATACTTTCGTTATTCAAAGATTTTGTCGCAATTTTCAAATCTCATCAAAGTAAGTTTTGCGACGGGCATGTAGTAACTGGAAGGGTACATGTACCGGTAGTCGGAACGTCCTGTCTAGGTTGGCATTCGTATAAATCCAATATAACGGACCAGTTTGCCTACCTGGGACTAACGATGAGAGTACGAAGGACCTATTAGGCCAAAGCATGCCACACCAAACGTCGTTCGAACTAACCCCACTTTGAGGTGTCACCGTGTCCATACCTGGACACATTCCGAATATCATACGTTATATACATATTTCTCGATTTTCTCCGGGTTTTAGTGTACGTAACCAGGCTAACACATGCGAACCATATGAAAAACCCGGTATTCATGGGGGCCCACATGATTACGAAGGTGAAGTATGGCGGCATGCAAGGCCTAATGACGAGCAAAGCCCAAGACATCCTATGGATGTAGTAGATTTATTTTCTATATTTATTTTATGAATTTTCATTCCTAAGTACGACCCATGATCCCAAAAACATCCAACTCATACTCTTGATATGTATTCCTTGTAGATGTCTTCTAGCCTCGCCCGTAGGAAGATGAGAGCAGGAAAAGCCCGCGAGCGCATGGCTGCCTTAATCGCTCAACAAATGGTTGCCGTAATACCCAACATTGTAATCCAAGTCCAACAAGCACTTACCGCTAATCCTGTCAACCAAGAAGATCAAAACGTTATCAACCCTCCCCCAAATACCACTAAATGCACCTACAAGCATTTCAAATCCTGCGACCCTCCAAAATACGAAGGGACTGAAGGTGTCACCGATCTCCTCCATTGGTTTGAAGAAATGGAGAACATTTTTCTAAATTGCGATTGCCCCGATGATCGCAAAGTGCGATATGCTACTGGTCGTTTATATAGAATAGCACTTACTTGGTGGAATTCAGAGAAGGCCAAACGAGGTGTTGAAGATGCTATGACTTTGACTTGGGAAGAGTTGAAGGAAATCATGACAAGACGGTTTTGCCCAAGGAGCGAAATCAAGAAATTAGAAGATGAGTTTTATTCGTTGAAGCAAATGGAAGGAGACCACACCACATACAACAAAAGATTCCTCGAGTTAAATCAAATGGTTCCCAACTTGTTCACTCCCCTCTACCGTTTGATCGAGCACTACATTCGAGGTCTTCCGTAAAAAATTCAAGACTCTGTAATAAGTACCACGCCTGCAACTTTGGAAGCAGCAATGGAGTTAGCTACAGAGCTCACCGAGAACCGCATCCGGATAAAGACTTCAAGGAGGAGAAGAAGAAGGATAAAACATCAACTGAAACTTCAAACTCCACCCAAACCGAATTCCCTTCTCAACCCATTTCTAAGAGAAAAAGAGACGGGCAACTTTTCGCTACTACCCAACGTAATCAACCAATTTCACAAGCCATACCAATCCAAGCTATCCCAATCACGCAAATAGCACCCAACTCAACTTACCCAAATAAGAAACCATACCTTGGACCTCACCCTCGATGTAACACCTGTTTTTATCACCATCCATCTACCTTACCTTGTCGACTAAGTGCGAATTGTGGACGCTATGGTCATTTGAGCAAGGTTTGCCGCACCCCTCAAAACCAAACCCCACCCCCTACTCAAAATATGATCTAAACATATCAACAACCTCAATACCCCATGTTACCTTATGTTCGAGCTTGTTTCAATTGTGGCGACCCTACCCACTACAGAAACACGTGCCCTCGATTGGTTAACATCATAAACGCTCAAGCTCAATCAAACCCAGTTAACCAAGTAAATCAAGAAAACCCAATCACTAGGCCACCAGCAAGAGGAAGAGTTTTCAACATCAACGCCAACCCTGTTTAAGATAATGACGGCCCAAACGAAACCACCCAACTAGTCCCTTTCACCGAAAATCAAGATTCAACTCCAACAAGCTTAGTTTTTATGTTTTTCTTTATGTTATCTCAATTTCCCCGTATCCCAGTTATAAATTGGAATCTTATCCAAGGATCCTAATGCGAATTACTATTTCAGTTTGTTTATGTTTTAAAGTCACATAGAACTAATCATAACTTACGGATAAAGTCAATGAAAATTTGACAAGAATATGGTGGATACGCCGCTGGTACTTCCTATATATAAGTATTCTTGCCAAAGGATCAGAGGCATTATCTGGCGGTTATGAGAAGTTCCATGTGGAATTTAGTATTGTCTTGATTGAAGTTTGTTTTGTACTTACTGATTTTGGCATTTATAGCATCTTATCATTTAAAGAAATTGGATTGTATTCCATTTCTACATAGACTAACCTCTCCATCACAACAAACGAGAGAGGTATTATCATCATTCAAACATGGATACTATCAGAATTAAGACTCAAGTTTTGGTTGTTGTGGTTGTTTTAGAGTCACATAGAACTAATCATAACTCGCGGATAAAGTCAATGAAAATTTGACAAGAATATGGTGGATACGCCGCTGGTACTTCCTATATATAAGTATTCTTGTCAAAGGATCAGAGGCATTATCAGGCGGTTATGAGAGGTTCCATGTAGGATTTAGTATGTTTTGGTCAAAGTTTGTTCATCATACATTTCAGCGTATTTCAATTTCATCATTTAAAGAAGTTGAGCTATGTCTCACTTCCACAATGACTAACCTCTCCATCACAACAAACGAGAGAGGTATTGTCATCATTCAAACATGGATACTATCAGAATTAAGACTCAAGTTTTGGTTGTTGTGTTTGTTGTAGAGTCACATAGAACTAATCAAAACTTGCGGATAAAGTCAATGAAAATTTGACAAGAATATGGTGGATACGCCGCTGGTACTTCCTATATATAAGTATTCTTGCCAAAGGATCAGAGGCATTATCAGGCGGTTATGAGAAGTTCCATGTAGGATTTAGTATTGTTTTGGTTGAAGTTTGTGTTATACTCCCTGATTTAGCATTCATATCATCTCATTATTTAAATAAATTGGATTGTGTTCCATTTTCTACATAGACTAACCTCTCCATCATAACAAACGAGAGAGGTATTGTCATCATTCAAACATGTATACTATCAGAATTTAGACTCAAGCTGTGGTTGTTGTGTGTTTTATGTTTTAGAGTCACATAGGACTAATCATAATTTACTGATAAAACCAATGAAAATTTGACGAGAATATGGTGGATACGCCGCTGGTACTTCCTATATATAAGTATTCTTGCCAAAGGATCGGAGGCATTATCAGGCGGTTTTGAGAAGTTCCATGTAGGATTTAATATTGTCTTGGTTGAAATTTGTGTTACATTCACTGATTTAACATTCATATCATCTCGCCATTTAAAGAAATTGGATTGTGTTCTATTTCTACATAAACTAACCTCTCCATCATAACAAACGAGAGAGGAACTGTCACCATTCAAACATGTATGCTATCAGAATTTGGACTCAAATATTGATTGTTGTGTTTATTTATGTTCTAGAGTTACATCATAGAACCAATCATAGCTTACTGATAAAACCAATGAAAATTTGACAAGAATATGGTGGATACGCCGCTGGTACTTCCTATATATAAGTATTCTTGTCAAAGGATCAGAGGCATTGTCAGGCGGTTATGAGAAGTTCTATGTAGGATTTAGTAATTTCTTGGTACATTGGTTGTGGCGTTTATTTATGTTTAGAGTCACATCATAGAACCAATCATAACTTACTGATAAAACCAATGAAAATTCGACAAGAATATGGTGGATACGCCGCTGGTACTTCCTATATATAAGTATTCTTGTCAAAGGATCAGAGGCATTGTTAGGCGGTTATGAGAAGTTCCATGTAGGTTGTAGTAATAGAAATTTTGTTTTAGGATATAACCTTATCTTTCCAAACATATCAAAACTCTTGCGCAAGAAATCATACTTAGTGAATCAACTCTGCTTATCAATATTTTTACCGTAGTCAACAAAAAGCGATTCCTATAGCAGGGTACTTAACCCTTACAAGGAACGTTACCGCCTCAAACAAAAAAATTTAAACCCTTACTTTTTCTAAGTATGTAACTGTCAAACTAAACACTATCATTTTAGTCAAATATATCACTACTTAAATTTCGGGACGAAATTTCTAAAAAGCAGGGGATACTGTAACATCCGTCAAAAACCGGATTTACCAAACCCGCTCCGTTTATTAACCGAACAATCAGTTAAAAATTTCGTTGCGTATTTAAAGCCCAAATTAATTTTAAACGATACATAATTAATAAGTACATTAGAATATATAAGTTATATTTGAAAAAGTATTTAAAACAATGAAATAAAAATAAAAGGGCGTAGCCGGGTTTCGAACCCTGGTCAACCGGATTCAGCAAAGACTTAACTTCCAACCATCCAACCACTGCGCCACTTGTGTTTCTTGTTCATTATTGGAAACAATTAATACATAACATAAGTCTCGAATTCAAAACCGACGCGCCTAATCGCAGTCGTCGGAAATCCCGACGATTTCACCGAGATTGGACGGTTTCTTCAGTTTTAACCGAAGCCTTAACTACTACATCGGTTATAACCGACGTCTGAACCCGCGACGCAAGTCATAACCGCCGGAAAACTTATTGACCGACGAATCAAGACGGAAAACGGACTAAATACGTCGATGTTCTGACCTATAAATACCCCCCGCTAACCTCTGTTAGCTTTTTCGCTCACAATCACACTTTTTCCCGACGTAATTCCACTCGCCGGAAAACTTCTACAACTCGCCGGAAAACCGAACCTTTCACCTCTGTGCCTTACTGAACCCCCAGAGCTCATACCGAAGCCACCCACATTCATCTCAAGCTTGTTGAAGACCCTCTGCCGCAAGACACACGTCGCCGGAATCATCTGCTGTCATCGGAGTTTCGCCGGTGAAACAGAGGAGCCACTGTTCGGTATATCTTACACTTAATCTCTCATTCTTTTATTAATCTCACTTGTAATTAAGCGGAACACACTAAATGAACATGATTAAATCGTCGAACCAGTCGGACATTAGTTCTGGTTAAGTCCAACGAAGAAGACGAAGTTTCAGTATTGTATATGTTTAATTAAAATCAAGATATATCTCGGGTTAGACACACAGTCCAGCGGTGGACTGTGTGCAAATAAAACACGCATACGTTCCGAGTTTGATTCTTGTCCCACGCACACTCGCCTTAATAAAAATGTTCCTTTTTTTAACCGAACCGGATTCACTGCAATAGATGTTAAGTTTAATAAAAACCGGAATAATAACCAAGATAAACACACAGTCCAGTGGTGGACTGTGTGAACGTTTAAATCACACGTCACGAGTTCGGTCCGGTCTACCGCACCGGTCCTGATAATTATCAAACTTTTTATATAAGACAGAAATGAAATTTATTTAGTTTGTATATAAGTATAATAAAAATCAGATTATTTAACAAGTTAGACACACGGTCCAGCGGTGGACTGTGTGTTAACCTAAACCACAGGTCCCGGGTTCGAGACCTGTGGAGAGCACCGAGCGAGACATTTAAAATCGTTTTTAAAACAAATGATTTTCGGATTAATTCAGTTAGTATATAAATATAATTAAAAACAGAAATATTTCGGGTTAGACACGTAGCTCAGTTGGTAGAGCTGCGTGCACGCGTACGGGAGGTCTCGGGTTCGAGTCTCACCCAGCGCATACAATTACACAATAAAACCGGTCAACAGGTCAACAAGTCAACGGTCAACAAAGTCAACAGTCAAAAATCAACATTTTTTTATTTCTTTTATTTATTTATTTACATTAAAAATACTTAAAAATAACATTTTTAAGGTTAGAAAATAGCCTTAAACTCACAAAAATATATCCAACAATCCTACTAAAATTGATTAATAAAATCCGTTTACTTACCGAACCATTATGCTATTATCTAGGTTAGTTTCACTCGTGGTTAAAACCAACTTCGTGCGTATTCAACATCATCAACCGAACGCACCCAATATGAGTGAATCTTACAACTCCCCTTTTTAATTACACGTTTTAGGGTGTGTCATGTGTCACTAAAATTAACTCGTTTATTTAAACTTGTGCCATACCATATTGTGATCTAAACTTAGATTGTATATATTGTTTGTAGTTATGTATTTCATATTGTCAAGTTATATGCAATTCATTCATTAGGCCCATCAGTTCCCTCGGGAGACGAGTTGAGCAACGCGTGCCTCAAAACAAATCCATTATTGTTCGCGTGTGCATTATTTAATATTAAATTATTGGTGAATAAGTTTACATCTATTTTTACTCATGTATGGTTGTGCACTTTATTTTATAATCAATTCAATAAACTTGTTCAAATGTTTTTCATAGGATTCACTCGCCAACTTTTTGTTGATCCAAAAACCATTTTTACACATGATACAGGTGAACAGGATGAAGCAAGGAAAACATAGGAAATGCCTTAGAAGAAAACAATGAAGTCTAGAATGATGTTTAGGACATGATGTAATTATGATTGTATTTTTCCCATTAAATTGTATTAATGAATATGAAACGTCATAATAAATGTCATGAGCTTTGATGATAACCCAATCATGCCCCGATCACCTTTTCCGCTGCGGGTCGGGGTGTGACAGGCACAAACGCTGGGCCCTTTTTCTTCTCATCTACTCTAAACCTCTTTTGTTCATGAATAGGTTTTGGACGATTTTGTGAACATTGTCGTGAAATATGTCCAACTTTGTTACACCTGTAACATGTTCTACTGTCACTTTCAACAGTGTGTTCCAAAGCCTGTTCACGAAGCTCCTTTTCTTTCTTAAATTCTTTGTTGGTTTGTTTGTTAATAACCTCTTTTTCTTCAACAGTGTTGGTTCCAAACACAAATTCAACTTTCTTTGTAAAATCTGGTTTTCGTGATTTGTTGTTTTGTTTCTTCTCAAATCCTAACCCATCCCTTTTGTTTTCAGGATAACTTCTTCCTCTAGGATGAATGTTTTTGTGAGTTTTCTTTGGTTTTGAGTAGAAAACATCAACATTCTTCTCAAGTTCAGATGTTTCAACTTTAATGAGTTTAAAGAATTTATCGACACGGTCAAAGTTAACATTCTGTACTGGGAATTCTTCATCAGCATATAGTTTATCTGATCCTTTTAGTTGTAGATAACTACATTAGGATCATTACTTAAACCATTTTCTGATGTTGTGATAAAATTTTCATGAAAACTTTTCTCACTTCCAGAATGTGAACTTGACTTTGATTTCTCAATGTTTGACTCAGCACTTTCATAAATTGTGCTGTCAGACTCATTTTCAAACACTTTAGTTACCACCTCGGATTCACATTCCTTTTCTGTTTTGGAATATGTTACGTTAAGATTTTCAGGCAGCTCGTTATTCTTTTCTGTGAGAAGATTTAAATTTAGTGCCTTATCCACTCCGTAAGGATGTTTCTTAGAATAGCTATTCCACATAGGGGGTGGAACATGATCGTAACTTTTTCCAAGATTTTTCTCACTTTTCTTACCATCTTTACTGCTTTCCAGTTTTGGCAGAATGTGATTGAGGACATACATACTGGTAGAGTAACTGATTAACAATTTGTTAACCCTTTCTATTTCAATTCTAGTTTTCTCCAGCTCATTTTTCAGCTCAGCAATTGTGTTAATATGAAGACTAATGGCCATTTGTTTGTCCATCACAGTTGCTTTGAGCATTGAAAGTGTGTTGTCATTTTCTTTGACAGTTTTCTCATACTGTCGAATGGTCCTGCTGAGCTTATCATATGATTCTTTTACAGTGTTGTAATCGTATGACAACTTATCATTGTATGTTTTAAGTTCTTTAAACGCTTTTTCTTTCTCAGCACATTGCTCACATGCTTCGGTACATTTTAAGCATGGGCTGACCAATTCGACAGTTTTAGCTTTGCTAGTTTCTTTAGCTGTTTCAACCTTTTCTACCTGTTTTTTTCACACTGACTACCTCGTTTGTATTGGCCATGAGTGCTTTGTTGGCAATATCGGTTAGGCTCTCTAGTGTTACAGGCTTGGTTACATCAATCACTTCCACACACTCTGTCTTTGTCTCATCAGGACTTTCTTCTTTGTGACCAGAATCGAAGCTACCTGCAAAAGTTTTCATAATTGTGTCAAATAAACAGGGTTTGGGGGTACCTGCTAGATGTTCTTCTTCCTCTGCTGAAGTTCTGAAGTAATCTGCCAATACTTCTTCCATTTCTTCTTCTGAGACTTCTTCAGATGCTTCTGGTTCTTCCATGATTTCAGCAACAAGTGCAAGACTTTCTTTTTTAGAGATGAAATTGTTCCACTTGAATCCTTCATCTTCCTGTGTTACCACTAGAGCTTTATCTTTAGAGTTTGAACCTCCATCTTCGATCTGTACCAATCTCTTCTCTGGTTGTGGTCGATGATAGATTGCCTTTTGTAATAATCACCATCAAACGGATTATGATTGCCTTTTACTTCTCGGTTTGGGCATTCGCGTTTGAAGTGCCCTTTCTCGCTGCACTTGAAACATGTGACTCTGGATTTAACAAAGCCTAATTTACTGTCAAGGCCCATTAAATCATCTCTTTCAGTAATTTCCATAAAACGCTGAGCCCTTCGAACCACTGATGCCATGCACCACATGATGTCAATTAATTCCATCTCCTCTGGATCAATTTGGTCGTAGTCTTCTTTAGTCATTTATGGGTTTCCAATTCGACCAGCTACAAGACTTTTGTAGGATTCTAGAACTGTTTCAAGGAGCACCATATGCTGCTTAGCAGTTTGCTCATTAAAGTCTTGAGCGTTGATTTACTGCAATGTTGCATTGCAGGATTCTTTGGTTAGAGTTGGATTGACTCTGCTGGTTGCTCTGTGATTGATTTGAGCTCTGAGATGATTGTTGTCCTTGGTGATTGTTTGAATTGAAGGAAGCAAACGTTTGAAACCCACTGGACTAGCATTGAAGGCTGTTTGGATCTTGGGACTCTGAACAGGAGTATTTGGGTTTCCTTTGTAGTATAAGCTCACATCCTGTTGTGAGTTCGTTTTCTTGCCTTTTGCCATTTTCTGCATCTCTAGTTCGTGCCCTTCCAATTTTTCTGTGAATCTCGGCAAACTAACTTTTCTATGAATCTCGGCAAACTAGGACTGTCATACTCAGCACCATTCTTTAGAATTGTTAGATATGTTGCCCAATCTCCTTCAGGCAAAGAATATGTTAGTTTAGCGACTAGTTCTTCATTCGTCTTAACAATTCCCATTCGCTTCATTTGCACTACCAAGTGGCAATACCTTTCGATGAGTTGCTTCATGTTCTTGCCTGGAAGAATATTGAATACTTCAAATTCTTTATCAGTAACACCTTCTTGCCTTTCCTGACATTAGTACTTCCTTGTGCCCTTAATCGTAAGGCGAGCCATAGTGAATGAGCATCGTCATCATGTTGTAGGAGAACTAAGATTTCTTCTTTTATGGCCTGCTGAAGGAGATTCATCATCTTCTTTTCAGTGATGTATTTTTCTCGTTCTTCTTCGGACAAGTGAGCCACTGTTTTCTCAATGCCAAGTTCATTCAGTGGTGGTTGATATTTGTTTTTGAGTGCGAACCAAACTGTTAAGTTTGTTACTTGAACCCAGTTCTTGAAACGCTCACTCCAACTTTCATAATCTTCGATGTTCATGAGCTTTGGAGGCTTCGTAGTGGTTCCCATTTCATTTTCCAGATTCATGTTTTGGGCTGCTACGGAGGCTGTAACGGCTTATGTAGCAAAAGCGTTATGGAATTCTTCTTCACCTGACATCTTGTCATAAACTTAAAACAGAAAACAGATTAAAACTGGTTAACTTGAAGTTGACTGAAAATTGGTTTGAGACACAAGATTTTCGTACGAAAATGATGCTGGATTTTCGTGCGAAAATTATATTTTCGTGCGAAAATTATATTTTCGTGCGAAAATTATATTTTCGTGCGAAAATAATGTTTCTTTGTTAAATCAAATTTTCAGGTTTTAGACTTCTGATTTTCGTATGAAACCTAGTATTTCGTGCGAAAATACTTATCTTCCTTGAACACTTGTTCACAATTTCACGTTTTTGATGATTTCAAGCATGATTTTGATGGATTTTAGCTTTGTTTGATTCAGTAAGCTGATTAGAGTTGATTTTAACACGGTATACTAATAACCTAGTCCAAATTGTCCATGAAATCCTTCTGATCAAGAGTAAGTTCCAAGAAAGAGTAGAAGAAGAGTTTCTAATGGATGAATCTTGAACTTTGAAGGTTGAATCCAGCTGAAACTTGATTGTTTGTTCACAAATCAGACCTTAAGGCTCTGATATCACTTGTGAATGAAGCTTAGGATTGGACCCAACTTAATCAGCTTTCCGGTCAGACTTGCTCAGCTAACAGAGGTGGAATTCATTGTTAACTGACTGAACAAACAAAGAACGAGCAATGATTACTGTTTAACCGTTTGTGTATTGAATAAACGTTAGCAACGATTAAAGACTCGAACAGGGCTTCGCCACTGATTCCTCAAAAACAGCATGCCTAACACACAACCTAAGTCACCTATTTATAGGCAAACATGACAACACCTAGTGAGTAGGCAGCATGGATTTTCGCATGAAATTTTCGTGCGAAAATCCTTCGAAAATTATAACAAATATACAAAAACTTCAAAACAAAACTTCTGACGCTACGAAACCCTATCTGTACAGTAGATTCGTCCTAGACGTAGGCAATAGACATAAGTGCACCAACAAGTATAATTAAATAATTATTATTTTTTATCATTTTATTAGATGGTGACAAATTTATAAGAAAAGTTAAACTTTTAATTTTTTTTAGGACACATTTGTCACGTCTTAGTTTGCAACAAACTTCCGACTATCTGGCTTTTTCTATGCATTTCCGACAAACGTTTAAGAAATAAAAGAAAAGGGTTTTTGGCAATGGATTTCCTGTTACGAATCAGTAGGTAAGAATTATGCATTGTTTGTAAAGATTCTTTTAGTTTGTATTTTATTTATAAAACATGCAAGATCCGATACACAAGCAAGCAAATAAAACTGAAAATTCTATCAATTCAAAAACAAAATCAGGTATAACCTTTTGCAGATTTACAAACAAAAAATATATATAATCCACAACATAATAAAAATAAAATTACATGTTCAAGGGAGTAGCAAGAATTGAGATACAAACATGATTTTATACAATCAAAACAAATCAACTAGTGTACAACCGTGCATCCTTGGCGCTTCAAAGCATAAATGACGTATATCACCGTGACAGTTTTCCGGCAAGCATCTTCAC
Organism: Scalesia atractyloides; assembly: GCA_947069175.1. Taxonomy (NCBI): domain Eukaryota; kingdom Viridiplantae; phylum Streptophyta; class Magnoliopsida; order Asterales; family Asteraceae; genus Scalesia; species Scalesia atractyloides. Next base: position 4,261,734 of record CAMTDV010000006.1, on the reverse strand, counting down.
TTAGACGACGATATAACGTCATCGAGAAAGATCTTCAAAAATCTCATCCCATCTTTTCCTAGATCAGCCCGCTAATACGCTTTATGCCGCATCGCTGATGTGATGTTGTTCCGTCGGCGTGATGTTCCGGAAAACTTTCTTGTTATGCTTTGCTTCTCCTTTTCATTTTCTCTCTAAAGATATTTTGATTTTAGATTGTCTCTGTTTATATTTGTGGGTATAAGGATTTTGTGTTTCTAGAGGTATTTTTCATCCATTGATTGAACATGAGGTGAGCAATGGAACACCGTCTCCATAGGATGGTGATCCATGTGAACCCTAACTAAACATTTTGATTGGCTCAGTTATGTGTAAAAACTTTATGCCTCCCTTACCTTTTTCGTAAGTTAGAAAAAGAATCTATTACTTGTATTATTATTATTAACTACTATTATTATTATTATTATGGTGTCACATAAACTATCTCTACTTTTTAATAAATCACATTTTTCGTAAACTTCTTATATTTGTTATAAACTACAGATGCATTTACAACTAATATGTATAGTTATTTATTTTATTTACAACTATCAAATAAGATTTTATTAGGGTTGTAAACGAACCAAAGAACAGTCCGTGAACCGTTCGGCAGGAAGTTCGTTTATGTTCGTTCGATTAACTTAATGAATGAACACGAACAAAAGGTTTTGTTCGGTTAGCTTAGCAGACGAACACGAACAAATGTTTCGTTCATTCGACTGCGTTTGTGAACGTTTGCTTACGTTCATTTGTGTACGTTTGATTATGTTAAAATGATAAGAGTAAAATGTCTGGATAGTCCCTGTGGTTTTGTAAAGTAACACCTATAGTCCCCAACTTTTGGAAATTACATTGGTGCTCCCAGTGGTTTACTTTTTTTTAACTCGGATGGTCCTTGGAATGGATGGTGGTTAGTTTTCTCCGTTAAGTCCATCTGAAATTACTTATTTACCCCTTGCTTTTATAATATACAAAAAATCAAAAAGATAAATCAGACTCTATCTCTCTCTTCTCAAACAACCACTACCACCACTTAACACTCACCAACACCATCTCTCCTCCACCGATGAATATAATTGCAGGTAAATAAGTAATTTCAGATTTATCTTTTTTATTTTTTGTATATTATAAAAGCAAGGGGTAAACAAGTAATTTCAGATGGTTTAACGGAGAAAACTAACCCCACTCCAGGGACCATCCGAGTTAAAAAAAGTAAACCACGGGGAGCACCAATATAACTTCCAAAAGTTGGGGACTATAGGTGTTACTTTACAAAACCATAGGGACTATCCGAACATTTACTCAAATGATAAATTATTTGAAGGTTGTATTTAACTACTTGTGTCCGATGTTTATAGTGAACATATTTTTTTTCAAGTTAAATGTTCGTTTACGGTTGTTTTATTCGTTTATGTTCGTTTGTGTTCCAGACCAGTTTCACGAACTGTTCGCAAACAACTGAATTTCTTAACGAATGGACACAAACATAAACTTACGTTCCGTATGCATTCTAGAACAATTCAAGAACATGCTAATTTCCTTAACAAACGAACACGAACATGGCTTTGTTCGTGTTCGTTCGGATCGATTACAACCCTAGATTTAATTATTAATTCCAAAACATACTTATAAAAAATTAAATGTATTATAGTTATATAGTAGAAAAAATGGAATTCCTCCACGCTAAGCTACGCAGTGGAAGCTCCGTCAGGTTTCCGTTCACGACACAATTATAAAAAATAAGATTAATTAAATATTTAAACATAGTAATAATTTTTCAGTCACAAATGCGTAGCAAGTTGCTACGTGTTTCCTATGCAATGATTAATAATAAAACTGATTAAACATAAAAATATAATTTAAGTATGATAATAAATGTTTCGTCACAAATACGTAGCAAGTTGCTACACATTTCGGACATGGTAATTAATAATAGTATTAGTTAAGCATTTAAATATGATCTGCATTTTAATAATAAATGTTTTGTCACAAATGTGTAACAAATTGTTACCCATTTCCTACTCAATAATTAAGAATATTTTTAGTTAAGCATTTAAACATATTTCAAATATAATATTACATGTTTGTTGTAAATGCGTAGCAAGTTGCTACGCATCTCTGACGCAACAATTCATATTTAAATGAATTCAACATTTAAATATAATTTCAATAAATAAATAATAGTTCCGTCGGACGTAGCAAGTTACTACGCATTTCTGACGCAATAGTTAATAATAATATTAATTAAACGTTTAAATATAATTTAAATACAAATATAAATCATTCGTCATAAGTGCGTAGCAAGTTGCTACATATTTCCGACAAAATACTTAGAATTAGTTTTTTTGTCAGAACTGTGTCGCAAATTGGCCAAAAAAATCAAGACTTTTTTTCCGTAGGAAATGCGTAGTAAATGTGTCATAATTTGCGACACATTTTTTGCGTAGAAAATTTCTGTAGCAAAATGACTAGTTTTCTAGTAGTGATACATTTCATTTAATATGGTTTAGAAAGTTTAGAAGGTAATAAATAAGAAAAAAAACTGATTAATTTAAGTGAGCATTGGCATACCCTTTAGAATGTCGGGTTTGATTGTACATAACATAATTTAATGTGTAACATACTTTAAACAAAGAGCTGATGGAAACAAAATTTGAATTAGTCTTTAATTAAAACCAAAGGAAATAGACAAGATCGAATATATAAAAAACTGAAACTCCAGATTCTAAAATGAAAACACGAAGATGCTTTAGTTTTGTAACTTCTATCCTTTATAACAATTTAATTAATATCTGACCCTAATTATATGGCAAATAGGGATGCAGCAGCAGCTAGTGGGCATTATTACCATGTGGCCACTAATAGAGCCATAGATCATGATCCGTGTGCATCCCCTCACTTGACCTAAAGTGCAGAAACAACAACCTTCGAGTAGCCACATCCTCCTTTTACAGTTTTACTTTTGCTTCCTTTCAAGAGAAAATAACCGTAAGCTAATGACCCTAATAACTATGGATCTCTTACCGCATACCTTCTAGTTGGAGCAAATCAAAGGGAGGTTTAGGACGCCTTCGGACACTTATGTTGACCGTTGCATGTCATTGAAAGACACGTCAGTTTGGACGTTGTCGTTTGCTTGTTGGCGTCCGGATATTAGACCATGTGTAGTGGTCAAGCCCTGTAACCTTCTAAGATGTGGAGTTATACGACACGTGGCAAATGTGTAAGAAAATGAGGTTATGGGAGCATATAACTTGAGTGTGCAATGGGGTTATACCCCGTCAGTTATACGTATGGAGCGTTATAGCCCAATATACGTTGTATAACCCCATGTTCCATAACCCCCATAACGCCTGGGGGTGGTGTTGAGAGGCACTATGGGGTGTATAGCCCAATATAGCATTGTATAACCCCTCACAACGCATTACTTGCTTTGATCTGCGGCTGAGTTCTGACTTCCCGAAGACTTAACTTCAGGTAAATACCTTTAACTTATTTTCCCTATACGGGCTTGGAATACGGTAAATTATTACCACTTGGTCGGGTATGGGATCATGTTTTATCCAGTTGTGGTAATTAACTAAAATCTTGCATAACCTGTTTTGTTCTGTCTTGTCTGAAACTAAAACATTGGGGGTGGACTTGACTGTGTCCGGGATATCCTTGGCTCACTAAAGTGCTAGTGGCCACAACAATATAGCATGGCGTGTAGGCATACACTGGGTATTTGCTATCTGCTTTCTATGTGAAAGTTCAGAGTGGTGTGTCAGTCGATCAGGTCTCGGTTTCTGTACCGGGCTCCATATGTAAAAGCCTGATATGTAAATCTGTATACAAGGTCATTTGTACTATCCCAAGTTATTTATGAAAATGTGCCAAGTGCACCTAAAACCATTTTCGAAAGGATTTTCAAAATGAGTCGGTTGAGTGTATTTACCAGTGTAAACTGACGTATTTTCAAAGATTAAAAATACATGTACAAGTACGCAATAGGCCGGAAGCTGCGGGGCGTTGACATTAAGGAGTTGCGACCTTAGAGTTGAGCCTGTAGAGTCTGTTATCATTTGTGTATGTTATTTCCGACCCGCCTGTGGATCTTATTACAAGCCTTGATGTATATTTGTATTTCCCGAACTTTTGGACACTTATGGTTTGTAATAGTTTATATTTTACTCCAAGCCTTTCGTTGTGTTGCTTTTTGTTGTAATTGGTTATGATGATATCAACCGTACGTCACGATACTTGACGGGTGGTCAGTGGGACAACCCTTAAGTGCTCTAAAATGACATAAATCTTCACATTTAATTATGTTAGGTAGTGGAATTAGATAACTACGGTGTGTTTGGTTATGTAACATCCGTAAAAAACCGGATTTACCAAACCCGCTCCGTTTATTAACCGAACAATCAGTTAAAAAATTTCGTGGCGTATTTAATGATCAAATTAATTTTAAACGATACATAATTAATAAGTATATTGGAATATATAATTTATATTTGAAAATTCATTAAAAATAATGAAATAAAAATATATTGCTGCTGCCGGGTTTCGAACTCGGGTCAGCCAGGATTCCAACGCCTTAACACACATCCTTCCAACCACTCCGCCACTTGTGTTTCTTGTTCAATATTAGAAACAATTAGTTCAAATACACAAACTCGAATTTAAACTGACGCGCCCAAATCGCAGTCGTCGGAAATCCCGGCGATTTCGCCGAGATTGGACGGTTTCTTCTGTTATAACCGACGCATTAACTTTAACATCGGTTATAACCGATGTCCAGTCCGCGACACAAGTCATAACCGCCGGAAAATTATTTAACCGACGAATCAAGACGGAAAACGGACCAAATTCGTCAATGTTCTGCCCTATAAATACACCCTCTAACTTCTGTTAGCCTTTTCGCTCACAATCACAACCTTTCTCGACGTAATTTCACTCGCCAGAAAACTTCTGCAACTCGCCGGAAAACCGAACCTTTTCACCTCTGTGCATCACTCTAAAAACAGAACACCTAGAGTTCATACCGAAGCCACCCACACTCACCTAAAGTTTCCTGAAGACACTCTGCCGCAAAACACACGTCGCCGGAATAACCTGCTATCATCGGAGTTGCGCCGGCGAAACAGAGGAGCTCTGTTCGGTATATCTTACACTTAATCTCTCTCGCTTTTATTAAACTCACATGTAGCTAATCACAACACACTAAAAGAAACTGATTATTTTTGTCAAAACAGTCGGACATCGATTCTGGTTAAGATTAACGAAGAAGACGAAGTACTGATATGATATAAGATTAATTAAAAACAGTTTTATGAACGGCTTAGACACACAGTCCAGTGGTGGACTGTGTGCAAACAATATGCATAACGTCCCGAGTTCGATTCTTGTCCCACGCACACTCGCCTTAATAAAAATGTTCTTTTTTTAAACTGAACCGGATTCACTGCAAATAGATGTTAAGTTTAATAAAAACCGGAATAATAACCAAGATAGACACACAGTCCAGCGGTGGACTGTGTGAACGTTTAAATCACACGTCGCGAGTTCGAGTCCAGACTACCGCACCGGTTCTGGCAATTATCAAACTTTTTATATAAGGCAGAAATGAAATGATCTAGTTTGTATATAAGTATAATAAAAATCAGATTATTTACCAAGTTAGACACACAGTCCAGCGGTGGACTGTGTGTCAACCTAACCCACAGGTCCCGGGTTCGAGACCTGTGGCGAGCACCGAATCATACAATTAAATCGTTTTTAAAATAAATGATTTTCGGATTAATTCAATTAGTATATAAATATAATTAAAAACAGAAATATTTCGGGTTAGACACGTAGCTCAGTTGGTAGAGCTGCGTGCACGCGAACGGGAGGTCTCGGGTTCGAGCCTCACCCGGCGCACACAATTACACAATAAAACCGGTCAAAGGTCAAACAAGTCAAAGGTCAAAAAGTCAACATTTTTTATTATTTTTATTTATTTATTTTTTTTAAAAATCAATTAAAAATACTTAAAATAACATTTTTCAAAGTTAGAAAATAGCCTTAAACTCACAAAAATATATCCAATAATCCTACTAAAGTTGATTAATAAAATCCGCTTATTTACCGAACCATTATTTTATTATCTAGGTTAGTTTCACTCGTGGTTAAATCCAACTTCGTGCGTATTCAACATCATCAACCGAACGCACCCAATGTGAGTGAATCTTACAACTCCCCTTTTTAATTACACGTTTTGGGGTGTATCATGTGTCACTAAAATTAATTCGTTTATTTAAACTCGTGCCATACCATATTATGACTTAAACCTAGAATGTAAATGTTGTTTGTAGTTATGTATTCCATATTGTCAAGTTGTATGCAAATGATTCATTAGGCCCATCAGTTCCTCGTGGGAGACGAGTTGAGCAAAGCGTGCCTCAAAACAATAATTTATTGTATGTTGTGCATTATTTAATATTAAGTGTTTTGTGAATAAGTTTACATCCATATTTACTCATATGTGGTTACGCACTTTATTTTATCAATTCAATAAACCTGTACAAATGTTTTTCATAGGATTCACTCGCCAACTTTTTGTTGATCCAAAAACCATTTTTACACATGATACAGGTGAACAGGATGAAGCAAGGAAAACATAGGAAATGCCTTAGAAGAAAATAATGAAGTCTAGAATGATGTGTAGGACATGATGTAATTATGATTGTATGTTTCCCTTTAAATTGTATTAATAAATATGAAACGTTATAATAAATGTCATGAGCTTTGATGATAACCCAATCATGCCCCGATCACCTTTTCCGCTGCGGGTCGGGGTGTGACAGGTTATGCAGGTACAAACAGGCATAATACACAGTTTTATAACGCTGGGATGAGAATTGGCGCTTAACGGAATCAAGTGGATGCATTCAAGATGTGCAAAAAAGAAGTTTAATGAGAAAATCCAAGCACAGCCGTAGCCTACGGCCAGGGCCGTAGGTTACGACCCTCATCATATGAAAATCGTGGGCCGTAATCCAGAAGTTGAGGGACGTAAGGCATTTCTATAGGGACCGTAGCTTACGGCTGGGGCCGTAGGCTACGGCTCGGAGCTTTGTGAAGTTGTCACTGCCATGTTTATGAAGGTTTTAAAAGAAACCTTTTCACTTCCAATCAGGGGATTCGGTGATCAGCAGCCTAGAGACGAAATTTGGGGGTTCTTGGGAGCTTGGAACAAATTCTAAACAATTGGTTGATGTTTTTAATTACTACAAACATTGATATGTGTGTGATGATGATTGTCCGAGCCATGTCCGGCTAAACTTTCGGTGATCGTATTAGGTTGAAGGTTTTCTCTATGACTTTTGTGTGTTTATCTGTATTTCTAGAATAATGAACTTGGTATGTTTGCTATGTTTATTTTGATGCATGAATATTTGATTGTAAATTGTTAATTGATGTTTTGATCTTAGTCTAAACCGTACGTTCTTGGTGTCGTTGACAATCGAGATATCACGGGAGGGGTTAGGGTTGGATATTAGTTAATTGGTCATCGGGTAACAACCTCGCATTTCTCTAATCCGAGTACTTAGTTCCATTTCATCACAACAAACGTTTATGCATGAGTCATGTCTATGTGACTCTTTCTAGTGGGATTTAGACACAATTGTTAAAGGAAACCGGAAACCTAAGATGGTCATTTTCTTTAATCTGCATTACATTTTTACCATTGATTTACCTTTAGTTTAATTTGCAATAGATAACTCAAAATAATCAATCCAAATCTTGAATTTACTTTTTTTTTGCATTTACTTTAAATCAGTTAATTTATAACGCTATTTGATAACACATTTTCCACAAACTCCCTTTGTTAGATACCCACTTACCGCTAGCTATTTAGTTGTAATTGGATTAAATTTGCGTGAGACTACGACATCACGTCAAATATTGGCGCCGTTGCCAGGGAGTAGTGCGCAACGTGTGTTAATTTAGTAGCGTTTGTTTATTATTTTCGGGTTTACGCTGGTTGTGCTTAGTGTGCAGGTCCTTTTTATAGGTGTCTGCATACTAGAGGCTCTCACAAGTCATCACCGCTAGCATTTGATCCCGAAATTGAGCGAACCTTACGACAAAACCGAGTTTTACTTCGAGAAAACAAAGTCATCATGGATTTACCAACTCCCACTGCGGGTCAAACATCACCATCTACACCTTCACCAAACCCTACTACCAATCCTAGTTCCACATTGGAAGTACAACCAACTAACACCACATCACCTGTAATCACTCAAACCGGACCCACTCTCGCTTTCACCTCAACAACAATGGTTCCACCATTTTCATCGTTTTTCCCATCAGCCGGTCAATCATCTTCTACTCAACAAATACCACCAAACCAATTCCAACCCAGTTCAACCATCATCCATACTACATCCACTTTGCAACCTTCACATCAAACGGGTTTTTATCAACCATCGTCTCAATACGTACAGTCTTTGGTGTTGGAGGAGAAGGTTTTTATGATGGGTATGATGAGGAGTTTAGAGGTTACGATGAAGAGGGGTATTATTATGCGGGAGAAGGAGGTAATTTGGGACCTCAAGGAGGTGTGATGTACCAAGGGCAACAAGTTGAACAAATTCAATAAGTGGTTAGGCAACTAACAGGGGTACAAAAAATTCGTCCGCATGGGCCACAGTTTCAATGGCCTATGCCTTTGCAACAAGTGTGTCCTCAATATCAACAACCACAATTTCAACAGCCTCCACAAGTTCAAAGACCGGTGCAAAAACCGGCGGTGCAACAACCTCAATATCAACAACAATTTGCGCCCCAAATGGGTCGTCCAAGAGCACCATTAGGCGCTCCACGAAGATACCATAGAGAAGTGGTGAGGGGAATTGAAGCTCATTTCCGACCAGTTATCACGAACAATCCTTCACCGGTGGTGATTCCTCATCATCCGGATGGAAGAACCTTTGAGGTAAGAACCAATACGCTCAAAAGTTTTCCTAAATATAAAGGGTTAGCATCGGAAGAACCTTATTTCCATTTAGAAGCCTATGATTCCATTTGCAACACCATTGGAGGTCAAGGATTTTCATCCGATGAAGTTAAATTAGTACTTTTCCAATTTTCGTTGGAAGACAAGGCAAAGAGGTGGTTCTGTACGTTACCTTCCGCATCGATATACACATGGGCGGAAATGCAACAAAGGTTCTTAGAAAAGATTTTCACCGCTCAAAAGACAAATGATGCTCGAAAAAGTATTCGGGAATTTCGGCAACAAGTGGGTGAGATGTTTCATGAAGCGTTTGATAGGTTCAACATGATGCTTAAAAGTTGTCCACATCATGGGATTGCTCTTTGGGAGCTTTTACATGCTTTTCGTGAGGGGTTGAGTGATGGTGATGCACATGATTTAGTGTCGTTTCTAATGGTACATTTGGCACAAATTACAAGCAAGACGATTGGGCCTTCTTGGAACAAATGTCATTCAATTCTAAACGACAAGCACATGCGTCAAGAAATAAGAAGTATGTGGTTACCTGACCACAAGTAAACGTCGTGGAGGATGTTGAGGTACATACAACTAACCAAGTTTATAATGTGTGCACTAATTGCAATTAAATAGGGCATGAGGCGGATGTTTGTGTGGCGGCATGTGTTGAAGGTCAAGCGGAGGAGGTGAACGCTATTCAAGGGGGTGGTAGAAATTTTGGCATGAATTCGAACACATATCACCCGGGTTGAGGAACCATCCAAATCTTCATTACGGGAACCCGGCGAATCAAGTTAACCCAAATTTCCAAGGGACTCAAGGAAATTTTGTTCCGCGTCAACAATACAATCAAGGTAATTTTAGAAGCGGAAACAATCAAGGTTACTAAGGTTAATATCAACAACCGGGTGGTAGTCAAAGTGGTTCTTCGGGTCAAATTCATCAGGGAATGAAATGATGGATATGCTTAAAACGATGCAACAAGATATGCAAAAAAAGGAACCAACTGATGAGGTCGGATGCAAAAGATGAGGTTCGTGATAAAAGCATCCAAGCGTTGACCACTCAAATGGGTCAACTCGCGTCCGAGGTAGCGGAATTGAAAAAAGGTAAAGGGTAACTTCGTAATGACACCTAGGTAAATCTTCTCATAACAATCACGTAATTCCTATTAATCATGTTAGTGTCTTGAGAAGTGGCAAAGAATTCAAAGCAATTTGTCATCGGTTTGGTTGATGGGTGGTTGAGGATATTACGGTAATGAAAAGTGATGAGAATGAGGGTCACCCTCAATGTGTCGAAGGATCCTATGTTGAAAAAGTAAGTGGAAAACCGGTTGGATGAAATTCTACAGATAAAATGAGAAGGGGAAACCAGTCAAATTCCATTTCCTTCTGCTTTACTTGACCCGGAGTAAGAAAAATTTTATTTCAATAAGTGGTCCTCAAAAAGTGGAAATGTTGATGTTTTGAAACAAGTAAAGTGAATCTTCCTTACTTGATGCAAATTTAAACAAGTACCTTATGCAAAATTTTTGAAAGAAATGTGCACTCAAAAAAACAACAAAAGAAGAAAATTGCCTAAGCTGGATGGTTGACTTGACGGGTCATGTTAGTGCGGTTCTAAATGGGGATCTTCCTCCTAAGCTCCAAGATCCGGGGACGCCATTAATAAATATTCAAGTTGGAAATTTTAAAATGTCAAGGGCGTTGTTAGATCTTGGAGCCGGAGTGAGCATCTTACCGGGAGGTTTATATGACCAATATGATTTTGGTCCATTGGCAAGGGTTGAAACAACCGTTGTTTTGGCCGATTTATCTCATAAACTTCCTAGGGGAATGGTGCAGGATGTTATTGTTAAGGTTGATGAGTTCTACTATCCGGTAGATTTTCTTGTATTAGACTACTCATCTGCGGACCCAAAACAACCACAAAATGTTATTTTGGGTCGTCCATTTTTTAGTACCGCCCATGCTGTGATTGATTGTCGGTTTGGTACTGTTGACGTGACTTTTGGAAATAGGAAAATACGATTGAATGTTTTCACTAACACTTCTAACTCTATTGGTGTTGATGAGTGTTTTATGGCAGATTTGGTAGACGGATGTGAACCGCACGAGTATGAGGAGGATAGCATGGAAACTTGTGTTTGTGACTTTTTTGAACAGGTACATGCTTGTGCATTGAGGATAGAGGAGCAAAAGATGGATGCTCTAGCGGTCAAAGAGGGTCGTCCGCCATGGACCCATCAGTTCGAGAGTCTACCGGTGGAAATTAGCTCGGGGATGAAGCCATCATTAGAAGAGCCACCAAAGTTGGAGTTGAAAGAATTGCCAAGTCACTTGAAGTACGCATTTTTAGGGGTTAACGACACTTTGCCGGTCATCATTGCCTCTAATTTGGAGAACATTCAAGAACAAGCGTTAATGAAGGTGTTGAAAGAGAATAAGGCGGCTATTGGGTGGACGATTGCCGATTTGAAAGGAATTAGTCCATCCATTGTGATGCATAAGATCATAACAACCGAAGATGCAAAACCAATGAGGGAAGCTCAAAGGCGATTGAACCCGAACTTGTGAGAAGTGGTAAAGAAAGAGGTAATTAAATGGTTGGATGCCAGACTAATCTATCTGATTTCGGATAGTGATTGGGTAAGTCCTACCCAAGTGGTTCCTGAGAAAGCCGACATCCAAATTATCAAAGATGAGAGTGGTGAACAAATAGCCACCTGACCGGTCACCGGGTGGCGAGTTTGTATTGATTATCGGAAGTTAAACACCGCCACTTCTAAAGACCATTTTCCATTACTTTTTATCGACCAAATTATTGAAAAATTATCGGGTCAAAAATTTTATTGTTTCTTAGATGGGTACCCGGTTTATAACCAAATCGCCATTCATCCCGATGACCAACACAAAACCACTTTTACTTGTCCTTATGGCACTTTGCCTTTAGGCGAATGCCATTTGGCTTGTGTAACGCCCCGATAACTTTTCAACGATGTATGATGAGTATTTCTCGGACATGGTTGGGGAGTCGCTTAAGGTGTTTATGGATGATTTTTCCATTTTTGGCACTAGTTTTGAATCTTGTCTCGATGAGTTGCAAAAAGTTTTAAAAAGATGTGTCGAGAAAAATTTAGTGCTAAGTTGGTAAAAAAGTCATTTCATGGTCCAAGAAGGGATTGTGTTGGGGAATGTGATTTCGGAAAAAGGGATGGAGGTAGATAAGGCAAAAATTCGGGTAATATCATCTTTGCCTCCACCGAAAAATGTGAAAGGGGTAAGATCGTTTTTGGGACATGCGAGATTTTATAGACGATTTATTAAAGGTTTTAGGGTTATTACTAAACCTTTATGTAATTTGTTATTGAAAGATGTCCCTTTTGAGTTTACTAATGAATGTTTGCAAGATTTTAATGTTTTGAATGAACAGTTGGTGAAGGCTCCTATTTTGCAACCGCCGGATTGGTCAAAGCCGTTCGAGATAATGTGTGATGCAAGTGACACAACGATTGGGGCAGTTTTGGGTCAACGGGTGGATAAGAAGCCGGTGGTAATTTATTATGCAAGTAAGACTTTGTAAGAGGCGCAACTGAATTACACTACAACCGAAAAAGAATTATTAGCGGTGGTGTATGCCTTGGATAAGTTTCGCTCATATATGTGGGGGAGCAAATTGGTTGTGTATTCGGACCATAGCGCGGTTCGATACTTGATGGAGAAAAAAGACGTGAAGCCCCGATTGATCCGTTGGGTATTATTACTACAAGAGTTTGATTTGGAAATCCGGGACAAAAAGGGATGTGAGAATGTTGTAGCGGATCACTTGTCCTGGATTCCCTTAGAAGGTGTCGATGATATAAGCGAGATCAATGAACGGTTTCCTGACGAGCAACTCTTGGCCGTTTCTACTTTTGTTGCACCGTGGTATGCCCATTATGTAAACTATTTGGCCACGGGTGCTATTCCGGATCATTGGACCAAGAAACGAAGACAACGATTTATGGTTCAAGTTAAACAGTATATATGGGATGAACCGGACCTCTTCAAGATTGGGCCCGATCAAGTTATTCGAAGATGTGTACCCGAGACGGAGGTGCTAGAGATTTTGACCCATGCTCATTCATCTGCTTGTGGGGGTCATTTAATTGGTCAAAAGTCGGGTTATCGGGTACTCACGTGTGGGTTCTATTGGCCTACAATCTTCAAGATGCATGCGAATATGCTCGTCAATGTACAAGATGTCAACAAATGGGAAGTATCTCGAAGCGAGATGAAATGCCTTTACAACGGATTTTGGTAGTTGAGGTATTTGATGTTTGGGGTATAGATTTCATGGGCCCTTTCTCGAGTTCGAATGGTTTCTTGTATATTTTGGTGGCGGTAGATTACGTATCAAAGTGGATTGAAGCTATTCCTACAAGAACAAATTACCATTCGGTTGTTTGTAAGTTTGTGCAATCTAACATTTTTGCTCGCTTCGGGATCCCAAGAGTGATAATTAGTGATGGGGGGGGGGTCACATTTCAAGAACTTTAATTTTGCCCCAATAGTGAGGGGCCTGATGAATAAATTGCATAAACATGATAATATGAATGACACAACTACAAACATTATAAAATCAATGATACACACATGAACAATAATGAATTTGATTTGAAGCACGCGATGTTAAACTCGTCTCCCACGAGGAACTGATGGGCTTAATGTAGGAGTTTCATATAATTTGACAAAAGGAAATAAGTAAATCACAACAATAAAAACAATCTAAGTTTAGGTCATGATGTGGTATGGCACAAGTTTAAATAAATAAATTAATTATTTTCATAACACATGACACACCCCAAAACGTGTAATTTAAAAGGGGGAGTTGTAAGATTCACTCACAGTGGGTGCGTTCGGTTGATGACGTTGAATGCACGCGAAGTGGTTTTAACCACGAGTGAGATTTAACCTAGATAAATCGCATTATGGTTTGGTAAGTAAACGGATTTTATTAAACTATTTTAGTAGGATTGTTGAGTGTATTTTTGTGAGTTTGAGGCTATTTTCTAACCTTAAAAATGTTATTTTTAAGTACTTTTAATTGATTTTTAATTAAAATAATTAAATAAAAATAAAAAAAATTGATTTTTTTTTTGACCGTTGACCGTTTGACCTGACCGTTGACCGGTTCGATTCGGAATACCAGTGCGCTGAGTGAGGCTCGAACCCGAGACCTCCCGTACGCGTGCACGCAGCTCTACCAACTGAGCTACGTGTCTAACCCGTTATAAATCTGATTTTAATTATATATATATATTAATTAGTTTAAACCGAAAATCATTTTATTTTAAAAACAGTTTTAAGCGAATCGGACATACACTCCACAGGTCTCGAACCCGGGACCTGTGGTTTAATCTAACACACAGTCCACCGCTGGACTGTGTGTTTAACATGTTATATAATTCGATTTTTATTATACTTAAATACAAATTATTTGTTTCCTTTTCTGCCTTATTTAAAAAGACTAGATAATTGTCCGAGTCGGTGCAGAAGACCGGACTCGAACTCGTGACCTGTGATATAAACAAACACACAGTCCACCGCTAGACTGTGTGTCTAACTTGGTTATTATTCCGGTTATCAATATACTTAACATATACCAGTGGCGACTCCGGTTCAGTTTAACAAAAAATGATTTTTATTAAGGCAGCGTGTGTGAGACGGGATTCGAACTCGAGACCTTTGCGTTTTATGTGCACACAGTCCACCGCTGGACTGTGTGTCTAACCCGAGTAATATCCTGATTTTAATTATACTTATACGTTATAACGGTCATCGTCTTCCTCGTCAAGTTAGAACCAGAAATCGGAAATCGACTGGTTCAAAGTCTTAATCGGTTTCTTAGCGTCTTACAGTTCATTAAGGTGAGATATGAGTGAAAAGAAAAAGAATTCAGGCGAAGAGGTATACCGACTGGACTCTCTGTTTTCCGGCAGAAACTCCGGCGACAGCAATCACTTCCGGCGACGTGTTCCTTGTAGCAGCGAGGCTCCAGGAAGCTTACAAAGGGTGTGGGTATCTCCGGTATAAGTTCAGAGGCTCAGTGAGGTTCAGAAATGAGGAAACCGGTTTTCCGGCGATGAGCAGAGAAATTCCGGCGAGTGGAATTACGCAGAGAAAAGGTGTGGTTTTGAGCGAAAAGGTTTGCAGTGGGTTGTGGGTGAATTTATAGTGCAAATCGTCAAAGCACTTGGTTTGATTTCCGACTGTATTCATCGATTTAAATTTTCCGGCGGTTATGGTTTGGTCGCGGACTTCAAACATCGGTTATAACCGATGTCTTAATACTAGTTTACGTTATAACTGAAAGTGGTGTTAAAAGTTCGCGAGATTACCGGGATTCCGACGACTGAACTATTGGGCGCCGGTTTTGAATTCGTAACGTCATTATATCAATTAAATGATTTCAATATATAACAAACAAAATCCGTGGCGCAGTGGTTTGTGTGTGTGCGTTAAGACATGTTTCCGGAATCGGTACAGACCCGGGTTCGAAACCCGGCAGAGGTATTTTATTTTTATTTTGCGATTTTCAACAGTTTTTCAAAACTAAATATATATTCTTGTATAATAATTGATTACGTATCGTTTAAAATTATTTTGGGCATTTAATTCGCAACGAAATTTTTGACTGACTGTTCGGTTGATAAACGGGGCGGGTTTGGTAAATCCGTTTTTGACGGATTTTTACAGTTGTGGTCGAATTTAAGCATTAAGCGTCCGAAAATTTGGTGCTTTAGTGGGTTTCGGCTCAACTTGAAGTTCTTGTTATTTTCAGCCTCTTCAAAGCCAAGGTATGCTATTTTTGTGTAATATTTGAAGTGCATTGCAGGTTTGTAAATTTTCATACTTGTCTTTGATTACACACTTGCTTGTAGTGGTTAGAAAATAGAACCTTGTTGAAATCGTTGAACACATGGAGATGTAGATGATGTCTAGTTGAAAACTTTTGGAAAACTTGATAGTGTAGGAACATCATGCCCAAATTTTATTAAAAAAAAGGGGATTTTTATGTTCTTAAATCTATATCCGTAGTCACCAGCAAGTGTGGGGAAGGTATTGAATATGAACTTATGGGATTTTTGTGTGTATGTTTGTTTGATGTGTGTAGGAATGGGAAGGAATAAAGGTAAAGCGATAGAAGGCTCGTCTAGCAATCCACAATAGGCACAACAAAAGAAGAGAAGATTGGTTCGGGTGGGTGACCCGGACTCAGAAGAAGATGCTCCACAAAGGGGCCCAAAACCGAAGTGGACAACCGGTTCTTTACTAGACCAACCGGAAGAATGGAGAGCGGATCTTTTTCATGATCAGATGAACAAGTTGGCTCAACGTAAGGAGGATTTTATTTGTGAAAAAGAAACAAGAGAAGTTGATTGTGGACCTTTTGGGATTACGGATAAATTCAAAGCTTTAGGTTGGGAAGCCGCCCTTAAATGTTATGGTGGAATGGGAAGGAACTTGTATGATGATGAAATACAGGAGTGGATGGCTACGTTGAAGTGTCCACCATTCACTAAAGCTTCCAAGATGAAGTTAATCGGGACGGTAAATGGCATTGAGGTGGAAATGTCGTTTGACACATTAAAGCGAATCGCTAAGTTCGACAGCAAGCCCAACAATCAGTATACGATTCCAAGCTTGAAGGATTTATACTTTGAGCCAGAAAAGCATCCTAGATGGAATGATATGTTAAGCTATTTGTTCTTTCCTGGAACAACTAGTGGGAGGCTCTTCCGAAAGAATTTACGAATTGAGGCAAAGCTTATGTTGATAATTGTGACACAAAATGTCATTCCACGTCGGGGTGACAAGGGTGAAGTTCAACACGCTGAAGTTCCGATTTTGTACTCCTTGCTAAATGGCTCCCCGTTGATTCCATACCGTTTCTTGGTCCTAAACAACATTTGGATAAGTAGAAACAGTTTTGAAAGAAAGATCATTCCACACTGTCGACTCATCACTGCTCTATTAAAGATGTATTGGGCAATCGGTGCTGAAGATAAAGGGTTATATAAAAATTTCACGCCATTCGATATAAAGCAGTTGGGTAGTGGATGGAAGTATTCTGAATCTGAACGGTACCATGAACTTAAGAGTGAAGGACAGAGGTGGAGGGTTCTAAAGGCAGATGCAAGGCCGTTGCGTCCGGGAGAAGCAGATGATCCCGAAAGTGAGGAGGAAGTTGCAAGTGGTGATGAGGACTACATGGATGACCCGTATGCAGGCCCGATGAATGTGGATCAAGGGGGTGCGAGTGGAAGTCATACGCATGGAGGCGGATTCTTTGATTATACGGAGCGTTCTTATGAACCAAATTGGGCTCATCAAGGAACAATGCAAGAAGTAATTCAGAATCAGCGTCCGCTACCGTCCATATTTGACAGTTGGTCCGGGTCCGAAAGGACATTCTTTGATCATCAAACTTGGATGGGTGCAAGCATGGAGCGAGCTCTTAAACATTATTTTGATAGACAAGAGTCGCGAACAAGAAATAAATAACCGATATGTTGATGATCAAAATCGTCGTCTACACGCCGATTGGCATGCAGGGCGACCGGTTGTTGTTGACCCGTCACCGACTGTAACATTTATGAAAAACGGGTTCAAAACCCGCTTCGTTTAATAATCAAATATTCGGTTAAAAGTTCGTTGCGTATTTATTGTGCCGATTATTTTAAACATTTCATAATTAATAAATATTATAGAATTTAAAAACCATAATTAATAAATAATAATAATAAGTAAAATAAACCCAAAACAATAAATAGAGTCGCCGGGTCTCGAACCCGGGTCTCCCGGACTCACACACACTCATAACACCACTACTCCACACCCACATTAGTGTCTTAAAACCAAAACTAATAACATTTAAAAAGGTCAAACATCAAACCTGCAAAATCAAGTCGCACATTTGAAACCGCCGGTGAAGCTAAGATCTCGGAATCAGTCTTTATGTTCGTTCAAATAAAAACGTTGTAACCGACTAGTAACCGTTGATGTTTAATTCGATAAATCAAAACCGAATTCAATCATTGTTTTGAAACCGATTTCAATCAATTCCTTTGAAACTAAAACAATACTCCTATCGTGGCTATATAAACAGACTGAACACCAGACACTTCATCTGTTTGAAAATTCTCGAAACTTTTAACGTTTGGCAAATAAAGAACCTCGGTTATTCAGTCGTCGGAAAGTTTCACCGGAAAACCGAAAGCAACCGTACTGGGTAACTTTCTCTAAATTCTTTGTTTATACCTCATTCTTTTACTGTACTAAATCATATCAGAAAGTATAATTGTTATAATTCATTTATGAAAAGTTTTTGATTTGGGTATCGTTCTGTGCTCAAACTGTTGAAGAAGACGAATCATTTAAGCGGTTAAATATAAAAAAAATCCGGATATTAACCGGGTTAGACACACAGTCCAATGGTGGACTGTGTGCAATTGTAGTATTCAAGGTCGGGGTTCGATCCATGCTTACAACCGGTTTTCTTATAATAAAACTCAAATTTTAAAAATTAATCAGAAGGTGTTCCGGTAGTGTTTAAGTTTAACGAAAATCATGATATGAATAGGATAGACACCTAGCCCGGTTGGTTGGGCTGGGTGCAAGACAACGGATGGGTCTCGGGTTCGAATCATGCGCTGATACCGCTTCAATTGGTTTAAAACCTTTTTAATTAAAATGATTTTCTGAAATGATTGAGTAAGTATATAAGAGTAATAAAAATCAGATTACTTTCGGGTTAGACACATAGCTCAGTTGGTAGAGCTACGTGCACGTAAGCAAGAGGTCTCGAGTTCGAATCCCGTATCGCGCTGCCAAAAACTTTGAGTGAACCGGTCAGGCTTGTCAGAAGCCTGACAATATTTTTTATTATTATTTTATTTATTTCAGTATTTATTTATTATTTTAACTTAAACTATGCATCCTTTCTAATAAAAAAAATTATTTAAAAACACATGATAATAAATTTCAAGAAATATAAAACCACCAAATATAATCTTAAAAATTTAACAAAAAGATTAAATAAAAATATTAGATTGTTATATTTATCGAATTATCGTATTATTATCTTTTAGGTTAGTAGTTCGTCGGTTAAATCGTGCGCTCTCTTTACCACTCAAGAACACGCACCCAAGGTGAGTGAATCTCTACCAATTCCCCGTTTTAATCATGTTTTGGGGTGTATCATGTGTCGTACTATTCTTTTATTTTATTTAAACACTTGTGCATACATCATATCCGTGATCAAATGTGTATTGATTGTTGTGTGAATTATATGTAGATTAAATTTATCATTTCAGTGCACGCATTTCATTAGGCCCATCAGTTCCCCGTGGGATACGGGTTGAGCATCAGGAGCCTCATTAGATCGGCTCCGTTTGATTGAGCCTTGATCTCAAATACATCATCATTCATGTCATATACTCATCCAAAGTGGTTTGTGATTGTTTACATATATATGTTTGTTCACATGTGATTAATGCACGAATTTTCTTTAATAAATAAAACAAGAAATAGTTAAAATGTTTTATCAAGGTTCACTCGCCAACTTTTGTTGACCCAAAATCTCCACTGTTTTACACATGATACAGGTGATCCAGTCGAGACAGGAAACACTTAGGATGGCCTAGAAGAATAAACAAGTTAATGCTTTGGAATAAATATATAGTTTCGTTTTCCTTTGTAATTGTATGAATTTTGTTTTTGGATATTTAAGTTTGTAATTTGAATTTAATAAATATGAAACTTCTTAGTAAATATCATGAGCTTTGGTGATAACCCAATTATGCCCCGACTTTATTCCGCTGCGGGTCGGGGTGTGACAGATTGGTATCAGAGCTTGTGACTATAGGGATATAGGATAGGTTATTAGACCCTTAGAGCCTATACTATGGTTGATTAAATTTTAATTGTTTATGCGTTACATGCAAAATTCATGATGTTTATATGTTTCATGTTTATTTTCACACCCAATATTATGCAAGCACGCTCACAAATACATGTTATTATTCAATGCTCATCATAATTCATATCCTCATAACATATCATATCTATGAGAGCACACACCTCACGATTTCCATGATTTTTGCAATGATTTTGTATTTTTCAAATCACATCAAAGTGAGTTCTCACGACGGGCATGTAGTAACTGGAAGGGTACGAGTACCGGTAGTCGGAACGTCCTGTCTAGGCTTGGCATTCGTATAAATCCAAAATAAAGGACCAGTTTGCCTACCTGGGGACTAACGATGAGAGTACGAAGGACCTATTAGGCCAAAGCATGCTATACCAAACGTCGTGTGAGCTAACCCCACTTTGAGTTGTCATTGTGTCTACACCTGGACACCCTCCTACCATACATCTCGCAATCATATTTTACGATTTTCATTCGGGTGGTGCGAGCGTTAACCCGCCGACACCAATGTGAATCCTACCAAGCCCAATAGTCATGGGGGCCCACATGACTACACAGGCAATGATATGGGGGACATTTGGAGGCCCAAACATGAGCAAACCCAAGACATCCTATGGATGTAGTAAAATTATTTTCAGTTATGGCTATTTTCACTTTTTTTTATGACACATGACACCTAGGAAATTCTTAAACTCACCATCTTCCTACATATGTTTCTGTAGATGTCGGCTAGGCAATCACGTGAAGGTAGAAGGTCAGGAAAGTCAAGCGAACGCTTGGCCACGCAAATTGCTAAACAAATGGCCGCAGTGCTTCCTGACATCGTGCTTCAAGTTCAACAAGATTTCACCGCTAATCCCATCAACCCTCCCAACCAAGAAGACCAGGGCGTCGCTAACCCTCCTTCCAAAACCCCCAAGTGCACCTACAAACACTTCAAATCCTGCGATCCCCCAAAATATGAAGGGACCGAAGGTGTTACCACCCTCCTTCACTGGTTTGAAGAAATGGATAACACTTTCCTCAATTGCGATTGTCCCGAGGACCGTAAGGTACGTTACGCGACTGGAAGACTGTTTGGGGTAGCCCTTACCTGGTGGAACACGGAAAAGGGTAAGCGAGGAGTTGAAGATGCCATGGCCTTAACATGGGAAGAGTTAAGGGAACTCATGACAAGACGTTTCTGTCCAAGAAGCGAAATCAAAAAGCTGGAAGACGAATTCCCCGCATTGAAACAAAAGGAAGGAGACCACACTTCATATAATAATAAGAGATTTCTCGAGTTGAACCAGATGATCCCCAATTTGTTCACCCCCTTGTACCGCTTAGTCGAACACTACATTCGAGGCCTCCCCTCGAAAATCCAAGATTCGGTTTTAAGCACTTCGCCTGCAACACTTGAAGCCGCAATGGAGTTAGCCACAGAACTCACTGAAAATCGCATTCGAAAAGGCAAGTTCAAAGATGAGAAGAAGAAAGCACCCATTGAGGCCCCAACTCCAAACCACCTCGTCTCATCCTCGAAGTTTGCTGGTAAGAGGAAGCGAGATAGCAAAAATTTTGCGGCCACTCAAACCAACCCTCCTATCACTGCTGCACCAATCACCCAAATTGCTCCTCCAGCTGCACCATTCGAAAAGCCATACACTGGCCCACACCCAAAGTGCAACCGCTGTCAATACCATCACCCTCCCGAAAACCCCTGCCAACATTGCACAAGTTGTGGCCGTGCAGGTCACACCATCCAAACCTGCCGTACCCTTCAACGAATGAACCGCAATCAACCTCCAACCCAAACCCAAAATTAGATAGTGGGCCAAGCTCAACTACCCTTACTTCTACCACCTGCACAACACGCAGCCCAACCTTACTACCAACCCAACTACCCCATGATGCAACCCATGCGAGCTTGTTTCAACTGTGGGGACCCAAACCACTTCAGGAACACTTGTCCACGCCTAGTGAACATCATCCATGCCCAAGCTCAAGCAAACCCGGTAAACCAAGCTAACCAAGCTCCTCCACCCGCCAGAGGAAGAGCTTTCAATATCAATGCCAACCAAGCCAGGGCTGACAACAATGTGGTCAATGGTACGTTCCTCATAGATGGTAGTTATGCATCCATATTATTCGATACTGGTGCGGAGAAGAGCTTTGTGTCTTTAGAATTCTAATCTACCCTCGATCTACCTCGTGCTGATCTCGTTGAATCTCTGACGGTGGAAGTTGCTGACGGAAAACCCGTCTCATTAAACTCTATTGTACGCGATTGTACTCTCACTCTGTACAACCACGATTTCTCAATTGACCTCAACCCTATGAAGTTGGGAAGTTTCGATGTTATAATCGGTATGGACTGGCTCAGCCAGCATCACGCTGAAGTAGTGTGCCACGAAAAATTCACCCGCATTCCCATTGCAGACGGTCAGACATTACGTATTTTTGGGGAAACCCTTCGAAAGGACTCAAATTGATGACCTGCCTTCAAGCCCGAAGTTATCTTCGCAAGAACTACGTCGCATTTCTAGCCCACGTCGTCAAGAAGGGAGACAAGGAGAGAAGGCTCGAAGATATTCCAATTGTGAAGGAATTTCCGCAAGTTTTTCCCGACGACGTTTCAGGACTCCCTCCTGTGAGAAGTCGAATTTCGAATCGATCTTGTGCCCGGCGCTACACCAGTCGCAAAATCTCCTTATAGGTTAGCCCCATCCGAGATGCAAGAGTTGGCCAGTCAACTGCAAGAGTTGACCAACAAAGGATTCATACGTCCTAGCTCGTCGCCTTGGGGTGCACCTGTTCTTTTTGTGAAGAAGAAAGATGGAACGTTTCGCATGTGCATTGATTATAGAGAACTCAACAAGTTAACGGTTAAAAATCGCTATCCACTGCCTCGCATTGATGACCTCCTAGACCAACTTCAAGGCGCCACCTACTTTTCAAAAATCGACCTTCGTGCTGGTTATCATCAGCTCAGAGTGCACAAAGAAGATATCCCAAAAACCGCCTTCCGGACTCGTTATGGTCATTACGAGTTCATGGTCATGCCCTTCAGTTTAACCAACGCCCCCGCTGTCTTCATGGATTTAATGAATAGGGTATGCAAACCCTACCTCGACCGTTTCGTCATAGTCTTCATCGACGACATCCTTATCTACTCCAAGTCTAAATCCGATCATGAGCGACACCTTCGACTCATCCTTACACTCTTACGGACTGAAAAGATTTACGCTAAGTTCTCAAAATGCGAATTCTGGTTAGGAGAAGTACAAATGTCTTGGACATATCGTCAATGAAAAGGGAATTCATGTCGATACTTCAAAAATCAAGGCAGTACAGGAATGGCAAGCGCCACGTACCCCTACCGAAGTTAGGTCATTTCTTGGTTTGGCTGGTTACTATCGACGCTTCATTGCCAATTTTTCCCGTATTGCTGTACCACTCACGGCCTTGACTCATAAAGGAAAACCCTTCATATGGGGACCTAAGCAAGAGGAGGCCTTCCAAACTCTAAAGCAAAAACTTTGTGACGCACCTATCCTCACACTCCCGGAGGGTTGCGATGACTTTGTGGTATATTGCGACGCATCAGGGCAAGGGCTAGGCTGTGTATTGATGCAAAGAGGAAAAGTGATAGCCTATGCCTCTAGGCAACTCAAGGTTCACGAGAAGAATTACACCACCCACGACCTGGAACTTGGAGTCGTTGTGTTCGCTCTCAAGATATGGAGACAATACCTCTACGGTACCAAGTGTGAAATATACACTGACCACAAGAGTCTCCAACATATCTTCAACCAGAAGGAGTTGAATATGAGGCAACGAAGATGGGTCGAACTGCTCAACGACTACGACTGTGAAATTCGGTACCATCCTGGCAAGGCAAACGTGGTGGCCGATGCGCTCAGTCGAAAAGGTTATGCGAACTCTGTTCGTCTTCTATGTTCGCAAATCATAACCGACATCAAAGATCGAATTCGGGCAGCTCAACATGTTTCTGTAACAGAAAATGACGTACACAATGAGCTGTCATGTGGAGCTGAACTCAAAATCGAAACCAAATCCGACGGTATTCTATACTATTTAAACCGCATATGGATTCCTAATCGCGATAACCTTCGTGATTTCCTCATGAATGAGACGCACAGAACACGATACTCTGTACACCCAGGAGCCGACAAGATGTATCAAGACCTACGATACACCTACTGGTAGCCTGGCATGAAAAAAGATATCGCTGTTTTTGTTTCCAAGTGCCTTACCTGCTCCAAAGTAAAAGCTGAACATCGAAGACCTTCAGGACTTTTAGTCCAACCCGAAATACCGGTATGGAAGTGGGAAAACATAACCATGGACTTCATTACCGGGTTACCTCGCACCTCCAGTGGGTATGACACCATATGGGTAATAATCGATCGTCTTACAAAGTCATCTCACTTTATTCCGATTCGCGAGGACTTCAAGAACGAGAAGTTAGCTCGTATCTACATCAGCGAGATCGTAAGCCGTCATGGTGTACCATTAAGCATCATTTCAGACCGTGATGGTCGTTTCACTTCACGAACATGGCGAGCCGTACAAACCGCTTTGGGTACACGATTAGACCTTAGCACCGCCTTTCATCCTCAAACTGATGGTCAATCTGAACGCACCATCCAAACCCTAGAAGACATGCTTCGAGCATGTGTCATAGACTTCAAAGGGAACTGGGACGCTCACCTACCGTTAGTCGAGTTTTCGTACAACAATAGCTATCATTCAAGTATCGGCATGGCTCCTTTCGAAGCTTTATATGGTCGTAAGTGCCGATCACCAGTATGTTGGCACGAAATTGGGGAAGCGCAAATCACCGGTCCAGAATTAATTCAAGAAACAACCGACAAGATCCTTCAAATTCGAAACAATCTTCTAGCGCTCAAAGTCGTCAAAAGAGTTATGCTGACAAACGACGAAAACCCTTGGAGTTTGACATTGGTGATCAAGTACTTTGAAAAGTATCACCGTGGAAGGGAGTGGTTCGTTTTGGCCAGAAGGGCAAGCTAGCACCACGCTACGTAGGACCTTTCAAGATACTCGAGAGAGTAGGTCCTGTAGCATACAAGCTTGACCTACCAGAAGAGCTCAACAAACTTCATCCCACATTCCACGTATCAAACTTGAAAAAGTGCCTCGCTGATGAAAACCTCCATATTCCTCTAGAAGACATTCAAGTCGATGAATCGATGCACTTCGTTGAAAGACCAGTGGAAATCATGGATTTCGAAGAGAAGCGGTTAAGGCGAAGTCGTATTCCAATTGTCAGGGTACGTTGGGAGTCAAAGCGAGGACCCGAGTTTACTTGGGAACGTGAAGACTCAATGCGCGGAAAATACCCGCATCTTTTTCCGGTTACCACTACTACTTAAATTTCGGGACGAAATTCCTAAAAGTAGGGGATACTGTAACATTTATGAAAAA
The DNA here is from genome assembly GCA_947069175.1 of Scalesia atractyloides. Taxonomy (NCBI): domain Eukaryota; kingdom Viridiplantae; phylum Streptophyta; class Magnoliopsida; order Asterales; family Asteraceae; genus Scalesia; species Scalesia atractyloides. The sequence goes on along the minus strand of CAMTDV010000006.1, from coordinate 4,236,302 downwards.
CGGGTTCAAAACCCGCTTCGTTTAATAATCAAATATTCGGTTAAAAGTTCGTTGCGTATTTATTGTGCCGATTATTTTAAACATTTCATAATTAATAAATATTATAGAATTTAAAAACCATAATTAATAAATAATAATAATAATAAGTAAAATAAACCCAAAAATAATAAATAGAGTCGCCGGGTCTGGAACCCGGGTCTCCCGGACTCACACACACTCATAACACCACTACTCCACACCCACTTTAGTGTCTTAAAACCAAAACTAATAACATTTAAAAAGGTCAAACATCAAACCTGCAAAATCAAGTCGCACATTTGAAACCTCCGGCGAAGCTAAGATCTCGGAATCAATTCTCTATGTTCGTTCAAATAAAAACGTTGTAACCGACTAGTACCCATTGATGTTTAATTCGATAAATCAAAACCGAATTCAATTATTGTTTTGAAACCGATTTCAATCAATTCCTTTGAAACTGAAACAATACTCCTATCATGGCTATATAAATAGACTGAACACCAGACACTTCATTTGTTTGAAAATTCTCGAAACTTTTAACGTTTGGCAAATAAAGAACCTCGGTTATTCTGTCGCCGGATAGTTCCACCGGAAAACCGAAAGCAACCGTAGTGGGTAACTTTCTCTAAATTCTTTGTTTATACCTCATTCTTTTACTGTACTAAATCATATCAGAAAAGTATAACTGTTTATAATTCATTTATGAAAAGTTCTTGATTTGGGTATCGTTCTGTGCTCAAACTATTGAAGAAGACGAATCATTTAAGCGGTTAAATATAAAAAAATCCGGATATTAACCGGGTTAGACACACAGTCCAGTGGTGGACTGTGTGCAATTGTAGTATACAAGGTCGGGGTTCGATCCATGCTTACAACCGGTTTTCTTATAATAAAACTCAAATTTTAAAATTAATCAGAAGGTGTTCCGGTAGTGTTTAAGTTTAACGAAAATCATGATATGAATTGGATAGACACCTAGCCCGGTTGGTTGGGCTGGGTGCAAGACAACGGATGGGTCTCGGGTTCGAATCATGCGCTGATACCGCTTCAATTGGTTTAAAACCTTTTAATTAAAATGATTTTCTGAAATGATTGAGTAAGTATATAAGAGTAATAAAAATCAGATTACTTTCGGGTTAGACACGTAGCTCAGTTGGTAGAGCTACGTGCACGTAAGCAAGAGGTCTCGAGTTCGAATCCCGTATCGCGCTGCCAAAAACTTTGAGTGAACCGGTCAGGCTTGTCAGAAGCCTGACAATATTTTTTATTATTATTTTATTTATTTCAGTATTAATTTATTATATTAACTTAAACTATGCATCCTTTCTAATAAAAAAAATTATTTAAAAACACATGATAATAAATTTCAAGAAATATAAAACCACCAAATATAATCTTAAAAATTTAACAAAAAGATTAAATAAAAATATTAGATTGTTATATTTATCGAATTATCGTATTATTATCTTTTAGGTTAGTAGTTCGTCGGTTAAATCGTGCGCTCTCTTTACCACTCAAGAACACGCACCCAAGGTGAGTGAATCTCTACCAATTCCCCGTTTTAATCATGTTTTGGGGTGTATCATGTGTCGTACTATTCTTTTATTTTATTTAAACACTTGTGCATACATCATATCCGTGATCAAATGTGTATTGATTGTTGTGTGAATTATATGTAGATTAAATTTATCATTTCAGTGCACGCATTTCATTAGGCCCATCAGTTCCCCGTGGGATACGGGTTGAGCATCAGGAGCCTCATTAGATCGGCTCCGTTTGATTGAGCCTTGATCTCAAATACATCATCATTCATGTCATATACTCATCCAAAGTGGTTTGTGATTGTTTACATATATATGTTTGTTCACATGTGATTAATGCACGAATTTTCTTTAATAAACAAAACAAGAAATAGTTAAAATGTTTTATCAAGGTTCACTCTGTAACATTTGTAAAAATCGGGTTTTCAAAACCCGCTCCGTTTTGTAATCGAATATCAAGTTATAAAAGTTACGTCGAATATTTATGATTATTTTGATTTAAAACAATACATAATTAATAAATAAACTAAACTATAAAAATTATATTTGATAAAAAGTTAAAATAAAATAAATAAAAAAATTATAATGCTGCCGGGACTCGAACCCGGGTCAGCCAAGACACACTTCAACAACTTAACACACACTCACAAGACCACTCCGCCACATTGTGTTTTCTGCTAACTCTAGAAACACAAACAAAATTTATACACAAACCCAGTTAAACCGGTTGCACCATCTGAGAAACGGTAATCGGCAAACCAATCGTCAATTCGTTGTTTATTTCACACATTCAGTTTATAACCGATGCACGACGGTTTCTAATCAAATCGGAATTGATTAAACTTAAAACCTCATCATTATCGGTTTTTAAAACCGAAAAATCACCAAGTCCAGAATTCTTCAACTTCAGACCACTCTCGCGACTCAGAGATATCATACCAATACTCCATTTCATTTTCGTCGCATTTTTAGACCATCAGAACGCCTAAAACAGTTCGCCGGAATTTTCTGCAAAAGTCGCCGGAAAACCGTATTCAACTCAAACCGGTAAAATACTTCTACTTTACGGTTTCAATCAATTGTTAGAACCTTACTAACATTAACCCATCGCTCATAATCAACCACAGACGACATTGCTGGACTTTCTGTTTTCGCCGGAAAACTTCTGGAATTGTCGGAAACTCGTTGATTACCGGTATGCTCATTCCAACGTGCTGATAATCAATACTCATTAGTTCAATTTCACATCTAATCCCTTAAACCTGTTAATTGATTCTCACAGCCGAAGGTTCCAAAAACAGAGCCGACAAGTTTCGCCGGATTCTCTGAAGAAGACGATCTGTTCGGTATCTTCTTTCCCCAAACTTTTCGGTTCAATACATTCAAATTGATCATCATGTTCATTAACTAAATTAATTGCGTATCAATTGTTTGATTTATGTCTGTGTTTGTAATGAAGAAGACGAGTTCAGAGATGACATAAGATTAATTAAAATCGGAATTATAAACGGGTTAGACACACAGTCCAGCGGTGGACTGTGTGCAAAATACACACGCACATCCTGAGTTCGATTCCTGCTATACGCACTTCTTATATAATAACACGCCTTTTTGTTTAAAAACTAAACCGGGATAACTCAGTTAGTTATTAAGTATAATAAAAACCGAGATAATAACCGGGTTAGACACACAGTCCAGCGGTGGACTGTGTGCAACATGAACCATACGTCGCGCGTTCGGAACCCGTCACTTGCACCGGTTCGTTGAATTAAAATGTTTTTGAAATTAAAGAGAATTTCGGATTAACTGAATAAGTGTATAAGTATAAATAAAAACAAGATTATTTCGGGTTAGACACGTAGCTCAGTTGGTAGAGCTGCGTGCACGCGTACGGGAGGTCGCCGGTTCGAGCCTCACCCGGCGCAAACTAATACGCTGACCGACCGGTCAACGGTCAACGGTCAACGCTAAATAAACAAATTTTTTTATATTTTTATTTATTTAATTTAATTTAAAAATCAATTAAAAATACTTAAAAATAACATTTTTAAAGATAGAAAATAGCCATAAACTCATAAAAATATATCTAAAAATTTCATTAAAATCCTTAATAAAATCCACCCATTTAATATATTTTTCCGTTATTATTTAGGTTAGTAATCCCCGTTGTTCCGCTCATCTAATTCGTGCGCATATCACCATCTCCAATCCAACGCACCCAAGGTGAGTGAACCTTTACAAATTCCCCGTTTTAATCACGTTTTGGGGTGTATCATGTGTCTTAATATATATGTATTATACTTAAACCATTGTGCATACATCATATCATGAACTAGTGTATTCAGTTTGTTTCCTGTTGTGTTGTTATTGTTGGATGCAAGTTTATTATTTTCAGTACATGCAATTTCATAGGCCGCCGCTCCCCATTACATTATGAGCGTTGAGCATGTTCCCCATTTCATTATGAGGTTGAACCTGGCGTGCCCACATACGATCGGCTCCGTTTGATTGAGCCTTGATCGCACAGACAATTTCATTTTCAGTACATGCAATACGATCGGCTCCGTTTGATTGAGCCTTGATCGCACAGTTTCATTTATGTTATTTACAGTATGATGTTGGTATGTTCATGTATGCTGTCATGTGTTATTGTATGTTATAGTTGTGACTGCTATTTGCCATTGCTTGATTATTTACATTTGCTCATCTATGATTATGCACAATTTTTCATTGATAAACTAACCATTAATTCATTAATAAATGTTTATCTAATAAGGTTCACTCGCCAACTTATGTTGACCCAAAAACCCCATTTTACACATGATACAGGTGAACCAGCAGCAGCTAGGAATACATAGGACTTGGACTAGAAGAATAAAACGATTTAGAGTTGGGATTGTTATGCTTGGTTTATTTTCTTTGTATTGAATGAACATGTTTGAATATTTGAAATGTAACTTTGACTTTATTAAATATGAAACATATTAGTAAATGTCATGAGCTTTGGTGATAACCCAATTATGCCCCGACTCTTATTCCGCTGCGGGTCGGGGTGTGACACACTCGCCAACTTTTGTTGACCCAAAATCTCCTCTGTTTTACACACGATACAGGTGATACGGTCGAGACAGGAAACACTTAGGATGGGCTAGAAGAATAAACAAGTTAATGCTTTGGAATAAATATATAGTTTCGTTTTCCTTTGTAATTGTATGAATTTTGTTTTTGGATATTTAAGTTTGTAGTTTGAATTTAATAAATATGAAACTTCTTAGTAAATATCATGAGCTTTGGTGATAACCCAATTATGCCTCGACTTTTATTCCGCTGCGGGTCGGGGTGTGACAGGTTAATTATTCGGCATTGCCTCCTTATGACGGTAGTATTTCATATCCCACGCTACCATTGCATCATTCGCAATGGTTAGATCCTAGAGAGAACATGCAACCGCGGCAAGGAGGGGATGAAGGCGGAAGTAGTAGTGGAGCTTTTGGTTTCGGTGAGTTTTCGGATATGATGACGTCAATCTTTGGGCCGCCCCAACCTCGCTATTATTTATCAGGTGGTGTTCTTTCTTTAATTGTATATTTATGTAAATATAGGCGTTTATGTTGATGTTTTTGGTTGGAGGATGGGTGGTGTTTAGTTGATTGTTGTGTTTTATGGGATATGCTAGTTGGTGGAGTTTAAAAAAATACAAAAAGAAATTTGGAATTTGAGAGGAAAACCAAAAGTGAATTGTGGTTATTGAGTGAGGAGATCTTCCAAAACCATACATTGGGACAATGTATCCCAAGTGTGGGGATGAGAGGAAAATTTTGAAGTTTTAAAAATTTTCAACTAAGCATAAGAGTGTAAAAAATTTGAAAACTTTCCAGCAATCCATATTACACATCGGTAGCCCATTGTACCTTCTTTCTTGGTGAGTTTTGTGCCACACACATATATTAATTAGAAAATTTCTTTTTGATTGAGTGGCAATGTGTTTATTGTGTTAATAGAACTTGTTGGTAGATGCATTTCGAGGCCTTAGCTTGTTTGCTTGTAGAGATGATAGAGGCATTTAGGTGACCTCATCTGGATGTGTGAGAGTGTGGAATATGGGGGTTGGGCCTCATAAGTTATATATATGAGCTTGGTGATGTGAGGTGTGGGGGTTTGGTCCGTAGTAACCATGTTTGAGCTTTGAGCGATTCGTTTGTGACCCATGCCTAATTCCTTATATTTACCATTGATTTGATTCTGTGTAGTAGTGTTATTTAGTAGTGCCTTATTGCAATCTTTGTAAAAAAATGCTGAAAAGTCTAAAAAGAAGGAATAATGTTGTTAGTTAGTGGTAGAAATAGAAAAGAAAAGAAAGATGGAATGCAGTTGTTTATATAGTTAATGTTCGTGTTTTTTTTATATTTATTGTAATAGTATCACTGAATCGAATCAACGAGCTAAGTGCATATATTCCCTCATTCCTACCTTTAACCTAGCCCAGTTACAACCATTAAGTCCTTTGAATTTATAAGCAAACTAGGCATGTTTGAGGCGGAGATTTGATCTACACATAAGCATATTGTCGTACATTCGCACATTTTCATTGAGGGTACTAGCATAAATGTAGCTAGTTTCTTTTGTTGTCACCGAGAAGAGAGTTAATTGTGAGGGGTGTGTTACATGGTATGATGTAAGCTAGTAAAAGGATGACACATTTTGCTTGGTTTGAATTGAAAGTGGGTATGAGTTGAAAACAGTTGATGTGTTGCTTGAGACAAGCAACGGTTAAGTGTGGGGATGTGACGGGTGGTCCGTGGTCCGTGTATTACACATATAGTGCACATGTGAAGTACAAGTTTTTTTTAAGTTTTTTTATACATAAAATCCAACGACTTTTTATAAAAAAATTGTATGTTTTTTATGTTTTTTTTTGGCTTTTTGAGTTAGTTTTCTCATTTATATCTAGTTTTCTCATGATCCTCTCCCTAATGCAATATACATATGTGTATATTACGATAAGCTTAGAAAAATATGTGGTCCAGAATACTTCTCAAGTTTCTCAAATATGGTGTACTTCTCTTAGGATCCCTACCATATATATATATATATATATATATATATATATATATATATATATATATATATATATATATATATATATATATATATATATATATATATTGGGAGATGATCATGAGAAAACTAGATATAAATGAGAAAACTAGAAAACTAACTCAAAAGGCCAAAAAAGCATAAAAAACATACAATTTTTTTACAGTTTTTTTATAAAAATTCGCTGGATTTTATGTATAAAAAAAACTTTTTTTCATAAAAAAAAACTTGTACTGCACATGTGCACTACACATGTACATTATATGTTTATGTTGCACATGTGCATTATATGCTTTTTTTTATTTTTAAAAGTTTTTTATATAATATATATAGCGAATTTTAATAAAAAAAATAAAAAAATTGATATGCTTTTTTGGATTTTTTAGTTAGTTTTTTTGTTTTCTCATTTAAACTAGTTTTCTCATGATCCATCCCTTATATATATATATATATATATATATGATTCAGTTCAAGGAGGAACCACTACCAGTTAGAAGAACCATGAGAACTCCTCTCATCCAATAGAATTTTAACACATCACATATAATCAGTTTAAATCAAAAAAGTATTTGTCTTTTTTTCTCAATGTCACATCATCTCTCTCTTATCTCTAAAACCCATCACATCATCATTTATATGTCTTTCTCCCCTTTCATCTCTTTTATACTTTTTATATTTAAAATTTGGAAACAAAATATCCTAGATTTTTAATTCAAACACAAAAAATATTACGTAATTTAGAAGATATCAAAAATGATATTTATTTCTTTTTGTTCTATTTTCCCTAATTTGGCATAATGTTATTTATAAAATACAAATTATATCTGTCTTATATGTTTATTAGTAAATACAAAAATATCGAAAATGATATCTATTTTTTGCTCTATTTTCCCTAACTATAACATAATGTTCTTTATAAACTGCAAGATATATTTGTCTTATATGTTTATTGAGAATTTCTATTTCATTTCGTTTGATGAATTTGCGTTAAAACTTTTTTATATCCAACCGCATGCGTAAATTTGTTTGCTAATCTTTATGCACCCCGTAAAAACTTTATAAAACTCTATATAAAAACTTTACGTACCCGTAAAAACTCCACATAAAAAGTTTTTTATTCTCAAAACTTTTTACGGCCCCCATAAAAAGTTTAAAAAACCCATAGCCAAACAATCGAAGCTTTTTTATGCGAATGTTTTTTTCTGCAAACTTTTTTATGCCCCATGTAAAAACTGTAATGTTTTCACACACGACCCGTGCGGAAATTTACTACTTGTAAAATTAAAAACCAGTAACACCTAACAAATAACCATATACGTAAATATACCGACGTGTCTTTTTTTTACACAGTTTTTTTTTTGTAGTAACACCCAATGTAAAAAGTTTACATCTAGAGCATAAAAAAGTTTACAACTGGGGTGTAGAAAAAGTTTAAAATGTTTTAATAGGGGCATAAAAAAACATACAACCGAGACCGGAAAAAAATTTACAACCGGGGCTAGTGTAAAAATAAAAAATTTACGTATCGGCGGCATAAAAAAAATTATATAAATTGTTTTATAAATTCATGTTAGTAAAATTGTAGTTTTTACATACGTTTAAAAAATGTTTTACATTTGTTGCCGAATATAAAAAAATTGTGCACGGTATCGAAAGTAAAAATTGTTTTTTAGATGCAGCAGAAAAATGTTTATTACGCCTCTTTATACCCGCTCGAACTGATCTAAACGTCACTTTTGTGGAATGTAAATGCTATATTTTGGATTAAATGATATTTAATTTGTTTGTAGAATGCTAATTTAGGGTTTTTTACATGTTTTGTTTGGTGTCCGTGCAGATCTCAGACGATGGAGGTGGAAACTATCATTTACTAAGACGACTTCGCTTTATTTTGTTTTAGTTTATTTTTTTCATTTTCTAGTGATTTATTTGCAATTTAAACATTTACCTCAAATTTTTAAATTTTTTTATTAAAGAACAATCTTATTAATCAAAGCACAATCATTAATGGGACCAATCATTAATGGTCATACTAAAATACCAATTAGTCTTAACTCACTAAAAACAAAAATCTTATTAATTAAATCACAATTAATACTTTGCTTTATTGTCTTTTAGTCTCATCCATCAAAACAAATTCGATCAATGATTAATATTGGTTCCTACGGTTCTTACGACTCAAGGTGGTTCTCATTTTACCAAATCCATATATATATATATATACACACACGAGTGAAATTACATATTATATTACATATAGTACTATATAATAGTGTTTATAAATGATATTATTTTTTATTATCGTGTATCTTTAATTTAACTTTGACTTAAAGTAAATGAAATATATTTATTGGTATGTCATAAATTAGATTTGTTATTTTTATTAATAATTGCTATGCGGATTTAATTATTATCATATATAGGGCTCGGTTCAAATGAGAACCACCACAAGTTGCAGGAACCGTGAGAACTTTTTGTTCCCGCGCAAGTTGGGTCAAAAAACTTTTACACAAACGTAGATGAAAATTTTATAAACACATCTGTGAAAAAAAGTAAAAAAATTTGTCTAGTCGGAAGTTTTGACTAATGCAAGTTTTTTTACGCACTGGTGTAAATTTTGTCTGAAGATAAATATTTTTTTACGTCTCATGTAAATATAGGTATGCGGCATTTTTTATATTTTTTTGGCTGAAACAAGTGATATTTTTTAGAAATTTTGAGAAAAAAATTCGGAAAAACCTTTTGGATGGCCTAGTTCTCACGGTTCTCACAACTCAAGGTGGTTCTCATTTTAACCCATCTCATATATATATATATATATATATATATATATATATATAGGATTAGGATCAAGAGTGAACAACTTCTTGAGAGGTATAAATTCGTAGTTAGCGAGACTGTACACATGTGTACAATGCTGAGTAACCATCTTATATCCTTGTTATACACATATGTACAATGTTGAACAACAATATTAGTAACTTCTAGCTAGAGGTATATTATGAATGTACATATATGTACATACGTTTCTAAAATGCGAATACATATAATACATATATGTATAGAGAATATAATTAAATATTTTTAATCGTTTTATAGATGAAAAATATTTAATAATGTTTGAATTTTTTTAAAATTATAAAGTTAGGCAATTGGTGAGAGAAAAAAGTATAAAATTATAACTAACTATTCTTTTAAGTTGAAAGATAAATCAGGAGAGAGAAATAAACCAATTAATTAAATGGAGTGAGAAAATACAATTATACCCATGTATTTATTAAAATGCATATAACTTACAAAAGATAATTACAATCTTGTCATTAAAAAAATCTAGATCTACAAAATCAATGGTCAAGATAAGTTTATTTTGTTCACAAATACAATATTGTTCACTCATGAACCTTACCCTGTATATATATATATATATACATGTTCATGAGTGAACTACATCCTTCTTTGTGAACTGAGTGAACCAATCTCAACCATTTATTTGATTAGATGATGCAAAGGTTAGGATTGTAATTCTACATTTAATCTATTTTTAATTAATTTTCTTTAATGATTTGCAGTTACTCTCTCCCTTATTTTCAGAAGTTTTTAGAAGATTTTTTATGATCCTCTATCAATCCAGTATATTTGTAATTTTTGTTATCATCCCTTTTTTTTTGCTAACTTACGATGATGTATTAGAAGATCTCCATTGATTATTTCAAAAGATTGTATTATATCTTCATCCAGTATATTCAGTATATTCGAAGTTATTGTTAATCATCCTATATTTTTTTGTAATTACAAAGTTATTCATTTACGAACCACTATACATATGTGTATACACATACAGCCCTGCTATACATATTTGTACACACAATGTATTTATAACTATTGTGATCGATATACACATACAACCCTGCTATACATATGTGTATACACATACAACCCTGCTATACGTATGTGTACACATAGTTGATTTATAACTATTATGACAGATACACACAAGTGTACAACATAAAGATTACATACAACCATTATTAATTTACATAAACATTACATATAATTTTTTTAAGCGAAATACTAAACAAAATCTTTGAAATATTTAACAAAACCTCTTAATTTTCCCCTTTCCCAAAATTAGATTTAGTACACAATTACGTTAATGCCCATATGAGCCTGATTTTTTTATTATATTAATAAAATATCTACAAGTTTGCCATTACCATTAATTCTCATCATCGAACAAATGAAGGGCCAAGATCTGATTACTTTGTTCACAAGTTAACCATTGTTCACTCTAGAACCATACCCTATATATATATATATATATATATTAAAACACAACTTACTTGTTAATAGTTAGTTATTACAAAAATATGATCTAAGTTAACGGTTTACATATGCCGATTAAAATATTTTCATAATTAATGGTTAACTTATTATGTCATAACTTGGTTGAAAAACGAAGAAATTAATAATGCTAGAATAAGATTAAGTTACTCTTTCCTATCTTATAAAACATTTTTTTTATTTACAATCGATTAAGTTATGCTTTCTTACTTTTTAAAATATTTCTTTAAGGTCGGAAAGAAATTTGGACGGAAAATTTTAGTGAGGTGTTACATGCCAACAAATAATATACGTTCTATGAATTGGGATATTACATTTATCGTATTTGTTTTTTTTCTCAACAACAATTAACTGAGGTAATTGGTAGATGTCGGGTTAGGGTATCTGTATAAGTTAGGTCATTGCTATGAATAGTGTTCATATTCATCAATTATAAATGTATGATATTCTAAACTTTGTATCAGTCTCTATTAACTTAAGTTCCGTGTCTTCGTTATTCACATATCCTATAAATAACTTTTTTTATTTAGTATTTTTTAGAACAAAATTTTCCGTTAGGGTCGTATGGTTGTACCGAGAAAAAAAACTTCATAATAGTTACACTTGAATAATATTTAAAATGATATTAATGCCATTAATAGTGAAGATGGTTTAATCACATAATTTTTATATATAATTTTTGAAATATTAAAATATCAATTGGTAAAATATAATTAATTATCTAGATAGAAAAAAAGACGATGGTTCTAAAGTTGACAAACAAAATTTAATCTACAGGCTTTTTTATTATCGCATATGTACAACTATATAAATACATGAAACAGTTTCTAAGCATATTATTTATTAATAAATAAATATATTAGATATAAAACTAATATATTACGGTTGCTAATCATATTATATATTAATAAATATATTAAATATTAAACTAAAATATTAATTAATAATATTAATAATATTATTATTAAATAAGTAAAGAGAATACTATACAGCATTAGTTAGAATCTTTTATTAATATTAGATTGGTGAAATAAAATAAGCTTTTTGATTCAGAATATTACAGTTACCATTAATAGATTCATGTTCAATTTCACAATCACCCTTTTGAATAATTTAAATATTAATAAAGTCAAAATAAGATGTATGGCTAGAATTTCTTTTTTGAACAGCAAGTAACGATTGTCAACCACTGTAACATCGGGTTCTGTGACTAAGGTTGACTACTCGACCGCCGTCAGCCCCTTGGCTCTCCCAGATGCGCGGAAACCCGACCTCCACCCGCCCGAAGGCAAATCGGTAAAACCTCGCCTCCCATCCAAGATGAACTGACGCCACCCGTATTCTCATTTGATTTTAATCATATATATAGCATTTGATTTTAATATATATATATATATATATAATATATATATATATATATACCATAGTTAGAGCGGAAACCCAAGAAACTGTAACCCATAGTTAGAGCAAAAAAACCAAAATAGCGCCAACCTAATTTTTTTTAAAGAATAAACAGGTTTCGGTGTAACATATGTAAAAATCGCGTTACGCAAAACTTGTTTGTTATTTTTAAGAAATCCTCTTGGAGATTTTTTTTTGTTTTTTGGCTCAAAACTCTTAGAAACATGTATATTACATGTGTTATTTTTTCAACAAAAAAATATTGAGATGTTAGAATTACCTGGGTTTTCGCCCTAGCTATGGGTTTTTCCCAATACTTTGGCTCATTTACAAAACGATCCAGCTCAGCTAAAAACAAACACGATTTTTTCGAGCCGAGCTTCAAGTAAGCCACGAACTTTTTGAAGAACTCTAAGACTGGGCGTTGTGACCATGCATGTGTCAGTGCTCGAGGACCATGGTCTTAATGTGTTGCTTAGACTATGCACTTGCCACACAACCATTTTGACTTCTAGCAATTATTCAAGAATAATGATTTATAAAGGGCACCAAATGGTCGGGCAGGGTAACAGGTCCGGGTGATCATGGGTCATTTTGGTCCGGGTCTTGACATACGAGTCAGAGTGGGTGGTCTTAGAAATTTTTGGTTTCTGATTCCGAGTGTGTTGATAAAGAAAGACAAAACCGAGATCGTTCTCCATATAACAAAAAAATAAAACTCTTGAATTTGTGAATTTAGAGATGGTAGAAAGTGAATAAAGTAAATTTGATGAATTTCAGGTTGATGGATCCTAATCTGAAATTTCTTAGATTTTGAATCCCATTGCCATTTGTATTTAACCTCAGCCCATCCTGACCCATGAAGACATGATACCCAAATTGAGCCTGCCTGGTGCGATGGGAAAAAACAATAGAATGATAGATTAATAAGCACCAAATTCTAATTCTAAGGTGAACTACTACTACTAATAAACAAAACCACTAAAATTTGTCAGCTCTTCATAACAATCGATCATTCGAATAACTTGTGTTTCAGAGAAAATATAGTTAGCAATTTAGTTACCACTTCTCTCTTTTATTTCATTTCATGTGTCTCACTCCTCCACTTATGCTCCACGTGGGATCCTAACTCCAATTTTTCCTAGCGTCGAAGAAGCTCTAAGTATGCTTTCAACATAGTTTGTGCCTAGCATTTATAGTAGATTTCTATGGAATTTTCATAGCAACATCTTTGTTAGAAGATGTAAAGTTTATCTCACCATTTCAAAATACTACTAGAAATTCTCGAAGTTTTGCACAAATTTTCATAGGAAACGCGTCACAAATCGGGCATTCCGACGCATTTGTGACAAAACCATGATGCATCAAAACACCTCGTAGGAAATTTCCTACGTAACTTCCTACACATTTCCGATAAAACCACCACGTCACAAACTGCTACACAAGTCCGACAACAATTCCAAATTATTTTTAATCTATTATCATGATAAAATAATAATTATTAATTTTAGGAACTTTTTAGCCACACATTTCCGATAAAAAAAAGTAACAAAAAATAAAACAGATTAATACAACATTAAATGTGACACATTTATGACACATTCCGACAACAAAAAATAAAAAAAACTAATACTTTTGTGACACACTCCGACAAACAAAATGAAAACAAAAATAAAAATCTACTAATTTTGTGACAGTTTTCCGACGATTTTTTTCATTCCATCTTTAGTACAACTTTATTATACATGAAATACTTTTGCTTTACAAAGTTATACCTATTATACGTCTACGTACGTGGATATGCATCTCAGAACATATTACATAAAATATTATTTTGTCATACTATGTATGTATGTATGTATGTGTGTGTGTGTATGTATGTATGTATGTATGTATGTATGTATGTATGTATGTATGTATGTATGATCAAGATTAACGGAAAACCCCTACAAGTTGTGAGAACTTAGAGAACTCGGCCTTCTCATATGAGTTTTGACCCCATTTTGTTTACACCCCTAGTTTAAGATGTTCCAGAGCCGGCTGTAAAAAAATATTGAAGTGGTGTTTCGGCCCCTTACAACAACTGTAAAAAACTGATGAAATAAGCATGACATTACCTTTTTACAACATTTATGGGTACTATAAATAAAAAAAAATTATTTTTTAAAGTTTATTTTTTAGGATTTTTGGTAAAAAAAAAATTTGAATTTTTTTCATAAAGCGGAGTTCTCTAAGTTCTTACAACTCGTACGAGTTTTCATTTTACCCTAACCCTATGTATTATATGCGGTGTTGTATATGCCAGTACACATACTCGTATTCATACACACAAACATATACGCACAATACATCCATACACATCCACACATATATACATGCACACACATGTATATACATACATATACACATTCATATATACTTGGATACATACAAGTACAAATACACATATATATACATACACAAAGAGATATAGATATTGATATACGCACATATAAATACGCACACGTGCATATACACATACACTCAAACATACATACACACGCGCACTTATACATATATACATACGCACACATGTATACAAATACACACATGATACATACCCACATACAGAACTACATATATATTCATATGCATACGTACACACAGTAACATACGTTTAATATTTAAAATACGAATAATTATATAGGTTAATTCCTACATATTTATGACACATACAACACGAAATGTGTCAAAACTTGAGATGGATTTCTGACGGAATAGTTATATTTATAAAAAAAATTAAGCTTTTTGTCATAAATGCATAGGAAACTGCAATCATACATGGATAATTTGCTACGCTTTTGTGACAAAACTATTGAAAAGTAAGCATTTTGTTACAGATGTGTAGAAAATATATTTATCTTTTATTATTATACAAGATTTATTATTATTTATGAATATAATCGTATATCCTTGTATTCATGTTTAATAAATTTATGTACAATAACTTTTTTTGTCTTGTATTTATGTTTAATAAATTTATGTACAATAAATTTTTTGTCATAAATGTGTCGCAAGTTGTGACACAATCCCGATGGTCGTTTGACTTAACTAAAAAATAAATATTTTTTTCACAAATGTGTAGCAAATGCTATTATCTTCTCAATTTTTTTTGTTAGTATTTATTATTATTTATTTCTTGTTTGTTACAAATATGTCACAAATAATGTAAATTTTTCCTAAATGTATTCGGTAAACAATACTAATTACCTTTTGTAGATTATTTCCAACAGACTTGTGATGCAACTATCAATTAATGAGGGTTTTCTTAATTACTGTCGTTGTTGCATAGAAAATGTCATAAAATCTTGAAGAATTTTTCATAGGAAATTTGTCACAATTGTGTTGGAATCTATGACGAAGAAATTGTGTAGGAAATTTCGGTATGAAATTATTCACTTTTCTAGTAGTGGATATGCATAATAGGGACTTGCAACTTCACTTGAAGACTCACCATTCGACTATTGTGTTGCTATACCTTAGGCTCTAATCCGAAGGACTGCATGCAAACAACGAACTGTACCTCTTTGAGTCCTCCATCGAATCAGAATAAAACATGTTGGAAGATGACCAAACCCATGTGACCGACTCTATAAGCTTGTCAAGAACTTGGTATTTTGTCATCTTTAAGTCTGGAACTTGGTGTGGCCAAGTTGCCGCATACCTTTCAGCCAATTAGGCAGGTAATTATGGCTGTCAAGATTTACCATACAAAAACTAACATAAAATCAGAAAAAACCAAAAGGAATTAGTAAATCATAGGATTCTCACGAATTATAAAATTTATTAATTATTATTACCATTTTGCATTTTTACATAAACAAGACATTTCATAAATAAATACCTAGATGGAACTTAAAATTATCCATTTTGCATTTTTGCATAAACAACACATTTCATAAATAAATTCCTAAATTTCTTACATGCTAAAAATGAAAATTACAAAATTGCCTAATGTATTTCCATACCCAATTATGAAAATGCCTAATAAAAAAATATGAAAATCATATATTTTTCTGTTGAATCCAGTGGATGAAAGCTTGGAGGGTATTCATGTCGGCTCGGTAATGCTTCTGAGTGAATTCCTGAAAGGTAGACCACGTAAAATCTGGATATATTCTAGGGTTGTTTTCATCCACCAGTTCATCTGGTGGGCTCACCACCTTATCCTTCTTTGGGCATAGAAAAAAAGCAAGTGATTTCCTATGACTTATGTTATTAACCACAGCCCTGTGTAAGCAGCTTTTGTATCTCCCATTTGAAAGTGCCTGAAAATGACAAACTATTAATACCGAAAACATCCAAAAAGGGAAAGAAAACAAAGACTTATATAGGGAAAAGCCTACCATGAATGTATCACCGATGTTAACGATGAAAGCGTTTTGTTTCGGTGCAATGGATCGCCACTCGTTGTCTATAAACACCTCTAGACCACCAACAGAATCTTGGTGAAGGATTGTTAAGGATGTTGGATCGCAGTGAGGTCCGGTTCCTAAAGTGAGGTCTGGTTTTTGGCATCGCGGGTAGTAGTTTAGCCTCATTATCGAATCGTTGTCTTGGAAGAGTTCCTTGAAGTGAGATTGGCTTACGCCGAGACTCAACCCTAATAACTCCATGATCTGAAGTGAAAGTGTACTCATGGCATTGCAATATTCTTGGTAAACTTTCCTATAAGGATCACAAGAAGGAAAATGTGTCTAGTTAGAATATTTTCCAACGAATATACACTAGTATATATAAATTACATACACAAGTATATATAAATTACATACCCAAGTCGAGTATATTCGTTTCCCATTGTGTTCTCAAAATAGTCCTTCACCATGTTGGATGAGTTATTTTCGGATGAGAATTGAAAAGAAAGTGTTTCTTTCCATGGTAGTTTAGAGGAGAATCGGCCGGTGAAGCTGCTGGCATACCCACAGCTCTCACCAGCTTTTCTTTGTGCTCTTTGTTTCTCCAAAAGTGGGAGATCAAAGAACAAGTCCATGTACCTATGAGCATCTTCTATGAGGCTTGCATTGACTCCATGGTTGGTTACTAGAAAGAAACCATGTTTCTTGCAAGCCTCACCAACGACTTTAGAGGTTTCCTTAGCTGAGCTAGACTGTCCAGAAAGGAAAGCTCCTAGGTCCACTACATGAACCGCGAGTTCCTTGACTTTTTCGGAGTTGGGTTTCTCATTGTCGGGCCATATGAACTGTTGGGGTATGTTGGTTTCATGTTGTAGGATCAAAGAATCAAAAACTAGTGGCTTTTGTTGGTAATTCATGTATTCTTTTTGCAATGAAGGCATGGAAGATTTATTTTTGATCATGCAAAATCTACTACTCTTGCATAGAGAGAACAGTTGAGAGAGTTTGTAGCAAGATTTTTGTGAGGTATGATAAAAGAAAAACCAAGGCCGTTTATAGGGGCAATGGGTGAACCCCACATATTTGGAACGTTGTAGGCACACAGCAAAAAATAGATAAAAAAATAGTATGTTTGCAAACAAGGGATTCATTATATTTGCAAGTGAGGAATCAATTTATTGACAAAAAGTCTAATTGTCTTTTGGAATGTTGCCAGGAAGTTGTTCCCGATGGAGTTTGGCTTTTCCTTTGGGAGCCCACCATTTTTAAATTTCCTCTCTGTCCATTAATAATAAGATCCCACGTTACTCCTTTTTTGGCTATAGTAAAAAATACTCTTTTTTTCAGAAAGGTTTAAAAGATAGTGTTCTTAAATCTATAATGATTTAAAAGATAGTGTTCTTAAATCTACAATGATTTGTTACTAGAAAATGTGTGATAGATATCTGTTATATTTTGCTACATGGTTAAAGGATATGTGTACTGGGTTCACGTATTTATTTTTCTTGTAAATGCGTATACGGGGTACATAAGTGAATTTATTTTATAAAATTCACCCGTGTATCACCTTTTGTTCGCATATAATCAATAAAATATACATACAATCAACTTACAAAATTCAATACCTGTTCATACTTTATCATTGATTTGGCTATTTGTTTTTATATATTCGTTACGCGTATGACTAATTTATAACTCTCCTAAACACATAGAGAGAGATTATTATGGCTCGGTGGTAGGTGATACGTATTTAGAGTTACAAGATCAATCAATGGTTGTAATTGGGTTGTAAGATCTATCGCGCAGGCAGTTTTGTGCGACGCTTTTAACTTATGAAAATGTCGAAGCACAACTCCGACTGGCCATAGATTGAGGTGTACGGAAAACAACAAGCCCTTTGCCTAGTTTAGTGCTTCTTATCAAACCGTTGAGTTTTATAGCATTGTTTCACTATAGTTCTCATGCATCCTCTTCATAGTATTTGTTGGTTTAATACGGTTTGCAGGTCAATAAATGCCTACACATAGAGAGCCAAAGATGGTGGGACCGATGGCCACATGTTTATTTACATTTTGTAACCTTGATGACAAATTGTATCACACCAATTCAACCACAATATATTTTGAACACTTTGTACATCTTCAATAATTTTTATGTTGAACTTGTTGTTAGCTTTGTTACCTTCTCAACATTTGTAAGTTGATAATGTATTGAACATGTTTTCATCTAATTAATTTAGTGATCGATTCCATTTTATCCAAGTAAAAGACGTTGGGAAGAAGGCTGGATTTAATTACTATATTAGGGGTTTATACCTTGTGAAAATAATTATCTAACTAAACAAACACGAACGCCATGTTCGTGTTTGTTTGCTAACCTTTAACAAAACAAACGATCGAACACGAACAACTAAACAAATCGGGTTTAATTGTCCGTATTCATTCATTATGAAAATGAACGTGTTTGTGTTGTTTATGTCTTGTTTGTGTTGTTTATGTCTTGTTTATGTCTGTTTGTTCACATAAACACAAACACGAACGCCATGTTCGTGTTTGTTTGCTTACCTTTAACAAAACAAACGATCAAACACGAACAACTAAACGAATTGGGTTTAATTGTCCGTATTCGTTCATTATGAAAATGAACGTGTTTGTGTTGTTTATGTCTTGTTTATGTCTGTTCGTTCACATAAACAAACACTTGACGAACATAATCGAACACATACGGGTGTAAACAACCGAACATAATTGAGCATATATGAACATAAATGAGCGAAAAACCATTTAAAGGTAACCTAAAATTTAATAAAACCATACTAAATTACAATGGGTGGTAAGATTAAATTGTAATGGGCCTAAAATTTTCAAAAGAACATACATACACACATATACGAAAATAGAGGAACTAACATAAACAAATATAAACTAACAAACATAAATGAATGAAACCAAATGAACTAAATGAGTAAACATAAATGGATGTTCACGAACAAAAATGAACGAACGTGACAATGGTTAGTGCCCGCTCATATAACTTAATGAACAAAGAGTTTTGTTTTTGTTTGTTCATTTGTTAAATAAAAGAACAAAAATGAATTTCCAAGAGCGATTCATTGAATATTCAATTTGTTTACAAACCTGAGATTCCCTAAACGTCATATTATCATTATGTATCGTAATTGTAATACTTAACAATATATTTTAGAAAATCAAAGGATAATAAATATATATACAATCGATGTAATTCATCATGTAGAGTTATAATTAGCTTCATTTAACATTTTTTATTGTAGGAACTATAGTGAATTACATAATAAAATTATGTTTCACACATCTATCTTCAGTTTAGCACCGAAAGACTATATTACATGGTCAAAGTTGGGAAGAAATATTTGATTCGCGTATGATAAATATAATGTAGAGTTAATTACGTCGTTAGTCCCTATGGTTTATGGATAGTAACAAGATCAGGTACTAATAGTTTAAAATCATGTTTTAAGGTTGTAACTTTTCATTTTGTAACAACTTGAGGTATTAACACTAACTTTTGTTTAACTTTTCTGTTAAGTTAGAGTAAAATTACTAAAATACCCTCTTCAATACAAGAACCATTTATATAATTAACTTTATTTAAATTCAGGGACCATTTGTGGAATTATTCTACAATTTTACTCTAAAACAGATGAAAGATACACAACTACGTTTATGCAGAATTTCAAAAAAACAAATTCATAAGTTCATAATCAATGGCTCAACTGAAACAAGATTTGTGTAGAATTTCAGAAAACAAAATCTTGGAATCAAGATATATAAATTTCTTCTTCAAATTCCAACCAACTTATTCACTGTTGCCCCTCTGCAACCCTCAGAAAATATGGTCTTGGGGGCTTTCTCTTGGCTCACAATTTCAACTTTTCATCACAAATAACACAAGAAAAAACAGGAACCTTCTTATCACTGTCACACTAGTTCATCCTTATTCATTTAAAGTCTTTGATAATAGCATCTTAACTCTTATCTTTTCTATTATTGTTTTTTTTTTCTTTCAAACCCTTTTGGGAAATTGAGATCTGATGAGTAAAAAGATGAAATTGGATTATGGGGATGCTAGGGCGAGGTTTAAGCATCAAACCCTTGTATCCTCATTGGATTATTATCCCAAACTGGATTCACTGGTTGCAATGAACCTTGCTCCAGATAGGAACAAGTTCATCGATGTTGTGGCAGGGAATGGTGACATCAGTTATGATAAATGGCCTTTGTATTTGAAACGGGTATTTTAGTAATTTTAGTCTAACTTAACAGAAAAATTAACAAAGGTTAGTATTAATACCCTAGGTTGTTACAAAATGAAAAGTTAAAACCTTTGAATGTGATTTTAAACTATTAGTACCTGACCTTGTTATTTTCCATAAACCACAGGGACTAACGGTGTAATTAACCCTATAATGTAATTCATGTAGTACATTAACATAAGATGCATGCCGGTGGATGTTGTGAAAGATGTGAAGAGGGGGTGTCGGACATAGATGCGAGCAACATCACGATCATAAGGATGTTTTCTGAGTTTTTTAAATTAATATATAAAACCAATTATTTAGAATCACCTCAAACACATCTAGGTGACTGTGATGTTGTTTAGTCAAAATTGATGTAGTTTGTCAGAGTATCAGCACTTGATAAAAATACTCTATTTCTAATATAATTGTGTTGTCAACAAAATATATATCGAACTATGTAAGGGGTTTAAAAAAATTTAAGGGTATCAACACTAAAGAAAAACACTGTATTTTTTTACACAACTCCATTGTCAACAAAATTTATACCAAACTAGACACATCCACGTCTTCGATTTTTTTTACTTAACGAACACATATTGTTGAAAGAAAAACAAATTAAATGAGTGAATACATACATTATTTATAGTATAAGAAGTAAAAAAAAATTCAGAGTAGCTAAAGGGAGGATAAGTAAAGCAGTTAATAATAATTAAAATAAATATAATAAAAAGTTAATATTTTTAAGTTGGTTAATACAATAATTAAATCGAAATTTTAGTTAAGTGGGCACAATAATTTCTCTGATATGTATTTTCCAAATATAAACATACATACATACAATATTGTAAAATGTACGTTAACTAGGTTAAAAGTCCTTGTTAAACGAAGTTGAGTTAATGAATTATTAAATAATTATTAATTAGTAAAAAGGTAAAGAAAATTGTTGTAAAAGGAAATGATAAATAAGTAAAATATTCATAAAATAGATTTTAATAATAAAAATAATACATAATTTAGAAACATTAAGAAGAAAATGACTTTTATTTACTTATTTATTTTGTATAATTTGGTTCACTGAAAAATTTTAAATTGTTGCAAGAATCTTGGACATGTAGAATTTTGACACGTAGCAAAACAAGTTACTTATTTATTAGGTATAGCTTAGTCTCAAATATAAGTAAAAAAATTTATATTATTATGATTATAATATAACAATATAAATATATATTTTATTTGCATTAAATTTAATATTAGGGTGACTTTAAGCCGATCTCCTATACATAATTAAATTTATATTAAATATTAAACAACATATTCTTTAATTTTAATATTATTATTTAACAAGATAGGGAAACTGAAAAGTTATTATTTAATAGGAGAGAGGCGGGAAAAGAAGGCTGGAGAGACACCGCATAGTGAAACGTATCACCAAAGATTTTCATATAGTATATAATAACTAATAGATAAGAAGTTTTAAGATATGCATTTTTGTGGTATCTACCTCACTAAAATGGGATATTTGGTAGGAAAAGGATGTTGAAGTTTTAATTTGTTACTTTTTTCTAACGATTGTATCGTGTTAAAAAGCACTAACTAGCAAGATACAAAGTGTGAAGAAAAAAAACTATATGAATAGAAGAGACTTTTAACCACTTTGTCCAAATTCATTTACATTTATTCTTTCTACTCGCACACCATGAATAGAAGAGACTTTTAACCACTTTGTCCAAATTCATTTACATTTATTCTTTCTACTCGCACACCAATAGAACGAGATACAAACCACGTCATCAAAAACTGACGCTATCATTGGCTGACTCTTCAAGAAAATTATGTCTTTCTGAAACTTTCAAATAGCCTACTAAATTACAAATATAATAGCCAAACTTAATACCGAATTATCCACGTAAAACATAAGATCTTAAGGGAATTTCAATATCGGGAGACTCAAATAAAACCACCTTTCAAGATTCAAGAAAATCTCAAATATTACTCACCAAACTACACTCTCCAAGCAGTGATGAAGTTCGAGATTTCCGACTGAGGGGTCGAAAACGTATATAACTAAAACAATTATAAAACCGGAGGGTCGAAAACGTATATACCTAAAAAATTCTATACGAAAATGACATACGGGCACTACTGAACGAAAAGTTCGGGGGGTCAAGCGCCCCCCCCCCCCCCCCGGCCTCCCTCTAAGCTACGCCCCTGTCTCCAAGCACATGAAGATTTGATTCCGACCCACCATTACACAAGTACATAAAGGTGGAACATCAACACCCTTAGCCGCCAAGTTCATCCTAGTTGGAAGATGATTACCTAGCACCCAACACCTACAAATGTTTATTTTCAAAGGTAAAAATGAGAATATGGTTGCGAATGATCTATATGTGGAAATGGGTTTGCTCGTAAGTGATAGTATATCACAAGAGCAAACCGAATGGGTCAAAAGACAATAAAACGCAAACCGGGTAGCGGGGGCGTAAATAGTGATTTAACAAACCCGTTAATTGGGTGAAACCAAGTGTAAACATAAATTGGGTAATGAGAGCGTGAAACACAAAATAACAAACCCGGGGTAATGGGGTGTAGTTGAAATATGAAGAACTCCATGAATTGGATACATATGATTCAAGTTTGTGAACTTGAACATCGAAATGGTCAAATATGTGTTCTCATAAACCGAGTGATTGGGAGCGGAGAACACAAAGTTCGTAACTCTAGGAATGGGTATAGTTATGGGTAAACAATTCCACTAGAAAGACGTGGACGATTTAAGCCTTAATGTTAAATTGATGAAATGGGTCAAATAATTTCATGCGCGAACCAGGTTACGGGTGCGCAAAAAATGAAGAGATTGAATCCGTGTTATGGAATATGGATTAGTTATGTTTATACATAAGTTACAAACATTTAGAGACAAGTTTGGGGTGATTCGGATGTGTTTTGGTCAAGTTAAGTTAAAAATGGGCGAATTTGGTCCTGGCTGGGAAATCCCCCAGCTCTAGCATCAGTGCTGGAAACTGAGCATCTTCACGCCATGCCACGCGACAATGCAAGAGTGTCCCGTCACGTGGCATGACGGGGATTGTTTTTCAAAATTGTTTATTTAAATCAGTTTTGTTGCGCGGTTTCAGTTCTTTCGCTTAATTATTCTAGTTACTAATTGATTGGAAATGACATGGCATGTTAGTGTCGGGTTTTTTGGCTATATGAAAAATGTCCTCATCCCACATTGGTGCAAGGATGAAAGCTTGGGATGACTCCAAGCCTATATTAGAAGTCAAAGGCTTTGGTTTCAAGGTGCCCCAACCAAAAATACACTTGAAGTGTTTGGTTCTTTCTTTCTTTTTTAGTTCTCTTGTCTTAAAGTGTAGAAAGGTTTTAATTAAACACTTTGGAGAGTGTGGGTGTAATTGGCGGGGAGAGGCTTGAGAGATTAGTCTATGTGATTGTAACGATTTGTCGCATAGTGGATCTTTCTCTCTGGAGGCCCGTGGTTTTTCTCCGGTTTTGTAGTTTCCACATATATTCTTGTGTTCAGTTATATTTCTCTATTGTTAGCTTTGGGAGGGTTGTTGGGGATCCTTGAGACCGCTTGTTTCCCATCAAGTAGTATCAGAGCTCTAGGTTTTGGGGGAGGTCTCAGTTTAGAAGGTTCGTAGTATGCTCTGTGGTTGCAGCTTAGTCTGATCTTCCACATAGAAACAAATTTTCTTGGAGGGTGTCTCGGTATTTTAAAGGTTCGTAGTATGCTCTGTGGTTGCAGCTTAGTCTAATCTTCCACATCAGAAACGAGGATTCGGTTGATTGTTTTGTATACGATAGAATTATACACGAGCTGGATATACGCATTTTGTCCTGGGAAGTTTCTGGCTAGGAAAGACTTGGTACTTAAGTGTGTCCATTGTGATCCACCTCTCTTTCCTGAGAATCCTTTGTTGGGTGTACTGCTTATAGGCTTGGTGCATATTTTCTAGTATACAATATTGTTTTTGAAGATACGAATACGATGTCGAAATACAGTCCCATGAGGTTCGACGTAGAGAAATATGATGAAAGAATCAACTTTGGTTTGTGGAAAGTTCAAGTCAAGGATGTGTTGATTCAATCTGGGTTACACAATGCGTTGAAGGGGAAACCGACCCCTGTTTCAAGCAAGGATTCAAGCGGAACCAGTAAAGACGATGATGAAGAATGGGAAGATTTGTATTTGAGAGCGCCAAGTGCGATTCGTTTGTGTCTAGCAAAGAATGTTCTTGCGAATGTGCATGGGATATCAATTGCAAAGGATTTGTGGGAGAAGCTTGAGCAGTTGTATCAAGGCAATGGCATCTCAAATCGGTTGTATCTCAAGGAACAGTTTCATACCCTTCGTATGGATGGAGATACAAAAATTTCAGATTATCTAAGTGTTCTTAATAATATCGTGTCAGAACTGGAGGCTATTGGAGTGAAAGTTGAAGATGAGGATAAAGCACTAAGGCTCTTATCTTTGACATCTTCCTATGAGCATATCAAGCCCATTCTGATGTATGGGAAAGAGACCCTGAAGTATGCGGATGTTTCTGAGAAGTTATTGTCTGAAGAGAAAAGACTGGGAAGTAGCGATCATACTTCGTCAGAAGGAACGGTTTTAATATGCGGGAACGGGAAGAAGAAGCACTCACAAAAGATTCTTGTATGCTGAAAGTGTGGACAATCTGCGCATTTCAAGAGAAATTGTCCGGGTGGAGCAGATTCGGTAAGCAGCTCCAAGTCAGCTAACAATGTCTCCGTCGTTGACGGTGATGATTTCTTTTGAAGTTATGTCATCCCTATGGTATACCCGCGCTACCATGAAAGGGGATGCAATTTTTTAGCGGGTTCACAGATTTACACATGGGCATCGAGTTGTCATAGATGCAAGATGTGTGGTGAAAAATTGATGTTGATAGCTGATGAACTTCCGGGTATGCCAAGCTTGGAAGTTGCACCATAAATTTTCAGCAAGATTTTCAACATGTGTCGAGAAGAAATTCTTAGAATAGTCTATTCTAAGTGGCGATACTCTTATATGGTGGAGTATGATCGTCGGTTGAAGACGGTGTTCCTTTAATGTGTTTGTTTTTTTTTTCATATATCCAAGGTGGAGATTTGTTGGGTTTTTGGGCTATATGAAAAATGTCCCCATCCCACATTTGTGCAAGGATGAAAGCTTGGGAGGACTCTAAGCCTATAAAAGAAGTCCAAGCTTTGGTTTCAAAGTGTCCCAACCGAAAATACACTTGAAGTTTTTGGTTCTTTCTTTCTTTTTTAGTTCTCTTGTCTTAAAGTGTAGAAATGTTTTAACTAAACACTTTGGAGAGTGTGAGTGTAATTGGGCGGGGGGAGGCTTGAGAGATTAGTCTATGTGATTGTAACAATTTGTCACATAGTGGATCTTTCTCTCTGGAGGCCGGTGGTTTTTATCCGGTTTTGGAGTTTCCACGTATATTCTTGTGTTCAGTTATATTTCTCTATTGTTAGCTTTGGGAGGGTTGTTGGGGATCCTTGAGACCACTTGTTTCCCATCAGTTAGGTGTTTCATATTAATGTATGGGTGAAGATCAAGTGCTACGAAGAACCAAACATGAATCAAGACATGTTTCAATATTTTTGATGAACTTATTTAACTTATGATGAATTCGTTCTTTTGTTTTAAGACTCTAATGTATTTAATCAAAGTTTTAAATATTTCTGTTTTTGGAATATTGTAACCATGAAATATTATGCAATTTTTTTACGTTTTATTGGTAGGGGTCTTAGAGTATAAAGTTTCGTGTCATAGTTATACGGTTCATTGAGTCAAATCAATGTTTACAAATTCTTTAAGAACTAATGTACAAGTTACTTACAAAATTAAAGTTACATTATGCCCTATGAAGCGTAACTACATTTGACCTTTATACCATATACTTTTGCATTTGTTACCTTTTCTTTTTTACCCAACCCCCTTTTGACACATGACCTTGGGTTTTTTTATCTTATAATAGTTAAGATGTGATGTTTTATAAAACTATGTATATATTATTGCAGCATGCCTATTTTATTTATGGTTCGTTATAAATTTTATTCAAAACAAAGTTGTATGTAAGAGTATTCAAGTCACTGAAGCACAAATTTACAAGTCATCAACCCTAATCAATGGTTAGATTAGTGACAAAACCAAAATTCTCTTACAACTTTTAAAATATGACGTTTTTATAACATTCCAATTTTTCGTTGCACCGTATCTATTTCGATCAGCATGTGTTTCCTCCTAATAATATTTCAAAACCAAGTTATTGATGTACACTTTATTTAAAACCTATGAGAGGTGAATACTAATGTACAAAAACTGGATCTTACACATTGCAACATCTATGCCGCAATTCACAAGTTCACCGACTAGTTTTATCTAGAATTAAGAAAACTTGAATTATCTAAAATATTAAAGATGTCATCTACAAATTTGTTTTCCCACGGAGTGGACCAAAGTTTTGGAGTAAGGCGTCAAATGACACCGTAGAATTTTTCAACTTATATACGATATATATAACATACACACATATATTTTTGTTTTTTTTATAAAAAATATTTAGAAAGTGTTAGAAGTCACCAAAAGATGCTATAAGAGATTTTTAATAATAACAACCATTTAATGAACAATAAAACATGAAAGTAATATTTAACATTCCTGTTTATTTCATTGCCAAATAGATAAACAACCCACTAAACCAACCTAAGTTAACTAAGTATATCTAAAAAAAAGCCCTCCAAAATAAACCAATCTTAAAATAAAGTAAACCCACCTATACTAATCCCAAAGTGCCAAACCAAAGCCCACATCTTTTGAACCTAAAGATGCAAACCCACTGCCCTTTTCAAATCTCTTTTAATGTTAAAACCAAAACACAGAGGTGCATAAATTGGGTTTTTGTTAATACCTGGTTTTGAAAGTGAATCCCGCCCTAATAGCTCCGAATAAATTAAACACGTGCATTAAGATACGAACGCTTCTTATTCCACAACAACGAAAGCATCTTTTCACTCTTTCATATACTAGGGGATTTCATGAAACCGGTTCCGGGTATGGAACCGGTTTCACGTATCATCGGGTATTGGAAAATCGGGTATTAAGAGAAACC
The DNA here is from genome assembly GCA_947069175.1 of Scalesia atractyloides. Taxonomy (NCBI): domain Eukaryota; kingdom Viridiplantae; phylum Streptophyta; class Magnoliopsida; order Asterales; family Asteraceae; genus Scalesia; species Scalesia atractyloides. The sequence goes on along the minus strand of CAMTDV010000006.1, from coordinate 4,208,083 downwards.
GGGTAGAGTTCGGGGTACGGGTATTGAAGAGAAAAGTCATACCCTATGTACCCGGGTAGGGTGTAATTGGGTTTGGGTATGACCGGGTAATGGAACCGGGTATGGATCCGGGTATTAATACCCGATTTTAAAAAAATTATGTTTTTTTATTTTACATAAAATAAACACGTTTAGAAATTAAATTTGGTTTGTAAAAGTAATTAATAACAAATTACAGTAACATAAATTCACTCAAATACAAATTATTTGTTTTATAATATGCATTTGTAAAAAACTTAAATATAAAAGTTGCAAAGTAAAAATAAAAATATACCTTAAAAATTCGGGCATTCTATCGGGTATAGGGTATAACCGGGTTTGGGTATAGGGTATGACTGGTTCCGGTATTTTCATGTATAAATCGGGTACGGTCTCGATTACGGGTATTGAGTTCAAAATGTATACCATTAGGGATGAGCTCGGTACCGAAAGAACCGGTACCGAAAATCCCCAAAAGTGGGTACCTGTACCTGTACCAAATATACCTGGTTCAGTACGGTACCAGTATTCGAGGGTAAAAACCGGTACCGAAAATGTCAAAAGTCGGTACCGAATCGGTACCGAAAATGTGTCTGGTTCGGTAAATTCGGTACCGGTACCGCATACCATTTGCTCATCCCTATATTCCATATCCATACCCTACGGGTAGGGTTACGTTCGGTTACGAGTATACAATACTCGTATATCAAAATAACCGGTTTCATGTCTTTTAATGGGTCCGATTTCGAGTACGGATTTTTTGTGCACCTCTACCAAAAGATGCCAAATTAACATGTATTTTAGCAATGCCTTTCTAAGTACATGTGTTAATTGGTTTGACTATAACAGATAGCAATCACTAAATGAATTTTCTTTTTGAATCTCCATCACCATTTTGACAATAGAAGTATATATGCGGTGCTCAGAGTAGGAATGAGCAAATGGTACCCGATACCGGTACCAAATCGGTACCAATACCAAATTTACCGAACCGGGTACATTTTCAGTACCGACTTTTGACATTTTCGGTACCGGTATTTACTGGTTTTTACCCTTAAATACCGGTACCAAACCGTACTGAACCAGGTATATTCAGTATCGGCACCCACTTTTAGGGATTTTCGATACCGGTCGGTACCGAGCTCCTCAGAGTTCCGATATCAAATCCGGAATTCATACCACTTTATCCCACGAAATCCAATAAATCTTCAAGTTTACATGACCCCCCAATTAATATAGCTCTTCTAATACTTTTAAGAAAACCAGTGACATGCTACATGCCACGAAACAAAACGAATATACATGTAGCCATGTAGGTAAACAACCTAAAACAACCTTGATAAGGGTAGTTGTCTTACCAAAAGATAATTTTTTAGATTTCCATTAAGCTAGCTTAGTTTTCACCTTGTCTACAGTCGGTTCTAATACTTAGTGATGTTCATGTTAGCTCCAATCGTTGATAGTTAGCCCACTGCCAATTTGTGCAATCAATATTATCAAGCACCTCAGAAAAGCCGTGTACACTTCCATGTAAATATCACTTAAGGTTGGCTTTCTTAAATATCTGTTGCCATATAAAGCAACCACGCCTTTAAAAAAGTAACAATAACATTTTTAATTTTAAATAATGATAAGAAATATAACATTATTAATTTATAACAATAATAATACCTTCACAAAAATGGTGGAGGCTATCTCAAGAACATTTACCCGACATTTGTAGATATTCGTCCCACACATCGGACGAAGTGTCGTACGCTAATTGACAAAATGCCATTGTGCATTTTTGTAAAGCAGTGAAACCAAGTAAACGTCTTGCTCCCTTTATTGAAAAATATAAACCAGCTCTCTAATTCGTTAACAATCCATACGAATAGTTGGCGGCTCATACATAAATGACGTCGAAACGCAACAAGGGGATATACAGGAGAGTCAGAAAAATAATCGTTTACCAAATGATTTTGAGCACCTTCACCGTCCCTTAGAATTCTCTTTGCTCGTGTACGCGGTTGTGAACTTTCGACTTCTTGGCTTAAAACTTGTAAACCGAACTAAATAGATGTAGCTATGACTTCATCTTCGAGATCCAAATTGGATGACTCAAGAAGGAAATTAATGTTTAAAAAAATTATAAAAGAATTTAGAGATAGTGTAAGAAAAAGATGAAAGAATGTAGAAAAATAGTATTATGTATATATACGGATTGTGTGGTTTATTTAAGTTATAAAATAATAATTAAATGAGTTTTTTTTTTGAAGTCAAACGGTCATTTGAACGTGCCCCAAGGGCCGGTGTATCACTTCTAGCAGTGCTCCCGGGGCTGGGCGTTGCTCGGTAACACATTGCCTTTGAGATCCCTCATTATTAAATTTTGTATTTGTGTTTTTCTGAACAGATTTTCCCGATTTGAACTTTGCGACCATATTCATTACGCATACAACTTAGGGAGGTACTTTTTTACCTTTTATTTCATATAGGAATAGAATAATTAGAAAACTCTTTATAAATGAAAAAAACTAAAATAATCGCTAGTAAAAAAACGCTACAGACCACAAGGAAAAATGCTTGTGACCCATAAGAGCATTATATATGTTACACATGTCTAATACATAATATGTGTAATATATCATGTACTACACATGTTTAATACATCAATTTTTGCATTTCGGACCACAAGCAATTTTTCTTACGGTCGCAACATGTCTTTCATACAGTTATTTAGTTATTTTATTAAAATAAGTTTTCTTTTGATCCCTCCCCATTTCATATGATTGTGTAAAGATTTAGTTTAACTGAGTTATTTGATGTGAGGTTACTGTCTCCCAAAACGAGTTATTAAAGCTATTAAGAAATCAATGCACTCTTATTTATTTGAAAAAACATCAATTTTGTAGTAATCCTTGTAGTTACCTCATTGATTCGGTATATATTCATTGCTGATACTTAAGGAACCTATTGCAAGCTTCTAGAAAGAATTGTTGAATATTAACATCTATATCTATATATATTAATAAATGAGATGATTTGTAACATGTGACATGTGCTGATGGAGCTTTTTTGCTGATGTGGCATGTTATGGTAGAGTAGAGAGTGATTTTGGGAGGGAAGACACAATATTAGATGTGTTGAGAATTGAACACGGGATCCGAATTTTAATCGGATCAGAGTTAATGAATCCTTTATATTTTTTTCCCATTCTTCCTTCACACTCTTGCTTTTTACTCATCCACAAACCATAGAAAAACAAAGCTGCAACTCTCTCTCTCCCTCCTATCGCCACCGCCAAGATTCTCCATCAGTTCCATAAGATCAAAAAATGACGACGTTTTCTTCTGATTGAATCATCTACGATCCAGACAATACAATCCATCGAGTATGTAAACCTTGCATGTATTCTAATCGGGATTTGAGAGTAATTAGAGTTTTCTAAAACGTGTGGCTTCTTCTTTTTCCTTTAATCAGAATCCCTAAATCAATCGATACAGATTCGCTTAGATTTTGGAGTTTAATCGATGTGGTTGATGTTCATGAAATTCTGCAATCTTAATTTAAGGTATGTTAATTCTTTTGGTGTTTATTTACTTTAATATGTTAATTGAGGTTATTAATCTTTTGTTTTTTCGTTAAATTCTAATAACTAAAACTCGAGCTATATGATACGTAGTTCTTTTCACTCAGATTCTTCAATCCTAATAAAAGGTATGATTTTCTTTCATTATTTCATGTGTTGTTGTTAACATTGCATTAGTTATGTGTTTTTTTCGGTTAATATCACCTTTTAGATATATGTTCATCCGCATCATGTTCATCACCAAAAAACTTCATCATCGATTCAGGTATCTTTTTATGTATTTTATATAAGTTTTTTCTTTGATGTGCTATATTAACGTTCAAGATCGACTCAATTTTTTTGATATATTTGAAGTTTTTTTATTGACTTTAAAAACAGATTTGAAGATGATTGTATTTGATAAAAATTTTATGTAGTCTATTTTTTCTTGATTTTAGCTGATAGTATTTAGTACTAAACAGGTTTGTTATTTGGATTATATATAATTTGTTATCTATGTGTAAAATAATTATATTTTTATGCTATATAATAATAACAATAACAATATTTATGTTTTAGATTTTTTTATGTTTGTAAAAGATTATTGTATGTTATAATTAGATTTTCTATTTTGTAAAAGAGTATTGTATATTTATTGCATTGACTAAATAATTACCATATTAACTTATGTATATTTTTAAATTTTGAAATATGTTTATTTATGAAGTATGGACGATTTAATTTGTAATTATTATTCATTAACTTCCTAATTTAATAACCTTATAACCGAAACTTATTCTAAGGTTATATCAAATGTTTTTTTATTTTTTTTAGTTTTGATGACCATTTTTAAAACTATGTTTGTGTATTTGTTTGTGGGATGTTGTGTCTTATATCGGAGACAATTCAACGCCTATATATAATGTTATTCAAAGTAACTAGAAATCATCATTTTATCTGGTGAAGTTAAGCGTAACCTTTGTGAAGTCTATTAGGTAGACGAAGATACTGATGTTTTCTTTGATTTTCTTTTTGTTTTTGCTTTGTAAATCCTATTTATCGATGCATGTGCGATGTGGTTGATGTTCACAGAGATTCTACAATTTTAATTTATGGTATGTTGATTCTTTTGGTGTTTATTTACTTTTATATGTTAATCAAAGTTATTTATCTTTTGTTTTTTTTCGTTAAATTCTAATCATTAAAACTCGATCTATATGATACATAATTCTTTTCACTCCGATTCTTCAACCTTAATAAAAAGTATGTTTTCTTTCATTAATTTCATGTTTTATTGTTAACATTGTATTAATTATGTGTTTTTTTTGTTTTTCGGTTAGCATCACTTCTTTAGATATATGTTCATCCGCATCCAGTTCATCACCCGAAAATTTCATCGTCGATTTAGGTATCTTTTTATGTATTTTGTATATGTTCTTTCTTTGATATATTATATTCACGTTCAAGATCGACTCAATTTTTTGAAATATTTAAAGTTTTTGGTATTGACTTTAAAATCAGATTTGAAGATGTGGTGTTTGATAGAATTTTATGTAGTCTATTTTTTCATGATTTTAGTTGATAGTATTTAGTACTAAACAGATTTGTTATTTGGATTATATATAGTTTTTTTATCTATATGTAAATAATTGTAAGTTTTATGCCATATTATAATAACAATAACAATATTTATGTCTTAGATTTCTCAAATTTTTATCTATGTTTGTAAAATATTATTGTATGTTATAATTAGATTTTCTTATTTTGTAAAAGATTATTGTATATTTATTGCATTAACTAAATAATTACCATATTAGGTTATGTATATTTTTTAAATTTTAAAATTTGAATTATTTTTATTTTTGGACGATTTAATTTGTAATTATTATTCATTAACTTCCTAATTTAATAACCTTGTAACCGAAACTTATTTTATTTTTTTAGTGTCGAATATAAAAGATATAATTATGGAGATATATAATTATGGAACAAATTAAAACCAATCAGGTTATTATTTTACTAACTTAGAATTTAAAGCATAGATTATTCTATTGAATAATTTGAGTCTTAAGTTTGTTAACCAATGTCTAAATTATTACCATATTCAGTTATGTATATTTTTTTCAAATTAGAAATTTTAAATACGTTTATTTATGGCGGATTTCTAAATCAGTTTCAGTTATTCTTTAATTTATAATTATCATTTGTTAACTTCTTAATTTAAGATTAATCCAGTTATTATTTTACTACCTTTTTAATTTTACTGCATATATTAATAACTAATCAAGTTATTAATGTGTATAAAACTCATTTTATTTTTTATTGAATAATTAGAATAATACGATTTCAAATTTGAATTTAACTTCTCTTTCCTTAATTAAATATTTGAATATGTTATTTTTTAATCAAATCATTCTAACTATTTCATTATCTTATATATTTTTATTTTACTCATATATTCTAGGTGTTCAATTCTGGATGGATTTAAAACGATATCAGAATTATTTGATGTTCCTATGTCGGAATTTCAATCTATTCCTCTTGAATTTTTCTACGGTTATATCAATTTTTTTCATTTTTTATAGTTTTGATTATCATTTTTTAAAACTATGTTTATGTATTTGTTTTGATTACCATTTTTTTTAAATACTATCAATTTTTACCTTTATACCTGAATAAAACCTTAACAGTAAATATATATTTTTTACACTATCGTTTTTATTCATTTTCTCATTCAGGGTTGTTTTTTAATATATGTATCGTCAGTATTATCAAAATCAATAAAAACTGGTTGAATTGCAGAGTTATGGTATGCTCCATACTTATGCTCAACAAGTTTTTTTTGTATATAGGTATCGTCTAATATAGGTATCGTCAGTAATTCAATGATCAAAACTCACTATTAAAGCCTTTACACTCCATACGTATGCTCAACAAGTTTTAGATATTGTTAAAAAAAATTTAACCATTTATGTATGAATTCAACATATGTTTAAGTCGTTAGTAACATATAGCGTATCATGTGACTGAACATATTTTGTAGGAATGACAGTTGTAATATTTATTCCTATTAATACAAAGATTATGGATTTTAACATGGTAGGCATCTTCCAAAAAAGTTTTTTAAATTTTAATTTTATATCTGAAAGTCAAATATGATTATCTTTATGAAATTAGTATAGATTGTGAATGTGAAATGAGTGTGTGAATACCAAATTAATATATGATTTGATTATTTGGAAAACTCAAAATCCCCTGTTGTATTTTCTCAATCTTAAATTGTGGTCGAATGTACTGGTTAAATTCAGTTGTTAATATTTTTAATTTTTTTTACTTTTTGTGAACATGTCTTCCACTGGGAGCTTAGTTACTTTTTGATTTTATTTAATATTTGTTTTAATTTTGCAGATCTATAGTGATGGTCATAGCCAGAAATTCTAGATGGCTCTGAGAAAGAGTAACTGTTGTTCGTCTCGAGACACTTTAATTCTTAATAAAAGTAAAAAAAAATGTTTTTATACTTCAATGAATTTTAACTACATTTTCACTTTGTCAATAAGTTATTTATGTAATATGTTACTTTTGTATTTATATTATTTATATACTTTGTGATAATGTAGATTAAATTTTTCGACCCGCGAAGTTTGCGGGTGATAACCTAGTATTATTAGGTAGCAAAATGGGAGTTTTCTTTGGATTTGCATGTGGCAAGGTAAATTTAAAGTTCAAAAAAACTAAAATAAAAGATTTAGAAAAAGGTGCGGCATCAACAAATCGAAAACGTTTTACCTTTTTTTTTTGAGATATTTTGTTCTTTATTTGTGTTTGTATATATTCTATAGCTGTATTTGTCTTTCTAAAACATAATAAAAATATAATAAAAGTCTAAAACATAATAAAAATATATAAAAATACAAAATGGTTTTGAAGAGAAATGATTATTTTTTTGGGGACCGGGTGATTGAGAGGTGAAGGTGTGTGTAGGGGTATACAGGGTGTCAAATCCAATCTTTTAAGTTATCTTATTATTATTATTATTTATTGTTTTTTTACAACTTATATCATTAAAAACAAACTAGCTAGAAGCTACAACGAAACAACAACCATTACAAAGGACAATTAGCTCAATCCCTCCAAACTAAATCTTTTACTTGCGATGTATTATTAATCTAGAAGAAACTCAATGCTTTAATGTCTTCAATGGTTGAGTTGATGCTCCTTTTGGTGTCCGAAAACATCAAGTCGTTTCTCGCTTTTCAAACACACCAAGTGGTGAGAATGATCCTATAAAGGATTTCTTTCTTTCTTCGACCTAGCCTGTAAGAATCATGCACCGAAAGAAGATCCATGATGGTGAAAGCATAAATTGGTGCGATGTTGCACCATGTGATGGTGTAGTGGTTATTGTACTCCCTGTTAAACCGGAAGACCTGGGTTCGAGTCCGAATCCAAGCGGGTTTCATTATTATTATTATATTATTATTATTATTGTTATTATTACACAGGGTTGAATAATAAAAACTCTACATTTATAATTATTTCATAAATTTGTAATTCCTTACTAACACTAATCAATTCTTTAGAAATTTTCTTAATCATTTTTACATTGTTAGCCAATAAAGTGATGAAATAAATTTCATTAAATACATCATAGAATATGTTGGATATTTGTATCAACTATAAAATTTTAAATATGCGCAGACCAAAAACTAAACACAAATCATATGTGCAATAATATAACCTTCAAAATCATTTGTTTTGCAAATAATATAAACGATTCATGATTGTATGAACCATTTCCTTTTTGCAAATAGAATCTAGAAGTGAGGACTGCTTGTGTATATTGAAGCTAAGTTAATCTTCTTTAACATCCAATATTGATATAAACATTTATTTCAACCTTTACAACATTAAACAATTTAGTAAATATTAAACAACATAGTAAATATAAACACAAATTTTGTATTCTAATTAAAAAATATCATTCTAAATTTAACTATAAAAATTTTCATAAAAACCTATATTTGATAATGTTAATTCAAAAATATCATTAAAATAATCGTCATTATCATTATAAATTATAAACTATAAATAGAAAGGATTATTTAAACATGAAAAACATTGAGTAAGAAGTTTTAGAGAGAAAGAGGTGTTCTCATGTGACATTGGAATCATTTATTAATATTTAGAAGACTATTATTATTATTATTATTATTATTATTATTATTATTATTATTATTATTATTATTATTTTCGCATCTTTATTATATATTTTTATCTGTATAATCATTATCGTCATCGCATCTTTATTATAGTTTTTTTCTCTATATACAAAACCCTAATATAAAACTGTAAAAGCCAAACTCTAAATCTTAAAATCTAAACCATACCTCAATTTTTTAGTGTTGTCTATTGAACCTTTCACTATAATATATATATATTTTGAAGGGTTCAAATAAGAAGAAATTTTTTATAAGAATAAAAAAGAAAAAAAATTTCAACTAATAAGAATACTTCGTTTTACTTCATTTAACTTTTGTATTTAATATTAGTGTGAGGGTATGCTGGTAAAATTAGATAGATTATTAATAGGTAGTCTTCACTTTTAATAGCTAACTACACTAAATTTGTAACTTATTTTCAAAAAAAATATTTTTTCAAAGAAGATATTTTTTTCTAATTTAAAGTGTAGGATAAATTACGAGTTATTTAGAATGAATTACGAGCTGCGTAGTATAAATTTCAATATTGTAGGATAAATTTCAAAACGTGTAGGATAAATTTTGATGTGTGTATGCAAAAAATTTAGTGTGGAGAATGATAATCTTTAGAACTAATTAATTAGTCAAAGATATTAATAAATGAGAATTGAGAAAAACTATTTTAATTTTTTACAATTGTACTTTTTGTTTTTTTTTCTTCTCAATTTAATTTTCTTCTCAAATGAACACCCCCCCCCCACCCACACACATATATATAGGGTTAGGGTAAAATTAAAACCTATACGAGTTGTGAGAACTTAGAGAACTCGGCTTTACGAAATGTTTTTTCAAAAAAAATTTTACCAAAAATCCTAAAAAATAAATTTTTTTACGAAATGTTTCTTCATTTACGGTGTAAAAAGTGATGTCATGCTTATGTCATCACCATTTTACACCTACTGTAAGGGGCCGAAAAACACCACTTCGAACTTTTTTTTTAATTTTTTACGACAGTGTTTTATATCATTTTAATCTAGGGGTGTGAAAAAAATGGGGCAAAACTCGCACGAGAAGGTCGAGTTCTCTAAGTTCTCACAACTCGGAGGGGTTTTCCCTTGATCTTGATCATATATATCTATATACACACACACATACATACATATATATGTGTGTCGGGAAGATTCACTAAACAGTGAGTTTTGACTAAGTAAAGATGACATGTGACACTCCTTATAAACATAATTAAATGATATTTTGTTCCTAAAACACAAATTCACTCTTGTTTTCTCAAAATACAAAACAAAAAATATTATACAAAAATCTAGCATAAAAATATCATAAAAAAATTCTCGTACACAATTCAGCACAAAAATCCAGCACGAAAGATATATATTAAACTACAATAAAAAATAATAATTTATTCATTTCTGTTTATAATAAAAGGGTTAATCTTAACATAACAAGCCCGTTGTTTTGAGAGAAAAAGTATGAGTCCCAACGCGCGGGAGCAGGGCGGAACCACTACATTAGGAGCCGTAGCACGGGCTACAGCTCAATCGCGTATTCGTAGTGTTTTTTTCTGGTTTTATACATAGAATACATCTAAAAATACGAGGATACCCCTATTCAAAAAGTAGGATACTTGATATTACTAAAATCCTATTCTTTTATAAGCCCAAACATTTTACAACCCGAAAACTTGTAGATAATTAAGGCCGAATGATAAAATAAGCCCAAATTAACAATGACATAACTGAAAGGAGGCCCGAAATATAATTGATAAAGTTAGCCTAACACCCGAAACGATATCATAATTGCATAAGTGATCTTGCTCGTCTTATGGTGGAAACCGGAACACATAGTTCATGTTCTTTGGTTTATCGGGTAGTGAAGCTAACTTGGTTTTTACCGGTTGCAACCACAACCATTGAGAAATGTTTCTCTAAATTGAAGTTTGTCAAGCTGGATTTACGCAATCGAATGGGCCTGGAATATTTGAGCAGTGCTATGCTTGTGCGGTCGTAAAGAAACTTTTGATAAAGTAAAAGACGACGATGTGATGGAACGATTCCAAGCTATAAAAAATGGACAAATCTATTGGGTATTTGTTTTACTTTATTTATTATCATTTTTCTTATTATTGTATAATCACACAGTAAAAAAATTAAGAATACCTCTAAATTAATGAGCTAGTTCCGCCACTACGCGAAATAGGTTATCTAGTACCACCCATAATAAAAACTCCCAATATAAGTCTTGATCATAAGGTGCAGTCCGGACTTCAGACCTTTTGTCTTGATCCAATTACACTGTTCATATATGTCAGAATACAGTTGATAGTATATCTAGATTTAGAAGGAAACAGAATGCATTAGTTCAAAACACACAACTAATCTATATTTATTAAATAACTTGTCAAGCCATGCTCAGTTAATATAGTCAGTGTCATGACTCATTAAGAATCACTAGAAATGTCAAATCCACAGCAAAATATCCCATCGTTAGATCTTTCTGTTGCAAGCCTGTTCACTCAGTATGGATGAATACGAACCCAGAACTCATTAGTTACACTAAGCAGTTAAGGTTACATCCACATGATTTGATTGTTAAACACACACACACATATATATATATATATATAGGATCAGAATCAAGAGAAAACCATTTGAGTTATAAGAACTTAGAGAACTCGGCCTTCCCGTGCGATTTTCGACCCCATTTTTTTCACACCCCTAGATTAAAACGTTAGAAAACACTGCCGTAAAAAAAAATTTCGAAGTGGGGTTTTTCGGGCCCTTACAGTGGCTGTAAAAAGGTGATGACATAAGCATGACATCACCTTTTACAACATTTAAGGTTGTCGTAAATGAAAAAAAAAACAAGTTTTTTTTAAAAAAAATTATTTTTTGGAAAAGTTTTTTTAGGATTTCTGGTAAAAAAATTTTAAAAAAATCTTTCGTAAGGCCGAGTTCTCTAAGTTTTCACAACTCGTATGGGTTTTTATTTTACTCTAACCATATATATATATATATATATATATATATATACATAGGGGAGAGTTATCTTGAGAACGCTAAATATGGCAAAACCGTGAGACCGAATGAAAAACCCAATCAAAACCGTATTTTCCAATACAAACCTTATTGTAATTAAAATACAATATCAAAAAAGAATTTACAACATCAAATAATTCATTTCAACTCTTAAAATCACTCTTATTAGATTTTTTACACATGTGTAAATATAACAGATTTACACATGTGTAATGGCAAACTTACACATGTATAAGTTTTCGTAATTTACGAATTCACGTAAATTTGAACGTGTAAATTTAATTAATAATATTGTATTCAAATAATAATAATAATAATAAGTGTAAAAAGAAATTTTGAATTTGAATTGTTTTTGACAAAGTTATCGTGGTTTTATCATTTGTTCTCACGATTCTTGCGATATTTAGCGTTCTCATTTAAACCCTATATATATATATATATATGGTAGGGATCCTAAGAGAAGTCCACTCTATTTGAGAAACTTGAGAAGCATTATGGACCACACATTTCCCTAAGCTTTTCGTAATATACACATATGTATAGTTTAAACTTGACTATATACATATATGTATATTGACTTATACACATATGTATATAGTCAATTTTAAACTATACATATGTGTATATTACAAAAAGCTTTGGGAAAATGTGTGGTCCAGAATGCTTTTCAAGTTTCTAAATTAGCTTACTTCTCATATGAACCTAACCCTATATATATATATATATATATGCAAAAAATGCATGAGAAAGAGAATACAACTTTTGGTAAGAAGTTGGTACACGTATGCCCGCGATATAATGCTCATTGTCTCGTTTTCCTTCAATGATCAATGTGTCATGTTCAAAACCCGTCTCCACCTCCTCTATCTCCAACCCGGGCATGTTTAAAGATACACATAGACCTTCCCTAGTTACCTCCATTTTCTCAACTCCAGGCATATTCCCTTTTATGTATATGCTTTCATCGGTGTCCTTCTTATACAATGTGAACGACTTACTCTTCACTGCCGGGTGGGCTATTATTTCACAAAGTTCCTTTCCTAGATATGACCGATCAAACATAACTGAAACCATTCATGAAAATACAACAAATAGTTCATATATGTGATCACCTATACATCAACAGTTGTAACAAATAACTTAGGGCATAACTCGGGGGGTCAATAGCATCCGATGACCCTAGCAAGTAACCAGAGTTTGTCATGGATTTATATATATATATATATATATATATATATATATATATATATATGACCCTTTAAAAAACGTGAGTTAGACCGAGAAGTAAATCTTATGATGACCCTGCCTTAAAATAGCTCAGGGGGTCAATAGGGTCGATGACCCTAACAAGTAACTAGAGTTTGTGGTGGATTTTTATATATTATATATCACCCTTTTTTTCTAAAGGAAAAAAAATATGAGTTAAACCGAGAAGTAAATCTTATGATAACGCCCCCTCCCCCCCCTTCCACGACTTAAAAGTTATGGTTTTTGGGTTCGCGAGTACACATAAAATATCATAGCAAGTACCACAATAAACCGTAAGACGATGAATCTTAGCGGTCATGTCAACGAAACTAGCTAACATCTTAGTCTTCAACTCTTTGTACTTCACCATAGGAAGGGTTAGCTTCAACATCCCATCTCTAATCTCTCCATTCAACCCGCCATTCTTGTCGAACTTCTCCGGTAACTTCACACCCGCCAGGTAGATTTCTTCATCTGTTTTGCCTTCAATGAGCAAAAACTCACCATCAACTTGTGCACTCACATCCTCTTCTACTCCAGGCATATGTAAACCAAGGTCGGAGAACTCGCTAGTCGCTAGTCGGCTGGTGAAGTGGGGACTAGCGACTACTCGGGATTGCTCGGGATTAATCGAATCGGGTTTTTAATATGTAATTTTCAGTTTTATGTATACATATATACATTTTTATAGGTAAATATTTTAAGTAGCTAGGTTTTTAATCTTACTCAACTCATTTATTTAAGTATACATGATTAATTGTTGGAATTCATATGATTTGGTTGAAAACTGACCGAAATTTGGAGGTTTTGGCGGGAATATACATGTTTTTTTTTATGGAATTTGGCTAGAATCGTCGATTTTTGGCTGGCCTAGTCGGACCTAGGTGGACCTAGTCGGGCCTAGTCGATTAATGGACCGATTTAAGAAAAGTTACTCAGTAACTGGACGACTAGCAATTAACCGCCGCCTAGTCGCGATTTTTACAACACTGATGTAAACACACACATCGGTCTAGGCCTTTATCACTCTCCATCTTCTCCAATCCAGGCACATTCACAGTCATCTCTTCACCTTTCACCATAGTGAATAATATTGAAGGAACCCCGGCCATAATTTCCATTTGAGACCTTAGAAATGATCGATCAAATGTAACTGAAATCAAAAAAGAGTATGTAACAAGTTTATAGTAAATATAATGAGTTAAATATCATCTTAGTATCTGTGGTTTAGACGATTTTGTCAGTTTAGTCCAAAGGTTTCATATTCCGCTTGTGGTTCCAAAAGGTTTCAACGTTGCCATTTTAGTCCACTGGGTTAACTTCATCCATTTTTCTGTTAACGAGAAGGGCAATTCGGTCATTTTATATATAATTCTGTTAACTGGGAGGGGAATTCGGCCACATAAAATGACCGAATTGCCCTCCTTGTTAACAGAAATAATGGATAAAGTTAACCCAGTGGGCTAAAATGGCAATGGTGAAACCTTTTATATAAAATGACCGAATTGCCCTTCTCATTAACAAAAATAACGGATAAAGTTAACCCAGTGGGCTAAAATGGCAACGGTGAAACCTTTTATATAAAATGACCGAATTTCCCTTCTCGTTAACAAAAATAACGGATAAAGTTAGACCAGTGGGCTAAAATGGTTTCAGAAAAAATGGATGAAGTTAACCCAATGGACTAAAATGGCAACGTTGAAACTTTTTTGGACCCACATGCGAAAATGAAACATTTGGACTAAACTGACAAAATGACACAAACCACAGGAATTAAAATGGCATTTAACTCTAAATATAACGGTTGTAAAAGTAACGTGTGTAAGAAGATGATTATAACTAGTACATTTTGGCATCGATGGAGATGAAAATGGCCTGGTTTGAGTGGTGTTCTTTGAGTTCTGATGTGTGCAAAGAAGACGATATGCAGAGACAGCTATGGCCACCTTTGGACGGAACATGACTAGTACTGATTTTGTAAGTAGGTTTAGATGTGGAGCCATCTGTGAACAGGATAACGTAAGTAGTTTTTGAAGCCAGTAGTGTGATGTTTCTTGAAGACAAAGGGTCATATTTTGGTACATTTTTATATAAGACAAAAATAAATCTTCTATAAAATTTTATCGTATATCTATTTAGATTTTAGTTATTCACCGCACTAGTTGTAGCTATAATATGGTTGGTATTGGGTCGCTTTATTACGAGAATCAGTATGTTACCCACGCTTAGTATAGTTTGAAGAGATAAAAACGAATATCGGTAGCGGTACCGATATGAAACATTGACGTAAACCCAAGTGATATGACGTGGGCGTTTATATTGTTTGAAACATTATATAGAAAAAAAAACCAGGAAAATTACTTTTTGAGTCCCTGTGTTTTAGGGATATTAACTAGTTGAGTCCAAAATCAAAATGTTTAACGCCTCGAGTCCCTGAATGCTCTTTTTGTAACACTTTGAGTCCAAATTTTTTACTCCGTCCATCAAGTCTGTTAATAAAAGGGTATTTTAGTCATTTACTCACAGAGTACAAATCTTTATGCACAAGGTATTATTTCAGCTTTTTAAATATCTATATATCTAATATATGAAACCATTGGGGGACACATGTCACCCAATGGCTTCATCACAAATGCTTGAAAATCTCCTAAAAGAAACTCATATTAGTGACACGTGTACACAACACCCTTTCAGAAAATTGAGGATCCGTTTCTTTTGAAGTTTCCTTCCTCAACCTCTCTCTCAAGCTGCATACGCACACTTTTGCAAACCCTACCACAAAAGTCCTCTGCCTCTTTATCTCTCTCAATACTCTACGACAACATTCAATCGATCGTCAAATCCGAATACCCTATTAGTCACGGTAATGTTTGATTTTCTTGATGTTCTTATTGTTTGTTTCTGTTTTAATCGTCTGATGTATTTTGATTTCTTATATATTGATTGTTATTTGATGATGTATAGAGTTATTTTATATGATTTGAAGATCGAGTAACTTATTCTTTTTTCCTTAGGGTTTTAATAGACGATTTTATGTTGTTTCTTTATATTCTGTTGATTTTCTCCTTCGGATGAAATCAGTGAATGTCGGATGTTACTAAATTCTTAATCGCGGATTTGATGTTTTGTTTTAGACTATGTTCGTTAGGGTTTATAATAGGCGATTTGATAATTGATTAACTTAAGCTTTGTTTTTAAGGGTTTTAATATACCATTTGTTATAGTTCCTTAATATTATGTTGATTTTTACCTTCGGATTAAATCTTTTTATGTCTGATTTTAGTCAACACTCTTAAACGACGATTTTATGTTTCGTTTTTTTCTATGTTCCATAGGGTTTAGTGATGTCTGGATTACTTTGTTCATCTATTGTTATGTGTTGATTATAATCAGCTATTTATTGTGTTCTATTTGAACTTACAGATTTTTGATGTTTTTATATCTTGATTTCATTATTTACACATGTTTCTAGCCCTGATGGAGACGGTGAACGCTGAAAGCTGAAGAAACCGATCTTCCTCCACTGCTATCGCCCATCTTTCGCTGCTTCAGTCTCAAATCGCTACTTATGTTGCTCAAGTATGTCACATATTTTATGTTGCTCAAGTATGTCACATATTCGTTGTTTTAGTCTCAATTTTCTTATTTTATTTGATATATATGATCGAATCAAAGTGGATACATACCAGATTCGTTGTTCAGTCTCAAATTTGTTATTTTATTCTATATAAATGAGCTTCAGTTTACGTAAACACATGTTTTAGGTAGTTGAGTGGTGATGACGATTATAGTATGATGATATTTTAAGATGTGATGAAAAACTTTATACTAGGGTTTGAACAAGTTTGGCATTGAACTTATCTTTCTCTGTTATAAAAGATTAAATTTTAATCTAAATTGTGGTAATTTTTAAAATTATGAGTGGATGGTTGATGTCTTTGTTGTGTGTAGTAATCAAACTAGAGTACTAAAAGTGTCTATTTTACTTTTTGGATTTGGAATTAATTAAGATTGGGCTAAAATTTATCATTGATATTTATTCTTTTTATTTTCATATGTTGTATACAGCAAGTTATCAATCCAAGAGATTGGTGAACAAATGTGCTATGTGGTTTTGCACCTTTTCAAATGATATTCTGACAAGAGAAAAGCTTTATGTATTTGATGTGGCAATGGTATGTAACAGTTACAATACGCATGCATACATGTAATTCTCATGTTTTTGACGTCTTTTAGGTTCATTTAGTTAGATCTAAATATCTTTGTTATTTGAATGCTAACAGAGTTAAAAAGAAGTTGGTCTTAACACTATCGTTTTGGCTGAGGTTGAATATGGAAGTGGAAGTTCACGAGACTAGGCTGCTAAAGGTCCAAAGTTAGAGAGAGGTAAGTCCATTATGTATAAAAAAAACTTGTAAAATAGATAGATATATAGCATTAATGTTGCAACAATAAGGTTTTTCACCACTAAGTTCTATTTGTATTTGATCATGTCGCTACGTTGAATAACTGATTATATCAGTAACACGTAGATCCTATGGATCCAATCTCACTCCCACGATCTTTCTAATCGACGGGTTGTATTTGTTCTAATTAGCGTATTTGAATTTGAAACACAACCAACTGAAATCATGATTATCGATTTATCATCATCGGATGGATAGAAAATCATGAATGGTTGATTATGAAGTGGATATTAACCATTTGATACTCACTTTATATTTCACCGATTCAAGCGAAACTGAATTAGGTGATTATATCAGTAACACGTAGATCCTATGGATCCAATCTCACTCCCACGATCTTTCTAATCGACGGGTTGTATTTGTTCTAATTAGCGTATTTGAATTTGAAACACAACCAACTGAAATCATGATTATCGATTTATCGTCATCGGATGGATATAAAATCATGAATGGTTGATTATGAAGTAGTGGATATTAACCATTTGATACTTTATATTTTACAAAAAACACGTTTAGAGACTTAGGGCGTTAAACATAATACCCCTAGAACACAAGGACTCAAAAAGTAATTTTCCCAAAAAAAAGGCTAAAGAAATCAGCATATCAGAACGGAGAATTTGTTAAAGGAACGGAAAAAACTTACAGACAATAGAAAAGAAAAATGGAAACGTCTAGGTTGGTTAAAGGCTTGTACGTTCGTGTTTCGACTACTTATACATTATTACGACAACTTAACAGCTATAAAGACTTGTACATTTGTGTTGGATCGCTAGTACGTTATCACGACAACTCAATCTTAAATGAAAAATTAGATTGCAACGCAGAAAAAAAAATGAGAACGTCGTAACGGCATTCGTAATTTTATAAACCATCATATTTTAAAAGTCATCGAAGAAAGTAAAAAGTGTTGTGTATGTCACGTATCTTCATTTAAGAATAGAAGTAAATAACATATGATTAAATAACATATGATAAATTATAGGGTGAATTGTTGTTGTGCCTTATGTGGTTTAGCTAGTTTAACCATTTCAGTTTAAAAATGAGTCTTTTGACATATCAAACCTCGAGGTTGCATTTTATAACGATTTTTTCCCTAACACTAACTTTGTTACTTTTTGCAGTTAAGTGTAAGGGTAATGAAGTCATTATATACCTTAAGGGTTGTTTTTTATAATTACAAAGCTCTTTTAATATTTAATAGATTATTAATGCAATTACTCAAGTTTATTTTATTATTTGTTATTTTCATGATTATTATTTAACAAACTACGTTTTAAATATACAAGTAAATATGTATTTTCTTTAACCATTTGTTTTTTACAAACAACGTTTTTAAAATTATTTGTTTTTAACCCTTTTTTTAAACCGTCTATCTTTTTTAAAAATTTGTTCCTTTTGAACTATTTTTTAATCGTTCTTTTTAAAATCGTTTGTTTTTTAAACTTGTTAAACAATTCACTTTTTCAAATCGATCATTTTAAAATTTTTAAAGAATGACGTGTATAAAAAACAAAAGAAATAGAAGATTTAAAAAAGATGAACCATTATAATAAAAAGTTTGTAAAAGATCGTTCATTTTTCAAACTTTTTTTAGAATGATTAATCTTTTTTTTTCTAATCTTCCATTTGTTTGTTCAAAATTCTTTATTTTTTAACCTTTCGTTTATTAAATTTGTGTGTTTTTTAAAACCTTAAACTTGCTAACTTATTTTTGTAAGGTTTTGTTTTTTTATAGACATCAATTTTAAAATCTTTGTTTAATAAATCACTCTTCGTTTAAAATCGATCATTTTGAAATTCCTTCGTTTGAATTCGTTATTTTTTGAAGTTCTTTTTACCTAATGGTTATAAGTAAATTGAATACAAAGTTTCAAACGATTTTAAAAACGGTTCTAAAAGGAATGGTTTAAATAGAAATGTTTTTTTTTTTAAATGAACGACTTAAAAAAACAAATTGTTTAAAAAAGTAAAGAAAACTATTTAAAAAAGGTATAAAATAAAATGTTTAAAAAAAATTTAAAGGACAAACGGCTTTAAAAAGAACGATACTAAAAAACAAACAGTTTGAAAAGGAACAATTTTAAAAACGAAAAACTGTAAAAAAAAGGTTAAAAATCAAATGATTTTTAAAACGGCGTTTATAATAATCAAACCATTAATGAAATTGCATATTTATTTGTATATTCAAAACGTATTTGTTAAATAATAATTGTGAAAATAACTAAATAATAAAAAAATAATTGAATTAATAATCTTTTAAATATTAAAAGAACTTTGTAATTACAAAAACATCCCCTAAGGTATATAATGATCTAATTACCCTTACACTTAACTGCAAAAAGTAACAAAGTTAGTGCCAGAGCCCAAAATATCATAAAATGCAACTTCAAGATTTGATATATCAAAATCTTTCTTTTTAGGTTGAAAGGGTTAAACTAGCTAAACCACATAGGCGAAAATAGTAATTTACTTTAAATTATATTACTTTAAGTGGTACACTAGTAAAATGAGGAGGCTAAAGTGTAAACATTATTTAAGTATATAAAAAAGTAATGTGATAATGGTGCTTAAAAATCTTATACTTCATGCTTCAACACTTGTACAAATGAAAGTGTTTTCTTCTCACATGAAAAGTTTGCAAATTAAGGTATAAGATAATTTAGTTTGACGTGTTGTTTTACTTCATTTTATTGTTGTTACTATGTAAGAGACTCTTGTCTAATTGTTACTAATGAAGAGACTTGTCTAATTCTTAACTATGGCCGTTGCTATTCGCGCATGCGCAAGGAAGTGATTGAAATTCATAACGTATAACACAACATAACAACCGATAAATCCATAAAATTAAATAAAATGATATCCAAATGTGTTATGTTATTTGTGTCGTAACTTGACTCTGAACATCAAAATAATAAGAAAAGGTAAAACAATATAGTAAATAACAAAGGTAAAAAAAGGTAAACGAAAAAAAAAACGATAGAAACTCGATCGGTTTCAGTTTACTCGTTGTAGCAAAGAAAAATAAAAGTCAAAAAATATGTTTAGAAGAGTATCGTCGCGTTCGTTAAAAAACCAAACGAAAAAAAACCTTTGTCACACTTGTTATAATAAAGAAAAAGAAAAGTTATAAAATATGTTTAAAACGGTATTAACATGTTCGGTAAAAAACTATTTAGTGGTAGACAAATAATTTGGTTAAAGCAAAAAAGAATAAAATGATTAAACTATATGGGATGTAAATGAAACTTTACACTAACTGACAAAATAGACTAAAGAACGAAATAGTTACTATTCAACTTCTTTCGGTTTATATAGGATAACTAGAGTTATGCGCTACTCGCGTTGCGGATCGCTAACCCGAATATTCCTTACTTTAATAACATGTATGCATGTATTTTGGTTAGTTATACATGCTTCTTATAACACGATATAAAAAAAATACATTGAGTTAACCAAGTAAAGAAAAAACTATCATAGTTATAATAAAAAAAATACTAAAACGATGGCAAACGTGTAATTTAGATTTGGGGGCAAAACAATAATTTGTCAGGACCAATTAGCGAGTGCTAGGCAGCTGTTTGGCACGAATAAAAACTAGACAGAGTCAACCAAGTAAAATAAAAAACTAGCATAGTTTGATCCAAAAAACGATGGGATTTGAATTTTTAGCTGGGGTAAAATCGTAATATTAAACTGGAGGTAAAATAAATTTTGAACTGAGGACAAAACCATATTTTTGTTTTGAATTGGGGGCAAAATCATAATTTTTTTACTGAGGGCAAAGGGGCAAACAAATACTTATTTTGAACAGGGGACGAAATTGTAGTTTTTAACTGGGAACCAAATTGTAATTTTGCAGGTCTGTAGCTTGGGGGCAAAAGTATAATTTTCTTTGAACCAGGGCAAAATCGTATTTTTTAACAGAGGACAAAATCGTAAATTTAATCTAGGGCAAAGCATAAATTTATTTTCGAACTGGGGCCAATATAGTAATTTTAAACAGAGGTTAAAATCATAATTTAGCAAGACTTATATATAACTATTTTATAAAAAAAAAAGCTTGCCGTTACTTTTGACCAACCAAATGCCTTCACTATTCTCACTGCCCTTCTGTTTGTATGTATTGTAAATAAATAAATAAATAAATAGGGACACGCTAAATACATTCGAAATCTTAGCTCTATAAAAAAATTGAAGGATAACTTTGCCAATAATTTGATTCATTTGAAACTTTTATCAAATTAAACACATAAACAGAACTTTTAGTTTGATCCATGAGATAAATTGTATAACTTTTTTTTATCAATGCTAATTGGTACATCTTTCTAAAAACTTAGCCTATATGGTGTTAGAATTCATGAAGCGTCATGTGATAGTCACGTCAGTATGTGTAAGAAAAGTTGTGTGGTGTCTAGTGGGGCGGAGAAGGCTGACGTGGTGTGACACGAGGCATACCCTTTTTATATTTGTTTTATATTTAAAAAATAAAACAACTCTGTTAAATTTAAAAATAAACTTTAATACTAGTAAAATAAAAGATAGATGATAAAAATTACCATAAAATAAAAAAAAAAAACCTAAAAAGAAACATTACATAATTCAACAGAAAACGACCTCGTTTTCTCAGAGTGCTGACGGCATGCAGAGAGAGATGTGGCTACTGCTGGAGGGAAGCGAGGGGCAGAGGTTGTGAGACGTAGTACGGAAGAAGCCATGATTTCCGGTGAACGTAGTTTTGTAATGTAAGAAATTTGAGAAGCACAATTTCAAACGTCTGAGGTATATTGAAGAAGAAGGATCATATTTTAAAACGAAAAACAAATTATATTTTCATTTTGAATTTCAATTTTTAATTTAGTATAAAACAAATATAAATTTTAATGTATACATTTTTAAAGTTATCCATATAATAATCTATACATTTTTCTAAGTTATCCATATAATAAGAATAATAAAAAATTAAAGGGCTAAATCTCAATCTCTACATTTTAAAAGTTATCCATATAATAAGAATAATAAAAAAATTAAAGGGCTTCCACTTTCTATTGATACAAACCAGTAATATTATATATCTTTATAAGTTTGTATTACTTCATAGTCTAATTTGACTATATTTTGAAACTTTTACAACTAATTTACGTCATAGTCTAATATGACTATATTCTGAAACTCTTTTACAACTAATTTACCTAAATAAAACTTCTTTTTAAACGGTTAAAATTGCATCAAACTCGTCTTCGGCAAAGTTCGAATCCTTGACTTCAAGAGGAGCAACACCCCAACTACAATAATTTTGCTAATAAAACGGGCAAAACTTTTTATAAGATAAATATACGTTTGACGTAAAAGACAAGTGACAACCCAAAGAGTACCCTTTATGAGCCATACAAGAAAGAAACATTTAATGTCGGTATTATGAGATGAAAAATATTAAATTTCAGTTTAGTTTTTCTTTTGTAACATTCTAAATTTTTGGTATAACAATGAAAACAATGAATAATGATAAATTCTCATTCCTAAAATGTTGAAATTGACTCCTTTTAGATATTATAAAACTAGAACAAAATGTCATATATTTAAAGCTTTAGAATTGTAAATTCTTATTTCTTCCATTGGTTTGGTTATGAGAAAGAAAATATTGTGTATTAACTGGTTTTTCTATACAAATATAAGGTTTTACTTTATTTACAACATAAACTAAAATGTAAGAACAACTTTAAACACTTTTGAGTTTCTACATGAATATTCAAATGCAGGAAACTTAATCAACCGAAAATACAAACATGGAGGTTTAGAAACTTCTAATATCTAAAATGTAGGATCAAGAAAAATGGATGATTAGGGCCTAGGGGTGAGCATAAATGAGTTGACCGAACCGTAGCCGAATTAACCAAGTTATATGAACTGAACATATAAACAATGGTTCGGTTAAGAGTATCTACAACAATGGACGTGGTCCATCCAATAGACCGTCTAATCAGCATGTCACATCATTCCAAACCACAACCACTCCAAACCTCCACTTTCTCTTCCAACAATAAATCACTCCAAACCTCCACATCACACCCCAATTTTTACCCATCGTTTTTTACTAAAAAAGTATTGTGAGTGGGTGGTTCCCCTCAATCCAAACCACACAGGTCCGCTAGAGTGGACCACACACCACCGGACCAAGCCACATCCCACCTCCAACGGGTGGTCTGCTTTGCCCCCTCGTCCGCCATAAGTTTACAAGACCAAATGCAGATCATCAAATATTTACCAATTTAACTCACAAAATAGTCTTGATCATGAGCTGCAGTCTTAACCGTTGTCTTGATCCATAAAATTTGCAAAATCCAACCGAGTCAGACCAAAACATAACACGATTTGTATCTACGTTAGAATCAATTAACTGCCCATAAAAATGGACAAACCTCAGACCAGTTACAATGTTCATATCTGCAGAATACAATTGAATGGTATCCGGATTTAGAAGGAAATAATATACATTGATTCTAAACACACAACTACTATCGATAAATGGTTATTATGTAACTTATTATGTGTCAAGCCATATGTGCACAATATCATTACACTAGAAATCTCGAATCTACAGCGATATATCGACGTCAGTAGATCTTTCTGTCAATGTAAGTATTGGTTAACAAAACATTTGTAAGCCTATATGCTAAGGCTGTAGGGCGTGGTTTAAAGCCCCTAGGGGCTTTATAGTGCCATGTCAGAGCCACGTATGCACCACGTAAGCGAGAGCTTTATCGTTAACTTGCACGGTATGGTTTAAAGCCCCTTTAAAGCCCCCTGTTAAACAAAATACAAAAAACAAAAATAAAAGAAAAAAATTGATTGGTTGAAAACAATGGGTCCCATATGCGCTTGCCATTAGCGCTCGTTAGTGGGCTGAAGCCCTCTCAATGGCGCCCCCTTGTTGGCGGCGGCAGTGTGGTGGATGGCGCCCCGGAGTGCTAAAGTTGCTGAGGTGGCGCTAAGCCACACCATTCAGCCTTAGCGTGGATGAATATGAACCCAGATTGAACTGTAATTAAACGCAGCTCATAAGTTCACAAGAGTCAATCAGCTGATTCAATCAAGATTAAAATAATAAGCCACTTCATATATATATAACTATCCATTGGTTAGTACACAACACAAAAGACCAGGACCCTAATAACCCTTACAAATCACAAGATGAGTTGAGGGCCACTTTGATTTAATTTCTACCCATAGCTACTTAAGTAAGTGATTCACTTAGCTTTAGAACTAACATTAAAATATCTATAGCTTGTAACCATCTAGCGATATACACGAAACGGGCCCTTGTTAGCATCAACATGAGGAAGAGTCACCTTATACACTCCATCCTGCATCTCCCTCTTGATCATTTGATGCTCCCTGCGGAAGCCCTCCGGTATAGGTATCCCCGCAATATAGTGCTCATTCCACCGTTTCCCTTCAATTATCAAAGTGTCATACTCAAACCCCGAATCCACATCCTCTGTCTCAAACCCGGGCATGTTCAACGACACACACAATCCCTCCCTGGTTACCACATTCTTCTCCACACCAGGCATATTCCCCTTTAAGTATATGCTATCACCAGTATCCTTCTTATATGCGGTGAACGACTTACTCTTCACCTCCGGGCGGGAAATTATATCGCATTGTCTCCATCCCATATCAGCTCGATTAAACGCATCTGAAGCCATTCACAAAATAAGTATATATATATAGGATTCGGTTCAATTAAGAACCACCACGAGTTGTGAGAATCATGAGAACTCCTACTTCCCGCGCGAGTTAGGTCACCATTTTTTGTACAAACGTAGATGAAAATGTTATAAACAACAAAAAAATTTGTTGAGTTGGTAGTTACGCCCAATATAATTTTTATTTATGTCTAATGTAAATTTTTGCATGCGACATTTTTTTATTTTTTTGTTGAAACAAGTGATATTTTTTTAAGATTTTTGAGAAAAAAAAACTTTTGTAAGGCCTAGTTTTCAGGTGGTTCTCATTTTACCCTTTCTCTCTCTCTCTATATATATATGTGTGATCATAACATACGATAGACAAAATGTTTACCACAGTAAATCGTAGGGCGAGGGAGTTTAACGGTGGCATCAACGAAATCAGGCATGATGTAACCATCCTTATTTTTAAGTACCGGAAGAGTTATATTAAACACTCCTTTTGAAATCAACACATTCAATCTACCATTCGGGTCAAGGTTCTCCGGTAACTTGATGCCTACAAGGTAGATATGTTTAGTTGTGTATGCTTTGAGATAGATGAGCAAGTTGTTATCTACAATAACATCATCAGTAGCAACCGCCTGATATCCACCCTTTGGCACTCGTAATCCAGGCATTTGTATCGATACACACGGTCCGTTTTCCGTTTCAGTTTTCACCATTCCAGGAATATCAAATGTCGCCTCTTCATCGTTGACCACGGTGATTAGCATTGACGGAACTCCCGCTATAATTTGCATTTGATGCCTCATGTATTGTAGGTCGAATGTAACTGAAATTGGAAAGGAAAACGTTAGGTTATTTAAAAGAGAAGATATTATAGGTTACCGGTACCTTTTGGCAGCGTGTTATTCGACGGAGAACAAAACGACCTCGTTTTATTGGAGTGCTGACGGTATGCAGAGAGCTGTGGCAGCCGCTAGAGGGAAGCGGAGGACTGAGGTTGTGCGGCGTAGAAGGGAAGAAGCCATGATTTCCGGTGTGGGAGGTAGCTTGGAGAAGAAGGGTCATATTTAATTACGAAAAACAAAATATAATTTTATTTCGAATTTCAATTTTTAATTTTATGTTTATACCTAATTTCAATCGATGTCATTTACCTTTTAAAATGTCAGGAATCTTTCTTTAAATTTTAAAACCGTTGTAGGGTTTCTTCTTTGATACTAACCCAGTTAAAATTTTCAATTAAGTTTGGACAATTTAGTCATTCTATCCATTTATTTTAAAAAGTACATTAAAACTAAAACAAAAGGAATAAAAAAAGAGATATAAACACCCCTTCTCTCTCTAAACACCATAAAAAAAGACTAAATTACCTTTATATGATCAGACTTAACTGGAAATTTTAACTAAATTAGTATCAAATGATAGACTATGTAAGGTTTTTAAAGCGTAAAGGATGATTCCTGCCATTTTAAAGGTAAAGGACATCCATTAAAATTTAGTATAGATATAAAGAACGAAAAGTGTAATTTACCTCAAACAAATATAACTAATTTACCTAAACAAAACTTCTTTATTTTTTAACGGCTTAAATTATATCCAACTCATCTTTGATAAAGTTTGAACTCTTGACTTCAAAGGGAGCAACAACTCAATTACAATGCTATGCGAATTAAAACTGACAAAACTTTTGATAAGATAAATATGTTTAACGTAAAAGAAAGATGACAACCCAAAGCGTACCCTTTATGAACAGAAACATTAAATGTTGGTATTATGAGATGAAAAATATTAAATTTCAGTTTAGTTTTTCTTTTGTAACATTCTAAATTTTTGGTATAATAAATAACAAAATTTCATATATTGTATAACAAGCAATTAAAGAATTTAAAGCTATGGAATTGTAAATTCTTATTTCTTCCATTGGTTGGTTATGAGAAAGAAAATATTGTGTATTGACTGGTTTGTTTCTATTCAAATTTCAGGTTTTACTTTCTTCACAATATAAACTAAAATGTAAGAACAATTTTAAACACTTTTGAGTTTCTACATGAATATTCAAATGCATTTAACATATATAGAGGTTTAGAAACTTCTAACATCTAAAATGTAGGATCAAGAAAAATGGATGATTACGAGCCAAGGTAGCCTCTCTATATACACATCCTTATCAAAGTCAATTCTTGACTCCAACCTATTGCTAACTAGGGCCTAGAGGTGAGCATATATGAATTGACCGAACCGTAGCCGAATTAACCAAGTTACCCGAACCAAACATGTAAACAATGGTTCGGTTTAGAGCGTCTACAACAATGGACCTGGTCCATCCAACAGAGCGCCTAGTTAGCATGTCAATCCAACCCACACCGCTCCGCTAGAGCGGACCACACACCACCGGACCCAGCCACATGGCACCACCTCCAATGGGTGGTCTGCTTTGCCCCCTCGTCCGCCAAGCAAACAACAGGCAGCGGACCTGCCATTGTGGTTGCTCTAAGTAATAACTGATTAACCTAAAATTGTGAGTCAATTTTGGCTATGGGGTATGTTACAACCGAATTAACCAAACCGTAACCTAATGTCCACAAGATCTGCAAAACTAAACCTGATCCACAAGACTCTTGCAGCTCCAACTGAGTCTGACCAAAACACAACATTTTTATATACTTTAAGATCCAATGAATTTTTATATACTTTAAGATCCAACGAATTGCCCATAACAAATGGAGAAACCTCAGACCAATTACAATATTGTAAACTAACAAAACAAACCAATGAACCATAACAAAGTAACAATTAACTGTTTACTTGTTTAGTTGTTTACCTTAATCAATGGATGATTACAGAAACATTAAGATGAGTTGGTTCATTGAAGATCAAAACATTAAGCCATATATATATATATATAATCATCCATTCATCAGTACACAAAAGACCAGGCCCTTAATAACCCTTACAAATCACAAGATGAGTTGAGGACCACTTTGATTTAATTTCTACCAAGCTAACTAAGTCAGTGATTCATCGCTCTAAATCCCGAACTAACATTAATATATCTATATCTACTAACCATATGCGTTAATCATCTAGCGATATACACCAAACGCAATCCTGTTAGCATCAACACGGGGAAGAGTAGCCTTAAACACTCCATCTTCCATCTCTCTCTTCATCAAACAATCCTCCTTTTGAAATCCCTCGGGTACCCGTACCCCTGCAATATAGTGCTCACCCTCTCGTTTTCCTTCAACAATCAGCGTGTCATACTCAAAGTCTCAAACCCGGCCTCCACGTCCTCTAACTCAAACCTGGGCATGCTTAACGACACACACAAACCCTCCCTAGCCACCACCAACTTCTCCACCCCAGGCAAATTCCCTTTAAAGTATACAGTGACGAACCCAGAAATTATTTTCTGGGGGGATGAATGAAGAGTTCAACCAAACTTTTAAGGGGTTCGGTCGAGATTTTTACCTATAAAATACACAAAAAAAATAATTTTTAAGGGGGCGCCCGCCCACCCAAGGCATGCCTTGGGTCCGCCCTTGAAAGTATATGCTTTCGTCAGTATCCTTGTTATACGTTGTGAACGACTTACTCTTCACCTCCGGATGTGCTATTATTTTACAAAGCCTCCGTCCAATATCCGACCAATCAAACGTAACTGAAACTATTCATCAACATACAAACATTAAATGTAATAAAATTATAATGGGTAGGGCTGCAAATGAACCGAACGAACACGAAGAAAACATTGTTCGTGTTTGTTTGTTAAGAAATATACGTGTTCACAATCTGTTCATGAACACTTACCGAACGATTATGTGTGTGTTTGTTTGTTAAGGAAATGAAATTGTTCATGTTCATTTGTTTATTTTAGGCAATGAACGAAAACGAACAACTAATGTTCATGAACACAAATGGAAACAAACGAACACAAACAAGCAAACAAGCGTTCACAGAATATATAATACACTGACACTTATTAAATATTTTTTTTGTCAGAATATTGAGGTATGTAAATAAAATATAAAAACTAAAAACACTAATGAAGTATCGAACACAAACGAACAAGTTACCGAACGTTAACGAACATAAATGAACGAACGCGGCCTTGTTCATTTCCGTTCATTTAACTAAACTAAAAGTTCTTGTTCATGTTCGTTTGTTTAATTAACGAACGAACACAAACGAACTGTTCGCCAAACGTTTGGTTCATTTGCAACCATAATAATGGGGGTTAACAAATAACAAGATATGTAAAACCGTAGTAAGGCGTAGGGCAAGTGAGGTTACGGTTGATGTTAGCCTTAGCCAAGAAGGGACGACTTGGGTTTGGTTGGTTGACCTATTGCGTATTGATGTTTTGTTTTAATGTTCATATCAAACTAGTAATTAAAACCGTCGCCGCGTTGTGGCGATTTTTTTATTATTTAGTATGTGTTTACATGTGTTTTGAAATCACTACGAGTGCATTGCACAGGGAACCGCTGACAAGAATAAAAAAATGTAGAAAAAACACTAAAAAATTACCGAAATAAAATCAACAAAAAACTTGTATGGTAATGATGTTGTTCGTATGAAACCCGTGGTCAGAGATGAGCAAATAGTACTGGGTACCGGTACCGAATTTCCCAAACCGAAAAATCCTAAGTACCAATTCGGTACCGACTTTTGGCGTTCCTGGTCTACCGGTTTTTACCTTCACATACCGGTTTTTACCTTCACATACCGGTATCGTAACCGGTATTTTCGGTACCAATCCCGATTCGGTATTGGTTGGCATCGAGCTCATCCCTATCCCTGAAACTAAAACAAAATGTTGTACGTTATTGTTGTTGTTCGTACGATTCCCGTGATCAGGGATGAGCAAATGGTACCAGGTACCGAATTTCCCGAACTAAAAGATTTTCAAACTCAATCAAGTACTGATTTTTGGCGTTTTCTGCACCAGACCGGTGCCATTTTTTACCTTCATGTCCCTTCCCCCTATTCCGGTACGATTTAAAAATCGGTTCCATTAAAACGAATCACTCCAAACATGGTGAACGCCTCCTCCTTTTCGCAGTCTGAATTTCTGCCCTGATCGTTCTGGAATCAAAATTGTGCAATCTTGTAACGGGTTATTGCTTTGTTGTAGTAATCGAAGGCAAGAACTTCCTCGGAAATACTACGTGTTTAATCCCACCACCAAGCAATTTGCAGTCATCCTATCTCTCATTGGAGGTTCGAGCACTAGTAGAAGGATACGTTTTATGGCCCTAGCATTTCATCGAACCGGTCGTGTGCATTACAAAGTTGTTTGTTTTTGTAATGTAAACTGTTATGGACATATGTTTCAGATCCAAATCTACTAGATCCAAATCTACTCGTCTGATACAGGAAAATGGAAGATGTTACAAGAATCTATCTATGCATAGCGTCTTTCAGCTATGGAGTATACTATGGAGTTTACTGGAACAGGGCGGTGCACTGGATTCCCCATGGTTTGAATATGGTATACTTTAAGCTGGATGTAGAGCGATTGCATTCAATGTTTTTGCCAGAGCTGCCATCTTGGTCTGGTAGAACGAGGCGACATTACTTTGGGGAATGTGGAGGCCATTTGCATTTAGTAGAGGACGCGTGCAACAGAAACCCTCTGCACCTTCATGTGTATGTAATGTTGAGTGATTATTCGGCATGGTTTATCAAAAACCTAGTGAAGCTTGATGGGCTTCCGACCGCTTACCCTTTTGCGCCCTATAGTAATCAGGGTACGTTAAAATATCAATTTGAAGTTGCTAATGTGGTCCAGGGTAAAGAAGAAGAATCTACATTCGTTGTGATTAGGACTCATGACAAAATCATAAGATACAATGTCCATAACAAGAGTTTCAAACAGCTATTTGATCGACCCAACATCTATCAAAGATACTATTGCAGTGATTTTCATCGTTATACCCTAAACGTATCTTCTTTCTAAAGTTTAAAACTTGGATTATGAACTGATCATTAACATGGCTACTTAACCTTTTTGTGTTTTTTTTTCTTGTTCGTCTTCTGAATTTCGTTGTTGTATAATATGATGTAATATCACAAGAAAGAATAAAGCAAATACCACACAAAAGACTTCAACTTAAACCTTTTGTTATGCAAGCTTAGGCTACACAGTATGTTGTGGCAAAGTGATTGTATTGTTGCATGTAGAAAGCATTGTGGCAAGAGAAGCATCACCACATCATGGGGCGTGGCAAACCCTTTCGTTTCCTTGTCGAATTGAATATGCACATTGGCGTGGGCCCCTTTCAAATAGACCAATCATTTTTTTATTTAGCTATTTTTAAATTTAAATCTACAAAATAGTTGTGGCACGAGAAGCGAGAGAGGCAATCCCATTTCCTACATATGGTAAGTTGGGTAAGTAAGTAGTGGAATTTGATATGACGATGATGTAGATGAGAGATATGTTGAAGTATGGGAGGCTTGGAGGGCACCCATACCCTCCACCTTTAGGGGTTACCGCAACACACACTGTAAAGCTTCATAACAGGAGGGGGATAGGTGTAATATGATCGAACTTGTCTTTTCAGTCATTAGATCGCCTTCGAAGTACAACGCGATTTTGGGCAGACCTGGGATAGGGAAACTAAAGGCACAAGCATCCACTCCTGACAGGGCACTAGTTTTACAAAACCCACGGGGACTGGTCTGGGTCAAATCTTCAAGTACAACGCGATATTGGGCAGACGTGGGATAGGGGAACTAAAGGCACAAGCATCCACTCCTCATGGGGCACCGGTTTTCCGAACCCCACGGAGCCTGGCCTGGGTCAAATCATCCTACGAAATGATAGCATCATTCTTAAAGATAGAGGTGAAAGAAAAATCAAATGAGGGGGTGTAGAAGAATGGGTCCTTCATGACAGGTTCCCAGAACAAGCAATTCGAGTAGGGTTACAATTAAGCAATAAGTGCCAAAGCGCACTAAAAGAATTGCTGCTACATAACATAAATGTTTTCGCATACCAACACAGCGACATGCGTGGCATACTAAGAAGCTTGACGATCTGGATGTCGCATCCCGGTCAAAGATAATATTTATAAACCCGATTTACCTTTTACTTTGAGTTAGTGGTAGTACGAGGCCGATCCACGAAGAATTTGTGAATTCTGTTGATGCATATGTATGTTACCTTCGTCATCGTATAATATCTAGTCTGTTCTTAGGAGCGTAACGTTGAAGTTTATGTATGTTGGAGGACTAGTTCGCACGAAGTCAGCATGTTATGGACTAGTTCGTACGAACTAGGCCAATGGCCATTTGGTGCTCTATAAATAGGAGTATTGAGTTTTCATTTGTAACAGTCAGAGATTTTGTAACTTGGACGGCGGTGCTCTGTCCAAGTGTTTCCAGGAAATGTAACGTTTGACAATCAATGAAACAGTGATTAAATAGAAACAAACGTGTCTACAATGTCGCCTAAGCAAACGGATTCCGCATGTTTACATTAGGTTTGCCAAATTAGTGCTTGAAGATCCGTGACCAGACCTACAAATTGTGTATGGACGTGATTGATTATGAAGGTGTTGTCACAATTATGAAGCTTGCTATGTAGATTAATGGTGTTTGTTTGTTTTGAAAAGTGTGTCGGACTGAACTGATTGAATTTAATATTAACTAAACAACTATGATTACTTGGAATTGTGCTAAAACTTGATTACTTGACTTAGAACAAAACACAATTTGGTTGTAAATTAACAATAATTAGAACAAGAATCACACTTGGTTTGATAGTTGCAAGACCTAGGGTTCCTACACGTTTTAACTTGATTCAATTGGATTTGATTATTAACGCATTTAGTGTCACGTGGCATAGGTACCAAAATCTATCAACATTACAATAACGGAACACAGTGCATTTCTTTACCAAGAACATGTAAATCCTAGTCTATCATAAGGCATAATTACGCATATTCATTTCACGAAGTCAATTTAATAACTCAATAGACAATTCGTAATTTTAATACAAACGTAAGACAATTACCATAAACTTCAAATATTTAAACACAAATTGTCATGAAATTAAATTAAATACAAACTATTGAAAACCTAGAATTCTGACAAAAATCTACACCAGTGTGAAACCTGAGAGATTAGCCGTTCATGGTTTGTGGTTTGCTAAACACGAACACCGGATGAGGAGCACATGAACGTAGACATGATCTTGAGCCTTGATGATGATGATGGATGACGGTTAGGGTTTTGGTGGATGATTTTAGTGGAAAGATTATGGTGAGGATGGTGATTGTGGATTGGATGTCGTTGGTGATGGTGGATTAGGGTTATGATTGAGGTTGATGATGATGGATGATTGTGATGATCAAGGTAGGTTAGAGATGATGTGTTAGGTATCTTGGCTCCAAGAATGATAGAATAAGTTCAAATTCCGTAACTCCTTGTGTTATACCCAAAAATTGGTCAAAAACTCGTTCAAAACCTAAAAATTGTGAAACTCAACGTTGTGGATTAGGAGGCGGCGTCGTCGACGGCCCAGGAGGGCATCAGCGACGTAGCATGTAAACCTTGTTTTCCAGCGACGCGTTTTCTTTCTAGTCTACTATACGATGCGTATAGGGGTAAAATCAAAATTTCATAATTTTAGGTTTTGCCTTTTCGATGCGTATACGGGCCGTATTTTGACGTATTTTGTCATTATGTGTCGTTTTATGAAGTATATGCTCTATACGTGTCGTACCGGTGACGTTCGGTTCCGTGTGGTATCGTATTCTATGATTACATGTAATTTTGTTTGGAATCCACTTGTACACTGACGTGTTGTGTTGTATGTATACGCATCGTATGGTATTATTACTTGACGTATTTTATCTTTACATGTCATATAAACATGTACCAAACCTATACCACACGGTAATCTTTTGTGAATGTTTTATGTTTAAAAAAAATAAAAGAATTCTTTTATTAAACTTTGTTAAAACTATAATTAAATGTATACAAAATTTGTAAAAAGTAGTGTAGTATATAATACAATTATAATATAGATAATATAGTCTAATAAACATGTACCAAACCTATATTATATGATAAATTTTTAAAAATATTTTTTGTTTAAAAATAAAATAATTCTTTTGTTAAACTCTGTTTAAACAATGATTAAATGTATATAAAAATTTGTAAAAAAAAAACCAATGCAATACGACCCGTATTGCTCCAGCCAACCGGCAGACAGGGACTGACACATGCAGATTTAACTTGACTTTTGAACCTATACAACCTGTATAGACCTATACGACAAGCAATGAGGCTGATGTGCCAATAGATTTCCCTTTAATAAGATCCTATAATCGATTTCTATTATTATATTTATATATAATAGAAGAAAATAATTTGGGACACGTGTCAGCAGCTTGTGGTGCAATCTCACAAGATTTTGGCCGGGAAAAAACATAACCTATTATTTTCAGTATTGGACGCGGGATCCGAAAAGGAATGGTTCGGACCTTTTGATTTGGATCATCTGGTTACCTTCAATCGGATCTATATTTATATTTCCTTAGAGTAAATTGCACAAAACGTCCTTTATGTTTTCTCAAACTTGCAGGTTCCAGCCTTAATGTTTAAAACTTGCCAAAAACAACCTTTACGTTTATTTTTGTTGCCGGTTCAGTCCTTTATTACTAACCAAGTTAATTATCTCAGTTTATTTCCCTCACATGCCTAACATGTGAGGGTATATTCGTCATTTTGTTTCCTCTTCTTATAAAACCCTCAAAAAACACATCACCTCCTCCACCGACACCACCTCCACCTCCGACACCACCTCCTCTGCCACCACCTCCACCTTCGACAAAACCCCCAAAATCCCCAAATAACTCCGCCACCATCATCTTCAACTGCCACCACCACCACCGCCACCTAATACATCACCACCGTAGGGTTAGGGTTTCGGTTTGAGATTATGGACCGATGATGTTTGTTGGAGGATATGGAGATGCAGAGGCGATTCTTTCCATCTTTCCACTGTCACAAGCCCTAAATGTCATTCGGCGTCCACATTGGCGATTCTTACTTTGCCGTTTTCATCTGTAGATTTCATATACACCGATTTCATCTTGAAAGCAACCAAGT
Source organism: Scalesia atractyloides (assembly GCA_947069175.1). NCBI lineage: Eukaryota > Viridiplantae > Streptophyta > Magnoliopsida > Asterales > Asteraceae > Scalesia > Scalesia atractyloides. Next base: position 4,172,725 of record CAMTDV010000006.1, on the reverse strand, counting down.
TTTGAATCAAACGGAGGTAAGTGGTGTTTCTAAAGAACCGTGCAAATTTTCAGTTGCTGGGAAAAAGAAGTGAAATTTGCTTTTTTTTTAATTCAATAAGAAAGGAAAAAAGTACATCATCAACTTGAAGGTATGAGTTATGGATTACAGTTCTGTTAGGAATCCTTTCTGAATGTGTTCATATACAGATTATTATAACTATTTGGAGATGACTTTCACATAAATGTTATAGCAGATAATAAACTGGTATTCTGGTAATTATCACATTTGAGTTGTGTTATCGTTATTGTTTAGATATTCAAGACAGATTATTTGATTTTGGAATGTTATAGAGTTGATTCCTCTTTGATTTTTGTTGTGTTGGGTAATTAGGGTTTGGATTTATGTGTAAATAAGCCAAATATTTTACTTTTTGGTGGTAATTTGTTGGGTTTGTTTAGATTGCTTATGAATATAACTACATAAGCTGCCTTGATGCATATTTTACTTTGGAAGCCAATTTTTCACTATGCAGCTTTGATTTTGGAAAAGAAAAAGCAAAAAAAGAAAAATGGGTGTGAAAACCCTTATGACATGTGTAGAGAGTCTATGCTTCTTCATTTGGTTTTGAGGGTCGAGGGATTACTCAAACGTCTTTGATGGCTTTATCTATAAACAGAAATGTATCTCAGTAGTTTCAGAAGATTGAAAACGCTTGATAACTGTTGTGTATATTTTGATATTCTTTTTATTTTTCTTGCAGAAAGGTGGATTATCATAGAGGCATTGCGGGGATAATTATTGGAATTTGCAGTCGAATTGGGGGGTTTTGATGGAATCACCACCGCATTCGAGTTTTATGCAACCGTTATGTGGTGGTGGTGGTGGTTTGGGGTTTATTGAACATACGGTTACGAAGTTTGATACGCTTGCCGGTGTTGCGATTAAGTATGGTGTTGAGGTAATTGTGTTATGGTTTTTGGTTGATTTCATGGTGTTTATGTTCAGTTTTTGTTGTATTTTCAGAAAAAAAAGAAAGATGAAATGAATCTGTAGAACAGTTATTTGGGGATGTATCAGGTGGCGGTGGCGGTGGTGGTGGTGGCAGTTGAAGATGATGGTGGCGGAGTTATTTAGGGATGTATCAGGTGGCGGTGGTGGTGGTGGCAGTTGAAGATGATGGTGGCAGAGTTATTTGGGGATTTTGGGGTTTTGTCGAAGGTGGAGGTGGTGGCAGAGGAGGTGGTGGCAGAGGAGGTGGTGGCAGAGGAGGTGGTGTCGGAGGTGGAGGTGATGGCAGAGGAGGTGGTGTCGGTGGAGGAGGTGATGTGTTTTTGAGGGTTTTATAAGAAGGGGAAACAAAATGACGAATATACCCTCACATGTTAGGCATGTGAGGGAAATAAACTGAGATAATTAACTTGGTTAGTAATAAAGGACTGAACCGGCAACAAAAATAAACGTAAAGGTTGTTTTTGGCAAGTTTTAAACATTAAGGCTGGAACCTGCAAGTTTGAGAAAACATAAAGGACGTTTTGTGCAATTTACTCTCTTTCCTTATCTCAATTATTATTGTCCATGAAACCCCACACATTACACACCACCAAATTCTTTCAAACCCTAACTAACTCTAGGCGATTATGAGGAAATCATCTTCCATAAATCACAAAACTTGTTTGTTGGTTCAATCGTAGGTTTGATCATCCAAGGTTCAGATCATAAATATATATATATAATATATATACTTCCCACACAAATCAGAAACTCACTTCTCTCAAACCCTAAATCCCAAAATCGCAAACCTGCTTCATGTTCTCACCGATTCATCATTGATAATCGAATGTATTTTGTTTGTTTTTATTGTTCATGTAATAATATTTGTTAAGCGTAACCCTTTTCCGTTCGATATCGTTCATGTATAATAGATTGGTTCGCACGTTTTGAATATTATAAAATTTTCTTTTCATTGATTTCTGAGTTTTAATCCAATATTTGTTGATTGTTTGTTTCGATTTTGACAATGATGTTACAGATTCATACACCTGAAATCGGTGAATCTAACATTCAGATTCAAGGATCTATTGTAAGCATTAACCTGTTTCGGGTCGAAAAAACACAACCTGTTTCAAAATGCAACCTGAATACAGCTAAATTCAAATATATTAAACACCAAAACTATATACAAAACGTAATACAGTTTCAAACAACAGTTACGTCCTACATTATCATCCTACATGCGTAAAAACATTAAAAATAACTACCCATACTTCGAAATCATCCTAATCTTCATCATCCTCTTTTTCGTTATCGAAATAAGGGTTATAACAATCGTCGTCGCCTGCCAGTTCTTTTCCTTTTGAACTTAAGTAGCTGTCAAGTCGAGTCAGGAAAGCCGGGCTTTGGAACAAGTTGTCAACAAATCCCTACAATAATAAATATCAAAACGTATGTTAGCATATTAGCGGACGCTACCAACATATATTTAACAAGGAAACACACGTTCGTTTATCATTTTATAAATTGTGTAGTTTACCTCAGAAAAGGGTTCTTGAGTCTCAGGTTGGGAAGCCGACAAGTTCGGGGGCGTATTTGAAGGTTTATGCCCCATCCCCCAGTGCCATCCTCTCCGCTCTCCCAAGGCTTCCTGAAATGGGGCAAGTGGAGGACCATCACCGTGCCACTCGTTTGTGGCCTGTTGTAAGTTCCGCTGTATATTACAAAGATGATTAAATATATATATATATATACATATATGTTTGTTATTGAAAATATACTTAAAAGAAATACTTACGAAGTTCTGTTCGGCAACCGGGTCAACCCAATGCCCCTCCTTATCCTGGTGGGTTTTTGCGTACGTAGGTACTCAATCTATATCCTGTTGAACATTAGACTTAGATTAGATATTAAATAAACAAAAGCTTACACAAACACATATGTAAAACATTACATTTTTGTAGGTTGTGCTACCGTATGACACCGTCCCCCGCGGAATGGGAATTATTGTTTCGCGCGGACACCCTTGTTGGCTTCGCATCGTTTGATATATTTTTTCGTTTAAAAATCCGTCGACGGCTTTCAACCAGTTATCATAGGGCATATCAACGGGATGGTATGCCCTTGCTTGTTCAACATCCTGGTACCCTCCGTGTTGCTCAAATAATTTTTTTGCATCGTGTTTGCGGTTAGAGTACCTCTTCATAAGCAAACTCTTGATTCCACTCTTTAAGTTTTTTGCTTGTAGATCCTGTTCAACTTCGTCAAAGTTAAACATTTCCTACAAATTCAATAAAAAAGGTAAAATATTATTATAAATTAAGTCTAACGACCCGTGAAATGGCTGCAAACGACCTTTAAACGACGCAAATTATATGCATATAACTTATTTACCCTCAAGTGGTTCATGAGCGCTTCCTTGTACGGTTGTGCCACATTATCCCATCCAACTTTATCGAACGGGATGGACCGCCACATAAATGAACCGGCCTCTCTGCAAAACATATCTCTTCCTTCACCAACGGGGTAAACATGACATCCCTTTCAAATGTTAGGGATACCCCCCCCCCCCCGCCTTAACCATACGACGGAGTTTTTGGTTTTTGGCTTTCCCCCTAACCATCTTCGGGGGATCAGCTGCAATTAAAACATAAATAATTAGTAACAACATTTATAATATATGAAACATAACAACTAAAAAAAATAATTAAAACATAAATTATTAAAAGACTTACCATCAAGCTCGTGCGTGCCTCTAAAAAAATGATTTGGAGGCGGTGGATCACCGGCGCCGTCTCCCCCATGTCCCCATGGGGCCAGATCGGCCATCAAATAAGCAAATATCAACAGTACCGAAATCATGATTCCTAAAAAGTTGCAAATGTTACAGCATGTGTATCTAATAGAAATTAATGATAAGTACAACAAGTGTAACTCATATTCAGATAAATATTTCAATAAGTGTTTATCAATGTTAAACTTTTTTTTCAAACCTACACATAAACATTCAAATTATCAAGTTATATATTTTTTTTTTCTCAAACCTAAACATAAACATAGAAATTATCAAGTTAAACATATTTTTTTTCAAACATAACCATAAACATAGAAATCATGAAACTTAAACATAATTTATACTATCAACACATATACATACTTATAAACAAACATTTTGAAGAAAAACACAAGATTTGTACATACTTACATACACATTTGCATACTTTATATAAACATACATACTAGCATAAACATTTTTCACGAATTGCAAACATTTAGATACACAATTGTTCATCATTTACATACACCTACATACTAACATACAACTTGATACATTCATTCATAGACTTACATATACACATACATGCTTACATACACTTACATCAACAAGTACATAGATTTTCATATACACATTTTCACCAAACACACTTACATTATACATTTTACATACAAACATTCATCCTTACATATACTTACATCAACAAATACATAGATTTCCATATACACATTTTTTACCAAACACACCTACATTATAAATTTTACATACAAACATTCATCCTTACATACACATTTACGTACCTAAACAAAAAATTATACAATTCTAAACTTAAAAAAAATACATATAAAAAATGTAGAGAAGAAATTTAACATAAATAGAGTTAAATTAACCGATTTGGGCAAAAGATGGGTGTCTCTGACGGAGCTCAGGCGTTTTTCGAGGGAAAAATGAAGAAGGAGGGAAGAAAGGCGCTGATATTGGGTCTGTACGATAAGACCATTACTGGCGACACCTTGTCGCCGCTATTGGTACTACCATCGCTGCTACTGGTTGAACCTAGATAACATTTGTGTGGCTAGGGTTTATTGTGGTTTAGGGACCTTTAGCGGTGACGGCGTCGCCGCTAATGGTCTAATATTTGTCGCCGCTATTGCCTGTTGAATCCCCAACCGTCAGATCTAGAAAATGATCAACGGCTGGGGTTTGGTCTGAGGGCCCGGGACACGGATCGATCAATAGCGGCGACTCTTGGCCTGTCGCCGCTAAAACCGGTGGTTTCTTGTAGTGGGTTGTTTCTTATCAAGTTTTACTCGATCAGTCGTACAGTTTGGTGGTGATTCTCACCTTAGATTATGCAACTGCCCTCATGTGTGTCCTTCAACTAATAGGGGAAAATATGTAACAAAATCGGGTCGGGTATTTTCTGGTACGACAATACAATGTTCTCGGTTCTCAGGTCTGGTCGAGTAGTTAAAAATGCTCACCCCTACGGCCCTACCAGGACTCACATGCAAAAGGGTGACTCTTTCCAAATTATATGTTGGTTTTCTACATGCCTACATGGACATACTATGAGTTCATTAAAGCTTTTTTTAAACAACCATCAATTATTGCTATTTACGGAATGTTATGTTGTGTTACACCATATATATATATATATATATATATATATGAGGATTTGACTTTACATGAACAAAGTAACTATCGTATCATTAATTACCATCATGTGTGAGTAACTTTATGTTCGTATTGGTATAGTGATTAATTTCTCCATACACTTTTCGTGGCATTTCAATGTAACAATACATTTCACTATATCTATCAAAATTACATGCGACAATACGATATTAGTGTTAAGATGATAAAAACTATGATCTTTTGATGATATTCCGGTTGATGTTTTATCTGATGTCACAATTAACGGCTAAAGAAAGTGATTAATTCACCGGTATTGCGCTTAAAAAGACATAATAAGCATACATGACTGTTGGTATTTCAAGTTTATTAAAGCAAAACTTTTTTTTGTAGGTAAGTGACAAACTATAGAGTTAACTGTCATTTTTGTTCACTTTTGCATTTCAGCTCACTTTTTAAAAAATGCATCAGTTTCTTCATTGACATGCTAGAAACGTGCCACTTCATTTCAAAAATTAAAACCCAGTTAACTCAGACAAGTTTAATGAAGGGTAGTATTATCCTTTCATATTTCTTTTAAACATGTTTAATGAAGGGTAGTATTATCCTTTCACCTAATTCCCAATTCCTTGTTGATTGAGAATAATACCCTTCATTAAACATGTCTGACTTATCTGAGTTTTATTTTTTGAACTGAAGTGCCACATTTCCAGTATGTCAGGGAGGAAACTGATGCTTTTTGAACATTGGCCCGAAACAACAAAAATGAACAAACCATTGGGACGAAAAAGACAGTTAACTCCAAACTATAACACACAGGGGCGAAGCATACAAGGGGCCGGGAGGGGCGCCCGACCCCCCGAACTTTTCGCTCAGTAGTGTAATATCTGTAGTTTTCGTATAGAAATTTTTGGGTATATACGTTTTCGACCCCCCGGTTCTATAGAAAAATTTTGGTACATACGTTTTCGACCCCCCCCCCCCCTCGTCATTCGGGTCAAGCTTCACCACTGATAACACAAACAAAGGTAAGGATATCATATGAATAACCGTTATATAAATACTTTATTTTTGGCTTTTATGCGAAAAAGATCCCACCCAACACAACAAGGTGCTATACTGGAAGATTACAACATTCATTGTTTCTTTGTCGTATGCCCATAAGAGTAAATAGAATGGAAGAAAGACAGAGCGGGGTGGAGCTGAGGTGACCAGATGGGGGATCTTAGGTGAAGTAGCGCACTTGATCTTGGTTGGAGAAAACTTTGTGACGAGCGGGAGAGATTGTGAAAGCGAAGTGGGATAGAGAGGGCTTGGGAGGCCATGGGAGAAATGTTTCGGGACGGTATGGTAAGAGAGCTTGGTCCTGTAAACACAAAAGAAGGGTACCATTTACCCTATGGTTGGTAAGACGCACATTTTTTGAACGTCGAAAAACAATATTTCATTCCACACTACAACATTAAACAACAGTTTACAGGCTAGTAAGATACTACCCTAACCCCCGTACACTTTCACCCTGTTTTACATAATAGAAAAAAAAAAAGATACAACAACTAGTCTAGAAAATCAAAAATCCCCCGGTTTATACCCTCTAAACTACAAGGCTTCACCCTACTTTTAATCTATAAGAAGGTTGTTGATTGTATCTCGCCGAAAATAGAATAGATGTTAATACATTTGCCGTTAAATTTGAAATCATTTCTCGCTTTCCATAATATCCAACAAGTCGCCAAGTTTGATGCACATTTATCTCATAAAAAATGTTCATCAAATTAAAGTTTTAGGTAAGTTAAAGTTTTGTAACATTGCCAAACGCTACTTTATGTAAACAAAAGTGGGGACGCATTTAATTCATAAAATCATTGATTAAATGGATAAGCTTAACTTTTATACATGTAACGAATACGACAAAAATAAGTCTACAAAATATTTACTTTTTGTTTTATTTATAAAACGAAAATGCATTTAATTCTGTTTTTAACCATAAAATAAGACCCTTCCTCCACAAGAAACTTCCCACCGGAGATCCACTGGTATTCAACATCACCGGAAACAATGGCTTCCTCCTCCTCCTCCTCCTGCCTGCTCCGCCTCGCAAGCTCCATCATCGCCTCACTCCCAAACTGTAACACTTTTCTTCATATCTTCCACATTACGATATATTCATCTGATTACATGTTTTATTTTCATTTTCAGTCACATTCGACCTACAATTCGTAAGGGTTCAAGCAGAAACCGGAGTCCCATCAGCACTCTTCACCAAGGTCAAAGACGAAGAGCTGACCATACAAATGCCAGGACTAAACCAAACGGAGAGCGAAGAAGGCGTATGGGTATCCTTTAAGATCAATGTACCTTCCGGCAACAATCAACTTCCAGGAATGAGGATCGGTTTCGAAGGGTTCAACTTCTTCTTCCAGCTCCAAACACCTGAAACAGTCTACCTGGCAAGCATCAAGCTCCCGGAGATGTTTAACCCATACGCTGATTTGAAAGTAACGATTGTTGATGGTGTTTGCTCCGTTTGCCTTCCTACTCAGAAAACCATTGATCCGGTTTTGGCTAAGGCTAACATCAACCGAAACCTCACTCGCCCTACGCCTTACTGTGGTACGTTTTGGTTCGGTTTTTAGCATTGTTGTAGAACTTGTAGAACTCGTTAGGCGCTTGTTGGTCGGTGGGATAGGGATTAGCGGTTATTCGGGATTAATCAGATCGGACTTTTTATGTATAGTTTTAAGTTTTATACATAGATACACATATTTTTATACGTGATTTTTTAAATAGACAAGTTTTGACCGGAATCTGGCAGGTTTTGGCTGGAATCTATGATTTTTTTACGATTTTTTTCTGATTTTTTTACGTTTTTCCCGATTTTGGCCGGTCGATTCAGGCTGACTAGTCGTCGATTAATCACGAATTTTACATCACTGGGTTTTGGGTGAAACCGATACCGTAACTGAAAGTTCGGTTTTCGGTTTTTAAAAACCATTCAGTTTTAGCAACGATTCGGTTCGATTTTTCGATTTTTGAAACAAATTACAATGAGATTCATAAAAAAAGTATAATTCAAAGTTTAATAACTCTTTCTTGGATGTTTATATTTGAGTTAATGTATTTAGTCTTTTTAATATATATTTAGTCTTTTTCAATTTTTAATGTTCAGATAAGACTAACCTTTTAATCTATTTTAATGCTTCTCGAAAGTTTTTATTAAGATGGTTTCTTTTATGATACTTCAAAAATCACTTAACTCTTATGGTAAATTTTTTTATCTGTTGTAGACAATGGATAAATAATTTCAATGATAATAAACATGTTAATGTTCTTATTATAAAAATCAGAAAACCAAATAGTCGGTTTTTATTTTAGTTTGGTTACTTCGGTTTGGATTTTTTGGTTATTTCGGTTACGGTTCGGTTATTCGGTTTTATGCTCACCTCTATTATATATTTCTATTGCATTCCATGTTTGTATGTTGATGAATGGTTACCATTCAGAGATGTTTGATCGGTCAGAGCTAGGACGGATGCTTTGCGAGGTGATAGCGCACCCAGGGGTGAAGAGTAAGTCGTTCACAGCATATAAGAAGGATACGGGTGATAGCATATACATCAAGGGGAATTTGGCTGGGGTGAAGATGCTGGTGATAAAGGAGGGACTGTGCGTGTGGTTAAGCATGCCCGGGTTTGAGTTAAAGGATGTGGAGGCGGGGTTTGAGTCGGACGGCACGCTGATTGTTGAAGGGAAAAGAGAGGGTGAGCACTACATTGCAGGGGTACGGGTGCCCGAGGGATGCCTTAAGGAGAATGATGTGATGAAGAGAGAGATGCAAGATGGAGTGTTTAAGGCTACTCTTCCGCATGTTGATTAACGCATATTATAGTTTTAAATCTAAGAAACAATGAATCACTTACTTAAGTAGCTAGGTAGGAACTAAATCAAAGTGGCCCTCCTTAACTTTGCTTGTGAGTTGTAAGGATTGTTACTATTTTAGGGTCATGGTATTTTGTTGCAGTAACTAATGGATGATTGATAATATATGAATGAAGTGGCTTATTATGTATTTTGATCTTAATCGAATCGACTGACTGACTCTTGCAAGTTGAAAACCGCTTTTGTAATCGTTCATTGACTCTACATACATACTTGATATGATGCAGGCCGGTGCTTTAGGATAACTTGTATATATTCTATGGATGTATCATAGATAATTATTATTTGGTCCTGTAAATCTATCTGTTGAGCTTTACCACATGAGTTATGGGTCGATATTCGTCCATGCGGAGTACATAGGCTTATAAATGTTTTGATTTAGACTTCAGCATCTCCTGTTAAAAGTCTTAATCTCATGCAGCGAAACTGTTTTTGTGCAAAAGTTTTGGCAGGGCTAGCCCTAGGAATTCGTATACCCTGTTCGAGTTTGAAAAAACATGCTCTTAGGCGTTAACGAAATTGGGTATTGGGCTCAGTAAAGGTCTTAACCTAATGTCATGTGCCAATAACTAATCTAAACTATAAGAATAGTTTTGTAAGTGGGCATATATTGGTGTTTGTATGGGTATACTCTATTAAAATTTTCGTTTTTACATACATATATATATATCATGGTTTTAAAAATAATAATGCGCCCTTCGAAATATAGGCCCTGGCCGGTGGTCCTCCCCGCCCACCACCCAGGTACATCATGTCTTCAAGCTGATCTTGAGCGTAGCAGAACCACAGTTCAATTTGTTTTTCTTCAACTAGACTACAAATATAATGATAGGGTTGATTTCGGCTAAGAATATGGCTAAATTGTTATCACAAAACACTCTTGTTGCCTCTTTTTGCTCCCGGGTGACATAAATTGACCCGTTGACTAATCTAAGGTGACCTGTTAACTAATTTAGATACCCTAAATTGATCCAGATTGACCCATATCCAATTGATTGGGTGAGATAAATAAGTTAATATGTAACGATACCGACTACCGAATGATTAACATGGACCATTGTGACACCATAGGCAAATCCCACATCGGCCGTGGCCAGGAAAGATCCTCGGTTCATAAGGAATGTCCTGCCCTCTTAAATCACCAACACGTTTTGGACTTAATGTTAGTGGATAAGAGGAGAACTCCACAGTTAAGCGTGTTAGTGGTGGAGGGGGCCGTATGTTACATAATATACATGACAACCGCCATTTCCAGGTCAAAATTCATACATGTAAACAATTTGAATTCATATATGCGAAACATTCTAGACTTAGTTTTACACAACTAGGCCATGATACGTGAAAACGTGTACACAATTAAGACCATTTTTTGTTAACAATTATTATGTCACGCATGATGACAAATCATGGGTAGTTCATAGAATAGAAAACAATATCAGCGTTTTATCTAATCCTTGATGATAATAAACATTCGATATATATATATATGTGTGTGTAGCTTATATTTGTTTTAAACAACACATACCGAGTGCATATATACAGACGGCCATATATATACATGCATGGATGCATACATAACTTATTATTTATGAGACATATTTATACTATTTTCCTTATACAAATTGATTTACACTCATACATATATATTAGTGGTTTAAATTAAATTCAAACACACATATGTATTCATACTACCCACACACATGCATTTACTCACGCATAGGTGGAGCTAACTCAAAAATTTAGGGATATTCTAATTTTTTTTTACGATTAGTGTATCCTTTATATAAAAAGATAAAAATTTTATACTACGTTGACTGAGTTAAACGGTATTATTTACACTATTAAGACGGAGTTGAAAGGTAGCCTAGGCTACCCCTCCTTATACGTTGTATTCGCCCCTATGCCCACACACTTAAGGTTGCAATTTGTAATGTGTATATGCAACTCCATTTAGTTAATTATTTTAATACATTAATGGAATGTGATGGAGATTTGAATAGAATAATAAGCTTTAACCATTGCCATTACTAGCTAAAGGGAAACTAGCATTAAAATGGGTACCACCTTTTTGCCTTAACCTCTCCCATGCATCCTTTACTACTTATTTTTGCCACTATATTCTTCCCTCCCATTGACCACCCCCACCTGGTCGACCCGACCCGACCCCGACCCTTCTTTCAAAACTCGGACTCCAAGCGGATCCAGGGTCGGATTTCACTATGTTCCTTTTGTTAGTTTTTCATTAATTTTCATTATTTTTTCCCAAATTATACAAGGTTTAAACTAATTTTTTCCATTTTCATCGAATCGAATGGGTTCCATGGAACCCATGGAACCATGCTAAATCCGCCCAGAGTCCAACAAATACATGAAATCAGCACACTAGGCCTTCAAGTACTTTCACAAAATAAAGTATCAATAAAAACCTTATTTCTAGTCAAAATCGATTTATTTAAAAGAAAATATGAATACTTGGTTTAATTAACAAACAGTTTTATCATTTAACTCAATTCAATTAGGAATTTAGCCCATTCGTTTATGCTAGCTTAATCCAATAACAAAATAATAGTAAAAGATTAAAAGTTGAATTCAGTTCGGTTTTGAACTATCAAATTTGTTCAAATACTAGCCAAATACTACTCTGGGCAGGGGAGTAGCCAATGGCGAAGCTTGAAAATTTTCAACAGGGGGTCAGAAGTTACCAAACCTGAAAAATTCTCTAAACCGGGGGATTGAAACCTTATATACCTAAAAAATTTATACGAAACGTACATACATAACACTATTGAGCGAAAAGTTCGGGGGGTCGGGCGCCCCTGGCCCCTTCAAAGCTACACCCTTGCGTGTAGCTACATATAAGGGTACGGGTTGGGCCGAACCCATACCAATTTTCTTTTAGTGTTGTATATAGGTGTATTTTGACATTGCACCTGTAGAAATTTCTCCATCGAACCCGTAGAAAAAGAGTTCTGGCTACGGCTCTGACTCTGGGGATGTTTTTTATTTATTTAATAGGCCTCCACTAAGTGTACACATGCGCCAATCTTATTTTGACATCCTGACACGTATACGAGTCGTATGCTAGTAAGGAAATGTCAGTGTGTGTTTAGGTGCACAAGTATACAAGTCGCATATAGGATCCACAAACATATATACGAACACACTTTGACATTCTCTTACTAGTATACAACAAGTATACTTATATATGTATATGGGTCATATACTTATATACGACCTGTATACAAGATGGCTCCTTATCGCCAAACTCATAGGACTACCGGGGCAAATGATTCTGCTCCAATGAAATTTCAGTTGATCCAAACATGGTTTATGCTATCAATCAAGCTTTTGCTGGAATACTTTCGAACCTGGTTGCACAAACCATAGAAACGGTCCAAAATCTAAATTTGGTTTAAACTAAATAACGATGGTTATATATGTTTTACCATTTAACGCAATTTTATTACAAATTTGGCCCATTCGTTTCTACTACTTTAATCAAATAACAAATAATAGTAAAAGATTAAAACTAAATTCGGTTGGGTTCGACTTTAAACTACCAGAATTCGTTGGGTTTCATGTAAGCAAAAGTGGGAACGCCTTAAATTCATAAAATCACCCACTGATTAAATGGATGATCTTAACTTATATGTGTAACATAGACTACTTACTGATATCAAAGCCGGAAACTGTTCAGATACACAACATGCTATGACATGCTATAAGTAGCAACGAATGATTATTAAACTTATATCAAAATTAGTATAGACATTTTATGTTGATATGATCGGGTGGTTCCGCTGGTGGCACAATGATACTCCAGTGGTCCGTCAGTGATCCAAATTTGTTGTTAAAAATATATATATATATATATATATTATGCAGGAAGTTAATGATCTGTATTAAATAAACTAAAGCCTTATATAGGCACTGGAACCACAAGACATAAATTAAAGTAATTGACCTGTATTTAGCTAACACTTCTTACATATATAATCAGCCATTAGTTAATACACAAAAGACCAGGACTCGAATAAACCGAATAACCCGAATTTCTACCAAGCTACAACCATAACCGTTAATTATCTAACAATATACACTGAACACGCGTCTCTTAACATCAACACGGGGAAGAGTTGCCTTAAACACTCCATCCCGCATCTCCCTCTTAATCATATGACGCTCCCTATGAAATCCCTCTGGCACACGTATTCCCGCAATGTAGTGCTCGTTTTCTCTTCTTCCCTCATTGACCAGAGCGTCGTAGTCAAACCCCAAGTCAATGTCCTCTAACTCGAGTCCAGGCATGTTTAAGAACACACACGCGCCTTCCCTAGTTATCACCAGTCTCTCCACTCCAGGCAAATTCCTCTTCATGTATATACTTTCGCAAGTGTCCTTTTTATACAACGTGAACGACTTACTCTTCACCATTAGGTGATCTATCAATCCGCAAAGCCTTCGTCCTATATCCGATCTATCAAACATAACTGAAACATTTCCCAAAATAAGTATATATATGTTGTAACAGGTCATAAGTTATCATGGTTGTAAAAATCCCGACTAGCCTCTGATTAGTCACTGATTAATCGCTAGTCCCAGGTTCACCAAGTAATATTGTTCAAATCGGTCAATTAATCAATAGGCGGTCAACAATGGTCAAATCCAGTCCTAATTGACCAAAAATCAGTGGTAGTCTAGCGATTCCGACCAAAATTAAGGTGTTAAAACATATCTGATTCCGACCATATTTAGGGCAGATTCTTGACCAAAACATGTAAGTACCGGCAGTTAATCATATTTACTTAAAAATACAGGTCGAATAATGTGTTAAAATATGTCTACTTAAAAAAATACATAAAAATGTGTGTATATAGATATAAAACTGAAAATTAAATATAAATTCTCAATCCGATCAATCGCTAGTCGCTGCCATAGTCGGTACCTATGTTGTCAAGGCTCACCCAGGCGCGCGCCTAGGCCCACTTTTTAGGCCCAACCCAAACTTGTCGCTTCGCTTCAAAAGCCCCACTTTTAGGCCCTCGGGCGATATTTCAGGCCAAGTTTGATAGAGATCGTGAAATTAGGATAATACAATCAGGAAAATTAAACGGTTTATTGAATGATTCAAAGGTAGATTACAATACGATTACGAAAAGATAAAAGAAGAACAGAAACAGAGATAATCCAGGGCCTGGCCCTCTCTCACTACACAAACACATGAGCCCTAACGAAATAACAAACTCGATCCTACCTTTAACATGCCTTATTCTCTATTACTTATACTATCCCCCATATTACACTTTAGCCCCTTAAGAATCCCTATAGCTCACTTCCCTCTCATAGCTCATTCCTATCAAAGTTCCAACAACATTCCAGCCAAAAATTGTTCGAACATGTCTCAAACAACCTAAAACAACCTAAACTAACCGTAAAGACATGTCTAAAACCCCCAAAAATTCTAGTTTTACACTATTCGCCTCGCCTAAAAAATCCCTCGCGTTTTAAGCGCCTTGCATTGAGGCCCAATCCCCCCTAGCCTTAAGTGCGCCTTGAGCCTTCGACAACTATGATCAGTACCTCACCAGCCAACTAGCGCCTAGCGATTTTTACAACCTTGTACGTCATAATAAAACATATATATAGCAAGCAAGTAGTACCACAATAAGGCGTAGGACGCGCGATCTTAACCGCAGTATCACCAAAACCTGGCATGATCTTAGCATTCCCCACCACAGGAACAGTTAGCTTCAACATTTCACCAGCAAACACTCCTTTGTGACAACCATGTTTATCGAAATTCTCCGGCAACCTCATCCCAGCCAGGTAGATTTCTTCATTTGTTTTAACATGAATCAGCAAATTGTCGTCTGCAACAGCTGTCGCAAAGCCAACTGTCTGAATACCCACCTTTTGCACCCCAGGCGTATGTAAGAACACACACGGGCCTTCATCGGTCAGCTTCTTCACCAGTCCGGGCACGTTTACGTTCAGCTCTTCACCTTTGGCCATTGTGAATGATATTGAAGGGACTCCCGACATGATTTCTGAAGATACAAAGAACTAACCAGACTCTGCTATAGCTAGCCTCTGCACTCTGAGGGAGGATTGTAGATTCTAAACTGCACACTGAACAAAACCGTTAGGCTCGTCACAGGGGAGATGGGAGGGCCCCTCTGTGACCACCCTCCCGCGTGAGGATAAGTGTTTGCTTAGAGAGAGAAAATAGAGAGAGAAAGTAAGGGCGAACGTACTGACAGTGTGTACTTACAGTGTACTTTGGGGTATATATACTAGTCAAGATGATGACGTCATCGTCTTTGACGTTTAAGACGAGGCCGGACATATCCATATGCGTCTTGGTTTTGTGGTGCGGCCTATTTATATGGACAGGTAGGTCCGGATCTTGCTGGTCCGGCCCTACCTTTACAAGTCCCCCAGTTTTTCGAGTGATCCGTCACTTGAGAAAATCTAAAGTGTTTTTGGTGGGTGATGTTTAATGCTGACATGTCAGTTATGACTTTGAGTCACCCACATGTTGGTCCATCCGGTTTCTTCTTGGGGAATGTGAGATGGCCCTTTCGAATGACCTGATGGGATTGTTATTTTATCATTACTTTCTTTATATATATATATATATATATATATATGTAGGGTGCTTTCCCCTTTTTACTTCACCACTTCCCTACCCTCATAACTTCCTCAAGTATCTCTCCCTTGTGTTCATAAATCTGTTTCCCTCCCGGATCACATTTACAGAGGTGCGTCTTCTTTTATCACAGTTTTTTCTTAGTACTTTTCATCCATTATGGCTCCTGGTAAGGATCGATCCTCTTTTAGTGTCATGACCGAGAGAGAACTAGAGAAGTTTGTGACACAGTATCAGATTCCCCATGATCTGAACCCCGTTCTTCCTGAGCGTGACAGGGCCGTGTACCCTTTGTCGCCCGGTCAGTTCGCTTTTTACACTCGGACGTGTAATTTTGCGAACTATCGAGTTCCTTTTACCAAGTTTCTGATAAAAGTTCTTAAGTTTTTTAGGGTTCATGTTAGTCAGATTAACCCATTTTGGCTTAGTAGGGTTAACCATTTTGAATTATCTTGCCGGGCGGTTGATAGAAAGCCTGATTTGAGGGTTTTTCAGTATTTTTATGAGTTCGGCGTATACCTTCTTGCATCGAAAGAAGGTTGCTAGTATAACATCATTGGAGAAAACCAGCCTGAAACATTGGAAAGACCATTTTTTTTGGCTTGATGACCGGTGTCTTCCGTCAGATATGGTGTGGAGGAGGATAGTTCTATGAATTTTAAGCTTGGAGACGATTTTGACTTTGACCGAGATTTGGGTAGGTCGTTAGTTGGAAACCCTAGCCCAGTTCGTCCATTACTGGAGTACGTTCTTTTGTTAGGCCGAGTGAGCCGGATCTGGACTCATGGCGACATGGATTGGCCAGTTATATCTAGGAAAACCGACCATGAGTTTTTATTTTTTCGTTCATGCTTTTAATTAGCTCTTTCTTACGTTTACTTTCTCGTTTGCAGATTCGGTCATGTCTTTACGTGATGCTCTTTCCGTCCCCAATTTTGACGATCTGATGTGTTCTTTTGAAATCAACACTCAAGATGCTCCTCCCTTCTTAGAGCAGACTGCATCAGCGGCATTCCCGATTAGAAATTTGGCGGCCGATGCTCCGGAGAAGAAAGATGTATCTTCGGTGGGAGGATCTTCATCTGCTTCTAAGGCTGCTATATCTATCCCGGTGAAAGAGCCGATCCATGTTGTTAGCCCGGGTTCTATTGCTCCCACCGATACTTCCAAGCATATCCTTGTGGACGAAGATAGTGATCCGGAGATAAGGGAGTTAGACAGGGAGCTAAGTAAGTGTCAGTCTGGTTTTAAAGGGAAGGGAGAGGAGAAACTTGTCTCTGTTGGGTTCAATTCTCCAGACGCTTCGAAACGGAAGCATACTACAGTGTCTCCCACTTCTTCTCGAAAACGTCAATACTTACCTTCTTTATCTAAAAAACGGGCTTCTGCTTCTCAAGTCACTGATTCTGTTCTTAAAAATTTACATGAACATCTTGTAGGAGGGAAGTCTTCACGAGACGAGACTCCGAAGGATGTTTTGGGGCCGGAGGTTGACTTTACTCGGACTGATCCAGATGACGACGAGGGTGTTTTCGAAGTTATTGATTGCTCCGGCCGTGGTGCCTAAACAGAAGAGTGGGATTCTGTCAGGTATGGAGTCGGTTTCTTTCTTGGATCCGAACCCGGAAGTTGAGGAGGATATCTCCTCCCTTCCTCCTTCTTGGTTCGGTCTGGAAAGGATAACCACCTGTCGTGATCTTTTTTCAGATGTTATGGAAGTGGATCCTGCCACTGCTGGGGAGAAGTTCATCCCTGAATGGAACATTCGGAACCAAGACTCTGTCATGGATGTTCTTACCGCCAGGCTTTTCGTGTTGAATATATGTACACCTATGGATTATTGCCAGAGCCAGAAGCTTTCTGGTGAAGAGCTTGGTGCGGCGTTTTTGAATATCCAGGCTCAATCCAATATGTTGGCTTCTGAAGTTTACTGGCGCTGGGTGGAGGCCGAGTCTACAAGGGAGGACTTATCCAAGCAGTTAGCCGGAGTGAAACAAGAGAGCCGCAACACTCTTAATGCTGAAAAACAGGCCGCTCGTCTACTTCAAGAATTAAACCAACACAAGGAGAAGGTCAAGGGTTTGAGTCTTCAACATAAATCCGCTATTGCTGTTGCTGCTACGGAGGAGCGTGATAGGCTAAAAGGTGATTTTGATGCTTTTGTAGCTAGGGCCAAGGAGGAAGATGTGTCCCAAAAGCAATGCCTTGCTAAGGTGGAGGAAGCCTTGATTCAGGCAAAGGATGCTTATGACAAGGGGGTCCAAGGTATTTGTCTCATTCTTTTTGCCAATTTTTAATTATTGTCCCTACCTCACCTTTATTAGGATGTTCATTGGACTACGCAGCTGTGGCGGATTTGAAAGCGGAGCTGGTAGCCGAAAAGGCAAGTCGGGCCTCCGAGGCTAAAAAGTTAAAGGAGAGATCTGAAGAGTTGACGTATGTCAAGTCTTGGTTTTTCTCAGAGGGTGCCCGCAATATCGGTCGGTATGTGCATAAAAGCAAAGAGATGCAGGAGGCCGTGGCCGCTTTTAATAACACTATGAGCAAGGTGGGGCTGAACACCGGCGTGAAAGCCGATATGTTGTTTGCTCAGAAGGGAATTCCTTATGAGAAGGTTCCCGTGGTTACCGCCAATGCCGAGGCTCTTCTTACCGAGGCAATAGAGAAATTTGACACCGTGACATTTCCGGTGATCGATGGACTGCCTGCAGCATCCGAGGAACCCTTGTCCAAGATAATGGAGCTGCTGAAAACTGATTAAGGGGAGGTGGACTTATCCGGTCATTTGGGATAGGCACCTAGTTTTTTTTTTTTTGACTGAAACTTGTTGAAAACTCACGGTCGATTGGACCGATCAATGATGTAACTGACATTACTTTTGAATGCACATGTAATTTCTGTCTTTAATTATTCGATTTTGTCATGCGTCCATGTTATGTTCGGATATATTTAAATTGATCCGGATTTTGTCCTATTCGGACATTAGTTACTGAAGGATAGTTCAGACATTTCGCCATGTCCGTAACTAATCCTTTTGAATGATTTATAGCGAGTACGAACTGTACAAATTTAATGTTTTAGAGATGCATCTTGACAATTTTCGGCCGTCATATCGGTCCGGATTGTTTTTTTATTTTGTTTGGGCGAGCGGGCATAAACATCCGCTGGTTACATAACAAAGATAACTTCGGGAATAAACATCTGCTTTACATGGAAATAAAAAGAACATTATTATTTTTGCCCCGGCTTACATATAGCACTTCTTGAGGTGAACCCCGTTCCAAGTTCGTGGTACTGTTGTGCCGTCCAGGCGAGACAGGGTGTACGCCCCTTCTTTTCCGGCCGTTTTAACTACATACGGTCCCTCCCATTTGGGTGATAACTTTCTTGTTCCTTCGGCCAGACTGGCTTGGTTTGACCTCATTACGTATCCCCCTGGTTTGAAACGTACTTCTTTGATTTTTGAATTGTAGTATTTTTCCAACTCCCTTTTGTATCTGGCTTCACGTATTGCTGCCATCTCCCTACGTTCTTCAACCATGTCTAGATTTAATCTTAACTCTTGCTCCGTCCTGAGATCTAACCAGCATCCTGTGAGTTGGAACTCTGACTTCGGCCGGTATCACAGCCTCAATCCCGTAGGTTAGACTGTAGGGAGTTTCTCCGGTGCTGGTTTTTAGCATCGTTCGGTGTGCCCAGAGGACGTGTGGTAGCTCCTCTACCCAGGATGCACCGTTGCATCCCAACCTCTTTTTAATGCCGGACACGATGCTTTGATTTGCCATTTCTACCTGCCTGTTCGCCTGGGGGGTGAGAGACGGAGGTGAATCTTTGCTCGATGTGGAGTTTTTCGCACCATGTTTTAAATGTTTTTTCTGAAAATTGCTTTCCGTTGTCACTGATGATGCACATGGGAAGACCGTATCGGCACACAACGTTTTCCCAAACGAACCGCACCATTTTTTCTCCGGAGATGGATATCAAAGGCTTGGCCTCTACCCATTTAGTGAAGTAATCTATTGCAACCACCAGGAATAGCACCCCACTCGATGATTTAGGGAAAGGCCCGACAATGTCGATCCCCCACTTTTGGAACAGCCACGCTGCGGTGATAGGGATCATCTCATTTTTGGATCTTAGACTGATTGGAGCATGTCTCTGACAATCTTTGCAACTTTGGAGTTCATTGACGGCGCTTTGGTGCATATTTGGCCAAAAATACCTGGCGTTCATTGCTTTCGATACAACCATTCGTGGTCCTGCATGAATGCCGCAAATTCCCCAGTGAATTTCACGAATCACATAACTGGCTTCATCTGGAGTTAGGCATCGAAGTAAGGGGCCTAAGAATGTCTTTCGGTACAGAATTCCTCCCAGCAGTTGGTATTGTAGAGCCTTAACTTGGATCTTTCTTGCTTGGGATTTATCAGCTGGGAGAATATCTTTCGCTAAGTAACTGACAATGGGAGTCATCCAATTCTCCTGGACGGTTACGAACATGCTTTCTTGAGGACATTCAATGGCTGGAGTTGAGAGTGTTTCGACCAACACTTCTTTGGCTAGATGACAGAAGGAGATCGAAGCTAATTTACTTAAAGCACCGGCCTTCTTGTTTTTACTCCGTGGTATGTGGATCACTTTACAAGTGTCAAAGTTTGAAATTATCTCTTGGACCTTCTGAAGGTACTTGCTCATATTCACCTCCCGAGCTTCATATTCCCCACTTATGTGATTGGCTACTAGCAAGGAATCAACATGTACTAGGACAGATATAGCACCGGCTTTGAATGATATCTGTAACCCGACGATCAAGGCCTCGTACTCGGCTTCGTTATTGGAACTGCGGAAGTCAAAACGCAGGGCTTAGGCGAATTCTGACCCTTCTGGGTCTGATAAGATCAATCCGGCACCTGCCCCTTCTTTGCAGGAAGCACCAGATAAACAAGTTCCATACTTCTGGTTTTTCTGTCTGTTTTTTGTATCCTTCGGGTAGTTCAACCAGGAAATCTGCAACGGCCTGACCCTGGTCAGGGAACTCCTAGCCCTGTACGTTATATCGAATGCGCTCAATTTAATGGCCCACTTGGTCAATCGCCCAGAAACCTCCGGCTTTCGTAGTACTTGCTGAATGGGAAAATCCGTTTGTACCTCGATTTTGAAAGCTTGAAAGTATCTCCTTAATCGCCTTGACGCATGTACAAGAGCTATAGCTAATTTCTCAATCATAGGGTACCTGGTTTCATAGTCCTTCAAGGTCCGGCTGACATAGTACACCGGTATTTGAGCCAGAGCTCGATGAACGATGAGAACTGTGTTGATTGCGAAATGCGAGGCCGATAGATATAATGTAACTGTTTCCCCAGTGACTGGTGCAGTCAAAGTAGGGAGCGAGCCGAGACAGATTTTAAGGTTTTGAAACGCTTGTTCGGCTTCGTTAGTCCATTCGATCTTTCCTTTACCCAAACTCTTTTTCAGGACTGTCATGAAAGGGAACGATTTATCAGCGGCTTTTGAAATGAATCGGTGTAGAGCTACCAATTTTCCATTTAAGGACTGGATTTCTTTCACGGTCTTCGAAGCCTGCAGGTTGACCACCGCTCGAACTTTCTCCGGATGGGCTTGAATCCCTGACTAGGTGATCCATACTCCTAGAAACTTCCCTTCTTCTAGGCCGAAGGAGCATTTTTTGGGATTTAACTTTAGGTTGATGCTCCAAAGACGGGTGAAGGTCTCCTGAATATCACCAATCATTCTTTCTTCATTTTCACTCTTGATTACCAGATCATCCACATAAATCTCTAGGTTCCTCCGATCTGGCTTTTGAATGCCTTGTCCATTAATCGTTTATATGTGGCCCTGGCATTTTTAAGCCCAAACGGCATTTTTGTATAACAAAACAGACCTTCATTAGTGACGAATGCTGTCTTGTCTTCGTCTGCCACGGCCATTTGAATTTGATGATATCCCTTGTATGCATCCAAAAAGCATTTGATTCGAAAATGAGATAGAGAGTCTATCTTTGGGTACATCTCCGGGAGGGGGTAACAATCTTTTGGACAAGCATTATTTAGATTGGAAAAGTCCACGCACATTCGCCAAGACCCATCTTTCTTAGTTACCATTACCAGATTGGACACCCAAGTCTGGTATCGGACCTCCCGGATTATTCCGGCGTCCAGGAGTTTTTTCACATCTTCCGCGATGGCTTTGTTTCTGGAAGGGGCCATGCTCCTTTTTCTCGGGGCTATTGGTTTTACTGAATGTGATGTTTTCAACTTGTGTTCGGCTAAGGATCTTGGGACGCCTATCATGTCCGAATGTTGCCAAGCAAATATGTCAAGGGAGTTGAATAATACTTTCCATAAGAGTTTTTTGTTTCGCTCCGGGAGCTGAGACCCAATGGCGATCTTTTGCTCTGGGAAGTGAGGATGGATGGACCATTCTTCCACGGACGAACTTCGAGGATCTGTACTACAGCTTCCGGCTTGCCTTACTTCGGCCACCTGGCTTGTTACTTCCGAAGGTATTGTGGCAATTCCCAGCTCCGTTGGGAATTTTACCGAACCATGTACGGTTGAGCTAACCATTCCGAAAGCTAGCATTCCAGGTCTGCCCAGGATAACATTGTGCACTAATTTCGCTCCAAACACGAGAAAAGTCAAACAGACTGTTCGCTGTTTATCTTCTCCCCTATGGTGACTGGAAGGGTGATTTGCCCTAAAGGCTGAACCACCTCTCCGAAGAAGCTAACGAGTGGTACGGAAACTTGAATGAGTTTGGCCTTGGTCTGTGGTGCAAGCTGCTGAAAACACTGTTGCTACATGATTTCCGAAGCGCTTCCACTATCAATATACACACGGCGAACCCTATGACCAGCAATTACGGCAGGATGATGACCGGGCCATCTTTTACTTCATCTAACCCGATTGGTGGAAAGGATATGGGTTGCCTCATCCAATCGGCCATGTGGCAGCTTAACCGCTTGAGACCTTTATTGACAGTACTTTGGATCATGCAGATGTTTTGCTGGTTGTTGGGGTTTTCAAGTGCCGGCGTTTTTCCTTCTTTAACTTCTCTGACTAGGTGAGATAATTTGCCGGACCGCACGGCTTTTTCTATTTCTTGTTTCAATGACCAACAATCATCAGTATTATGCCCTTTTGCTCGGTGGTAATCACAATATTTTTTTTGAATTTTTGTCTCCGGAAGATCGGAGCTTGGGGGGGGGGAGCTGGAAAATTTGATCCTTCTGCACTAAGGATTTCACTAAGCGTTTTGGTGAGGTTAGTAAGGTTCGAGAATCTAGATCCCAAGCTTGGGTCTTTCTGCCCTCGGTCATTGCCGCATCTTTTGGTTTCCTGATGTTTTGTCAAAAACAGACCCGCCAATCTTCTTCCATGACGAACCCTTGGTCTCTATATCACCTGTCGGATTGCAAGCGTTCTTTCCTCGAGCAAAAGCTCGTGCGCGCTCCATAAGGACTTCCATTGTTTTAGGGGGGTTCTCATGCAATTTTTCAACCAGTTGGTTGTTCAGGACCCCATGATAGAATCCGGAGATTCGTAGTTGGTCAACAACACCGCTGATTTGCATATTCTCACGGTTAAAACGGTTGATGAAATTATCCAACGACTCTCCATCTTTTCTTCGGATGTTATGGACTTTGGTGATTTCTTTAGAGTAGTGCCTCTACCGGCTGAAATTTTGAAGAAACAGTCGTCTGAGATCTTCGAAATCGTTGATTTCTCCTTCATTTAAAGCATCAAACCATACCCTGGCCGCGCCAGTTAAGGTTTGAACGAACATAAAACACCATGCTGGCATGGACCATTGTTCCACCCTTGCTGCTCCGTCGAAATCATACATGTGACCGTCCGGATCCGAAGTGCCGTCGTATTTTTTTACTGTGGAAGGTATTTTGAGTTTCGAAGGCAACTTGGCGTTGACGAGACGTTGGGAGAACTTTGACCGTGCAGTCATGGATACCGAATGGTAAGGCTTGGTGAGATCAGAGTCTCCGCCGATTACTGGACGAGTAATCGTGTCGTTAGTACGAGGGTACACAGATCCGGAGTAATCGTGTGGAAGATTGTTACTAACCAATCCTGGTGGAGTGGATACGATTATGGAGTGGGTGGTAACCGCGGGGATTGATGGTCCTTGAGAAGGATGAGAGATATTGTTTGAAAATAACCTGGTTCGTAAACCGAGAAGTTGCTCATCCCGAGCTTGCTGGTTTTTTAAGCGTCGTAGAAGATCAGCATTTTTTTCCAGAAAAGAGGCGTCAAACTCGACTGTTAAAGGAGGAGGTATCAAAATGAAAGGCATAGCCGCACTTGGACCAGAGCCAAGCGGGGCTGTGAAATTTTCAGTGGTGACCAATGAAACGGTTTGTGAAGCAAAGATTGATTCCTAAGTGCTGGACAAAGGAGCCGCCATAGATCAGTAGTAACGTTCAAGAAATTCATCTAGTGAAGGATTGTGAATCGTTAAAATCGGATAGCGCCAATTGAAGATACGAAGAACTAATCTGCTATAGCTAGCCTCTGCACTCTGAGGGAGGATCGTAGATTCTAACCTGCACACTGAACAAAACCGTTAGGCTCGTCACAAGGGAGATGGGAGGGCCCCTCTGTGACCACCCTCCGGCGTGAGGATAAGTGTTTGCTTAGAGAGAGAAAATAGAGAGAGAAAGTAAGGACGAACGTACTGACAGTGTGTACTTACATTGTACTTTGGAGGTATATATACTAGTCAAGATGATGACGTCATCGTCTTTGACGTTTAAGACGAGGCCGGACATATCTTGTGGTGCGGCCTCTTTATATGGACAGGTAGGTCCGGATCTTGCTGGTTCGAAAAATAAAAAATAAAATGTTGAATTTGTTTAATGGATGATGTTGTTAAATGACGTAGATAATGGAGGATATGAAGAGGAGTGGTACTGTTTGGTACTGGGTTATCTGCCGGAGAACAAAACGACCTCGTGTTATTAACTGAGTGTTGACATGTGATGTGGAGACGATGTGCGGAAGAGGGGGGTGGATGGAAGCGGAGGAGGGAGGTTGTGCGGCGGAGCAAGGAGGATGACATGAATTCCGGTGAAAGTAAGAAATTCTGAGAAGCAACAGTCACAGGTGTAATGTTGCTTGGAGGAGAAGGGTTATATTTTAATTTTTAATACAAAAGATTAAATACAAATATGATTATCAGTTAACGGACAAAACGTACGAATAACGTGGAAAATTTAAAAAACACGGTAGCATTTTTGTAATTATTTTACTTGTAGGGTAATTATCAAATTTACTTTACAAATGATCTTGTAGGGTAATTTTTGTAGAGTATCATAATTACTCTACAAATAATCTTGTACGACAATTTTGATAATTACCCTATGAGTAAAATAATTACGAAAAAATGTCCCATGTTTTTGTTAATTTTCTACGTCATTAGTATGTTCTATATGATAAGTTTATCTATACGGGATCTTTACTTTATATTTTAATGCCAAAAACAAAATTTCATTTTCATTTTACTTAAAAACAAAATTACATTTTCATTTTTCTTTAAAACAAAAACAAAAATACATGTCTCAAATATTTGAAAAACCCCATTATTTTGATACAAGATTTGGCTCGGGAGGTAATAAATTAAATCACTATATTAAAAACCAAGGAAAGATAGAAAAGTTTTGACCGGTTAATTCATAACTACTAGGACCTGGGGACCTCATGACCGGAACAAATTAAGTTATTATTGATGTTTAATGAGACTCAGATTTTAAAGTTTGTCCAAACGTAATGGTAACGAATATTATAAAAAAAAGGATGTTGTTTAGTGGTTTTGAAAGCCCGCTACATGTAGGGCAGGCTATAAGAATTCGTGTACCATGTTCGAGTTCAAAAAAACGTGCCCTTAGATATTAATGAAATTGGGTATTGGGCTCACTAAAGATCTAAATCTAGTGAAAGCTCAAAGTTATGGACTCCCTTTCGCACTTCGATTATCCCCACGGCATTAATGTAATGGTCACCCCATCCTTCTTAGACATGTAGGTGTTCTTGAACCCGTCGTATGCCACCATCTGGTCAAATTTCCATGACCTAAATAAGAGATGGCAAGCATTCATCGAAACCACATCGCACTATACTTCATTCTGATATTTTTCCAGTCGAAAAGTCCATGAGGCACCTCTTATCAACCCTGGCCATATTACCTATTCTTAACCGTGCAAGCTGATATGGATCCGGATGATCCATTGTCTTCAATCCTAAATTCTCAACCATGGCCAACAACAATACATGGTAAACACTCGTGGATGACTAAGGCCTCACTATGATCCAAACCAACCATCTCATCAATGACAACCACTTGGCAGCAGTGGCGACGCTTGACCCGAATGATGGGGGTCGAAAACGTACATACCCAAAAATTTCTATAGAACCGGGGGGTCAAAAGGGCATATACCCAAAATTTTCTATACAAAAATTATATATATAACACTACTAACCGAAAAATTACATATATACCCTAAGTGAAGTAAAAGACTCGGACCCCTTTCTAATTTTTAGTTTGCAATTTCTGTTTGTATTTGACGTGGAAAGTTTTATTCGAAAATCATAAATAGATATTTATGGTTTTGGATTTTTTTAAGAGCAAACTACCATTTTGGTTCCTGAAGTTTGGGTAGTTTTTCCACTTTAGTTCAAATTTCAAACTTTTTGCATCGGGGTCCTTGTGGTTTCAGTTTTATTGTCATTTTCGTCCAAAAGTGATATTTGTCTTCTAAAATCATGCTATCCTTTTCCTCAGGGGCAAAATGGTCATTTTAAGCACTAATATATATTATATATATAAATAAACCTCAAACTCTGCTTAAAATGACCATTTTACCCCGAGAAAAAGGATAAAATAACAGGATTTTAAAAGACAATTGGATTAAAATGGCAATAAAACTGAAACCACAGTGACCCAAATGCAAAAAAAATTGAGATTTGAACTAAAGTGCCAAAACTGCCCAAACCTCAGGACCAAAATGACAGTTTACTTTTTTTTTAATTATAAACCTTTACTAAAGTTAAGTGTGAGGTGATAAAAAAATATTTACCTAGTGGGATTCGAATTTGGAAGTACACGAAAACTATGATGGTTGTTCATTCATTACCACCTAGTTGTCACAACCCGCCAAATTCAGATCGCAACATGTCGGGATTCCGGATTTTTCTACCAGCTTCAAGGGACTTCTGGATTCAAAGCTCCAAAAATATCTCCAAAATACTAGAGATTTCTTAGGAAAATATCTTAGATATTTTCCTTAATCATTGATGTAAATATCTTAGATATTTTAAATATTTTATACTAAGATATTTCTATATAAGGAATAATCTAGATACTTAGCAACATGTATAAATAGGTGATGCTAGTTCATTTGCACATCACCTTCCAAGTTGTAATCAAGCTTCCTTTGTAAAGAGTTTTCTAAGCAATCCAAGTACTTTCTTTGCTCATAATCTTTGTTCCCTTTGTTCAAGTCATTGAATCGAGTTGCAAGTTGGTGTCTAGGCTGATCTTAGCACGGTGACTAAGAGCCGCACGTGGGTTGAAGGGCTAACTCCGTGACAAGTGGTATTAGAGCACGTCGAATCGCTGGGATAATGGCTGATTCGGGCAACAAAGGAGTTGGCATCAACATTGCTGTTGATGAGACTCGTGGATGGGAAGAGATACCCCAAGGAGGAAGGAAGCATCGTGGTGCATCAAAGGACAAGACCTTGGAGAAGCGGTTAGCTGAATTGGAAGCTGCGATGACTGGGCTCGGAGCTCAAGTCGATGGTGCGCTACAATGCTTGGACGAGTTGGAAACAAGCTTCGGTGACCTTCGAGACGACTTGAAGGATGCAATGGAGTTGTTTAAGGCTGAGTTTCAGCTGAAAGTAAACGAAAGCATCAAGGAGACTACAGAGAAGGCGGTTCTCAAGCTTCGTAAGGACATGGATGACTTATCCATGGATATGCATCGTAGCCTTCTTGGCCTGGAGACCAAAGTAAACGAGTATGGCAGAGCCTTGATTATAACCGGTGGAAGTGTTGTTAGCTTTACACCAAGGATCGAAGTACCAAAACCAACACCCTTCATTGGCAAGCGGGAAGCGAAGCTGTTGACGGTTTCTTGTAGGAGATGGAGCGCTACTTCGAAGGTGTAAACGTAGTGGACGACGCTACAAAGATCAAGACGGTCTCCTTGTACTTGAAAGAAACCGCGGGCCTGTGGTGGCGACGTAAGCACGCGGAGATTGAAAAAGGTACGTGTATCCTTAACACTTGGGCTGATTTCATTAGAGAAATCAAGAAGCAATTTTATCCGAAAAATGCGGAAAATGAAGCTAAGAGCCGGTTGCGAAAGTTGAAACAAACCGGCACTATCAATGACTATATCCAAGAATTTACTACACTTGTCCTTGAAATTCCGGATATGTCCGATAAAGACTCTCTCTTCTACTTTCTCAATGGCCTACAAACTTGGGCCAAAACTGAATTAGAGAGACCGGTGTCCAAGATCTCTCTTCGGCCATAGCTATAGCCGAGAGCTTAACCGACTATAGTCGAAGGGAATCAAGGGGCAAAGACCACAAGAGTAGCCACGAGAAAGGTGGAGGAGAAAAATCAGCCCAAACTAAAGAAAGTAATACACGAAAGTCTCAACCATAATGGAAGGCCCGGGACAAGAAGTCCATGAGCAAAGATAATAAGTGCTTCATATGTGACGGATCACATTTTGCTCGAGATTGCCCCAAAAGAGCCAGCCTACATGCCATGATTGCTCAAGCCGAAGGTTGTCACGAGGAAGAAGATGTTTGCATGGGATCGATGCAAATTCTAACCGCAATCAAGGCCTGATCGAAACACATCTGTCACCTAACAAAGGGCTGCAATTTGTCCAAGCTAACATTTCGGGTAACCAAGTTCGAGCCCTTGTTGACACGGGAGCTTCTCATAATTTCATGTCTATTGAATAAGCAAGGCGGCTTGGTGTAAGATTTGCTAAAGGAACGGGAGCCATAAAGACCGTCAATACTAGTGCCAAACCAATTCATGGGGAGGCCAAGGATGTTCAGGTTCGTATTGGTAAATGGGACGGACTTATCAACTTCTCTGTTGTAGAAATGGACGATTTCAAGGTCGTGCTTGGCATGGAATTTTTTGATAAGGTACGGGCTTTCCCTATGCTGTTCGTTAACTCTTTATGTATCCTGGACGAGGGGAAGACTTGTATGGTGCGCACGGAGCGCGGGTCGAAGAACGGATCAAAGACCCTTTCAGCCATACAATTCAAGAAGGGATACAACAAGAAGGAACCATGCTACCTGGCAGTAGCAAAGATCGATGAGGAAAAGCCAAAGGAAGTTGTACCAAAGGAGATCGAGAAGGTGCTCGAAGAATTCAAGGATGTCATGCCAACCGAATTACCCAAAAAGCTCCCACCTCGAAGAGAAGTTGATCACGAGATTGAGTTGGAACCAGGTTCTAAACCGCCAGCCAAGGCCCCATACTGCATGCCACCACCAGAGTTGGAAGAGTTACGCAAGCAACTTAAGGAGTTGCGAGATGCTGGTTACATTCGCCAATCAAAAGCCCCATATGGTGCACCGGTACTGTTCCAGAAAAAGAAAGACGGGTCCCTACGAATGTGTATTGACTACCGGGCACTTAACAAGATCACGGTAAAGAATAAGTACCCCATTCCTCTTATTGCTGATTTGTTTGATCAACTTGGCAATGCTAGGTACTTTTCAAAGTTGGATTTGCGTTCGGGCTACTATCAAGTAAGAATTGCCGAAGGGGATGAGGCAAAGACTACATGCATCACAAGGTATGGCTCGTACGAATTCTTGGTGATGCCTTTCGGTCTTACTAATGCGCCAGCAACATTATGTACTCTCATGAACAAACTCTTCCACCCCTTCCTTGATAAGTTCGTGGTTGTATACTTAGACGACATCGTCGTCTATAGCACAACATTAAAGGAACATGTGAAACATTTGCGGCAAGTATTCCAGTACTACGTGAGAACGAACTCTATGTCAAACTGGAGAAATACTCGTTCGCCCAAGAAGAGGTTGAATTCTTGGGTCATAAAATCAAAGAAGGACGACTCATGATGGACGACACCAAAGTCAAAGCTATTCAGGCATGGGAGCCACCAACCAAGGTACCGGAATTACGTTCATTCCTTGGCTTGGTAAATTACTATCGTTGTTTCATTATGGGCTACTCCGCAAAAGCTGCTCCGCTAACGAACTTACTCAAGAAAAACAAAGCGTGGGACTGGGACGAACGTTGCCAAGCAGCTTTCGAGAAGCTAAAGGAGGCAGTTATGTCAGAACCAGTACTAGCCCTCCCCGATGTCTCAAAGCCTTTCGAGGTACACACGGACGCATCGGACTTCGCAATTAGTGGAGTACTTATGCAGGAGGGGCACCCGATCACGTTCGAAAGTCGGAAACTTAATGACACCGAGAAAAAATACACGGTGCAGGAAAAGGAGATTACGGCAATCGTGCATTGCTTACGCACTTGGAGACACTGTCTTCTCGGGTCAAGGTTTGTTATCAAACCCGATAACGTTGCCACTAGCTATTTTCAAACTCAAAAGAAACTAAGTCCCAAACAAGCTAGGTGGCAAGACTTCCTTGCTGAATTTGATTATGTCTTGGAGTACAAGCCCGGAAAAGCAAACGTGGTGGCTGATGCATTTAGTCGCAAAGCCGAGCTTGCTGCTATTACTCGCCCAACATTCGATATCCAAGACCAAATCAAGGAAGGCCTTAATCAAGATCCATTTACCAAACATCTTGTCGCCTTAGCCCGTGAGCGAAAGACGACACGATTTTAGTTAAAGGGGGATCTATTATTCACCAAAGGAGACCGGCTCTACGTATCAAGGTGGGGCAACCTTAGGCGATCGGTGATGAAGGAATGCCACGATTCTAAATGGGCTGGTCATCCAGGCATCAAAAGAACGTTGGAACTAATCGGAGGTATGTTTTATTGGCCACGTATGGCAGATGACGTTGAAGCATACGTGCACACTTGCTTAGTTTTTCAGTAAGATAAGATCGAGCAACGCCAGCCAGGAGGTTTGTTTGAGCCCTTACCAATCCAAATGGCCCTTGGGAAAGCATTTCAATGGATTTTATCACTTGCCTACCAAAGTCAGAAGGCTCGGGGAGAATCATTGTGGTGGTTGATAGGTTCTCCAAGTATGGAACTTTTATTCCCGCACCAGCCGATGTTACTGCCGCGGAGACGGCAAGACTTTTCTTCAAGCACGTGGTGAAGTATTGGGGCATACCACAAACCATTGTCAGTGATCGAAATCCTCGTATCACAGGGCGTTTCTGGTCTGAGTTATTCAAAATTATGGGGACAGAACTTAACTTTTCAACCGGCTTTCATCCCCAGACTAATGGACAAACAGAGCGGGTCAATGCATTGCTCAAACTATACCTCTGACACTATGTAAGTGCTAACCAAAGAGATTGGCTAAACTCTTAGATGTTGCACAATTTTCTTATAATATGCAACGAAGTGAGGCAACCGGGAGGAGCCCATTTGAAATCGTAATGGGACGTCAACCATTGACTCCCAATGCCTTAGCCGCATCTTACGATGGTAGTAGCTTAGCTGCTTTCAAGAGTCTAAAGGAGTGGCACGAACAAACAGACTTGGCTCGTACTTCCTTTGAAAAAGCGGCTAAGAAAATCAAGAAATGGGCGGACAACAAGAGGCGACACGTGGAATTTCAAGTCGGGGACCAAGTCATGGTCAAACTCTTGCCACATCAATTCAAGTCACTAAGGGGCGTACACAAGGGACTCGTGAGAAAATATGAAGGGCCTTTTCCAGTAATTGCTCGAGTTAGCAAAGTGTCTTACCGACTACAATTACCGCCCAAGTTGAAGATTCATCTGGTCTTCCATGTAAGTAATCTCAAGCCTTATCATGCGGACGAGGAAGACTTAAATCGTGGAGTATCTAAGCGGGCACCAACGGCCGTTGTAACATCATTCGATCGTGAGGTTGCCGAGATTATATCCGACCGCACAATCCGACGACGGGGAGTGCCTAGCTACAAGGAATACTTGATCAAGTGGAAGAACTTACCAGATAGTGAAGCAAGTTGGGAGACAGAAGATTCACTATGGCAGTTCCGAGACGAGATCAAGAAGTACCATGAAGGCTCGACGAGGACGTCGACGGGGATTAGGTAGGGGAGAATGTCACAGCCCGCCTAATTCAGATCGCAACATGTCGGGATTCCGGATTTTTCTACCAGCTTCAAGGGACTTCTCATGGCAGATTTTTCCTTAGAAAAATCTGGATTCAAAGCTCCAAAAATATCTCCAAAATACTAGAGATTTCTTAGGAAAATATCCAAGATAATCATTGATGTAAATATCTTAGATATTTTGAATATTTTATACTAAGATATTTATAGATTAGGAATAATCTAGATACTTAGCAACATGTATAGATAGGTGATGCTAGTTCATTTACACATCACCTTTCAAGTTGTAATCAAGCTTCCTTTGTAAAGAGTTCTCTAAGCATTCAAAGTACTTTCTTTGCTCACAATCTTTGTTCCCTTTGTTCAAGTCATTGAATCGAGTTGCAAGTTAATCTCTAGGCTGATCTTAGCACGGTGACTAAGAGCCGCACGTGGGTTGAAGGGCTAACTCCGTGACATAGTGCTATGGTAGTAAATAAATGGTACATGAGATATTAGTTTAAAAAATGGTAAGAAATGTATAATTGTTAAAATCTAGAAAAAAGTTTATAATGATTCTATAAATGTTGATATTTATAAATCATGTAACAAAAAAAAGTAGCAAGAAAATGTTAATGTAGTAAATAAAATCCTAATTATAATAAATTATAATTAGGGTCAATGTATTTATCTTATAAGTTTAAATTAAATAACTAAATTTTGAAAATTATGTATTGTCATATTAGAAAGAAAAAAACAGGTCATCTGTTATCATGTGTAGCTCAAAATTTACTAACAACGTGTTGATGTTTGTTAGTAATTTAGTAAATTTTGAGTCATAATTTACTAACTAACGTCAACATGTTCGAAAAAGAGGACCCCCAGGAAAAGTTATTGTATCTGTTAAATATTACAATTCTATATTTTATTATTTCTCTTATTGTTTCTAATATTTCTTTTTTTCTTTTTGAGCGTTGTTGATCTGGGCTTTTAAGCGAATGGGCTAGTGTCTTGTGGCTGTTGGGCTGAAGTTTTAGGGCTGGTTGGCTGCTCATATTCGCGTGAACCCTAAGGGGTTGTCTCCTTATAACTGGCAGCCTTGGGATCCAGAAAAGATACACGAACAACACATACATCTCTCTGTTCCGTCTCTGCTCCTGTTCTCGGTCTTTCAACCTTTAAGGACCGTTTCGTCTTTAGTAGGATTGGTTTTGCAATTCAAAAGGGGGTTGCGGCGCAGCTTGTTGCCCGTTTACCTGCCACTTGTTTGTAATTTGTTACTTTGGTATCAAATAAAATCCATGGAAGATTTTTCATTTATCACAGAGACTAGTGTCTTTTACACTTGTTCTTGTTTAGAATCTTTATACCATCTCGGTGATTTTATAAAAGATTGTTCGATATCTTGTTGTTCACAGTGTCGTTATTGCCATATAACACGAAATCAAATTATTAAAAAAAGTACATGTATACCCTTAATCCCATTTCTTATTCATACTATATGCTTAACATAATGGTACTTATTTCACTTATTTGTCTCATGCTCATGCTACCCATCAAATTACCAGTACAGTTTTGATCTGAACATATATACAATTTAGCTTCTGATGGATTAACGAATAACCATATGATGTTTGCCTTCTTTTCCTTTTGAGTTAGCCGTCATTTTCGTCCATGTAGTTTGTTTAATTATGTCAGGTCAGGCCAAATTTCAAATTTGTATCATTTATGTCCCTGATATTCTTGAAACATGTCAGTTCTGTCCAAAAGCATGAGTTTCTTGCCATTTCTGTCCGTGTGATTTGTACAATTATTCGATTCAACATTAGCTTTTTCGACGGAATTAGCATGTTTCACGAATTTCAGGGACGGTAATAGTACAAATTTGAAATTTGGTTTGCACTGACATAATTGAACAAATCATAAGGACGAAAATGACAGTTAACTATTTCCTTTTTAATGAAAAAAGAGTGTATCTTTTATATATAAATGTGAAGATAATACCTTTTTACAAAAGCTTTTGTATTGTTGCCATAATCTTGCATTGTCTTCCCTCAAGAACCTCTCCTGGACATAAAACATAATGTGATGTTCTTATATGTGTTATACAGATTTCATTTCTAAAGAGATAAACAATGCAAACCTTTGCTTTTAACTTTTCAATGTGATCCTTGAGTAATTGAGTCTGGAATTAAGCATACAAAGTTGATCAAAATATCGATCGAAACAAATAATGATCAGCTGGTATTGCGTTTGCCGTTTAAGGTTGTCAAGGTTGATTCAAGCTTACTGTCTAACTTCATCAGTTCGTCTAGTGAACACAATTCTAAGCTTTGTCCCAAAAGCTTCCTAAAACATTAAAATCGTCGTATAGTAATTTTAGAAGTCGACATGTTCAAAAACGTTGAAAATAAATAGATCTGTGGTGCAAAGGGGTATGTAACATCTAAAAGCTACCGTTTCGACACTTCAAATTATGGTGGTGTTGTGTTTCAAATTCTGCAACAGTAAATGGAAATGTTTTAAGATATATATTCAAAATAATAACTTCAAATAATAATCTCACACGCTATGAATTTAAATCGAGATGGATGGTAAACGGGTATGTTAAAAATATTTTCCTGAATTTGGGGTTGAATTTCATCATTGCAGCTTTGTTTTGCTATAGCATGGTCACGGTACTTATGCATGGTCTTCATTATGCCGAAACCAAACAACATCTTGAGATATTCTAAATATTTGCCGCATCACCATCACATCACTCCCACATAAGAACTTGACATTAACTAAATATACGTTAACAATGTGTCATGGATTAACTAAAAAAAATAAAAAGGTGTCATGTGATTGGTTCCCACATCTATGGGCCCCCACCATCATTCTCATTAACATAGTTAATGGGTTAACGATTTCTCTATTCTATTCTCATTTACGGCCGCCTTTAACTAACCGACGTGGGTTAACCGTCACCTACATCCTATGTGGCATTGTTAAGGGGTTGCTAGTGAACCCACAACACACAATCTTATAACTAGCAAAATCCACATGAATTTGGAGAGTTAAGATAAAGAAGGCTATAAAGTTGGAAAAATTCTCAAAATGAACATATAAAAAGTTAAAGGAGTCTCAAAATCAACTTTGACTTTCAACTCCCACCAATGAACCTGTGGATCTGCGGGCCATGTGTATCCACCAAGGAGATGCCACGTGTTAATGGTACAAAAACGCCTCTACGTGGCATAAAATGTACCCCGATGACCAGCGGAACCACCCGATCATATCCATCTCCACTAGGCATAAGCCTAAACATCAATTCAGGAGGAAACCCAATAAATATGAGAAAACCCTCTTGTGAGAATCGAACCCAAGACCTGTTGGTCTCAAACCCTTATCCCACCCCCAAGATGCCACTAGACTATAAAACCATAGACATTCACTTAGATAAATAGAGTATGCTATAACATAGACTCATTTATAAGGTAGAAGTTGTGTGGTTGAAGAACTTTATTACACATCTTGTAGTCACCACTAGTATCTTCAATTCGATATATATCTTCTATATGATAACTCGAGTCTTGTTTCACAATAAATGAAGCCCCTGGAACATCATTTTTATGTTTTATCTTGAAACTTATGTTTATATATAATGTTTATTAATTTAAAATAAGTAAAAATAAAAAAAATAATTCAATGATGATGTCAGGGACTTTATCTCGCAGCAAGCTAGTTAACAATGGAGCTCTTGCCTAGTTAACGTTGATGTAGCGTAATAATCCCACACCACCAAGCCTTACATAATATTCTCGCCATGAATTCTATAATCTAGAAAATTTAAGAAGGTAGATAATTACATACTACTTGCAAGCAGATGTCTGAATGGTTCAGACATTTGCCTCTGAATGGTTAAGCATTATACTTAGTCTGAATGGTTAAAACCTCTAATCTGAATTGGTCAGACATTTGCCTCTGAATGGTTAAGCATTATACTGACTCTTAATGGTTCAGACCTCTTACTGGTTCAACACTTAACCATTCAAAAGCTGTCAAACAGCCCGTAAATGTTAATGGTGCTTCATGTAAGATGAATTGCAAAGGTTTTCACAGTTGCTTGCATGCGCGCTTAATTTTAAGGAGCAAAATAATAAGAAAGATTTAGCTGTGTGATTAAGTTTATGGAAAAGGATATGATATTAACAAGATCAAAGCCATATAGTGTAGCATATGCAGACTACTGGAAACATAACTAATTAAGAAAGTACACTGGTAAGTTAAAGCCTAAGTGACTCATCAATATTGTCAATCGTCTTTTTAAAAATTTCTAAAATATTCTTACTCGTAGTTGGCATATATCTTGGTTTAATTTCATGTCATTTTGAGATCATTAATTATTATCTATCTATATCTAGAGGTGAACGTATGAGCCGGTTTTAACCCGAACCTAAACCTGTTTGGTGATACTAGTCTTGGTTTCAAACAAAACCGCCAGTTTAATATCGGTTTGAGAACTCCTCTGTTCAAACTGGTTTGGAACTGGTTAAAAACCGGTTTCAACTAAACTGGTTCTTTTTTACTTGCGGAAACCAGTTTAGGTGAAAACCAGTTTTTAGTTTTTTACCATCTTTGACCAAAACAGAAACGGTTTTAGCTCAACCACCGATTTGCGCACCTCTATTTATATCTATGTTGCAAATTCCTAAAAGATTAAACTTATATAGTGATAAAATTAGAAAATTAAATGTTAGTGATCATTGATCTACTTAAAGTCCAGTGGATAGTGGGGGAAAAGAACCCACTGAATATAAGCCCAAGTGTAACATAAAATGGCAAATTGTTTTAGGCCCATTGACATTTTAGTATTTTATCCATAAGCCCCTTTTCAATTCTAGTAGGAATGAAATTATTCTTACGGATGTAAATAAACTCAGAGGCTCGACAGCTACTCGTTATCGACTCGACTGAAAGCTCGAACGAGCCGAGCTTTAACGAGCCCAAGCCTGAAATAGAGCTCGTTAACCTTGGGAGAGAGAATTTGAGTGGGTTTATTTAGGTTTTATGTTTTGTTTTTAATTTTTTAACGGTATATCGAGTGATCTCACAAGAAAATAAAGAGTAAAGTTTACGTCAATTAGTGAAAATGAGTATACGTGTTATCTACGAGTAAACAGCGGGACCATTCTTGCAATTTATGATACTTAGAAACTAAATGGTAAATTACTTGTATCATCCAGTTTTGTTCACTTCTAATTACTACTAAATTTCTTGTTTAATTCATGATTAATAGCATATAAATAGAGAGAAATTGTCACCTCTATGTTATGTACTTAGTAAAAAATACAAAACACTTGTGTTAAAATATTTATATATCTAATTATATTAAATATCTAGTAAGAACATTGATCTAAACTCTAAAGAATAAAGCATTACTTTTACAAAAGATATAAAGTGATTGCAACACCTTTTTTACACTTTCAAACGTCGTTTTACTTTCTTTTCTAGTTACAAATGATTTAGGTTTTTTACTACGCGTTACACTTCAATCGTTTTCTGATTTAGAGCGGTATATCTCCATCGTTCCTTCTCGACATAATCCGCATCCAAAAACCGAGCCACAAACGCCCATAACCTATAAACATCTTCAAAATTCGCCAAAACGTTTATTGCGGCAGTCACCACGGCGATATCTGGCACCCCTTTACTCTTCTTAGTGCCACCCTCGGTCATTACGCGCTCTTTTTCCTCGGCATACTTGTCATCAAACCATATCTTGTGTAGAGAACCTAGGCTCAATGATATATTATTTCGATCAGAAAGCTTTTGCACTAGGGTCGGCTCAACCTTTTCACCTTTCCAATCGTAAATATTGAACGCTAACGCGGGTCCACGGTCAAATCTAATTCTCGGACCGTAAATTTTAATCAAGGGTGTCTTGGTCTCCGTGTTGGGATGTTCTAGCTTCGTTAGCGCGTTAATCAGCCAGTTTATCAAACACCTGGTGCGCGTACTAATTTGCATCAACCCTAACGAATCCACATGATCTAACCCCCTATACTCGATCGGTAAACCCTTGTTCTTTTCGCCCTGGGTGACAATTTGTTCTTGTTGAAGTTCTAAATCCTTTTCGGATGAATGTTCTTCGTCCGATTGAGCCTGAAACGATGAGTTCTTATCCGGGACAAGAGTGGCTATCCCTACGCAAGAATCTTCCAATATCGATATCATCGATTTCTTGACAAACAAGCATCCGAATCCACTCGGGTTTTCACCAAACACCTTGTAGAATGAACAAATAAGAAAATCGGGCCGAATCAACGACAGCCCAAAGCTATCCCTATCTTTTGGGCCCAATGCACATGCATCTAACAACACATGCCACCCATTTTCATGTGCCTTGAGCATCCACTGATACGAGTAACTCGCGCCAGTTGTTCGCGATTGAAGCGGGAACACGAATAACCCTCTTGGTTTTTTCTTTTTCCTATTTCTCTCTACCATTTTTCTTAATTTAGCCGAATGAATCCGCATTCTCGGCCACTTGAATTCAGCTGACATTACCTTAGCTCCTCGTTTTTCGGATGTCGTAACCAAGGTGTCCACAGCCTCGCTCTTGTAGTCGTAAACTGTTAGCAGTTTACGACTCGTTTGGAAAGGATAAGCTTCCGAAACTATCTTGAATGCTGATGACTTGTTTGATGTAAAAACCATGGAATAATCATCACCTGAAATAAAATAGAGGTGTTCATTATTCGGTTTCAAAGCGATTAAAATGAACATAAAAGTGAAACCGAACCGTTTAAAATCAAACTGAATCAAATTCGGTTTCTGGTAAAAACCGAATTTGATATTCAGCTATTGAAATTTTGTTTAAACCGAATATCAAATAATGGTTATTTAAGTTAGCTTAATTCAAGTACATTTTAGCCCAATTTTATTTAAACAACTCAACTCCATAAGAAAGTGATAAAAGAAAAATAATGTAAAAAGGTAAGATAAATAAATAAAAATAAAACTTATTCGGTTAAAAAACCGAAATCCAAACCGAAAAAAATATAGGTTTTCAGTTCATTTCAGTTTAAAACAATCAAACTGAAACCGAACCAAAACCGTCTACGAAACACATATTTGGTCCTTGGTACGGTTTTTATTTAGCCGAAACCAAAACCAAATCGTGTATTCTATTTTTGATTTTTAGAAATTTGAATTTGGTTCGAATCGAATAAACCAAATATCAAATAACCGTCATATAATTTAAGCCTAACCCACTTACAATTTTAGCCCAATCTTATAAGGCAACAACTCAATCCAAAAACAAATAATGATTAAAATATTTATTCGGTTCAAACTGAATAAACTGAAAACCGAACCAATGAACACCACTAACCTGAAACATTCATGAACTCCATGATCCGTTTCCTGATACCCGACTCGAATGGAGATCCTTCACCACCATGAAGCAGCTGGGACTTAAGATTAACAGACCGATAAATCGTGTTAAAGAACGGGAAATCGGAGTGCAAATCACTCGAAGAAGGAGTCGAAGAATGGTGTGTTTGAAGCTGCAAGTGTGAGAAAAGCCCAATACCAATATAATCAAGACATATCCGATTCGAAAGCGAAAGATGGTAATATTCTTGCCCTCTAATCCTATCCACTCGAGTAGTATCCGAGTATTTCGGATATGTTTGAGTGAAAGTAATCAATGAATCTTTATAAGTAGGAAGTGACTCATGGTCCGTAAAACACGTGTTGGGAAAGAAAGAAGTGGTTGTTGTGGTTGTGAAGTGTTTCCGGCATGCGGATGAGGTGCTTGTGGTGGTGGTGGTGGTGGTGGTGGTGAATTCTGGTAAAGAAAATAAGGGGTTGGAACAACAACCATGTGAGCATACTTGTTCAACAAGTTTCAAACATGGTGAGTTCATAGTTGTTTATGATGGTGATTAATGAACATATGTTGAAGATGATATATATACATATATGTATATATATATATATAAGAGGTTGTTTTTGTGATGCATAAGGTATTGAAGTGGACATTGTAATGATTGTTTGAATTGGTCATGTTTCCATGGATGAGAAGACTTTTTCAGTTTTGTTATTTATTTTGTGGGGGTTGAAAGTGGCATTTATGTGAAGAAAAAAAGCCGGTATTGGACAGGTCAAGTTACATGCATTCAAACATATATAGATGGGATGATACAAAATAATTAATATAATACATGACCATATTACATTAATTCGTCTTGGATGGAGACTATTTCAATCAAAACGTGATAGTTACGTTATGTTCACTAACGTGGTTAAAGTGTGCTGAATTCGGAATAATTATTTTACCCTTTTTTATTAAGAGATAGCAAATATTATTATTACAAAACATTAACTTACTATGACAAACACACATAAAAAAAAAAAGAAAAAAAATGAATGTAAGTTATTAAAAAAGTTAAATGTATAGAGAAAATTTACATGTATATAAGTATATTGTTTTCTTTTATAAAAAGAAAAAGAAAAGAAAAAAAGCCTGAATGTAAGTTATTAAAATAGTTACATGTATTTACGATACATACAAATTCAAGTTTACGGCGGGAATAGTTTTGTTACGTGGTTGGCCAAAAATTTACAATCATTTTTTTTTTCATATAATAGTTATTTATAGGTTCTCACAGACTACAATTTTATCTCAAGTTTAAAATTACGATTTTGACCCCGGTTCAAAATAAAATTTTGATTTTGCCCCTGCTTAAATTTACGATTTTATCCTCAGTTAAAAAATACGATTTTGCCCCTAATTCAAAATTAAATTATGGTTTTGCCCCCACTAGAGTCCTGCCAAATTACGATTTGGTTCATAGTTTAAAATTACGATCTCGCCCCAGTTCAAAGTAAAACTTTCGTTTTGGCCTCAGCTAAATATTACGATTTTGCCCGCAGTTAAAAAATTACGCCCCCAATTCAATATAAAAAATGGTTTTACCCTCAGTTCAAAATATTATTTTACCTCCATTATAAAATTACGATTTTACCTCAGCTAAAAATTGCAATCTTGTCATCGTTTTTTAGGCAAAACCATGGTAGTTTCTTATTTTACTTGGTTGACTCAATTTTGTTTTTATTCATTCCAAACAGCTACCTAGCACTCGCTAATTGGTCCTGACATCATTTTAGTTATTTTTTATTATCATAATTATGGTACTCTTTTCTTTCATTGGTTAACTTGATGCATCTTTTTTGATATCATGTTATAAGTAGCATGTATAACTAACCGACATAAAGCCCACAAATAAGAAATATTTGGTTTAGTGCCCCACAATATAGGCGGTGCATAACTTTAGTAGAGAAACATTTACAGTGTATTGTTTTCTTTTATGTTTTTGTTTTTTAAAGAATAGTTCGTTTGTGTATTTCGGGGCCATCTTATAATGTATAGTTTTTTTTTTATTCTTAAGTGAAAAGGGTTAAATGGTTATCTTATATACATGGATTTAGCATATATCTAACACATGTTAACGGAAATTACGAAACATGTTACAGCTTAACAACTAGTAGAAACACAATTTGTAACTTTTAATAAAGCAATTGCTAAAACCGCAATATAAAATCTAGGGAAATACCAGTACTGAAAATCCTAAAAAATAGGTACTGGTACCAAATATATATACCTGGTACGGTATGGTACCATACCAGTACCAAATCAGTATCGAAAACGCTAAATATCAGTACCGAATCATTACTCGTTACCATTTGATCATCCCTAATAACATACTCGAGTCGATCCATGAAACTAACTCGATATTTAATAGGTTTGAATTATTTTTATATATATTTGTCTTTTCGTATCTTAACGTTCAAGTTAAAAATTTATACTTCAGAGTTTCCTTATTATTATTATTTATTATATTTTGTTTTTTTTTTTCTAAAAAGTGAATAAATCATGAAAAGTTAAAGGAAAAAGAATGGTGAGTTTGCTTTAATGAAAATGAACTTAATTGCTAAGGAATGGGTTTTTTATTAGAATTGGGACAACTCCAAATCGAACCACAATATCACCCTTTTCCTTTTCATTTGCTATTTAAGTTGGATACACCAAGCTGATTTTATTTTAAAGGATAATATGTTAATAACTACGAAAATTGTATTATAACTTGTATTAATTAACCAGAATGCATATGTGCACGCATATTTCAAAAACTAATCACTTTAACAGGGCCGGTCCTGAGAATTTGTGTACCTTGTTCAAGCTCGAAAAAACGTGCCCCTAAGCCTTATTGAAATTGGGTATTGGGCTACTAAAGGTCTAAACCTAATGTCAACTGTCTAATGACTAATCTAAATCATAAAAATAGTTTTGTAAGTGGAACTATGTTGGTGTTTGTATGGGTATACCCTATTAATTTTTTTTACACATAAATATCGGATTTTTTTTTAAATTAACATACCTTCCGAAATATCGGGCCCTGACCGGTGGTCCTTCCCGCCCACCCTCAGGGCCGGCCATGCACTTTAACATCGTATCCAAGCGATTTTCTTGTTGCGAAATGACAAGGGTTATAACTTTATATGTTTTTTTTTTTGTTTTGCATATAAAAGGAAGGAACAAGTTGTTAAGATTGAAACTTTATAAAAACATATTTTTGTCTCTATAAGAACGGGATTGTGAAATCTAACGGATAGTGAAATTACGTCCTCATATGTTATATCTTTTACAAATTTTAGCTATCAAAGACTCATATTTTGGATGTTAAAACTTAAATGTTAGAAATTGAATGATTTTATCATAGGTTAGTCTGTATTTTTTACTAGTTTGGTTTGATAAGGCTAGCCAATTTATAGTCTTTTGACCGGAGTCACGATCTTTAAGATCGAGATCTTGTCTAATAACTTATGTTTGTCGTGGGCCTAGTTCGGACCAACCAGGGGCGGAGATACTTCGACGGTAGTGTTAAAAAGATAAACTTTGATGTTTTTTCGATTTTGCTACCTCTACAGTTTTTTTGGAAACTTTGCCCGTATAATTATATTTTAGAT
Source organism: Scalesia atractyloides (assembly GCA_947069175.1). Lineage (NCBI taxonomy): Eukaryota > Viridiplantae > Streptophyta > Magnoliopsida > Asterales > Asteraceae > Scalesia > Scalesia atractyloides. The sequence goes on along the minus strand of CAMTDV010000006.1, from coordinate 4,129,468 downwards.
CCGTCACTGGGACCACAACTTCACTAAATGTAAAATATCTATAAAAACAATATCAAGATTCATACGTATACCTTAGTTTGGAATACTAAATCTAAAGGAATTATAAAATCTAAATATACAAATGATTAAATACTGATTTAGTGGAATTGAAATTACTTTTTATTAAAAGAGCTAATACAAATAAAGGTTGTATGATGTACAATAAACTTATCTAATATTTTTAATATTAAAGTTGTGAGATGTTTCAAACGAGATAATATTTTTTTAGTATATAGAATAAAATTATAACAGCTAATTGTTTATGAAAATTATTACAGCTAATTGTTTATGAAAATAGAATGATTCATCCTGGCCTGCACAGGTTTGCTTCGCCAATATAGAATAATCAACAAAATATTCTTCCACAAACGTAATTATTAAAAAGTTTAATTATTTTAAATATTATAACTTTCAAAGAAAAAAAAATCCATATTCACTATAAACAGTAAAAAGTTCATGTAGAAAAAAAGTGAACTTGCTTTTTTTACTTTCAAAACAAACGCACTTTCATTATTCATACATAGTTGAATTTATAAAATTAAAAGAGATATATAAAACTAGAAATTCATAAAAGAAACCAAATATGTTAAGGTTCTTTATAAAAAGAAACCTCAATTGTTTGTTTTTCTATCTCACGTGTAAACCCACCCTGCTCAGAGATCGGGACTATATCCAAGGTCAACTCCTCGACTGTCATGAAACCGTACCCCCTTGATGCGCGGGAACCGAATGGATCCGTAAACCTCGCCCCCGTCATATTCAAACATGTATCCCCTGATTCGTTCCTTGACCCATATGTGTACACATATTAAAGTGATCTTTAATACCTTTCATTTAAATAAAGATTTTGGATTGACAAAGGATTATATTGTTAAATGAAACAAATTATAAGTGGATACAAAAGTCCATTGTTTTGTAGCTAGTGGTATCTTGGTAGTGGGATAAAGTTTTAGGATTAACAGGTTCTGGGTTTGATTCCCACAGTGGGGTTTTCTCATATTTATTGGGTTTTCTTCTGGATTGATGTATAGGCATTATGCCTAGTGGAGATGAATATAATCGGGTGGTTCCGCTGTTGGCACGATGACACTCTAGTGGCCCGTCAGTAATCCAAATTTGTTAAAAAAAATAACAATAATAAGTGGATAAAAAAAATAAGTGGATATGAGATAGATTGGTTGATATTCACACGAACGGCTACAAATATTTGTGTTTAATATTTGGTCATAACTGTTTTTCAATATTAAGTTCGTATATATTGTTAACAAACAAAATTTTGTAAGAGGCTTTTTTTTTTATTTTGAAATAGTGTATTCACTTTCTCTTCAATCTCACAAATATATACACTTGTATAATTTTGGTTTTGAGATGGTGTATACACTTCCTAGGGTGAGCAGAAAACCGAAATAACCGAACCGTAACCGAAATAACCGACAATACCAAACCGAAATAAAAACCGATGGTTCGGTTTTTGGATTTTTAATAACCGAGAGTTTCGGTTCGGTTTTCGGATAACCATTTTCAATAATCGAAAATAACCGAACCGAACCGATAAGTTATAATATAGGCCAAATTCATATTTATTATGTTTAAGTTTAAGTGTTTAAGTTTAACTCATGCTACTAATAATTATTAATTTTATTCTTGCTTGTTAAATATTTATAATAAGAACATTAACATGTTTATTTATCATTGAAATGATTTATCCATTGTTTAAAAGAAATAACAAAATTTAACATAAAAATTATATGATTTTCAAAGTATTATAAAAGAAAGTGTCTTAATAAAAAGTTTGAAGAAACATTAAAAAGATTAAAAAGATAGGTTTATGTAAACAATATTAATTAAAAATACAAAATATATTAACTTAAATGTAAACATTAAAAAAAAGATGCTTAAACTTTGAATTATACTTTTTATTTTTGAATCTTACGTAACTTGTTTCAGAAACCGAAAAAACCAAAAAACCGAACCGAACCGCCACTAAAACCGAAATAACCGAAACCGAACGGTTTTCAAGAACCAAAAAACCAAACTTTCGGTTACGGTTTCGATTTTACCCAAAAACCGAACCGAACCGAACCGTGCACACCCCTAACACTTCCTCTAGTTATAGTCTCAAAATTTTAGGGCCATAATTTGAGTATTCGTATAAAAGGGTGTACATAAATACCAATAATGCTACACTCTTTTCTTATAAAACTAGATCAAAATTATAATATAGTTTTTTAATCATATGTAGCTCATTCAAATTATGTTTTCATAATTTCTTAGAAAAGGAAACGCAGTTAATTAAGAAAAAAAGCAATTTCTAATTATTTAGGATATACAAACGTGATACTTAGATGATCTTCATCCAACATACAAATTCAACATAGTTCTTAGTTTAAAAATCGACTCGATTCCTTCTAAAGTTGCGGACCCATTCCCATTTGGTTCAATCAACTCCTTTTGTTGCTTCTAATACTAATATTACTATAAATGTCTTTTTGATATAAAGATAGAAATGGTGTGTCGATGGTCTCTTGGTTTAGGGACATCAAGTGTTTATTCCCACTAAGATTGTTGGGTTTCCATAGTGATCATTTAAAGTTTTATTTATCAAAACCCGGTTCAATAAATAATAGTCAATTAATCAAGCGAGTTAATTAATAAAAACGCAGCGAAAATAAATGAGTGATCAACAATAAACGAAACCCGACAGGATCCGGTTACATGCAAATGCGAGTACAGTAATAAAAACATCTAACTATCGATGAGAAAGATATACCTCGGTTAGTGACTAACCGGTCGAGACACCGAGGTTCAACGAACACGTGCTAGTGAAACGAACAAAACGAAACGCGGGTATAAGCCGGGTAGCGGCGTCGGTAGACGGCAGTACTGGCGGCGGTGATAGCGGCGGCGGACGTGTCCGGCGGCGACGGCGGAGGGGTCTAGCGGCAGCGGCGGTGACGGTAGCAGTTGTGGGTGTTTTAAAGAGTCTTGTGCTAATCTCCTAACCATCCAAATGAAAGACCAAGTCCCATTTAAATAGTGGATGGAGGTTCATGCATGCTCGCCAAGTGGCACACATGCGTAGTGCATGTGTTGCAATTGGCCAAGAGTTTGGTGCGCGACAAGTGGCGGTAGATGGATGCATGTGCGACATGTGGCGCAGCAAAGGTGCATGCGCGACAAGTGGAGTAGGGTGAGCATTCTTGTCTCACTAGGTCCATGTACCCGTCTCTCAGTTAATACCCGCAACAATAATCCCGCTCATGATCATAAATATAATTATGATCCGTTTTGCATATTGTTCGTAATTACCAGTTAAACTAGTTAAATGGATTTAAGTTCTTTGCCCACGGTGTAACTCTTACGGGTCAAGACCCGGTCAGTAGCGTTGACTTATCGAACCGGACATAAATTTCCAACAGCTCCCACTTGGACGGTCTCTAATAAGGTCTTAACGCAGACAGCCAACGGTGCTCTAGCTGCACATAGCTGCCCCCAACAGGTCATGACACTTTAAAGTCACTAACCAAGGTATCTTCCCTTCAGCAACAACTTGCTACTTGAAGACAATAGACTTATGGTAATCGTCGTCATTTATCCTTTCCGTAATAGACATCAATTGAACAATGAGACATGGATCAGATTCAATCTCACATGGCGTTCAATCATTATCGTTCTCGTTCATGAATCAAAGTGGTCCAATCAAACACACAGTAGGTTTGGGTAAGGCCTTACACTTTACCAGTTTGAATCAACGAGGGCGCCCAGATGTCTAGCTGTTACATATATTGTAAGAGTACAGAATCCCATCTTGACTACATACAACTCCCACTGAACTTCAGAACTACTCCCAACCAATGCCTTTATGACTGGCAGTTACGCGACAGCGGTTGACACTGATCAAAGAATAGCCTTTAGTAAACGACAGTTCTAGTATGTATCTCAGGTCAGAGGATACTAAATGAGTATACCAAAATCAAATAGATCTTATGACTAAGATCCATGAAGATGATTTTATGCGAGTTACATCCAACGTCATTCATAATGAGGTCTGTGAGTTTGGAAGTCAACTCCTTGATTCCAAAGTCAGAATAGTCTTAATTCAGAGTCGTTCCCACGAGTCTGACCGACTACGGATAATTTAGAATACAAGATTCATGGATTAAACGTATTAAAATTAACACAGTTGTAAGATTCAAGCTTTGCATTTAACCAGTAAATCAAAGGTGAATTCAAAAGGTACAACTGTTTGAATGTTCGTACATCCAAATACTAAATCAAAACAAATGGCTAGCTAATCTAAAACCGATAGCATTCCTATGTTGGTCGCGCTTGTCCGGAGTCATCGGTTTAGTGAACCGGTCTGCTAGGTTTTGATCTGTGTCTAATTTGCTTATTAAGATGTCTCCTTGTTCCAGTATTTCCCATATATAGTGGAACTTTCTTAGAATGTGCTTGGCCCTGTGATGAGGTATGGGCTCCTTGGTTTGAGCAATAGCTTATGTGTTATCACAGGACACCTCGATTGGTTTTGAATATTCGAAACCACATTAAGGTCGGTGATGAACTCCTTCATCCAAGCAGCTTCTTTTACAGCATCCGATGCAGCAATATATTCGGATTCAGTGGTTAAATCCGCCACTTCATTCTGTTTGGAGCTTTTCCAACAACAGCTCCTCCATTGAGAGTGAATACGAATCCTGATTGTGAGCGAGCATCACCTCGGTCACTTTGGAAGCTAGCATCAGTGTAACACCTTACACTGAGCTCTTCTTCCACTCCTCCAATCACCAAGAACATATCTTTGGTTCTTCTCAAGTACCTCAGAATGTTCGACGTCAGGTCTAGTACATAACATAACATGCATGATAGAACCAATCGCTGAAGCATTATGGAACTGCTTCCATTTGCTTAATTTCAATGTCCGTTGAAGGAGTTGCGATTTGTTCAACACGGTTCCTTTAGTCATAGGAACACCTCCTTTCTTGGAGTTTTCCATTTTGAAGCGTGTCATTGTTTCATCTATGTAAGTACTTTAACTTAGCCCTAGAAGCCGCTTAGATCTATCTCTATAGATCTTGATTCCAGAATGTAAGCAGCTTCTCCAAGATCTTTCATTGCGAAGCAAGATCCTAAATAGTGTTTAACCTCATTAAGCATAGGGATGTTGTTTCCAAATGATTAGTATATCATCCGCATACAAGATGAGGAATGATATGGTGCTCCCACTAGCCTTTCTGTGAACACAAGGCTCATCTTCATTCTTGACAAAACCAAACTCTTTGATCTTCTGGTCAAAATGAAGATTCCAGCCATGAGATTTTTGCTTGAGTCCATAAATGGACTTATTTAGTTTGCACACCGTAGTTGGATATTTTGGATTGAGAAAACCTTCAGGCTGAACCATACAGACATCTTTAGAGAGATGTCCATTAAGAAAAGCGGTTTTGACATCCATTTGCCATATTCCGTAATCATAGTACGGAGCTATAGCAAGCAATATCCTGATTGATTTAATCATACCAACGGGCGAGCAGGTCTCATCAAAGTCAATACCTTGAGTTTGAGTGAAACCTTTCACAACTAGCCGTGATTTATAGGTGTGGGCATTTCCATGCATATCGGTTTTTCTCTTGAAAATCCATTTGCTCCCTACTGCCCGACAATCGGGGGTAGCTTAACCAAGTCTCATACTTGATTGTTATGCATAGATTGCATCTCGACGTTCATGGCTTCTTGCCATTTCCAAGATTCTGGATCTGAGATAGCAGATTTGTAGTTAGTAGGTTCGTCATTAGACTCAGCTACTAATAAGACTTCGGGACCATTTAGATGCCAAAGGTATCTATCAGGTTCTTTGTGAATTCTCCTACTTCTGCGAACGTTTGTGTTTATGTCTGATTCATAGGCAACAACTACTTGTTGATCAGACGGTCCGACGTCATTAGCGGTTGTTTGTGGTTCTCAAATTTCTTCAAGGCCAACAATATTATTTCCAGTTTCTCGATTAAGGAGTTTTTCCTCGAGAAAGTGTCCCTTCCGTTTGATGGAAATCACATTTGCATTAGGATGGTAGAAATAATATCCGCCTTTTATAGTATCTGACGAAAACTACTTTTCGCCTCGAGGATCAGGCTTATCATCAGAATCACTTGTGATGTATGCTTAATATCCCCATACTCTAAGGTATTCCAAATCGGGTTTACGCCCATGCCATATCTCATATGGTGTTTTGTTTACCCTTTTAGTCGGAGCTGAATTGACAAAGCGTGCAACGATCATAAGAGCATGACTTTAAAATAAGTGAGGCAAGTTAGTTCTACACATCATCAATCGAACCGTATTAATTAGGGTTTGATTTCTCCTTTCACTCCGCCATTAAGTTGGGGTGTGCCGGGTGGAGTGGGTTGTGAAACTATTCCACGTTCCTTTAGATGATCGAGAAATTATAAGCTGAGGTACTCACCACCTCGATCTGATCGAAGTACTTTTATCTTTCTAGCAAGCTGGTTTACTACTTCGTTTCGAAATTCTTTGAACTTTTCAAAAGTTTCGTGCTTATGCTTCATAAGATAGACATAATCATATCGACTATAATCGTCGATAAAAGTAACGAAGTATCCTTCATGGTTTCTAGTCGTGGTTCTGCAAGGGCCACATACATCAGTGTGAATGAGTACTAGAAGACCATTGGCCCGTTCACCAACACCGGTGAAGGGGTGCTTTGTGAGTTGGCCAGCTAAGCAAGATTCGCAATCATCAATGGAGTCATGTCTAGTGGATTCAAGAATCCCCTTGGACTGGACCCATTTTATGCGTGCCTTAATTATGTGGCCAAGTCTACAATGCCCAAACTATGTTTCGTTTATACCAGCTTTGTTACGCTTAGAAAGATGATATATGTTATTTCTTGTTTGAACATCAATACCATTTCGAGGTTTAGCCTCAGAATTAAAGATATCATTCAAGTAGGCAGAAATGGAATTTCATTAAAAAGGTACTTGAATCCTTGTTCAAATAGTGAAGAAACTGAAATAATGTTTATGGTCAAACTAGGTGCAAACAAATAGTTGTCTAAAGTAACTATAAGGCCAGAAGGTCATGAAAAACAAAATGTTCCAGTTTCTTCCACTTTTCAGATTCTTGCAAGACATTAACAATGTGATAACTACATCCGGTATCAAATACCCATGTGTTGCTAGAAACAGTGAAAGTTCAATAACATAAATGAGAATACTAGAAGAAGTGCCAATGTTACTGGCCTTGTTCATTTTCAGCTTGGCTAGATACTGTGGGTAGTTTCTTTTAGTGCCCTATTTGGTTGCATTCAAAGCACTGATGCTCCTTAGGAGGGTGTGGTTTTGCAACATGCTTGTTGTTGGTGACATTTCTGGCAGTAACAACAACCTTTCTCTTGCCTTTGCTCTTATGATCTATTTTCTTGTTGTTGGGCTTCTTAACACCACCAGACTTGACTATTAGAACTTGGTTGGTTTTATGTGGTATGTTCATCTTGGCCGTTTTGAGCATACCATGTAGCTCAGGCACAGTCTTTACCCATGCATTCATATCGTAGTTCATAATGAACTGGTCATATGAGCTAGGGAAAGTGTTCAAGATGAAGTCCGCTGCAATTTCTCTTGCAGGGGATAACCAAGTTTGTTCATTTGGTCAATGTATCCTTTCATCTTAAGCACATGATCCTTCCAGCACTTACAGCTTTATGAGCTGTTTCATGGTGTCATACTGCTCCTGTCGGGCTTGTTTCTGAAACATGCCTTTCAGTTGCTGGATCATGTCATAAGCATCTTTATCTTCCATGTTCTTCTGAAGTTCAGGAGACACGGTGGCTTTGCATAAGGTAGGCTACCTCAACGGCATCCTCGTTATGCTTTTCCAGTGCCTTGCGAGCAGCAGTAATGATACTTTCAGGCTCGGTAGGGACTGGGCCATCTAAGATACATAGCTTTTCGCCATCTTGAGAACTATTCTCAGATTGCGGTGCCATTCGAGAAAGTTGATGGTATTCAATTTTGTTTTTCAAGTACAGACTTGAGAATAAAGGAGTTGTTTTCTTTAGACATCTATTATATATAAGCAAGGATTTTAATTAGTATTTTCGATGTATATTTCCTTATTTAATTAATGACCTGTTACAGTAATTAGAACAAGGAATGAGAATCCGGTTAGAAGCTCTTTCTAAAGGCAGCTGTAGCACGCAACATTAGCAAGGGGTTCAAGCGGACTGACAACGATTGTCAATTGTGAAAAGAGCACAACTCTCGGGTATGAGGCCGCTAAGACAACTCTTGTCTATGGATTGATACATTTAGCCTCATCTATGCCACTTTTGTTCTCGAGACAGCTGTAGCACGTAACACGAGAAGAAAAGTAATAGTCGTCCTAAAACGGTCACATGTGGAAGGGTCGGATGTGTCGACGAAGCCCTTGCACCTTGGAAGGATAAACTAGACACCAAGTTTTGTGCTGTGGCTCCAACACTGATGGTTCGCATTATGCCCCAAGTGTTACTAGTAGTAGGATGGCATCGACCATTGATTTTAATTATGGGTTAATTTTAATTTTTACCAAATAGGGTCGTGAGAGCCAATTTTAGTAATATTTTAGTCGTGACATCTTGATGAATCCTTTCATCTCTCAGGACACTTAGTTTTAAATATCCTATTAAAACTAAATTTGTCGCGACTTGAAATAACCAATTTTAAGTTAATAGAAAACTATTAAGTTAATAGTTTTGGAAAATTAAATCTAATTTAATTTGCAAAACTTAATTGGTTATGTGTTTGTTTAAGAACAACCTTTGTTTTATAATAAAGTTTCAACAAGTTGTAATTAATTTAGAACTTGTTTTAATGTGATTGTTTTTAATATTTTAAAACTCCTTTTAAAATCATGTTGGTATTTAGGTTGGTTATGTTATAACAACTTATAAGATAAAAGCAACCACAATCGCAAGATAAATATGTAAACCTATATGGCCAAAAATTGTTCGATCTTGCTAGAGCCTAATAGCAAGATCAAACGGGTCACGGGGTCACAACACACAAACAACCACAAGGATGGACTTGAGTGCATCCAGTCGTCTCGAGCAACTCCCACTGACTTCATGACTCCTGTTTTAGCGTCCTCGGTTTTGTCTCCGGGTCTTCGTTTATTACAATATTTTACAAAATACAATAAAGGAAGAAACCATATCTATTACAACTTTGAACCATCTAGATGGCCATAAAATATAATTACAAAACCGAATAAAATATGCAACCACAAAACAAGGTCGGGCCAGATTTACATATTTCATAACAATCACAAAATAATCCGGGTAATGTTTTGGTCAAGCAAACAAAATAAAATATTGACCAAAATTAAAGTTGCCCTTAAAATTATTTAGACCAGAAACTTTAAAATAATTAAAGTTTGTGTTCTAATTCCGGTTAAAAGACCGGTACCGACTCGTATGTTGTAACCAAGGCTCTGATACCACTGTTGGGTTTCCATGGTGATCATTTAAAGTTTTATTTATCAAAACCCGGTTCAATAAATAATAGTCAATTAATCAAGCGAGTTAATTAATAAAAACGCAGCGGAAATAAATGAGTGATCAACAATAAACGAAACCCGACAGGATCCGGTTACATGCAAATACGAGTACAGTAATAAAAACATCTAACTACCGATGAGAAATATATACCTCGGTTAGTGACTAACCGGTCGAGACACCGAGGTTCAACGAACACGTGCTAGTGAAATGAACAAAACGGAACGCGGGTATAAGGACGGTAGCGGCGTCAGTGGACGGCGGTACTGGTGGCGGTGATAGCGGCGGCGGACGTGTCCGGCGGCGGCGGCGACGGCGGAAGGGTCCGGCGGAGGCGGTAGCAGTTGTGGGTGTTTTAAAGAGTCTTGTGCTAATTCTCCTAACCATCCAAATGAAAGACCAAGTCCCATTTTAAATAGTGGATGGAGGTTCATGCATGCTCGCCAAGTGGCACACATGCGTAGTGCAAGTGTTGCAATTGGCCAAGAGTTTGGTGCGCGACAAGTGGAGGTAGATGGATGCATGTGCGACATGTGGCGCAGCAAAGGTGCATGCACGACAAGTGGCGTAGGGTGAGCATTCTTGTCTCACTCGGTCCATGTACCTGTCTCTCAGTTAATACCCGCAACAATAATCCCGCTCATGATCATAAATATAATTATGATCCGTTTCGCATATTGTTAGTAATTACCAGTTAAACTAGTTAAGTGGATTTAAGTTCGTTACCCGCGGTGTAACTCTTACGGGTCAAGACCTGGTCGGTAGCGTTGACTTATCGAACCGGACATAAATTTCCAACAAAGATGATGTTCAAGTCCCTCAAAATTACAATAAGTGAATTTTCGAAGTAGAGTTTAGAGGGGATTAACTTTTTCCGTAGTTAAAACAGGGTAAAAAATAATGTAATTATGATTAGAAAATAATAAAAAGCTAAAGCGCATTGATATAATGAGCAGAGAGTGACTTTCTATTGTATGAAAACAAGTAGACGTATCTAACGCTTGAAGATGGTCAAACTAACAAATAGGTTAATTATTATAGATTAAGGTTAAACTCTTTTGAAATTAGTCAAGAAGCGTGCAATTCAAAGGTCTAAAGTAAATATATATAAAAAGAAAAATGTAACAAAGGTCTAAAGTATATATATAAAAAGAAAAATGTAACAATTAAATACTTCCAAATTTCCACTTTTGTACTTTAATTACTATTACTAACTTAATATAAAAATGACACCCTATATTCATTATATTTTGAAATCAAAGCAACGTACTTTAATTACTATATATCAGTAACTCAATATAAAAATGAAGCCCTGTATATATTATATATTGAGATGAAAGCAACTGTAAATTTATAATTAATAGAATGCTTATAAAATAAACAAATAAATAAAGAAGCAGTCATTGCATGCCTGTTTTGCACAAAATAAATAAAAGAGTTAATTACGTTTTTTGTCCATGTGGTTTGTTTAAAATCATTATTTGTCCATTAGTTTAAAAATTGTCATTTCAGTCCCCGTGGTTTTACTTTCGTAACTATTTCAATCCATTAGTTTGTCAAAAATCACTATTTCAGTCCATTAGTTTGCAATATAGTGTCAGAATAATTGGATGAAATTAACGAAGGTGGATTGAAATAGTTACGAAAGTGAAACCACAAGGACTGAAATGACAATTTTTAAACTAATGGACTGAAATAGTGATTTTTGACAAACCAAAAGGACGAAAAACGTAATTAACTCTAAATAAAAAACCTACTTAACCCATTACCAAATACCAACCTGTCATGGTCCAAATCAGCAACATGTATAATCCAAAATTTTAACTAAAAAATAAGAGGAAAATGTCAAAATCTAAAAAATAAGAGTAAAATATCAAAATGATCCCTAAGTTTAGGTCACTTTAATCCAAAAATGAAACCTTTTGTATCTGTGTCCTTGAGGTTTCAATTTGATGTCATTTTCATCCAAAAGACAGAGACTGGGTCGGAATATTCTGTCATCCTCCACCTTTTAGTTAAGATATATTAATACGTAAAAAGACGATTCTACCCTTCATTAAAATGAGAAATGTGGCAAAAAAGGTGGATAACAGAAAACTACCCAGTTTATCTTTTGGATGAAAATGACATAAAAAATAAAACCTTAGGGACTCAAATACAAAAGGTTTTATTTTAGGACTAAAGTGCCAAAAGTGACCTAAGCTCAGGGACCATTTTGTATTTTACTCAGAAAATAAAATAGAAAGTAGTGCAGGCTCACAACCCTTTTATATAAACTGAGTGGTGACTTTGTGGAAGAAGTAAAATTCAAAAATTTCCACTATAAAAACCTCAACTGATACAAAATTTGTCCAAAATATTATAATATGCTGCTCACACGACTTAGAAAACCGATAATAACTTCATGATTATGTTACAAAAAAGAACCGAAAAAAAGAAGAATCGATATGAAGGGTAAAACTGTAATAAATCAAGCGGGTGCGGCTGTGTTCGTGGCTGATTGATCCGCTAGCCACTGCCAAACTCTCACTTGTCCTGTTCCATCTCCGGTGAAGAAAATATTAGGGCCGCCATGTATAGATCGAATCTCTTGTTTTGCGTATATTTTCCCCCTTTCAGAAAACCTAATATTATAAAACCAAAACAGCAGTTATTTTGGTTTATTCAAGTGATATCAAGATGTGTTTTAAGTTGTAATATAAGTATATAACAAATGTCGGGAAAGCTTACGATGGCAAGTCATATGCACGAACAGTGTTGTCGTTGCAAGAGCAAAGGAGGACGGGCTTGGATTCTAGATCATGCATCCCATATAAAGTGAGCAGGCCCTACACAAACATTATGGTACTATTATTTGTTATATCAATAATGGCAAACAGTAATGTTTGTCAACTGTTATGCATGCAGTGATTTTTCCATTGCTAAGATTTTCATGGTTTATCTCGAATATTTTCCATATCAGCAACATTTAGATAGGAGCAAATCCAACACATGAGCAAAAGCAAAGGTTCATCTATTGTTGAGTGAAACTGAATCTGTTCAACATTTAACCAACTAAACGGTAGATGCACGGTACCCTGACCGCGGAAGGGATCCCCCTTCCCAAGCTAGCGACCCGGCAACGCTGCCTGGTGGTGAATACCCTGCCAACTCGAGGGGAGCGAAGAGCCTGGGGTTGCCAGGATTCGAACCCGCGTCTGCAAGAGACCCCGAGCCGGTTTATAACGGGTGCCGGTGGCCACTGGGCTACGCCCAGTTACATTTAACCAACTAGAGAAAACAATAAAGGTCATATAAAAACTAAAAGCAAGACTGATAAACTCTATTCAAAGAGAGAAAACCTCCAACTCCGCCACCATTATAAATATTGATTTTTAGTTGACTGAATGCACGACAGATTCGACTCAATCACCATATGTGAAGTTCCTTTGTTTTCGTTCTTTTTTGCATAATTTATTTGCCTCAAAAACCCAATTTGCTTGATTCATAGCTATTGTTCAATATGTTACTTGAACTGGAGTGAAATCAATTCAAAATTTGAACTACAGTTGTGGTTTTGACCTAGAATTGTAGGCATACATTGTCAAGGATTAACGGCCAAGTGGGGATGTTGACCTTAAGAGATTTTCTTATGTTGCATCTAGTTGGTTAAACGTTGAACAGATTAAATAATGAATTAATTACGTTTTTTGTCCATGTGGTTTGTCAAAAATCACTATTTCAGTCCATTAGTTTAAAAAATGTCATTTCAGTCCCTGTGGTTTCACTTTCGTAACTATTACAGTCCACCTCCGTTAACTCCATCCATTTATTCTGTGAAACCACAGGGACTGTAATTGTTATGAAAGTGAAACCACGAGGACTGTAATAGTTACGAAAGTGAAACCACAGGGACTGAAATGGCAATTTTTAAACTAATGGACTGAAATAGTGATTTTTGACAAACCACAGGAATGAAAAACGTAATTAAACGCTTAAATAAATGTCAGTCACCAATAATTGAAATTCCTTTGCTTTATTATTGTTGTTGTTATTATTAATATATGCATATAACGTATTGCCTCAAAAACCTAATGCTGCTTAATAGCTGTTATTTAGGTGGAATATAGAATTCTAATGAGTTTAGGAATTTAATTGGCAACGTTAACTTTTCTTCTTACACAAGAGGTTAACTTTTCTTCTTAAACAAGAGGCAATAAAAGTATGTGGAACATATAAAAATACTCGCCTACACAACACTCTACACTATATTAAAAGTCCTCACAGCTACCTCTATATATTGCAATTCGCACAAAACTATATAGCCTAATAACCCCATTTGAAGGCACTTCATACTGTTCTTCACCTATGATCCAGAGTTGTATAACATAGTTGAATAGCTGATGTTGAATCTAAAAAGTCTAGCCGTCTCATAATTGTAATATTACATACGAGATAACCATATGACAGACCATTTCAGGAGATGATAATATATAAAGAAAATAATTAATCTAACATACATGTTCCTCACTATGCGTGTAGGTTACTTCCAAGTTCCCACTTTCTGTAGCCGCCCACACCTACATGAGTAAGCACAATAAGCAATCATAGAAGAAAAGTATAATGATGAATCTTACCTTCTTCAATTTAGTATAAAGTTATGGTGTCAAAACCTTTATTGTTTTGTCTAGTGAACATGACAAAAGAAACTGATCCCAGCAAAGAACCGACATCACGACATCACTATGATCGGTCAATGTCTGTAAACACTGCAAGTTCTCAAGGTTCCAAACCTAAAAAACAAGTCATGCAAATAGAGGTTAAAACTTACTTAAATAATCAGAAAGTCAAAACTGTTCATTTAACCTGAATCGACCCATTGAAGCAATTGTTCTTATAAAAGAAAAAAAGGGAAAACATGTGAAAATGAAGTCACCCGTATGGATTTATCCATAGAACCGGAGTACAATCTATTTGCTCCAACAACAAGTGTCACAACAGCTGACGTATGCCCTTGAAGTGACGCAGCTGGTTCAAAACAGTTGGTTGCAGCATTGTACTTCCATGCTAATATACTCCCGTCCTGAATCAAGCCTTATGTTTTCAAACAAAGTACACTAAACTAAACCCATAGTTGAATCAGATCTCAAATCGTTCAAAAAGTTTACCTGGGTACCAGCAAACAGTAACTCGTTGCCTACAACCATAGAATAGACTTGCCCAACAGGTCCATTAAGACTCAACTCGGCAGATGTTTGAACATTCCATGCCTAAAATGATAATCATAGCATAACGTCTGAGCAAAGACCACATCAGGATTTAAATTTAAAAAAACAAGATAATTTAAACTGGTTTGGAAAATTACTTTTACAAGGTTAGGCAGCCCCACAAACATCCATGGGCCTTCACTGAGCATACATCCCACTTCACCACTCAAATTAATAACCCCTGCACACTACAAAGAAACCAAAAAAAAAATCACAATAAATAAACAAAATAAATTACCTTCACAATCTTGGTTTTTAATGATGGGTTAGTTATTAAATTATACTATAAAATTTTTCCAGATAATATTTCAAGTTCTCAACTTTCAAACACTTAAAAAAAGATATCCTCATCATCTCTAGTCCATAGTTGTTAATGGAGAATAACAACAAATACGATAAAGTACCTATATGCTACATAGCGAATAGCGATAAATACCGTTGGCTATTTTATAAATAGTGACACATTAGAAAAAAAAATTAAAATTTATATGTATATTATATCAAAATACCCTGGTGTATATGCTATTTTACATGTATATTTAACAAAAACCTAAAATCTAGCTATTTAATAGCTATATTTAATTGCTATTTATATTAAAACAAAAAACAAAAAAATAAAATAAAATGTCGCTATTATCGCTATCTATCGCTACAACCCTAATAGCGAGCCTAGACCTATACGCTACGTAGCTCTATAGCAATCGCTACGCTCGCTATTGACAACTATGCTAGTCTACTCAGACTACAACGGTGCAATCTCACCACCACATCACGTGATGCGAGCATTATGCACCACACAATTTTAAAAACCAAGCGCACATTATACAAAATAACAATAATAATAATAATACTATATAAAACATTGGTAAAAATAAACATATAACAACCTGTCCAGATTGGCAATCCCAGACTCTCACAGTCTCATCTCTACTACCCGTGTACAACTTATCCGATCCAACCGGCAGCGCAATCCCACTAACAACCTATCAATCAACCAACAAAAACAATCACTTCAACATCATTACAAAAACATCACAAACCACCACCCAATCCAATAAAAACTCACCTTCGTATGCCCTTCAAGCTGTGTCAACATCCCAAACCCACCAGTACACCATGAATGCATATACCTACACCTCTCACCAAAACTACAACTCCCCTGTATCCAAAAATTACACACCTTATCTTTCTTCACACCAACACCTCTACTATTATTATTATTATTATTGTTGTTGTTGTTGTTTGAAGCATTTGCTCCTCTTCCACCACCGCGTCCCCACGTGTTAAGATTAGAACCACCGCGTCGTGGAACAGTGGACCGTTGATCATTATCAAAACCGTGAGGTCTCTTCGACGACGAAGACGACGTCGTTCCGTTGAGCGGCGCGGATAGCTCGCGGTGAAGGAACGGGCAGGGGAAGCGGGCGCAGTTGCCGGCTCGCCAATGGTAGCATACTTTTTGATTTCGATTGTCGGTTTGTGGTTGAGTTGGGCCTAATCTGTTGAATACTCGCTTTCCTCCGTCGTAATCCATGTGTAGGGTGTATGTGTGTGATCATCAGAGGGAATAGAATCGGAAATTGTGGGAATTTGGGGATTAGGGTTTAATTGGAAGAAGATCAAGAACCCTAATAAGTGAGAACAGAGGTGAGTTTGGTAATAAAGAGTTTTGGAGCGTTGATCTAACGCGTGATATGATGGATGGCGTAGGGTTGGAGTTGTGAGTAGTGTGTTATAATGTCACGTGCGGTGTTTTGACTAATTTGGGATCGAATAATGCATGGTTTATTCTATTCATTTCATAAAGTTTTGGGGTTCAACTAATCCGTAAAAATTATATGTGGAAAATTATAATTTTGAGAAAATAACATTGAGAGTGATGGATGGTTAATCATGCATCATTGGGTAACGTTGATAGCTGAAACACAGGGGGTACATACACCAATCAGTCCATGTCCTTGACTATTTAAGTGCTATGTGCCTTAGGTCCAAGACTTGATACAAAACTACAATCGAGTTGGGGGGTCTCATTTGAAATAGTCTTTCTATTCGTACGGGGTAGATGTAAAGTTGTCTGCATTTACCCTACCTTAGCTTTAGCTTTGTTATTTGTGAGATTTACTGAGTATGATGATGATGACTAATCCATAATGAAATAAAATTTTAGGGATTGGATTGATCCTTGAGGTGTAAGGAGCGCTAGTAGTCCCCTATCCACCCCAATCAATTATTCACGTTAACTCTCCTCTCTACTTCTCATTTTTGCACTCAAATATTGGTTGCACTCCATCCAATATGGATACAAGTGTGATTGAGTGGAAGAGAGTAAGGCCTACCATTAACCCCCCCCCATCTCATCCCTTTTTTTGAACGATGAATACTTTCCGTGTGATTGAGTTTACCACGAGGTGAAGGGGGTGGCGGTGTTCCCCTGAGGGGAGTTTTCCCATCTTCCCCTTCATCGATGGCTCCCCGTACACCCTGAATATCATAGAACATATGGATATGAATGTATATACGATCAAATTCAAAAACATTAATCCTCAATAACCAACCATAGGTTTCTCTCCCAAATTCAAGTTGCTTAAATTAACCAACCATAGGTTTCTCTCCCAAATTCAAGTTGATCACACATGAATAACATTTATCACAAGACAAAATGGAAGTCGGAACAAAGTATAATTGGGTTAACCTTTAAAGAAGCAAAGAACTAGAAGACTAAGGGGCTGTTTGGCAAATTCTGAATGGTTAAGTGCTGAACCATTAGGAGGTCTGAACCCTTATGTGCTGAATCAGTAACAGGTCTGAACCATTAAGAGTCAGTATAATGTTTAACAGATAAGAGGCAAATGTCTGACCAATTCAGATTAGAGGTCTTAAACATTCAGACTTAGTGTAATGCTTAACCATTCAGAGGCAAATGTCTTAACCATTCAGACATTTGCTCGCGAAACAAACAGTCTGAACCATTAAGTGCTGAACCAGTAAGAGGTCTGAACCATTCAGAGTCTCATTAAGAGGTAAACAAACAACCCCTAAGTCTGAATGGTTAAGACATCTAACTAAAATTGGTCAAACATTTGCATCTGAACGGTTAAGCATTATAGTACCTCTTAATGATTCAGAACTTTTACTGGTTCAACAATTAATGGTTCAGAACTCTTACTGCTTCAGCACTTAATCATTCAGAAGTTGTCAAACAACCCTTAAACTCAAATAATCAGTACTACTAAAACACATTGACTTAAAAAAAGTAATTTACTTTAAATAATGCAAAATCTAAATATAAACCAAATAACGGGGAAGCATTGGCGCAATTTTGAGGTGGTTATACTTTCTCCACACACACCACATTCAACAACTCATTATCTTCTTCTTCTTCTTCACCATCAAACCCCAAACCACCATAACCACCCACCACAAATGAAGCTCCTCAAATCCCCATCTCTAATCTCCTCACCAAACCCCAACAATCTCACCACAATCAAACCCACCAGACACAACATCCGTACAAAAGTTTCAATCAAACCTCCACCGCCAGAATTCGACTTCAGGACCCAAATATTAACCGGGTCTCGAGCCCTAATTGCTGAATCACATCCGGAACTGCTCGATTTAGCAGACGAAGGGAGCTTGGTTGTCATAAGGAAGAGCCAGTTCGGTCCGGTTCCGGCGTGGCGGGCTGAGTTTGTGGAGCCGGAGTGTATTTGGTTGGTTGGGACGAATCATGTGTCGGAGAAATCGGCTGGTGATGTTGAACGAGTTGTGCAGGCTGTGAGGCCTGATAATGTGGTTGTTGAGTTGTGTAGAAGCAGGTAATGGTTTTTGTTGATGTTATAAACCATGCATTTAATGCGGTAAAATATCGAATATCGGTCGAGGACCGATATTTGAGATATAGATTATCTCAGTGAGATATCGGTAATTTTAATATCATGCATAATTTATATATGTAAGAATGTAACACTAGTAATTCAGTGAAATATCCGTGATATCGGTTATATTGGTGATATATAAAATATAAGTACCGATATTCTGAACGATATTAATTATTATATCGTCAAGCAAAGTTTAATCATGTGTATAGTACAACTTGGTTTGTTTCTTTGCACCGGTTATAAATATAAATCATAAACCAAACCTTATGGTAATGTTTGAAAATTTTTTAAATTGACCGGCCGAAAAACTTTCAAAAAATCGACTAATGAACGCTTGGTTTTAGAAAGGGCGCCTGAGGGGTGCTTAAGCGCGAGGCGCACACCGTGAGGCTTTTTCGCTCAATGCCTAGAGTAATTACAAGAAGAGCGAAAAAGGGGCGCTTTTTTGGGATTTTTCTGGGCCATTTTGGCCTGAGGCGCACGATTCTCGTACCCGAGGCGTTTTTATGCATCTAAGTGTTGTACCTTGGGTTTTTTGGCTTGTACATGCAGCTAAAATTATACAAAAACCTTACTTATAGCTATATTTTGGGTAGGGCGAGCTAAAAACCTATGTGATATATATAAAACATATATAATTAGCTTGCGCCTCGGGTACGAAAAGCCCGCCGTTTTTGCTTCGCGCTTCGGTTTTAGACCTCGCTGCTTTTGTGCGCCTCTCGTTTTTTTAAACCAAGAATGAACGCCTATTGTGTGTTTTGGATTGTTTAATTTTCAAAAAACCTACCAACCAATGGCCGGTTAAACCAAACTGATGATTGGTTTGGGCGGTTTCACGGATTCAAATGGAACCATGAACACCTTTTTGTGTGTTTTGGATAGTTAATTTTCGAAAAATGACCTTGTGAAACCAAACCGATGACGGTTTGGGGGGTTTCATAGTTTCAACCCGAACCGTGAATGTTACAGGATTTTTTTCTATCCATGGCTTAACTAGACTTGTTACAGACATCATTTTCAGAGCAGGAATTATGTACACCTCAACTGATGGTACCGAGGCCGGACCAAAGCTAAAGTCCAACCCGTTTTCATTATCTGGTTCCGGGCTCTTTGGAGCCGTTGGTCGCAGCATCAATCTTGGTAACCATCCAAGCATTTATCCTATTGGCAGCTTATTTTTATTCGCTAGAAACCAAATTAACAAGCTTTGTTTGACTTAACAGGTGGTCAAACAGCTCTAGCGTTACGCCTATTGTTGGCAACATTTTCTTCAAAGATTTCTTCAAACATCAATCGCCCTTTCGGGGACGAGGTAAGCAACACACACGCACACACATATATATATATATGTATTTAGTGTAAAAACCAAATACAAAATACCCTTAACGTAAGAAGTGAAGGAGGGGATTTTTTTTTTTTTGAAATTTTTTTCCCTATGACTTAAGAATGGTGTTTAATTGCAAGATGTAAAAAAATCGTGATTTTACAGTAGTAGGAGTACTCTACTACTGTGAAATCGTGATGTTTTTTTTTGGATTCTGGGACTAAAATACGTGCTTAATAAGATGGGAAAAAAATTAAAAGAAAAAAGAAAAGAAAAATCCCTCCTTCACTTCTTATGTTAAGGGTATTTTGTATGTTAAGACCCATTTGTACAATAACTTAACCCTATTTATTTATTTATATGTGTGCATGTATTTGTACCTTCTCAGCTGACCTGTTTTTCTATACAGTTTCGTGCAGCACGAAAAGCTTCTGAGGAAATTAGTGCTCAGGTTGTACTAGGAGACCGGCCTATAGAAATAACGGTATGCACCTCTATCTGGTTGATTTTGCGTTACAATGTGATTATTCTATCGTTTTTTTCTTATTCATAATATTTGTTCTTTATTTTAGCTCGAAAGGGCGTGGAACTCGCTAAATTGGAATGAAAAACTAAGCCTCATTACCTCGGTTCTTCGTGGCATAACATCTGCTGACCAGTCAAAGATAGACCTTAAGGTGTCGTATCTAATCTTTTAAGCGGTTTTACAAATATTTTTACAATGTTAAGCTGATTTGCAGTGTCATGTTCCAGGAATCAACAGCAGATCAAGACACTGATTTTCAACTTTACGAGCAATTGAGTTTCTCGTATCCGTCATTGCTGCAACCTTTGATCCACGAACGTGACACTGTAAGTTCGTTCCTTTTTTGTTTTGCGGTCAATAACGATTGACTATAGGTGGCAAGACAAACAGGTTGGGTAACGGGTCAATAGGGTCATTCTTTCAGTACACGTCGGTTTGACCCGAAAACACTTTTGTCAAATTTTAAAACCTTTCTGTAATAAATACTAGAGTTAAATGCCATTTTAGTCCCTGTGTTTTGGGCCATTTTGCCAGTTTAGTCCAAAGGTTTGAAATGTTGCCATGTTAGTCCATAAAGTTTCAAACGTGGCCATTTTAGTCCACTGGGTTAACTTCATCCATTTTTTCTGTTAACGAGAAGGGCAATTCGGTCATATTAACAGAATTGCCCTTCTAGTTAACAGAATTACATAAAAAATGACCGAATTGCCCTTCTAGTTAAAAAAAATGGATGAAGTTAACCCAGTGGACTAAAATGGCAACGTTTCAAAGCTTTGGACTAAACTGGCAAATTGCCCAAACCACAAGGACTAAAATGGCATTTAACTCTAAATACTAGTTTACACATCTTAGAAGTACACTTCGGACGACTTTCAGCTTGTTTGATCTGTTTAGTAGTACATAACATTAACCCACATGTTCATTAAGACCCGTTTGAGTTTAAGAATAACGAAAAACTAGAGTTCTTGATATGTGGTATGGTATATGCGTACAGTATATCGCTTGGTCGTTGAAGCGAAGCAAAGCCGTAAGAAACAGTAAAAGGGTGGTAGGGGTAATCGGAAGAGGACATTTGAACGGTGTGATTTATGCACTAATCTCAGATCTTGGAGACTTGCGGTTTCGTGATCTCACAGGAGAGAGGCGCTCGGCTGGCGGGTCTTTGGTCGAAACCATTGTCAAAAGCCTGGCGAGAGACACGATAATCGGGGTTGTGATATGGGCTTTGTATGAACAGTTAAAGAACTGATGCATACAAAAGTTATGCCAAAGATTTCGAGGGTCAACGTCGACGATTTTGACTCTGTTTTGTGCAATAAGATCGGTTTTATTGTATTCTTATTTGATTAAACATGGATATATGCTTGAAGTAAATAATCCTATGTTTAGCAAATATGTTACAAAAGGGAACAGCAGGTTTCAAGTAGGTAATAAACATCTTTATATGTTGCTTTAATTGCAATATTCAGACTTTGTAGTTTTTTTAAACAAATTTTTACTCTTAAATACCACGTAATCTTGTATATATACATCATCATCTAATATATGGGTCGGGTACTGTGTCGTGTGGAGATGCAACGAGCATTAACAAGTTGGTCCCAAGCTTATCCTAACTACAACACAAAACGAGCTCGTTAGAAGGTTTGTTTCCATAAGCGTATATGGAAACATATTAACAAGATATAAGCATCTAAATGTATATAACTAGTAAATTGCCTGTGCGTTGTCAAACGTTCTCCGTTCTGATTTTTTTATATGAAAACGTAGTCCAACTGAAAACGTACATAAAAATAAGAATGAAAACGTATTATGTTTGACCTGACTCATTTCCGGAAAAAAATAAAATTAACGTTAAAACGTAGGCCAACCGAAAACGTACATAATAATAAGCATAAGAACATATTATATTTGACTTGAGGGAAAAAATACGTCGAAACGTACATCAACTTGAATTTAGACCAACATGTACATAAAAATAAACACGTAAAACTTGATTACAAAGTCTTTAGAAAGTTAAGGGGCTGTAAGTGTCAATGTCAAAAGTTGAGGGGTCAAAGTTTGAAAAAAACAAAAAGAGAAAAAAGAAAAGAGAAAAGAAAAAGTCATAATACTGTTCACAAAACTTGATAATTGTATTATAGGTAACATGAAGAGTGATAGGAATCGAGGCTGTATGAGCAGTGTGATGAGGCTGCTGAGCGGCAGAGGCGGACAGAAGTCTGGGTGGGCGGGCACACCCCTTGAAGAAAAAGATTTAGTGTATTTTATAGAGCAAAATCCCGATTGCATCCCTTAAAAATTTGGTTAAATCCCTTGTTCATACCCCTTGAAAATATTTTCTGGGTCCGCTAGTGAGCAGCAAGATGAAACTCCATGAGCAATGGGGAAGAATCTACTGGAGCAGCAAGGGAGAAACTTTCTAAGCAGCCATGAGGAGGCTGACTTATGAAGAGGGAAAATGGATGAATTGCTAAAGTATGGGTGTCTTGTCTAACATGGTTTAGGTTGGGCCTAACATGCATATTGTTACAAATTGGCGGACCTCAGCCCATTCTAAGATGTCATAAACTGGCGGGCTTTAGCCCATTTTGGGACAAAAGTCATCAAAAAGTGTTCAACATTTCTTGAAGCAACTTTGAGTTTTTTAATTGAAAATAAGTTTTTTGAATTATGGAAGAAAAGGTTGAGCTCTTGCCGCTTCTTCTTCTTAATGATCAATAAAGAACGAAGAGTTCAAAGCAACTCTAAGAGTGGCGACGAAACCCTTAAGACAATCACAAATGGTACCTCTACATGTTGACATATGATCCAACCTAGTAGTAAGCGATCCGTCAAAAGCAACCAAAATTATTCTTTGGTGAATCAGGCGAAAACTTGAACTACATATATACATACTTTAAAAAAAGCTAAAGCCAACAGACATTTAAAATCTAGGCAGATCTTGGCTAGGGCCGCCGTTTAAACGGTGTAACATTGGGTCACCCCAAAAGAAAATCACCATTAAAAAAAAAACAGACATAAAAATCTCGAACACATATGCCGACTTTATAAGTATTGTACATTAGTGTAAAATATTATTTATTTGTTATGTGTCAGTATATAAGTTTTGCACATTAGTGTAAAATATTATTTATTTGTTATGTGTCAGTATAAACATATAAAATATATTATGTTTATATTGATTTCATCATTTAGTTAACTATAAGAGCATTCATATTTGATCCTCCATAATTATGTTAGATGTCCTCTATATTATTGTATAGAGTGGTTGTAAGTGGATGATGAGACAGAAAATATTGTTATTATCAGTAAATTTAGAGAAAACACTGTTTACATTTTATATTTTTTTTATTATATTTGAAAGTAGTTATGAGTAGAAAAGAAAAAAAATAGTAATTTTTAATATAATTATAGAGATAGAGATAAAGAATAAATATTAAATAATGTTTGGAAAAACTAGCAACATATCAAAAGGGCCTTTTGTAGGAACTTTAATCAACAACAAACCAAATTTGCACAAAGTAAAAAACACAAAGGGCTAATAATGTAAATTCCATACTATATACAGAAACTGGAGTTAACTTGCCGTCAGTTTCTCCATATATTTTATCCTCACCTGTCTCATTACGTCTTCTTCATCCCTGCAAATTAGGGTTTTGCAATTTCGGCCTCTGAAGGTAACATTTCAAATTCTCAAATCAATCTTCCATAATCACAATTCATTGTTTAACATCATAGCTTTTCGTACCGTCAATTACATATCTGAATGCTTCTATATTTTAGGATTTGATCGTGTTTTGAATATATTAATATCGTATAATTCGTTATAAATGTTTCAATCTTACGTATATATGTTATGAATGACTAGATCTGGTAATTTGCTGGTTAAAATTTGGTGTTATCGTCTTAATTTCTCCGTTGACCTACGTGAGTACGTGTAGCTGCAATTTCGTTTAATTTGTGTCTAATTGTTAGGTAATTTGTTGATTGTATGGATAATTATAAGATCATGTTATTTTAGATTGTGTTTTCAGGAAATTATTTGCTTAATAGCATTTGTTATGCTGTTTTTTTTTATGTAATATTAGTTAATTGAATAGGTAATTTATTGAGTTATGCTGTTTTTTTTATGTAATATTAGTTAATTGTTTAGGTAATTTGTTAATTGTTATGGATGATTTTAAGATCATGTTATTTTGTTTGTGTTTTCTGGAAATTTTTGTAACGAGAAACTGTTTGTTCTTTGGTTGGTGAGACATTTTGACTATATATCTGTATCTATTATTCTATTGATTGCTAATGTTGGTTTATCTGTTACATGTTGTGTTATTTATTGAGTTATGTTGGTTTTTTTTTATGTAGTATTAGTTATGGACATGCTTATCAAAGTGTTTTTTTATGATTTTTGAAGGTAAAATGAGGCCTATTTTCTGTGGAAACATTGAGTTCGATGCACGACAGGGTGATTTGGAGAGACTCTTTAGGAAATATGGAAAAGTGGATAGAGTGGATATGAAGTCTGGTAATTTGGCTTGCTATAATTATATTTTTTTGTATGTTGAGTTTTTATTCCTGTCAAGATATTGCTAATTATTTTGACTTGTGTTATCTTTAAGCATTGGAAGGCAGTTTGAATTGATCTTCGATTAATTTCATATCAGATATTTATAAAATTGATGAATGATTATTAAAGATCACTTGTTTCATAGCACTCTCTTCATGTCAGTGCTATGTAGCAAATAGACATGCAAATGGCCTGAGTTTGTTGGTTTAGGAGTATTGTGGGTGTAATTAATGAAGGTTCTAGTGGTGGTAATTCTGCTTATTATTTGCATGATTCAGAGCATTCTCATCCGAGTCTCTATCTTCGTCTATATATATTTTAATTAAAAACAATACCGCTTGTTTAGTTTTAAAAAACCTCTCATAACCGATTCTCAAACTTTATCTCTATCTTACTCACAAACACTTATTTTATTGTCTTGTGTCGGTTTTATAAACTCACAAAGCTATATAAATTGTTGAATAATGAATAGTTACCCTCTAAATATAGAGGGTCACTATTGTTTTTATAAATTTTTTCTATATTATAAAGATTCCAATGGAGGGACGTTTTAGTTGTTATTTTTATAGAGAGTGGGTTTTAGAGGCTCCAATATGAGTGCTCCCATGTTTATATATTAATTTTTTCATTTGCTTACAACTTTACATATTGTTCTTGTGCACAAGCTAACATCGATTGTACATGCACATATTCATATACACATCGTTGGTAAGTAAGAATATGTAATGAGATCCATACCACGACACAAGCGGCACCCACAAAACAGACGTTTGGAGTATCCTACGTTTTAAAGGTTCTCAACGTCTACCGAATCGCACGACATGCCAGATGGCGGGCCTTGTATCATGGGGGTGTTTGGATTTTTAAGAAAAGAAGAGCATGATTATTCCCGTATAATACCCCCATACTCATAATTCTTTGGCGCAGGAATCCCATTGGATGATCATCCCACATTCCATTCCGATTCCGGTCCACTACCACCACACATTCACCACAGACATTGTTGCTTTTCATTCCACGTGGCATTTGCCCAGTCCATTCCATCCCATGACATCCCATTAGTTCATTGAGCAAGGTCTGTTGCTGATTTACTTAGCTTTAACAGATTAGTTATATATACAGGGTCAAAGTATTAAACTGTGTACGCAAATATCCTTTGGAAAATTGGCCAACACAGACTATAGTAGGTTTTTATACTTGCACCGTGTCATTTCTACATTTTTTAATATACTTTTTTGTTATTTCAGGGTTTGCTTTCATCTATATGGAAGAGGAAAGAGACGCTGGAGACGCAATTCGTGCACTTGACCGTTATGAATTTGGCAGGAAGGGACGCCGACTTCGTGTTGAGTGGACTAAGGTATTTGTTTTATTTATACATACAATATCTATCCTTTTGGCTTACTTGTACTTTTCATGGTTTTAAAGTTAATTATTTTTTTGTTTGATTCTGGCAGCAAGAACGCAATGTCAGAGAACCTGTAAGCTCTAAAAGGTCTTCATCTAATTCGAGACCCTCAAAAACGTTGTTTGTTATCAATTTCGATCCGTATAATACTAGAACAAGGGATTTGGAGCGACACTTTGACCCTTATGGTAAGATTTTGAACATAAGGATCAGGAGGAATTTTGCTTTTATTCAGTATGAGCTACAAGAGGATGCCACCAAAGCTCTTGAATCTACTAATATGAGGTATTTATTTTCCTTCATTTTTTATTGTAAAAACCACTTTATTACAATAATCTATTCT
This sequence comes from Scalesia atractyloides, assembly GCA_947069175.1. Taxonomy (NCBI): domain Eukaryota; kingdom Viridiplantae; phylum Streptophyta; class Magnoliopsida; order Asterales; family Asteraceae; genus Scalesia; species Scalesia atractyloides. The sequence continues at coordinate 4,102,587 of CAMTDV010000006.1, read as the reverse complement.
ATATTCTATATCTATACTATTTAATAAATAAAAGAAAACAATGGAGGACACGTGTCACCCATTAGAGCCATCTACTTTTTGGTTTTCCCGTCTCTCTCTTTTACTAAATTTTGGATATTTATTTTTTAATTAAAGATAGTTATTATATCATTAACCAAATTAATATAATATAAATATTTTAAAATAAACTTATGTTTTTACTTATAAAAGCTTCACCAAGTTCAAAATTATGTTTGTTAAAATATTAAAAAACGAAAAATAATGATGATAGTTGTTTTAGTGAGTGAATTTCTAAAAAAAATCAAATATTTAATGTGGTTGGATGGTAAGAATGGTAAAAATACAACATATTAAATAATAAAAAATAGGTGGCATTTAAAAATCAAAGTTAATACCTAGTTAAAGAAATAAAGATTTAAAAATTAACTTAACAAAATTTATAACTGTCACAACTCACATCAATGTTCCTTTTTTAAATACATATCTTGACTACTGTATGTTAACAAATTACATTATATTAGTATTATATAATATAAGGGTTTATTTTATCGTGCAATGCGTATGTTTTTTTAGATATTATTAATCATATAACTTTACATTTATCAACCCAGGATTGTAACCTAGTGACATAAAATATTTTGATTTGCAGCAAGCTGATGGATCGGGTTATATCGGTTGAATACGCAATCAAAGATGACGATGACAGAAATAACGGGAGTAGCCCTGGAGGTCGTGACAGGTCTCCCCGAAGGAGAAACGATGACAGGGGAAGGTCACAAAGTCCATATAGGAGAGAAAGAGGAAGTCCTGATTACGGGCGTGGACGTGACCGGGGCAGCCCAGATTACGGTCGTGGACGAGGGCGTAGCCCGAGTCCACACCGCAGGGACCGTGGCAGCCCTGATTATGACCGTGGTTCTAGCGCTGGTGCTAATGGAAAGGGAAGGGCCCGCAATGCTGATCATCGACGTGATGCTAGCCCGAGTCCTCGTAGGGAGAGGGAAAGAACTAGAAGTCCTCGTGGGTCCAACCCAAAGGAAAGGGCTAGCCCGGAATATGAACATGGTGCAATTGTGAGCCCTCAAAGTGAAGGCCGGGTTAGCCCTAATGACTATCCTCGCGAACCGAGTCCTGATCCTAAACCAGCTACTCGTGACAGTCCGGGTTACAATAGTGGAGCTGAAAGCCCACCTGAGCGTTACCGCAGGTACTTTTTCCAAACCAAACTTGTTTTGAGTTTGTTACCCGATGCGCCCATCTTGCCATATATGATATAACGATATAAATATAACGTGATTTCTCGTGGTTATGCAGTAGGTCGCCAGAAGCAAGGGAGAGATCGCGATCGTGATTGGCCAGTAATTAGCCGAAACGAAAAGATATGATGGATGTTGGTAATTGCAGTTGTGTTACAATGTAAGTTGTCGTAGGCTTTAAGTTTGAAATTTATTACAAAACACAAAAATGTAATGGATTTTCTTCTCATGTTGTTAATTGTACTGAAGCTCCTGACACTCGATCTTGATTTTCATTGACTTTGCTGTTTTGTACTTTCATCTAGTCGTGTTCATGGGCGAAGCTTTTAAGGGGTAGGAGGGGGCGGCCGACCCCCCCCCCCCTCCCGAACTTTTCGCTCAGTAGTGGAGAGTGTGTAGTTTTCGTATATACATTTTTGGGTATATACGTTTTCGACCCTTCGGTTTTATAGAAATTTTTAGGTCTGGTGACTTCCACCACCGGTCGAAAATATCAAGCTTCGCCACCGGTCGTGTTTGCGAAAGTCTTGGGCTAAATTGCTAACTACGGTTTTGGAAAAAAAATGACGAACCAAACCAGTTGAGTTGATTGGTTTGTCTGTACTGGTCATACCGTTGAGTGACAGTTCAGTTTGGTGATTTGAATGTTTTTATTGATTATTTATTTATTTTTTTTAAATCTCAAAGTTTGTGTTAAAGTTTTTGAATATTAGATGGTTTATTAATATTGTACCTATCATGAATGCATATTTCTAAAATGAAATAAAGGTTAGATAATAAAAGTTTGAAGCCCGGTTAAGACAACATAGCTTGGCTAAAGTAGCACAATATGGGGCTATCTGATTTGAAGAATTGGTTAGTTGAATTGTGTTGGTTTAGTCACACGAACAGTTCGAAGGCATAAAGGTCACCTGAATTGTTGAACACCATTCTGGTTTTTCAAACCTTAAAATGGAACAAACCTTGTAAGTCTTAAATCGGCTGATTAGCCTTCATCCGAATGGTTTGAATGGTTAATTAACACTTCTACTATCATTTACATTGGGACCTCTATAATATATAAAATTTTATAGAAAACCATCTCTAAATGAGGGCTTATTATATATCAATCTATATATTATATATTATTGTGAGTGTATAAAATTAAGAAAAACAAAAATATAATTGTTTTTGAGTAAGATAGAGATAGAGAGTTGAATATGAGATGCTTTTACAAAATAAACAGAGTTTAGAGAAAATAGTGTCTTTAATTAAAGGGGAATTGGCTTGTAATAATCCCACCTAGATCTTATTGGCCATTAATAATCCCACCTTATAATATTCCCCCACCAGTCTCACCTTTTACCTATTTTTCCTACAATGGTCCCCCGTTAAAAAAACTTAACGGAGTTAAGCTTATTTCCAAATTACAAACAGATTTTTAGGGCTTTTGATCAGAACGATGATACGAGTCCATTGATGTAAAACTTATTTCGAAATGGTGCTCCAAGTGACTTGATTTTGGTTAATTGCAAATTTAAACACTCGAATTGAAGCGCCGTTTTCATCGTTTGGAGCACCATTTCGAGGCAAGTTTTACATCAATGGACTCGTATCGTCATTCTAATCAAAAGCCCCAAAAAATCTGTTTGTAATTTGGAAAAAAACTTAACTCTGTTAAATTTTTTTAACGGGGGACCATTGTAGAAAAAATAGGTGAAAGGTGGGACTGGTGGGGGGAATATTCTGAGGTGGATTATTAGTGACCAATAAGGTCTAGGTGGAATTATTATAGGCCAATTTCCCTTAATTAAATTATATAGATGAACATCTAAACCAAATCACTTGTTATAGTTGCAATATTATTTTGTGGTGAAGTTTAGGGTTGTAAACGCGAATATTAACAAGGCCTTATTCTTGTTCGTTCGTTAAGGAAATAAATGTGTTCATGAACATCCACTGAACGAGATTTTATGTTCGTGTTTGTTCATTAAGGAAATCAACGTGTTCACGAGCGGTTCACAAACACAAATAAATTCGATGAACGCGACGTAGGCTAAAGGTGGATGGGGGAGAGAGCAATCCTAGAACTTGAAGCCCTAATCGTGGAACGGAGATCAATAGTATTCGTCGATGTGAATAATGAGAAAAGAAAGGGGAACAATGCATACAAAAGATGGAAATACGGTTTCCTAGTTTAATTGTTAAGGTAACAAAACAAATAAAGGGGTTAAAAAATATAAAAAGTTTAGATAAATTATACAAACGTACAAATTTTTTTAATTAACACAAATAAACGAACATAAACGAACGCAACTGAACGAATGTTTATGAACACTTTACCGAATGTTCACGAACACAATTAAATGAACGAGACCCATGTTCATGTACGTTCATTTAACTTAGATTTTGTCTTTTTCATTTAACTAATCGAACGGAATTTCTTGTTCATGTTCGTTCGTTTATTAAACAAACGAACATAAAACTTCGTGCCGAACAGTTTACAAACCGTTTGCTAAATGTTCAGTTCGTTTATTTGTGCGTTTTTATATGTTTGAAAACATAAGGCTATTGGTCATTGTGCAACATGTCATGTATTAGTTTAAGATGCTTATGGGTTATGAAGAGTTGTAAAAAAAGTTCTAACAAATGTCAAAGCTGGTTTGATTTGATGTACCAAAAACAAAATATATATAAAGTGTGACTGGTCAGATTATAATAAGTTGTTACTCAAGCTATTTGGACTTATATATTGAAAATTGTAATTTATGAAAACTTATGATATAAATTTTAAATAGTTAATTTCTATACACATATAAAAAAAGTTAAGTATTTCATGATTTCTAACAAAAATCTCATCTAACTTATAATGGTCCAATACTCTTAAATCTTCTTATATATCAATGGGCTTTGTACATTTACATGGTCAAGAGAAATAAAGTAAGAATATGCTCTTTGTTGTTAATAATAACTCAAACCACAAGTGAAAATAGTGTTTGGACTTTGGAGTGACCATCAAGACAAATCAGTTTACATAAAACCCAAAATCCAAAATGGGGATTTGTAGTGTTTGTAGAAGACAAATCAAAAACACTAAACCAAGAATTTTGGTTTGTTGAAATGACCAATTTCTTGATCCAATGATCATTGATTGGACTTGGGAACATTAATCTAGGACAACTTGAGAATTTGTCTTAGAAGTTATCCTCGTCTTAGTTTGAATTAATCGTTCACGACACTTTTCATAGACCGTTTCAATCAATAAAATCCACATGGGGTTGATCCGGTCTTAGTGATCTTCATCTAAAGAGACATTCACTAGATTGGATGCATTGGTAGACACCACTAGACTTGATTCGAGTCCTTGCTTCGTTGCATGAAACATATTTTATAAGCCATTTGCATCGACGAATCAAGAAGATATGTATGAGTTGTTAGTTTTGAGGTTGATGATCACTACATATGTGGGTAGACATGACCTAGATTGAAACAAGGGATATGCCATGAATAACTTAAAAGCTTGTTTTCTACTTTTTGGGATAACCTAGATATCATGATTCATTTTTGAACTGATTTACTAGGATCTACAGTTAAAACTTCAAAAAATATTAGTAGCTAAATCACTATTATGTAGATAATTATAACTAGGTTACTATTATTTATCTAAAGAAGACTCATCATTCACACATACTTGAAAACTACTATAAAACGATTCTATGACATGTATTTATAATACCGTAGACGATACTTTCATTATAAACTTTGGACATGAGAGACGTTAAGATAAACATGTTTACACGAGGGTCATTTCATGGGCGCAGCTTTGTTTGGACCCAGGGGTCCCCCCCCACCACACACACACACAAACAAAATTTAAACGTTCCAGCTCTGCCACAGGGTAATTTGAAAATTGGTGATTGCGAAAAACAAACCATGAGCCACTAGCATTAAGAGAGGGGGGTTGGTTAGGAGTGACTAATATGCATACTTGTTAGCTCTTTTCGAAGAAATCATCACGTGTGATTGCAAAAAACAAACCATGAGCCACTAACATTAAGAGAGGGGGGTTGGTTAGTAATCACTAAGATACATACTTGTTAGATCTTTTCGAAGAAACTCATCACGTATGCGTTAGCAATGTTACCAGAGAAGTTGTTCATAGTGGTAACGCAAGATAAAAAACAAGACAGAAATGGATAGTCATATACGATGCGGGCGCCTTGTTGGGAATGAAGATAAGTCACCGAAGAAGATAGTTGGGTACGAGGTCAAAAGAGTATGTAACAAACACAATTCGTTTGTTAACATTAGTCGTAACTCTATAATTAGTCTATATTTTAGTAAAATACCTTTCTTTGATAACAAAATCTGAAAATGACTTAACTACTCTTATTAGTGATTTGTACTTTCAGTCGAGCGTATACTCATTAATAAATCACATTGACATTTCTGGTTTGAATAATAAATTCTTAAATATATAAAAATAATATAATCCTTTTAGATATTAAATTAAAATTGTCCTGGCCGCTGTTCATGCATAGGTTGTCTGCTACCGTTGACTTAATTTATTTATGCAAGTTTCATTATTCAATAATTATTATTTGTAATTAAAATATTTTATAGCTAAATTATATTATCCATTAATCCCTAATAATTTTATATATCATAACAGAAGTATGATTCGCTTGATAATCATGGGTGGTGATGAGGGTGTGCGGGGTGAACTATTACACATAGTTCGTGATTTTGATAGACACATGTTTTAAAAAAAATCTGATATATATGTTATTTTTTATAAATAGTATACCCATGTCCAATATTAACTCTAAGATAGGCTCATTTACAAAATATTTTTTATGGTTTAGAACAATGGCGAAGCTTGAGATTTCCGGCCTGGGGTCGAAAACGTATATACCCAAAAATTTCTATAAACCGGGGGGTCGAAAATGCATATACCAAAAAATTTCTATACGAAAACTACATATTTTCCACTACTGAGCGAAAAATTCGGGGGGTCGGCCGCCCTCTCCCGCCCCCAGTATCATACGCCCCTGGTTTAGAAGTTAGCTCATTGACATTAGGTATAGTGAGCCCAATACCCATTTGAACATTACAAAATGACACATTTTTTCGAACTTGAACAGGGTATATGAATTCTTAGAGAAGCCTCTGTTTGATATGATTGAAATGTGCTTTTAAAGTCCATTGGCCAACTCGTATGTTAGATTTTTAATGTGCTTCAAGTAGTGTTGAAGTAATCGCTAGTTGCTAGTCGGACGGTGGGGTGGAGACTAACGATTAATCGGGACATTGGCGCCTAGTCGGGATTTTTACAATAATAGTTTTAAGTTGATCATATCATTGGCGTGACACCGTTTCCTTATATATGGATCTCCCGTCATCACGAGAAGCTGAGTCTCTAGAACTCTATTATCCATAGTCACACCTGTCATAAAAAAAAGACATTATTTATGTGTCAAGTGTTGTCGTAGAGGATGACCTAGATTTTCCTACACGGTAATTGTCTTTTAACATGTACATGAGTATGTTTTTTATGATGTTATACCAACCTTCATTTTAGTGTGTTATGCTTTTACCACTTTGTTGGGTAGCTTTCTATTACTTTTAAATGCTGATTGTTATAAAGCTACGGGTTTCTCTGGAAGCATTTTCTCTACCCTCATGGATAGAAGTAAAGTTTGCCTACATTCTATGTAGTTAATATCCTGATATATCACCGATATATCATTGATATATCGTATATCGGTCCTCTGTCGAGATATCAGTGCAAAATATTGGTCAGAATATCGGTATTGATAATTTCGGCAATATTGACCAATACATCACCGATTTGCCCGATATGAGTACCTATCTTCTTAGTTTGATCATTTGTCTTTCTTCTTATTGTTGCTATTAGTGTTTTAAGTCTTAATTGTTAGTTCTTAGTGTTAAATGTTGGTGTTTTAAAGTTAATGATAGGAGAGTATGCTGAATTGTTAACGTTAAATTAGTATATATATACTCCCACCATATACCTCCCATCAAAAAACTCCTAATTCGCTTTGTCTTAGGTTTTATATAAACTTATAGGCCGTACTTGTCGGCAAAAACAACATCATTCTATGTTATTTGATATTAAATTTGGACCCTACATCATATCTTATCTATATCTATTAATTAGAAAGTTATATTGTATATTTACATGTTTTTTTAGTAATTTTTCCTTAAGATAAGTTCACCACATCACTAGAAAGATAAGTAGTCATCTGTCTTTTATGAGTTTTTAATTTCCATGTGTGAAACTATTCATATGCTTTTATATAAGACCCATTGATGTTTAGGATACACTGTTTTCTATGTTAATGATGCTTATGTTCAAATTTTCCTTAAATTCATGAAGCTGGATCCATGACTGAACTAAGGGGGAGTGCACCTTTGATTTGACATATAATCTACATCATTGAAAATGGGAGATTGCTAGCTAGTGCATGCAAGAACTAATAACTAAGTGCCTATTTTGATAATGATAAAAATTATATCATGTTGCTTAACTACCACCTAAAGGTGATGAACTTTATAAAACTAAAATATAAGTCGATGAAATGGAGTTTGGACAAATAGGGAAGTGCCCATCAAACTTAAAAAAGGAATTAATCATCTTTCCCTTGTTTAAGGAAATATGGCTTCCCTTTTTTATAACGACAAATTTATTTTAATCTTTGTCGTCTGTGGGCTTACCTAAGACTTCATCCTCCTAAACCTAGGTGTTTAAAGGCTTTGCCTTACCAATAGATCATCATCCGCCTTATCTCTTGACAACCTAAAATAAAGAATACGTACAAGAGAAGAGAATAGCAAGAACAGACCTACAATCTATCATTTATTCAATCATTTATAATCTATCTATTTAGCTGAAACTTTCCAATTAGTTATATGGAAAAAGTAAAGGGTGATTTCGACATTAATAGAGATAAGAAGATAGTGAAATATACCTCTCATTAGAGAGGGAAAAGGTGATTACTATTGAAGAGGTATGATCCTAAAAGCCAAGCATACGTGTCAAGCATCATACCACCTGTCCCAACATGGCATTACACGTCAGCAGAAGCATACGAACGCCCAAGGAAAGTCCAGAATGTTCTAGAAGGAGCCACAAAGGACAAGGAAGATGCTCCTCTAGACAACAAGGACAACACCGGACACAAATAGAAGGCTGGCAGCTGGACGAAGGCAGTACGGGGAGGACAAGCCGACATTCACTGCGAAAAGGACACTAGCTGGACGAAAGAGAACACGCCACGTCATTCCACCAACTTGACGGCAACATGAGAGACAAGAAGGATATTCCTCCACGATCTCACTAGTGTCCACATGACAGCTGGAAGGCTCTCCTCTCCCCTCCCATTCTTCGGCTATAAATAGAGGTTCCACATCCAGGTTTGAGGCATTCACTCTCTTATACTCTCACTATTACTTATTCAATTCCCGGAAAAGAAGGAAGCTTATTCTCACGCCGGAGGGTGGTCAGGAGGAGAACCCCATTCTTCTCCTCCTCGTGGCGAATCACCGGTGTTTCTGTTTTGCAATGTTCAGCGAAGGAGAACGGAGGAAGAGATTGAACCTTCAACCAGAGACCACACCAACCGGATTAACCACGAGTTAACTGGTGTTTCATCATTGGCGCCCACCGATTTTTTACCACAAACAACCTTCGTCTATTCCTTAGAAAAACAGTCTTTCATGGTTGAACAAGGTGAGGAGGAACGCTCCATGTTCGGTCCCGTCATGGACAATGTTCAGGTCCAAGGGCACCGAAGAGCGAGAATGTCCAAAGAGAAGCAAGAAATGCAGAGATCCAAGATCTCTTTGGAAGTGCAACGAGAATCATACATCAAGCGAACCCAGCCGTATAAGAAGGGAACCATGGTGCTGGACCATCCACACCATCAGGACCAACACAACAGAACATCGCAGCGCTATTGGGATTGCCAGAAGGGGAAACTCTCGCTTCCTGGTATACCAAACAGCAGGCATCACTCAACGTTATCTACGCGTAATTAAATGCACAACAAGCGGTGATCCAAGCTCAAGCACTTCAGACACCACTAGTTACTCCCGCGCAACGCTCGGTGCATAACCTAACCTTAGAATACGTCAGCTCACGAGATCACCAGCGTGAGAGAACACATTCCACGAGAAGGCCAACGGCGCAAGAGACGCGCGGCACGTACGGCGAAACGGAAGGTAACTTTGAGCAGAACTTACAGCAAAAATAGAGAGTGCCTCTGCATAGCCGGCTAGGGCCGCGCAACATCAACAAAGAATGGGATTCCTATGATGAAGAAGATTCAACTTACAAGCCAGAAGAACGCTCCGTCTTTAACAGACTACCACATAATCATGAGTCATACAGACCGCGAGCGCGCGCACAGTATAACCGAGATGCAGAGCATGATTATACGTTAAGTTACCGACCAGAGGGGGTAGCTGAAAATCTAAATTCGTCAGAGAAATTGCCATGGCACCACTAGAGAAAACGAAGTTGCCACATAATGTAGGGAAGTACAATGGGTTAACAGACCCAGATGATCACCTACAAGTATTCACGAGCACGGGCATGGTAGGGGGTTGGTCTTTGCCAGTCTAGTGTCAGCTATTCAAACCTTTGTCGGAGCGGCACGCGCATGGTTTGACAGCCTGCCAGCAGGGAGAATCAAATCCTGGATGGATTTTCAAGAGAAGTTCCTATCGCACTTCAGCCAGCAAAGGAGGTATACTAGGGATCCTCCAGACATCCTAAACATCTGGCGCAGGGATCATGAAAGTATAGAGGATTTCATTACAAGGTACAATAAGGAGTGTTTGGAAATCGGGAATGTTGGAGACGAAATCAGACGCGCGCACGCGCCGTCAAATGTGATGACCTAATCAAGAGAGTTAAAGGGAGAGATGGCGGCCCCAAAGAGTGGGAAACATTCATTGAGGCAGCAAAGATGATCGCCCAGACCGACACACAACTAACTAGCACAGAAGGGAGGCGTAACAATCATAATTCTCATCCCACTGACAAGCGGAACAAGAATAGGAATCAACAATGGAGGTCTCACGGGTTCAGAGATGGGAGCCCACCTGTCAAAGACGCACGCACCACCATTAACCAGATCAGCCACAAGAAAGAGGTCAAGAAAGAAAACAGAGAAAAGCAGTGGACCCCTTTCACGAAAACTCCCTCAGAAGTATCGACGTCGGAAAATTACCAATTCAAAGCACCTTTACAGATGCGCAACAAAAGAGGACAGGACCCAAATCTTTTCTGTGAATTCCACAAAGATACAGGGCATTTGACGGACGATTGCTTCAGTCTGAAACAAGAAATAGAATGAGCGTTAAAAAATGGCAAGTTGACACATCTGATAAAAGGAGGGAAGCGGTATACCCGCCAAATCTAGAGGCGAGAAGAGGGTCCTGACAACAAAAAAGTATGAAAACTCGAAACACACATGATTCAATGAGGGCCAAAAAGGCCTTTGAAGTATTTCAATAAAAGAGCACTGGATGACACATGGTGCGAAAGACAAGTCATTTTCCTAGTAGTCAGAGGTGGACCAAATGAGAAAAGGCCTATCATAATCTCGGGAGTGTTCGGCCATTACCAAACAGATTATATTTTCATCGATCCTGGGAGCACCGTGGACATAATTTACGAGCAATCTTTCAATCAATTGGATGAAGACGATAAAGCACGCCCGTAACCAGTGGATTACCCGCTCATAGGATTTTGCAATGAGTCCATTTTTCCCCTAGGACAGATATCGTTCCCAGTGTTATTACAGACGGTAAACACTCAAGAACCGAAGAAGTAAAATTCATGGTCTTACCAGCAAACTCGTGTCATGACATCCTCTTGGGAAGAGAGTCACAGGGAGATTTCAATATGATCTGCTCAGTCCCACATGCAGCAGTTAGGTTCCCAACAGAAACCGGTGTTGCTATTATGTATGTTAGCAAAGAGGTCTTAGTAATGAACGAGGCAAGGTCGTCGAAGACAAGTAAACCAACACGAAGAGTGGAGGCAGAGAAATGGATTTTAAACAGTAAGTACCCAGAACAACCAATCACAATCGGACCGACGCTAGCCGACGCGACTCGCTTGGTCGTCAAGACATTGCTACTTAAAAATATGGATGTGTTCGCCTGGACACCATCCGACATGATCGGCGTTCCACAGCACATTGTAGAACAATTGAACGTCGCAGAGAATGCAAAGCCGGTGGTACAAACCAAACGGAATCTGGGTCCAGAGAAACACGAAGCTATGAAGCAGCATGTCACAGAGCTGTTAAATGCTGGCATTATTCGGGAAGTACGATACCAGACATGGGTCTCCAATCCAGTAATGGTACCTAAGGGAAATGGTGCGTGGAGAATGTGTGTAGATTTCAAAGATCTTAATAAAGTATGCCCAAGAGATTGCTACTCATTGCCAGACATAGACGAGAAGATAGACTCCTTGGCATCTTTTCGATGGAAGTGTTTCCTAGATTGTTACAAGGGTTATCACCAGGTGCAAATGTCGGTAACGGACGAAGATAAAACGGCTTTTCGAACGCCGATGGGATTGTATTGTTATACAAAGATGCCGTTCGGACTATGCAACGCAGAAGCAACATACCAGAGGTTGATGAAAGAAACTTTTGGCGATGATATCGGCAAACACATCGAAGTATACATGGATGACTTAGTCATAATGAGCAAAGAGGAAGATTTGATGTTACAAAATATTCAAAAAACTTTTGACACGTTGCGGGGAGTAAACGGTCAAGTTGAATCCAGCGAAATGTTCCTTCGGGATGGAAGAAGGGAAGTTCCTAGGATTTATCGTCACCAAGGATGGTTTTCGAGTGAACCCCGAGAAAGTCGAAGCAATAGAGTGAATGCCCTCACCCTCAACGGTCAAAGAAATGCAAGTCTTAGCAGGGCGTCTAGCTGCATTAAATCGTTCTTGGCTAATCATGCAGCGAAAGCTTTCCCATTCATCAAAACGCTCCGAAACTGCGTGAAGAAAAGCAAGTTCTTATGGAGGCCAGAAGCAGAAGCTGCTTTCAAGGATATGAAAGATTATTTGATGCGCCTACCGACGTTGACAACCCCAGCAAAGGGGGAACCCTTGGTCATGTACTTGTCGGCATCAGACAAGGCGGTGGCAGCAGTCATACTAGTTGAGAGACAAGCGGTACAAACTCCGGTGTATTACGTTAGTCGAACCCTCAATGACCCAGAAACAAGATACTCCATGATCGAAAAACTGGTTCTGGCTCTCATCCACGCAACAAGGAGACTTAGAAGATATTTCGGGGGGGGGGGGGAGGGTGGTTCAAGTACTGACAAATTACAACATCGGAAACATACTAGCCTGACCATAAATTTCCGGAAGATTAGCCAAGTGGGCAATTGAGCTAGGAGGATACAACGTTGTTTTCAAACCCCGACCAACGATTAAAGGGCAAGTATTGGCGGATTTTTTAACAGAAGTACCCCCCGAAAAAGTACAAGAATGCAAGGTGATGGAACAAGGGAAAAAGCAAGATGAAGAGGATCCGTGGTTACTATATACGGATGACGCGTCAAATGAAGACGGCGCGGGGGCAGGATTAAGGCTCATTAGTCCCGACAAACACGAGTTCACGTATGCTATTCACCTAGAGTTTAAAAGCACCAACAATGAAGCAGAGTGTGAAGCTTTTTTGGCAGGGCTCCGCTTGGCCGTAAAGATGGGGGTGAAGAACCTAGAAGCGCATGTAGATTCGTTATTGGTGGCAGGCCAGATCAACGGACAATACGATGCAAAGGGTGATATAATGGCTTTATACCTAGAACATGCAAAAAACTTGTTGAAAAATTTCACGTCCTTCAAAATCACCCATATCAACAGAAGTGAAAACAAGCCGGCAGATGCACTCAGCAAGTTGGCGGCGACGAGTTTCCAACACTTAGCCAAAGATGTACGGATTGAGGTCCTAAAAAACCCATCAGTACCACTACGACAGGTGAGCGTCATTCAAACAGGCACGACGTCTTGGATGACCCCAATCGTCATGTACTTGCAGTCAGGGGTGCTACCAGAAAACAAAGCCGAGGCAAGAAAGATACAGCATAAAGCACTGCATTACAAGATGTCAGATGGTATCCTATATCGACGATCATACTTGGGGCCACTACTGCGTTGCGTTGATCATGAAGATGCGAACTACTTGATAAGAGAAATACACGAAGGGATCTGCGGAATCCACTCGGGCCCAAGAATGGTGGTGGCGAAGATAATGAATGCAGGGTGTTATTGGCCGGGGATGCACCTGGACGCAGTAAGCGAACTACGGAAATGTGATGGCTGTCAACGACATGCTCCAAAAACCCTACGACCAAAAAATGACCTTGTTCCAGTAACAACGGCCTGGCCATTTCAGCAGTGGGGGATTGACATGGGTAGGTCCTTTTCCTGAAGCGTCGGGAGCAGTGAAGTTCATTATCTAGCAGTAGATTATTTTACTAAATGGGTAGAAGCTAAAGCGCTAGCATCCACCACAGATACAGTCGTTCGGAAATTCATTTGGGAGCAGCTCATTTGCCGATTTGGGTTACCACTGCGTATCGTAACTGATAAGGGGACTAACTTCGCAGAAGAGAATCTCCAGAAATGGCTCCGTGAGTTACACATAGAAGATGCCTTTTCTTCGGCAGCACATCCGTAGGGAAACGGTCAAGTAGAAGCAGTCAATAAGAGCATAGTCAACGGCATTAAAGCAAGATTGGGAACCCAGAGGCGCGGATGGGTGGACGAATTACCTAGCATCTTGTGGGCTCACCGTACCATGCCAAAGACGAGCAATGGGGAAACACCATTCAGTTTGGTTTATGGGTCCGAGGCAGTCATACCCGCAGAAATTGGAGTTCCATCTCCGCGAATGTTACAAATGTCCAAATCAGACAATGATGAACAGCGGAGGCTCTACTTAGACCTCCTGGAGGAAAGGAGAGAAATAGCTGCAATCAATGAAGCAAAGTACAAGACAAAGCTAGAAAAGTACTACAACAGCAATGTAAAGGTATGTGCCTTTAATCCAGGAGAGTACGTTTTCAGAGACAATGAAGCTTCGAACGCCGAAAGACCGAGCAAGTTAGGTCCAAAGTGTGAAGGACCGTACGTCATCAACAAGGTTCTTGGAAAAGGAGCGTACCAGTTGCGCACCCTGGATGACAAAGAAGTACCTAGGACATGGAACGCTCAACAGCTGAGGAAGTGTTACATGTAATAGACAAGTGTCCTTTCTCTTTCGAATGTAAGGCGCAAAGCCCAACACATACATCTTATATACAAGAAGTGTTGCTTATTTTACATTTATGTTGTGAATTTTAGCTGCAAATGCATATATTCCTTTGGGTGCACATGAAAAAATCGCTGAGTTAACGACACTTGGAAAGTTGACCCCCAAAACCTAGCACGGATTAGTGCACAGTCGGGTCAGACAAGTACAACTACGTGTCATACAACGAGATACTACATAAAAACCCTATGTCACATGAAAAAAGTCATGGAATAAATGACATGAGCAATGATTAACTCCCTATGTGCGCGACCGAGTTAAAATGCTCATACATGTCATTTCGTGATAAACTTTATAAAACAAACAACAATCATTACGGTTAATAACACGTCATAACCATGGCAAGTTATAAAACATTAATAATAATAAGCACGATAGAGCCAGTACAATTAGGCACTAACACGTGCATAACTGGGCGGGAATAATAGACCTGTCGTAAAGATCATCACTCATTCATTACGCATATTCAAAGTAATTAACATACGCACAAATTGCAGCGATAAAAATTCAAATGTAGTGAACATGTCAAAATAAGGTAAGCATAGAGTGAGGGTCATTACAAAAGAAAGAGGTTAACACCACAACCACAATTGTTCATAAACCAAGTTAAAAAAGGTTGCCAGGATTACAAGGCCGGACGACCATACATCGGCATACAAGCCATTAGAAAAACGATCAAGCCTGACGACTGGGACCAGTGTCAACAGTTTCAGCAGCACCAGCAGGAACATCCCCAAGAGCTTTTTTCAAGACTTCAACTGCGACACCTCGGCGTGCAAGTTTTTCAACTGCCTTCACAATCCCAAACTCCAGATGCTCAAACTCACCGCGTTTAGCAGCATAATGACCGACGCAATCTTGTTTGTACAACTCAAATTTGGTGTCATGAATCTTCGCAGTAGCAACAGCTTTGGCCTCTGAATACCCGTCTTGACGTCCGCTGTTGTAAGCAGCTGAACCAAGCTCAAACATGTACTTAGCAAGTTCTTCGGATCGTATCAAATGGTTAGCAATCTGCATGAAAAGGAATGTCAGGTAGTAAAGCACGAGAACAATAATATAAGGAAGGATCAACGTTTACCAATGGAAGTCCACGTGTCAAAAGCCATTTGCAATCTCCTCCCAACTCTTGTGCGAGCAAGTCAGAAGCTTTCTTCTGAACTTCCTGCTCAATCAATGCATTTTCGAGCTCAGTGATGCGGGAGAGAGCTTCATATCTTTCGGTTTGTATGGAGGCAATTTCAGCTTCTTTCTTCTTAAGAGAGGCAGAAAGGTTGAGCAACTCTTTCCCCTCTTTAGCTCTATCACCCTTGACACGGATGACTTCATCACGGGCACTCTTCAATTCACGGTTGGAACGTTCACAAACGTCCTCCCATTCTTTTTGGCGCGCGACACGATGTTGTTTCTCTTGAGTCAGTTTATCTTCAGCATCGGCCATGCGCCACATCAGACCCTTCTTTTCAGAATTAAACTTATCCTTCTCTTCAATAAAGGCTTTCTTCTCTGCTTCAAACTCTAAAATATCTTCACCGATCGATTGCCATTCCCGGACAATCTCTTGGGAAGTAGAGAAATAGTTCACACCAGAGTGAATGTGGTCTTCTAACAGCTCAAACCATCCATGATTTTTATGAAACAATCGTTCAGCAGGAGGCATGCACAAGGTAAAAAAAGAACGACAGTTCTCAAGGTTATCCATCCGGGAAGCCTGAGTAAGAGGCCAGCGTGGAGCATGAGGCAGGTGATCACCGGCAGGGTTGTGTGACATCCAAGAACCACTGGGACCAGCTTTAATGATCTCAGGATCAGAGCGAGCTTTGGAAGAGTGGGGATCAACGACACGACGTGTATATTGGGTACCTTGAGGAGCAGTGGCTTCGCTGGATTCCCAATCGGTCTCATTACCATCCTGGTGACCGCTCTCTTGAATCACAACACACCAGCAGGGGGTTTCTCCGCGCCAGCAGAACTCCTAACATTAACACTTTTGCCTTTGCCTTCAGCCAAGGGGGCATGACACCAACAGTAGTAGGAGGAGGTGACTTTGGAGGGGTAATGTCATCAATATTGAGAGCAAGGATCTTAACGGCCTTAGATGAAGGCTTAGTGGGTTTGGCGGACGCTGCAAGGAAACGAATAACAACAAGACTTTTAGAAAATAAAAAGAGAAACAGTTAAAAGGGAAGAAATAAATCTTGAAAACGTCCCATACTTCGGGGCAGAGAGGAAGCTTCATAAATCTTTCCAACAGGTTACCAGATGGAGGGGCAAAAACGTCGAGATCGACCTCAGACTCAGAAGGAGCAACCGTCACTCCCATAACCTTCAATTTCTTTTCCGCATGTAAAAGAGCAGCTTGGTCATCCAATTCCTTTTTCTTGTCGGCCAAAGTTTTTTGCTTCTTTGCCATAATCTGGGTTAACGTCTCCGCATCCTCGGGATCCACGAAACGTTTAACTCCTGCGTCTAAACCCGACAGGGTGTCAGAAACAACAACATAATCCAGATAAGGAACGGCTGAAGCACGCTTACGAGATGCAGAGCCGTCACCCGTATCACTAGCTTGCTTAGCGCGCACCTCCTGCGCCACAGACCCTCCAGGAGGATTTCCCTGCACACCAGCCTGTTCGACTTCAACATCAACATCTACAGACACATGACCACCAGTGGGGTCCCGACCAGGTCGTTGTTACCGACCTGCATGTGAGGAACGAGGTATCAAACCATGAGAGGAACCGGTAGATTCCTCGCTCGAAAGGAGAATAGTCTCCTTAGGAGAAGGAATGTTTACAGCAATAGTATGACCAACAACCGCACCTAAGGGCGTATTAGCAAAGTTGGCTAAACTCTCTAGTGTAGGATGCAAGAAGTTGTCTCGAATAATTTCCACCGATGGTTGAGAACCAACAGCAAGCAACCTGGTGCCAACTTCACCTGTAGTGTTGGGATAAAAAACATTCATCATGCTATAACCTACTGAGCAACAGGAAGGGTCAAAAACACAAAAGTAAAGCAACAATTTCCAACAGACATAAAGAATAAACAAACATACTTTTTCCCTTGTGAACGTAGAGAAGAAAGGCACAGGGATCCCTGGGTACCCACAACAAACTCATCCCAACGGCAACAAACGACTTCTCATCATGCTGTATGATAGGAGTAGGGTTGGGTGTGAGAGTTTTGTACCACTCATGTTCAGAGAAATCACCGGAAACATTAACCTTTTGAACACCCTCAGCTTCAGAGCTGTAACAACTTGAAAATTCGTTGTTATCTTTTTCCTTGTTTTTATCGCTGTACTTCTTTTGTAATCCCGAGATTCGGTTTATAATAAAGTTTATGTTGATTACTTATGGTGTTGTACGTTATTATCGCATCTAATCACTTATCAAATTGCATCGCATCGCAAATCGCAATTATTTATGTGGTTTTATATTATTTATGTGTTATGCGTGTTTGTGGTTATGTTTAAAATTCGCCATCGCATCGCTCTCACACTCTCGAATCGCTAAATCGCACTATTATACCAATTATAACTCTTAATATAACTAACTAATACGAACTGAATAGCCAAACGAATTTTTAACGCGAAACAAACGAAGAAAACCCAAGATTGGGTCAAGTTTGCTCGAACTTGGGTGACCCCAAGTTCGGCCGAACTTGGCTGACCAAACTATATTTCTTCATTAAACCTCAAGTTCGCTCGAACTTGCATATACATATGCAAGTTCGGCCGAACTTGGCTACCACCAGCTCTCTTTTTGCCTTCTCCTATAAATACCAAGCTCTTTTCTCTCATTTGAACTTGCTGCAAGTTCGCCCAGAGCTCACAAAACCCGAAACCTTCGTGTCCTAAGTAAGAATCAACCCGATTTCACTGCAACAACGTTTATCAACGATCTACAAAGGTTTACAACGATTTTGGCACAAGGCGTAGCCTTCGTTTTTATCAAAACTCATTCTTTTACGAAAACCTTCACCTTTTTCTTCAAAAACTTCTGTTTTAAGCTTAGATCTACACAATACGAGTTCGTTTGGCGATAGTAGAGATTTCCCAAACACGAGATCTGCAAGATCTCGGCTTGTAAGTGATAGATCTGAGAAAAACCTTTGAAAACCATTGATTTCTACACAAGATACGGACTTTTGATGATGTTTTGTTCATTTTCTGGTATGAAACGAAGCATCTATCATTCAAGATCCCAGATCTGGAAGCATAAGGACGTTTAGGTTGGTTTACACAAGCCGGACTAATCCGAACGAACCCCGAGTTCACCCGGATTAGCCCACGCTTTTGTAAAACGACTAAAACGGCTCTAAAAGACTCTCCGACCTAATTTTGCTCAATAGCACAGGGTTGGAAGGATGACCACTCGATTTTCCTCAGCAAACGACGCGAAACCGCAAGATTTTGGACCCGAAAATATCAAGTTCGCTCGAGAATCACCAGCTCCACAGGTCAAGTTCGACCGAACTTGGGCACTTTTTCACCAAATATCTCACAAGTTCGCTCGAACTTGTCTAGTTTCCTAAGAAACTATGCAAGTTCGCCCGGACTTGTCATCCCAATAAGGTTTCTTACAAGTTCGCCCGAACGTGACAAGTTTCCTAAGGAAACTCATCAAGTTCGACCGAACTTGAGTCACAACCCACCAAACCATAAAAGTTCGCTCGAACTTGTGTGTTTACACACAAGATCGCCCGAACTTGGCTACTGCCCAACCAAGACTTAACCGTTTAAGCTTTTCGAAGACTGATGCACTTTTGTTCGCGTATGCAGGCTGATCCGACGCTCTTCTCGACTCTCCTCAGATCCCGAACTCTTACCTAAACGCACCCACAGTGAGTATACTTGACCCATTTTCGCTTTAACACACTTTTGGGTGTTACATACGTTCCTGTATTAAAATCACATCACAAACCAAATTGTTTATCACACGCGAATAATCTGATTGTGTATGCTCAATACGTGATACTAGAAACATGTGACTAGGACTTATTTTCGTTAACTTGCTTCCCTAGCTAGTATGGTACTATAGTGTGGCTTACACCCGACGGGGTATAGTTAGGATGGACGCGCAAGCCTTCTCATGGTAGTTAGCATGAGAAATAAGCCTATGTTAATCTGTGTGAAAATGTTTCGGTGTATCATGCTACGTTGTTAGATTATTTCGCGAATGCTTTCTCGATTATGCTGGTAGTATTTAAACCTGTATGCTCACCTTTACTTAATTGTATTGACATGTATTTTGACGTATGTAACAGGTTGAGGATTTTAGCTATGGATGCTTGGATGTTGCATGCTTAGCGTAGTTTAGTTTTGCTTAGTTTAGTTTGTTTTATTTAGTTAGTTTGTTGATGTATTTCAGATTTGGAACTTATGTATGAAATCTAGGGGAAATCGAACCCGGTTGAATTTTATGAGAAATCTCCATTTTGTAATAATTGTTTAAATGTTACGTTTAATAGTATGGGATATTAAGCAGGTTGTGATATGCTAAATGATTGTTATGGAACATCTCATGAAATCAATCTGGTCGCCTAGTGCCACTAACCCGATGTTTCCGTCATCGGTTGGGGTGTGACAGATTGGTATCAGAGCACCATAACTTTAGGACAGTAGGTAGAATTGCCATGATTCGACCTAGTAGCATGTTTAAGTACCCGATTGACCTATCTATGACTTAAATGTTAAACTATTTGCCATAAATGCTTAAATGTGCCTTTCCTAAGGCTAATACAATAATACACACTTGGAAACGCTCGCATCACACCAAACGAGTGATCAAGTCGAGAATAGGTGTGAAAACCGAGAACTCTCGACGAGATCATTCACTCCGCGCATTCTCTCGCACGAGATATCTTCGTTGAGTTAGGAGTGACATCCAAACCTCGACGAAAATCTCCATTTCTATCTAGGAATAAAGTTGTTAAGTTAGGGGTAAAACCCGCATCTTAATGACTTATTCTGCAATTCGATTTTCAATCTCACCAAAGTCTCGGTTATGCCGATGGTTTGGAACACGTATTAACTGGAAGGGTAAACGTCGTTAGCCGCTTGCGGTGAGAACGTTTATCTATTAGGCCAAAGCATGGGTCCGAATGCAAAGGGTAGTCGAATCACTTTGGCGTGTCAAATGTCTCAAAACCTCGGACACTCCCAATTGATTTAAGCCTATATCGTCGATTTACGCATCATTGAGTTTATTAATATTTATGTGTTTAAATTTTGAGAATTTTCGCTTTGTTCGATTTCTCGCTTTGATGATTTATCATATCATCGATTTCTCGATTTATCGCATTTACGCTCCATCGAATGTATGCACAACTCGCACAGCTCTCGAAATCTGAAACGCTAATTAATACACCAACCAAACTAATCGCTTAACTCGCTTACGCCTATGAGGACGTGTGCCTCATACGCGGTATTACCTCGCTTATCTCGCTATTATATATCGCTTATATCTCACATCTCATATTGCGCTACGCATGATGGTCAATTAGAAGGGGGAATACGTGCAAAATGTGTGCTTACATGGATTATGTGCTTACGTGCTTATGTGCTTACGTGCTTACGTGCCTATGTGTTTATGTGATTTTGTGCCTTGCATGAATAATTATAATAAATATTTTAAACATAACTCTATTATAATCGAATCTCGTCTAATCCAAATCTTTGTGTAGATGTCGTCACTCGGATCCCATACTCGCCGATCAGCTCAACGCCACAACAACAACAAGCGCATCGCTTCACTAGTCGCCAAGGAAGTGGCAAAAGTCATCCCGCAAATCGTCTCAGAAATCCATGCTGTTAGCAGTAACTCATCAGTTGACTCGAAAGCTGAGAACCCCAAGTCACGGTTTAGCTTCAAAAATTTCAAAGCTTGGTGCACCTATCGCCTTTACGGGCAACGATGGACCGAAAGCTATGTTCCATTGGTTTCACGCCATCGAGGTCCCCTTTAGGCAAAGTGGATGCCCTGATGACCTCCGTACAGTGAACGCTACCGGGTACTTCCAGTCTTATGCTCTCAACTGGTGGACAATCGAAAGGAATAGGCGCGGTAATGATGAAGCCTACAGTCTATCTTGGGAGGAACTCAAGGAAGTGATGTTGAAGGAGTTTTGTCCTCCGCACGAACTGCAAAAGCTCGAGAATGAGTTTTGGGGAATCAAACAGGATGTCCCGACAATGCTGGATTCACTGCTCGGTTTAAGATTTTGAGCATTATTTGTCCCAGCCAGGTTGATACGATTGAGAAAGCTATCAACAAGTACATCCATGGTTTGCCCGAATGTGTTGCAAATTTTGTGAAAGTTGCTCGTACTACAACCATCGAGGAAACCTTCATGCTCGCCGCTGAGATCAATAATCAGCGAGTCCAAGATGGGTATTTTAAGAATCATGCGAAAGTTTCCAATCAAGCCGTCGTCGAACCAACTGCTGCTACCGAACCACCAAGTGACCCGAAGGGAAAGCGTCAGGGACGCAAAAGAGGAAACCCGATTAAGAACTATGCTCTTGCCGCTCCAGCAAACCCTCAGCCACTTCAGTCAGCCGCTCCGAACGCACCTCCAGCTAAGCGTGCGTACACCGGTCCTCACCCACTGTGCCCTAAGTGTAACATCCGTCAAAAACGGATTTACCAAACCCGCTCCGTTTATCAACCGAACAGTCAGTCAAAATTTTCGTTGCGAATTAAATGCCCAAAATATTTTTAAACGATCCGTAATCAATTATTATACGCGAACATATATTTAGTTTTTGAAAAACTGACAAAAAACGCAAAATAAAAATGATTTGTTTCAGCCGGGTTTCGAACCCGGGTCTGTACCGAGTCAGGCAATGACTTAACAACTCACACACAAACCACTGCGCCAACTGCTTTGTTTGTTATATATTTCAAACATTTAATTGATATAATAACTTTACAAATTCAAAACCGGCGCCCAATCGTTTCAGTCGTCGGAATCCCGGAATTTCCGCGAATCTTAACTACAATTTACGTTATAACGTAAACCTTTAATCACTTATCGGTTATAACCGATGTTTGAAGTCCACGACCAAAACCAAAACCGCCGGAAAAATTTAAATATCGAACATAGTCCGAAATCAGACCAAATACATCTCATTTTTCCCCTATAAATTCAACCACAACCGTCTACAAACACTTTCGCACAAAAATCACATCTTTTCACGGCGTATTTTCACTCGCCGGAACTTTCCTGTTTTTCGCCGGAAAACCGTGTTTTAATCCCTGAGCTTTATTGAATCCCCTAAACCTTCACCGAAGTCACCCTTACCTTTTTCCAAGTTTTCTGGAGACTAGCTACTACAAGGAACACGTCGCCGGAGTTGAATTCAGTCGCCGGATTTTCTGCCGGAAAACAGAGAGTTCAGTCGGTATATTTCTCCGCTCAGTTTCCTTTCCTTTTCACTTTTATCTTATCTTAATCGACGGTAAAACACTAATAAAACGGATAAAATCTTGAACCAGTCTGTCACCGATTTCTGGTTATTCTTTCGGTGAAGAAGATGAAGACTTGTTATCATATAAGTTTAATTAAAATCATGAAATTAATCGGGTTAGACACACAGTCCAGCGGTGGACTGTGTGCACATATAAAACGCAAAACGTCTCGAGTTCGATTCCCGTCTCACACACGCTGCCTTAATAAAATGCATTTTTTTGTTACTGAACCGGATCGCCTTAGTTATATGTTAAGTATATTGATAACCAGAATAATAACCAAGTTAGACACACAGTCCAGCGGTGGACTGTGTGTTTGTTTATATCACAGGTCACGAGTTCGAGTCCGGTCCTCAGCACCGACTCGGACAATTATCTTTTCTTTTAAATAAGGCAGAAAAGGAAATATCTATTTTGTATTTAAGTATAATAAAAACCGAATATTATAACATGTTGAACACACAGTCCAGCGGTGGACTGTGTGTTGGATTGAACCACAGGTCCCGGGTTCGAGACCTGTGGAGCGCACCGCCGAGCCGCTTAAATTGTTTTTAAAATAAAAATGATTTTCTGTTAATGTTAATTAATGTATATATGTAATTAAAATCGGATATATAACGGGTTAGACACGTAGCTCAGTTGGTAGAGCTGCGTGCACGCGTACGAGAGGTCTCGGGTTCGAGCCTCACTCAGCGCACAACAATATGCCTCAAAACCGGTCAACGACCAGTCAAAGTCAACTGGTCAATGTTACTGTAGCAGAAAAAAATAAAATATTTTTATTATTTTTATTTAATTATTTTAAGTAAAAATCAATTATAAATACTTAAAAATAACATTTTTAAGATTTGAAAATAGCCTCAAACTCACAAAAATACACCCAACAATCCTACTAAAATAGTTTAATAAAATCCGTTTACTCACCAAACCATAATGCGATTTATCTAGGTTAAATCTCACTCGTGGTTAAAACCACTTCGCGTGCATTCATCATCATCAACCGAACGCACCCACTGTGAGTGAATCTTACAATTTCCCCTTTTAAATTACACGTTTTGGGGTGTGTCATGTGTTTTGAATTAATTAATTTATTTATTTAAACTTGTGCCATACCACATCATGACTTAAACTTAGATTGATTTATCGTTGTGATTTATTTATATACCGTTTGTCAAATTACATGAAACTCATACACTAAGCCCATCAGTTCCTCGTGGGAATCGAGTAGAACATCGCGTGCTTCAATTCAAATTCATTATTATTCATGTGTGTATCATTGAGTTTATATTGTTTGTGGTTGTGTTATTCATATAATCATGTTTATGCAATTCATTCATCAGGCCCCTCAGCTCCTCGTGAGAGACGAGTTGAGCATCGCGTGCCTTTAATTGTTCCATTATTATTCATGAGTGTTTCATTTAACATATTATGATTGTTGATCAAGTACATCTAATTTTATTCATGTTTGGTTGTGCACATATTTCATAATCAATTTAAATAAATTGTTCAAATGTTTTCCATAGGATTCACTCGCCAACATTATGTTGATCCAAAAACCTTTTTACACATGATACAGGTGAACAGGTTGAAGCAAGGATAGCATAGGATATGCCTTAGAAGAGAACAAAGGAGTTAGATTGTTAGTTAGATCATGTTGTAGCAATCATTGTAAACTTTCATTTAATTTGTATTAATGAATATGAAACATTTAATAAATGTCATGAGCTTTGATGATAACCCAATCATGCCCCGATCACCTTATCCGCTGCGGGTCGGGGTGTGACAGATTGGTATCAGAGCCATGACTATAGGGATATAGGATAGGTTATTAGACCCTTAGCGCCTATACTATAGTCTGCCTAAAATTTTAAATTGATTAAGTGGTTACATACAAACTTGTGATATTTATTTGTTTCATATTTGTTTACATTTCAGTCAAACATACATGCTCATATACATATTCATTATACATATATGCATATTCATTATACATATATCGATGTTCATGTGTTCAATTTATTTTCATATTCTCGTTATCCAAAGATTTTATGCAATTTTCAAATCTCATCAAAGTAAGTTCTGCGACGGGCATGTAGTAACTGGAAGGGTACGAGTACCGGTAGTCGGAACGTCCTGTCTAGGCTGGCATTCGTATAAATCCAATATAACGGACCAGTTTGCCTACCTGGGGACCAACGATGAGAGTACGAAGGACCTATTAGGCCAAAGCATGCCACACCAAACGTCGTTCGAACTAACCCTACTTTGAGGTGTCACCGTGTCTACACCTGGACACATTCCGAACATCACACGTTGTATACATATTTCTCGATTTTCACCGGGTTTTGTGTACGCAACCAGGCAGAAACCGTGCGAACCATATGAAAAACCGGTAATTCATGGGGCCCACATGATTACATAAGGTAAAGTATGGCGGCATGACGGGCCTAACAGCGAGCAAAGCCCAAGACATCCTATGGATGTAGTATTTTTGGTATAATTATTTTATGAATGTTCATTCTTGAATGCGACCCATGATCTCAAAAGCATCCAACTCATACCCTTGTCATGTATTCATTGTAGATGTCTTCTAACCTCGCCCGTAGGAAGATGAGAGCAGGAAAAGCCCGCGAACGCATGGCTACCTTAATCGCTCAACAAATGGCTGCCGTAATACCCAACATTGTAATCCAAGTTCAACAAGCACTTACCAATAATCCTGTCAATCAAGTAAACCAAAACATTTTCAACTCTTCCCCAAACACCACTAAATGCACCTACAAGCATTTCAAATCATGCGACCCTCCGAAATATAAAGGGACTGAAGGTGTCACCGCACTCCTCCATTGGTTTGAAGAAATGGAGAATACTTTTCTGAATTGCGATTGCCCTGATGATCGCAAAGTGCGTTATGCTACCGGTCGACTATATGGGATAGCACTTACTTGGTGGAACACAGAGAAGGCCAAACGAGGTGTGGAAGATGCTATGTCTTTAACTTGGAACGAATTGAAGGAAATCATGACCAGACGATTTTGCCCAAGGAGCGAAATCAAGAAGCTAGAAGATGAATTTTACTCATTGAAGCAAGTGGAAGGAGACCACACCACCTACAACAAAAGGTTCCTCGAATTACATCAAATGGTTCCCAACATGTTTACTCCCCTCTACCGTTTGATCGAGCACTACATTCGTGGTCTTCTGTCAAAGATTCAAGACCCTGTGATAAGTACCAAGCCTGCAACTTTGGAAGCAGCAATGGAGCTAGCAACAGAGCTCACCGAGAACCGGATCCGAAACAAAGACTTCAAGGAGGAGAAGAAGAAGGATAAAGAATCGACTGAAACCTCCGACTCCACTCAAACTGAATCCCCTTCTCAACCCGAATCCCCTTCTCAACCCGAATCCCCTTCTCAACCCAAACCTAAGAGAAGAAGAGTCGGGCGACTTTTCGCTGCTACTCAACGAAATCAACCAGTTTTTCACGCTATACCCATCCGAGCTGTCCCAATCACCCAAGAGGCACCCAATTCAGCTTACCCAAATAAGAAACCATATCTTGGACCTCACCCTCAATGCAACCACTGTTTTTATCATCATTCCCTTACTTTACCTTGCCGGCTATGTACAACTTGTGGACGTTATGGTCATTTGAGCAATGTTTGTCGCACCTTTCAAGACCAAACCTTTTCCCCTACTCAAAACATGGCCCAAACTTATCACCAACCCCAACACCCCATGTTCCCATATGCTCGAGCTTGCTTCAATTGTGGCGACCCTACCCACTTTAGAAACACATGCCCTCAATTGGTAAACGTTATCAACACTCAAGCCCAATCAAACCCAGTTAACCAAGTAAACCAAGAAAACCCAACCACTATGCCACCAGCAAGAGGAAGAGTCTTCAATATCAACGCCAACCCTGTCGAAGATAATGACGGCCCTGATGAAGATACTCAGCTAGTCCTCTTCGCCGAAGATCCAGATCCAACTCCTGTTGTTTAGTCTTATGTTTTCTTTATCACATGTGTAGACTGTTAGAGTAATTATGGTATATTATACATTATATATTGTTTTCAGTATACGATTTTGCCGAGGCCGTGGCTCCCCATCCATCGAGGTTGAGTTGGATCCCCATTTTATTATGTGGTTGATCTTGGCGTGCCCGCACGATCGGCTCCGTTTGTTGAGCCTTGATCGGTTACGTAATATTACATTTCAATACATGCAATATGCTCGGCTCCGTTTGATTGAGCCTTGAGTACACAGATTTATTCTCATTTCCAGTTCATGCAATATGCTCGGCTCCGTTTGATTGAGCCTTGAGTACACAGATTTATTCTCATTTCCAGTTCATGCAATATGCTCGGCTCCGTTTGATTGAGCCTTGAGTACACAGATTTATTTACATTTCCAGTTCATGCAATACGCTCGGCTCCGTTTGATTGAGCCTTGAGCACACATACAATTTCATTATCAGTATCTTGTGGTTGTGGTGTTTGTAGTAGAGTCGCATCGAACTAACCATAACTTGCGGATAAAGTCAATGAAAATTTGACAAGGATATGGTGGATACGCCGATGGTACTTCCTATATATAAGTATTCTTGTCAAATAATCGGAGGCATTATCAGGCGGTTATGAGAGGTTCCATGCATAGGCTGTTTGTGTGGTTAAGTTATTCATATACAGTACATGCAATATGTTCGGCTCCGTTTGATTGAGCCTTGAGCACACAATTTCAATTTCAGTACATTCAATATGTTCGGCTCCGTTTGATTGAGCCTTGAGCACACAATTTCATTTTCAGTACATGCAATACGATCGGCTCCGTTCGATTGAGCCTTGATCGCACAGATATGTTTCATTTCGGTAATTTATGTATGTTATATTGATTGTAGAGTTATAGGACTAATCATAATTCACTGTTAAAACCAATGAAAATTTGACAAGAATATGGTGGATACGCCGCTGGTACTTCCTATATATAAGTATTCTTGTCAAAGGATCAGAGGCATTAATGGATGGTTATGAGAAGTTCTATGTAGGATTTATTAGTTTCTTGGTAACCAATCATAACTTGTGGATAAAACTAATGAAAATTTGGCAAGGATATGGTGGATACGCCGATGGTACTTCCTATATATAAGTATTCTTGCCAAAGGATCAGAGGCATTATCAGGCGGTTATGAGAAGTTCCATGTAGGATTTATTATTGCCTTGGTTGGAATTTGTGATACATTTATATCATCATGTTATTTAAAGAGATTGGATTGTGTTCCATTTCTACATAAATTAACCTCTCATCATAACAAACGAGAGAGGAACTTCCATCGTTCAAACATATATGTTATCAGAATGTGGATTCAAATATTTGCTGTTGTGTTTATTCATGTTCAAATATTCGCTGATGTGTCTACTCATGTTCGAATATTGGTTATTGTGTTTATTCATTCGCTGATGTGTTCATTCATGTTCGAATATTTGCTGTTATATTCATGTTCAAATATTTGATGATGTGTTCATTCATGTTTGGATATCAGCTGTTGTGTTTTTTTTTATTTATGTTCCATGTAGATTGTAGTGTTAGAAGTTTTGCCTTAGGATGTAACCATATTTTTCCCAAACGTATCTAAACCCTTATGCATGATATCATTTTTAGCGAATCATTCCTGTTTATCAATATTCATACAGTAGGCAACAAAAAGCGATTCCTGAATAGGGTACTTAACCTTTACAAGGAACGTTACCGCCTCGAACAAAAATTTAAACCCTCATTTTTCTGAGCATACAACTGTCAAACAAAACATCATTATTCTTATAGTCAAAATATATCATTATTTAAATTTCGGGACGAAATTTCTAAAAAGCAGGGGATACTGTAACATCCGTCAAAAACGGATTTACCAAACCCGCTCCGTTTATCAACCGAACAGTCAGTCAAAATTTTCGTTGCGAATTAAATGCCCAAAATATTTTTAAACGATCCGTAATCAATTATTATACGCGAACATATATTTAGTTTTTGAAAAACTGACAAAAAACGCAAAATAAAAATGATTTGTTTCAGCCGGGTTTCGAACCCGGGTCTGTACCGAGTCAGGCAATGACTTAACAACTCACACACAAACCACTGCGCCAACTGCTTTGTTTGTTATATATTTCAAACATTTAATTGATATAATAACTTTACAAATTCAAAACCGGCGCCCAATCGTTTCAGTCGTCGGAATCCCGGAATTTCCGCGAATCTTAACTACAATTTACGTTATAACGTAAACCTTTAATCACTTATCGGTTATAACCGATGTTTGAAGTCCACGACCAAAACCAAAACCGCCGGAAAAATTTAAATATCGAACATAGTCCGAAATCAGACCAAATACATCTCATTTTTCCCCTATAAATTCAACCACAACCGTCTACAAACACTTTCGCACAAAAATCACATCTTTTCACGGCGTATTTTCACTCGCCGGAACTTTCCTGTTTTTCGCCGGAAAACCGTGTTTTAATCCCTGAGCTTTATTGAATCCCCTAAACCTTCACCGAAGTCACCCTTACCTTTTTCCAAGTTTTCTGGAGACTAGCTACTACAAGGAACACGTCGCCGGAGTTGAATTCAGTCGCCGGATTTTCTGCCGGAAAACAGAGAGTTCAGTCGGTATATTTCTCCGCTCAGTTTCCTTTCCTTTTCACTTTTATCTTATCTTAATCGACGGTAAAACACTAATAAAACGGATAAAATCTTGAACCAGTCTGTCACCGATTTCTGGTTATTCTTTCGGTGAAGAAGATGAAGACTTGTTATCATATAAGTTTAATTAAAATCATGAAATTAATCGGGTTAGACACACAGTCCAGCGGTGGACTGTGTGCACATATAAAACGCAAAACGTCTCGAGTTCGATTCCCGTCTCACACACGCTGCCTTAATAAAATGCATTTTTTTGTTACTGAACCGGATCGCCTTAGTTATATGTTAAGTATATTGATAACCAGAATAATAACCAAGTTAGACACACAGTCCAGCGGTGGACTGTGTGTTTGTTTATATCACAGGTCACGAGTTCGAGTCCGGTCCTCAGCACCGACTCGGACAATTATCTTTTCTTTAAATAAGGCAGA
Source organism: Scalesia atractyloides (assembly GCA_947069175.1). NCBI lineage: Eukaryota > Viridiplantae > Streptophyta > Magnoliopsida > Asterales > Asteraceae > Scalesia > Scalesia atractyloides. The sequence continues at coordinate 4,072,369 of CAMTDV010000006.1, read as the reverse complement.
AAAGGAAATATCTATTTTGTATTTAAGTATAATAAAAACCGAATATTATAACATGTTGAACACACAGTCCAGCGGTGGACTGTGTGTTGGATTGAACCACAGGTCCCGGGTTCGAGACCTGTGGAGCGCACCGCCGAGCCGCTTAAATTGTTTTTAAAATAAAAATGATTTTCTGTTAATGTTAATTAATGTATATATGTAATTAAAATCGGATATATAACGGGTTAGACACGTAGCTCAGTTGGTAGAGCTGCGTGCACGCGTACGAGAGGTCTCGGGTTCGAGCCTCACTCAGCGCACAACAATATGCCTCAAAACCGGTCAACGACCAGTCAAAGTCAACTGGTCAATGTTACTGTAGCAGAAAAAATAAAATATTTTATTATTTTTATTTAATTATTTTAAGTAAAAATCAATTATAAATACTTAAAAATAACATTTTTAAGATTTGAAAATAGCCTCAAACTCACAAAAATACACCCAACAATCCTACTAAAATAGTTTAATAAAATCCGTTTACTCACCAAACCATAATGCGATTTATCTAGGTTAAATCTCACTCGTGGTTAAAACCACTTCGCGTGCATTCATCATCATCAACCGAACGCACCCACTGTGAGTGAATCTTACAATTTCCCCTTTTAAATTACACGTTTTGGGGTGTGTCATGTGTTTTGAATTAATTAATTTATTTATTTAAACTTGTGCCATACCACATCATGACTTAAACTTAGATTGATTTATCGTTGTGATTTATTTATATACCGTTTGTCAAATTACATGAAACTCATACACTAAGCCCATCAGTTCCTCGTGGGAATCGAGTAGAACATCGCGTGCTTCAATTCAAATTCATTATTATTCATGTGTGTATCATTGAGTTTATATTGTTTGTGGTTGTGTTATTCATATAATCATGTTTATGCAATTCATTCATCAGGCCCCTCAGCTCCTCGTGAGAGACGAGTTGAGCATCGCGTGCCTTTAATTGTTCCATTATTATTCATGAGTGTTTCATTTAACATATTATGATTGTTGATCAAGTACATCTAATTTTATTCATGTTTGGTTGTGCACATATTTCATAATCAATTTAAATAAATTGTTCAAATGTTTTCCATAGGATTCACTCGCCAACATTATGTTGATCCAAAAACCTTTTTACACATGATACAGGTGAACAGGTTGAAGCAAGGATAGCATAGGATATGCCTTAGAAGAGAACAAAGGAGTTAGATTGTTAGTTAGATCATGTTGTAGCAATCATTGTAAACTTTCATTTAATTTGTATTAATGAATATGAAACATTTAATAAATGTCATGAGCTTTGATGTTAACCCAATCATGCCCCGATCACCTTATCCGCTGCGGGTCGGGGTGTGACACTAAGTGCACTTATCATCATGTGGTGGGTGGAAACTCCCGTTTCTGCACAAACTGCAACATCTATGGCCACTTTACTGTGAGTTGTCGTACCGGCCCACGTCAGCCAACTCCTCAGGCTCCAGCAGCTCCGGCTTTACCCGCTCCTCCTCAAGCCAATCAGCAGCAAGCTCCAAAAGCACGTGTGTGCTATGTGTGTGGTGATCCGAATCATTTCGCCAATGTCTGCCTGAATCGTCCTGTCAAGCAAGAGCAACCAGTACCGCAGCCTCAGCAGCAGCCTCAGCCACAGCAGCAATCACAAGCTGCGTGTGGCAGAGCCTTTAACCTCAATCACCGCCAGGCCCAGAATGACAACAATGTTGTCAATGGTACGTTTCTCGTTAATGGTATTTATGCTTTATGTTTATTTGATACTGGTGCCGATAATTGTTTTATATCGTTAGAATTCGAAAAGGTTTTAAAATGTAAGCGCTCTAAACTCCCAAAGTCTTTCGATGTGGAAGTCGCCACCGAAAAATCCGTTACCGTTGATTCCGTCTTGCGTGGTTGTTCTCTCGATCTCAACAACCATGTCTTTTCGATCAATCTCATACCTATGCAGTTAGGTAGTTTCGATATCATAGTAGGCATGGATTTTCTTCGTGAGAATCATGCTGAAGTTGTATGCTTCGATAAAATGATTCCTTTCCCCCTTCCTAACGGTGATCAACTTCATGTTTATGGTAAAACGCCCTCAAATAAGTTGATGCTTTTGTCATGTACTCGAGCACACAAATGCTTGCAAAAGCGATGTGTTGCCTTCCTCGCCCACATTGTGAATCCAGAGAAAGAAAAGAAGACTTATAAATATGTTCCCGTTGTTTGTGAATTTCCTAAAGTCTTTCCCGACGACTTACCCGGTTTACCCCCTACTCGAGATGTTGAATTCCGTATCGATTTAGTTCCCGGAGCTACTCCTGTTGCTAAAGCTCCTTATCGCCTCGCACCCTCAGAAATGCGCGAGCTATCAAGCCAACTTCAAGAGCTTCATGATAAAGGTTTCATAAGCCCGAGCACTTCGCCATGGGGCGCACCTGTCCTTTTCATGAAAAAGAAGGACGGATCGTTCCGAATGTGCATCGATTATCGTGAACTTAACAAACTCACGATAAAGAACCGCTACCCTCTTCCTCGAATTGACGACTTGTTTGATCAGCTTCAAGGTGCTACTTGTTTCTCTAAGATCGACCTTCATTCCGGCCATCATCAGTTACGCGTGTTGGAAGAAGATATTGTGAAAACCGCCTTTCGTACTCGCTATGGCCATTTCGAGTTCGTGGTCATGCCTTTTGGTCTTACAAATGCACCCGCAATCTTCATGGATTTGATGAACCGTGTGTGTAAAGCTTTCTTAGATCGTTTCGTCATTGTTTTCATCGATGATATCCTTATCTATTCGAAGTCGAGAGACGAACACGCGCGCCATCTCCGTTTAGTCGTCGAACTTCTTCAAGGAAATCGCCTTTATGCTAAGTTCTCCAAATGTGAATTCTGGCTCGAAGAAGTCCAATTTCTCGGCCACATCGTTAACAGTCAAGGAATTCACGTCGACCCTGCAAAGATGCCGTCAAGAGTTGGATTACGCCAAAGAATGCATCTGAAATTCGTTCATTTCTTGGATTGGCGGGTTACTACCGTCGATTCATCGCTGACTTCTCGAAAATCGACGTTCCGCTTACTGCTTTAACTCATAAAGATAAACCTTTTGTTTGGAATTCCAAGCAAGAGGAAGCTTTTCAAACTCTCAAGCGTATGCTATGCAACGCTCCCGTTCTCGCTTTACCCGACGGAAACGACGATTTCGTTGTTTATTGTGATGCCTCTAACCTTGGTCTTGGTTATGTGCTTATGCAACAAGACAAGGTTATCGCTTATGCGTCTCGCCAACTCAAGGTCCATGAGAAGAACTACACAACCCACGACCTCGAACTCGGTGCAGTTGTTTTTGCATTGAAGATATGGCGACACTACCTTTACGGTACCAAGTGTACGCCTTCACCGACCATAAGAGCTTACAATATATCTTCAATCAAAAGGAACTGAATATGCGCCAACGCCGGTGGGTTGAACTTCTCAACGATTACGATTGTGAGATACGCTACCATCCCGGCAAAGCAAACGTCGTCGCCGATGCTCTAAGTCGACGAAGCTATGTATATAGTATTCGTGACTCTCAAGCTTGTGCTAAGCTTGAAACCCTCATCCGTGCCGCTCAACACGCATGTTTTAACGAGAATACCCTGCAAGAGGAAATGAATTGTGGAGCCGAAACTCAGCTTGTATCTAAATCTGATGGTATTTATTAGTATCTCGATCGTATTTGGATTCCTACTCGTGATAATCTCTGTGAATTGCTAATGACCGAAGCTCATAAATCCCGATATTCCATTCACCCCAGTGCCGACAAGATGTACCAGGACTTTCGTCCTAAGTACTAGTGGTCGGGCATGAAAAAGGATATCGCCGTGTACGTCTTAAAGTGCTTAACTTGTTCGAAAGTTAAAGCCGAACACCAAAGGCCCTCTGGTTTACTCGAACAACCTGAAATCCCGATGTGGAAGTGGGGGAGTATAACTATGGACTTCGTCACTAAACTCCCGCGTAATTCATCTGGTCACGATAGCATTTGGGTTATCGTTGATCGTCTTACCAAATCTGCGCACTTTATTGCTATACAAGAAGACTTTAAGGTCGAACGGTTAGCCCGAATCTATACCGACGAAGTCATTTGTCGACACGGGATGCCTCGTGACATCATTTCTGACCGAGACGGTCGTTTTACCTCGCGTCTCTGGGAGACTTTTCAATCCGCTCTCGGTACTACTCTCAATCTGAGTACCGCTTTTCACCCTCAAACCGACGGTCAGACTGAGCGCACGATCCGCACCCTCGAAGACATGCTTCGTGCGTGCATCATAGATTTCGGTGGTAACTGGGATACGCATTTACCTTTAATCGAATTCTCGTACAATAATAGCTATCATACCAGCATTCAAATGGCTCCTTTTGAGGCACTGTATGGAAGAAAATGTCGATCGCCTATTGCATGGCATGAGATCGGAGAAGCACAAATCACCAGTCCCGAGCTAATTCAAGAAACGACAGACAAAATCCTCCAGATCAGAGACAATCTCTTGAAAGCTTGGAGTCGCCAAAAGAGTTACACCGATAAACGCCGCAAGCCCCTGCAGTTCGAAGTGGGAGATCACGTTCTCCTAAAGGTTGCACCTTGGAAGGGAGTGGTCCGCTTCGGCAAGAAAGGAAAGCTAGCGCCTCGATACGTTGGTCCCCTTAAGATTCTGGAAAGAATTGGGAAGGTGGCTTATCGTCTCGAATTACCGGAGGAATTCAACAACGTACATCCGACTTTCCACGTGTCTAATCTTAAAAAGTGCCTAGCCGAAGAGAATCTCCATGTACCTCTCGAAGATCTGCAAATCAACGAGACTCTCCATTTCGTGAAAAAGCCTGTGGAAATCATGGACCGAGAGACTAAGAAACTACGACGCTCTCGCATCCCTATCGTGAAAGTCCGATGGGAGGCAAACGCGGTGCCGAGTTTACTTGGGAATTGGAAAGTGATATGAAGGCCAAGTACCCGCATCTATTTGCTACAGCTACTGCTTAATTTCGGGACGAAATTCCCTAAAGTAGGGGAGACTATAACAACTCGAAAATTCGTTGTTATCTTATTCCTTGTTTTTATCGCTGTACTTCTTTTGTAATCCCGAGATTTGGTTTATAATAAAGTTTATGTTGATTACTTATGGTGTTGTACGTTATTATCACATCTAATTGCTTATCAAGTCGCATCGCTAATCTCATCGCATCACAAATCACAATTATTTATGTGGTTTTATATTATTTATGTGTTATGTGTGTTTGTGGTTATGTTTACGCTCGCCATCGCATCGCTCTCACACTCTCGAATCGCTAAATCACACTATTATACCAATTATAACGCTTAATATAACTAACTAATACGAACCGAATAGCCAAACGAACTCTTAGCGCGAAACAAACGAAGAAAACCCAAGATCGGGCCAAGTTCGCTCGAACTTGGGTGACCCCAAGTTCGGCCGAACTTGGCTGACCAAACTATATTTCTTCATTAAACTTTAAGGTCACTCGAACTTGCATATACATATGCAAGTTCGGCCGAGCTTGGCTACCACCAGCTCTCTTTTTGCTTTCTCCTATAAATAACAAGCTCTTTTCTCTCATACGAAAACCTTAATCTTTTTCTTCAAAAACTTCTGTTTTAAGCTTAGATCTACACAATACGAGTTCATTTGGCGATAGTAGAGACTTCCCAAACACGAGATCTGCAAGATCTCGGCTTGTAAGTGATAGATCTGAGAAAAACCTTTGAAAATCATTGATTTCTACACAAGCTGCAGATTTTTGATGATGTTTTGTTCATTTTCTGGTATGAAACAAAGCATCTATCATTCAAGATCCCAGATCTGGAAGCACAAGGACGTTTATGTTGGTTTACACAAGCCGGACTAATCTGAACGAACCCCGAGTTCGGCCGAATTAGCCCACGCTTTTGTAAAACGGCTAAAACAGCTCTAAAAGACCTCTACGACCTAAGTTTGCTCAGTAGCATAGGGTTGAAGGGATGAACACTCGATTTTCCTCAGCAATCGACGCGAAAACGCAAGATTTTGGACCCGAAAACATCAAGTTCGCTCGAGAATCACCAGCTCCACAGGTCAAGTTTGACCGAACTTGTACCCAAATGGGTCAAGTTCGACCGAACTTGGGCACTTTTTCACCAAATATCTCACAAGTTCGCTCGAACTTGTCTAGTTTCCTAAGAAACTATGCAAGTTCGCCCGAACTTGTCATCCTAGTAAGGTTTCTTACAAGTTCGCCCGAACTTGACAAGTTTCCTAAGGAAACTCATCAAGTTCGAACGAACTAGACTCACAACCCACCAAACCATACAAGTTCGCTCGAACTTGTGTGTTTACAAACAAGTTCGCCCGAACTTGGCTACTGCCCAACCAAGACTTAACCGTTTCAGCTTTTCGGAGACTGATGCACTTCCGTTCGCGTATGCAGGCTGATCCGGCGCTCTTCTCGACTCTCCTCAGATCCCGAACTCTTACCTAAACGCACCCACAGTGAGTATACTTGACTCATTTTCGCTTTAACGCACTTTTGGATGTTACATACGTTCCTGTATTAAAATCACATCACAAACCAAATTGTTTATCACACGCGAATAATCTGATTGTGTATGCTCAATACGTGATACTAGAAACATGTGACTAGGACTTATTTTCGTTAACTTGCTTCCCTAGCTAGTATGGTACTATAGTGTGGCTTACACCCGACGGGGTCTAGTTAGGATGGACGCGCAAGCCTTCTCACGGTAGTTAGCGTGAGAAATAAGCCTATGTTAATCGGTGTGAAAATGTTTCGGTGTATCATGCTACGTAGTTAGATTATTTCGCGAACGCTTTCTCGATTATGCTAGTAGTATTTAAACCTGTATGCTCACCTTTACTTAATTGTATTGACATGTATTTGACGTATATAACAGGTTGAGGATTTTAGCTATGGATGCTTGGATGTTGCATGCTTAGCGTCGTTTAGATTTGCTTAGTTTAGTTTGTTTTGTTTAGTTAGTTTGTTGATGTATTTCAGATTTGGAACTTATGTATGAAATCTAGGGGAAATCGAACCCGGTTGAATTATATGAGAAATCTCCGTTTTGTAATAATTGTTTAAATGTTACGTTTAATAGTATGGGATATTAAGCAGGTTGTGATATGCTAAATGATTGTTATGGAACATCTCGTGAAATCAATCTGGTCGCCTAGTGCCACTAACCCTGATGTTTCCGCCATCGGTTGGGGTGTGACAAGAGCGGTAGTGCATATCTATAGGAATGACACCATGGCGTATATAGAAGAACTTTTGTTTCCAGTCGTGGAAGCTTTTGGGAGGATCTCTGCTATAGGGAAGAAGGCAAATAGAAACCACCGGTGTAGGTAACATAATAGAAGACGTTAAACATATCGAACGTCGGCTCTATGCGGTTCGCTCGACAAATAAATTCGAAATGTGTCAACCTAGGTAAACCCAACGCGTTTATCTGAGAAATGTGAAGCCCATAGTTCGCCAAAACTTCCCAATGAATTTCGACATAGGCAAACGGAAATTCTCCTCTTGGAAGAACGCAACATAAAGAGTTATATAACCAGGGGAGCGTCTAGTGCGGTACAGTTGGTAGTAGGGAATTGAGTACCCCACTCAGAAGTAAATCGCAGATCTTGGATAATAGTGTTGAGTTTGTCTTCCCTCCAGTTAATAACAACCTGGTTGGGACCAGGAATCGCTCGGGTCCGAGCTTGACGTTTCTTCCCGGCAGGTTTTGAGGACGTCGAAACATCTTAAAAAGAGTAGATCTGGGAACTCAAGGAGAAAGCAAAAGAACCCTTGGTAAATTTTGGAGAGAAGTGAAGAAATTTTTGGAAGAGGTTTGAAAGAGAAGTGAAGGAAAAAGGAGGAGTCGCTGGCCTTATATACCCATCGCATTTAATGCGATGGGAGAGAAGACAGAAGGTTCACCAATAAAGAAATGACACGTCAGGAGAGAGAAAATGACTGACGGCGGTTCAGAGAACGTGACCGTCACGCGCCCGACAAAGCAGGAGAAAGTACAACTACTTTTCTGAAAAGGCAACTGTGTCACCCCATACTGATAGCGGCAGCTGTCAGATAGAGGTCAGTCAAGTCAACGGTCTTGTCAAAGTTAAGACAGAAACCTTCTTTTAGGAGAAACCACCGTTGCGCCGTGCGCCATGCACCCATCAGGCTCAAACTTATACGCCACCACCATGCGCTGTGCGCCGGGCACCCAACTGGCTCAAACGTATGCACCATGTCCATGCGCCATGCACCCAACTGACTCAAACCTATACGCCAGGTCCACGCGCCATGCGCCATGCACCCAACTGGCTCAAACATATGCACCAGGTCTAGGCACCGCGCGCCATGCACCCATTTGGTTCGAATAAGTACATCATGTCCATGCACCATGTATAGACAAACCTAACCAGGCAAACGACACCCACAATTTTTATAAGTCCAGTACCCCTCCTGTCATGTTAAACTCACCCAGAAGAGACACTAGACTAGGGGACTTGAAGAGGTATGATCCTAAAAGCCAAGCACACGTGGCAAGCATCATACCACCTGTCCCAACATGGCATTACACGTCAGCAGAGGCATACGAACGCCCAAGGAAAGTCCAGAATGTTCTAGAAGGAGCTACAAAGGACAGGGAAGATGCTCCTCTAGACAACAAGGACAACACCAGACACCAATAGAAGGCTGTCAACTGGACGAAGGCAGTACGGGGAGGACAAGCCGACATTCACTACGAAAAGGACACTAGCTGGATGAAAGAGAATACGCCACGCCATTCCACCAACTGACGGCAACAAGAGAGACAAGAAGGATATTCCTCCACGATCTCACTAGTGTCCACATGACAGCTGGAAGGCTCTCCTCTCCCCTCCCATTCTTCGGCTATAAACAGAGGTTCCACATCTAGGTTTGAGGCATTCGCTCTCTCATACTCTCACTATTACTTATTCAATTCCCAGAAAAGAAGGAAGCTTATTCTCATGCCGGAGGGTGGTCACGAGGAGAACCCCCTTCTTCTCCTCCTCGTGGCGAGTCACCGGTGTTTCTGTTTTGCAATGTTCAGCGAAGGAGAACGGAGGAAGAGATTGAACCTTCAACCAGAGACCACACCAACCGGATTAACCACGAGTTAACTGGTGTTTCATCAACTATATATCTTATTGAGACTTTGTAATAATTATCTTTACCGAGCTTAGAGAGAAGCTGACATTAAGAAAACATTCTTGATCAAGGGGTGGGATGTACACCGAAGTTGTTAACCTTTCAGAAATCACTAACATTGTCGCATTTGGGTGGTAATACCATTCTCATCCCGTATCCTTTAACTTTATTCATAAGGATTAGCGTGAGTTGTTCATAAATATGCATAAAGATAGGTTTAGGTTCCTGTAAAAAAGGACATTTTTCGTGAGAAGTGTGAGAAGAGATAGAAATTGACATGTAGACATTTATTTTGGACTTAGGCATGATGTTTTGGCAAGAAAAACATCAAACATAACAATTTAAGACACAATGCAATGAATTCTAGGCTTAAAACTTAGAACACTATGCCAAGAATATTACGTAGTGTACTTTAAGTGTTAAGCAGTGTGTTTTAGTTGTGTTCTAAATTCCACGCCTTGATACACTGCACTGTGTTTTAAATTGTTATGTTTGGTGTTTTTCTTGCCAAACTAACCCAGAACATCATGCCTAAATCTAAAACATGATGCCTACATGTCAATTCCTATAATTTCTTACACTTCTTAAAAAAAGTCATTTTTACAAAAACTCACCCAAGATATATAAAAAAAGTTAAAAAGAAACCCATTACACACTATTACAATATGAGTGTTACAAGTTGACGTCCAAGTCATGGTTAAAGGGATTTAATTATTATAGAATAGGATGGCAAGCTTAAATCTATGGTGTTCATATAATTTATTGAATGAGGGTGCTCGATCTGAGACTCTACTTGGAGAAGCAAATGCAACACCCAAAATTTTCAGAGTTATGATATTATTAATACACATAACATATTAGTTCAGATGTCATTTATGAGATAACAAAGAAACGCGTGATAGAGAATGAAACTTTTGATTTGTTGAGGGATTTGATTCATAAGAATAGCATATAGAAGTAACCAATTATAGAAGGGATGTTGGATTTAAATAAACGTAACTTTCACCAATTGACCGATAACACTTCCAACTTTCGATTTGTACACCAGCACTCCCAACTTTCAACTTATTGGCCGATAACACTCCCTAACTAACTAGACCCTAACCCAATTAGTTTTTTACCGATGTGCCCCTTTTTACTGACATGGCATATGATGTGGCAACTGCTGTGACATTTTTTATGACGTGGTAGCGAATGTGGCATCTGATTTGGTAGCTGACATGGCATTTTTGATGACGTGGCAACTGACATCAGTTAACTGGGTTAGGGTTCAGTTAGTTAGTGAGTGTTATCGGCAATAAGTTGAAAGTTGGGTGTGTTAGCGATCAATTTTTAAAAGTTGGGGTTATTTAAATCTAATATCCCATTATAGAAGTCGGTTAAAGTTTGGAGTTGAGTAAGCTAAGGATAGAGTTTGTTAAATAGAATAACCAATCAAGAGAGTTAGAGCGAAGATTATGGGATAATAGTTAGGATTAACATTCTTGTGACATAAGGATGTATATCTTTTTTCTGACAGGCAAAACAAATGAAGTATATTACCACAAAAAACCCGATGTAGCAACCGGGTTTTACTGTAGTGGGCCTTTGGGAGCCGGGTTTTTTCCGGAACTGATGGCTTGGTAGCTCGGATATGCATCCAACTCTGAACGTTATAGACGAGGGGGTGCGTTTGCTCAATTGAGGGCATCCCAGGATGCTTATCCGGTGATTTAGTTGGCCGTTCAAAAATAAAGCAACACACTACAAGGACAGAATACAAAACTACATTCACCAAAGGTTACAAGTTTGAAACAAACTATAGATTAAAATTGTAACTTTATAAGGATGTAAATCTATCATGTATGGATTGACACATGTATAATTCAACTCCTACTCTCTCTCTCTCTTGTTTAAATTATAACCGAAGGTAGCCCCCATTTTACGCCAAGCACACACAATGCTTAAAGTCCACTTTGATAGTAGAGTTAAACTCTACTTCAGTGGAAAAGTAGTCCAAAAGTACACTTTAATGATAGAAGTATTGGCCATATCATAAGACACTTTGAAGCAATATGGTTTAAATATAAAGTTGTAAGTTAAACGAGCTTCCCATGGCATGTATTTATTTGTAAAGTAAATGATTTCCAAACTATTTATATTTTAAATGTATCAAAGTCATCAGTGTAAGCTAACTATCTTTAGCATGTTTTTAAGAAGTTATGAGAACCTTAGTTAAAATGGAAAAGGAAAGGTAATGCATTAGCTGACAAGTAGAGGTTTTGGGATTAGGGAAACCGGGTGTGACAAGTTAGTATCCTAGTCATAATTTAAAAGTATTAGGTACCAATCCTTTAATTTTAAGCCTTAAGCTTAGATTCAAGGGATAATGGGAATGCTAAATGAATGTCGGATTGCCGGATGCCATGTAGCACATAGGGTGATGTATAGCAGATGTTTTCCTTTGTATTGGGAACTTGTAGAAATCTTCTTTTTATGCGCCAAAAGAACACATTAAATCATTCCACAGTAAAACATGTATGGCAAAATGGAAACTGGAGGATTCAATAAGAACGTGTAAAATAGGGGTTCTGATAACGAGAAGGAATTATATGCGAATAATGAGAATGCTTCAAGGTTGAGAATGTTTCTTGGAATTCAACAGAATATATACAATAATAAGATGTGTCCTCACCATTTAATATGCGGATGGAGAAGAAGGATAAAAGAGACTATGTGATAAGAAAGGTAGAAGAGGATTTGGAGTGGGAATCCTACAACATGAAGGCATCTAGGATAGAAATCAAAGACCTGAAAAACATGCTATATAAGGCTTTCGGATCAACATCTTGTATGTTCAGCATCTTCTTCATTTCCTTTCGTTGGACTTTTCAATATCCATGGTGTCTAATCTTCTACATCTTTTTTCGTTGGACTTTCAACATCCATGGTGTCCAATCTGCATGGGTTTTCCTTTGGTATCTCAACATTCATGGCTTTTTTCTTAGCATTTCATCCCCATACTTTAAGCTCCTTTAATAATGTTTGACATTGTGATGCCTTAATAATGTGCACCAAGAGACTATCTAGATGGTCTTTCTTTGATTGCTCTAACAAGATTTTCATCTTGTTATAACATTCTTCCAATTCCTTATGTGTACAATCCAATTTGTTAGCCATCACATGGTATATTGACAACCAATTAAATATGGTGTTTTTCTTTGTTTTTACCAGATTGAATATTAATTCATTACTTACCTTCCCAACTTCAAATTCCTTGGCATTTTTATTCATAACAACTTCTTCATGATCTTCAAAATCAACTTCAAGTTTTTTTTTCAATTACATCAAGGGTATTTTTACTTCTCCCTTCATCATCTTCATATTTTGTTGCAACAACGTAGATGAAGTGATTCCCCGATGTAGATACTTCGTATAGCCTATCTTGGCTTGCTTGATCTTCTGCACACACCCTTTGAATAAATTATTCTTTATTTCCAGCTTCTTGTTTGTCACCAAGCATAGTTTCAGCATCACCCAAAGCCATGGCGTTTTGTACATCCAAGTATTTATCAACAAGATTCTCATCAACATCATCATCATCATCCATCATCATCATCATCATCATCATCATCATCATCATCATCATATCATGCATTAGATTCTAAACATTGTAGTCTTCATGAAGAACCATGGCGTTTCATGCTCGCCAGCTTCAAATTCCTCTTATTCCCCTTTTTAACTATTGTTTCTGTTGGCTCAGTAGCAGCCTCAACATCACCATGGTTTTGCTTGTTGTTTATCTTGTCTGCAAACCAATTCTCAAACCTAATTAGATGTTTCTTTGATATCCATTCAATTGGATATGAACTTCTATGCTTGTTTCTTATCTTGAAAGCATCATACACCAGGGCGATCTGCATCGAAGTATATGAATTTTAAATTTTGTTTTACTTTTTTATTTATGTTATACAGAAGTAATTCATACCGCCAGTAGGAGCAAAGGGCCTTTGAAATGATTTATTGGGGTTCATGTAGCTTTAGCCTTCTAAAGCAACCTATCATGTAATCACACCATCTGAACCGGTTGATTTCTATGTTTTGTTTAACAGATGATAAAATTATTTGGTTAACCACACTGTTATCACTTGCCTCACCCAAGAGTGTGAAAAATGCTACCAAAAAATTTAGCATGAACTTTCTCACAGAGTCCTGCATTCTAGGAAGTATATCTTCAAAGTATGTCTTCACAAAAGGTCTTATAGTCGATTTGGTGTTTCTAAAATGACTTCTCCATTCATCAACCACTTTTTCCTTGGCTGTTGTATGTTACTTTGAGAGCCGAGTGTGTTATTATTTAATAAACGCTTGTGCCTTCGACATCGCTTATCGCATCACATCACAGCGTAGTTGATTATGTTACTTTATGTTATTTATGTGTTATGTGTGTTTTATAATTTATGGTTTGCTCTCGCAGAGCTCTCAATCGCACGAATCGCTTAATCGCATTATTTTAATTACCTCAATGCTTAACGCTTCGCCAAAACGCTTAACATAACTATCTAATACGAACCGAATCGCCAAACGAACTCCTAACGCGAAATAACGAACAAAACTTCGCCAAAAGGCCAAGTTCGCCCGAACTTTGGTATCCCAAGTTCGCCCGAACTTGACCAGTGGTGAAAACATGAGAAATTCCCCATTAATCAGCAAGTTCGCTCGAACTTGCACAACTTCCAGCAGAACTGGCCAAGTTCACCCGAACTTGTGCCAAGTTCGCTCGAAGTTGTGCCAAGTTCGGCCGAACTTGGTCTCCACCAGCCTATTTCTTGCTCACCTATAAATACACAACACCTCCATTCATGCTCCCCTTGCTGCAAATTTGCCCGAAAGCTCCCAAAACCGAAAACCTTTGATTTCCAAGTAAGAATCAACCCGTTTTATACAAACAACAACGCTTTTACTACGATTTTGCACAAGGATTACCTTCGTTTTCATTAAAACTCTTCTGTTTATGAAAATCTGCATCTTTTTCTACAAAACATCTTCTTTTCACTTAGATCTACACTAAACGAGTGTATTTGGGCTTAGCTTTGGCTTCCCAAGCTAGAAATCTTTATGATTTCGACTCACCAAGTGTTAGATCTAAGAAAAACCTTTTAAAATATTGAATTTTACACAAATACGGACTAATGACGTATGTTTCGTTCACTATGAAGTGGAACGAGGCGTTTTCTAGCAAGACCTCAGATCCGGAAGCACAAGGACGAAATCGTCACTTTGCACAAACTAGACTAACCCGTACGAACCATCAAGTTCGCCCGGATTAGCCCGAGTTTAAAATGGCTAAACTCGCTCCAAAAGACCTCTCCAGCCTATGTTTTGCTCAGTAGCTCAAGGTTGGAGGGATGGACACTCGATTTACTCAGCAAACGACGCGAAAACGCATGATTTGGTGACCAAAACAGTCAAGTTCACTCCAAAAAGAGCATGTTTGCTCGAAGCTGTCACCAGATTGGTGACCAACTTCGGCCGAACTTGGCCAATCTTCAAGAAAATCAACCAAGTTCGCCCGAACTTGTATGGTTTCCAAGGAAACCTGAGAAGTTCGCCCGAACTTATATGGTTTCCAAGGAAACCTGACATGTTCGCCCGAACTTGTATCAACTCAAAGAACACAGTCAAGTTCGCCCGAACTTGCACCTATTTCTAAGGAAAGGTGCCAAGTTCGCCCGAACTTGTGTAATCCAGAAGAATTCAAGCAAGTTCGCCCGAACTTGTCTACTGCTCCTTCACGTTTCGACCGTTTCGGCAATTCGGAAGACTGATGCACTTCTGTTCGCTTACAGGCTGAGCCGGCGCTCCCTTCAATCCACATCAGATCCCATCTCTCTCTCTCTTAACGCACCAACGGTGAGTATACTTGAACCCTTTTTACGCTTAAACGCACTTTTGGGTGTTACATACGTTCATATATCAAATCACATCACACGACTCTCAACGCTTACTCGCAACCAGCTGATACATGACTATACGTGAAATCTGCTGAATTGTATGTGTTACTTGATTGCTAGTACGCCACCCTTCACATGATAGCTTGCTAGAGGTTGACCCGCCACCCGGAGGCCCGGGGTTGTTAAGGCTCGCATTTTTATTTCGCATTTATTTTCTCTTTAGGACGCGGACACTTGTTCGCGTGCCTCACAATCGCGGTTTGTTCTTGAATCTAAGTAGTTACATAGTTCACATCTCTTACGTATGTCATGCGGTGTATGCTAAACGCTTTTATTTCACCTATGTACGCAAACCTGTATGCTCACATTTACTTAATTGTATTGACTTTATTTTAATGTATGTGACAGGTTGAGGATTTCCCACTGCTGCAATTGGATTAGGTTTATCTTAGAAACTCATGTAATAAAATCTAGGGGAGATCGAATTAGACATGTTTGAGAGATTATTTGATATTTGTAATAATTATTTGAGGATTTTATGTTTAATAGTATGGGGGATATTGAACAATTAAATATTATCGCTTAAATAGTTGTTATGGATTCTCTCGAGCAATCTGATTCGCCTAGTGTCGCACCCCGATATTTCCGCCATCGGTTGGGGCGTGACAGATTGGTATCAGAGCCATAACTATAGGGAAAATTAGGTAAAACTTCTCTTTTTGACCTAGTCTATATGTAGGACACCAAATCAGACCGTTACACATCGATTAAATGCCCGAAACTAGTACGAGCTGACAACTTCGCTCGATGTAGGCCAAGTTCGCTCGAACTAGATCAAATTCGCCCGAGCTTGACCAAGTTCGCCCGAGCTTGACCAAGTTCGCCCAGAGTTAGTCAGTCCCTTCTCAAAACATAACAAGTTCGCTCGAGAATGATCAAGTTCGTCCGAAGTTGGACAATTTCACCCGAACTTGAGCATACATCTTCGAAACAGACTTTTAAACTACGTATGCTTTTCCTAAAGCTGCCACAATACACGTGAAGAACGCTCGTATCACACAAAACGAGTGATCCAGTCGAGATTAGGTGTGAAAACCAAGAACTCTCGATAAGATCATTCACTCCGCGCATCCTCTATCACATGAGATACCTTCGTCGAGTTAGGAGTGATATCCAAACCTCGACGAAAATCTCCATTTCTATCTAGTGGAACTCCCGGTTTGATCGGTGAGCATAACCACAACTAGGAATGAAGTTGTTAAATTAGGGGTGAAACCCGCATCTTAATAACTAGTTCCACTCCTCGATTTTCAATCTCACCAAAGTCTCGATTATTTCGATGACTCGGGACACGACGTAAATGGAAGGATAAATGCCGTTAACCATTGTACGGCGAGAGCATTTGTCTATTAGGCCAAATCGTGTGCCCGAACTCAGAGAATTCTCGAACCACTTTGGGTAGTCACTGTCTCAAAACCCAGGACCCTCCAAGTTGATTTAAGCCTGCAATCTTCGTTTTACGCATCATCGAGTTTATTTTAATTATGTGTTTGAATTTTGTGGATTTTACGCTTATACGATTTCTCGCTTCATTGATTTCTCGATTTATCGCTTTTACGCTCTATCGGTATACGCAAAACTCACACAGCTCTCGAAATCTAAAACGCTAATTAATTCACAAACCAAACTAAAACATTCAACTCTCCTACGCGAATGTCCTCATACGCGGCTTTAATCGCTTATTACGCTTATATCTCGCATCTTGTACGCGCTACACATGATTTAGATTGAAGATGAATACGTGCAAAATATGTACTTATGTGCTTATGTGATTATGTGCCTACGTGATTATGTGCCTACGTGATTATGTGCTTACATGTTTATGTGTTTACGTGGATACGTGCTTACGTGTTTTGTGCCTTATTTAAATAATAATAATAGTAATGAAATGCTAAACTTTTGAACATAAACCTATTATAATCAAATTTCACCCAATCAAATCCTTCATGTAGATGTCTTCCATGGGATCTCACACTAGGAGGAACATCCAGCGCAACAACACTGACAAGCGTATCGCCTCGCTAGTAGCCAAGCAGATGGCTAAGGTTATTCCCCAGGTTGTTAACGAAATCCAAGCTGTCAGCAGCAACTCATCGGTAGATTCCAAAACCGACGCGCCAAAGTCCTCGTTCAGCTTCAAGCAATTCAAAGCGTGTGGACCTCTTACTTTCACCGGCACAGACGGACCAAGCGCAATGGTGCATTGGTTCGATTCCATTGAGGTCACCTTCCGCCAGAGCGGATGCCCCGAAAATCTCAACATCAATGCTACCGGTGTGTTCCAATCAAGGGCAAATGATTGGTGGACCACGGAGCGCAACAGGCGCGGAAATGATGAGGCTTAGGGGCTCACGTGGGAGGAACTCAAGGCAGTTATGGTATGGGAATTCTGTCCTCCCCATGAAATTCAGAAACTGGAGAATGAGTTTTGGGATATCAAGCAAGATGGACCCGACAACGCAGGTCTCACTTCCGCTTCAAGCAGCTAAGTATCATTTGTCCCAGTCTGGTGGACACCACAGAGAAAGCGATTAAAAAGTATCTCCGTACTCTACCTGACTGCGTTGTTGATTTCGTCCAAGGAGCACGTACTACTACTATCGAGGAGACCTATCAGCTTGCAGCCGAATTCAATGACAAGCGTGTCCAGTCTGGTTACTTCAAGAGCCACAGCAAAGTAGAAAATCAAGCTATCATCGAACCCAGCGCTGCTATCGAGCCGTCTCGAGAATCAAAGTCCAATCGTCGAGGTCGCAAAAGAGAGAACCCGAGCAAGAACTGTGCAGCTGTTGCACCGTTGAACTCTCAGCCGTTTCAGGCTGCTACACAAAACGCACCACCTGCAAAGCGTGCGTACACCGGTCCTCACCCGCTATGCTCAAAGTGTACCTACCAACACCCAGTTGGAGGCAATTGCCATTTCTATACCAACTGCAATATCTACGGCCATTTTACTGTCAGCTGCCGTACTGGTTCTCGTCAGACAGCTCCTCAAGCACCAGCAGCACTGCCAGCTCCACCTCGTGCTCCTCAAACCAACCAGCAGCAGCCCCAGCAGCAAGCACCAGTCCTAAAAGCACGTGCTTGCTACACTTGCGGTGACCCAAATCACTTTAGTAATGTCTGCCCAAACAAAGCCGTGAAGCAAGAGCCGCAACAACAGCAGCCTCAGCCACAGCAGTAGCAGCAACCACAGGCTGTGCGTGGAAGAGCTTTCAATCTTAACCACCGCCAGGCTCAGAACGACAACAATGTTGTCAATGGTACGTTCCTTGTTAATGGTATTTATGCTTCTTGTTTATTTGATACTGGTGCCGATAACTGTTTTGTGTCTTTAGAATTCGAAAATAAAATTAAAATGTAAAATTGCTAAACTCCCAAAGACTTTCGATGTTGAAGTCGCCACCGAAAGAACTGTTACCGTTAACTCCGTCTTACGTGGTTGTACTCTCGATCTTAACAACATCTTCTCGATCCATCTCATACCTATGAAATTAGGTAGCTTCGATATCATAGTAGGCATGGATTTTCTTCGTGAGAATCATGCTGAAGTTGTTTGTTACGAAAAGATGATTCGTTTTCCTCTTCCTAACGGTGATCAACTACATGTCTATGGCAAGACACCCTCTAAGAAGTTGATGCTTCTGTCATGTACCCAAGCAAGCAAGTAAATGCGTTGCATTCCTAGCCCACATCGTGAACCCGGAAAAGGAAAAGAAAACCCTGGAAAGACGTACCCATTGTTTGTGAATTTCCTAAAGTTTTTCCCGACGATTTACCTGGTTTACCCCCTACTCGCGATGTCGAATTACGTATTGATTTCATCCCTGGTGCTACATCTGTCGCTAAAGCCCCCTATCGTCTTGCACCATCTAAAATGCGCGAGATATCTAGCCAACTTCAAGAGTTACTTGATAAAGGCTTCCTACGCCCGAGCACTTCACCATGGGGCGCACCCGTTCTTTTTGTGAAAAAGAAAGATGGGACGCTCCGAATGTGCATCGACTATCGTGAACTTAACAAACTCACGATAAAGAACCGCTACTCTCTTCCCCGAGTCAATGATTTGTTTGATCAGCTTCAAGGTGCTACTTGTTTTTCTAAAATCGATCTTCGTTCCGGTTATCATCAGTTACGCATGTTAGAGGAAGATATTCCGAAAACTGCCTTTCGTACTCGTTATGGCCATTTTGAATTCATGGTCATGCCTTTCGGTCTCACAAATGCACACGCGGTCTTCATGGATTTGATGAACCGTGTGTGTAAATCCTTCTTAGATCGTTTCGTTATTGTCTTTATCGATGACATCCTTATCTACTCGAAGTCGAGAGCCGAACGCGCGCGACATCTCTGTTTAGTTCTCGAACTTCTCCAAGGAAATGCATTTATGCCAAGTTCTCTAAGTGTGAATTCTGGTTCGAAGAAGTCCAATTCCTTGGTCACATCGTTAACGGTCAAGGCATTCACGTCGACCCTGCAAAGATAGAAGCTGTAAAGAGTTGGATTACGCCGAAGAATGCATCTGAATCTGTTCTTTTCTTGGATTGGCGGGTTACCATCGTCGATTCATCGCCGACTTTTCTAAAATCACCATACCTCTTACCTTTTTAACTCATAAGGACAAACCTTTTGTTTGGGATTCCAAATAAGAGGAAGCCTTTCAAACTCTCAAGCGTATGCTATGCAATGCTCTTGTACTCGCTCTACCCGACGGGAACGACGATTTCGTTGTTTATTGCGATGCCTCTAACCAAGGTCTTGGTTGTGTTCTTATGCAACGAGACAAGGTTATCGCATTTGTATCTCGACAACTCAAGATCCACGAGAAGAACTACACAACCCACGATCTCGAACTCGGTGCAGTTGTTTTTGCATTAAAGATATGGCGACACTACCTTTAAGGTACCAAGTGTACGGTCTTCACCGACCATAAAAGCTTACATCATATCTTTAATCAAAAGCAACTGAACATGCGCCAACGAACATGGGTTGAACTTCTCAACGACTACGACTGTGAGATACGGTACCATCCTGGCATAGCAAATGTCGTAGCCGATGCTCTCAGCCGACGAAGCTATATGTATAGTGTTCGTGACTCTCAAGCTTTGAATGATCTCGAAATTCTGATTCGCGCTGCCCAGTTTGCCTGTTTTAATAAGAATACCCTGCAAGAAGAAATGAAATGTGGAGCCGAAACCCAACTCGTAGTTAAACCAAATGGCATTTATTATTATCTCGACCTTATTGGGATTCCTAGCCGCGATAATCTTCGAGAGTTGCTAATGACCGAAGCTCATAAATCTCTATACTCCATTCACCCCGGAGCCGACAAGATGTACCAGGACCTTCGTTCTAAGTATTGGCGGCCGGGCATGAAAAAGGATATCGCTTTATACGTCTCAAAATGCTTAACTTGCTCGAAAGTTAAAGCCGAACATCAAAGGCCCTCTGGTTTGCTCGAACAACCAGAAATCCCGATGTGGAAGTGGGAGAGTATAGCCATGGACTTTGTTACGAAACTCCCTCGCACCTCCTCTGTTCACGATAGCATTTGAGTTATCGTTGATCGTCTTACCAAATAAGCTCACTTTATTGCCATACGAGAAGACTACAAGGTCGAACGATTAGCACAAATCTATACCGCCAAAGTCATTTGTCGACATGGGACACCTCGTGACATCATCTCTGACCGCGATGGTCGCTTTACCTCATGTCTCTGGGAGACTTTTCAATCCGCTCTCGGTACTACGCTTAATCTCAATACCGCTTTTCATCCTGAAACCGAAGGTCAGACTGAGCGCACGATCCGCACCCTCGAAGACGTGCTTCGTGCGTGCATTATAGATTTTGGTTGTAATTGGGATACGCTTTTACCTTTAGTAGAATTTTTGTACAATAACAGTTATCATACTAGCATTCAAATGGCACCTTTGGAGGCACTGTATGGAAGGAAATGTCGATCGCCTATTGCATGGCACGAGATCGAAGAAGCACAGATCACCGGTCCCTAGTTAATCCAAGAAACGACAAGCAAGATCCTCCAAATTAGAGACAATCTCTTGAAAGCTCGGAGTCGCCAAAAGAGTTATGCCGATAAACGCCGCAAGCCCCTACAGTTCGAAATCGGTGATCATGTACTCTTAAAGGTTGCGCCCTGGAAGGGAGTGATCCGATTTTGAAAGAAAGGGAAACTAGCGCCACGATACGTGGGTCCCTTTAAGATTCTGGAAAGAATTGGCAAAGTGGCTTATGGACTCGAACTACCGGCAGAACTTAACAACGTACATCCGACCTTCCACGTCTCAAACCTCAAGAAATGCCTAGCTGAAGAAAATCTTCATGTACCACTCGAGGATTTGCAAATAAATGAGACTCTTCACTTGGTGGAAAAGCCAGTAGAAATCATGGACCGAGAGACCAAGGAACTTCAACGCTCTCGCATTCCTATTGTGAAAGTCCGATGGGAAGGCAAACGTGGTGCCGAGTTCACTTGGGAACTGGAAAGTTATATGAAAGCTAAATATCCACATCTCTTTGTTATGGCCACTACATAAATTTCGGGATGAAATTTCCTAAAGTAGGGGAGACTGTGACAACTCGTATTTTCATTGTTATCTCTTTCCGTCAATTTGTTTGTACCCTTTATTGTAATCCGAGGTTTGATTAATGGAATGGTTTATGTTTGTTAAATACATTTTATCACAACTATATTACATCTAAACACTTATTAAACGCTAATTCAAAGCAATCACAAGTGACTATGATACTTTAAGAGCCGAGTGTGTTATTATTTAATAAACGCTTGTGCCTTCGACATCGCTTATCGCATCACATCACAGCGCAGTTGATTATGTTACTTTATGTTATTTACGTATTATGTGTGTTTTATGATTTATGGTTATACTCGCTATCGCAACGCTCTCAATCGCACGAATCGCTTAATCGCATTATTTTAATTACCTCAACGCTTAACGTTTCGCTAAAACGCATAATATAACTATCTAATACGAACCGAATCACCAAACGAACTCCTAACGCGAAAACAATGAACAAAACTTCGCCAAAAGGCCAAGTTCGCCCGAACTTGGGTATTCCAAGTTCGCCCGAACTTGGGTATTCCAAGTTCGCCCGAACTTGACCAGTGGTGAAAACATGAGAAATTCCCCATTAATCAGCAAGTTCGCTCGAACTTGCACAACTTCCAGCAGAACTGGCCAAGTTCGCCCGAACTTGGTCTCCACCAGCCCATTTCTCACTCAGCTATAAATACCCAGCACCTCCATTCATGTTCCCTTGCTGCAAGTTCGCCCGAAAGCTCCCAAAACCAAAAACCTTTGATTTCCAAGTAAGAATCAACCCGTTTTATGCAAACAACAACGCTTTTACTATGATTTTGCACAAGGATTACCATCGTTTTCATCAAAACTCTTCTTTTTATGAAAATCTTCATCTTTTTCTACAAAACTTCTTCTTTTCACTTAGATCTACAGTAATCGAGTGTATTTGGGCTTAGCTTTGGCTTCCCAAGCTAGAAATCTTTATGATTTCGACTCACCAAGTGTTAGATATAAGAAAAACCTTTTAAAGTATTGAATTTTACACAAATACGGACTAATGACGTATGTTTCGTTCACTATGAAGTGGAACGAGGCGTTTTCTAGCAAGATCTCAGATCCAGAAGCACAAGGACGAAATCGTCACTTTGCACAAACTGGACTAACCTGTACGAACCATCAAGTTCGCCTGGATTAGCCCGAGTTTCTGTAAAATGGCTAAACTCGCTCCAAAAGACCTCTCCAGCCTATGTTTTGCTCAGTAGCTCAAGGTTGGAGGGATGGACACTCGATTTACTCAGCAAACGACACGAAAACACACGATTTGGTGACCAAAACAGTCAAGTTCGCTCCAAAAAGAGCAAGTTCGCTTGAAGTTGTCACCAGATTGGTGACCAACTTCGGCCGAACTTGTCCAATCTTCAAGAAAATCAACCAAGTTGGCCCGAACTTGTATCGTTTCCAAGGAAACCTGACAAGTTCGCCCAAACTTGTATCAACTCCAAGAACACAGTCAAGTTCTTCCGAACTTGCACCTATTTCTAAGGAAAGGTGCCAAGTTCGCCCGAACTTGTGTAATCCAGAAGAATTCAAGCAAGTTCGCTCGAACTTGTACCAATTCCAAGGAATTGGTACAACTTCGTCCGAACTTGTCTACTGCTCCTTCACGTTTCGACCGTTTCAGCAATTCAGAAGACTGATGCACTTCTGTTCGCTTACAGGCTGAACCGGCGCTCCCTTCAATCCACATCAGATCCCATCTCTCTCTCTGAACGTACCAACAGTGAGTATACTTGAACCCTTTTTACGCTTAAACGCACTTTTTGGGTGTTACATACGTTCATACATCAATCACATCACACGACTCTCAACGCTTACTCGCAACCCGCTGATACATGACTATACGTGAAATCTGCTGAATTGTATGTGTTACTTGATTGCTAGTACGCCACCCTTAACATGATAGCTTGCTAGAGGTTGACCCGCCACCCGGAGGCCCGTGGTTGTTAAGGCTCGCATTTTTATTTCGCATTTATTTTCTCTTTAGGACGCGGACACTTGTTCGCGTGCCTCACGCTCGCGGTTTGTTGGTTTACTTGAATCTAAGTAGTTACATAGTTCACATCTCTTACGTATGTCATGCGGTGTATGCTAAACGCTTTTATTTCTACTATGTACGCAAACCTGTATGCTCACATTTACTTAATTGTATTGACTTTATTTTAACGTATGTGACAGGTTGGGGATTTTCCACTACTGCAATTGGATTAGGTTTATCTTAGAAACCTATGTAATAAAATCTAGGGAGATCAAATTAGACATGTTTGAGAGATTATTTGATATTTGTAATAATTATTTGAGGATTTTATGTTTAATAGTATGTGATATTGAACGTTTAAATATTATCGCTTAAATAGTTGTTATGGATTTTCTCGAGCAATCCGATTCGCCTAGTGCCGCGCCCCAATGTTTCCGCCATCGGTTGGGGTATGACATGTTGATCTTTTATCCTTCACTTCTATTGTTCCAATTGGTTACCTATTAATTTGTTTACTAATTGCATGGTGATAGGAATTAGATGATTGCCAACATTTAAATTGTTATTATGTTCATTGTAATTCTATACTAGTCAGAAGCCAAGCAATATCGGGATGGTGTCTATTTATTTAGGGCAATTCCAAATCTCATTTCATGGACTGTTTTTATTTGATTACCATTCAGTGTTTGAAACCACTTTCCAAAGTTGGATGGTGTTATTCTTAGTAATACTCTCTGGCCATTGAATCGATAAAATGGTTCTTCTTGTTATTTAATTTTCTTTACTGATTGTCATCATTGTCTTGACTTGAAGACTTCCTTTCTTGGTTTTTTTAAACTACTTCCTTGTTTATTTTAATCTTGACTTTCAAACTTTTATAATCAACTGTTTTTTCGTCCTTGGCGTTGTTGTTGTGGAGGTGTCATTTTTTTGCAGTGTTAGGTTTGTCTTGTGCTCAACTCTATAACTTGGAGTTTCTTTGACTTAGTGCTCTATGAAACGACTTTATAAGTTTGTGACTAAAATAATGAGTTTTTAACATACAAAAAAGATTTAAGAACACAAAAGTCATGGTGCTTTTAATATAAACGCAGTCCTGAACGATTTTATGGACCCAACAAATGCTTTTTCAATTTAACGCCATAGTTTTTTTAAGATCTAAATGATTATACCAATAGAATTCACAAGGCACAGATGTATTCATAACACAAAACACCACATACATTGCATCATCACAATTGTACGTGTATACATCCAAATGAACAATTCACACCACACAAGTTAATTAGTAATATTATAAATAGACAAGATTGATATTCCTAGAACGGTCTTGTTCACGTGATAAAACGTTGATGAACACTTGAAATCCACTTGTAACACATCCAAACATGCGGCATCCATAAGAATGTGTGTAAGAATGACACAAGAATGTAAATAAACGTTCTGCATTAACTTCGGCAACACTTCGTTACCATTGGTCACCTTTTAAAAAGCTAGCATCCAAAGTTATGAACATCTAACGCATCACTACCCTATATATTGGAAATCACCACTTGCGCATCACCTTATCACGCATGACACTTGAAAGCTTGTGACGCGCTACACATCACCTGATGCGCAAGTGTTTACCACTCAAAGTTTAGACATTAAACTCAAACAAAACGATAGTGCTACCATATATAAAAAATTACAAAAACAAAATACGTAGGTATTAGACATTTTGCACTAACAGACTCCCCTTAGATATTACCGCAGTCTTGTCTTCAATCTATATCGAAGTATTTCTTCCAGTACTATTTCCTATGCTATTTAAAACTCTTCAACAGAGTTTGACCTGTCTTCTTTAGCCGACTGTATTTATACTTAGAAAATGATGCACTTTTCATTCTTTCCTCAACCTTGTACTTCAGCTTTGCTGGTTCTTTTCCTTTTTCTTCTTAAAACTCTCTACTTAGTCTCCCACATTCTTCATGAGTGGATTTCACAAGCAAAGCACACTCGGACAACACACCGAAATTGTAGTGCTTGCTCCGTATCTTTCGCATCAAAGTAAATTTAATTGTAGGATAAGATCTCGATATCTTTCTCTGACATGTTTACCAGCCACATTGGATCATAAATTCTTATTGTTCTCCAGTTATCGTCTTCACACAACAGCATGACTGCCTCACCAGTCTTTTCGTCGTAATACCACCATTTGAAATATTTTTGAACATCTTGTTCCATTTCGTGAAATGGTATAACATTCAAAGTTCTTGGCGGTATAACTTCAGACTTACCAGGGTTTACCGGTTTCTTGATCAATCTCTATTGTAGATACAATTCTCTTTGGTCTATAAGGCTTCGATTTCTTGAACCCTGTTCTTGCTTAACGAACCTCAACATATGCTGATTGTAATCATTCTTCTCATAGTTAACCAGATTTGTTCTGCACAATTCCTTCACATCCCACCATGGCAACGTCTTGATGTCATTGATATATCTGAAATACTGTACTTCGTACTCTCTTCTAATAGCAATGCGTTTCAACTTTTCAATCCATTTCTAGCTTACGATGTCACCAAGTGAAATCTCTCTATCATGAGTAAAGAACTTCAATGGTCTTAGAAATTTACATTTAGGCTTCACATCTTTAAACCACCTCGAATGGCATTCTTTGACGACTTCTTCAGATTGAATTGGCGTTGTGTTTTGTCTATTATCAAACTTTTTCTTTAAGATATCTTTCGCTTCTTCTACAAACATCTTGGTGAAAGTAGGAAACTTTTCATTCACATTATTTGCATAAATGACTTCTTTATTGTCTATAAATTCATCATCGAGATTATAAATTGCACCAATGATTCTTTTATATTGACTTGATAACTCTTTCTCAACAAACAGTTGTGAACTTTCTACTTTAGGATTCGTCTTTGGAGGACTAGCTTCAGTCATGACAACTCTTGGTACGGTTTCTAGAGTTGTTTCTTTTGTTGTTGAAGATCCTGCTTCATATTTTGACTTTCCGATTCAGTAGTTACTTTTTCTGTAAATTCATCAACTTCACTTCATCGTCAAATTTTAAATCCAACTTATTTTCAAGAAATTTAAAATAATAAGTAAATTTCAGCAACAAACTTGCATGCGTTCTTCGTCTTTCTTCATTCTCATTAATCTTCGGTTGTTTAGCCTCATTTCCTTTCTTGTTTTGCCCAAAAACTTTTTTGTTTTCTTTAACATTTTGTTTTCTTCGGTTAAACTATCCACTTTCACATTCAATAATTTAACTTGACCTTGCAATTCTTTTATCTTATCACTATGTGTTTCACTGAAGAAATCATATCCAAACCCTCCAATATCTTCTAAATTTGGTGTTGGAAATTGTGTTGACAATGAAGGACCAACATTTGATGGTGTAGCTTTTGGTGTTGATTGTGGTGGAGTTAGCTTTGGTGGTGTTGGACTTGGTGTCTTGATAGGAATACTCTTTGTCTTCTCTAGATCAATTACATCTTCTTCAACCACTGGTGTATTATGTTTAACTTTAACTGTTTCCGTATTCACTGGTAATAACTGGTTCATCAGTATCAGGTTCATCAACAAGCTTCAAACCTGAATCTTTCTATGACTTCTTTTGTAATGGAGAACCACTTGTCTTTTTCACCATGCTCTTAGCTGAACTCTTTTTACGACCTCCAAATTTCTTCACAACTTTTGGTACATTATCCTCAAGCTTGTAATCATCATCTTTTTCTTCCTCAGACTGTTTTAGTTTCCCAACCGGTAACTTTCCACCTTAAGTTTTAATGTAAGCCCCTTCATATTTCGAAGTACCTTTATCTTCATTTTCATTTGGAGACGATGTTGCAGAAATCACTTCATCTTCTACATTTTCAACTTCTTCTACCTTTCGTTTACCTTTTTCTTTTGATTTTGCTTTCTTTAATTGAGAGTCTTCATCATCATCTTCAATCTCTATTACTTTTCTTCTTGAAGGTACATAATCTTTCATATCTTCAAAATCATAAGAACTATTGTCGTGTCTCACTTTCCATTTCTTGGAGCATCATATTGTTCACTTTTAACATACCCGAACCAACCCCTGTAGACTGGTTGATCATCCGCCTTTTTCTGTCTATAAGGAACCAATCTTCGCATAGAATTAGCATTCATATAATCCAGTCCCAATCTTTGCATAGAAGGGTAGGAGATTTAATTCGCTAAATATTTTATTAATGGTTTATATAATTTTAAAATGTTTAGTTTACACGTACAAATGAATTTTTGTTATATAACTAAATACCTAATAAATGTTTTTTTTTTCACATGTTTTTCTTATCGTTTAAACTTTTATCTACACATGTGTATGTTGTGGAGGTAATGAATGCAATGTGTAAGTTGTCTAAATAAACATTTTTTCATTCTTTTTGAATTCCAAGATGTATTTCAATTTTTTTATATTTCTTAACTTTTTAACTGTAACGCCCTGCTTTTTCATACTTTCTATAATTAGAAAGCTCGCCTTGTAATTCTATTTTTGGAAGTCTTGTATTCTTTGTAATCGTAAATCCGTTGTATCAGTCGAGACTTTGATTATAATTGAAACTTATACATTCTTGAAATTCATATTTTACACATCCATACTCTTGATTTCGTTATACATATGAAACTTTGCTTATGATTCTTGACAACATGTGACAAATTTGCAAATACGTGACTTGCATGAATTATACATCATTTGTACATACACAATAATAATCTACGAACCATATGCTAAATCATACATGCTTATACTTGATTATATGATTGATTTACATAACAACCCTTGTATTATGCCTTTTTATGCGAAAACACCTTAAAACTATCAAAAACAAACTTCAGGGACTAAAAATGACAAAAAGCAACAAAGTTTGGGAAACTTACCTTCTCGCGGGCCGCGAGCGTGTTTCCATTTTTCTCTCACCCCCCCCCCCCCCCCCCGCAGAAGGCATAATCCACAAAATTGTATTTCCAGCTCATGGATTAGGCATTGGTGTGTTTGTTTATTGTGTTTCTTGCATTTAATCGTCACCAAACTAACCCTAATCCTCAACTATAAAACCCACACTACTTCCACACTTCCTCCATTTTACAAACACTCAAATCTCTCTCTCAAACCAACCATAATCAGCTGATAATCTCAAGTTCGAGCAGAATGACCCTTCTTCACTAAAGTGAGCATAACTCACTCAATACTTGCTCGTTTTCCTCCATTCTTCTTCCCACCTGATTGGATTAACCTTAGGAACATTTTCATTGGTTTTCATGAAAAACCAAGCTCTGGAATGTCACGAAAAAGGCTCCAAAGTGGACTGTTACATTCTGTTTTCATTTACATCTTGTTAAACTTTGTCAAACTTGAGTTATCGAATCTCAAACCTATGTCCTAATGTTCATAATCAAATGAATGATTAGTTGGGCTTAAAAATAAGGCCGAGACATGTGAAATCAGAGGTTAAAACCTCACAAACATTCTGTTTTTAACTAGGGTTTTATACCCACAAGTAGTGTTCAAGCTTGAAGCTTGATGAATGTATGATACTTGGACTAGCTTGGGCTATCCTTCATAGAAACCCACACACTACTTGATGATTTTCATGAGAGTAGTTGTTTATTTCTTGTAAGTTCATGACCCTCCTTGAGTTTATAACACAAGTGTAGTGGTGAACATTAGAGGTACCTAAATGGAAGCTTGTTCTTCCTACCTCATGTATGAATTCTATGATGTAAAGAGGTGCCTAAATGGATACTTTGATCTCCTACCTCATACTTGACTAGATATATTCTATGTATATATATAACTAAGTAACAAGACTTAATGATAACTTAATAGTTACTTGTTAAGAAACATGTTACATCATCCATGACCATGCACTTGTTACGATTCTAATGGATCTTTGAATCCATGAAAACACACCAACTCCTTTGAGTTTCAATAGTGTCAAGAATAAGTGTTATGAGTACAAGATGATTATTTTCATATGACTATTTTCCATGTTACTTAAATTCCAAATCTATATTCTTCCGTTAACTTCCAAAACTTACACACCTTCGTTTACCCCATGTAGGGTAGTCTCGGTGTTCACTCCAATATTCACGGAATAACAAGGAAAGTTTGCAAAACCGTGAGTATACTCGATCCCATTTACTATTTTAAACACTTTGGGTGCAACATGTACATTATTACAAATCATAAACCACCATAAAACTCATTTACACAACTTACTCTATCCGTCATTAACATTATACTTGTCCATATTCTTGATTATAGCATGCTATGTTAGACTTGTATTATATGCTCATTCACTTTGCTAGCCTACCTTAACAAATATAGCGCTATAGGAGTAACGCACCACCCGTAAACTTGTATTGTTAAGTAAACTCTATTGCACCCTCTTCATTTCGATGATGTTGGGTAAACACGATTGCGTTAGACTTTGGATTGACATATAAAATCACATGTTTAGTATGTTGTAACAATTTTATGCCATGATTACCATGTCGGATATGAGTCAAATTTATTCACTATTATGCTATGTAACAAACTTGTATGCTCGCCAACTTTTGTTGATATATATGTTATTTTAATACATGTTGCAAGAATCTAGTTGATGCTGTTGAAGAAATATATATATAGGGTGGATTAGATACATACGTAGATTTAATTTACGAATTCGTTTCATGTTGTATTGTCTTTTGAAACTTGTTGTATTTCCATTTCGAAATATTGTATTATCATTTTAGTATGAATGAAATTTTGAATTATTAAATATTGTAGCAAAGTAGTGTTATGACGTTTTGAGCAATTTGTTCGTCTCATCCCGATGTTTCCGTCATCGGTTGGGATGTGACATTAACATTTATTGTAACATTCGTCGCAAAACGGGTTTCAAAACCCGCTCCGTTTAAAAATTTAATAATTATTCGAAGTTCGTCGCATATTTATTTAGTTGTATTAGTTAATTTGTTAATTATAATCAACGAATAATTAAGACGAAAATAATAAATAATGATAATAATAATTAGTTAATTAAAATAAACTTTAAATATATATATATATATATATATATATATATATATAATAACACAAAACTTAATAGGAGAAACCGGGGTTCGAACCCGGGTCTCCCACATGTTTTCGCACACAAAACACCACTACACTGAACACACATATCTGATACAAACCAGAATTAAATAGATTTTATATTGAACCAACTTCTTAAAACCAATTTCAAATAATCGATGGTAACGGCTGTACCCACCCAATCTCATCATCAATCATCATCATTCCTACAAAATTGAACTTAGAAACGTCTTAAAATACGTGATTAAGCATAATCATCGGGTCAAGATCGGTTACAAATCATCCGGTCATAATCTCTTTTGACCGAAACCGAAAGAAGCATGAAATCAACTTAAATAACCTTCAACTATAAATAGAGATCTCTACACCTCTGTAGAACTCGCTCACCCTCACAAAAGCATCATACAAATTCTCTGTTTCGAAATTATACATCGCCGGAATTTGGTGCACTCGCCGGAGATTAGCACCGGAAAACCGAGATTTTACTTCTAGTTGATATATTTTTTAACTCCTCTGATATCTATCATTCTGTATGTTTCGAATCTTTGAACAATCACCCAGAATTGTTTAAAAATCGATTTCAGGCGGGTTATGTTTTGGGCTTTGGGTTTAATGAAGAAGATGCAGTTCTAGAAGAGATTATATGTATAATTAAAATCGGTTAAAACACCGGGTTAGACACACAGTCCAGTGGTGGACTGTGTGCATTTAAAACACGAAGATCCCGGGTTCGAGTCATTATACACTGTCGATTCTTTAAATAATACAAAACTTTTTTTATTATTAACCCACACATGAAATGATTCAGTTAATATATAAATATAATTAAAAATCCCTTATCTACCGGGTTAGACACCCAACCCAGTTGGTAGGGCCGTGTGCAAAACAAAGTCGGGGTCACGAGTTCGAAACATGTCCTGCGCACCGGTTTAGTCAATTTAAAAACCTTTTTAAAATAACTAATTTCTGGATTAACCTAACAAGAATATAAGTATAATAAAAATCATGATTATAACGGGTTAGACACGTAGCTCGGTTGGAAGAGCTGCGTGCACGTAAACGTAAGGTCGCGAGTTCGAGTCTTGTTACACGCATTCCAGCTCCACTAATGAACCGGTCAGGCTACCTGTCAGTCTGACAGGATAAATTTTTTTATTATTTTTATTTATTTATTTATTTTCACATTACCTTTGTATATTTATATATATAAATACTAATTAAAATACTTAAAAAATAGATTTAGGAGGTTTAAAATTCCAATAAATACCACAAAAATAATCTAAAAATCTAACAAAAAGTTCTTAATCAAAATATTAATCGGTTTATATTTATCAATTTATCGCATTATTATTTTAGGTTAGTACTCGCTGTCGATCAAATCCTCAATTCGTGCGCATTCATCATTGTCAAGGAACGCACCCATTGTGAGTGAATTCTTACAAATTCCCCTTTTTATTCATGTTTTGGGGTGTATCATGTGTCGCATTATTTTTTTCGGTATTCAAACTTGTGCTATTACCATTATATGATCTAAACATGTGATGTAAATATTGTTTGTTGTGATGTGTTTACATTTTGTCAAGTTGCGTGCAAATCATTCATTAGGCCCATCAGTTCCTCGTGGGAGACGAGTTGAACATCGTGTGCCTCATTAGATCGGCTCCGTTTGATTGAGTCTTGATCTCATTGTTCATCATTTGGTGTGTGCGTGTGCATTTATTGATATTATGTGTATTGTGATCAAATTTACATTTACGTTTATTCATATGTGGTTATGCACCTTTTTATAACCAATATAATAAATTCGTTCAAATGTTTTCATAAGATTCACTCGCCAACTTTTGTTGACCTAAAACCCTATTTTTACACATGATACAGGTGGACAGGTTGAAGCAAGGAACACATAGGAAATTGCCTTAGAAGAAAAATAATGAAGTAATGAAAAATGTATTTGAACATGTTGTACTTATATGTTTATTGTAATTTTCTTCTTTAAAAAGAAATAATAAATATGAAACTTTATAGTAAATGTCATGAACTTTGATGAAAACCCAATCATGCCCCGACTACCATTTCCGCTGCGGGTCAGGGTGTGACATTTATAAATAAATTATTTATCATTTTCTCACTGTTCTCAGATTAATTCGCCTTCTAAATTGAACCTTCCCCTATATATACATATAATATAAGAGCGAGATTGGATACAAATAGGAGTTAACACGCAAATGATACGAATGACCAGAGTAATTATTATTGCATTAAGGTTATGAAATAAAATAATAATACTAATAGTAATAATAATAATAATTTAGTTTATGTATAATTACTATGCTAATTTGTAATATTCGTGTGTTAAAACCTATTTGTAGATGCTTCTAATTATATTATATCTAATACTAATAAAGAAATACATCTAATGACATGTGTCATTCTCTTATTTAATTCACTTATATATTAAATTAATACTATTAGTGTATTAGACTAATCTCTAATATTATTAATATGTAATATAATATATCTAATAATATATAACTATAAATTATTGTTATACATTATCCCAATTTATATTTGCGTCAATTTCTTAAACTTTACTTTTTAGACTATATGGTTTTGCTTTGTTTTCTTTTTTATTAAAATATTTAAATTATAAACATATAAATAATTAAATCAGTATTTAAATTAAATTTATATTAAATTAATACTATAGTAATATATTAGATTAATCTCAAAGATTATTAATAATTATATATAATAATATATAAATATAAATAATTGTTACACATTATCTTTTATCTTTACGTCAATTCCTTAAACACTTTATTTTTTAAAGATTTCATGGATTTTGATTTTTATTTTCTTTTTTTCATTAAAAGATTTAATTATAAACAAATAAATAATTAAATGAGTATTTAAATTAAATTTTATATAATCCTTAACTTATATTTTAATTTATGATCAATAATTATTAAGTTATTTCTAATTATTGTAGAGGATATCTATATAGAATCTTGAATTTAAATTTGATCAGTGGGATGAACTAACGGGACGAATTTAAATTGAAGTAATAATTATTGAAATCTCCTGTACGATTCAGCGGGAATTTAATTGCGATTGATATTAGTTTGATTCATTACGGTAATAACACTGTGTATAACAAGCCAAAGAAAAAAAACCAAAGAAATAAAGTCGTTAAACTTCAGGATGTAAAAATTTTGTAGTCATTAAAAAAAATGTTTAAACGCTAATGTTCATGTCACAAAAACACAAAAGAAAAGAAAATATTATATCAAAGTGAAAACCTTTAATGAAATCTATGCTCAACTGATCTTTAACATTTAGAAGTACTAGCATATTGTTCATGTTAGTGTTCTATTTCAAATTATTTATAATTCAAGTTGTCTAAATTGTAAATTTTAACTTATGTATTTAATAATAATCAGCAATAATTATCTGTTATATATTGGTCTCTTAATATGTGTAAATTTATTTCAAAATGATTATATTTTTCTTTTAATTTCAAAGAAAAAACTTAGATATTTTCTTGATTATATTGTTTTTCTCAGTTTTTCTATGACATTTATCATCTTTAACTTACGTAAGATATTCTATTTATTCAACCCATGTAATACATGAGTGTATAACCTAGTATTTGTATAAAATTAAATAGTTAACCTTATAGTTTGTTGAAATGTTCTTACCAATCTTTATTTAAAATTAGGTTATTGGTTTTGACAAACATCCATTTTATTCTGTTTAGAAGATATAATAAGAATGAATTTGTTATTATGTTATATAGCTAATTATAGGATATAGTTTTTTAAGACTGTACAGCTAATTATAAGATATAGTTTTTTAAGACCGGATATAATGCCTCCTATTATATAATACCCAACAAATGACATTGATCTGTTTATCTTTTTATATCTTTTTATTTTAATTTCTAATAGTTTTTAAGACCGGATATAATGCCTCCTATTATATTATATTATAATACCCAACAAATGGCATTGATCTTTTTATCTTTTAATTTTAATTTCTAATATCATCAATACTAGAGAAATACAATACGAATATAGCTGTTGCCGTGTCTAAACAAAAAAGAAAATATGAGGTCAAGTCATGACGAACCTTAATTTTCTTGGTCAATTTTATTTAATTAAAATTTTGTTTTATGAAAACAGAATTTTATTAAAAATGCATCGAAGTTTCTAAAAGACCAAAGACTTGTAATTGGGAGTTTAATGATTTGATTAAATAAAGAGTTATCTTTACAATGAAAAATCTGGTATTATATACTAAGTTACACGTTAATCTTAGACAATATAGATATTGGGAAAGTTATTTAAAAGGATATCAAATTAATGAAAGTAACTTAAACAATCATAAGTTATAATTGGGAAAATGTCACATAATAGTAACCAAGTTTCAAAAGTGTTCTAATTAGGTCACTCATGTTGTTTTTGTCCAAATTAGATAACTTAACATTCAAATCGAGTCATGTCCTTTTTTCCATATGTCAGGAGAAAAATGGAACATAAGATGCTAGGGTCGGGTTATATTAATATATGAAATTTTATTTATTAAAAATAAAAACACTTTAATTACATTAAAAATAAAAAAAAACAAGTTAAAATCCACGTCATAACTGGACGTTAGCATCAAATGAAAGGAAAAAAAGAAACAAAAATTCACATCACCACGGTTACCTATGAAATGGATGAAAAAACCCTTAATTTTAATAAAAAATGAATGTTGAGTGACCTAATTGGAACACTTTTAAAACTTAAGTGACCTAATTAGAACACTTTAAAATTTTGGTTACTATTTTTTTTATTTTGATTTTATTTATCTAAAACCACCTTTGCATAAAAGAATGGGTTTGTAAATGGAAGTTTGTTTGTCTCTTTACCTTTACTAAACAGTTTTATATAAAAAATAACATTTTAAAATTTGAAAATTTCCATACTATGATTAACAACTTTTGTGAGCATAATTGTATTGTATGAAATTTTTGGTGAGTTTTTCAAAAAAACAAGTTTAGTTGTAAGTTTCATTGGACATTATATTTTGTTATCTTTATTTCTATTATTATTTATTTTATGATTTCTTTGTTTTAATTTTATTACTTACTTAAATCATGTATGTATTTTTGTATAATATTTTTGATTTATCTTTTTGAAATTTTATTCCATACACGGCGCAACGTGTGTATGTGGTTCAATGTTTTTATGTATATTATTTCCAGTTTAATAGGTTCGTTGCAACTCGCAGGTCCTATATCGACTTACTTATTCTTTTATATGTTTTATGTTTCGGTCCAATTTCTTCGCGTGTGTGGTTCAATGATTTTACGTATACGTTTCGCCTAGTGTTACTTTCCATTTTTATTTATTTTGTTTTACGATTTTTTTCTAGTGTTGGTGGTCGTTAGCAGAGGTATAGCATTGATGCAATTTGACACGGTTTTATGTCCCCGTCGCAGGGTTTAATACTAGTGTATATTTATCTTTCATCCTTACCAGGGGCGCAAGATTGTAGGGGCGGGGAGGGGCGCATGTCCCCCAAATTTTTCGCACACTAGTGTTATATATGTGGTTTTCGGATAGAAAATTTTGGGTATATACGTTTTCGCCACTCCGGTTCTATAGAAATTTTTAGGTATGTACATTTTCACCACCCATGACTTTCGACGGCAAGCTTCGCCACCGATCCTTACATCCTATTTTAAAAACACCCTTCTCTCTCCTTTTACCTTCAAATTTAATACTTATATCTTCTATGACATTTCACAATATTTTTAATATTACTTTTCTAAAATTTGATGGAAAAACATCAAACAAACTATTTATGTTGTGGACAATCTTTAACAATCATGAAAACTATTAGGAATGACTATCATGGAGAACTAGATTAGTTTTGAAAAACCCATACAAAAGGCAAAAGAAAGTAGCAAGAACGATCTTAAATTAAAAGAAAATAAAATGATTATTTAAAATAACTTTTTTAGTTAAAATATTTACTTTTTAAATATCTTACAATAAAAGATATCAACAAATGTCATAAAGGAAAAAAGAGAGTAACAAGATAAGAAAAATATTCTGGGTATGGTGGAATATAAGCATATGTTTCAAGGTCTGAAACCGTTGATATTTTAATAAATCAGCAATCTTAATGAAAGGTAAGAATCAAATTTAGAACTTTTAGGAAGCCCGCAACGAAAGTATATTATTAATTTTATTATTGTTATCTTCTATCTACAAAGTTGAACAATTAGTGCGATATCATATTTCACCTCCTTAAATTTTTCCATCCATATAGGTAAATTTTTTTTTATAAAATATAAAATTTCATTACTCTTAGGTAATTTTTTTATAAAATATAAAGTAACTTAATTATATTTTAATATTATTAATACTTTTACTCAGTTGTAACATACTAAATTCATCATAAATTATGATAAAAAAAACTTATACATCATATATAAACAGTTAATTTTGATCATAATTTTATAATAACTAATCTTTATTAATGCACATAACAACTAATCTTTAATTAATGTCACATGACATTTTCTCTTTTAGCTTATTAAATATTAAATAATAATATTATTAATATATTATTAAAAAGTACCATGTAAGTAGTGGTGCACAAAAAACCTAAACCCGGAACCGGACCTGAAAAAAAAAACCTAGAACCGGTATTATAAAACCCGGTTTTTTATACCCGAACCTGACCCTACCCGTTGGGTAGAGGTCGGGTACGCATTTCTGTTATAAAACCCGAACCCGGACCGGATTTTTTTATACCCGATTTCAACCCGGGTTTTATGAATACCCGGTTTCAACCCGAACCTGGAACCGGGTTTTTTCAATACCCGGTCTGGGTTTTCCAATACCATATTCAGGTTTTTTCGTTTTTTTTTTTGTTTTTTTTCGAGTTTTGCACCTTGGTAACGGCTATATAGCCGTTATAAAGTGTATTTTAACAACTTTTTTTTTTATTTACATTGTATCTTTGTACCCTATAAAAGGGGTCTTTGATGTTTGGTTTAACCACAAGTGTTTTCCTCGAGACGAACAATAAACGAAGACGATCAAGTTATTCAAAGCTATCTATGTTTATAATCTTATTCGACCCGGTTCTATGATTATTTAGATGTCATGTATTTCTATGTTTTATGAAATAAAAAAGTTTTGCATTTTATATTTCTATGTTTTATGCAAAAAAAAATAAATACCGGAGACATAGCCGAACCAAACCCGATCCATACCCGAGGTATACCCGAACCCAACACGATCCATACCCGACTCTACCCAAACCCGGAATAGGGTATTATAATACCCGGGTATTAGAAAACCCTACCCGAACCCGGGTATATAGGGTATGCAATTTTTGTATAAAATCCGGACCCGACCCGGGTATTATCAATACCCGATTTTAGAGAACCCGGTCATACCCGCATCCGGTTCCGTACCCGAAACCGGATATTAAAAAAACCCGATTTGTGCACCACTACATGTGAGTAGAGTGGATCGTGTAATAGAATAATTTTGAGTAGAGTGGATTGTGTATAAAGTAGATTTAAATTTGTTTATATATTAAAAGTATTTGAGTTATTTTTGTTTTCCAATCCCCAACGGCTAGTAGCCTTCTCCCCGCTCCAGTAGAACTCCCCAACTCGGTTTTTTTTGCTTCGCTCTGCTCAGCAAAGGGCGGTAGTCCCGACTATTGCCGCATCTCACTGAGCCACGCCGGGGCTCACTCCGTGTCGCATTAATATTATATAAAATAACACCTTCATGTTTTATCGAACTTAGTTTATTTTCAAGCACCCAGTAACTGAATTCATTACAAAGTTATTGATGCAGCAATAAACATTCAAACACCATTAGCTATAGTTTGGTGTTGTTATATATTCAAAACAAACTATGTTTTGATTTAATTTCAAAGTTATATACTCTTAAGTAATTTATTTATATATATCCAATGTATATTTATTTAGTTACTTTTGAACATAAATGGATGAAATAATGGCACAGATATAATAAGAAAACAAATGTGTAAGAATATATATGGATATAAGTGCATCCAGTTCATATTTACATTTGATTTATCCCGTTCTTATATGAATGGAAATTAATCGATATTACAGTGACATTTAATAGTGTAGAGTATTGACATCAATGGTTATACATAGTGGAGAGAAGGTTTCGATACACTATACTCTTAATCTAAAAATAATAAGAAGTAAAGTTCTCATATACAAATAACAAAGTGCTGCTATTTACCTATTGGCACTTTCTATCCATTTCCATAATTTGCTTCCTACGTTTCTCGTGTTAAGATCTATTTGTATTTGTTCTGCCTCTACCTACTAATACCCTAATAAAGTTAGGTAATTCGTACCAAATAAAAATTGGGCCTGTTTGATGTAAGTTTAGAAATAAAAATTAGAAACAAAGTTATTTGTGCCCATAGAAAATAATGTTCACAAAACCCACAAAATATAGTTTTCATCCAAGTTGTAGTAAGATGTGGGGTTCCCTAGAATTTTCTAGTCCCATTCTTTGGTTTCAAGTCTATGGTATTGAATTTTCTTCAAATAGTTGATTTGTGACTTTGTTCCCCAACTATCAAAACTTATGATTTTAATTCTTAAAAGAGTTCCACCTTATCGCTCTTATACTTAGGGGTGTTCATCGGTTCGACTAACGATAATTTCGGTTTTATTTTTTTTTCGGTCGTAAACGGAATTGACGGTTTTAATACTGATTTCAACCAAAAATCATGTTCAACCACTAATCATTTATAATAACTGGTTTACATTTAATCAAAATGTATTTTTTATTCAATCTTGAGAATCTAAATTGACGTAATAAGAGAAATAGAGACGAAGAAAATCATACGCCAATTTGTAATCCAAATCATATCAAAAGAAATCCTGCACAAGTCAATTAAAACCAACAGGAG
The DNA here is from genome assembly GCA_947069175.1 of Scalesia atractyloides. Taxonomy (NCBI): domain Eukaryota; kingdom Viridiplantae; phylum Streptophyta; class Magnoliopsida; order Asterales; family Asteraceae; genus Scalesia; species Scalesia atractyloides. The sequence goes on along the minus strand of CAMTDV010000006.1, from coordinate 4,032,460 downwards.
AAATAGACATTCACGAACTAAAACCCAAACAAGTTGACTATCAAATAAAACCAAAAGTCAAACGGATATAAGCTGTTAGAGACGAGACTTACCTAAGAGAATGCGATAGGGTGCGGATATGATGAAATGGATCATGAGAGAGGAGACTCGCAATGGAATCTAAGATATGAAAATACATATGCAATACTATATGTTTTTTAAAGTTTTTTATACATTAAAAATAGCTATTTAAAAAAAAAATACTGGTGTGAATGTTCACCGAAAAGATTGTACATGTCCATAAATGTATGTATACAAAATGGTCATTATATGATTTTAACCATCAACCAGCCAACATCAATGGCTGTGATTGATGTCCTTCAAAGGTTGTGCTATTATTTATTTTAATCAGATCTAGGAATTTTTTGCTGGGGTGAGAAATATCTTTAAAGACTTTTGACCCCTAGCTATATAAAAACAATCGGTTCATAGCGGGTCAGATCGGATCGGGTTATGTAACACAAAATAACATCAAACTAAAATTTATATAATTATCAAAAACACGTCAAATGTTATTACAAACATATTTAAAATTGTGCCATACTGGTTTTCATTTTTTGAAATATATCCAAAAAATCATCTAAAGATACTAAACACTCCATAAGTTCATTACATGCTTACTCATGCTTCCTATCACATATAAATAGCTCCATAAGTTCATAAAATAACACTAAACACTTAAACAAAATAAACAATCATGTTCAACCATAGTTCATAATTTTCAATTCTATTTTCAAACATTCAAGCCCTAGTATTAAATGTTGATTACGTGTAACAAATCATTTAAACAAACAAAGCTTTAAATAAAACAACAAAATCATTTAATTACAAGTCTAGAACAACAAAAGTAAACATTAAAAAACTTAAAAAGATCAAACCTTTATACGTCTATATTTTCTCCTAATTATCACATAAAACAAAAAAAAATAAATAAAGAAACCATACTAGTTCTATATCGGAATTATAGCGTAATATTGGTCGGTCTTGCCGGAATTTTAGTTTTTCCGGCAAAAAAAGTCGTCCAGTCGTGAGCAGTGACGTCAAGTCGCTGGAAGTTTTTTTGGGGCGAGATTTGGAATTGGAATGGGAGGATGGGTTTGAGTTATTACATTTAGTTGAAATTTCTTTGGGTCGGGTTTGGGCTTGGGTTAATACAAATTGTTTGTAGATTGGGCTTTGATTAGTTAAGTAATTAAGTGAATAAGTGGTTAATGAATAATTATATAAATTATGATATATACTTATATATTAAATAATAACCGGTGTTCAATTTTTTTATAAATTCTTAATACTTTTTTCTAAGTGGGACGGTTCAAGGGTTGCGGGTGAAAACTTCCAAGGGGTGCGGGCGAAATTTCCGGTGAAAAATAACACTAAAAACTATTTTTTCAAGGGGTGCGCCCGCCCACCCTAAGCTTTGGGTGGGTACGCCCTTGACCATCATCATCATTATTATTTGGGTAAATTACACTTTTCGTTATATAGTTTATGTCGGATTGCAATAGATATCCTTAAACTTCAATAATTACAGTCCCAATCCTTTATATGACAAAACTCATTACACCTTTCATTCTTTAGCACTAATGTGGTTAATTTTACACGTTAAGTGGGGTTATGTGCACCCCATGTGAGGGCAAAAATGTCATTTGCCTTATGTATATACAAACCACACATCACTCTCTCTCAATGCACACATTCTCTCTCTCTCTCTCTCTCTCTCTCTCTCTCTCTAATCCCCTAGACATGCCTCACAACCATGACTCCGGGCAGCCGCTTCGGCCACCACGACTCTGGAAACTGATCCCACTACCACCACACGCATATAGCCAACACCACTTCGGTGACCAATTTTCGTCAACGAATTTGATGGTTGGAGTCAAATGTGCAACGATTTATAGATCTGCACTCATACACACACGGGGGATGGCGACCTACAAATCTGCCTTGGTGGTTTGAATCTTCTAACTCATACATGATAGGGTTCTTCAAGTTAAACCTTGTTGAATCTTCTAGTTCCAATCATCTTCAAAACCCCCACCCTCCCTTCCCCTTCTTCTTCCACTTCTCACTCACTTTATCACTCTTACTTTCACTACTCTTTTTTATCTAATCATTCTCTATCATGTGTATCATGTTCACATGACCTATTATTTACATTCAACTTAATCCTTGTTGTTCTATAACTCTGATTATTGTTCACAAACCCAAACTCTACACCACGTAAATTTAACATGTACGAAACCCTAGATTGACGTACGGATAACGACGATTTGGTGACAAATTAATGCGATTTTCATGAAGAGTACAATATCTATTGCGTTGAGTGTATATGTGTGATGATTTGAAGAGTTTATGTGAATTTGAAGTTTGGTGGTGTTAGGAACTGTTTAAACACGAGTCAAGTAGCAGGTCAATTGGTCCAGTCATCTCCGTGATGGTAGGTGGTGGTGCAGTGGGAGAGGTTGATAGCTGTAGGTTGTGGTGGTGAGTGGTGGCTCGGATAAAGATATTTCTGCTCTCACATGAGGTGCACGTGATCCCACTTAACGTTTAAACAACATTGTGACTGTAATCATTGAAGTTAAAGAGCATCCATTGTAATCCGATACAAACATAAAGACGAAGATTGTAATTTACCCAGTTTATTATTATTATTATTATTATTATTATTATTATTATTATTATTATTATTATTATTATTATTATTTATGTTAATTCATCTCTCCCTAAATTACTTTTTACGAACTTTTACACATGTATAAATGTAAAAAATGCCACATATGTAGTAGATATTGGTCTCGATTGTTTGTGGTTGCCTTAGATTTGTTTTACTTATATTCAAATACTTTCAATTAAGTCGAAACTCGAATTCCATTAATTCTTAACTCTTTATATAATGATCTCCTCGATCAGATATATGGTAAAGAGTATTAAAAAGAATACCGAAATTACATATATTAGATTTCACTTAATATATATGTATCCTTATCGTCTTCGTCGTGGGAATGACCCATTTAACTTTTGAATAATCATGTAATTATTTCATATTCTAACGCAATTAAATGTTTTATACTTCATGAAAACTTTTATTAATCAATATTTGAATTGAATATTTTACATTTTCAATCATGATTATTACTTTTCTTAAAAAGGACCAATTTTATTAAATGCATAAACTATGATACTTGTAAGCCTATCTTTGAACAATCATTATCAGTTTCTATCGTTTTTATTTATGTATTTTATAAATAATCATTAATTTTACTAAACTGTATATGGAATCAAACTTAAATTTCATCGACGATACTATTATTTCTTAACTATTTTTCTTCCGTTTTTGTCTCTTGTTGTCAATTTGCATATGACAAGAATATTACTATTATTTATTATTATTCTAATTAAACATCATTCTGTTTTTGCTTGATAAAAACAGTTGTATATTTATTCCAAGGTATATTGATATTACAACTAATACTACCACATGTATAGATAGATACATGCATGCACATGAGCATATATAGTATATTACATACATTACAATAATAAATAACATAATTTAATGTTCTACTATATAATATATATATATATATGTATATAAAGTAAATTTGGTCCATGAGCTAATTAGATATAGACAAAAGCCTCCAAATATATTACAGCCGTACTTTGGCTTCTATAAATACCGAAGACACCTACACTTTAACCCCTGCAACTCCCTCTATCTCAAATCATGTGTCAGCAAACTTCATCACATTCCTATGTCAAATGTGACTCAACCCACGAACAATCCGAAATCTTCAATCATTTGATCCCCAAAACCATCACAGAAAACAACCCACCAACATTACCACCAACACTAAATCATGTCAAGCCCCACAAATCCCAAATCTCATTAGCAATCCAAGAAGCCATTGCGATATCCCGCATCGCAATTCCCATGATCCTGACCGGGATACTGATGTATTCCCGGTCAATGATCTCCATGCTTTTTCTTGGACACCTCGGCGAGCTGTCTCTCGCCGGGGGGTCACTCGCTGTTGGCTTTGCCAACATCACCGGGTACTCCATTCTCTCTGGTCTCGCCATGGGAATGGAGCCCATCTGCGCCCAAGCATTTGGCGCTGGAAAACACAAACGTCTCGGCCTATGTTTACAAAGAGCCATTCTCCTTCTCCTCTTCACTTCATTACCCATATCCATTTTGTGGATCAGCATGAAGAAAATCTTGATTTTTTTGTGGGCAAGATCACGAAATCGCCACAATGGCACAAAGCTATCTTCTTTATAACCTCCCTGACCTTTTTCTTCAATCTTTCTTACACCCATTACGAATCTACCTTCGTTCTCAATCCATAACCCTACCATTAACATATTGTGCATCTTTTTCAATCATTTTTCACATCCCCATCAACTATTTTCTCGTCACAAAGCTTCAAATGGGAATCAAAGGCGTCGCTATCAGCAGTGTGTGTACCAACTTCAACTTCGTAGCATCATTGATCCTTTACATAATAATCTCCGGTGTACACAAAACAACATGGCCAGGCATGTCAAAATCTTGCTTTAAAAACTGGAACATGCTTTTAAACTTAGCGCTTCCAAGTTGCGTATCAGTCTGCCTCGAATGGTGGTGGTACGAGATCATGATCTTATTATGTGGTCTACTAGTTAACCCTAAAGCCACCGTGGCTTCAATGGGTATATTAATCCAAACCACCGCGTTAATATACATATTCCCATCATCTTTAAGTTTCAGTGTGTCAACTCGTGTTGGTAACGAGTTGGGAGCGGGTCAACCCGGTAGAGCAAGACTAGCAGCCATTGTTGGAATATGTTGTAGCTTTGTTTTGGGGTTTTCAGCTCTTTTGTTTGCTACCAGTGTACGGAAGTTATGGGCGGTTATTTTCACACAAGATAAAGAGATCATAGCTTTAACATCGTTGGTTTTGCCGATAATCGGGCTATGCGAGCTCGGAAACTGCCCACAGACGACGGGTTGCGGCGTTTTGCGAGGGATAGCCCGGCCGAAAATCGGGGCGAATATTAATCTGGGATGTTTTTATCTTGTGGGGATGCCTGTGGCTGTTGTTTTGGGATTCTGGTTGAAATATGATTTTAAAGGGTTGTGGTTGGGGATGCTGGCGGCTCAGATGTCTTGTGTGGTGGTGATGCTGGTGGTTTTGGGGCGTACGGCTTGGGCGGTTGAAGCGGAGAGAGCTAAGGAGCTTACACACGGTGGTTATGGTGGTGGTGGTGGTGACAATGGTAAGGATGATGGTGACAGCGAAGAAACTAAGGAAGAGAATGATGAGTTAATCAAAGGTGCAAACAAGAGAGAAGAATCTATGGGTTTAGGGGATGATTTAGTTTAATAAAATTGACTTGGAATAAGTTTTTATAGTTTTGATATTTTAGTTTTGGTTGTATAGTATAGAGTGGGTGAGAGGTATCATTTTTATCATCTTTTTGATAAGAGGATTGTAGAGAAGAAAAAGAATATTACCTCGGTCTAAAATAACTTTAAGTACTTAAGAACTTACGTTTTGATCTAATAATATGTATATTATTTTAATAAAAGAATATTGCTCCAATGTCCTTTTGCATAATTGTTTGTTTTTCTTTCTCTTCTTTGTATTTCTCCTTAATTTGTGTAAATTTTCCATGTTCAAGTGACTGCCATCTCATCACATTCCACCCTCCAACTCATCACCTTTCAACTCCACCTCATTTTTGGTTTTCACCAATTTGGAAATGAGGGCACCCACTTCCATGTCCCCTAAGGGTGTATATATATGAGTGTCTACATTAATCATTTTGTTTTAAAGCAATGACCAAAAATGTGAAGAAGAAAATTAATAAGTTTGATGATCATGATTTTGGTTTTGCAAAAGACTGGACTAGATCAAGTGGTGGAAGACTTGTATTTTTCTGGACAGATGAAGGTTTACCTCCTACTTGGTGACAAGTGAGGCACTGCTGGATAATAACAGAAGACCTAGGGAAACCTGGGGTCGATCCTTTAGCCAAAAGGGTTTTATCGGTAATTTCACTGGCGTGCCTACGGCCCGTGTGGGTTACTGGGTTTTTTCCAGAATTGGTGGTGGACTAGTGCGGGTTACCCCCGGAGTACTCCGTTTGGTCCAGTGGATGCCCCAAGAGTGCTCGAGATTGATTGATCCATTGGCCGTTAAAAAAAAAGACAAGGGTTGAAGTGTGTTATTTTTTATTTCTTTTTTATCTTTTTTATACCACATGTAAGATACTGTTTGAGCCTTTGGTGATTATAACATGAGAGGATGAGAACAAAAGGATAGAGAATTATTGAAGCTACAAGTTCTAGGTGTCGTGAGAATGTAATTGAGGAAAAATGTTGCCTACAACATCGTGAATAAAAAGACAACCCATGGTGGTTGTAGAGCAAGTTTAAAGTCTAGAAAGATGAATCAATCAAAGAAAATAAAAATATATCGCGTTTTAAAACAACAACAAAAAAACATGCCACTACAGGAATCAATGCATTTCGCATTTGATGACAAACATGTAGATAGAAGTAAATGTTGCAACAATTTCAAATGATGTACGTGATAATCTTTAGTACAAGGTTGAATCTTGGATTATTGCTCTGATAGTCTGATTTTGATCATTTCGAGTTACTACATGTATAGACATGATGGATAATTTGGATTGTAATATCTTGAACCCGAGAAACCTCGCAGTTGGATCATCATATCAAAACATAGTTCTTAAGTCAATAATATTCATCAAATTATAGCGGAAAGTGTATCAAAACATCAAGTATCAATTACATCAATTCATCAAGTTTAAAGAACTCGTTAATTCTATTTACATAAAAGGGGTCAACTAGGGTGGATAAGATGTCAGGCCAATAAGTAGGGAGCCTTCATTCCATGTTGTGGATTTCTCTGGTCAACCTAACTTACACGCCAAAAAGATAGCTATGTTGAGTCAGTCATTTTTTAAACTAAAACCAAGGATTTATCATTTTGAATTAAACATTTTGATAGGCAACATCAAGTCACACTTTATCAAAACTGAACACATCAATTTCAATCATCAATAAAACATAAAAAATGAGGCGAATTTCACTGCAAACTGCTAGACCCAAAGCCAAACAAGCGTACACCGGTGTAAGACTCCATGCTGGCTACACCGTCGTTCTTACAGGACACATTCAATCTGTTACATCATTTTTCAAATTGTTTAGCTGCAATCAACATTTAACATCAAAAATCAGTAGTCACATAATATCAATCAAGTACTCCGATGAGTAGTATCGTTTAAGGTAGCATGCATATCATCCCCAAAATAGTGAAAAAGGAGGGCATCTTGAACTCGCCTGGGAGTTAACTTCTTTTACCCTTTTTACGTGCAATTTGATTCTCGACTTACAATGAACTTGGAAAACATTCATATGTAACACATAAACATTGCGCCCTCAATACCTAGCTCAAACTAAGACTATGCGCTAGAGGTAAAGGCGCACCCAATGTGGCATTGCGTTTGGGCAACATTACACCCACTCAAGGAACACATTGCACTAACTACATTACGCTACAAAGGCATCATGTGTGCCTCACTTTGTGCACAATGTCTACCCTATTCGTATGCATCCCAAGTGCAAAGTGGCACATTGAATTTTATCAATAAAAAGCTCAAAATGGTGCACAATGTACATGGTAAAAACTCTAGTTATTTAAAGTCTTTAGGCTGATCTCAAATCTGAACTTGTTTTACGTCAAGATCCTTTTTCATTGAAACTCATGATAATCGGTCTATATCATCATTTTGTGCATCAAACATTAAAACCACTCATTTTTTACGTAAATCTTACCCATTTTGTGAGATTAGCGTGAACCAAACCTAATCCTTCAAATGCCACTCAAAGATGGTTTATCTTCCTCGTACTTGATTAGCAATGATGTGGAACTGTTCCACGTCTTCCCCCTTCAATCCTTTCTTCAAGATCAGATGATGACCGACTGGTTCTAAACTTTCTCTCTCTAAGGTTAAAAATGTTGAAGAATGAAAGAGGTTGATCAAACATCACCTCGTTCAGGGTTTCATGCATCAAATTATCCATTTTCTCTTCATTGGCTTGCCATTAACGTTTCCCCTTTTGGGCATGTATCCTAAGTGAAGAGGCATGTAATGGAATGAATGCTATGTCACACCCCGACCCGCAGCGGAATAAGAGTCGGGGCATAATTGGGTTATCACCAAAGCTCATGATATTTACTAATATGTTTCATATTTATTAAAGTCAAAATTACATTCCCAATAATCCAAACATGTCCATACAAATACAAAGAAAAAAATAACCAACTAAACAATTCCAAGCTCTAAACCATTTTATTCTTCTAGGCCAATCCTATGTGTTTCTGGCTGCAGCTGGTTCACCTGTATCATGTGTAAAAATGGGGGTTTTTGGGTCAACATAAGGTGGCGAGTGAACCTTGTTAGATAAACATTTATAATTGAATTTCTTGTTATTTTATCAAGGAAAAATTGTGCATAATCATAAGTGAGCAAATGTAAATAATCAATCAGTAACAATGTTAACCACAAACTATAACATACAATAACATACCAACAGCATACCATAACATATCAACTTGCATAAATATATAACATGAATGAAACTGTGCGATCAAGGCTCAATCAAACGGTGCCGATCGTATTGCATGTACTGAAAATGATAAATGTCTGTGCGATCAAGGCTCAATCAAACGGAGCCGATCGTATGTTGGCACGCCAGGTTCACGCTCATAATGTAATGGGGAACATGCTCAACGCTCATAATGTAATGGGGAGCGGCGGCCTATGAAATTGCATGTACTGAAAATAATGAATTAAATCTAACAATAACCACACAAACAATTGAATCAAACTGAATACACATTTGTTCATGATATGATGTATGCACAATGATTTAAGTATAATAAGTGGCAAGACACATGATACACGCCAATAACGTTATTAAAACGGGGAATTTGTAAAGATTCACTCACATTGGGTGCGTTTGATTGGAGATGGTGAGATGCGCACGAGTTGAAAGGATTGAACAACGAGATTTAACTAACCTAAATAATAACGGAAAATATAGTAAATGAGTGGATTTTATTAATAATTTTAATAAGATTTTTAGATATATTTTTGTGAGTTTAAGGCTATTTCCTATCTTTAAAAACATTATTTTTAAGTATTTTTAATTGGTTTTTAAATTAAATTAAATAAATAAAAATATAAAAATATGTTGACTTTTTGCGACCGTTGACCGTTTGACTTGTTGACCGGTTTTATTTGTGTAATTGTATGCGCCGGGTGAGGCTCGAACCCGAGACCTCCCGTACGTGTGCACGCAGCTCTACCAACTGAGCTACGTGTCTAACCCGAAATAATTCTGTTTTTAATTATACTTATATATTAACTCAGCTTATTCAAAATTCTTTTATTTTCAAAAACATTTTAAATCATCGAACCGGTGCCATGTACGGTCTCGAACCCGGGACCTGTGCTTTAAACGCTACACACAGTCCACCGCTGGACTGTGTGTCTAACTTGGTTAATATACAGATTTCATTATACTTAACAACTAACGTAGTTAATCCGGTTCAGTTAGAAAAATAAAACATCTTTATTACAGAGAGAGTGTGTGTATCAGGGATCGAACTCGCGGCGTGTGATATGTATATGCACACAGTCCACCGCTGGACTGTGTGTCTAACCCGAGATAATATCCAGATTTTATTAAACTTATAATCAAACTATCATCGTCTTCTACATTACAAAATTATAGTCTGTGATTACGCTATTGTATCTTGTTTAATTCGATTGACAAACATTGAACAGACTAATATGAAATGACAGAGAAGATATTTAGAAGTAAACATACCGGAGAACAATTTGTCTCAGAATTCCGGCAAGGCGTCGGCTCTGTTTTTATGAACTTCAACTGAGCGAGCGATTTAACAGTTTTGATTAGCTAATTGTGGAATTGAAGTGCTAAACAAAAGTTAACAAAAGGTTTGAAAGTCTATACCGTTTCACAGCTGAAGATAAGGATTTTCAGAAGTTTTCCGACGAACTGGAATTATCTGATATTGACGTCTGAAATGGATTTCGATTGAAAGGTCTGAGTTAGCAATAGCTTAACAATTGATAGACCACGAAGGTATTGAAAGACTTACTGTTTTGATGAAGAATACGGTTTTCCGGCGACTTGCAGAATTTTTCCGGCGAGTAAAATAAACTTTTCTGATGAACTGAATGTATGACGAAAATGAAATGGCAGGTTTGTAGAATGTTTCTGAGTCGCGAGAGAGAGCAAATATTGAGGTAATTCTGATATTGAATGTCTTCGGTTATAAAAACCGATTCACTTCTGGAATTCAAGTTCATTCAAGGCAAACTTGATTAGAATCGTCAGTGCATCGGTTATAAAACAGAATTCGTGATTCTCAAACGTTTTGGACGTTTGAATAGCCGATTACGGTTTTCAGTTTGGCGCAGCCGGTTGATTTATGATTGACTATAAATTTCATTTGTTTCCTAGAGTTGACAGAAAACAACAAGTGGCGGAGTGGTGATGTGTGTGTGTGATAAGTCGATGGGTTTAAGCCTGGCTGACCCGGGTTCGAGTCCCGGCAGCCTCATTTTATTTTTAACTATTTTATTTTTACTTTTTATCAATTATAACTTTTATAATTTAGTTTGTTTATTAATTATGTATCATTAAATATCAAAATAGACGTAAATACGCAACGAAACATTTATAACTTGGTATTCGATTATAAACGGAGCGGGTTTGGAAAACCCATTTTTGACAAATGTTACAGTATCCCCTACTTTTAGGAATTTCGTCCCGAAATTTAAGTAGTAGTAGGAAAAAGATGTGGGTATTTCTCGCGCATTGAGTCTTCACGTTCCCAAGTAAACTCAGGTCCCCGTTTCGACTCCCAACGTACCCTAACAATTGGAATGCGACTTCGTCGAAGACGTTTTTCTCCGAAGTCCATGATCTCTACAGGTCTTTCAATAAAATGCATAGATTCATCAATCTGAATATCTTCCAAAGGAATGTGGAGGTTTTCATCAGCGAGGCACTTCTTCAAGTTTGATACGTGGAATGTGGGATGAATCCTATTGAGTTCTTCTGGTAGATCAAGCTTGTATGCTACAGGTCCTACTCTTTCGAGTATCTTGAAAGGTCCTACGTAGCGTGGTGCTAGCTTGCCTTTTTGACCAAAACAAACTACTCCCTTCCACGGTGATACTTTCAAAAGTACATGATCCCCAATGTTAAACTCCAAAGGCTTCCGTCGTTTATCTGCATAACTCTTTTGACGACTTTGAGCCGCTAGAAGATTGTTTCGAATTTGATGGATCTTGTCTGTGGTTTCTTGAATCAATTCTGGACCAGTGATATGAGCTTCCCCAATTTCGTGCCAACATACTGGAGATCGGCACTTACGACCATATAAGGCTTCAAATGGTGCCATGCCGATACTTGAATGATAGCTGTTGTTGTACGAAAATTCAACTAATGGTAGATGAGCGTCCCAATTTCCCTTGAAGTCTATAACACATGCTCGAAGCATATCTTCAAGAGTTTGAATGGTGCGTTCAGATTGTCCATCAGTTTGAGGATGATAGGCGGTACTGAGATCTAATCGCGTACCCAAAGCGGCTTGTACTGCTTGCCATGTTCGTGAAGTGAAACGACCATCACGATCTGAAATAATGCTTAACGGTACACCATGTCGGCTTACGATTTCGCTGATATAAATACGAGCTAGTTTTTCGTTCTTGAAATCTTCGCGGATAGGAATAAAGTGAGCTGATTTTGTAAGTCGATCAATGATTACCCATATAGTGTCATACCCACCAGAAGTGCGAGGTAACCCGGTAATGAAGTCCATGGTTATGTTTTCCCACTTCCCTACAGGTATTTCAGGTTGGACCAGAAGTCCTAAGGGTCTTTGGTGTTCAGCTTTCACCTTGGAACATGTAAGGCACTTAGAAACAAAAACAGCAATATCCTTTTTCATTCCAGGCCACCAATAGGTGTATCGAAGGTCTTGATACATCTTATCGGCTCCTGGGTGTATAGAGTATCGTGTTTTGTGAGCCTCATTCATAAGGATTTCACGAAGATTGTTGTGGTCAGGAATCCATATGCGATCTAGATAGTACAGAATACCGTCAGATTTAGTTTCCATTTTAAGTTCAGCTCCACAGGATAGCTCCTTTCGTACATCATCTTCCGTTATTGAAACATGTTGGGCTTCTCGAATTTGATCTTTAATGTCAGTTATGATTTGCGAACATAGAAGACGAATGGAGTTCGCGTAACTCTTTCGACTGAGTGCATCAGCCACCACATTTGCTTTGCCAGGGTGGTACCGAATTTCACAGTCATAATCATTTAGAAGTTCGACCCATCTTCGTTGCCTCATGTTTAACTCATTTTGATTGAAGATATTTTGAAGACTCTTGTGGTCAGTGTATATTTCACACTTAGTACCATAGAGATAATGTCTCCATATCTTAAGAGCGAACACAACGGCTCCAAGTTCTAGGTCATGGGTGGTGTAATTCTTCTCATGAGTCTTTAGTTGTCTCGAAGCATAAGCTATAACCTTTCCTCTTTGCATTAGAACACAGCCTAGCCCTTGCCCTGACGCGTCGCAATAAACCACGAAGTCATCACAACCTTCAGGCAGAGTAAGGACTGGTGCATCACAGAGTTTTTGTTTAATGGTTTGGAAGGCTTCTTCTTGTTTGGGTCCCCATATGAAAGGTTTTCCCTTGTGAGTTAAAGCCGTGAGTGGTACAGCAATGCGAGAGAAGTTTGAAATGAAACAACGATAATAACCAGCCAAACCAAGAAAAGATCCTACTTCAGTTGGTGTACATGGCGCTTGCCATTCTTGTACCGCTTTGATCTTTGAGGGGTCGACATGTATTCCCTTGTCATTGACTACATGTCCGAGGAATTGCACCTCTTTTAACCAGAATTCACATTTGGAGAATTTGGCGTAAAGCTTTTCATTCTCTAGAAGTGTAAGGATGAGTCGAAGATGTCGCTCATGATCAGATTTAGACTTTGAATAAATGAGGATGTCGTCGATGAAGACTATAACAAAACGATCGAGATAAGGTTTGCAGACTCTGTTCATTAGATCCATGAAGACAGCTGGAGCGTTGGTTAAACCAAATGGCATGACCATGAATTCATAATGACCATAACGAGTTCGAAAGGCGGTCTTTGGGACGTCATCTTCATGCACTCTAAGTTGATGATAACCAGATCGAAGGTCGATTTTTGAAAATCAGCTGGCACCTTGAAGTTGGTCAAGAAGATCATCAATGCGAGGTAATGGATAGCGATTCTTGATTGTTAACTTGTTGAGTTCTCTGTAGTCGATGCACATGCGAAACGATCCATCTTTCTTCTTTACAAAAAGGACAGGTGCACCCCAAGGCGAGGAGCTAGGACGTATGAATCCCGTCAGTCAACTCTTGCAATTGACTGGCTAGCTCTTGCATTTCAGAGGGGGCTAACCTATAAGGAGACTTTGCAACTGGTGTAGCACCAGGTATAAGATCAATGCGGAATTCGACTTCTCTTACGGGAGGAAGTCCTGAAATGTCGTCAGGAAAAACTTGCGGGAAATCTTTTACTACAGGAATGTCTTCAAGTTTCTTCTCCATGGTTCCCTTTTTGACGATATGAGCTAAAAACGCGACATAATTCTTGCGAAGATATTTTTGAGCTTGAAGACAGAACATTAATCTGAGCTCTTTCGATGAGGTTTCTCCAAAGATTCGCAGAGTCTGGCCGTTTGGAAGAGGAATGCGTATAAACTTTTCGCGGCATACAACTTCTGCCTGATGTTGACTGAGCCAGTCCATACCAATTATGATATCAAAACTTCCCAACTTCATAGGAATAAGGTCAACTGGAAAGTCGTGGTCGTTTAAGGTGAGTGTACAGTTGCGTATAATAGAGTTTAAAGAGACCGGTTTCCCGTCAGCAACTTCTACTGTTATGGATTCCATGAGCTTATCACGATTTTGGTTTAGGATAGGTTCAAACTCTAAGGACACAAAACTTTTATCCGCGCCAGTATCAAACAACATGGATGCATATCTACCATTGATAAGGAACGTACCGTTAACCACATTGCCGTCAGCTCTAGCCTGATTAGCGTTAATGTTGAAAACTCTTCCTCTTGCAGGTGGAGGAGCTTGGTTCGCTTGATTCACCGGATTGGCTTGGGCCTGAGCATGAATAATGTTCACCAACCTTGGACAAGTGTTTCTAAAATGGCTTGGGTCTCCACAATTGTAGCAAGCCCGCATAGGTTGTACCATAGGATAGTTGGGTTGGTAATATGTTTGGGCTAAATGTTGGGTAGGTGGTAATAGTAGGGGTTGTTGGGCTTGACCCATTATTTGCTGGTGGGTTTGGGTTGAAGGCTGGTGGCGGTTCGTTCGCTGAGGCATGCGGCAGGTTTGAACAGTATGCCCTGCGCGACCACAGCCGGTGCAATGTTGGCAAGGATGATCAGGAAAATGGTGGTATTGGCAACGGTTGCATTTTTGTAACGGGCCAGAGTATGGTCTTTTGTATGGTGCAGGTGAAGGGGCAACTTGGGTAATGGGTGCAGCAGGGATAGGGTAACTGGTTTGTGTGACCGCGAAGTTTCTGGTGTTACGCTTCCTCTTGTTAGCATACTTGGAGGAGGAGGTGGAATGGTTTGAAGTTTGACCCTCAATAGGGGCTTTCTTTTTCTCTTCTTTAAACTTACAGTTGTGAATTCGATTCTCGGTCAGTTCAGTGGCTAGTTCCATAGCAGCTTCAAGTGTTGCTGGTGAAGTGTTGAGAATTGAATCTTGAATTTTCGAGGGAAGTCCTCGAATATAATGCTCGATTAAACGATAAGTTGGGGTGAACAAGTTAGGAACCATTTGGTTCAACTCTAAGAACCTCTTATTGTAGGAAGCATGATCTCCCTCCTTCTGCTTCAAAGAATGAAATTCGTCCTCCAACTTTTTAATCTCACTCCTAGGACAGAACCGCCTAGTCATAATTTCCCTTAACTCCTCCCATGTTAAGGCCATTGCATCATCAATTCCCCTCTTCCCCTTTTCAGTATTCCACCAGGTGAGAGCTACCCCAAATAGTCTTCCGGTGGTGTATCGAACCTTGCGATCCTCAGGACAATCGCAGTTGAGGAAGGTGTTTTCCATTTCCTCAAACCAGTGGAGGAGAGCAGTGACACCTTCGGTCCCTTCAAATTTCGGAGGATTGCAAGACTTGAAATGTTTATATGAGCACTTGTTGGTAGGAGGGTTGCCGATGTTCTGGTCTTCTTGCTGGGGAGGATTGGTGGGATTTGTGGCGAGAGCTTGTTGTACTTGAACCACAATGTCAGGAAGTACCGCGGCCATTTGTTTTGCGATTTGAGTGGCCAAGCGTTCGTGTGACCTTCCTGATTTTCTACCCCCTCGTTGTTGTCTAGACGACATCTACAGGAACATACATAAGAAGATTGTGAGTTTATTGAGTCTTTTTAGGTGTCATGTGTCTCAAAGAAAATGAAAATAACATAAATATCAATAATGCAACTACATCCATAGGATGTCTTGGGTTTGCTCATGTTGGGCCTCAAATGTCCCCCATACCTTCACCTGTATAGTCATGTGGGCCCCCATGGCTATTGGCTTGGTAGGATTCACATTAGTATTGGCGATTTAACACTCGCATCACCCGAATGCAAACCACAAAATATGTTTACGAGATGTATGGTCGGAATGTGTCCAGGTGTAGACACAATGACAACTCAAAGTGGGGTTAGCTCACACGACGTTTGGTATAGCATGCTTTAGCCTAATAGGTACTTCGTACTCTCATCGTTAGTCCCCAGGTAGGCAAACTGGTCCTTTATTTTGGATTTATACGAATGCCAGCCTAGACAGGACGTTCCGACTACCGGTACTGGTACCCTTCCAGTTACTACATGCCCGTCATGAGAACTCACTTTGATGAGATTTGAAAATACAAAAATCGTTGTAAAAGCAATCATGAAAATGATGTGGTGTGTGCTTTCATGGATATAATATGTTATGAGAATATGATTCATGATAGGCATTATATGATAATATATACTTATGAACATGCTTGCATAACATTGAATGTAACATTTAACATAAAACACATAAGCATCATGAAATTTGGCATGTAACACACAAAAATCTTAAAAATTTCTAAACAACTATAGTATAGGCTCTAAGGGTCTAATAACCTATCCTATATCCCTATAGTCATGGCTCTGATACCAATCTGTCACACCCCGACCCGCAGCGGAATAAGAGTCGGGGCATAATTGGGTTATCACCAAAGCTCATGATATTTACTAATATGTTTCATAATTATTAAAGTCAAAATTACATTCCCAATAATCCAAACATGTCCATACAAATACAAAGAAAAAATAAAACCAACTAAACAATTCCAAGCTCTAAACCATTTTATTCTTCTAGGCCAATCCTATGTGTTTCTGGCTGCAGCTGGTTCACCTGTATCATGTGTAAAAATGGGGGTTTATGGGTCAAAATAAGTTGGCGAGTGAACCTTGTTAGATAAACATTTATAATTGATTTTCTTGTTATTTTATCAAGGAAAAATTGTGCATAATCATAAGTGAGCAAATGTAAATAATCAATCAGTAACAATGTTAACCACAAACTATAACATACAATAACATACCAACAGCATACCATAACATATCAACTTGCATAAATATATAACATGAATGAAACTGTGTGATCAAGGCTCAATCAAACGGAGCCGATCGTATTGCATGTACTGAAAATGATAAATGTCTGTGCGATCAAGGCTCAATCAAACGGAGCCGATCGTATGTTGGCACGCCAGGTTCACGCTCATAATGTAATGGGGAACATGCTCAACGCTCATAATGTAATGGGGAGCGGCGGCCTATGAAATTGCATGTACTGAAAATAATGAATTAAATCTAACAATAACCACACAAACAATTGAATCAAACTGAATACACATTTGTTCATGATATGATGTATGCACAATGATTTAAGTATAATAAGTGGCAAGACACATGATACACCCCAATAACGTGATTAAAACGGGGAATTTGTAAATATTCACTCACATTGGGTGCGTTTGATTGGAGATGGTGAGATGCGCACGAGTTGAAAGGAATGAACAACGAGATTTAACTAACCTAAATAATAACGGAAAATATAGTAAATGAGTGGATTTTATTAATAATTTTAATAAGATTTTTAGATATATTTTTGTGAGTTTAAGGCTATTTCCTATCTTTAAAAACATTATTTTTAAGTATTTTTAATTGGTTTTTAAATTAAATTAAATAAATAAAAATATAAAAATATGTTGACTTTTTGCGACCGTTGACCGTTTGACTTGTTGACCGGTTTTATTTGTGTAATTGTATGCGCCGGGTGAGGCTCGAACCCGAGACCTCCCGTACGCGTGCACGCAGCTCTACCAACTGAGCTACGTGTCTAACCCGAAATAATTCTGTTTTTAATTATACTTATATATTAACTCAGCTTATTCAAAATTCTTTTATTTTCAAAAACATTTTAAATCATCGAACCGGTGCCATGTATAGGCCTCGAACCCGGGACCTGTGCTTTAACGCTACACACAGTCCACCTCTGGACTGTGTGTCTAACTTGGTTAATATACAGATTTTATTATACTTAACAACTAACGTAGTTAATCCGGTTCAGTTAGAAAAATAAAACATCTTTATTACAGAGAGTGTGTGTGTATCAGGGATCGAACTTGCGGCGTGTGATATGTATATGCACACAGTCCACCGCTGGACTGTGTGTCTAACCCGAGATAATATCCAGATTTTATTAAACTTATAATCAAACTATCATCGTCTTCTACATTACAAAATTACAGTCTGTGATTACGCTATATTATCTTGTTTAATTCGATTGACAAACATTGAACAGACTAATATGAAATGACAGAGACGATATTTAGAAGTAAACATACCGGAGAACGATTTGTCTCAGAATTCCGGCAAGGCGTCGGCTCTGTTTTTATGAACTTCAACTGAGCGAGCGATTTAACAGTTTTGATTAGCTAATTGTGGAATTGAAGTGCTAAACAAAAGTTAACAAAAGGTTTGAAATTCTATACCGTTTCACAGCTGAAGATAAGGATTTTCAGAAGTTTTCCGGCGAACTGGAATTATCTGATATTGACGTCTGAAATGGATTTCGATTGAAAGGTCTGAGTTAGCAATAGCTTAACAATTGATAGACCACGAAGGTATTGAAAGACTTACTGTTTTGATGAAGAATACGGTTTTCCGGCGACTTGCAGAATTTTTCCGGCGAGTAAAATAAACTTTTCTGATGAACTGAATGTATGACGAAAATGAAATGGCAGGTTTGTAGAATGTTTCTGAGTCGCGAGAGAGAGCAAAGATTGAAGTAATTCTGATATTGAATATCTTCGGTTATAAAAACCGATTCACTTCTGGAATTCAAGTTCATTCAAGGCAAACTTGATTAGAATCGTTGGCATCGGTTATAAAACAGAATTCGTGATTCTCAAACGTTTTGGACGTTTGAATAGCCGATTACGGTTTTCAGTTTGGCGCAGCCGGTTAATCTATGATTGACTATAAATTTCATTTGTTTCCTAGAGTTGACAGAAAACAACAAGTGGCGGAGTGGTGATGTGTGTGTGTGATAAGTCGTTGGGTTTAAGCCCGGCTGACCCGGGTTCGAGTCCCGGCAGCCTCATTTTATTTTTAACTATTTTATTTTTACTTTTTATCAATTATAACTTTTATAATTTAGTTTGTTTATTAATTATGTATCATTAAATATCAAAATAGACGTAAATACGCAACGAAACATTTATAACTTGATATTCGATTATAAACGGAGCGGGTTTGGAAAACCCGTTTTTGAAAAATGTTACATGCTACCCTACCCTAAAGACTTGCATCATATAACCTTTAGATTGACATTTTTAAACTATTTTGACTTGATTTTTTGTTGGATTGTCATTTTTCATCGTAGTTGGGATTAAGTTTGGAACTGACTTATTGACTTTTTTGAAAAAACGAATAAGTTAAAAAAGGTTTGTTATACTAATATAACTGCTTTTTTATTTTTGCTTTTCGAAAAAGGGTAAAAAAATGTTTTCCAAAAGTCACAAAAATCTAGTTTATTAAATAGCATTTTGCTTTTCTGTCACACCCCGTATTTCAAACACAATCCCGGTGGGCTCGGGTGGGGAATACCGTGACGTAAGATTGGTATCATCATGGTCAAACATATACAGCACAGCGGAAGACTTGAATATTAAATATTATTATAAACCATTGGATTTAAAAGTCATAAAACAAATACATGATTTGCAATATTAGATCCACAGGCGGATCGAAAGTACGAAAATGATAATCTCCGACAGACTTTAGGCTTTACTAAGAACTTGCAAAATTCTCTACGTCGTTACCAAGCAGCTCCTAGCCTATTCCGTGCCGAAACCTGTCACTTAGCCTTTTTGGAAAATATGTCAGTTTTCACTAGTAAATACATTTAACCGACTCATTTTGGAAACATTCAAAATTAGTTTAGGTGCATTGAGCACGAAAATCTTTTATAACCTGGGACAATTCAAAATGATCTTGTTTATAGTTTTACAGGTCTGTCAATACATATGGGGTCCGGTGCAGAAACCGAATAACCTGATTAGCCGACACACCACTTAATAAACCCTCGGAGGAGTATAGTAAAAATAATTTGTCTAGCATTAGCGTCTGTCGGGTGTATGCCTACACCCCGCGCTTAGGTCGTGGCCATTAGTAACTTAAATGAGCCAAGGATATCCAGGACACGGTCGAGTTAACCCCCAATGTTTAAGTTATCAGACAATACAAAATAAAACGGGTTATAAGATTTAGTAAATCACAATCCGATAAACATGATCCCATACCTGACCAAGCAGTAATAAAATACCGTATCCCAAGCCCGTATAGAGAAAAATAAGTTAAAGTATTTACCTGAGCTAGTTCTTCTAATGAATAGTAACTCAGCCGATAATCAAGAAGACAAATGCAAGTATCGATCTACTGGGAGGCTTCTAGTCTGGATTGACGGTATTAATAACAATTAGAACGCTAACGGTTTAGGTTGAGTCATTGACTCGAACCAGTTAGCTTAAAGGATACGTAACGGAACGATACGCTAGATTAAGAGATGATCGGGAAGAATGTTTTTTGAACCCGACAAGTACTAGGACTTGTATATTTTGGGTAAACATATAACATTCTGGATTTTGATATAAAAATGATGAGGTTAGACCCGTTTTGGTGAATTTACGTAAACTAGTCAAGTAGGCTTAACCGTACGCATGTAAGCGATACCGGGTAACCGGATGACTCATATACAAGTTTCATGTGCCATTCACTTAAAATATGTTATAATATCATTAAGATATTAACATGCATGCCCGTTATAGTTTTAAAATCGAATTCAGCTTCAAAAGGGTAATTTGGTCATTTTGCGACTTATAAAAATGAGTTGGTGATTAATCTGACGTCATGGTCATATATTATTTATAAATTTATTTTATGATGTTACATCAGTAAGATATCAAATATATGTGTGGTTTATATTTAAAGACCAAACTATGCCCCGAAAGGGTATTTTAGTCATTTCACGCATAGATTTGAAGACTTATTTGGGAATCTGAGTTTATAACTTGTACCTACTGTAAAAATATTTAAAATATGTTTTATAATCTGTAGGTAACAAGTCTTGATGCTTAGATATGGTTTTAACCCATTCCATGCGTCGAAAAGGCGTTAAAGTCGCTAAGTAAAGATTTAACCGATGTTTAAGGAAAATCTTAGTTTTGATCATGTTTATATATTCAAATATTTTATTTAATACATAAAATCATTTTGTAAAAGGTTCGGCTATAAAAATGTCGTTAAACTCATTTTATGCACCGTAAGGGTATTATCGTCATTTTTCGATATCATGCAAGATCCTTTTCATAAACTCGGTTTATAAACTGATTTAACATCCCAAATAATTCTAAATATATTATAACATCAGTAGGTAAAGTATTTTATTGTAGGGGTTATGGTTAAAACATTTTATTTGCCGAAAAGGGCATTTTTGTCCTTTAAAAGCTTGATTTGCGATATTTAGGAAAAACTAAGATTATGACCAAATTATTGACATGCATGCAAGCCAACCAAGTTACATATCAGTAGGTAGCTGGTTGCATGTTCATTTTTAGTTTGACACATTAATGAAAGGCAAAGTAGTCAAATTTGACACATTAATGAAACTTGCGTATAAACTCGGATTATGATTATGACCATGTAGTATGACCTCAGGGGTTATACTGCATTATATAAGGATCATAATGAAACTTAGAATCGGCCTTGAAAGACTCTAAATCGGGTCAGAACTGAAAGTTAAAGTAGGAGTCAAACCTTGCGACTTTCGGTTGCGAACCGACCTTTAGACCTGGAATTGATTAGCCGAACATGTTCTCACATGTTCTTATAATTATTACTAAGTATTTAGAGTGACAATACTGATTTTATAACATACATGTTACTATTTATGCTTTTATTATCA
Source organism: Scalesia atractyloides (assembly GCA_947069175.1). Lineage (NCBI taxonomy): Eukaryota > Viridiplantae > Streptophyta > Magnoliopsida > Asterales > Asteraceae > Scalesia > Scalesia atractyloides. The sequence goes on along the minus strand of CAMTDV010000006.1, from coordinate 4,010,704 downwards.
AATCTGACCCAGTTTGACTTTTTATAAAATAGTTTGACTCATTAATTGATCAAGAATTCGTGGTAATCAGGAGGTGTCCTTTTGAGGGATTAACACCTAACCAATTACGATCACGTAGCCATGTTTGAATCTGACCATGGCTGGACCGTTAAGGATTAAACTGAAAGTCAAACCGTTTTTACGTCAAACTTGACTTTTGGCTTGAAAACTTAATAAAATGAACAAGGAGGATTAAGAACACTTACAAAGGGTCCTAGTACGAATTTAGGATGGACTTGCAGGTAGCTTGAGCTCCAGAACTTGCAAGGATTAGAGAGAGTGAGTTTTTTAAGAACTTGCAAATTCTTCAATGGAATCAATGCTTGGATTTATGGAGTTGGAGGATGAAGGAGGTCATTACAGGTGTTAGGCATGCACACCAGGGGTAAACAAGTGTCTAGGGACGTGCTAAAAGCTGAGACATGGTGGAAATTCGCGAAAGATTTGGCAAACATGCAAGCTGCCACGACTAGCCTTAGCAGGCTGTCACTGGCACTCTCTCACGGACCGCGAGAGAGATGTCCAGGGCTCTCGCGGGCCGCGACCGCCCCTCGGGTCAGCAACACAACTTTTAAACAGTGCCATTTCAGCCCCTAAACTTATAACTTCTATTTTAAACACCTTTGGTCCCTCAAATTAGATTTAGGTACTATTAGGAAGTACTAAACACCGTTAAGTTCCGGTTCCAACAAATGGTCACTCAGAGGTATAATTAAACATGTTGACACTTTTAATTCCTCAACTTTGTCATACGTTGTTCAGAGGTTACAATAATAACATAACGATGCTTTTGGTCCCTCTCGGCCAACACGTGGCAATAGAGGAACAACGGAACATGTGTAGGGATTTAATTGGATAGGATATTACGAGGTGTTACATTTTCGAACATAAATTACCAATCTACCCCCACCTTTTACCCTAAAACCTCTGGTTCACACAAACACATAACGCACACACACACCCTTTCTACCTTCACCAGGCTACCATCCACCCACCCATAGCCCCTGCCACCATCACACCCACGACCACCGCCTCCCTTGCCACCTTCACTTAACCACCATTGATCATCACCCGCCACCCCGTCCACCTTCACCCGCACACACCACCACACCCACGACCACCACCTGTTGCATCTAGTGTATTTTTTGGTCATTTTACATGAATAAGCTAAGTCTAATACTTTTTAAAAAACAACTTATTGATTTACTGGCTTTTTCTATCACAAAAGTTAATCCAAACACTTTTTAAAAACTTTTTTAGAAAAGTCACAAGTCAATATGCACTCTTGATAATGAAAAAAGAAAAAAAACTTTTATAGTTAAAAAAGCAATCCCAAACACCCTCTTTTTTATGTTTGAACCCAACTGTAAGATATCCCAAGTTTGGGACCTTACTATATCAATCATGTCTTTGTTATCTTTATTTTATAAATTACCCAATACTATAATTTTAAACATTTTTAAGCATAGGAGTGTTATAACTTGTGTTTTGGGAGTTTTTCACAAACAAAAACAAATGATTTTTTACTTTTAACCTAAAACTATGTGATTTTTTTACTTTTAACCCCAAAACTTTTTATCTTTACTTTTAACCCAAAACTATTTGATTGTTTTACTTTTAGCCCCAAAACTTTTCATCTTTTGCAATTTAGTCTTACAACTATTGTTACTTTTAACTTTGGTTATCTATACTTTTATTTTTCTCAAAATTTATGTTTTATGTTCCGTTCTAAATTTTGCGAGTTAACACGGTGCAAAGTGCGTAAGTGGTTAAACGTTTTTACGTCATCTTTTTTTTTACAAGTTCATCGTAACGCGAGGTTTTTAGATCGGCTTAGTTATTCTTTTATATGTTTTACGTTTCGGTTTAATTTCTTCGCATGAACACGCCACAACTTCAGTATTGGTGGTCGTTGGTAGTAGTGTGACATTGGTGTTCGCCCCCGCCGCAACACAGAGGTGCTTAGTACTAGTATATACATACATCGTCCAAAAGAATGAGATTACAAAAACATAAAAAATCCAAATAGTAATGCCACTATTTCTACAACTATTACTATCTCCCCTCTCTATTAAAGGAGAAGGGCCGCTGACCTAAGAAAAGCTTATGTGGCAGCCATAGGGCTATACCAAGTCAGCTTTGCTTACTCCATTATTACATCATACATCACTTTCATTTATTTAAAATACATAATACATAATTGTTTTTCCCCCTCCATTTGAATTTGAATTTCAAAACTCTACCTGTCATTCAAAATTCGAAATTATGGCTCCATATTCAAAATTCAAACCATATAGATATATTACCCTCTTCTTCAATCAATTACTCTCTCTCTATTCATTCACCACTTTCTCTCTCTTATTCTTTGGGATGCAAGAACAAGGTCTTCTCTAATTGTCCAGGTGATTTTATCATTTATTTTCGTTTCTATCATGCATATTGCTATTGAGAAGATGGTTTTCATCATTGACTAGATAAAGTTGCTTAATGAAGCTCCTATAGGCAGCATCCTAATCCTTAATATCAATCTCCTCGAATATAAAAGAAATAATATAAGTTTCTTTGCAATGCATCAGTTTCAAGTAACAAACGGTAACCAAGATCTAAAGGATTTGCAGCAGGAGATTGCTGATAGTGATGTTGAGATCCCCCAGGATTGATTGGTTGATTCAAGAAGTTTTTGAATTCAAGTAAGATCGTTTTAGTTTTCTGCTTTACGTTATTGTTATTGTGTTTTGAGATTTTGAATATTATTAAGGTTTACTTTTATCGGATTATCGGTTTTATTAATGATTTTGGGGATATTTTGCTAGATTATTTATATATCCAATATCAATTGTATGAGTTATTGGCTGTTTTATCCGTGTTTTCTTTAATATGTTCATATGTTCACTGTTCATGAGTGATTTTGTGAACAGTTTGCTGAATTATGCGTAATTTTATTTTAAATCTCGGTTTTAGCTATTAAAAAAGTGGTAGTTGTTAATTTATATTTGTTATGTTGATCAGTTGTGGTTAATGAGTTCTACACATGTGTTTGTGTAATTTTTTTACATAGCATAATTTGATTTTACCTGACATTAGGCCATTGGGGTTGTTTGTTATTTCACCAGTGGAGTTTGTAGAAAAACTTTCTTTGTTACATGATTATTTTACTAATTATAACAATATATGTTTCTTTTTGCAACACTGCTAGAGGGAAGGTTGCGGCTCAAATTGAAGAATACACAAAATCAATAGTTGAAAATGACAAACGCTATCTAATGGACTATGGTGATGAGGTGTTCGTTTGGGTTGGTCGATCAACTCAGGTAGGTAGATGATAGAAAAGCTATCATGAAGGCTGCTGAGGTAAAAAAAAGTTTTTAAGCGTAAATATATAATGTTTTTATTTTGTCATCCGAGTCGTCCGTAACGAGCGTACGTCCATAACTTGCATCGAGTCCGTAACGAGTCGTAAATATATAATATTTTTATTTTATCGTCCGAGTCGTCCATAACGAGCGTCGAGTCCGTAACGAGTCGTAAATATATAATATTTTTATATTATTGTCCGAGTCATCCGTAACGAGTCGCAAATATATAATATTTTTATTTTATCGTCCGAGTCGCTCGTAACGAGCGTACGTCCGTAACTTGCATCGAGTCCGTAACGAGTCGTAAATATATAATATTTTTATTTTATCGTCCGAGTCGTCCGTAACGAGCGTGCTTCCGTAACTAGCGTCGACTCTGTAACGAGCCGTAAAATATATTAAAGGTTTTAGATTTAGTGAATATGTGTAATCGTAACTGCATATAGAATTTCGCTTTATGTTATATAGTTGTTTACTATTTGATTTGATATTTAACCCGTTGTTGTTTTTCTCAAATTTTAAAGCAACATAATAATTGATGTCATGTGAAAATCATTATAATTGTTCTTATTAAACTCATCTAATTATATGAAGCATTTGAAATATTGAAATGTTAGGTTAGACATCTGTTCGTATGATTATGATTCTGATAAAGAGATATTGTAGTTATCATCTTATTTGTTCTTCGAGTTTAGAACTTTATTGTTTTTTAAGGTCTGTGAGGCCTGCATATATAGATGATGCTGATGATGTGAAGTTTGATCGATCCATTAGTTCTTGGAGGCCTATTTAAATCTCATTATACATGATACAAATTTCAATAGATATCTGGCACTATTAAAGGTAAATTATCTGCAACCATGGTTTTGAATTTTAGTTTTGTAATGAGTACATATTATTTGTTTTATTATGGTAAAATTGTCACCTTATGATTCTATTTAGCGAGCATCCTATTGAGCACTCAAACACAAGACATTTGCTTGAGGAGGCTACGGCTTCCGGTCAACCGGTCTGAATAGCTTTCTTTTTTTTTTAACATGTACACCTATTATTATTTCGTTTATTTGTTGTTGTTTTTGTCTATAAGTATCTTATCTAAAAATCGTTGGTTAATAAAATGTGTTATGTAATTTTTCTAAACACCGCCCCGTGTTGGCATATGGGTTTTATTCCTAATCTAACTATATATAAAAGGATAGATTGAGCTGACATAAGAAAAGCTTGTGTGTCAAACTCTCAGCAGCAGATTGAAGCCAATCCTAATTAGCAGCAAAATCCAGATTATCAATTTGTAGTTGCGGTCAACGGAATAATTAATCATAATCTAACAAGAAACAACGATTCACGGTGTTTGACAAATGAAGTTAACCAGTTGATATTTGTTGATTCAACAGACGTACTCATGGACGAAATGGCATTTTACTCTAAAAACATTGTATGGTCGTCCCGAACACTTCTGAGTCAGAAAACTAACTTAATTTATGCCATCTAAATAACAGGTTGCTTACTGGATCAATCATAGCTCATTAAATGATGCATGCATGGTTGCGACTTTAAGGTTTGGCCACCACTCTTTGTTCATCAACATTTTAAAAACCTGACTTAAAGCTTTTTAAAATTCGTTGTAGGCCTTGACGCCGTGTTGTATCCAGCATTTAACGGTTAATCTTAGTGTTTTTTCAACTTGTCATACCATTTTCTGTTGAATTAAAGTTAACGATTAATCTTAGTGTTTATCCTTGTCAGGTTGTGAATGACATATCTGTCATAGGATCCTATGAACAAACAACTTCTCATGACAGTACCATTCATTTATGGAATAGTCAATCCGGAAAAAAAATTTGTAATTGTTGAAAATTCTGCATAATATGGTAACTCTATGACGTCGGCATCCAAGATACATTCTGATCAAGACAATATGCTTGCTTCTATCTATACAATTTCATAACTATGAGCATTCTTTCATTTTAGTTATTGAATTTTAAATGTCGACTGAGTTTAGCATAAGCACATGTTACAACTGGAATCAAAGGCAATCCTCCGTATATGATGATCACAACTTCAAAATAGCATAAGCATGTGTTACAGCTGGAATCAAAGGCAATCCTCCGTATATGAATGTCGGTAACCCTAAGATTGTAAACTTGTGTAAATGATATTTTGATTGATTATATGCAGCATGATTGTCTTCGCCTGTAAAGACGGATTCTTCGTTTTAGACTATCGGTACGCTGTTTTTGTTTTAGTGTATTTAAATTGTGACATGCAGATTGAACTTATGAAGTCGTCTATGCAGTAAATTCGGTAAAATATCGGATATAGGTTATCTCGGTAAGATACTGGTAGTTTAAATCTAATGCTGAATTTATATATATACAACAATTTAACACTAATAATATATCAGTTATATTGGTGATATATCGGTTATACGCTCAATATTGCTGATAATATCGGTACTGATGTATATCAACGATATTAACTGCCAATATAAAAAATGATGCTGTGAACAAGCCTCTGAAACTAATAATGATGCAGTGAACCATTTGAAACTATAATTTTAAACCATTTGATTTTAAAATATACAAAAAATGATGCAGTGAACGAGCCTCTGAAACTAATAACGGTGGCCAAAAATAAAAGACAGTGCCAATATAAACCAATCACTTCTTGCGTGGGCAAACTGTATAAATGCTTTAGGAAAACAACATAAAAAAGGTCTAGCATACGTCCCTTATCGCAACTGGTAGGATGTTAATAACTAATAAGTAGCTTAACGCCTTAACATAATTCATTAGCATCGATTGACTAACTCACTAATATTTTTCAGCAAGTTGACTCGAATTCTTAAAGTTGGCTTGAGTAGCAATTCTCAAACGGTCATGATTGCAACTATATACCGGCTGATAACCAATATCATCACACTGTTAATACCTTGAAATACGCAGGCCGAGTTAAGGAATCAAAACACACATCCAGTACAACCTTGCCGGAAAATTAACAGATCAGAATTATAACTGACTGAGCACGAAACTCTCATACCATAAAGAGAGTATCAGTTTCTCTTAACTTATTAGTGATTACTTCTTTTCTTTTTGTATTTAGGTTTAACGATTTTGATTACAGCTTTTGAATGTGACAGTCGGAGGAGGATTTGGCGTTGAAACAATAGTTGGAGCTTTATGCTGAGAAAACTCAGGATGCAGACCAAGGGTTACAGAAGGCTCGAAAGCTCGATTTTACCCGAATGGAGTGTGTACGATTGTTCAAGTTATCGATTTTAAGAGCTCGCCTGGACCGTTTGAGTGGGAGTTTCATCAATCTACGAATATTGCTCTTTAGTTGTTACAGGATAACTACCCTGAATTCGTTGCAAAACAGGTATTGAAATTGTTCTTTGAACTGTGCCCACCAAGTGTTCGATTAAATGTCTAATTGAGTTTTGGTTTTGTAGGTGTTTTTCAATCTGCCTTTTCTGTACTTGCCTTTCTATAAGATCATCAATCCGTCCTTCACACAAAGGACCAAGAGCAAGTTTGTGTTTGCTGGACCTTCAAAGACCGCTAAAATTCTCTTCAAGTGAGTAATACTTTTGTAATTCATGGTATCTTTTTTTCGAGTTGGGTTCTTATAACATTGTAACTTTTGGATATATGTTTGTGCAAATCACCACAAAGTTTTGCATACACTGCATTTTCATATGGTTCAACAGATGTTCTTGGTGGCAGGAGTTTGAGCATAAATGACAGGTTGCCGATGGCTAGAGCTTCTACACACTCTGATGGTGCTCATGTTCAGCCACCTCATAGCGGCGGCACAGTTGGTGTGTCAGAGGTGGGTGACTGAGCGACCCAAGTTGAAATTACTTCCGAGGTCTAAACCAGTTGATGATATTGAACCACTTGTGGCTTATAATCAGGTATTTTAAATGTGGATGTATGAATAATAAGTCTTTAAAAACTTCCGATTTTTATGTATTGATGTTATGTTATATATGTTGGTGTAATGGTTTTCTTTTTGTAGACTGCCCCACAATCAAGGGAGTCAATTATTGGAAATGTGATTTCATCGATTCATGGTATAAGTGGATTAGAGGATGCCCATCCAGCATCTGAGCAACCAAGATTGAACTTAAAGCCACGGTCACATCCTCTTAAACAAATGGATAGAAACACCAAACGAGAAAGGTACTATCGATTATATAAAGTGGATAGAAATAAGTGGAGGATTTTATTCCCTATTTATATTTAGATTACGGTCCTCGGGTTTGTTTAGTACAGTTACTTCATGTAGCTGTCTTGATCTATGTATCTGTTTAACACGTATGTTAAACGATAAGTTGAAGCATATCATAACCATTTTCATCATATTCCTTGTGTAGGATCATGTGGTGAAAGTTGTATTATGAGAAATGAAGATGAAAGATTATGGAACGCTATATCGCAACAGTGGACGATCTTACATCAAGATATGTTTCAAGATTTACGATCATGGAATATAGAATAATATGTGCTCGATTGTTATTTATTTGTTAATTAAAAGATGTTCCCTTTTGTTTGTTGTTTATATGTTTTTATTGCCTGAGATCTTATTTACAATATGTTATTATTATTTGTATTATAGCTAGAAAAAATTGTTGTTTAATAAAATGTATTATGTGATATTTCTAAAAACCACCCGTGTTTGTGACTACTGTCAAGTATGGTAAACATGCTTTTCTAAATACCACCCGTGTCGCACACGGGTTTACTACTAGTTATTATTATAACTAGAAGAGTACTCACATTCCATTCTCTTTCTCTTTCTCTGTATACGTAATTGAACTAAAAAACACATTTTCTCTAGAATTTATTAATGTTTAAAAAATTCACGCATCTCATTCTCTATCTTTATATTTATCTTATTCACACAAACAATTATTTTCTCATTTTTTTCTTTATCTTATACACTCACATTACTTACATAGAGATGAATAGTGACACTCCAAGTATACTTAATTATTGTTCATTCTCTAAAACTTATCTCTAAAATAGAGAATACAATGCGAAGGCGTTATAGGTATATTCTCTATTTTGTAGAAAAAAGGTGAGTTTAGAGAATGGATGTGAATGCTCTAATAACAATTATTTCTTTATTGTAATAGCTCTTGTTGTTGCTGCCGTTGTTATTATGTTGTTGCTAATAACTATAGTATAACTTAGAATTCGGGTATGGTTTCACTTTCTAGCCGCATTGAGACAACCTATCAACACTATATAACACTATATTCGATTCCATTTTATTTTACCTTTTTTCACTTAAGATGTTGAGATGGTGTGGTTTTTCATTCCACAACAAGGTCAATTTTATATTTTAAATATTTTTATTATGTTGTAACTTTAAGATTATCAACAACAATTACATTAATAATTAAAAGTATATTATATTCATAACTAATACTATTTCATTAATAACTAAATACTAATGTTAAAAAAATAATAACTACAAATCGTTTGGCTTGCAATGGATAGTCTAGGTGAGTAAATACATTCCTTTAAAGTTACAGATACAAGTAGAATTTAAAGCCATATACGAAATCGAAAAATACTTTGAAAGATAAACTACAATATGTAATTAGTTTTTATTTTTAAATTAAGTGGATTAAGTTATTATAGTTAAATCAATTGAGTTTCTATATTCATTCTTGATTAAAAAAAATAAACTCTTCCCCCATCATAGAGAAAACCAAGCCTAACTTCCACGCAAATTCCACCGACACTACCACGCTTTTGCAACCCATGAAAAATTCCACCTAGGATGTTGCTATGAAAATTCATCCCCACACTACATAGCCTGATCAAGTATGCCATTACACACACATAACGAGATTTCCTATAAAACTCACTTAAAAATAAAAATAAAATAACTTTAGTTATCAACCATTGATCATTCATGATCATTGGTCGAAATCGATTTAAGAGTATCTTTTTAATTAGAAAAAAAATTAAGAGAAAATTGCACAAAACGTCCTTTAAGTTTCACCAATCTTGCTGGTTTCAGCCTTAATCTTTAAAAGTTGCCAAAACCAGCCTTTAAGATTAATTTTGTTGCAGGTTTCATCCTTTATCACTAACCCAGTTACTAATCCATGTTAAATGGCCTCACATGCATAGCATGTGAGGGTAAAACCGTCTTTTCAAAACTCCTCCTTATCCATTTAAACTCTAAACTGCATGTGAGGCTCACAATTCGTTTAATCTCCACCTTATCCGAAACCCATGGCAACATATTATCACCTCACTTATCAAAACTCCTCTCCGCCGTCGTCCGCCGGTTACGTGATCCAGACACCGTCGTCCGTACCGCCTGCGTCGGCGCCACCGCCTCCATCGCTGCTCACGTCACCAAACCGCCGTTCATTTCCGTTGCGAAACCGTTTTTTGACGCGTTAGTTACCGAGCAGGATCTACAGATCGGCGCGGCTCTGTGTCTGGCCTCGGCTATCAACGGCGCGCCGGAGCCGGACACGGCTTACTTAAGGCATGAACAGGGGAGTTGAAATCAGCAGACATGATTCAGATGAAGCTGTGGGTTAATGGTGAAACACTGAAATTGTATACATACGATCATCAAACATCGAAATGGGTCTCAATTTATCATGGTTTTCAGTGCAAAAACAGAGTCGTCTTCTTGATTTAGAATACTCTGTTTCTGTATAATCTGCAAAAACAGAGCAACAGAGCAACAATTTTAGTGATTCAGCTCAAAACTGAAAGTGGAATTCGATTAGGTGTGATACAAAAGCAGCAATATATCAATCTATGTATCAATTACTGTACAAATCAAGAAGATATACCGACTACCATCACCATCTTAAGGTTCTCTAGTTCTGGCAAGGGGTTTGTTAGTTGCTTCAGTACTACAACAACCACTTGATGACTCGAGATCGACCTCGAATGTACTAGATCTAATTTGTGTACTTTTCACAAGAGCAACGTGAATTGTATATAGCATATATAATACATGGTGGAGGAGAACCAGGTTTTGAACTAGATTTATATTTAGAGAGAGAAGATAGAGAGAGATGAAAAGACAGTTTTACCCTCACATGCTATGCATGTGAGGCCATTTAACATGGATTAGTAACTGGGTTAGTGATAAAGGATGAAACCTGCAACAAAATTAATCTTAAAGGCTGGTTTTGGCAACTTTTAAAGATTAAGGCTGAAACCAGCAAGATTGGTGAAACTTAAAGGACGTTTTGTGCAATTTACTCAAAAATTAATATTCATGATGTTCTTAAAATATATTTATTAAAAATCTTCTACATAACTTTCTTAAAACTTTGATCAAGATCAACAATTTCTAACATTTTGCAATACATCACATATTCATGATGTTAATTATGTAACCTATCCGTCATATATATATATATATATATATATATATATATATATATATTCATAGTTGGGTCTGCTAGTATTTTCTTCACATTGGCCACTTCTCCCAATAAGTTTTGTGCAACCCAGTTTTGAAACACATAAAAGTTCTTCACAGGGTAGGGAGCATTCTTCTTGAGCCACTCAATACTTTCTTTCTTTGAGGCATTAGATACTCATTGTTGTTTGAATGGTGGAATTGTAAAGAGCTCTTTTTTTTTAAAGATGTGTTGTTCATAAACTCTGACTCCCTCATCTTCCTATCCATTATGTATTGAGCCTCCTGTAGGTCATCTTCCCTTGATTCTCTGTGAATTTTTGACAGCTTTCTTTTCCATCTTCTTTGTGTTTTATTCACAGTTGAGCTTTTTATATTTTTTAGTAGAAGTAACTGTTGAGAAACTAAACATGAAGTACCAAAAACTGACTGAGTAAGTTTGTGCCCCACATCAGTGTCTATCAACATTGATGCAAAGTTAGAGTTAAAAGTTGACTTCCTGCTCCTAGCATGGTGTGAGGTTTGTCAAACCTAATAGCGCAATCAACTAATAACCCTTTTGCCACTCGGCAACTGACCGGTATAAGAGTAGGGCTTTCAAGATAAAGGTCGTTTAGTCCACTATAGACATTAAATTAAACTAAGGTATTCAAAGTATAAGTATTCCTCCCAGGAATATAAGTAGTCCCAAACCTGGGATACATGCTTTTAGAAAAGTAGTGAACTCATTGTTTGCGAAGAAAATCCAAGTATGGAAAAGCCAAAGAGTTGGTGTCTGGTTAGCGACTACCTATTGCACGTAATGTTTATAAGTGTATGTTCGTGTTGGTTCACAAAACCCAAGTAATCCAAACAACGTTGTTGTTTTATGTTTTAGAAAAGACTCACATGCGTGACTAACTTAGAATAAGTTGACCCGACGACCTGTTGGTGGCTAATTAAGTGACTTCAAGTTTGTTCATTTTCATGCAAACAAGTAACACTGTAATACACATCACATAACATGTATAATAACATCTATTTAGGTTTCACCTCCTAAATAGACTTTGCATGCCCAAAGAGAGGTAAACTTTAATGTTATCAAAAAGTTTCAGCATACATAGTACAACTTTAGTTTTTAGAGTGAGTTTATGCATTTTATTTAAAATACTGAACGATGTAGAAACATTATGAATATTTATGAGACATACCAAATGGTCCATGTGGGCTTGTGTAATTTCTTGTGTCCTTAATGTTTATAGAAAAAATCACGAAACACCCCACACTACTCAAAGGTTAAAAATGTTGTATTCTGGTGACTGTTTACCGTTAAATTTAATAAAAAACATCTACGTTGATCCAATTTACAAAGTTCCAGTTGGAGTGTCTCATAAAATCCTATGGTATCTACTATAACAATTTGAGGTCCTAACTCCAAATATTTATCATGTTTTTGTGCTCGTTATGAATCCTATTTTCTGATCCGAAAACTCAACTTTGCACATCAACACTAAAAATTTGTAAAAACATAGTTAGGGTTCATGAAAAATTGTGGATCATATTAACACCCAGTAATTGACACTAGACTCAAGAATGATGTAGGTTATGATCAAAACAAATCCAAAATTTTCTGTAGTAACATTCCTACAAGTTCATGCAATGTTAATCTTTCAAGTTTTCATCATGCAATGTACCTAAAGATTCCACATTTGGAAAGTTATGAAACACAAGCATAATTTATCACCTTTCATGCATCATATAACATTTATATCATCCACAGTACCTGATGGTAACATCCTACAACCTCATGCGAGTCCACAATTCAAGATTCATTAATCAAGTTCAACAAAGTTTCCCGTTTTAGTAAGTCATGAATTATCATACACCTTTAAGTTTTCATCATAAAATTGATTCCTAACATCATTATATACCTCTGCTAGCATGAACAAATCATCAAACATATCCAAATCGTCCTACACAATCATATACAGAAATCCAAATTATCAAAATTTCCTCTTTGGAAAAGTTCACACAATTCATCAAAATCCAAAATAGAGCTCTAATACATGCATCTAAAACCCAAATGTCATAATCAGTCAACAATAAGCATCAACCAACTCATATTTGATCTAATTGACACTTTTTTGAAAAACTAGGGTTTTGTGATAAACTTCAAATTGCAACTTGAAAACATGAAATTGAAGGTAGACTACTAGCTAGTTGCGTTAGGAATACCCCAAATTGCAAAAAGACTCCAAGACTTGAGAGATTGGATCAAGGATTTGAATTAGAGTTTGTGGGATGTGTGTTTGTTTTACGAATTCCAGAGAGGGGGAAGGATAATGTTTAGCTCGTGGGTTTGACAATGGGTTTCGTAATTGGGCTTTTACTAAAACAAAGGCCTTTTATAATAAAAACACTATTACTATAGGAATTCCCCAAGGTTACATTTTTTTCTATAAAAGGCGACTAGTTAGAAAAACACGAAACCAAATAACTACACATAAAAGCATGCAATTCACATAATTTAGACACGATGCATGTAATCACCGAAAATCATATAATTTCACATAATATATTCATTCAATCCTTCCAAACTTATTATTTCACTTAATCACAAACCTTCAGGGACAGACTCGTGTGCGGGTCGGTAATTCAGTCAATTCATCAAATTTCCATTTCAAAGAGAAAAGGCATATGGCAAGGTTCTTGTAGTTACAGCTATGTTAATCACTACATATAGTAGTAAGGTCATATACATTTTACTTACTAAGATTTATCAAACAAAAGCATATAACATGTTACCTCCAACTTCATTGTATTTACAGAAAACCTACAGTTAAAGCCCATTGAGGCTACAACAACAGTTCTAAATTCACTCATTCCAAATTTAAAGGGTTATGTTGACATGTAGGTAATTGGACTTTGGCTTCGTATAGTGTTTTGTTACACTAACATCTAAAAAAAGGTAAAACGAAAAGACAAAAATATACATAAATGTATATTTATAGGTTTGCTTAATTGAAAAACAGGAAGTATTCAAGTAAGACATGCGGTGTCTCCAATTACTAAGATACAACACAAGTACGACCAGGATTAAACAGTATAAACCATTCCTATATAATTACCTTTAAAAATAGTCATTTTGTAATCTAACATGTTGAATTTTCCATATTTATTAAATACTACAAACAAAAGTTGCTTATAGGAAAAGGTGATTCACATTACAATGAATCGTAGGTGGTATTATGCAACATGTCCCAAATGCAAGGTACAAATCTTCCTAAGGAAGGATACACCTCCGGTTTCATTTGTGAAGACCATAGGCAGATTCCAAATCCAAATTTGATGTAATATTTAACGATTAACCAAGTAATTTTATTGAATACACCTCTATGTTTCATTTTCACGTTTAATTCTTTCAATTGGCTACGTATTGTATGAGCACAATCATTGTTGATGAAAGTACAGATTCCAACGCAGTGTTTTTCAATGAAGTAATGACATAAACACTGAACAAAAGTTGCTATGACTTGCAGAGGAATGATGGATCTTCAGATGTAGAGATAATTCCGCCAGCAATATTTGACATGTAAGGAAAAGTACGGTCTTCAAGGTGACAATGAAAAATGATAGAACATTAAAAAATACAACATTAAAAATTTTTACTTTTCAACTTATTCATCATTCTTTCAAAATCACTATTAATATTTTTTTACAAATATATAAATATAAAAAAAACACATGTGTAAATAGTACATTTATACATCTGTAATTTTATTTATTTACTTACAAACACATATAACTAGAACATGTAAATTTATTTTATAATTTATATTTTGATCCTAATGATAAGTGTAATTTTTTTCCTTGAAACTTGAATGGTTTTCTACCAAGTTTCGTGTTTCTCACAAAATGTATAAGTTTTCACTTAAACCTTAATGTGTATGTATATTTTGTGAGAACAACGAAACTTATATATACTTTTTGGGATAAAAATATAATTTTAATTCAATTCTAAAACAATTAAGAATAACCTTATTGTATTTGGTGCAAGTCTTGATAGATAAATAACTCGTCATTTACAATTTTGTTCCTCTGGTTTACATTGATTTACATTTAAGAAATTATTACTTTGTATTTAATAACATAAATTTTAAAACTTTTTAATTTATAATATAATTTTAAATTTCTATTGTTCATTTTTCTTAGGCTATGTTTTTATAATGGTATTAATAACATGATTTTAATTATAAATTTGTTTTATTCATTTTAGTTAACCTACGTTTTACAATGACGTAACTTTTCATGCTTTCTGAATTTATCATCGTTAAGTGCATTTTCTCTGTGTTTATATTTTCAAAAACAATAAGCTGCAACGAAAGAAAACATTATCCCACTACGTAGTACGGGTATGTCTGAGTGTATATTATTAGAGTAAAAAAAGACGTTATTCCGCCACATATATGAGTATGCCTAAGTGTATATTACATAGGTGTCATGGGACTCACATTATAGATGATCTAACGAGTGAAAGATTGTCCATTTAGAGAATTAATGATTTAATATGTATTTACTATAAATATTAATTATATTAAACTAGTGATAACAAATATTGCGTAATGAACAATGTGTTTTTTATAGAACCGTAACCTAATTATTTTTACCTAACCGAAAATAAAACGTGTGTTATTTTGTACGGTTTAAAGAAAAAGTTAACTTTTTTATATATATTTTAGATAGAAACTCTTAAAGGAAACCCAATTCACTTAAACATTTTCTTTTTATGTTATTTAATCAAAATGTAACCTTGTCCAATTTCCCTTAAAATCTAGTTAGACGTAAATGATTGTTACAAAATAATGTTTTTCTTACAAGATAGGTGTATGGTTGATTGTGGTTTAGAAAAGTCTCAAATTAACATACACTTGATGCTTTTAATTGCTTTAACAACAATTAATTATATGACATATAAAACGTTATAGTCATTCTATAGAAAAAAAAAACACATAAAACGTTATCAAAATCATTATTAAAATCAGTCTAGGCATTAGATTCTATAAACAAAGAGTTGACCTCATCGTTAATATAAAATAACTAATCTTGGGTTTGATTAGTTGCTAATTATGAATGTAAATTAGGGGTGGACTTATCCTTGAAAGTATTAAATAATACCCTTGCTACACTTTATCATGACAAACTTTGTTGGTTTAAAGAAATGTTAACTATTAATTTAAGCCCACTACTACTTAAACTAAGTAGTGATTAAATATCGTAAATGTCATTTCAACTTTGCCGAGTGGTGAAGGCTTTTGTCTTTTAGGTAATAGAGGGCTCAACTCTTAACATGAATTAAAAAACGATAAATTTAGTTAATAGAGAAATGTACGGCGTTCAAAATGAATAAATATTGTTAGTAGTTATTTAAATAACTTTTTCTGCCTAAGACATAATTAAGTATTGAAGAATAATATATGACCTTGTGGTTGTTTCATGTAGATATTTTCTAGCCTAAAATAGAAAGAATATTTTGGGTTAGAGTTGAGGCGTTGTGATGGTCATAACTCATACCTAAATTCCGATAGTCAAGTCAGTTAAGAAAACCATTTTAAGCCAAGTATCAAAGGATATGACTGTATGTATGTAATACCTTAGAAATTTATCTATACTTTATATAGGAATTCTTGATAGGAGAAGGCCGAAAGCCATGATTGGCATGTGCATCTCCTCATAATAGTTGTCACCTATCATTGTAAATAGGACTTATAGATTCATACGCCATTTGCTGAATATGATATTGTTATATGGCTTCTTTTGTAATGTCTAATAATAATAATAATAAGGGATATTGATATAAATAACTTCAACTTTCACCCATTGGCCGATAACACTCCTAACTTTTGATTTGTACACCAGTACTCTCAACTTTCAACTTATTGCCGACAACACTCCCTAACTGACTGAATCCTAACCCAGTTAGCTGATGTCAGCTGCCAGATCATCAAAAATGTCATGTCAGCCGCCACATCAGCTAACACGTCATCGAAAAATGCCATGTCAGCTGCCACATCATCTGTCATGTCATCAAAAATGCCACATCAGCTGCCACATCATATGCCACATCAGCAAAAAGAGTCACATTAGATGCCACATCAGCAAAAAGCTAACTGGGTTAGGGTTCAGTTTTGCTATTCAAAAAGGGGTAGCGACGCAACTTGTTGGCCATTTACCTTCTATTTCGATGTAAATCATCATTTACATTGGAATTTAGGGTTTGTAACATCTTTGTTCTGTCAAGTCACTAACAAATTTGGTACAAATTAGAGTAAATTGCACAAAACGTCCTTTAAGTTTCACCAATCCTGCTGGTTTCAGCCTCAATCTTTAAAACTTGCCAAAACCAGCCTTTATGATTAAATTAGTTGCGGGTTTCATCCTTTATCACTAACCCGGTTATTAATCCTTGTTAAATGGCCTCACATGCATAGCATGTGAGGGTAAAACCGTCTTTTCATGGTTGTGAGGTTATAAAACCCTAATAAAATCCCCTACCCACTTTGTTTACGTGACATTCGAGGTACAGGTTTACGTGAGGGAGCAGCTTTTTGGCACCAAACATTTTGTGGAAAAATACCCACAAAAATTACTGGAACAAAGATCAAGTATCCAACCCAAAAATGGTTAATCCTCGTGTCTCCATTCATACTCTTATTTACAATGCAATAACATCATGAATATTGTACAATAATTGGCCCAAGGAACCAATGGGTGTTCAGTGTTTCTTGATTCTTGGGGAATTTGTCATACATGAACGTGAATGGTGAAATGGGTGTTACAAATGTTGATGATTTTGACAAAAATTGGATGATAGATGAGGGAATTTAGGTAAAAGGGTGACAGAGAACAATAAACATTTGTGTTCATTAGTAAGAATTTTAACTATCCAACTCTCTGTGTCACTGAATCTAAGGTTTGCAAGGTGCAAATGTGTTAGGTTGAAGAACATGAATAATAAACAAAGTGGATCTGGGATTTTATTAGGGTTTTATAACCTCACAACCATGAAAAGACGGTTTTACCCTCACATGCTATGCATGTGAGGCCATTTAATAAGAATTAATAACTGGGTTAGTGATAAAGGATGAAACCTGCAACTAATTTAATCTTAAAGGCTTAAAGGCTGGTTTTGTCAAGTTTTAAAGATTAAGACTGAAACCAGCAAGATTGGTGAAACTTAAAGGACGTTTTGTGTAATTTACTCTACAAATTAAAGTGCTTTCATTATGTAGTTTTGGCGTTGTATTACCAAATTTTTTGTGGTTGAATTTTGGTGGGGCTTAAATAATTGCGTAGGAAGGGAGGACTAAGTGGAGATATGAAAGCTACACCAATGGTAGCGAGCAGAGTCCAAAAAGAGAAAGTATGTAGTAATGTTAGGTTTCTGTGCATAATATGTTAACTTGGGGACTCTTGTGAGAAATTTACGGAAAAGGTTAAAGATAAAGTTTTATCAAAAAAGAATAAAAAGGGGTTTTGTTTGGTGAAGTTTATAAATTCATATAATAGTTGTTTAGCTTTAATTGGCATTTTATATTTTGTATAGTGATAGGTTCATTATAGAAAAATTTAATTCTTGTTAGGAAAGTTGTTTAAAATTTTCTATTAGTGCTTTATTTCTTATGTACAAATGACTACATTATGTAAAAAAAAAACTTGTTAAACTAATTTGTTCATATATTTTTCTTAATCTTTACTACACATATGTGTTTTGGTCAAAAAATAATTAAGCAATTTAGTGATCAAATAGGTAGTGTACTATTCCGTATTTTCGAAATATGTCGTTGATAAAAGGTATAGTAAAGCAAAGAGGTTGTAATGCAAAGTCAGAATGTCTGAATATTGCTCGGGATATCCGAATATCACTCGGGATAGTAGAACGAAAAAAGACAATTAAACAATAAAGAACACAAGGTTTACGCAGAAGCTCCTGATCAGTTGAGATAACCGGCACAAAACCTCGAACGCCGACTATAAAGTCATTTGCGGCGGTCTTTAGTATTGAATATGTACAAAGATTACAACTCGAGAACTATTTTGATCGATACTAAGTGTTACAACGATTGCAAGTGTGAGTGAGAGTGTTTCTTCAAGTGAAACTGTTAGCAATAATCGAGATGAGAAAGTGTGTCGTGATCAGTGCCTAATCGATGAGATAGCCTCTCTATTTATAGTACAAAAATGTAATGATATAACCCGAAATATTAGGGGTGCTGAAGAATATTCTTTTCTGACCGTTGCAGACTTGTTCTCCAAGCTCCACAAGTGCACATTTAACTATAATCCCGATATTCTCGTCAATAATTCCACATGATACTCATTTATGACAGTCACATGACTCATTACTCCCATTCTTCAACATATTCCGAAAATCAGCATTGACCAAGTCTTTCATGCGTTCCCTGCATTAGTTAAATAACAAGCGCAAGAAATAAGTTAGTAACATATCATGGTTAGGTTCAAGATATCAAACATATCCGTAGACTCCTAAATTATATTCGGATTATTAGATAGATTTCCGTTCGGAAATCATATCAAAATTTTCACCCATAACAATTGTCTCCAAAATTTGACAGTTGTTATCACCATATCATAGCTTTTAGATTTTCTAATGTTGATATGATGTGACCCGTGTTTCAAGTGACGCGATTAATAAGATAAACTCCTTGTTAGAAACTTCTACTGTCGAAAGAATATTTTGCTTGGAATCCCTTGCCTCTATAGTAAGTTTGGACACACACTTCTCAGAATCTAACATCTTTACTAGTAAGCAGCTTTATACTTTTCTGCCCAGTCTGCATAATTTTAATCCTTTTTTAACTCCTCTAGATATCCCTAAATTCATCTTCTATGATACCAAGGTCAATAAAGAGAAGACTGCTCTAGTTTGAAAATTTTAATCTTATGTTTGAAAATTGTTTGATGGCTGGAATGGAGTGATCCTACCTCTTAGAACAAAGCTCTAGCAATCTTTAACCATTTTCTTTAGAAAAACTCTTAGGTGTTTGGATCCCAGTTTGGGATGAAATTGGAAGCACCTTCTTTTGATTAATATAAGAGTAGTGCATGGCTTATTTTTTGTTTGCTTTGATTACTTTTTTTATTTTCCTTATACATTCTATTTAAAAATAGTTTAGAATACCTTGATAGGATATTGAATCCTTTCGGGATCCTTAGCAAAAACTGGAGTTTCAAATATTTGATATTTTTGTTTAACCTTTTATTTTTTAAAAGTATATCTTGAAAAATTAGATAAGCATAAGACTCGTTAGCAAATAATTATACTACTCACTAGCATCACCATGATTTAAAAATCAGTCTAACATAAGAACGCATTTGAAAAAAAAATTAAAATTTCAAATAATACTTTTTTTTTTCCAAATTTAAAAATTTATAGCTTTAAAAGATAAATGTTAGTTAGATGAAAAATGTTATACCCTTATAATCACTTGGAAAGTATATAGACCTAATAAGGATATTTATGTTAGGTCTGTGTCTAGTCTACGCACACGTGTATGAGATATTGAATTCTTTATTATGGAGGCAGGACTTCACCAAGGATATGCGTTAAGTTTGTTTCTTTTTACGGTAGCTTTGTATGAGTTGTGTTGGTAATTCAATAGACCATTCCATGGTGCATGCTTTTTACATATGATATTTTGTTAGTGGCGAAGACCAAAAAGAGTCTGAACGTAAGGTTAGAGGAGTGGCATGCAACTTTAGAGGGCAAAGAGTTAGAATTAGTCACGATAAGACTGAGTATTTTTAGTGTAATTTCAGTGGTGGATGAGACAATGGAAAACACTCATATTACTATTGATGACCAAGTCGTTCTACATGCAACTAAGTTCAAGTATTTAGGATCATTTGTGTACAGAGTGGGGGTAGATAGTGTTGTATCTCATCGCATCTAAGTTGTTGGTGTAGGTTGAAAGCAGCCACTAAAGAATTGTGCGACAAAAGGTTTCTAACTTTATTAAAGGGGAAATTTTATAGTTCGTAGTTAGAACTTCTATGTTGTATGGGACATAATGTTGGGCCATCAAGAAAACTTAGGCGCGCGAGATGAAGGTAGCAGAGAGGAGGATATTAAGGTGGATTTGTGGGCACACAAGGTTAGACCACATAAGAAAATAAGGCTTTTAGGGTAAGTTTGAGAGTTGCTAGTATATCAGATGAGATAAAGGAAGGGTTATTGAGATGGTTTGGGCATAGGAAGAGGAGACAACCGTTACTTCCAGTTAGAGCAGTGGAATCCGTCGTAGTGAAGGGGAAAAGAAGTAGAGGCAGGCCTAGAGTGACTTGGAATTAGCGGATTAAACGTGATTTTCTTGTGTTGCACTTCTCTAAGGACATGGTCCAGGATAGGAGTTTATGGAAACGAAGAATAAGATTAACGACTTTGGGGGTGTTACAAATGTCTCCTAGGTTTGTCTTAGGGGATTGGATTTTCCTTTACTTTAGGGGACTTTGCAAGTGTTTGTATGATTCTACGCATGCCTATATTTTGTTTTAATATGTCATATTATTTTAGTGTGTTACTCTCTGACCACTTCTTTTGTTTGTTTTATGGGTAGTTTTTTGTTATATATCCTTGTTGTTAGTTGTTTGTTTGTCTGTTGTATATGTTGGGGTTGGGTGCCTCTCTAAAATCCAACTCTCTATCCCCGAGGATAAAGGTAAGGTTTGTCTATATCTCACCCTCCCCAAACCTTGCCAATAGCTTTGCTATTTGCGAGATTTACTGGGCATGGTTGTTGGTTGATGTAGAAAAAATAACATAATTCCCATCATTTAATAAAAAGTAAATAGAAATTTTGAATACTGTTAAAGGAGTGGATATAGATGCCAAGCTTTTGAAACCATGTGGATAGCCATGCGAAAAAAACATTGATGAAAGTGGTGAAAGTAACCAAACCACAAGGACGAAATTGACAATTTACTCTTCATTGTTATTGATGAGTGCAAATAGTAACAGAAACTTAACAGGACGCACAGGCTAGCATCAGTAGGTAATATACCAAAAAAACTATACACATAACATGCAAGCGAACATAGCATAATAAGGTAGGTTACCACAGGCTAATTTGTGGATACAATGGCTCTTGATACCAGATCCACCACCAATATTTAATCGGTGTAAAAATGATTTTAATTGAAAATACAAAAGTAAATAAAAGTATGAAAGAAAGTTGTTACAAATTCAGTATTTGGAATACAACCATCTAGACTAGAGCCTTAAATTTTGTTTTGAATGTTTATCAAATGAATTCATAATGAAAACAATATATATATATATATATATATATATATATATATATATATATATATATATATATATTTAAACAGCTTGTGAAGTGCTAGCAAGATTAAGACGCTATCAGGATAATCACATAAATGCAAACAACTATGCTATAGACACACACAAAAAGATTTAAGTAGTAAGTTTAATTATCAATCCTTTGTGATTGAAGACCTCTTAACTTGTTTTTACAGGTCAACGGCTTGCGGACTATAGCCAGTATATATCAGGTTAAAGAAAACCCTAACTAATTTCCAGATCCATACCCATAGGTAGTTCACATATCTACCAATCAATGAATTAGTTAATCATATACCATGTAAGTTTCAAGCCCTAAGTTAATGGTGGATATATAAAACAGTGATAGAAGAAATTGAATCTAACATGCATAACTTCATAGAAAACTCGATTCAAGCCGCACAAACTAATTCAAAAATAAATACTCAACCTGCAACTGTATACATCACAAGTTCTTGATAACAAACTATAAGAAATCACACATTCATAAACAATCTAATGAAAGCAAAGCAAAGCAATCAGCACAGATTCATCGCACCGGCTATAAAGTGGTTAGCCAGCCATATTCATATCCAAAACAATATAATTTATGGGATTATTTAAATATTTTTTTAGATAATTGTATAACAAAATACGAACGAAAAAATATAATTTATCGATTATCTAAATATTTTCTTAATGTTTAATTACACGATGTAAAAATAATTAAGAATTTTTCTAAAGAATAGATGATTAAGCACTTTAGAATCGGGTTAGATATTGATCTCTTTGAACAAGAAATTACAATCTTGAGGGATGATTTTCAGTTATACCTACTTGTTTTATTGTAATTTATAAACAAACTGTTTTTATTACATAAATTACATAACCTATGTAACACGAGATTATAAACTACTAGTTCATATAGCAACAAAGATAATAAAGTGAAAAAATGTGTTCCCTAGTTTAGAAACCAGAATGATGTATAACCCTCTTACGTGTTTCGAGGAAAAGGAAACACATTCCTTAGGGTTTTTGCATGCATTCATCATGTTTACCATCAAAGCTGCAGGGGGAATTACTGCTAATTTTGAGAAAATTGTCGGGTAAGTAATATATTTTAGACTTACTGAAAGAGTTGACCGATTTATTTAAAGACTATGTTTCTTTCATAAAACCCGGATTTTATTAGTTTAAAAATATATATTTTAATAAAGATAGGAATAAATACCGAATATTCGATAAAAAATCATGTTCTATTAATTTTCTAAAAACTATTAACTTTAGAAACTAATAAAACCTGGGTCTTGTGGTACTGCTTCTGTTCCTTTTTAAAAAACTCGAAATCAATGTTTCAGTATATATTTAAAGATACATATATTAGTTTAGCCCTCGACAAATTTCTAAAACTATAGGCCAAAGAATGTCTGTGTGCTATTTGTGTTGAAACAAAAGATTCCAATAAATGTTAACAATCTTTTATTATAAAATGGTAACAAGCTACTGCATGTATTCATGAAAAGTTTTCATGACATACTTTAAATGAATGTATTACTGTCTAACTTCAATTAATTATTTTGATGTTAAGTTCACAAATTGAAACTAGAAAAGTACATAATTTTGCGCTTAAATTTTCGTTTAAGCTAAGCGAGAATTATATAATATTCTATTATATATTATTTTGTAAAAGATTACTTATTGATACAAGGCATACTTGGTATTTCATTTAATGTCAAAGGAGTAGAATTTTCATAATACAAGTCTATGGGGTATGGTGGGGTGGGGGTTTGGGGTATGACCCGACACGTGTATTTGAAGGGGCACCGCCAGTCATGCAGCCATTCGGTGGGTATGGTGGGGCATGGCTAGTCAGTGTGGCTAGACCACATGTTATTTTAAAAATAAATCAATTTTTTTTACAAATAAACACAATATTAAAAAAGCCTAAAAATATTATTAAAAATTCCTTAAAATTACAAAATTCTACAAAAATAAAGATTACAAATCTAAAAAAAACATACTTAAACATAAAAAAACATATATCAAAATAAAAACAATTATTCTTCGTCTGAATCGTCGTCTTCGTCTGAGTCGAACCTAGAAATCGTTGCAACATGTTCCACCAAATCAAATCAAAGGTTGTGATATATATCCCTTGACTTAATCATAAATTCGTTTGTTGATTTGTCTTTGTCTGTAACGATTACGTTATCTACTTGGGTATCATCGTCTTCATAGCAGGTAACGACCGCACTACCTTCATCCTCCAAAATCATGTTGTGAAGAATGATGCATGTGTACATCACGTTTCCAATCTGATCCTTGTCCCATAGTCGACAAGGCATTGCCAAAAATCGCCACCTCTTCTTCAAAACACCGAATGCTCGCTCGACGTCTTTACGTACGGCCATTTGGACCATGTTAAACTTTAATCTCTTTTGATCTAGGGTACCGTGTTTTGTGAGCGATTTTACAAAAAAAAACCCCACTCCGGGTATATCCCATCAACTAGGTAGTAACCGTTCACGTACTCAACCCCATTTACAAAGAAACTTCCTTTGGGTCCTATGCCATTACCCGAACATTCAAAAGGGGCGAGTGGTTTATGATAGTAATATCGTTATGTGAATCTGGCATACCGAAGAAAGCATGCCATATACAAAGATCTTAGGACGCAACCGCTTCAAGCATGATGGCTGGCATTCCGTGATATCCACTTGTATGAGCGCCTTGCCATGCGGTTGGACAAAGTTCCCAAGGCCATTTCATACAATCTAAACTACGTAGCATCCCGGGTAGCACATGATAATCGGCGTGATGTTCCAATATTTGTTGTACATCACTGAACGACGGCTTTCTCAAATATTTTTTCTTATAAACTTCTAAAATACACAAACAAATGTTGTGAAGACTTTCTCTAGCCACACGTGCCGACATTTTTAAATAGTCGTCCATAATGTCCGAACTATTGTCGTACGCTAAGTGTCTAAGCGCGGCCGTGACCTTTTGCCAAGTATTAAATCCTAATTGGCCGGTTACATCCGGTTTTTGTTTGAAAAATCATACTTATCCTCAAGATCCTTAGATATCCTTAAAAATAAGTTTCTACTCATACGAAAACGACGCCTAAACATTTTTTCATCATACTTATGTTCGGGTGAGAAATAATCACTTACCAACAATTCGTTAGCCGTGTGCCGTTCACGAGGGATATACCTCCTCCGTTTAGGTTGCGAAGGCTCTCTCTCATCGACTTCCACGATAGCTTTCACCACCGTCGTTATCGTTTGTAGAAGTATTTCCGCACCATCGTCAGAAGAAGAAGAAGAGGATTCACTTGAACTCGAAGAACTCATTGGGTTTTTTTAGTTTAATATTTTTGTGAGAAAATTGTTAAATATGTTTGGGTATTTATAGGAAAAAAAAGGTTTTTTTTAATCAGCCAACGGCTAGCACAAACGGCTAGTGTTCTCCACCAATGACCTGCCGCCATGTCATCTTGGTAGCCCCGCCCAAAAGGCCACGCTGAAACCGAAGCCCACCCAGGGTGGTGCCTTGGGCGTTTCACCCCAACCCACGCTGAAACCCCCACCTCATACCCCATAGCCTAAATTGGTAACAAATTGTTGCATTGTGTTGTACCCTAAGCATAGGGTTTTTTCAAAAAAAAAATTTTGATTTTTCACTTTTAACCCCTAAGGTTTTTATCTTTTGTATTTTAACACTTTTAATTTGTTTACTTTTAAACCAAAACTTTCATTTTTTTGTAATTTAATCCAAAAATTCTTTATTTGCAACTTTGGTCCACCATACTTTTTATCTTTTGCAAGTTTTTCGTATTACGTTTCGTTCTAAATTTTGCGAGTTAATACGTCGCAACATGCGTGTGTGGTTCAACGTTTTTGGACTATGAGTTAATACGTCGCAACGTGCGTGTGTGGTTCAACGTTTTTGGTCTATTTTTTCACATTTGACAGGTATGTCGCAACGTGTCTATTTTCCCCCTTTGGTAAGTTCGTTGCAACAGGCGGATCCTACATCGACTTACTTATTCTTTTCTACGTTATTTTGTGAGTTAACACGGTGCAAACTCCGTGTGTGGTTCAACGTCTTTACGTCTATTTTTTCCATTTAATAAGTTCGTCGCGGCGCGTGGGTCCTAAATCAACATAGTTATTTTTTATATGATATATGTTTCAGTCTTATTTCTTCGTATTAACACGCCGCAACTTCAGTTTTGGTGATCGCTACCAACGTTGTGGAATTGATGTTATTTTGCATAGTTTAGGCCCCCGCCGCATCGCAGGGGTGCTTAATTCTAGTTACACATAAATTGTAAAAATGTGTAAGCCTTTCTGATATCCAAGGTTATGCATATTTGATGCAAAATAGTTTCCATGTATACAAGGTCAATGGAGAGGGGGAGAGATATATCTAAAATAGTGTCTAGTAAGAAGGAAAATTGTGGAAAGTAGTGAATTGAAGGACATTAATGGGCCTTAATCATTACATGGGGCTTAACGATTACATGAGGCTTTAGACCAGTCGGTATGGGGCACGGCCAACGGCCAGCGAGGCACGGAGCCGCCCCGCCACACCACCCCCTTGGCCCATCCCCGTCCTCTTCGTCCACCCAGAGCCGCCCAAGCCGGGCCTCACCCCCTCACACCACACCTATACATACATAAATACATGCATGCATGCATACATACGTACATACATAGATACATATATATAAAGGGGTTCATCCCCCACCCCTAGGTCTATTCCCCTTAGGCCTATCCTCATACCTGCTTACGTGGCGTCCTACGTGGCGGCTCATCCCCATGAGGATGACCCTCCCCATACCTTCCAGTCTTATGATGTTGATTTGACAAAAATCCCCCTTAAAGGGCATTAACCATTATAGATGGTCTAAGAACTAAAAAAAATAACTATAAGACCATGTGTAATGGTTAATGCCCCATAAGGAGCATTTTTCGCTACATCACCATCATAACGCCCCTTCAAAATGTATAATGATTTATGCCCCTTAATGCACATTTCATTCAATATTTTCCACTTTTTTCTTCAATTTGAGTATTGTTCTAGAAATGTTCTACTCTTTTCATGCCCCTATAACAGACAGAAGGAAGGTGCTAAGGGCGTTATCAAACTCTTCCAATTACACATGATCTAAGAAAACTATGTTATATCATTACATTACATTAATCTTCACACACTAAATCACTCTTAACACCATTTTACTATTGTACCTTCTAACGTTAAAGAAATACGACATATGAATTAATAATAATAATAATAATAATAATAATAATAATAATAATAATAACAATAATAATAATTCATCTTAAATTGTTGATATAAACTAAGCTTGAGCTTGATAAGAACATATGAAATTAATAATAATAATAATAATAATAATAATAATAAATAATAATAATAATAATTCATCTTAAATTGTTGATATAAACTAAGCTTGAGCTTCATAAGAACATAACTATAATATATTTTATCTGGAGAGTTTAAATAAAAATAAATGTTACGTATGAAGAAAAAGATTAAGAATGTTTATTCAATTTTGTATTTAATATTTATTGTAAGTGCATAAGAGTAATTTACATTATTGATTAATTTATTGTATTCCATTAATAAAAAAATTTCAAAGTATATTCTTTCAAAATAAACTTAATTTATGGTGTAGGATAAATTTTGATATTTGTATGATATAGTGTAGGATAAATATAAGATGAAATTCGATATGAGTAAAAATAAATTTCGATATGTATAGGATGAAATGTTTTTGAGTAATTAATTAGTGAAAGAATAATGGGAAGAGAAATAAACTATTTAGTGTTTTACTATTATACCGTTTATTTTTTCTCTTTTCATATAAAAATTTTCTTCTAAAAAGATCATTCCCTAGCTATATTCTATTAATCCATAATTATTCATCAATATAGACGTTTATAGAAAAAAGTTAAAGTTTATAAAAAAAGATGAATCTTTATCATTCACAACATTATCAACACCAAGTATTCATCCTTTTCTATGCAAGAGAGTGTGTCCTATCAAATCATTCGGGGCCTCAACAAAAGAATAGAGTTTTGTTTTGCTAGCTAGAATGAATGAATTGTTTGGATACATCCATAGCCATCAGTGGAGACTTCATTAGATGTAAAGAGTACAGACCCAAGAATTGTTTTTAATGGGTGCAAATGAGGAGTTCAATCAAGCTTCCAAGGAATGCGATTAGGATTTTTACCTATAAAATGCACTAAATTTTTTAAGAGGTGCGTTGGGTCTACCCCTGGATGTAAAACCAACGTTGTCAAATTTCACACCTCGTTTATTTTCAATCCATTTACACTTGAATAGTGTTGTAGAGTACGAATAATAATCCAATGCCGAAACTTATTTGAATGACACAATAATGCAATTTTTGGTCATCCTATATCATGTATCATTATTTACCCACTAGAATATTGTGGTTGGAGCTTATTGTTTGATGCAAAACGTATACGATCAAGCCATCAACATCGTAGCATTGGTATAATCTAACAAAACATCACACATTGAACTAGTTGATCCACATTTTCTCTACCAAATTTTTCTTTGCGGTCTCTTTCGATCGTAGTGAATATTTTGTTATGCTTAGTCGTAGCCAACCATTTAGCGTTTTATTTCACCACTTGAAACATGCCAAGTGTTGATGTATGTACGTAGTGATAGATAATATATTCGCAAGACCGTAAATGTGCCTTGTGTAAGACGACTCAGCCTGGGATGAAAATTTCCAATCCAATCACCACAACCCCTTGTATTCTACTCTCATTACGAGATGCCAATCTTTGTAACATCGTCCACATAATTTGTATAGAAGTCATTATATGGACCATATGAACATTGTTATGTCTCCTTTAAAGTAAGATAGAAGGTGAACCATGACGTAAAAAGGAAGGTTTGAAAGTATATCTAAGTGGCTAAGGGTGAAAGGTATGCAAGCGGGAAAAGAGATCAAGAGGCTCTCATGTCAACAAGATGCACGCTCGTGCCAACAAGATTTGTATGAACATGTCTGTGTGTGCGCATGTGCACGTTCGTGCTCGTTGGCTTTTGCTCATGCACGCTTACATGTACGGTGTTGACAACCAAGTCTGAGAAAAGTACACGTACAAGAGGGGACAAAAGATTGTTGCTCGGTCGTGCTTCCATATGCACATCCCTTATCGACCAGATTTTTGCACTATAAATAAGAGGGGCCTCTTCGCCATTTGAGCATCCACCCCCACAACACCACAAACTATAGCAACACTCTAGAGAGGAACCCAGGTGATTCTCTTCTCTCTTCTACTCCATTCTATCACGTCAAAAAAAGTTTTCTACTTAGATTAAGAAGCACATTTTTAACACTAGACTTCGACTTTGGTTAATCACTAATGATCACACCATGGTTAAACCGCCAAGTGTTAGTTATTGCATAATGAAAACTTGTGGCTAGTCTTCTTGTATTACTTTGGTGTAGAATGTTGATGAACCTTTATGTTAATTTATAGTATTTGAAGTTTTGTTTTTTATGGTGTCTATACATTTGAATTTTTTAAATAAAATTATCATTTATTGAATAAAAGTAATACTTCGGTTTTGAACTTGTGTGTGTATATGTTCACCTGACGTAGTCTTTGCACACGTTCCGGGTTATACATCTTTATACAAATGTGGTTGTCACACACAAAGATGATTGATAGAGTTTAATCTCTTAAGTTTACCTTTTCAAAGCCATGAAGATCATAAATATTGTGGAATTGGTCTTTGTGTCTTTGATTAGTAACTTAACTTTTGCATGGTTATATTCCCAAGCTTATAGTTTCCAGTAAAGTCTCAGGGGTATTCCAAGCCATGAAAAAAATATTATACACTAAAAGTATAATTGTGGTTAAATAGTATCTAATTGGGACTTACGCGGGGCCGTGCATTCCGGTCTTGCATGTAACTTCGTAGCATATGTGTCGCTGATGTGGTATCTCGAGTTTATGTGAATATACAGAGTTTAGAAAGAGTTTGCCGGATGTGGCCTTTTCTTCTCACGATGAGATACCCCATTTTCAATACCATGTTTGCTTTAAGTATTATATCTATCTTTGATTGATTGCCTTCACCTCTTTTGTTTATCATTTAATTAATTTAACTTTATTTACATTATTTGCACAAAACTCTCATTTTATGACTGACTAAGCAACAATGAGGATTGAGTAGTGGGAGCCACCGAGACCCTAAACCGATACTTGGTTTTTACCACACTATACTATGTCACGATAGGTACACTTAACTACTTGTGTGTTGTTGTGTCATAATACAAAACCATTTCTCTAACCTTAAATCAACGACTCTGTGAAAAAAAACTTTAAAAAAATATATACACATTCGCACATATCATCAAGCCATACACGGTCATGCATGAGGAATGCATGGCCATGCCTTCTAAAAACATGATCGAAATGAAAACATTAGGGAAGCATGATGCTGTGCTCATTGAGTAACATGATTTATATATTACATTTGGC
Organism: Scalesia atractyloides; assembly: GCA_947069175.1. NCBI lineage: Eukaryota > Viridiplantae > Streptophyta > Magnoliopsida > Asterales > Asteraceae > Scalesia > Scalesia atractyloides. The sequence continues at coordinate 3,979,997 of CAMTDV010000006.1, read as the reverse complement.
GGGTTTATATTGCAGATTATATAAAATTGTGGTAATTATTCATTAATATTATGAATTTGAAAGGTTAAGATGGTGTTTGTGAAGAGTTTGGATGAAAACCTAAATAAAAGAGGCAAAACTGAGTAAAACAGTGCGACAAGGAAGAAGCTGGACTTCAAATGGGCAAATCTTGAGCTTGGAAATGAGTTACAAGGAGTATTATATATGGATCTTGTCTGTTTCGATGAGAAGAATCCAAAAATGGCCTTTGTAGGCCTTGATTCTTTTTACAGGCCGTAACCTACTTAAAGGTTATGGGTCCAAACTCGTGAAAACCCTAGATTTCTGTATTTAAGGCTTATGACGGCAGGAAACCCGATAGAATGCGAAACAAAGACTGAGAAGACTGTTTAGGAGCAGAACTGAAGATCTGGAGGTCTAGATGCTTGAAGAATTGAAGATCTATCTATTTGATTCACATTTAATCGTGTATATCGATTCGATTTGCTTTCGTTTTTAGTTTCTATCACATCTATGACTTCTTTTAGATCGAGTTTTGGTTTTTTTACATTACTATGCTAGGCTAAACTTAAGTAAGCCACTTAGGCTAAGATGATTCTTGTTCTAGTTTGATTTATACATTGGTTTTTGTGTATGATTGTGTGATTTAGTAAAGTTGGCTGTTTTGATCTTATGATGTGTATGAATAGTTGTTAGTATTGGTTTTAGATCTAAATTTTTGTGGTCTTGTTGATCTTTCTATGAAGTTATGCATGTTAGATTCAACACGTATTATCTTTAGGTTATAAAAGTGCACTTATAAGTTGAGGCTTGAAACCTTAACCGATAATAGACAAATTAGTGATATAACTGGTAAAGCTGGTAAGTTACCTACAATAAGGGTCTAAATAAAAGGATCTGGAAACTCGTTAGAGTTTGCTTAAAGTTGAGTATCTATTTAGTAAATCGCTCAGTTCGTAAATCTATGTTGCTAAACAATAATGGAAATCCTAAGTAATAAAGGATGATAACTAGAACTTGCTTCACAAGATTAGGTTTTGGTTTTGGTTTGTGTCTATAACATGGATTCTATAGTTTTGTGGGATTAACCCTAGCAGGCTCTAATCCATTTTAGCACTTCACACGCTATTTTAACTAATAAGTAAAATAGTCTTCGTAACCAATTTAAAACCAATAGTCAGTCCGGTCAAGATGACTCAAAGTCTAAATGGTTAATTCTCTTATCTGGTATCTCTAAATCTATAATTCGTGCTTATTTGAAATCATTAGTTTCTTCACAAATCATTCTTACGTTGGTTAGATATTGACAACCGATAGATTATTAGGAGCCACTGTGTCTTTAGGATCGATACTTGGTTCTTACCGCTACTATACTGCATCTACTGTAGGTATACTTACCTATTATGTGTGTAGTTTGGTTTAGGTGATTTCCATTTTCATTTTAGAACTTGTGTAATTGGTACATTAAATAAGTCCCACTCACATGCATACATGACAATGTGGAAAGCAAGCACACGTGTGCCTACCAAAATTTTTGACACACGCTCGTGCTAACCAACTCTGAAGAATCGTACACTATTCGAAAGAGATAAGATAATGGCATAACAATGCCTCATTGTGCATGGTGGTGCTCGACCAGAAGTTTGCTTATAAATTGGAGAGTAAATTGCAATTACATCCTTTAAGTTTGATCTTATTTCCAGTCGTTTTCCTTTAACTAACGAAATTACTCTAGATGTCCTTTATGTTGTCGTTTCTCATTAAGCGGTGTTCTTTTTCCCTAACTCGTTTAATTTTTTATGTTAACTATTTACATGTGCCATTCACATGAGGGCACATTGGTCATTTTCACTTAATACCTTGAGTAAATTGCATTTTACGTCCTTTAAGTTTCAACCAAATTTCAAGCATTGCCCATTAACAAATGAAACTACCCCATATTTCCTTTATGTTTCAAATTCTATACATGTGGCATCCTTTTATTGTAACCCACTCAAATGAGGGCATAATGATCTTTTTAGGTGTTGATTTTACAGAAATTGGAGTCTTTTCATTGGTGGTACGCATGGATTGTTGAGATCAACCTCTATGATTTGTGGTTTCAAGCGATGGTGATGACAAGATTTGATAGTGGTATCGATGGAAAAGAGAAAGGGAGATGTTGAAGGTGGTCGACGATTACACTTTTTCAGTGGTGGTGGTTTTGCGAAAGACAAAGAACAGTAAATGGGCTTATATATTAATCCTTTTTGTTTTAGTTATTTAGAAAAAAATGACCAGTATGCCCTCATGAAATGTAAATGAGATACAGCAAAAGGACACCACATGTATAGAATCTTACACATAAAGGACATTCCATTGTAATTTCGATGGTTAAATGACCATTATGCCCTCATGTGAGTGGCATGTGTTAAGAGTTAACAGAAATATATAACCGGGTTAGGGCAAAAGAATGAGAAATACATAACAGGGCATCTAGTGTAATTTTGTTAGTTAAAAGACAACGTCTGCAAACTTAAAGAATGTAAATTGCAACTTAGTTTAATAGATAGCTTAATCCACCATTTCCATCACACCTCACCATCCATTACCACCACCACACATATATCACATCTCTCTAGGACGAAGTTATGTCCCGTTGTCTACTTTGATTCAATAAGACCTTTTGTAAACCATACTTAGCTTTAGTTGATCACTTGTAATCAAATCATATGACTATATCACCAAGTGTGGGTAAATCTATCTCTACAACTACCTGCGCCTAGTTTTCTTGTATCACTTTGGCGTGAATTAACCTTGAATATTAATTTATAATATTTAAAGGCAATGTTCATACTTTTGAATTTTTAGCCATAATTATTTTTAGTGAATTTAGTTTTCAACTTTTACAAGTATATGTTCGCTGGATGTGGTATTTGCATGCATTTAATGTTAGTACAATCTATATACAAGCCTATACAAACCTATGATTGTCACACTAGAGATGGTGGATAGAGTTTTCAAATCTTAAAGTTGTGTTTGATTAATGTGCTATTTCAAGGTCATAAAGTCATAGTAATTGTGAAATTGGTTTATATCAATTTGATTGGTAATTTATCCTTTCCATGGTTATACTTCCAAGCTCATAGTATTCATAGTGGGTGTCGAGGTATAATAAGCCATGTGTTGAAACTTTACACTTAAAGAGGGTCATGATTAAAATCAGTGTTAGCGAGACACTAGGCGTGGGCACGTTTTTTATAGGGCCTAAATATTGTAATTTATGTATGTATGTATGTATGTATGTATGTTAAAATATAAAACCTAAAAACTTATTTGCAATATTGGTTTAGAAAGCCTAGCCCAAATGTAAAATGCCCATATTGATCCATTAACCTAATAAGTAATAACAACATTAAAAAAAATAGTTTATATATTTAATTTGTTAAGGCGTTAGGGCTTTTTTTCCGTATCGTACATGGCACTGAATCCTAGGACGGACCCTGATTAAAATATTTCTAACTTCCACTTGCAAGGAATAGGATGTCTTATATCGCATAGTTTTAAAAGTAAGTTGTAGAAAATGTTCTTCTGATGTGGTATTTTCATTTCACGCAAAAGTAAAAAGAGTATTAAGAGTGTTCAACTGATGTGGTCTTTTTATCTTATTATGAAAATCCCGTTCGCACCATTTCACGATTTAAGTATTATATTTTACATCAAGAGGATGCGAAGTCAAAGTGATATCTATTTTAGATTAAGTGTTTGCCTACTTTTTCCTTCATATTTATATTTAGCTTAGTTATTTATACTTTTACTTGCATCAACCATTATGATCGACTAAACAATAACAAAATTCAAGTACTGAGAGCTACCATGTTCGTTGATCAACGCTTGGTTCATGTAAACTATATCACGTCACAAGAGATGCATTTTCCTTATGGCGTGTAGCCTGTTAAGAGTATTAACTATCTTATAAATTTAAAATGCTAATATGTGTAAAAAAAACCTTATAAAAATATATACACTAACACGCAAATTATAGATCCCACTTGTTAATCAAGAGGTCGGGTTTTCATTGGCCTCCAAGGCTGACATAGGGGGTCCACACCCTCAATTCCCATTCACTACCATCATTGCTCTTATGAGAGCCTCTTTTGGCGCCCACGAGCAGTGTTGGCGGCTTAACTCGCAGATGTGGATGGTGGTGCCAATTCACACTGGCCTTATAGGTCGTCTAATTTAACGCTATAACCCACATTCTTTTGAAACCGAGTTATATATATTTGAGTATAACTTAGATATAAACGCTATATATATATATATGTGTATAAATTTATATACATTACAATTTCCATGCCAGGGAATAGTGCCAGGCGGCACTTCTCTGTTGGTTCAGCCTTATGAGTTTGTCCCGTTTAAATTTATAATTTTGCCATTGGTTTTGTTTTTTTTTTTTCTCCCAACCTAATTACGATTTGGCCCTCAGTTCAAATTTATAGCTTTGCCATCGTTTTTGTTTTTTTCCCTATCAAATTACGATTTTGCCCCAGTTTAAAGTTATAGTCATGCCATTGTTTTAATTTTTTTTACAAAACTATAGTAGTGTTTTTTTAATCGGTTAACTTGATGTAATTTTATTCATGTCACCGCCTGGCACATATTCATTTGTCCTGAAAAATTACAATTTTGCTCCCAGTTTAAAATTAATATTTCCATCGTTTTAGTTTTTTTAGCAAAAGCATGGTTGACTCGATGTAATTTTTTTAGATCGTGTTATGACTAGTATGTACAAATAACCGAAACACAGATATACATGTTATAAGAGAGAAATATCTGACTTAGTGTCTCATAACGCGGATGATGCAAAAACTAGTTAGATATAAACGTTGCATTTGCGTGCATTGGACTATGGAAGTCGCGGGATTGTTAACTTAGTAGGTTAAATTTTTATTAATACATTATATCTAACATTATTGTTTTCTTGGTTTTAGTAATATTGTAATTTTAGAACACTAAAGTTATTGCAATAAACGTTTAAATCTAATGATAATACCTTAAAATAAATTAATTGTACACAAAACCGCATGGAACTCGAATGCTTAATCTTTGGATCAGGTTCCTAAAAAAGAATGCTTTAACTTTACATTCCCTTTAAGAATATTATCTCTTTTTATGATGGTCAAAATATTACTTTCTTTAAACAATTCTGATATTTGACTTTTTATAAATAATTGTCGTATTTGACATTTCGTTGACCAATAGCATAGGAGTACATATTTAAAATAGAAGTTTTGCCTTACAAAAGATTGGCGCGAACACACATGAACTGATAACAGCTAACTAACTGGATGTCACATATTTTATAAAGCTTGCTATTAAAAATTGATATAAAATTCATATGAATGTAGACTTATAAATATCACTAGTGAGTGTTATCCACATGTTACGAAGGCTCGGTTTTCTTAAAAATATTTATAGAAATAAATATGGGTATCAATAATCATGTACTAACGATATACTAAAATTTTGAAAAATATTACGTCGATATGTGAAAACAACTAAAAACATATTATATTTGACTCGTGTGTTTTGGTTGGGCGTTGAGGTGGCTCGGGAGAAAAAAAGTTGTATTGAAGCCAGTGGCGGAGCTAGAAGAAAAATTGAGGGGTAACTCAAACTTACTTTTTAGCGTACATCCATAAAATATAGATTCTTTTGCCATATATTCAGAAGCTATGATGGAACCAAAAATGTTAATCCTGAGGTCACGGTGTAAATAATTTTAATATCCATTAGCGTATATCAACAAAAAATTTACCTACATAAAACTAAAATAAGAGACTATATTAAAGTGAAATATTTGCAATCTTTTTATCATTTATACTTTACATTTTAACACTCAGTAAAAGATTTTATATATATAAAACAATAAAAAGAAATTTTCAATGTTAAATAAAAAAAGAAATGTAAAGTAAACTAAAGAAATGACTATCATTTTAACCTAAAGAAATAAGTTTAGAAATTAAAATATATATTAAATACTAAGGTATAAAATATAGCTATACAGATAGGAAAAGACAGAAACAAAGTAGGATGAACTATGTTTACTTTCACCTACTTTTAACTTTTCTCTACTTCATACTTTATTAATTCTTCTTTTCTTTATTTTTTCGTGATCTTCTTCTTCTTGAAAACGTACGTGTTATAGGGCTTGGTTGGGTGCTTAGAGCATTCACAATCAGAAGTCTTGCTTATCTCTATAATTACACTAAAAAACATTATATTTTCTCTCTTTTTTTAATTAAATAATATATTTTTTTCATACTTTTATCATTACCTTTTCTCTTTCTTCCACTCACAACTATTTTCAAAAAATATTAAAAAATTATAAAGGTGAACAGTATCTTCTCCAAATTTATGATAAACGATAACTTTTTCTCTTTTTTTCTCTATTCTTCACTCACAACAATTTAAAACCACTCTCACAATTATAGAGGTTACACTTACATAGAAATGGAGGTTCCATTGTGAATGCTCTTAGTTGAGGTAAAAGTGATGCCACGTGGCTGGCACGTAGGTGCACTTTTTTCTCACTTAGAAATGTATAAAATTGGTGTAATGGGAGGGACTTGGTTAAAAGCTTGGTTGAAGGGTTACAAAAAATCTTTTTATTATTTATTGTTGTATAATAATTTTTTAATTAAAAAGTCAGATCAGATAACTTAATAAGTAAAAAACCCAGGTAACATAAAAGGTTACTATATGATTTTTTATGTTATCATCGTGTAATTTAAAATTTTCATATAAATGTAAAAAATAAAAGGTTACTATATGATTTTTATGTTATCATCGTTAAATGTAAAATTTATACATATAAAAGTAAAAAAGTCAATTAGGAAACGATAACAAAGAAGACCTTCACAACTCATACGTACATGTGCACGGCTTTATTTATCAATTGTCAAAAATGCTACTTAACCTAACAAAATTACAAAAATACCCATCATCTTGTTCCTATGGTTTCTCTAATTGTCGCTGCAACAACGATCCTCGCCGGAAAAAAAATTCAGTTAACAAGTTAACAGAGCAGCATCGTCCTAGTTGTTTTTTGGTCTTGATGTAACTTCGCGCTGCTTTTCTTGCTGCAACTACTATACACTACCGATAAGAAGTTGAGCCGTAGCCATGCTATGGCTCGTTTAATGCTAGGTCCGCCCCTGATTGAAGCGTAGGGAAATAAACACATCACAATGATACATTCAAATTAAAAAGTTCATTAAATTATGATTTTTAAAAAAAATAATATTACATTTGACACGTTGGTTATGGTCGGGGGTTACAGCATCTCAAGGTGAGTTTCACTAAAAAGCTTATGTTTTCTTAAATTGTTATGCATGGGAACATATTAATTATACGTATATTGAGAAGCATTTACACTCATAAGTGTAGTATCTTGGCTCTTCATCTAGCTATCAATCCAAGCTTTAACCTTATCTAGGTCGACTTAGCTTTCATCCCGTCATATTTTGATTCTATTTTAAAGGTCAAAATGTTTGTTTATATCAAACAGAAGAAAAAGACGTTATCAGTTATATTTTTGTTCATTTTTTGTCACTAAGAATGTTATTTTTGTTCATTTTATTATTTATATTATCAAAAGTTAAAATTATAGAAAAAAAAAAGTAAACTACACATGCGTGACTGCTTATTGCATAATCATACCTCATATATCAATTAAATTCATTCTCCAATACAACCTCTTTTCCTAGAGTAATGCTAATCTTTTACATGTCACTCTAATCATTATTCTAATGACACTTGACAAAAAAAAACTAGATGATGTTAACTTTTGTACTTAGATATTCAATTAACCAACAAATATAGATAACTAAATTAACTTACATATTTAAGGCAACAGGGTGTGGCTTAGCGCCACCCCGCTATGTCACCGTTTTTAGCGCCCCGGGGCGCCATCAGCCACCCCCGACAGTTATCGAGGGGTCGCTATCCACCCTCTGCCATCGTGCTAACGAACGAAAATTGAAAGGCTTGAGGGAGTTGGTCAACTATACCGCTGATAAATAAAATTTATAAATAAAAAATAATTAGGTAATGATGATGGGGGCTTTAAACTATTGCACGCAAGTTTAAGGAAGCGACTTTAAAGCCCCTATGTGATGTGGTGTTGACGTGGCGATGATGTGGCATGATAAAACCCCTAGGGGCTTTATGATGCCACGTAGGCGACACATAAGCACAAGGCTTTATCGTTAACTTACAGGGTGTGGTTTAAAGCCCCTTATAAATCCCCCTTTTAAACTATATTAAAAAAAGATAAATAAAAAATCTGATTTGTTGATGAAGGTGAGACCCCTTGATTTTTACCTCTCGCGCTCGCTAACCCTTTGGCGGAATCAATGGATGGCGCCCCCTTTAACGGGGGCAGGGTGGTTTAAAGCCCTAGGGGGGCGTTAAAGTGGCTGAGGTGACAGGGGTGGCGCCTACCACACCAGGTAGCCTAATTAACCAACAAATATAGTGTTTCTCCTTTTTATACATGATGATTGTTTAAATCTAGAAATAATAAGTGAATGATTAACTAACTAAAAGTGTAAAAAGGATAATCACAAGGAAAAAAGTGAGGAGAACCCGTATGGAGATTGAAAGCATGGGATAGTGGAATAAAATCTAAGGATGGATATCAAACGTGTGGATAAACCCTAGTGATGAGATGAGATCAAGCTATGCCTTTTTATAAAGTAGATCCCATATTGAAGGCTTACAACAACGTCAAAGGATGATATCGGGTTAAAACTTGATCGTTATTATAGGTGCATTCGAATATAATAAATTGATTTCGTGGTTAGAAAAGAGACAATTTCGTGACATTAGTGACCTCCATTATTGGATAACCATGGTCGGATAATTTCAAACACCTTTTCTTTACAAAGATAAGGGTGGAAGTTCTAGTCCTCACGTTAAATATGTCAAATACATTACTCTTGTACGGATGACTCAAAGCATAAGAGAAGCAAATGGTAGAAATATATATATCTAATTCTAAATAAACACTCTAAATAATATAAATAATGTTATACGGCATTATGTCCTTCAATTCAATAATAATATTATTAAATAATTAATTACTATTTAATTGTAATTTATAATTAAAAAATATATAAATTATTAAAATTTTAAAACCTATGATTTTATTACTTCTTAAAATAGATAAGCATATGGTTTTATTTATTTTATCTAATATAATCAAATGATATGGTTACCTTTTAAAAAATTAATTGCTATTATCTAAGAAACATGGTGTTATGTTATTAAAAAGTTATTTTTTAATTATAAGCATTAATATTTCATATCAACACCACAAAAAAATATGTAAAATATTAACACTCGGAATTGAGTTTATATATTAGAAATAGTGAAATGAAGTGATTATTTCAACTAAATAGTTTTGTGATGAATTTATCTATTAAATCTATTAATTCAACTAAAATTTAACTAATTAATTATGTTATTAGCGAACTGAAAGAGTGAATATTATACGACATTATCTGAATTCTTTTATTAGAATTAGATATACCCATCACAATCCATTTCCAGCCACCAACTCTATCTCAATTAAGATTTAAGAGTCTTCTCATTGTCATCTCAAAATTTAAAAGAAACCTTTATGTGTTCATCAGTTTTTTTTACTTCGTCTCATTCTCTAAGATAAGGATGAGATTTAAGAATTTACTTCACATTCTTTACATATCATAACCTGATATATAATTAAACTATTATATAAATATATATTTTATGTATATCTAATTATTATTACTATGGCAACAAATAAATATAAATTATTGCTAATTATCGAAGGTTGGAGAAGTAAAAAATATATACTACTAAAATTAAATTAATTTTATATAATTAATAAATTATGTTTTAATTTATAGTTATAGTTTAAGATTAATAATAGTTAAGTTATTTTTCATTATTGTAGAAGATATTTACTTTCCTCCTTAAGTTTACATTTGAGCGATGCGATGTGACAGGAGCTCGGTTTTGATTGGTATCAGTTTTGATTGTTACAAACGCTAGCAAGTGAAGAAAAAAATAAAGAAATAAAGTCGTTAAACTTTAGAGTATAAAAATTTTATGATCATTTAAAAAAAGTTTAAAACAATATTAAAAGCAAAACATGATATTAAAGTGAAAACCATTGATAAAATCTGTGCGCAAGATAATGTTCAAGATTTAGTAGTATTAGAAGAATTTTTCATGTTTAACTTTCCATTTCAGATTATTTATAATTATAATTCATGCTTTGTATATTTTAACTTATGTATTTCTTTTAAAATTAGCAATAATTATCATATAATGGCCTCTATACTGTGTAAAAAAATTTTCAAAATTATTCTATTTTTCTTTAAGTTTCAAAATAGAAATTAACATTTTACTTTTATGGGTGGCTTTAGAAATTTTTATATGGTGTTCGTGAGATATTTTGTTGGTTTTTGTTTGATGGTATTTTGATTTCAAACAATGATGGTCTATAGCTAAACAATAGTATTTAGGGTTAAGGATCACTAATCCTTCGAACAATAGGGGGCAGCAAAGGTGGATGGATCCTTCTGTTTGTGGAGGATGAAGCCCTTGATGCCCCCCGCCTTTTATTTCCTGCACTTTAAATTCTGCAACGTATGACACTTAATATAGACACCCTTTGCCAACCCAAGTGGACGGGCCACGATTTGCTGGTAGAAGATTGGGTTAGCAATTTTGACAACCTTTTAAAAAGGGGTTTTATAAATAAATAAAACTTTAGGCTTTTGACTTTCTTTGTGGTTGTCCCTTTTCTTTTTGAGTATGTTTATTGCTATACTTGTTGAAAAATTTCTGGATATTTAACTGAAAAATCCATAAGGCGTTAAAAAAGAATACAAAGTATTTATAAAACATATTGCTCAAGAATTGAATGTTTTATGATCAAGGATCACATACCCTGTTGTCAAAGGATTAGGGTAACATAGATGAGCCAGAAATAAAGCAAACGCAATAGAAAGATCATACCAGTGAATCCAAGTTCGGGTTTAGGGTTGTTTTGAGGATCAGAACTGGTTGATGGGCTTTTACTTTGAACAGCAATCGGTTAGAACCGTGGGTGGTCAGAGAATACATGAAGGCTAGGTCAGACAGGTTTACTTGAATCCCTTTCTTTTCGATAATTTCTTCAATGGTGAACAACGTCCTCCATAACATCAGCATAACTTGGCTAAAGCTAATGCCGGTTAGCTTGAAGAAGCTTTGGGTTAGGGACGGAAAGGGGTATGAAAACCCTAGAAAGAAAGGCAGAGCATGGAAGCAAATTCAAGTATCGGACAAAGCATCATTTTGAGCAGAAGGATCGAAGGGACGGAAAATGGCTTCTGGAGGAAAACACGATTTTAGGTTCTTGATTTCTGGGTTTGTGAACTTACAGATCTCAGATGAGGGATCCTTCAGTAAGTTTCGCGACGGGAGTGGGTCACCGGATTTTTTAGAGCCGGAACTCGAAGAGGATTGGGTGTTCATATCGCCGGAACTTAGAGAAAAATTGAGAGAGAGAGAGAGAGAGAAAATACCTGATACAGAATGCTTGATGAGGATTTATGATGAAGATATGCAGATCTTTAAAGGGAGTTATCTCTTCCCCATAAATAGTGATGATGGTTATTTAGATTGTGCAAGTCCCATCGGTTATCCTAACGGCTACATTTGAATTAATATGACAGCTGTGATCTATTATCACAACCGCCATATTGGGGGCAATTGTTAGGGCTGGTTTTTCAATTACTTATGAATCAGTGATCCTTCAGTATACTGAGGATATATTATCCATGTACTGAGTACCGGATACTAGAAGGATCAAGGATCCTTAGTACTTATGACAGTTTCTAACGATTGTCTTCAATGTTTTATTTGAATTTAGTGCAGGTATTGACAGAAGACTAAGTCAATATCGAATCTTGGAATATGCTGGGAATAAAACGCATGCAAAAAGGCCATAGAAACGTTGAAGATGAACGTGAGAGCTTCCCCCATATTGCGGATAGTAGTTAGTAGCTGTTTATTTGATAATTAAGGGGTAAATGAGCTCATGAGAACACACAACAGTGGAACATACTCGAATTCTCTAAAACACGCACACTCACGATAGCAAATCATATTGTACCGAGCTCATTAGCTTCCGAAGTTGTAATCTTATTTTGTTCAATATAGTTGATAGTGATAGTTTTCACTATCCGAGGTTTTTATGCCGGCGATCTACTAGTGATCAAGGGCTTTTCCTCGTATAAATCCCTTTGTTCATCTTTGTTTGCATTTCTAATTTCGTTCATACATTTGTTCATCACACAAGCACTTAACCTCACAAAATCGGATTTGGTTACATTATCCTTGTTGTGATTTTTGACCAAAACATTAGTATAGAAAGATATCATATTTTCTAAAGGAAAAATAAAAGTCTGATTAAAAATATTACTTTGGCTTTTGAGTTGTTATAAAAATATAAGAATGCTATTGTTCCCTTGCTTTCGAAGCTAAGCATTAAAAACTTGTAATGAGAATCAGCATGTCTTTGTTTCCTTTGCCTTTGATACCTTTGCCTCCCTTACTCCTGAAAGCTTTCAGTTTCGTGAACAGAGTACAGAAGGTCGTGCATTGCAATTTCACGACATCAAGGAACCAAAGTTTTGTTTTCAATAGGATTGGATTTATTATTCAAAAATGGGTTACGACGCACCTTGTTGTCTGTTTACATGCGATTCTTATGTGATTGTTCCTAATATTAATAAGTTGAATGCATCTTTTTATTTACAAGTTAAAGAAAATGCTATTATACCATAAGTTAGGCACACATTATTAGTTAATATAAACATGTTAAGATTTAATGATAACTAAGCATTTTATATACAAGAAATTAGACATTAAAATATACTCTAAAGATCAAATACAAATAAATTTAACATACAAAACGTAAAAACTGAAGAAAAAAAAACCAAAAAACGCGGTGGCATTTTCGTAAATATTTGATCTTCAAAATTACTCTACAGGATCATTTGTAGAGTGATTTTGGTCTTGTAGAGTAATTTTGTAAAATATTCTTGTAGAGTAATTTTGATCTTTTGTAGAGTAATTTTGTAAAATGTTCTTGTAGAGTAATTTTGTAATATTATCATGTAGAGTAATTTTTTAGCATTTAGTTATGGGGTTTAGCTTTATGGTTTAGTTTTTAGCTTTTAGTTTTTTTTTAGCTTTTAGTTTTTTTAGCTTTTAGTTTTTTTATCAAAATTACTCTACAAAAATATTTTACAAAATTACTCTACAAGATCAAAATTACTCTACAAGAACATTTTACAAAATTACTCTATAAGACCAAAATCACTCTACAAATGATTCTGTAGAGTAATTTTGATAATTACCCTACGACCAAATATTTACGAAAATGCCACCACGTTTTTTGGCTTTTTCCTTCGGTTTGTACACTTAGTACATTAATTTTATTTTCACATGAACTTAACTCTTAAAATATATATCTTTAACTACATAGTAAAAAATTAACTGTTATGTCAAGCGAAGTTTTGCAACGTTGTAAAGTTGCTTAAATTTGTTTCGCTTAAATAAAGGTAAATTAAATTGTAATAATTTCATCTTTTCTCAATTAGCCAATAACAATTCTAACTGAAAATATTTTTATCATCAGTCCTAATTTTCCAATTATTTTTTTCCAATGGACCCTGTTAAAAAAGAAAAAAAAATCAACCTTATCCCAGTTAACTTTATTGTCAAATATAATAGTAAAGACGTCTCACTTGACAATTAGGATTTTAACTAGATTTATCACCGGCCGCGATGCGGCGGGGATATATACATCATAGTTGATAAAACCCAAGTGTTTGTTACATATACTTTCCGTAGCCACATCGCCTAATGCGACAGGCTGAAAGAGTTCAAAGTCTGACATGGATCTAGTCTTCATAGTTTGAAGGATATCGCCATGGAATAATTATACTGCAAACCAAACAAATGACATGGTTTTAGGCCACACAATACGTTTAAGTATACGACGAACATGATATATAACTTGCAAAATCATCAGTCCATAAAATAAAAAAAAGCAAACTGTCATTCAAATAATGTATCCATCTAACCATATCTCCTTGGATGTTCTCATGTTTTAACAAAATGAATGACATAAGTACCTCATCTAAAATGTTAGTAATGACTGGGAGTGATTCATGTATCAAAGACTTGTAACCTCTTTATTGACATTTTTCATCAAGGATGCCATCTCTTGCACAAAAAGCCGCAAAACACTGAGCATAAACAAAATAAGTAACAGGTAATCAACATAAAAGTTTAAAAGAAAACGCAATAATTAGCAAAACCCTAATCAAGAATATGAACAGAGTACATACACAAAAGAATCATGAACAGAACAAATTACCTCGTCTTCATCTTCCAACGGATCATAAAACCCAACATCACAAACCACTCTCTTTTTTCAGGCCAACAACACTGTTTCACCACACACAGAAAGAAAAAAAACTGTCGCACATTTCATCAAACACTTGGTATGACTGATAACATCACAAACCGCTCTGTTTTTTCAAGCCAACAACACTGTTTCACCACACACAGAAAGAAAAAAAACTGTCGCACATTTCATCAAACACTTGGTATGACTGATAACATCACAAACCGCTCTCTTTTTTCAGGCCACAACACTGTTTCACCGCACAGAAAAAAAAAACTGTCGCACATTTCATCAAACACTTGGTATGACTGATAACATCACAAACCGCTCTGTTTTTTCAGGCCAACAACACTGTTTCACCACACACAGAAAGAAAAAAAAACTGTCGCACATTTCATCAAACACTTGGTATGACTGATAATTTCTTATAAAGTTTCAAGACTTATAATATAAGGACCTTTTTTGTTATTTTATAAAAAGGTTGAAGTGTATAATAATGCATAAAGAGGGATGGTTTTGAGACAAATATATGTTCAAGTAATTGCTTCTAAAAATTTACTAATATATGGGACTTGTGATTCATCAAGTGATCAACTCAAGAGAGGTGGCTCGTCCTCGGCAGAAAGCAATGGTTCACACATAGTTACGGTTGGACCAGAGTCCACTATAACATTATGGGTATGATCATGATCCACTGTGGCCGATGGGTACGGAGCTTTATGTCTGGACAAGAGAATACGGTTGAGGATCTCATTAAATAGACCGTCACCTCCCGAATCACATCATATATGTAATAAGTTCAGAATATAAAAAAAGCTCTATCAAATTAGCAGAGGTGTTAAAATTTGAAAAGACACGTTAACGTATAGTGTATTCAACTTGTTTCCTCTTTTAGCTGTTTTAGTTTGAACTGTTTCACATATAAAGAAAAAATGTAGCTATATTAATTTGACACGTTTCGCATATAAAGAAAAAATAAACCCAACCCAAGTAAACCCATTTAAAAGTAAACGTGTCAAACTTTTCACCTCTAATTATGGATACTATAAAGTAATAAAAGAAGCGGATTTAGAAATACAAAACTTAGAACAACCACCACCCCATCATATGACGTGAGCTCCCTGTTTGTAATAGAAGTCATTGTATCAAATGTATGACCAACCTGTTCCGTCACAATTATTTTTACTTCAGCTTGAGAAAAGAGAGAAGCAATATTTACCCAAATTTGACATCCATTGCCTTTTCTAACAAAAAACTAATCAAGATTAATAAGAAACTATATTGCACTTCGGTTTCATAACAGGAAGTTGAACATACCTAATCAAGATTAAGTGACCATTTGCAAGTAATAACTAATTAAACATACCAGAAGATTCTTAGGCCTATCAGTTTCCATGCCAAGAAACGTTTTTATTCGATTCACCCACATTTTACATGTTTGCTTATTGTCATGACCAAAAGTGTAAACAACTGGAGTCCAAAGAGAGGGTTGACCCTTAGACATTTGCACACCATGCACTTTGGACCCGTACATCTGGAAGAAACCTATGAAAAAAAACAATCAAATAACAAGTCAGGCCCTTAAAAAGGTATCCACTTTAATGGTTCAGCCATAGTTACGGTTAGACCAGAGTCCACTATGTTATGGGTATCAATAGTTTGTCATGATCCGGTGGGGCCGGTGGTTACCTCAAAGGAGAACGGGTCAAAAACTCCGGATTCACCGTCCGCTTATCCGGGTATCATTGCTAAACACCACAAACCAAAACACGTTGATAATGATTTTATGCCTCACGATGCGTTTAGGTATACAACAAACATGATATAACTTGCAAATCATCAATCAATAAAAGAAAAAAGCAAAAACTAAAAAATTATTAATATGATATCAAAGAACATAACAAACAGGGCCTATAGCAGCATCATAAACCTCCTCTTCAACCCTGTCAGTTCTTCTCTTAAGTTCCTATTGTCCACGGAGTGGAAAATGCCTCTTCAAGGCATCTATTCTACATAAGATAAGAACATGTAAGTCAACATTATGCAATAGTTAGAAAGTTTTAGGTAGAAAACATCAATTTACAAATTAAAAATGTATAGAACCAGTCAAGTCACATTAAGCATTTGACATTTGACACCCAACCAGGTCAACACAACTAATTCTTATTAGACGGCACAAAAAGTAAGAAAGTCAAACTACAATAAAAGTACACACATCTTCTTCACTCCAACTCTCCAACAGGTGATAGTTATATATACGTGAGATTTGTCATGTATTCACACAATATGGCACAAACAATATAACATTCAGGTGAAATATGACTTACCGGAAAACTCGCCGGAACCCTAAGTTGGCCGGAACGCAACTGAGCGGTCTTCATCTCCCTGTAACCGTGTTTTCAGAAAACCGCATTAGGGTTCAACTATTTGCAAAGTGTAACTATAAACCTAACGAACTGAATAAATGATGCGATGATACCTTTAAGAGATTTGAGATCGCCGGAAGCCAAAGGAGAGAGCGGCGTCGATGGCGATATGAGTGTGGAGAGCCTCCAGGAACGACTCCGGTCAGAGCGATTTGGCGATTTGGTTGTAGAAGATGGATCTCACATTGTATCTTTGTTATGTCTGATTGAAGAAGAAGCGTATAGAGGTGTAATGACTAAGCAAAAAAGGAGGCCACGCGTCAAAGCCAGAAGAGTGTTCAAATCCTAAAACAAAATGTACAAACAACCGTCGCAAAAAGCACCATAGTAACACAATGTACAACCCGGAAATGCACAGAAGCACCATAGTAACACAATGTTACTAAGTAAACTTCCTTTTTGCTCCCTGTGGTTTGGTCACTTTAATGGTTTTGCTTCAATCCTTTAAAAATAGTCATTTTCCTCTAATAGTTTACTATGTTTTTTCCATTTTGCTCCCCGACACTAACTCAGTTAAATCACAGAATTAAAGGTAGGGGTATTTTGAGAATTTTATATATAAGCATTAGTTATTTATAAATTCCTTAAATATGTTTGATATTAAATTAAATAAATATATAAAACCTCTCTTATCTCTCTAGTTCTCTCTACCAATATAACCACCATCTCCAGCAGCCACCACCGCACCATCCGGCCACCGCCACTGCACTATCCGGCTACCACCACCTGCCATCACCATCCTCCACACTTCTCCCGTTCAACTTGTTCTAGCCTTCAATCACTACCACTCTCTTTCTCCTTTTCTTACCGTTACAAACCCTCAACCCTGACACTACCACCGTCAAAATCACACCACAACCACCTGCAAAATTGTAACCACCGACAACCAAACCTGTTTTAACCCTAGCCACCGCAATTTGGCTTGAACCTTAACCACACCTGCCATCACAGCTTGCCACCACCACAACCACTCTGTTTCTCCTTTTCTTGCGGACACAAACCCCCAATCCCCCCACAACTCACCGCCACCTGCAAAATCGAAAACACCCAAAATACCCCTACCAACATCATCGATGTGCCCCCTTTTTGGATCACTCGTCGATTCTAGGGGTTTGGATCAATCCGCGTTCAAATCAGATTATTAGGGTTTTTGTGTGAGAAATTATGGAGAAGAAGAAGGCCGATGTTCCTCCAGTGATTTTTGCAGGTGGTTCTGGCGACGCTGATTCCGGAAACGACGATTCTGGCGATTTTGGATGTGACGGTGGAGCTGGAGAAGGTAGCGGAGAAGGTGAAGGTGAAGGTTTCGGTGGTGGAGATGAGAGAGAAAGTTGTGGTGGTAGCTGGTGGTGGTGACGGCGGCGGGTGGTGGTGGTGATGGCTGCAGATGGTGGTGGCGGCGGATGTGGTTGAGGGTGAGAGATGAGAGAGTGCAGATGTATGTGTGTATGTGTTGAGGTTGAGAGATGTTGATGTTGTATGCATATATTCTAAATAAAATATTTATAAATTAAAAATATCTTTATAAGTAAAATTACCAAAATATCCTTACTTTTATGTGGCAAGTTACCAAAATACCCTTTCAGTTAACAAACAATTTGGATGGAGTTAGTGTCGGGGAGCAAAATGAAAAAAACATAGTAAACTATTGGAGGAAAATGGCTATTTTTAAAGGATTGGGGCAAAACCGTTAAAGTGACCAAACCACAGTGAGCAAAACGAAAGTTTACCCTTGATAATATTTAATTATATTATATTATAAGAATTACATAGATTCTTTCTTGAATTTCATAATTAATTTCTTATTGTACATCATTTCTATGTAGTATAAGAGTACTATATAGGTGGTATGTAATCATATTGTCATAGGTGGTATGTAGTATAACAGTACAATTGCAAACATGTTCGCATAGTTTAACTTCCATTTGGAGGTTATTGAATGAACTAATGCTTCCTTGCTTCATATTGTTATAGATGACATGACAACAAAGCTCCTCTTTACATCATTACGACTGCACATCTACTAGACGGTTAATTAAAACACGCGTGAGTTATGTTCGACATTAGGTTTAAGGGGTGCATGCCTAATGATATTAGACAAACTTTTCCCCCATCTAATCATATTGTGTCACGTTATTTCCCCTCTCATTCTTGCCTATTGCCCTAAAAACATAAGGGGTGCATGCATAAAATGAGATTAGGCAAACTATTTAAAAAAAACTTAATTAATAAAAGTACAATAAATTAAATAAAACCATTACATTAAATTAAAAATAACATTACATTACATTAATTAAATAACTAACTAAATTAACTACTCTTTGTCGGATTCCACCAATAGGTGGGGTAAATCCATTCTTCCGAGATGCTCAACAAGATCATGTTTTAGTCTTCAATGTGTATCTTCATCCAGCTCGTCTAAGACACTGTCATCGAGTGCAGGCTCGACTGGAGGATCCCGAATTTGTACTGGTGTTATCGCGTTCCCGTCGTCTTTTAAAATCATGTTATGTAAAATAATACACTTATACACCAAGGACCTAATTTTTTTCACACTCTTAGCATGCATTGGCAGATTCATTATACCCTATTTTGACTTCAAAACACCAAAAGTCCATTCCACGTCTTTTCTTGCCGCCTCGTATTGCCTCTTGAACTTTTCTTCGTCAACTTGGTGAGGGTAAATTCCATCCACGAGATAGTAACCATGTTTGTATAAGTGGTTTTTAACGTAAAATGGACATTTTGGGGTCGTCCCATTTCGTTCAGTAAGAAATAATGGAGATTGCTGAAGCACATTGATGTCGTTTTGTGCACCAGGTGGACCGCAAAAAGCATGTCAAACCCACAAATCTTGAGAGGCAACCGCTTCACACTCTAAGCGTATATTTTACATACCGTTTCACAGAAATATTGTAGACACTCATAGGAATTCCTTTCGGCCATATCTAAATACTCGTCGTTTTCGTCTGGAGTGTTACCGGTTGCAAGTTGTTTGATAGCCGATGTAATTTTTTGCAACGGTGTAAAACTCTTCTTCATTCTCGAATCTACGCACTCTTCAAACCACGGGTTATTCGCTTCCACGTCGCTCACATTTTTAGAACAATCGTTATGACATACGAACCTATGACGAAAAATATCTTCGTTGCATTTCGGTTCCTCAACAAAATAATCCGCCATAAGGGTTTCGTGGCCACCCTCGCGATCACGAAGAACAAAACGTTTCTCACTAGATGTGCCCGTGTCTTGTAGTTCGGCTTCGTCGATGAGTTTTTGGAAAAAAAAAACTTATGCTACCATCGGATGAATCACTACTATCATGTAGGAATAAAATAGGTATTTCTTTCACCATTTTTAAATAAAATAGGGGAAAGAGATTTATAGATTTGGAGAAAAGATAATGTGAGTTGATGTGAATTTGTTTAAAATGGGTGTTGTTTATATAGATTTATAAATAAAAAAACCTTTTTTTAATAATTAACGGCTATATAGCCGTTTGAAATCAAAGTCCCAACTATCAAGTCATGATCTCCCCCATGCGGCAACCATTCCCCGACTAGTGACCTACCCGCGCGGCAAATGAAGTTGGCGGTGGTGTTTGCCGAGCGGCAAAGGGGCTTGCCGCACCCTTGCTGCCACCACCCCATATACTTATAGTTACTTTAGTTATACATAGTAAAACACACATCTTGTACTTACGGTGATTATGTGGTGATTTATACAACAATAAATTTTTCTGATACACCATGAATTTAAATAATATTATATACCCGTAGTGTATCAAGTAAATTTTGGCAGTGTATATAAATAACATCCATCGTGATCTGATGATTGAAAAGGTGGTCAATTTGGTTCATTCCTTCTTTCTTTATAAAGACATGTAGGAAGATATGGAACCAAAAGTCATCTAGATTTGGGGTAAAGTGGATTAATATATCTTTCTATTTGAAGATTTTGACATTTTATGGTTGCCCCTTCCAAGCTTTTTCAGTTTGGTATTTTTGTTATCTTATCAAATCTATGATAATCTATCTATATCTATATCTATCTATACATTCTAATAAATAAAAACAAATTTTGGTCACTTGGTCTTCACTTAGACCATTAATTGTCACGTGGCATACTGATAATACTTAATGAAAACTTTTGAGCGGTAAAATCATAACCTACATTTGAGCTCTTTCTCCTTGTGATTCAATCAAACGCCTGTAATTTTGCTTCGATCTGAGACCGACTTTCCATTTTTCTTCCCCAAATTTGTTTCAATCACATTACAATCCCAACTCTAATGTCAGCCGATTTTCACATTTTCAACTAGGGCAATTTCATATCTCAATTTCATCTTCATTATTCATCTTAATCATAGTATGTTTTTCTAAATCCTTCGTATGTGTTTCTCAATCCACAATGTATAGATCTTTTTACTTTGATTTCAAATGTTTGGATCGCAGAGATGCCAATGGTAGCGGACTTAGTATAAATTCAAATCAATTGTCGATAAACAATGAGTTTCAAAGATGACAATGAAGACAGTATGTCCGATACAAATCTTCAGAAACCGTTTCTTCATGCCAGCAGCGGGTACCATATGGGCTGGACACAATATATCACGATGACGTCATCTCATATGATCAAAGATGGATATGTTTATGTTCTCGCCTGTGTTCTTATTGTTGATTGTGGTGCCTTATACTTCAAGACCCGCATTTACAATCCATGATTTCACTAAGAAAAAGCTCTTATGTGCAATACTCATGTAGTCATGTATTGTGACTATCAAAAAAATAAAGATGGGTATGTATAATATGTTTTCACTAAGAAAAAGCATTAGTCATTAGCGCATGCTGTATGTAGCTCTTATGTATAATACTCATGTTGTGAGTATTAGAAAAGAATTGTTCTACTTTGAACATAAATATTCTATCCAAAAGTTATGCTCAAACTATAGTTAAAAAGATTTCCAACAAGATAGAATTCCAAATAAAGAATAAGAATTAAGCATTTGTGCGGATCAACTATCACGTACAACCTATCTTTGAACGACCAAAGATGATAAAATCCAACTTTTATATTTATTTAAGCGTAAATTACGTTTTTGGCCCCTGTGGTTATAAACATTTTTACTATATTAGCCCAAAATAAGAATTGTTCAACATATCTGCCCCCATGGTCTCTATAACTAACAATTTTGGCCCTTAAGTCTAACCAAACCCCCAACTCTGGTTAATTAATTCGCACATGATGTCTAAAATTGTAATTTCCCTCCCCCTTTTATCCCTTTTATGACTTGCACATGTACAACCTGAAAAACATGTTGTACAACTCTTTTTCCTCTTAGTATTTGCTGGAGTAACAACAGCAGTTGACAACCTCACAGGTTCACTATGCAGCACATGCACTCCCGTATGTTCATCACCACCCTCTACCACCAACCCACCACCATCTCCGCCTGCAGTCACGTTCAAAACACCACCATCTCCGCCTCTGGTCATATTCAAACTGCCTGCTGTTCCATCCAGGCCACCATCATCTCCAAAAGCGGTCCATAATGCTCCACCGCCACCAAGATTTTACTATTTTGATTCGCCGCTAGATATAGGTCCACCACCACCAACTTACATTTCATCTGGTGGTAACAACCACGGTCCTCCATCTCCAGCATTTGTGTACTTCCCGACACAGCCGGCTGCTGCTGGCGGTGGTCGTGGACCTGGTGGTTTCGGACAAAACAGTGACCCGTATCCATATCCTTACTACATGTATGATTCAAAGGCTGCTTCTTGGTCTGCAGGGATTTTGTGGAGTATCAACCGACGACACACGTCAGCAACAATAGCAGAACTACTGCCATTAGCATCCGTTTCTCAACAACCGTACGTCTCTGAACTCCTTTCCTTCACTCTCGATCGCCTCCACAAGGAACCGGAGCTTCTCCGCGTCGATTCGGACAGAATTCGACGTCAGATGCAGGAAGTTGCTGTCAATAACTACCGCTGCCGATGCTTTGGTTTCGATCCGCAATGAAAGAAATCAGGAAGAAGATGAACTGACAAAAAAATCTAGGGTTTTATTTATAAAGTCGTAAAAGGGGAAGGGGAAATTACAATTTTAGACATCATGTGCAAGTCATGTGCGAATTAATTAACCAGAGTTGAGGTTTGGTTAGACTTAGGGGCCAAAATGATTAGTTATAGAGACCACGGGGGCAGATATGTTAAAAATTCTTATTTTGGTATATAGTAAAAATGATATAACCACAGGTGCCAAAAACGTAATTTACTCTTTATTTAATTTTAACAATAATTGGTTACAACTAAATACCATATAATAGCTATCTTTGAACGACCAAAGATGGTAGAATCCGATTCTTATATTTATTTTATTTTTTAACAATAATACAACTAAATACCATATAATGTTATGATTTAAACTCAAACAACTTTTATTAGGAGCAAGCACCATACTACTATCTCACTAAGTCATGATTCCAACCCTTTTATCTTGGTGTGTTTTGTTTATCGGTCATGATGATCTTGGACTTATTATTTTTGCATTAATCGAAAATTGTTTTTTACATGTACAGATATTTTTTCACATCCTTTGTGTTTATGAAGGACTCAAATTCGTATTAAAACCTTTAACAAAACAAATATTACGAGCTTATTAGAAAGATAAAAAAAAACTGGAGTATTACGAAAATCGTCATTTATATTGACACTGGATTGCAAAGTGTGTCATTTATCTTTAAAAAGTACAAAAAACGTACCCGATGTATGCAAACCCTTACACGTTATGCCCTTTAGCCTAACTCAATCAACTTTCATGTTAAATCAGACTAAATGGACCGCTTACGAGGGTTTTTTGGTCATTCCACATATTCAATTATATTCTTTCTTTAAACAAACCCATTTAATCTCACCCAGCTTCCCTCTCTCTCTCTCTGACTTTGCCCAACAACCCTCTCTCTCTCTAACTTCTGTTGCCACCAGCCACCACCAATTCCTTGCACCATCATCTCACCTCATGTAACCACTACCTAAAATGCTAAGTCTGACGACCACGTAACCCCCACCGCCACCACAACCAAATCCGACAACCTCCACACCAGAATACTCGAAGGTTATTCTGATGCGAGCTGGATTGATCACACCAGTGATTCAAAATCTACAAGTGGGTGGATTTACACTCTAGCAGGAGGATCAATTTCTTGGGGGAGCAAGAAACAGACGTGTATTGACTATGGAAGCTGAGTTCATAGCACTAGTTGCGGCTGGTAAGGAAGCAGAGTGGATTAGAGATCTACTTACGGACATCCGTTTGTGGGGTGTTCCAATGCCGTATATTCCCATGTATTGTGATAGTGAGGCCACACTATATAAAGTATACAACGCGGTGTATAATGGGAGGTCAAGACACATAGGTCTACGGCACAATTATGTGAGACAACTTCTTGAAAGTGGTACCATCAAGGTTGTCTATGTCAAGACGAGTAAGAACTTGGCTGATCCGTTTACAAAATCTCTAACGAGAGATTTGGTAGTGAATACCGCGAGAGACATGGGTCTAAAACCACAATAGAATCGTTAGTGATGGAAACCCAACTTGAACTTAGTGCTCCTATTTCTCAAGTTTAATGGGTAAAAACGAAGTCACTTAACGATAGAAGGTACTATCAATTTCTGATAGATCCATGTGAGGTATGATAGTACGTCGTTGCCGAGAACAAGGGTGAGCAACTGCTCTTAACAAAGTTTTGGAGGCATCCAAGCAACGTGGATGATGTAAAACTTTGCCTATATGATCTAGGGGTGGTGCCGCCTCGAGTGAAGATAAGTGGTTTGTCTTCTAAAGGATCATGAAAAGGGTTTATAGCGCACGACCATATTCGCGCTCAGTGAGAACGCAAAGTCGGCCGTGATGTGTGGGGGTAAATCGAAGGGGGCTATCAGGTTAATGGTTTAATTCCATAGGACACCATCGAATCTGTCTCTTCTTATTTATCAACATAAACTGGGTTTAATATTCGTGACACCTAGTGACATCATCTGTCTAAGTGAGAGGAAACATTCCAACTTGGTGGGGGATTGTTGGAAATATTAATGAGGAACATACAAGTTGGTATGTTTCCTCCATCCCACATTGGTGGAGGTAGTGAAATTTGGGTGCCTTATAAGGGATTGCCCCTTATGGGACATCAAAGTGTTAAGTGGGTTGAGAAGTGGGTGAAGCCCACACGCACGCGGAGCCGAGCCGCGAGCTCACGAATGGGCGCGTTTGAGGCGCGAATAGGCGTGTTTGAGGCGCACTTTGCACTTCGCACGTACCCATCGTCGCTAGGAGCTGAGGAGCTTTTATTTTTAGCTGGGTCCGGTTCAGTTTCTTAAATCGCCAGGTTGGTTTTAGTTTTTGCGTGTTATTTAAATTCGTCCGATAATGGGACAGTCTCCTTCTACCTTTCTTCAATCAGTTTGTTCAAGTTGGAATAAACTGGTTTTGCCAATAACTCGGTAATTAATAATAAAATAATTAATTTTCTGTTTGATTAAATTGTTTTCAACACAAACCATGGTAGTAATCCGTTTACTTTTAAAAAACCAAATAAGGTTAGAAATATGCTTTGAAGCTAATGGGTTTGATAAATCGAATGGACAGTGGACTGATGGTTCAAGTTAGTCCGTTAAAGGCCCATAAAGCCCACCAATGTATTCCCAACTTGGTGACTAGTACCCTTACTTGATTAGGGAACATGTTGAAATTCTTTAACATGACTAGGGTAAAACAGTCCACCCACTAGATTTATATAGTATCTATAGGAACCTATTTTGGCAAATGGTCCAAAACATTGGGAATAGAAACAGGACCATGCCCATGACATATCATAGCTAAAAGTTTATGCAGTTGGACCATAACAAACTCCACTTCTAAAAAGATCAACAAAATAACTAATTGAGTAGCAACAACATAGTGCTGATAAGCCAAGCTCAAATTATCATGATGATTCTAGTATATGCTATACAGATGTCCAAACCGCAAGACGAACAATTTTAGCCCACTTGTAACTTACACCACATACAAGTCATATGTTCGTCTGTAAATTTTTATGTATGTATGTATGTATCTATGTATGTACGTACGTACATACGTATGTATGTATGTATACTAGTCGACCGGCCCCGACCCATATATAGAAATTATGTGTTACACAATCTTTTACATAGAGTCAGTGCCAGCTTACTTCAATAAAATTTTAGGCTTCGGCCTAGGTCCGCCAATTATTGGGTTCCCAAAATCAAAGGAAAAAAAATCTGGTTATTCAAATTTGTTTTTGACTACTAAGACTAGAGCTTTTTAGTTTACTACCCTTTAATATTGTGGCTGCAAAAGGCCTAATTGTTTTTTTAACTAATTTTACTTTACTTGTATTCTCCTTAATTTATAATGTATAGTTTTTCTTATGTATTTGTTTAGAGATCCTTAAATCAATTTAAAAAAGTTTATTTAATTTTCTATTTACAGTTTTCATGAATTCAATGTGGTTGACCAAATTGTTACAAAGAGTAAGGGCGTAATCTAACCGACTTGTTTTAATCAACTCGTTTGGTCTGTAATGCTTAGGGCTGTTTGATAATTTCTGAATGGGTAAGTATTGAATCAGTAAGAGTTCTGAATCATTAACTGCTGAACCAGTAATAGGTCTAAACCATTAAGAGCCAATATAATACTTAGCCGTTCAGAGGCAAATTTCTGACCAATTCAAATAACAGGTCTTAATCATTCAGACTCAGTATAATGCTTAACCATTCAGAGGCAAATGTCTGAATCATTCAGATATCTGCTTGCGAAACAAACAATCTGAACTATTAAGTACTGAACCAATAAGAGCTTCATTAAAAGCTAAACAAAATGTAACCGTTTGAATTTCTCTCTTAGCATTGCTGACTATTTTATACACTACATATAAGTGCATTATATGATTATTAAGATCCTAATATATTATTGGGTGTGAAACGAACATTACAGAAACGACCATGGTGATCTTTTATTTATAACGAAAATGGGGCAACACACAAAAAAAAGAAAAAAAAACTCTAGGTACATAAAAAATGGAGAAGGATGCAATACCAAACCGCTTAGGGACAAAACTCCAAAACACACACAGAGTTCACACACATAAAAACACACTGCAAACTACTTTAAGAGCAAATCCCAATTGAAGTTGTGTTGTATTGTTTCACTGGTGGTTAATGTTGATGTTGACATTTGTGGGGCCAAAAAAACTGTAGGCAAAGAATCAAAAGTCTCCCATTGTGTGGTTACCACAACTGCCCCTGATGTGTTCTTACTTGATGACTCTTGCGGTTGACCCGCCACCGCGATTGGTGGAAATTTCCCAACTGACCGGTTGGACTGGTCGGACTCGTGGCGGTTTTGGGTGGTGTTGCCAACATGACCGTTGCTTTGATTTAGACGAGGTTGTGGTGGCGGCTGCGGCTGCTTAGGAACATAATTCTCATTCTTTTTTTTCCTTGTCGTGTTTTTTACCTTTAAAACATCGAGTGTTTCGACATATCTTTGCACCTTTTCCACCTTCAATTTCATCAAATAATAAAAAATATTTACTCAAATTTTTAATGTTCAAAACTTCAAATCCTAAAAAAAGCAAATAATATTAATAATAATAAGAGTAAACTGTTAAAATTGTCTCTGAGGTTTGCAGTTTTATCCAAAACAACTTTTTTGTACCATATTATCCTTCACTTTTGCATTTTTTTTTCATTTTCATCTAAAGGTCTAATTTGTTTTGTTTTTTTCTGTCAGACATTTGGATGAAAATGACAAACCCCCAAATATCAGGGACGATTTTAGCCAAATAAAAAAAAGTTAGATGTTTAGATGAAAATGACAAAAAGTCCCAAAAACGAAGGGCAGGTACAAAAAAATTTGTTTTGAATGAAACTGACAAAATGCTCAAATTTAAGGACGGTTTTGACAATTTATTTTAATAAAAATAATTATGTAAAAAAACCTGCAATTTTTTCTGCCGATTTAAATCTCCATCCACTTTAATTTCATCTAATTTAATCAGCTGATTCATCAACAACCCAATCAAATCAGACACCATTTTGTCGGCAACTTTTCCTCCTTTAGATATCACCGATTCAACCGCCGACACCTTCCAATTTTCAGCCCATTAATTAAAATCCTCAAAATTTTAATAATTCCAACAATTAATATTCCAATTAAAATTTGTACCTGGCCAGCAAGCCTATCCACCTCCAAACTAATCTCCACCATTGATTTTTCAGCCTTTTCAATTTTCGCATTCTTTCTGGCTTCAATTTGCCGTCTTTCTCGGCTGATCGGATCTTCAACAACCACCATTTTTGACTTATCCTTCACACCCACAAAATCTAGAAATGTTTTAGAAGCCCTTTCTTTATCTTTGTATATTATCTTTTGATCTTCATGGTGCAAACCGGTCGGACCGGTTAACTTCTTCTTCAATTCACCTAAATACCAACACAAACATATTTTTTTATTAAATTTTTCAAAATTCAATGCGAAAAAGATGAGTATTAAATTGGGTTTCCTCCAGAATCGGTGTACAAATATTCTTTTTTTCTTTTTTTTTTTGAATGACGAATTTGAATCATTGACGGGCCACTAGAGTATTATCGTGCCACCACCGGAACCAGCCGATCATATCCTGCCCCACCAGGCATAATGTCTATACACTAATTCAGAAGGAAACACAAAAAATATAGGAAAAAACCACTTGTGGGAATCGAGCACGGGACCTATTGATCCCAAAGCCTTATTCCATCCCAGGATACCACTGGGCTATAATGCCATGGCCGAAAAAGAAGAGTATATAATATATTTTTAATTAAAATGCCAAAGTAACAAATTAAAAACAAGTGGCAGATAAACGGTCAATAAGCTGCGCCGCAACCCCTTTTAAATTGCAAAACGGATCCTATTGAAGACGAAACGACCCTTAAAGGTTGAGAGATTACCGAAAGTGGCCGTAGAGCCTATGATGATTTCATGATATATCGACCCGTGTTTGACCCGGACCCGAATAGTTGGAGGAGGAACACGGTGTTGTGGGTCATCCGGGTCGCGCTTCTGGACGAGCATTCCTCCGGGTCGGACTTCCAATTTCTCGCCGCCGTGTGCGGCGGCGGGGCTACCTTTCACGGTGGTCAACTCGGTTGTTTTAGTCCTCATTCGCATCATCTTGAACTCTAATTTTTTGGTGAGAGAATATTATTAACTCAGATCAGAACGTTGACTTTGTCACGATGCTGATGTCAACTACAACAACAACCCATTAATTTCCGACCGACAAAAATTGCAGTAGTTCCGATGAAGAAGAAGATGTTGTGGAATTTAGATCTTGTGTTGTGGTTGGGGTGGCTGAAGGAACCAATGTAGATGCGAATGATAATAATAATATTATTATTGTTATTGTTGTTATTATTATTAATATTAATATTATTAAGAAAGGAGAAGGTTAAGTAGGAATTAGGATTATTTAAAGGATTAAATGAAAGTGTTGGTGTTTAATATTGTGGAGAAGAGGGGAAGGTAGGGGGGATAGGGAGATGAAAACTAAATGAAAATGAATGGACAACGAACAAAATAGAAGAGTGAAGAGTTGAGTTTGTGTTTTTATATTCAAGTGGGTGATTGGGAAGAATATATTTTTTTTTATTTTGGATTAAATAATATTATGGTTGATAAATTTGTTTTGGTGTTTCTAAAATTGTGATTATAAAATTGGCTGAAGATTTTTTTTAATATTGTATGTAGAATAGTTTTATTTTTTAAGGGTTTTAATCTGAGGAGTATTATGAAAATATGGTTGTTTGAGTAAAAGTTTTTAAAATAGAAATGGAATTTTAGGTGTCTGAAAAATTGTGGCCTTATATGCTTTAGCTGTTATCTAAAAGCGTAGAGTAAGCTTTAGGTAGTAACCAAAAGTGTAGACTATATCCTAGCCATCTCAGCTAGTGAAATTGATGTGACGACTTCTAATTGGCGGAAGCGAGGACTGACGGACTACTTTAGTAAAAGATAAATTTTCATGTTCGTTTTTTAGATGATTATTCATTTGATGAGTTTTTTAATATAAAAAAATTGGTATCGTCATATAATAATGAATTAATTACGTTTCCGTCTCTATGGTTTTTCAAAAAAAATTGCTAAAATCTTCCATGTAGTTTCACTTTTGTAATTATTATTATTGTCCACACACACTAACGCCATCTAGTTATTCTATTAGTTTATTTGAAATAACCATGATGCGCCGATTAAAGTTAAAGTTAAAATACTTAAAGAGTTAATTACGTTCTTCGTCTATGTGGTTTGTTAAAATAACCATTACAGTCCATTAGTTCTAAAAATTGTCAAAACAGTACCAATATCTTTCACTTTACTTTTCACCCTCCTCATTTCTTAAGATCCGGCCACCAAATTTCTCCCATCACAATCGACGTTAGTAGGAAAACTTAAGGCCTACCTGAAAAACTTGAGGGGTGGTGGGCATAGTGGATGGTGGAGGTGGTCATCATTCAGGTATGTGTGTGGTGTTGGGAGACGTTAAAGATGGATGAAGTGGAGAGGGTGTGGAGTCGGAGCAGGTGATCTTCCGGCTGGATTTGAGGAAATAGGGAGAGCGAAGAGTAGAGTAAAGGATATTAGATAGATGAAATTGTTAACCGCCATTGTTGGTGAGTTGAAGGTGAAAGTTGTGAAAGTATTTGTACTTTTGGCAATTTTTAGAACTAATGTATTGTAATAGTTATTTTAACAAACCAAAAGGACGAAAAATCATATACTTTAGCCGTTATCCAAAAGCGTAAAGTAAGCCTTAGCCAGTAACCAAAGTGTAGGCTACATCCTAGCCATCTCAGCCAGTGAAGTTGATGTGACGACTTTCAATTGGCGGAAATGAGGACTACCTGACTACTTAGGTAAAGATAAATTTTCATGTTTGTTTTTAAGAGTTTTTTTTTTCAAATGAGTATTGATGGAAAAAATATTTATTAAAATGGTGTTGTTTCAAAAATATTTATTAAAATAGTGTTTATCTTATTTTGTTAGTTTCTTACTCCTAATCTCATCAAATAACCCCATTTCATTAAATGAATGTTCATTTTTTAATATAAAAAGTTAGTATCTTCATATACTAATTCTAAGGCTGTAAGGTATGCGCCGCCAACCTCCTTCCACCTCAACAAAAAAAAGCACAATAGCACCCCCCCTTTTCGTACCAGGGGAGCCATTCATGGGGGGCTGTTGAATCTTGGTGGCTGCAATCGCGAGTAATAACGAGAGTTTGTAGGTGGGACATGTCTATATACTAGCCTTTGACAACGGCTATAACCCCCCCCCTTTCCATACCAGGGGAGCCATTCATGGGGGGCTATTGAAGCTTGGTGGTTGCAATCACGAGTAACAACGAGAGTTTGTAGGCGGAACATGTCTATATACTAGCCTTTGACAACGGCTATATTATAAAAAAAATCACATTGTTTAATCAAACTTATATATAAACACATACTGAAGGGGTATGGTCCCAAAAACCTTGCGCCAATCAAGAAACCATACCCATTAATAACTTCTAAGGAAACTGCGCGCAGACTTCTTTGCCAAAATAAGATTTATTAGAACTCTGCGCCAAATATCAAAGAGAGGAAAATGTCATTTAACTACCTTGCGCGGGCTCGCGCAAGGTTCAAAGTTAACCTTGAACACTCTCTTTGGATAAATGCTTCATTTAACTACCTTGCGCGGGCTCGCGCAAGGTTCAAAGTTAACCTTGAACATTCTTGTTTGATAATGCTTCATTTAACTACCTTGCGCGGGCTCGCGCAAGGTTCAAAGTTAACCTTGAACATTCTTGTTTGATAATGCTCCATTCATAAACCTTGCGCAGATATTTATATCAAAGCAAGAATCCACCAAACGTTGCGCTAAGCAGCAAGGAGAAGAAGGAAGATCAGTTAACTAACTTGCGCTTCTCGCGCAAGGAAACAGTAAATCCTGAGAAACTTTCCCTTAGCAAAATCCTTGACTTGGTGCAGAAGCAAAGGGAATCTTTTCTGTTGTAACAGAATGTACACGTGGCGAATAATAGATGGGTAACAGCTGTGAAACCTTCTAGAAGCCATTAACACCCAATCGTGCAAGCATCTTTTCGGTTATAACCAATTGCCACATGGCAGCATCTGGACGGCTGAGGAAGATCACGGTGATGGCATGCTCACATTTATAAGATGTAGTGATCTCATGTTGACTCGTGGCACCTCCCTAACCGCTGATGAGCTCACGATCCGTGTGCACTAACGGATTGCCAACAAATGTTAACGGAATAACAAAAGATTCCGTTAAAGTTAACAATCTCTATTTTTGGCACCTAACACCGGCTATAAATAAGTAACTTGGAGTTCAAGGAAAGGTATTCACTCTCAACTACTCTCTCACTTACAATACTTACTTCCGACTACCTGTACTTATTCTCACGCCGGAGGGTGGTCACGGAGAGAACCCCCTTTCTCCCCGTGGCGAGCTAACGGTGTTCTGTTTTGCAGGATCAGCCGAAATATTGTTCTATTCATCATCCATCGTGAAACCAAACGGAGGGTTAACCCTTTTATGCAGAGCCCATTCCATAGATCTACTTTGATTCCGGTCTAGTTGATCTAGGGTTTCTTCATTGGCGCCCACCGATTTTGATTCTTTCTCACCTTTCGTTTTGTTTCACTTAGATCTGCAGCGTCATGGCTGACAGATCATCTTTTCAGGGTCATCGATCAGGGATTCGACGCGTTGTTGTCGGACCTCAGGTCGACGGACAAATAGTTGAGGATTCTTCCGGCGAAGCTAATGTTTAGTATGATCCTAATCATGCGAGTATTCCTGTAACACCGGTGGCTCCTCAGGTTGATGTTATGTCGATTTTACCACCTGGAGAGACTCCATTATCGTGGTTAATCAAATCTCAAGCGACTCTAAACGCTATGTATGCTCAGTTATGTGCCCAAACCGGAACTCCAGCTTTTCAAGCTCCGGTTAACGCTCCTCAGGTCCGTGCTTCGCCGGCACCTCGAGTTTTGAGTTATAATACTCAAAGTCATGCTCGTTCCCTTTCGCGCATGCCTGAAAATGGAACAGAAATGTATTCTAAAACCAGGAATGATCCTGTTCATTCTGGTAATAGAAGGCAAGAAGACAACGTTCAGCGTCGCGCATCTGTCCACTCTCGTTTAGGCCCACGGTCTTCGCAGAAACGGGACACCCAACACAATGAGCTCGATAGAACCTATGAGGAAGGGGATAGTGCAAGTATTTTTAATCGAATATCTACAGATCATGCTAATTACAGGCCAAAAGTACGTGCAGTATACAATCCAGAAGCTGAGCATGATTACAATTTGGTATATCGCCCAACCGAAGCAGCTGAACAATCAAAGTTTACCAGAGAGATAGCACTGGCTCCGTTGGAGCGAGCGAAATTACCAACCAATGTTGGAAAGTTTAACGGTTTGACCGATCCTGATGATCACATGCGCCTCTTTATCGGTGCAGTGTTACTTGGGTGCTGGACATTGCCAATGTGGTGTCACCTATTTGTACAGACCCTTACCGGCGCTGCGCGCATTTGGTTTGATAATTTGCCGGTAGGTAAACTTTCCTCTTGGAACGACTTAAAAGAGAAATTTCTTACACACTTTAGCCAGCAACGGCGATACGTGCGCGACTCCTCTGATGTAATGAACATCTGGTGGAGGGACGATGAAAGCCTCGAAGATTTTATAACGCGTTACAATAAAGAGGTGTTAGAGATTGGAGATGTCCATGAAGACCTTATACGCGCGCAGTTCAAGTATGCGGTAAGGTGCGACGAAATGATTAAAGTGTTGTCTGGTACAACTGGCCTTCCAAAAAACTGGGATAAACTCATGGCGGCAGCCAAGGTCTACGCCCAGACTGAGTGCAACTTAAGTTCTAACCAGCCACCTCTGCCTCAGAATCGTCCGCAAGACTTGAGTAGAGTTAGTCGCAAGTGTAAGAGAAATTGGAAAGAGTCATGTCAGAATTCGTATTCTCCTTATTCACCAATTGATGCGCGAGCAACAATCAACAAGATAACAACTCAAAAAGCGATTAAGCAGGAGAATAGGGAACGTCAATGGACCCCCTTAACGAAATCTCCGGCTGAGGTTCTCAGCACTGAGAATTATCAGTTTAAACAGCCGCAACCAATGAAAAACAAAAAAGGGCAAGACCCAAATTTGTTCTGTGACTATCATAGAGACAAAGGCCACACAATAGATAAATACATCAATCTGCGCATGGAGATTGAAAAAGCAATAAAAAGTGGGAAGCTTACACATCTAGTCCAGAATGTGCGCAAAGAGATTAAGCAGATTACGCGCGAGAACGAAGGGCCTAGCAACAAGAAAATGAAACAACACGTTTCCATGATTCAAGGTGGATCATCACGCAAGCGTAGCTTTCAACATTTTCAAAACAACACTTGGCGCGAACAGCAAGTCATTTTTCCTATCGTTCCAGGAGGTCCTCAAGAAGACCGGCCAGTAGTTATCACCGGTATATTTGGGCACTACCTAACAGACTACATGTTTATAGATCTGGGTAGTTCCATGGATATCATGTATGAGCAGTACTTGTGACAACTAGATCCTGAGGATAAGGCACGCTTGAAACCAGTTGATTTTCCATTAACTGGGTTCTGCAATGAGGCCGTCTTTCCTCTAGGACAAATCCTCTTTCCTGTTACTTTATCTGATGGGAGGTGTTCTCGAAAGAGTTGTCACACCCCGACCCGCAGCGGAAAAAGGTGATCGGGGCATAATTGGGTTATCATCAAAGCTCATGACATTTATTATGACGTTTCATATTCATTAATACAATTTAATGGGAAATATACAATCATAATTACATCATGTCCTAAACATCATTCTAGACTTCATTGTTTTCTTCTAAGGCATTTCCTATGTTTTCCTTGCTTCATCCTGTTCACCTGTATCATGTGTAAAAATGGTTTTTAGATCAACAAAAAGTTGGCGAGTGAATCCTATGAAAAACATTTGAACAAGTTTATTTAATTGATTATAAATAAAGTGCACAACCACACATGAGTAAAAATAGATGTAAACTTATTCACCAATCATTTAAAATTAAATAATGCACACACGAACAATAATGGATTTGTTTTGAGGCACGCGTTGCTCAACTCGTCTCCCACGAGGAACTGATGGGCCTAATGAATGAATTGCATATAACTTGACAATATGAAATACATAACTACAAACAATATATACAATCTAAGTTTAGATCACAATATGGTATGGCACAAGTTTAAATAAACAAGTTAATTTTAGTGACACATGACACACCCCAAAACGTGTAATTAAAAAGGGGAGTTGTAAGATTCACTCACATTGGGTGCGTTCGGTTGATGATGTTGAATGCGCACGAAGTTGGTTTTAACCACGAGTGAAACTAACCTAGATAATGGCATAATGGTTCGGTAAGTAAGCGGATTTTATTAATCAATTTTAGTAGGATTGTTGGATATATTTTTGTGAGTTTAAGGCTATTTTCTAACCTTAAAAATGTTATTTTTAAGTATTTTTAATTGATTTTTAAATAAAATAAATAAATAAAAATGTTGACTTTTTGACTGTTGACTTTTTGACTGTTGACTTATTGACCGTTGACCTGTTGACCGGTTTTATTGTGCAATTGTGTGCGCCGGGTGAGGCTCGAACCCGAGACCTCCCGTTCGCGTGCACGCAGCTCTACCAACTGAGCTACGTGTCTAACCTGAAATATTTCTGTTTTTAATTATATTTATATACTAACTGAATTAATCCGAAAATCATTTGTTTTAAAAACGATTTTAAATGTCTCGCTCGGTGCTCTCCACAGGTCTCGAACCCGGGACCTGTGGGTTAGGTTAACACACAGTCCACCGCTGGACTGTGTGTCTAACTTGTTAAATAATCTGATTTTTATTATACTTATATACAAACTAAATAATTTCGTTTCTGCTTTAAATAAAAAGTTTGATAATTGTCCGGACCGGTGCGGTAGTCTGGACTCGAACTCGTGACATGTGGTTTAAACGTTCACACAGTCCACCACTGGACTGTATGTCTATCTTGGTTATTATTCCGGTTTTTATTAAACTTAACATCTATTGCAGTGAATCCGGTTCGGTTAAAAAAAAGGAACATTTTTATTAAGGCGAGTGTGCGTGGGACAAGAATCGAACTCGGGACGTAAGTGTGTTTATTTGCACACAGTCCACCGCTGGACTGTGTGTCTAACCCGGGATATATCTTGATTTTAATTAAACATATACACAACTGATAACTCCGTCTTCTTCGTTAAACTTAACCAGAAACGGAAGTCCGACTTGTTCGAAGATTTAATCAAGTTCTTTAGTGTCTTGTGATTAATTACAGGTGCGATAAGAGAGATTAAGTGTAAGATATACCGAACAGTGGCTCCTCTGTTTCGCCGGCGAAACTCCGGTGACAGCAGATGATTCCGGTGACGTGTGTCCTGCGGCAGAGGGTCTTAAGGGAGCTTGAGATGAGTGTGGGTGGCTTCGGTATGAGCTCTGGGTGTTCAGTAAGGCTCAGAGGTGAAAGGCTCGGTTTTTCCGGCGAGTTGCAGAAATTTTCCGGCGAGTGGAATTACGTCGGGAAAAAGTGTGATTGTGAGCGAAAAAGCTAACAGAGGTTAGAGGGGGTATTTATAGGGCAGAACATCGACGAATTAGTCCGTTTTCCGTCTTGATTCGTCGGTTAATGATTTTCCGGCGGTTATAACTTGTGTCGCGGACTGGACATCAGTTATAACCGATGTTGAGATTAATGTTTACGTTAAGTCATAGATAACCGACGACGTTTGACGAAATCGTCGGATTTTCCGTTGGATTGGGGCGCGTCAGTTGACTGGGTTTTGATTTTTGTTTCATTATTTGAATTAATTGTCTGGATATATTACTAAAAAATACAAGTGGCGTAGTGGTTGAATGGTTGGAAGTTAAGGCGTTTGTTGATTCTGGCTGACCCGGGTTCGAAACCCGACAGCAGCCTTTTATTTTTAAACCACTATTTTTAATACTTTTTCAAATATAAATTATATATTCCAATATACTTATTAATTATGTATCGTTTAAAATTAATTTGGGCATTAAATACGCAACGAATTTTTAACTGATTGTTCGGTTAATAAACGGAGCGGGTTTGGTAAATCTGGTTTTTGACGGATGTTACAAGAGTAACGTCAACTTCATGGTGATGCCGGCAAATTCCGTCACGATTTACTATTGGGATGCCGTATGATTACCTCCGCTCTGCATGCTGCTTGTGGTTTTCCAACACCAAGTGGTGTAGCTATACTTTATGCACGGAAAGAAATCATGTCAATTGAGGAACCAGTTATGAAGGCTGGCAAGACATTGCCAAGCAATGAACCAGAAAAGTGGGTACTCAACAATAAGTACCCTGAGCAGACAATCTTATTAGGGCCTGCGGTCAGTATTGAAATTCGCGCAAAGCTTAAACTACTGTTGTTTTGCAACAAAGACATTTTCGCCTGGACACCTGCCGACATGGTTGGTGTCCCGCGCGACGTTGTGGAACATTGCCTGAATGTATTTCCATCACCAGAACCAGTTGTGCAGAAAAAGCGCAGCCTCGGGTCAGAAAAGACAGAGGCAATGAACGAACAAGTCACCGAGTTGTTAAATGCTGGTATTCTGCGCGAAGTCAAATACCAGACCTGGGTGGCAAACTCAGTCATGGTAAAGAAACATAATGGCGGATGGCGGATGTGCGTAGATTTTAAAGATCTAAACAAGGCATGTCCGAAATATTGTTATTCTCTTCCTGAGATTGACAAAAAGGTTGACTCATTAGCTTCCTTTCGCTGGAAATGTTTTCTAGATTGTTATAAAGGTTATCATCAAGTCTTGATGAAAAAGAGGACGAAGATAAAACCGCTTTTCGCACGGAGAAGGGCATTTTTTGTTATACCAAGATGCCTTTTGGTCTCCGCAATGCGGGAGCTACTTATCAAAGATTGATGGATACAATGTTTGGAGATGACATCTTGAAAACTGTGGAAGTCTACATTGATGATTTGGTCGTTATGAGTAATTCAGAAGACACTATGCTAGACAACATCCAATGAACTTTTGATTCTCTACGCGAGGTAAATCTAAAGTTAAATCCCAGCAAATGTTCCTTCGGCATGGAGGAGGGCAAATTTTTGGGTTTCATCGTCACCAAAGACGGTTTCAAAGTTAATCCCGAGAAGGTCGAGGCAATACAAAAAATGTCTTCTCCTACTACCATCAAAGAGATGCAACGTTTGGCTGGAAGGTTAGCTGCGCTAAACCGCTTCCTCGCCAATCATGCTGCAAAATCTTATCCATTTATTCGAACCTTGCGCAATTGTACGAAGAGCAAAGAGTTCGCATGGACTCCTGAAGCTAATCAAGCTTTCCAACAGATGAAAGATTGTTTAGTTCAACTTCCCACACTTACTGCTCCTCGAGAAAAAGAACCCATGGTCTTATATCTTGCTGCATCTGAGGTAGCAGTAGGTGCTGTCTTGTTGGTAGAACGCGAAGGGGTCCAGTCTCCAATTTATTATATCAGCAAGATGTTGAACGATCCAGAGACAAGGTATTCAATCATGGAGAAATTAGTTTTAGCATTGGTCCATGCTTCGCGCAGGCTGCGAAGATACTTTTCAGGACATGTTATTACAGTTTTAACAAATTTTCACATTGGCCAAGTCCTGGCCAAACCAGACGTTTCTGAAGACTTGCGAAATGGGCAATAGAATTGGGAGGTTATAACATCTGTTATAAACCTAGACCAGCTATCAAAGGCCAAGTTTTGGCAGATTTCATCGTTGAAATTCCTGCTTATAAGCTTGAAGAATGCCAAGCAATCCAAAACCCAGTCCCAGTCATCGACAACAGAGCCTGGACATTGTTTACAGATGGCGCATCAAACAGTGATGGGGCTGGAGCAGGTCTTCGATTAATGAGTCCAGAGGGAGCAGAATTCACATATGCAATTCGGTTGGATTTTAAAAGCACCAACAACGAGGCCGAATATGAAGCTTTCCTAGCACGCTTACGCCTCGCTATCAAAATGGGCGCAACAAATTTAGAAGCCCATGTTGATTCATTACTAGTTGCTGAGCAAGTAATTGGAACGTACGATGCAAAGGGAGATATCATGGCTTTATAATTGGCGCAAGCCAATGCTCTTATAGCACAGTTCCAACTATTTAAAGTCACACACGTCAAGCGAAGTGAAAACAAACATGCTGATGCTTTAGGTAAACTCGCAGCAACTAGTTTCAAACATTTGGCTAAGGAAGTTCGCATCGAGGTTTTAAGTAATCCATCAGTTCCCCTCAGACAAGTAACAATGGTCGAAGTAGGAGATCCATCATGGATGTCTCCAATAATAAAGTATTTGTTACATGGTTCTTTACCAGAAGATAAAGCGCAAGCACGTAAGTTACGATGCAAAGCCCTCAATTACGAAATGATTGACGGTATTCTTTACCGACGCTCTTACATGGGTCCTTCACTCTGCTGCGTTAACAAACATGATGCGATACCTGATCAGGGAGGTTCATGAGGGGCTATGCGGTATACATTCTGGGCCGCGCATGGTAGTAGCCAAAGTGAAAAGCGCAGGGTATTATTGGCCCGGAATGTACGTTGACGCGGTGGAGATCTTGCGCAAATGCATGTCCTGCCAAAGGCACCCTAAAACGTTGCGCCCAAAGAATCCTTTGGTACCCGTCACAACTGCTTGGCCATTTCAACAATGGGCCATTGATTTAGTGGGACCATTTCCGGATGCGCCCAGCGCAGTAAAGTTTATCATTTTTACGGTCGATTACTTCACCAAATGGGTTGAAGCCAAACCTTTAGCTTCTACTACAGCGATGGTAATTCGCAAATTCATCTGGGAATACATTATTTGTCGTTTTGGTCTACCCATGCGCATACAGACAACGGTACAAATTTAATGGCTGAAGAGTTGCAAACATGGATGACCGAAATGGGAATCCAACATGTTTTCGCTTCTGTTGCACACCCACAAGCAAATGGTCAAGTTGAAAGCAGAAACAAATAGTTGGTTGACGGTATCAAGGCCCGCCTTGGCACGGCACGGCGGGGGTGGGTTGACGAATTGCCTAGCATCTTGTGGGCACACCAAACTATGCCCAAGACTAGCACTGGAGAAACTCCTTTTAGCCTTGTGTACGGCACGGAAGCTGTGATTCCTGTCGAAATTGGGTTACCATCTCCAAGAATGCTACTTTGGAAAAACAAGATAACGAACAACAAAGGCGCATCGACCTAGACTTATTGGAAGAACGACGAGAAAATGCAGCGATTCGCGAAGCTAAATACAAGTCCCAACTTGAAAAGTATTACAACAAAAGGGTGCGCATCTGTTCCTTTTCGCCTGGTGACTTTGTTCTTCACACAATGAAACATCGAATGCCGAAAAACCGGGGAAGTTAGCCCCGATGGGAAGGTCCGTACGTGCTAAATGAAGTATTGGGAAAAGGCACGTACACTCTGAAGCGTATGGACGGATCCAGCGTTCCTCGAACCTGGAACGCCCAACAACTACGCCGATGTTATATGTAATCTCAGTCCTTTAAGCAACTTCTGAGCGTTGCGTAACGAGACTGCTTCTTGTTATTTAAACTTAGTGGCAGCCATAGCTTTGCGCTTTATCAGTTTGAATAAAATACTCTCCTACTACTTACAGTCTTGAATATGTTCATTTACAAATGCATGCAATTCCTTTGGATAAACAAAAACACAAACTCATGAGCCACAAGATAACTTAATACTTACGCTCACACATGAGAAAAGAAACTGTTCATTTGTCTATCCTACACAAGTAATTGGTCCCATGCAAACATTGTAAAGCTGAAATATATTATATTCACATCCACAACACTTGCGCAGCAGCGCAACGTTACAAGTTATCACAAAGTAAAAAATTATAAATTTCCTATTCTATGGATTTGGTTCCCGCCTGCTCCTCTGTTGAAGAAAAGATCTCCTTTAGTTTATCAACAAAGTCGTCTTGCTGCAGCGCGGCATCCACAAGGTCCATAATCGGAATTTGCAATTGATCATATTTTTCTTTGGCAGCAGAATAAATGGCGGCAGTATTTAGCCCATGCGTGGCAGCACGGCTTGTATCCCATTCGGTCTTCAGCGCATGGGCCACGTGCAAAGTACACTCTCTATAGCCCTCGGCATGCCCGTCATTGCGCGTCGCGATCATCAATTCTGCCACTCTCTCATCCAACTCCGTAGAGTTAAGGATGGCATTTGCAATCTGTATACAAATACAATCAGTATATGTTGCGACAATCAAACCAGACATGTAAAAAGAAAAGGGAATATTACCTCCACAATCCCGTACTCCCGCAACCAAGTAAGCTGGTTCATGAGGGATTCAGTGAGGCTTTCTGCTGTAGCGCGAGCGACCTCTATGTCGTTAATTTTTTGTTCGCCTTCAGTCAAACGACGGATCAACTCGGCTTTTTCTGTTCGGTGAAGGTTGATATCTTTTTTCAAACTATCAACCTCATCTTGCAGTCGCGCCTGGTCAAATAGCATAGCAGTTAGATCATCAATTTCTTTATTCTTAAGAAGGAGAGTCATTTTGGTTGATACCTTATTCTGCTCGCTCCTTTCTCTGTGTGAGCGCGCCTCTTCTGCTGCCGCAACTGCATCAGCTTTCTCTTTCTTGAGTTTCTCAATTTCGTTGCTTAGAGAAATTTTTTCTTTGTTATCACGATCACTTGCGCTCGTCCGCATATTGTGCAGCAGAGGTCTCACACTTGCGCTTCCACGACAGCGCAACCCACTCTCCAGTCTTCTTCTCTTTCTCAACTGGGCCTTTTCCGCCTCAAAATCGACGAGCATTTTCAACGTCTTCTCCTTCTCAAGTTTGGCCTTTGCCTTCTCAAGCTCAACCTCATCCCACTCTTTGTTCATGCTGCGCCATTCGCGCACAATCCTGTTTATGGTGGAAGAGGCAAGGGCAGACTCTTGCAAATATGACTCGTAGGTAGCCTCGTGGTCTTTTTCTTCCTGGCGCTTCACCTCCGCCGGCTGGAAGATGCCCTTATACCACTCCCTGCAGGAGTGCCAATCAGTGAAAACATCACCCTGCTTAACTTTCCGCACGGGCTGATGAATCGCAGAGGCTCGCCTCTCAGAATAAAAGCGATAATAATAGTCCCCAGGCGTCTCCTCTGGGCGAATAGGCGACTCCTCCTCCGGATCCTCAACAAACACAAAGCCTTCGCTTTGTGTTGAAGGTCCGGCTCCCTTGGATATCAACTTTGACGGTTCCCCAACATCTGTAGCAGTATCTTTAACCTGCTCGCCAGCAGGATTCTCAGCATCAAAATTTTTGGGCTCTTCTTCCGGAGCCACTTTCTCAATATTTTCCGGGACGATGGGGTCGGCATCAAGAACAGGAGTTTCTTGCCCCACATCTCCCTCTTCAACGTTCTCAGGTTTGCGCGGCGATGGTATAGCAGATGAGGTGGCCGGCGCAGCCTTCACCATTTTCTCTGCAAAACATATTAACAAATACCAAGTATAAGATTCTGCGCAACTTTTATGACAGAAATGCGCAACAAACTAAACGTACCAGGTGAGAACTTCTTTACAAAGGCATCCAGATTGCCCTTCTTACCAATGCGCGGGCGCGTAACTTTGGTTGGCGCAGGAGTTTTAGTCTTCGCCTCCTTCCTCTTCTTAGAAGTGCGCTTCAACGCCTCTTCCAGGCTAGAAGGTACTTCCAAAGGATCATCTGGGTTTGCAACAGGAAGAGATGAGGTGTCAACGGGTTCTGGCTTCGGTTTCTTCAAACCTACAGGCGTAAGACCCTCCAGTGAGTCCGACACCACCACATAATTGCACCAAGAGTGAGATACGGGAAGCGTACCTTTCTTGCCCTCAGCTTTCGCAGCAGCTGATGGCTTGGTTTTTTGCTCTGGGTTGGAAGGGGGAGGCACAGCAGCTGCAACAGCAGATGGTTTCTTCTTCTTCTTCGAATCAGGGCCTACGCCCAAGTTTAGCAAATCACCTACATAATCAATCATATTGAGCAAAGGTTGCGCCATTGGTTATATTGCAATATCAACTTAGGCTTTGTAAGGACTTATTTACCAGTCTTCGAATATGGTTGTGCCTCCAGATCCTCCTTCTTGGGCAACTCAAAGTTTCCCAAGATTTGTGAGAACCAAGTTTCCTCACCATCAGCAATAGGCACGACGGCCATTTTTCCTTTCTCTCTCTTGAAAGAGACCAAGTAGAGAGGCGCAGCTACATAATAAACATTTTTGCATCAGTACATATCTATTGAAAGATATTGCTAGGAAGTTAAAGGGTTACATACCAGTTCCATCTTCTGTATACACCGGTTTTTCCCGGGGTCCCTTCTTCCAGAAAATACTCATCCCGGCAGCGATGAGGGTCCTCTCCGGCAAAACAATATTGGGCACATCTTTAATATCTTGATACCATACCTCGTCGGCAGGTATGGGAAGAGTCTCCAGCTCGATCTCATCACTGGCCCGGAATGTCATCTTCATCGCGATCACCGCCGCCTTGACAAAGAAGAACTTCTGCTTCCAATCGTGGTAGGACTTCGGCGGCACCAACAACAATCATTTGGCTTGCACACGCTGTTGGAATGAATAAAAACCCAACGAGCAGTGCAGCTGGTAGAAAACTCTAAACTTCTCGACCGACGGCACATCTGCATCGATCGACAAACGAACTCAAAATGCCGGATCCTCATCATTCCCATCGGGCTCAACTGAGAAATGTGAATCTTGTAAAAACCAAGAATTTCCAGCAAGAAATGGGTCACCGGCAGCCGGAAGTTCCCTTCGGCAAAATAATCGTAAAATAATGGCCGGCCGGCGCATCAGCCGCCGTGGCATCCGCCACCAGAAAAAACGCTTTCCAGGACGGAGCAAAAAGGGAGTTGGTGGCAAGATTATCGAAATCTTTCTTCGACCACTTTTGCGGTGGCAAACTTGACGACGACATCTCAGCAGAACTTGCACCGGTGGCCATAACTC
Organism: Scalesia atractyloides; assembly: GCA_947069175.1. Lineage (NCBI taxonomy): Eukaryota > Viridiplantae > Streptophyta > Magnoliopsida > Asterales > Asteraceae > Scalesia > Scalesia atractyloides. The sequence continues at coordinate 3,935,852 of CAMTDV010000006.1, read as the reverse complement.
GAACTTTGAAGAAAACTTAGAAAACTTTGAAGGTCGCCGAAATTTTTGAACACAAATTTCTCTCAAGTTATAATTGGGTGAGAAGCAAATGGATCGTTGATCCCTTTATATACTAACCGAAATTAATGCACGATTTGACTGCAACGACTTTTGCGACCGTCACGTATCCCAGGTAACCGCAAGGGCGAGTGGGGAACAGTAACCCCCGACGCGCGCGAACGTCCCCGAAAAGCATTAAATACGGTAAGACATGTACTGTTGACAGCCTGTCAACAGTACCACCACGTCTCAAGAACGTGCGTCGTCACCAACTACACCATCCAGATAAGTGACACGTGTCTAAGTATATTTGAAATTCAAATACTTTTTCAAAATTCACTTACGACACGTCATCAAGATACATAAAGCAACAAAAAGCTAGTCCTTACTTAGCGCAACACATTTATCTTAAGTCCAGTGCTCCACCTACTTTTTATTCTTACATAGGAGCAACACTGGACTGGGGGGACTTGAAGGGGTATGGTCCCAAAAACCTTGCGCCAATCAAGGAAACCATATCCATTAATAACTTCTTTGCCAAAATAAGATTTATTAGAACTCTGCGCCAAATATCCAAGAGAGGAAAGTGTCATTTAACTACCTTGCGCGGGCTCGCGCAAGGTTCAAAGTTAACCTTGAACACTCTCTTTGGATAAATGCTTCATTTAACTACCTTGCGCGGGCTCGCGCAAGGCTCAAAGTCAACCTTGAACATTCTCTTTTGATAATGCTTCATTTAACTACCTTGCGCGGGCTCGCGCAAGGTTCAAAGTTAACCTTGAACATTCTTGTTTGATAATGCTTCATTTAACTACCTTGCGTGGGCTCGCGCAAGGTTCAAAGTTAACCTTGAACATTCTTGTTTGATAATGCTTCATTTAACTACCTTGCGCGGGCTCGCGCAAGGTTCAAAGTTAAACTTGAACATTCTTGTTTGATAATGCTCCATGCACAAACCTTGCGCATATATTTATATCAAAGCAAGCATCCACCAAACGTTGTGCTAAGCAGCAAGGAGAAGAAGGAAGATCAGTTAACTAACTTGCGCTTCTCGCGCAAGGAAACAGTAAATCCTGAGAAACTTTCCCTTCGAAAAATCATTGACTTGGTGCAGAAGCAAAGGGAATCTTTTCTGTTGTAACAGAATGTACACGTGGCGAATAATAGATGGGTAACAGCTGTGAAACCTTCAAGAAGCCATTAACACCCAATCGTGCAAGCATCTTTTCGGTTATAACCAATTGCCACATGGCAGCATCTGGATGGCTGAGGAAGATCACGGTGATGGCATGCTCACATTTATAAGATGTAGTGATCTCATGTTGACACATGGCACCTCCCTAACCGCTGGTGAGCTCACGATCCGTGTGCACTAACGGATTGCCAACAAACATTAATGAAATAACAAAAGATTCCGTTAAAGTTAACAATCTCTCTTTTTGGCGCCAAACACCGGCTATAAATAAGTAACTTGGAGTTCAAGGAAAGGTATTCACTCTCAACTACTCTCTCACTTACAATACTTACTTCCGACTACCTGTACTTATTCTCACACCGGCGGGTGGTCACGGAGAGAACCCCCCTTCTCCCCATGGCGAGCTAACGGTGTTCTGTTTTGCAGGATCAGCCGGAATATTGTTCTATTCATCATCCATCGTGAAACCAAACGGAGGGTTAACCCTTTGGTTCACATGCAGAGCCCATTCCATAGATCTACTTTGATTCCGGTCTAGTTGATCTAGGGTTTCTTCACATACAAACCTGATACTTCACCCACAATCTCAAACACACTCTCACAAACCTCTTAAACCAATGATTGTTTTTAGAAAATGTCTTCAATTTCCGAGACGTCATTTGACTCTCCAACCTACTCGGGTACACTTGACGATTTGCTCATAGCGATGGCGCAGATGGCGGTTCAAGTTTTAAAAGACGAAGCCGAATCGTCACAACCAGACGTACTAGACAACCGCATCTTCAACGAGACTGGATTGGTGCTCACAACCTTTTGGTTAGTGGTTATTTTGCGGAGTATCCGTTATACAATGATGAACAATTTCGAAGCCGCTTTCATACGAGCCGCCGTCTTTTTTGCGGATTAGTGGCGATTTAGAGCGCTAATATACTAGACAACCACCGACTAGACAACCACCGCCCTCTGCCCTCCAACCACCACCACAACCCACCGTCAACCACCTTGATTCCTTGAAGGTATGTTTATGACATCTGAGCCTTTTCAAGCATCAAACAATATCGAACAATTTCGATTCTAATGAAATCTTGTGTTTCATTCCCGAGAATTTTATAATACATGTGACATTCATACTTTTTAGTCCATGTACAATTTCAACCCCTCAAAGCCTTTCTGGAGATTATACGTAAACTGATATGCAAACAAAACCAATTTAACGCAACGTATGTTCCGGAATAATGTCACAAGCTAAACATACCTTAAATGACCTTTTCGTAACTTAGAAATAAGTTTTAAAGGGTTTGGTATGTCAAAAACAAGTTTATTCGATCACAGGGACTAATTACGACAAACTACGAAAGTCTGCCGATTCTCGCAGTGACGTACGCTCCGGGACAAGAAAACAAGCTTAATAACCATAAATACCCTTTACATAACTTAGAAATAAGTTTTGAGGGCTTCGGTATGGCAAAATCACACTTTTGTAACTTCAGGGGCTATTTTGTAAATTTCGCGAAACTATGCCTTTTTGCGTATATCGCTATCCGAAACACGTTCGGACATCCAAATTATTTTTCTAATCATCAATATATTATATGTTAGTGATTGGAATGCGAAAAATCCGTTCGTTACGTGTTTACGGTCACACACGCGTTCGTTTCGATTTTCGTTGTAATTAACCAAAAACCGCGACCGTACGACCAAACGAACTGACCTCCGGAACATTTTTGAGCATATTTCAAGTTCGCTATACTTTAACGTCCTTGTGGAGCTTAAAAATGGGGTTAACGGGTGTTAGAAATGCCGAAAATCGACGAAAACATGTGCAGTGACCTGTTCTGCAATTTTTGAAAATTTCAGGTCTGGGGAGGCCTGGCGCTACGTGACGCCCTAAGGGGGGTACCGTGGCAGGGCGCGAGGCCCCTGTTTTGACAGAAAGTTGCTGGTAGCTTCCCAGCTCATTCCCTTGCCACCAATTCGCAATTTTTGACACCTGGCCCGAATTTTCCACCCTTTTTCCTGCTTCTAACATGTGTTAGGACACGAATCAAGTCTAGTGACGATTCATAGACACTTGTAAGGCTTACATTAATCCAATTCAAGTATAAATTCCATGATTTTTCCTCATTTTTGAACTTTTGCAACCTTCATTCAAGCTCATATCTGCTATAATCCGAATTTGCAACCACTTAGGAGACTCCTCTGTGATTCCTTGATCATCCCTAGTGTTTGTAAGTAAATCATTCATGTTTTGATTCAAGTTTCTTAGTTTAATTGAGCTAAAACTCAACAGTTTGACTTTCAGTTTGACTTTTAGTTTTGATCATGAATTGATCAAGATAAAGCTCAATTGAAACTTGCAATATGATGGTAATCAAGGTGGTTATGATCCCTAAAATTCATGCCTACTAATTTCCACATTTTCTAGTCATTTTGACAAGTCAAAGTTTTGGTCAAAATGCGATTTTTGCGCATTTTGCAACGGATCTATTCTTCGGGTGTCAAAACAGGTTGTTTTGATGCCAAAGTACTTTAATAAACTTAATTAGACGTGTCACAACATGTCAAATTAATCACTCTCATTGTGGTGCTTGTTTAGAGTCGAAAAGTTGAACGGTTTGACCACCGCTTTGACTTTCGAATCTGACCCGTTTGGTTGATCTTTAGATCCGACCTGTCACACCCTGACCCACAGCGGAATAAGAGTCGGGGCATAATTGGGTTATCACCAAAGCTCATGATATTTACTAATATGTTTCATATTTATTAAAGTCAAAATTACATTCTCAAAAATCCAAACATGTTCATACAAATACAAAGAAAATAATCAACTAAACAATCCAAGCTCTAAACCAGTTTATTCTTCTAAGCCAATACTATGTGTTTCTTGCTGCGGCTGGATCACCTGTATCATGTGTAAAAATAGGGGTTTTTGGGTCAACATAAGTTGGCGAGTGAACCTTGTTAGATAAACATTTAATATTGATTTCTTGTTATCTTTATCAAGTAAAACGTGTGCAATAGTCATATATGAGCAAATGTAAATAATCATACCATAACAATAACAACCACAAACGATAACATACAATAACATACAATAGCATATGAACTTGCATGAATATATAACATGAATGAAACTGTATATGTTGGCAACGTCGCGTTCACGCTCATAATGTAATGGGGAACGGATGGCCTATGATGAATGTCTGTGCGATCAAGGCTCAATCAAACGGAGCCGATCGTATGTTGGCAACGCCCGGTTCACGCTCATAATGTAATAGGGAACTGCTCAACGCTCATAATGTAATGGGGAGCGACGGCCTATGATATTGCATGTACTGAAAATAATAAATTAAATCTAAACAATAACCACACAAACAGTTGATACAAGCTGAATACACACTTGTTCATGATATGATGTATGCACAATGATTTAAATATAATAAATGGTAAGACACATGATACACCCCAAAAACGTGATTAAAACGGGGAATCTGTAGAGATTCACTCACATTGGGTGCGTTCGGTTGGAGATGATGAGATGCGCACGAGTTTGAAGGATTGAACAACGAGGATTAACTAACCTAAATAATAACGGAAGGTATCGTAAGTGAGTGGATTTTATTAATAATTTTAATAGGATTTTTAGATACATTTTTGTGAGTTTAAGGCTATTTCCTATCTTTAAAAACATTATTTTTAAGTATTTTTAATTGATTTTTGAATTAAATTAAATAAGTAAAAATATATAAAAAAATGTTGACTTTTGCATTGACCATTGACTGTTTGACTGTGACTGTTGACTGTTTGACCGGTTCTATTGTGTGCATGTATGCGCTGGGTGAGGCTCGAACCCGAGACCTCCCGTACACGTGCACGCAGCTCTACCAACTGAGCTACGTGTCTAACCCAAAATATTTATGTTTTTAATTATATTTATATACTGTTTTAATTTATTCTAAATTCATTAATTTTTTTAAAAAGGTTTTTAATTATCAAACCGGTGCCGTTAACAGGTTCGAACCCGGGACCTATGATTTAATGTTGCACACAGTCCACCGCTGGACTGTGTGTCTAACTTGGTTAATATACTGATTTTTATTATACTTAGCATCTAATTACGAAAGGATCCGGTTCAGTTTAAAAAAAGAACATTCTAATTACTGAGAGTGTGTGTGTGTCAAGGATCGAACTCGGGACGTATGCGTATTGTTTGCACACAGTCCACCGCTGGACTGTGTGTCCAACCCGTTTATAATACCGATTTTAATTAATCTTATAACATACAGGACTTCGTGTTCTTCGTTCAAAACACAGACATCGATTAAAGCAACTGTTTCTTGTTTAATTCGTTTAACAAAGATTATGGGCAATTGAAAGGTGATGAACGGAGAGGGTTTGGGGAAAGAAAGTACCGGAACAGGTCGTCGTTCTCAGAACTCCGGCAAGGATCGCCGGCTCTGTTTTGTGAGCTTCCTCTGTTCGGGTCAATTACCAGTTTTGATTGATTAGATATAAAATTGAATTACTGAGCAACGATTAACAGTTGGTTTAAATGATCATACCGGTTAACAGCGAATTTCTGGAAATTCCAGAAGTTTTCCGGCGAAAACAGAAAATCCGGCAACGTCGTCTGGGGTTGATTCTGGGTGATGGAGTGATGTTAGAATTGGTCTCACAATGGAATGAAATAGAAAAAGTCGAGGTATTTACCGTTTTGAGGCGAGTCTCTGTTTTCCGGTGACTTGCAGAGAATTCCGGCGATGTTCAAAAAGTAATTCCGACGACCAGAAAATAGAGTAAACGTGAAATTAGAAGCTCTAGGAATGTAATTGAGTAGCGAGATGAGGATTTGTTGAAGTAATTCCAGAAATGAATGTTTTCGGTTTTAAAAACCAAACATCACCTGAATTCAAGTTCATTAACGACTGAATTGATTTAAAATGTCGGTTTATCGGTTATGTTCAAGATTCCGCGAGCACTCAAACGTCTTGGACGGTTTGAAAGCCGATATCGGTTTCAGTTGGCGCAACAGGTTGATTCATGGTTGTTCATAAGTTTTAATTGTTTCCTAAAACTTACAAAAACATCAAGTGGCGGAGTGGTGGAATGTGTGTGTGTTAAGTCGCTAAGCTTAATCCGGCTGACCCGGGTTCGAGTCCCGGCAGCCTGATTTTTATTTTAATTATTTTATTTTTACTTTTTATCAATTATAACTTTTATATTCTAGTTTGTTTATTAATTATGCATCATTAAAAATTAAAATTGACATAAATACGCAACGAAACATTTATAACTTGATATTTGATTACAAACGAAGCGGGTTTGGAAAACCCGTTTTTGACAAATGTTACAGTATCCCCTACTTTTAGGAATTTCGTCCCGAAATTTAAGTAGTAGTAGCAGGAAAAAGATGCGGATATTTTTCGCGCATTGAGTCTTCACGTTCCCAAGTAAACTCAGGTCCCCGTTTCGACTCCCAGCGTACCCTAACAATTGGAATGCGACTTCGTCGTAGACGTTTTTCTCCGAAGTCCATGATCTCTACTGGTCTTTCAATAAAATGCATAGATTCATCAATCTGAATATCTTCCAGAGGAATATGGAGGTTCTCATCAGCGAGGCACTTCTTCAAGTTTGATACGTGGAACGTGGGATGAATTCTGTTGAGTTCTTCTGGTAGATCAAGCTTGTATGCTACAGGTCCTACTCTTTCGAGTATCTTGAAAGGTCCTACGTAGCGTGGTGCTAGCTTGCCTTTTTGACCAAAACGAACTACTCCCTTCCACGGTGATACTTTTAAAAGTACATGATCACCAATGTTAAACTCCAAGGGCTTTCGTCGTTTATCTGCATAACTCTTTTGACGACTTCGAGCCGCTAGAAGATTGTTTCGAATTTGATGGATCTTGTCCGTGGTTTCTTGAATCAATTCTGGACCGGTGATTTGAGCTTCCCCAATTTCGTGCCAACATACTGGAGATCGGCACTTACGACCATATAAAGCTTCAAAAGGTGCCATGCCGATACTTGAATGATAGCTGTTGTTGTACGAAAATTCAACTAATGGTAGATGAGCGTCCCAATTTCCCTTGAAGTCTATGACACATGCTCGAAGCATATCTTCAAGAGTTTGAATGGTGCGTTCAGATTGTCCATCAGTTTGAGGATGATAAGCGGTACTGAGGTCTAATCGTGTACCCAACGCGGCTTGTACAGCTTTCCATGTTCTTGAAGTGAAACGACCATCACGATCCGAAATAATACTTAATGGTACACCATGTCGGCTTACGATTTCGCTGATGTAAATGCGAGCTAGCTTCTCGTTCTTGAAATCTTCGCGGATAGGAATAAAGTGAGCTGATTTTGTAAGACGATCAATGATTACCCATATAGTGTCATACCCACCAGAAGTGCGAGGTAACCCGGTAATGAAGTCCATGGTTATGTTTTCCCACTTCCATACAGGTATTTCAGGTTGGACCAGAAGTCCCGAGGGTCTTTGGTGTTCAGCTTTCACCTTGGAACATGTAAGGCACTTGGAAACAAAAACAGAAATCTCCTTTTTCATTCCAGGCCACCAATAGGTGTATCGAAGGTCTTGATACATCTTATCGGCTCCTGGGTGTATAGAGTATCGTGTTTTGTGAGCCTCATTCATAAGAAATTCACGAAGGTTGTTGTGGTCAGGAATCCATATGCGATCTAGATAGTACAGAATACCGTCAGATTTAGTTTCAATTTTTAATTCAGCTCCACAGGACAGCTCCTTTCGTACGTCGTCTTCCGTTACTGAAACATGTTGGGCTTCTCGAATTTGATCTTTAATGTCAGTTATGATTTGCGAACATAGAAGATGAATGGAGTTCGCATAACCCTTTCGACTGAGTGCATCAGCCACCACATTTGCCTTGCCAGGGTGGTACCGAATTTCTCAGTCGTAGTCATTTAGAAGTTCGACCCATCTTCGTTACCTCATGTTTAACTCCTTTTGATTGAAGATATGTTGAAGACTCTTGTGGTCAGTGTATATTTCACACTTAGTACCGTAGAGATAATGTCTCCATATCTTAAGAGCGAACACAACGGCTCCAAGTTCTAGGTCATGGGTGGTGTAGTTCTTCTCATGAGTCTTGAGTTGTCTCGAAGCATAAGCTATAACCTTTCCTCTTTGCATTAGAACACAGCCTAGTCCTTGCCCTGACGCATCACAATAAACCACGAAGTCATCACAACCTTCAGGAAGAGTGAGGATTGGTGCATCACAGAGTCTTTGTTTAAGGGTTTGGAAGGCTTCTTCTTGTTTGGGTCCCCATATGAAGGGTTTTCCTTTATGAGTTAAAGCCGTGAGTGGTACAGCAATGCGAGAGAAGTTTGAAATGAAACGGCGATAATAACCAGCCAAACCAAGGAATGATCTAACTTCAGTTAGTGTACGTGGCGCTTGCCACTCTTGTACCACTTTGATTTTTTACGGGTCGACATGTATTCCCTTGTCATTGACTACATGTCCAAGGAATTGTACCTCTTTTAACCAGAATTCGCATTTGGAGAATTTGGCGTAAAGCTTTTCATTCTCTAGGAGTGTAAGGATGAGTTGAAGATGTTGTTCATGGTCAGACTTAGACCTTGAGTAAATGAGGATGTCGTCGATGAAGACTATAACAAAACGATCGAGATAGGGTTTGCAGACTCTGTTCATTAAATCCATGAAGACAGCTGGAGCGTTGGTTAAACCAAATGGCATGACCATGAATTCATAATGACCATAACGAGTTTCGGAAAGCGGTCTTTGGGACGTCTTCTTCATGTACTCTGAGTTGATGATAACCAGAACGAAGGTCGATTTTTGAAAAACAGCTGGCGCCTTGAAGTTGGTCAAGAAGATCATCAATGCGAGGTAATGGATAGCGATTCTTGATCGTTAACTTGTTGAGTTCTCTGTAGTCGATGCACATGCGAAACGTTCCATCTTTCTTCTTCACAAAAAGGACAGGTGCACCCCAAGGCGAGGAGCTAGGACGTATGAATCCTTTGTCAGTCAACTCTTGCAATTGACTGGCTAGCTCTTGCATTTCAGAGGGGGCTAACCTATAAGGAGACTTTGCAACTGGTGTAGCACCAGGTATAAGATCAATGCGGAATTCGACTTCTCTCACGGGAGGAAGTCCTGAAATGTCGTCAGGAAAAACTTGCGGGAAATCTTTTACTACTGGGATGTCTTCGAGTTTCTTCTCCATGGTTCCCTTTTTGACGACATGGGTTAAAAATGCGACATAATTCTTGCGAAGATATTTTTGGGCTTGAAGACAGGACATTAATCTGAGCCCTTTCGATGGGGTTTCTCCAAAGATTCGTAGAGTCTGACCGTTTGAAAGAGGAATGCGTATAAACTTTTCACGGCATACAACTTCAGCCTGATGTTGGCTGAGCCAGTCCATACCAATTATAATATCAAAGCTTCCCATCTTCATAGGAATGAGGTCAACTGGAAAATCGTGGTCGTTTAAGGTGAGAGTACAATTGCGTATAATAGAGTTTAATGAGACCGGTTTTCCGTCAGCAACTTCTACTGTTATGGATTCCTTGAGCTTATCACGAATTTGGTTTAGGATAGGTTCAAACTCTAAGGACACAAAACTTTTATCCGCGCCAGTATCAAACAACATGGATGCATAACTACCATTGATAAGAAACGTTCCGTTAACCACATTGCTGTCAGCTCTAGCCTAGTTAGCGTTGATGTTGAAAGCTCTTCCTCTTGCAGGTGGAGGAGCTTGGTTAGCTTGATTCACCGGATTGGCTTGGGCTTGAGCATGAATAATGTTCACCAATCGCGGGCAAGTGTTTCTAAAGTGGCTTGGGTCTCCACAATTGTAGCAAGCCCGCATAGGTTGCACCATGGGATAGTTGGGTTGGTAGTATGATTGGGCTAAATGTTGGGTAGGTGGTAGTAGTAGGGGTTGTTGGGCTTGACCCATTATTTATTGGTGGGTTTGGGTTGAAGGCTGGTGGCGGTTCGTTCGCTGAGGTATGCGACAAGTTTGAACAGTATGACCTGCGCGACCACAGCCGGTGAAATGTTGGCAGGGATGATCAGGAAAGTGGTGGTATTGGCAACGGTTGCATTTTGGTAATGGGCCAGAGTATGGCCTTTTATATGGTGCAGGTGAGGGGGCAACTTGGGTAATGGGTGCAGCAGGGATAGGGAAATTGGTTTGTGTGACAGCGAAGTTTCTGGTGTTACGCTTCCTCTTGTTAGCAAACTTAGAGGAGGAGGTGGAATGGTTTGAAGTTTGGCCCTCAACGGGGGCTTTCTTTTTCTCCTCTTTAAATTTACCGTTGCGAATTCAATTCTCGGTCAGTTCAGTAGCTAGTTCCATAGCAGCTTCAAGTGTTGCTGGCGAAGTGCTGAGGACTGAATCTTGAATTTTCGAGGGAAGACCTCGAATATAATGCTCGACTAAGCGGTAAACTGGGGTGAACAAGTTAGGGACCATCTGGTTCAACTCTAAGAACCTCTTGTTGTAGGAAGTATGATCTCCCTCCTTTTGCTTCAAAGAATGAAATTCGTCCTCTAACTTTTTAATCTCACTTCTAGGACAAAATCGTCTTGTCATGATTTCCCTTAACTCCTCCCACATTAAGGCCATTGCATCTTCGATTCCCCTCTTACCCTTTTCAGTATTCCACCAGGTAAGAGCTACCCCAAATAGTCTCCCGGTTGCGTATAGTACCTTGCGATCATCGGGACAATCGCAGTTAAGGAAGGTGTTTTCCATTTCCTCAAACCAGTGGAGGAGAGCAGTGACACCTTCGGTCCCTTCAAATTTAGGAGGATCGCAAGACTTGAAATGTTTATATGAGCACTTTTTGGTAGGAGGGTTGCTGATGTTCTGGTCTTCTTGCTGGGGAGGATTGGTGGGATTTGTGGCGAGGGCTTGTTGCACTTGGACCACGATGTCAGGAAGTACCGCGGCCATTTGTTTTGCGATTTGAGTGGCCAAGCGTTCGTGTGACCTTCCTGATCTTCTACCCCATCGTTGTTGTCTAGCCGACATCTACAGGAAGATACATAAGAATATTGTGAGTTTATGGAGTCTTTTTAGGTGTCATGTGTCTTAAAGAAAATGAAAATAACATAAATATCAATAATGTAACTACATCCATAGGATGTCTTGGGTTTGCTCATGTTGGGCCTCAAATGTCCCCCATACCTTCACCTGTATAGTCATGTGGGCCCCCATGACTATTGGCTTGGTAGGATTCACATTAGTATTGGCGGTTTAACACTCGCATTACCCGAATGAAAACCACGAAATATGTTTACGAGATGTATGGTCGGAATGTGTCCAGGTGTAGACACAATGACAACTCAAAGTGGGGTTAGCTCACACGACGTTTGGTATAGCATGCTTTGGCCTAATAGGTACTTCGTGCTCTCATCGTTAGTCCCCAGGTAGGCAAACTGGTCCTTTATTTTGGATTTATACGAATGCCAGCCTAGACAGGACGTTCCGACTACCGGTACTTGTACCCTTCCAGTTACTACATGCCCGTCATGAGAACTCACTTTGATGTGATTTGAAAATACAAAAATCATTGCAAAAACAATCATGAAAATGATGTGGTGTGTGCTCGCATGGATATGATATGTTATGAGAATATGATTGATGATAGGCATTATATAATAATATGTACTTATGAACATGCTTGCATAACATTGAATGTAACATTAAACATAAAACATATAAACATCATGAACTTTGCATGTAACACACAAAAATCCTAAAAATTTCTAATCAACTATAGTATAGGCTCTAAGGGTCTAATAACCTATCCTATATCCCTATAGTCATGGCTTTGATACCAATCTGTCACACCCCGACCCGCAGCGGAATAAGAGTCGGGGCATAATTGGGTTATCACCAAAGCTCATGATATTTACTAATATGTTTCATATTTATTAAAGTCAAAATTACATTCTCAATAATCCAAACATGTTCATACAAATACAAAGAAAATAATCAACTAAACAATCCAAGCTCTAAACCAGTTTATTCTTCTAAGCCAATCCTATGTGTTTCTTGCTGCGGCTGGATCACTGTATCATGTGTAAAAATAGGGGTTTTTGGGTCAACATAAGTTGGCGAGTGAACCTTGTTAGATAAACATTTAATATTGATTTCTTGTTATCTTTATCAAGTAAAAAGTGTGCAATAGTCATATATGAGCAAATGTAAATAATCATACCATAACTATAACAACCACAAACGATAACATACAATAACATACAATAGCATATGAACTTGCATGAATATATAACATGAATGAAACTGTATATGTTGGCAACGTCACGTTCACGCTCATAATGTAATGGGGAACGGACGGCCTATGATGAATGTTTGTGCGATCAAGGCTCAATCAAACGGAGCCGATCGTATGTTGGCAACGCCCGGTTCACGCTCATAATGTAATGGGGAACTGCTCAACGCTCATAATGTAATGGGGAGCGGCGGCCTATGATATTGCATGTACTGAAAATAATAAATTAAATCTAAACAATAACCACACAAACAGTTGATACAAGCTGAATACACAGTTGTTCATGATATGATGTATGCACAATGATTTAAATATAATAAATGGTAAGACACATGATACACCCCAAAAACGTGATTAAAACGGGGAATTTGTAGAGATTCACTCACATTGGGTGCGTTCGGTTGGAGATGATGAGATGCGCACGAGTTTGAAGGATTGAACAACGAGGATTAACTAACCTAAATAATAACGGAAGGTATAGTAAATGAGTGGATTTTATTAATAATTTTAATAGGATTTTTAGATACATTTTTGTGAGTTTAAGGCTATTTCCTATCTTTAAAAACATTATTTTTAAGTATTTTTAATTGATTTTTGAATTAAATTAAATAAGTAAAAATATATAAAAAAATGTTGACTTTTGCGTTGACCATTGACCGTTGACTGTTTGACTGTGACTGTTGACTGTTTGACCGGTTCTATTGTGTGCATGTATGCGCTGGGTGAGGCTCGAACTCGAGACCTCCCGTACGCGTGCACGCAGCTCTACCAACTGAGCTACGTGTCTAACCCGAAATATTTCTGTTTTTACTTATATTTATATACTGTTTTAATTTATTCTAAATTCATTTATTTTTTTAAAAAGGTTTTTAATTATCAAACCGGTGCCGTCAACAGGTCTCGAACCCGGGACCTGTGATTTAATGTTGCACACAGTCCACCGCTGGACTGTGTGTCTAACTTGTTTAATATACTGATTTTTATTATACTTAACATCTAATTACGAAAGGATCCGGTTCAGTTTAAAAAAAGAACATTCTAATTACTGAGAGTGTGTGTGTGTCAAGGATCGAACTCGGGACGTATGCGTATTGTTTGCACACAGTCCACCGCTGGACTGTGTGTCTAACCCGTTTATAATACCGATTTTAATTAATCTTATAACATACATGACTTCGACTTCTTCGTTCAAAACACAGACATCGATTAAAGCAACTGTTTCTTGTTTAATTCGTTTAACAAAGATTATGGGCAATTGAAAGGTGATGAACGGAGAGGGTTTGGGGAAAGAAAGTACCGGAACAGGTCGTCGTTCTCAGAACTCCGGCAAGGATCGCCGGCTCTGTTTTGTGAGCTTCCTCTGTTCGGGTCAATTACCAGTTTTGATTGATTAGATATAAAATTGAATTACTGAGCAACGATTAACAGTTGGTTTAAATGATCATACCGGTTAACAGCGAATTTCTGGAAATTCCAGAAGTTTTCCGGCGAAAACAGAAAATCCGGCAACGTCGTCTGGGGTTGATTCTGGGTGATGGAGTGATGTTAGAATTGGTCTCACAATGGAATGAAATAGAAAAAGTCGAGGTATTTACCGTTTTGAGGCGAGTCTCGGTTTTCCGGTGACTTGCAGAGAATTCCGGCGATGTTCAAAAAGTAATTCCGACGACCAGGAAATAGAGTAAACGTGAAATTAGAAGCTCTAGGAATGTAATTGAGTCGCAAGATGAGGATTTGTTGAAGTAATTCCAGAAATGAATGTTTTCGGTTTTAAAAACCAAACATCACCTGAATTCAAGTTCATTAACGACTTAATTGATTTAAAATGTCGGTTTATCGGTTATGTTCAAGATTCCGCGAGCACTCAAACGTCTTGGACGGTTTGAAAGCCGATATCGGTTTTAGTTGGCGCAACAGGTTGTTCATAAGTTTTAATTGTTTCCTAAAACTTACAAAAACATCAAGTGGCGGAGTGGTGGAATGTGTGTGTGCTAAGTCGCTAAGCTTAATCCGGCTAACCCAGGTTCGAGTCCCGGCAGCCTGATTTTTATTTTAATTATTTTATTTTTACTTTTTTATCAATTATAACTTTTATATTCTAGTTTGTTTATTAATTATGCATCATTAAAAATTAAAATTGACATAAATACGCAACGAAACATTTATAACTTGATATTTGATTACAAACGAAGCGGGTTTGGAAAAACCGTTTTTGACAAATGTTACACGACCAAATACATATTTGTGACTATAAATATATAGGGAATAACCCTCTGAGGTTGTACCTTATGGTCATGTTGTTTGGATAACGTTATGATAATTAGTTGTTATAATCATCAATGATGACCAAAATGCCCTTTTCGCAAATAAATCAACTAAGAGCATATGTAACATAAAAATTGACATACAATCTGATGTAACAACAATATTAAACATATTTTGGCAATTAGGACTTATCATAACGCATATCTAACCATCCAAATGCGTAGTTACACAAATGACGCGTTTAAAGTGGCTTAAGCTACCTTAATGGTCATAACGGGTCAAAAAGCACACAAACATCTTTCCAACTCAGAATGTGAACTTAATAAACCATGTCATATGAGTCCCCATACTCATTTGGTTTATAAGATGCCATTCTATCCAAATCCTCCGATTTCAAGCTTCAATATTTACACTATTGTTCATTTTTAGGTCACACACTTGATTCCTTGATCTTCGGACATTGATCATACACTTGTACAAGGCTTATCCGCAAATCCCAGGCGAGTACATCGCTCCCCTCTTTTATGTTTACAAATATTTTGGGGTGATTCATATGTGCTAATTGTTTTCAAGTTTTCAAAGTACAAATACTATGGTTTATTTAACAATACGGTTTCAATAATGTGATACAACTTATTGTTGCGTTATCCAAGATACGAATGACATTCATTAACATTGTTATGCCGCCCAGTAGTAAGTTATGGTACCATAGATTGACAATCCCGTTACTAGGCTATTCACTGGATTTGGTGGGTAGTTTGGGGAACGACAGAAACTATTTATGACTAACAAATCATTCGTTGATTTGCTAGTCTTGTTAAAGAGATCTTTTAGGATCTATTAAAGATACCCTTGGGGTATAGTCGAGTCAACAAAGGTTTGAATGTACTCATTAAAGAACGACAAAAAGTTTTCACAATCATAACACGGAACGATTGGTTTATAACAAGAAACAAAGAACGATGAATGATGAACAAATGGTTTATTACGAGGAACGATGAACGACAAACAAATGATTTCAAACAATGTCACACAACGATTTTCGATTAAAGATATAAACCATACAAGTTATTTCAAGACGATTTACAAGTTGGATTTACAAAACAAATGTTTTCGAGTCAAGGATTATGGCTACTAGATTTTATAACTTTTAACAATTTGTTTTAGTTGAGTAACTATTGCAATATCAAATGCTTTCAAAACAAGGTTTCACTTACGACTCTAGTAGTCGGGTTATTTGTATTGCAATATATACAAATCCATCGACTTGACATGTTTACAAAACCTATGTACTCGCCGGCATATTTTTGCTGACTCGTTTTCACATATGTTTCAGGGAACGATGCTAGATGATACTGATGCGTGCTCATGTAGGATTGGACTTGGACCTAGTGCTTTAATAACAAGAAAGACAATAATTATGCATGCTTGTTGTTTCGTTGTTTAAAAATTTCTAAGACAATTATGACAATGTGTTGTTGAGACAATATGTTAACATGACTCCCTAAGTGTTTCCGCCGCGTGTTGTTTACGCGATTTGGGGTGTTACAATGTTTTTTTTTCCGCTTTCTTGAATCGCATAACTAGCCCCATTTGATAATTTTAAATCCTAAATTGCACTACTACAAAAGAGGCATTTGCTATGGGGAAAAATGGTAGCAATTTTGCTATGAAATACCTACGGATTAGCTACGGATACATTTTGCTACCATTTTGCTACGGATATTCCGTCGCAACTAAGTCCATAGCAAATCCGTCGCAAAATCCGTAGCAAAACTAAGGATATAAATATAAATAAAATATTGTAGCAAAATTCATAGCAAAACCATGAAAATAAATCTTTAGAAAGAAACTAAAAAAAGTAAAATAAAAAACTGTAGCAAAATTTGTAGCAACGTAGAGAATTTAAGTATTTGCATAATAATTAAATAAAATGCCTAGCAAAATTCGTAGCAGAATCTAAAAAAAAATATCTAAAATCAAACGTAAAAAAACTTGTAGCAACATCCATAGCAAAATTCAAGAAATATATATTAAAAAATAACGTAGCAAAATCGGTAGCAAAACCATAAAAATAAATATTTCGAAATTAGCTAAAAAGGTTAAATAAAATCTGTAGCAAGATTTGTAGCAAAGTTGAGCATCTAAGTATTTAAAAAATAATAACAAAGTTTCGAAAAAAATATGTATAAAACCAGACGTAGGAAAACTAGTAGCAACATCCGTAGCAAAATTTGTTGCATAAAAAATGAAATATATTTAAAAACAAAATAATAACATCGGTAGAAAAATCCATAGCAAATTTGACAAAACAAATATTCAAATGATAATTTTATAAAATTTGTAGTAAAGCCAAGAAAATAAATATTGAAAAAAAAATAATAAAAATATATAGCAATCTGATAACATAAATATTGAAATATTTTAATAAGTATACAAAAAATTATTTTACTCTGACTTAGGTCTCCCATCACATTCTTTGAAGAATCGGAGGTTGCTTCCGGCTCATAAACACACAAAAAATAAGTGATTTCTGAAAGCCAAAACATGCTAATCAAATTAAGGGGTTGTTTGCAAACTTCCGAATGGTTAAGTATGAACCAGTAAGAGGTCTGAACCATTAAGAGCCTATATAATGCTTAATTGTTCAGAGACAAATGTCTAACCAATTCAGATTAAAGGTCTTAACCATTCAGACTCAATATAATGCTTAACCATTCAGAGGCAAATGTCTGAATCATTCAGACATCTACTTGTGAAACAAACAGTCTGAACCATTAAATGTTGAACCAGTAAGAGGTCTGAACCATTAAGAGTTATATAAAGAGCTAAACAAACAACCCTTAAGAAATAAACAAATAATAATGCACATTCTCTTAAAGATAGTGAATCTTGAACACTAATCAGAACATCTGTTTGAAGATTACAAAGATATGTTCAAGGCATGGGACATCTGTTGAAAATGAAGAAACATCTGTTTGATGGACAAAGCCCTGTTGAAGACAAGAACTGATCATGAAGAGCAAACATCTGTCTGGCTAAGACAGATGTTTGAAACAAGTCAACAACGGTTTAAAGAACAATGGTTAATTCAATGTAACAATGTATGCTTAAAACAAATATTAGCTATACTTAGAGGCTGTTTGATAACTTCAGAAGGGTAAATGCTGAACCAATAAGAGGTATGAACCATTAAGTGATGAACCAGTAAGAGGTCTGAACCATTAAGAGCTAGTATAATACTTAACCATTCAAAGGTAAATGTCTGACCGATTCAGATTATAGGTCTTAACCATTCAGACTCTGTATAATGCTTAACCATTCAAAGGCAAATGTCTGAACCATTTAGACATCTGCTCGCGAATCAAACAGTCTGAACCATTAAGTGCTGAACCAGTAAGAAGTCTGAACCATTAAGAGGTAAACAAACAACCCCTTAGACGGTTGTTTGATTCCCGCAGATGTTTGCAACATTTGTGTAATCGTGGACAATAGTGTATATATTTATGGTAAATCATAAATGTATACAAATTGGAGCCAATACTGATATAATAAGGCTAATTATGTGAATTAGGGTTCATATTGGCCGACAATGATCAATTAAGGCTGTTATTCATTCATTAGTGCCAGGTAGAGCTAAATATTGGTCGATGATAATCAGTTGGTCGATAAGGGTTGGTAATGCCTATATTGGTCAGTTTAGGACAATGAGGTTCAAGTTGGAGTATCTAGCGACAATCAAGGTCAATATTATTCCATGTCGTCAATTATTGTTAGGCAAAGACGATCAATGAGGGCCAGTGTTCGTGGACGGTTAATGTAACCGCAATACACTGATATAGATACCGGTACAACGGGTCATAGCTAACGAGCTACTTCGTGGACGGAAAATGCTAGTCCTAGAACTCCCCCTGCCCAAGTGTGCGCCTAAACGACCACAACACATCATTCATCGTGGCGACTAGCGCATCATAAAACGCCTAGGAGGTGGCCTCCTTGTTCATCTAAATGCCAATCGCCACCCTAAATTGCGGCAACATTAACTCGCGACGTTGGCCGCATAATGTGAACTCTATTGCTATTGTGCCATAGAAGTACTCAAGCCCCCTCCCCGCTTTTCCACAAAATGGAAGGTGGCTCTCGATGACCCTGGTCCTGTCCGGACTCAAACAAAAGGGAACCCAGGGAGGTAAGGCGATGCATGACACCTCGACCCAAGCCAATCGCCCTAAAAACACCGGTCGGGGGTGGATCATAATGCATCAATCTAAGTCTACCCAAATACCCGTGGGCATGCGTGCCATGCAGTATCTTACTGACGTATCTCTCGAACTCCACCCAATCATCCAGAAGCTCATCATCCTGATCCGCTCGTCGCCCTTGTCTCCCTTGCCCCTCCCCTATTATCACACCCCGACCCGCAGCGGAAAAAGGTGATCAGGGCATAATTGGGTTATCATCAAAGCTCATGACATTTATTATGACGTTTCATATTCATTAATACAATTTAATGGGAAATATACAATCATAATTACATCATGTCCTAAACATCATTCTAGACTTCATTGTTTTCTTCTAAGGCATTTCCTATGTTTTCCTTGCTTCATCCTGTTCACCTGTATCATGTGTAAAAATGGTTTTTGGATCAACAAAAAGTTGGCGAGTGAATCCTATGAAAAACATTTGAACAAGTTTATTGAATTGATTATAAAATAAAGTGCACAACCACACACGAGTAAAAATAGATGTAACCTTATTCACCAATCATTTAATATTAAATAATGCACACACGAACAATAATGGATTTGTTTTGAGGCACGCGTTGCTCAACTCGTCTCCCACGAGGAACTGATGGGCCTAATGAATGAATTGCATATAACTTGACAATATGAAATACATAACTACAAACAATATATACAATCTAAGTTTAGATCACAATATGGTATGGCACAAATTTAAATAAACGAGTTAATTTTAGTGACACATGACACACCCCAAAACGTGTAATTAAAAAGGGGAGTTGTAAGATTCACTCACATTGGGTGCGTTCGGCTGATGATGTTGAATGCGCACGAAGTTGTTTTTAACCACGAGTGAAACTAACCTAGATAATGGCATAATGGTTCGGTAAGTAAGCGGATTTTATTAATCAATTTTAGTAGGATTGTTGGATATATTTTTGTGAGTTTAAGGCTATTTTCTAACCTTAAAAATGTTATTTTTAAGTATTTTTAATGTAAATAAATAAATAAAAGCAAATAAAAAAAATGTTGATTTTTGACTGTTGACTTTGTTGACCGTTGACCTGTTGACCGAATTTTATTGTGCAAATGTGTGCGCCGGGTGAGGCTCGAACTCGAGACCTCCCGTTCGCGTGCACGCATCTCTACCAACTGAGCTACGTGTCTAACCCGAAATATTTCTGTTTTTAATTATATTTATACCTTAATTGAATTAATCCGAAAATCATTTATTTCAAAAACGATTTAAATGACTCGCTCGGTGTTCTCCATAGGTCTCGAACCCGGGACCTGTGGGTTAGGTTAATACACAGTCCACCGCTGGACTGTGTGTCTAACTTGGTAAATACTCTGATTTTTATTATACTTATATACAAACTACATTATTTCATTTCTGCCTTATATAAAAAGTTTGATAATTGTCCGGACCGGTGCGGTAGTCTGGACTCGAACTCGTGACATGTGATTTAAACGTTCACACAGTCCACCACTGGACTGTGTGTCTATCTTGGTTATTATTCCGGTTTTTATTAAACTTAACATCTATTGCAGTGAATCCGGTTCGGTTAAAAAAAAGAACATTTTTATTAAGGCGAGTGTGCGTGGGACAAGAATCGAACTCGGGACGTAAGCATGTTTTATTTGCACACAGTCCACCGCTGGACTGTGTGTCTAACCCGAGATATATCTTGATTTTAATTAAACATATACAATACTGAAACTTCGTCTTCTTCGTTGGACTTAACCAGAACTAATGTCCGACTGGTTCGACGATTTAATCATGTTCTTTTAGTGTGTTGCGCTTAATTACAGGTGAGATTAATAAAAGAATGAGAGATTAAGTGTAAGATATACCGAACAGTGGCTCCTCTGTTTGCCGGCGAAGCTCCGATGTCAGCAGGTTATTCCGGCGACGTGTGTCTTGCGGCAGAGGGTCTTCAGGGAGTTTGAGATGAGTGTGGGTGGCTTCGGTATGAGCTCTGGGTGTTCAGTAAGGCTCAGAGGTGAAAGGCTCGGTTTTCCGGCGAGTTGCAGAAATTCTCCGGCGAGTGAATTTACGTCGGGAAAGAGTGTGATTATGAGTGAAAAAGCTAACAGAGGTTAGAGGGGGTATTTATAGGGCAGGACATCGACGAATTTAGTCCGTTTTCCGTCTTGATTCGTCGGTCAATAAGTTTTCCGGCGGTTATGACTTGCGTCGCGGGTTCAGACGTCGGTTATAACCGATGTAATAGTTAAGGCTTCTGTTAAAACAGAAGAAACCGTCCAATCTAGGCGAAATCGTCGGGATTTCCGACGACTGCGATTGGGCGCGTCGGTTTTGAATTTGAGATTTAGGTTATGTATTAATTGTTTCTAATAATGAACAAGAAACACAAGTGGCGCAGTGGTTGGATGGATGAGTGTTAAGGCTTTGCTGAATTCGCTGGCTGACCCGGGTTCGAAACCCGGCAGCATTGATTTATTTTTATTTCATTATTTTTAATACTTTTTCAAATATAAATTATATATTCCAATATACTTATTAATTATGTATCGTTTAAAAATAATTTGGGCATTAAATACGCAACGAAATTTTTAACTGATTGTTCGGTTAATAAACGGAGCGGGTTTGGTAAATCCGGTTTTTGACGGATGTTACAATATCCCCTGCTTTTTAGAAATTTCGTCCCGGAATTTAAGTAGTGACATATTTGTCTAAAAAGGATGGTGTTTAGTTTGACAGTTACATGCTTAGAAAAAGAGTAAGAGTTTAAGTTTTTGTTTGAGGCGGTAACGTCCCTTGTAAGGGTTAAGTACCCTGTTACAGGAATCGCTTTTTGTTGCCTACGGTAAAAATATTGATAAGCAGAGTTGATTCACTAAATATGATATCATGCGTAAGAGTTTTGATATGTTTGGGAAGATATGGTTATATCCTAAAGCAAAACTTCTAATACTACAACCTACATGGAACTTCTCGTAACCGTCTAACAATGCCTCTGATCCTTTGACAAAAATACTTATATATAGGAAGTACCAGCGGCGTATCCACCATATTCTTGTCAAATTTTCATTGGTTTTATCAGTAAGTTAGGATTAGTTCTATGATGTGACTCTAGAACATAAATAAACGCCACAACCAATGTACCAAGAAATTACTAAATCCTACATAGAACTTCTCATAACCGCCTGACAATGCCTCTGATCCTTTGACAAGAATACTTATATATAGGAAGTACCAGCGGCGTATCCACCATATTCTTGTCAAATTTTCATTGGTTTTATTAGTAAGTTATGATTGGTTCTGTGATGTAACTCTAGAACATAAATAAACACAACAACCAATATCTGAGTCCAAATTCTGATAGCATACATGTTTGTATGGTGACAGTTCCTCTCTCGTTTGTTATGATGGAGAGGTTAGTTTATGTAGAAATAGAACACAATCCAATTTCTTTAAATGGCGAGATGATATGAATGTAACACAAATTTCAACCAAGACAATACTAAATCCTACATGGAACTTCTCATAACCGCCTGATAATGCCTCTGATCCTTTGGCGAGAATACTTATATATAGGAAGTACCAGCGGCGTATCCACCATATTCTTATCAAATTTTCATTGACTTTATCCGCAAGTTATGATTAGTTCTATGTGACTCTACAACAAACACAACAACCAAAACTTGAGTCTTAATTCTGATAGTATCCATGTTTGAATGATGACAATACCTCTCTCGTTTGTTGTGATGGAGAGGTTAGTCATTGTGGAAGTGAGACATAGCTCAACTTCTTTAAATGATGAAATTGAAATATGCTGAAATGTATGATGAACAAACTTTGACCAAAACATACTAAATCCTACATGGAACCTCTCATAACCGCCTGATAATGCCTCTGATCCTTTGACAAGAATACTTATATATAGGAAGTACCAGTGGCGTATCCACCATATTCTTGTCAAATTTTCATTGACTTTATCCGCGAGTTATGATTAGTTCTATGTGACTCTAAAACAACCACAACAACCAAAACTTGAGTCTTAATTCTGATAGTATACATGTTTGAATGATGACAATACCTCTCTCGTTTGTTGTGATGGAGAGGTTAGTCTATGTAGAAATGGAATACAATCCAATTTCTTTAAATGATAAGATGCTATAAATGCTAAATCAGTAAGTACAAAACAAACTTCAATCAAGACAATACTAAATTCCACATGGAACTTCTCATAACCGCCAGATAATGCTTCTGATCCTTTGGCAAGAATACTTATATATAGGAAGTACCAGCGGCGTATCCACCATATTCTTGTCAAATTTTCATTGGCTTTATCCGTAAGTTATGATTAGTTCTATGTGACTTTAAAACAAAACAAACTGAAATAGTAATTCGCATTAGGATCCTTGGATAAGAGTCCAATTTATAACTGGGATATGGGAAAATGGAGATAACATAAAGAAAAAAAAACATAAAAACTAAGCGGTTGGAGTTGAATCTTGATTTTCGGTGAAAGGGGACTAGTTGGGTGGTTTCGTTTGGGCCGTCATTATCTTCGACAGGATTGGCGTTGATGTTGAAAACTCTTCCTCTTGCTGGTGGCCTAGTGATTGGGTTTTCTTGATTTACTTGGTTAACTGGGTTTGATTGAGCTTGAGCGTTTATGATGTTAACCAATCGAGGGCACGTGTTTCTAAAGTGGGTAGGGTCGCCACAATTGAAACAAGCTCGAACATATGGGAACATGGGGTATTGGGGTTGTTGATAGGTTTGGATCATGTTTTGAGTAGGGGGAGAGATTTGGTTTTGAGGGGTGCGGCAAACCTTGCTCAAATGACCATAGCGTCCACAATTTGCACATAGTCGACAAGGTAAGGTAAGGGGATGGTGATAAAAACAGGTGTTACATCGAGGGTGAGGTCCAAGGTATGGTTTCTTATTTGGGTAAGTTGAGTTGGGTGCTACTTGAGTGATTGGGATAGCTTGGATGGGTATGGCTTGTGAAATTGGTTGATTACGTTGTGTGACAGCGAAAAGTTGCCCATCTCGTTTTCTCTTAAAAGTGGGTTGAGAAGGGGATTCGGTTTGGGTGGAGTTTGAAGTTTCAGTCGATGCCTTATCCTTCTTCTTCTCCTCCTTGAAGTCTTTGTTCCGGATTCGGTTTTCGGTGAGCTCTGTAGCTAACTCCATTGCTGCTTCCAAAGTTGCAGGCATGGTACCTATTACAGAGTCTTGAATTTTTGACGGAAGACCTCGAATGTAGTGCTCGATCAAATGGTAGAGGGGAGTGAACAAGTTGGGAACCATTTGATTTAACTCGAGGAATCTTTTGTTGTATGTGGTGTGGTCGCCTTCCTTTTGCTTCAACGAATAGAACTCATCTTCTAATTTCTTGATTTCGCTCCTTGGGCAAAACCGTCTTGTCATGATTTCCTTCAACTCTTCCCAAGTCAAAGTCATAGCATCGTCAACGCCTCGTTTGGCCTTCTCTGTATTCCACTAAGTAAGTGCTATTCCATATAAACGACCAGTAGCATATCGCACTTTGCGATCATCAGGGCAATCGCAATTTAGAAAAGTGTTCTCCATTTCTTCAAACCAATGGAGGAGAGCGGTGACACCTTCAGTCCCTTCGTATTTTGGAGGGTCGCATGATTTAAAATGCTTGTAGGTGCATTTAGTGGTATTTGGGGGAGGGTTGATAACGTTTTGATCTTCTTGGTTGACAGGGTTAGCGGTAAGTGCTTGTTGGACTTGGATTACAATGTTGGGTATTACGGCAGCCATTTGTTGAGCGATTAGGGCAGCCATGCGCTCGCGGGCTTTTCCTGCTCTCATCTTCCTACGGGCGAGGCTAGAAGACATCTACAAGGAATACATATCAAGAGTATGAGTTGGATGTTTTTGTGATCATGGGTCGTACTTAGGAATGAACATTCATAAAATAAATATAGAAAAATAAATCTACTACATCCATAGGATGTCTTGGGCTTTGCTCGTAATTGGGCCTTGCATGCCGCCATACTTCACCTTCGTAATCATGTGGGCCCCCATGAATACCGGGTTTTTCATATGGTTCGCATGTGTTAGCCTGGTTACGTACACTAAAACCCGAAGAAAATCGAGAAATATGTAACGTATGATATTCGGAATGTATCCAGGTATGGACACGGTGACACCTCAAAGTGGGGTTAGTTCGAACGACGTTTGGTGTGGCATGCTTTGGCCTAATAGGTCCTTCGTACTCTTATCGTTAGTCCCCAGGTAGGCAAACTGGTCCGTTATATTGGATTTATACGAATGCCAACCTAGACAGGACGTTCCGACTACCGGTACTTGTACCCTTCCAGTTACTACATGCCCGTCGCAGAACTTACTTTGATGAGATTTGAAAATTGCGACAAAATCTTTGAATAACAAAAGTATGAAGATGATTTGAATATATGAACATTGAAATATGTATGATGAATGTGTATGTAAGTATGTATGTTTGACTGTAAGTATAAACAAATATGAAACAAATAAACATCGTAAGTTTGTATGTAACCACCTAAACAATTTAAAATTTAGGCAACTATAGTATAGGCTCTAAGGGTCTAATAACCTATCCTATATCCCTATAGTCATGGCTCTGATACCAATCTGTCACACCCCGACCCGCAGCGGAAAAAGGTGATCGGGGCATAATTGGGTTATCATCAAAGCTCATGACATTTATTATGACGTTTCATATTCATTAATACAATTTAATGGGAAATATACAATCATAATTCATCATGTCCTAAACATCATTCTAGACTTCATTGTTTTCTTCTAAGGCATTTCTTATGTTTTCCTTGCTTCATCCTGTTCACCTGTATCATGTGTAAAAATGGTTTTTGGATCAACAAGAAGTTGGCGAGTGAATCCTATGAAAAACATTTGAACAAGTTTATTGAATTGATTATAAAATAAAGTGCACAACCACACATGAGTAAAAATAGATGTAAACTTATTCACCAATCATTTAATATTAAATAATGCACACACGAACAATAATGGATTTGTTTTGAGGCACGCGTTGCTCAACTCGTCTCCCACGAGGAACTGATGAGCCTAATGAATGAATTGCATATAACTTGACAATATGAAATACATAACTACAAACAATATATACAATCTAAGTTTAGATCACAATATGGTATGGCACAAGTTTAAATAAACGAGTTAATTTTAGTGACACATGACACACCCCAAAACGTGTAATTAAAAAGGGGAGTTGTAAGATTCACTCACATTGGGTGCGTTCGGCTGATGATGTTGAATGCGCACGAAGTTGGTTTTAACCACGAGTGAAACTAACCTAGATAATGGCATAATGGTTCGGTAAGTAAGCGGATTTTATTAATCAATTTTAGTAGGATTGTTGGATATATTTTTGTGAGTTTAAGGCTATTTTCTAACCTTAAAAATGTTATTTTTAAGTATTTTTAATGTAAATAAATAAATAAAAGTAAATAAAAAAAATGTTGATTTTGACTGTTGACTTTGTTGACCGTTGACCTGTTGACCGAATTTTATTGTGCAAATGTGTGCGCCGGGTGAGGCTCGAACTCGAGACCTCCCGTTCGCGTGCACGCAGCTCTACCAACTGAGCTACGTGCCTAACCCGAAATATTTCTGTTTTTAATTATATTTATACCTTAATTGAATTAATCCGAAAATCATTTTTTCAAAAACGATTTAAATGACTCGCTCGGTGTTCTCCACAGGTCTCGAACCCGGGACCTGTGGGTTAGGTTAACACACAGTCCACCGATGGACTGTGTGTCTAACTTGGTAAATACTCTGATTTTTATTATACTTATATACAAACTACATTATTTCATTTCTGCCTTATATAAAAAGTTTGATAATTGTCCGGACCGGTGCGGTAGTCTGGACTCGAACTCGTGACATGTGATTTAAACGTTCACACAGTCCACCACTGGACTGTGTGTCTATCTTGGTTATTATTCCGGTTTTTATTAAACTTAACATCTATTGCAGTAAATCCGGTTCGGTTAAAAAAAGAACATTTTTATTAAGGCGAGTGTGCGTGGGACAAGAATCTTGTAGGACATGGCTACAAGATCACAACGTTCACGAAGACTCGTTCACCTGAAGACTCGATCTAAATGGTTAGGAGAACGACGTTGAAGCCGCAATACCTGGTCAACAACGTTCACTAGTGAATATTCCAAGGCATCCCATCATTTTAGGAGAGTTCGTTTTTCTTTGTAACTATAAATATTGGATAACCAGATCGATAGGTCAAGGCACTGACACTCACTACTTTCGAGTTCTAACACTTTCTCTCGCAATTACACACAAACACTCTTCACTAGAAATTTTTGTAACACATAGCAACGATCTGGGAATTATCCTGCACTGTATCCTGAGTTTTGAAGTAATAAGAAGAACGGGGCAGCTGCGATTGTCAGCTCCCGATGTTTTATGCCGGAGATCTAGATTGATCAAGGGCTTTCCTCGTACATCTCCTGTCAACCTTTACATTTTCGCTTATTGTTTGATTGTTGATATAGCTCAATATCCCGAGTTGTATCCTGAAAGTTGTTTTTACAAACAAACAAACCAACACATTTTTCATAAACACTGCTAGCACACTACCTCACAAAACTAATTTGATCACTAAATTGTTTCGGTAATTTTTGACCAACACATAAAGTATTATTACAACTCAATTGTCTGAAAATGCTAAAATAATAGTTACAGACGAGTTTGTAATAATAATCCACAGGCGGATCAAAATATATACAAAAGATGTTCAACAGACTTTGGGCACATCTAAGGACTTGCAAGATCCTCTTATGTTGCTACTGAGCAGCTTCCAGCCTATTTACATATTTGTACCTTTAGTTTAGTCTTTTGAAAATACGTCAGTTGGCCGAGTTTTACAACATTGCCTATGGAACATACTCTTTCGGTTGCTCTACCGAGTGTCGGTACCATAACTATTTTATAACAAACTGAACTGACGAACCTAGTTAACTGATACCGACCAAAACCCGTTGCGGAGTGCAGGCTGAGTTTCGGTCCCATAACTATTTTGTATCAAACCGAAATGATGAAACTAACTGATACTGATCGAAACTCGTTGCGAAGTGTGGGAAACCTCATTAGTTATTATTAACACTTGTTAATATATTTAATTAAGACATTTGTAACAAAATATAGTCGATTATTTATATCTACAAATCTATACTATACTTATTTAGTTAATTTAAATATAATTTGTTAGCTATAACTTTATCTAATTGGCTAATTGATATTTGTCTAATCTGAACATTTCAACATTTTTTAGAACTAATAAATTAAGACCACTATTATTTAAATAAAACTTGGGTTATTAAATGTATGTTTACATGACTGTTAAAACTTGTGAGAACGTCGATAATATTGTTTGTTTTCTATTCGATGGTTCAAATGCTTTCATATATATAAACTTGACAAACATTTGAAAGTTTTCATCATACATGACACAAAATTTGGTTCGGATATCAAAAAAACGTCTTAAAATATGATTTTATAATTCTTAAATCTTCGTTATTAACTATTTGATTTTTATTTACTTATACCGTGTAATACACGGGGTTATAACCTAGTTATTTTTATTTTAATTTTCGAAAAACCAATAAACTTCTTAATTACTAAACGGTATTTTTTTTTGTTGTACATATTACATATATTTTTTTATATAAACTTGTTTAAAGATTCATACATAATAAAGAAAAGAGTAAACTTCCGTTTTGCTCCTTGTGGTTCGGTCGTTTTAATGGTTTTGCCCCAAACCTTTAAAAATAGCCATTTTACTCCCTGATCTATGAAGCGTATCTCTATTTTGCTCCCCGCCTCTAACTCCATCCAAATTGTTTGTTAACTGAAAGGGTATTTTGGTAACTTCAAATATATAACTAAGGGTATTTAAGTAATTTTATATATAATAATTTAATAACTGATTAATATTTCAAAGAAACATACAAAATCAATTTTTTCTTTTCTCTGTTCTCTCCCTCTCTTTTATCTGAATATGCTCTTTCTTTTCTTCTTCTTAAACCACCACCAACCATCACAACTCCACAATCAACCACCACCCCCACCCAAGTCCCACCACTAACCTGAATACACTTAGTCACTCCTTACACACCATTGACCACCTACCGACCCATCACTCACCAACCACCACCTATCGACACCACCACCATCACCTGTCGATCACCACCATCACCATCACATGTCGATCACCACCACTACCATCTCCATTTAGTATTGCTTCACACAACCATCACATATGTAATTCCCCACTACCAAAATCGCAGTTCTGAACACCTTAATCTCCACCACCACACCTTCACTTTTTACCTCAGATCTGAACATACTTTCACTGTCTTAACGCAACTTCATCTCCATGACTGATTTAGGGCTTCTTCATTAAAACAGATCTAGGGTTCGTCGGTGGTTATTGGCGCAATACCGAAGAATACGTGATGGTCGGCTGGTGGTTGCCAGTTGGTGGGGGTCGGATGGTACCGGTGGTCGATAAGCAGAGGGAGAGGGTTTCGGATGGTGGTTGCCGATTTGTGAAATCAAACATCTTTGAGTCTTGAAAAAAAACACCATGGAGATCAGAATCCCCATCTGGGTTATTTGAAAGTTTGAATCTTTGTATTCAGATATGAGGATTGTTAAAAAGAATGATGGATTGAACACAATTGGGTGTGCATCTTCTTTTGATGGTCTTGAAGATGAAGATATCCTTTCACAAATTACTCATCAGATCTTGTTTGAGATGAAGGCTGGGGTGAAGTGTTATAATGGAGAGAGAGAAAGAGAGAGCATGTAGAGAGAGAAAAGAGAGAGGAGAGTGTGTGTATGTATTGTATATGTGTAAATGATATAATAATAAAATATCTTTTTAGGGAGGCAAAGACTAAAATGCCCCTTATGTGAGAGGCGCGTGATAAAGATTTAACAGAAGAATTTGATGGAGTTAGAGGTGAGGAATTTGTTGTTGCTTATGGTGTAGACGATAAATTACTATTTATCTCCAACTCTTTGTTGTTTCTCTCTAAACGTCCATTGAATCAATTGTCTATTTATAAATTATAATGTTCCCAATTTTGATGGGTAATGGATTTGTATTAATTATTTAGTTTTACTAACTAGCTAACAACACTTCCAATGAGTTGTGACATGATACTTTTGTTATTGAAAAAAAATGTTAATATCCTGGTCGTGACTTTCAATATTAGTTATCCCCTTCAAACATCATGTTTTCAGATTGCAGCAAGAGTAACATGGCTTGATATGTTTAAAGACTATGTATGCAAATTGAATCTGAAAATCATTACTACATTGATGTTAAAAAGGTATTACTAATAATTTAGGAACATGGTTTGATCTTTGGAGGTCAAATAAGTTTAATTTTGCCATGTTTGTTTTAGACTTACTTATTGTAATCTCTTTTGTAAAGTGGTTATTATATTGCAATTGTAATATATTGTTTTAACTACTGGTAAATGTGAACTTGTCTTGTCCTTTATGCCCATGTTAATTTGTGCTTTAATTCATGTCAACGACATAAATAGAGTGAGCTTTTAAGTTATTGAGTTATATTTGTTTGTAAGTAGTTGAAAGAGATTATAAGAGGTTCTAATGTATTTGTTTATTAATGTGTTAGTTAAGGGTGATGTGCTAATTTATTAATTATTGGTGCAACAGTTGAATGAAATAAATATCGGATTTGGAATGGAATAAAGGAGAGAAGCATGCTATACATCTATGAGGAGTAAATTGAAGAAAACACAATATTGTGTATTGAAACTAGTGAGAGTTCCATTACTGTCTGAAATTTTCAACTTGTTTCAAATATTTATTGAAATATACTGTATTGCTTCTGGATAATCTGGATCAATATTGTTTTATAATTGAAAGTTTAGCTTGTTCAAAAAATGAATTAGGTTATATCGAGTTAGTTTGTTTGTAATGTTATATAACTATGGATGTAACAACTTTTATTAGGTGTTATAATGAATGTTAACGGGTTATTTTTGCTTTGGATGTTATAGTTGGAATGGTTGAAGGAAAAAATAGCGGAGTTTGAACCAGATAAGATAGAGAAACATGCTGTGATGGAGAAAATTGAAGGTGCGAGGTTGTTTGCCGAAATAAATGAGAAAATTCAATTGTTTGGATTTTTATCGTGTTACGTTTGGTTATGTTTGGATTATTTGGATTTATCGTGTTGCATTTGGTTATGTTTGGATAATTTAGGTCTTTTAGTATGAGTTTTTAATATTTATTGTCGAGTTTGAATTATTATGCTATATCGTTTGAGTAATTAATTTTGTTCAGGTTTTTTATATTTATGAGATTTTAATATAATGTTTATAAAGGAAAAATAGAAACAATATAAAAAAGCAATTATTTGAAAAATATTAAACAAATTGCTTAGCTAAATTTGTTGCCAAAACTTTTAAAATCTATAGCCATATCCATAGCAAAATCGTAGCAAAAGCATGCAATTTTTTGTAGCTAAATCCTAGTAAATTCGCAGCTAAACTCTGTAGCGAAACCGATAGCAAAAAACATAGCAAGTTTCGTAGCAAACAAAATGCAAAAGGTAGCAAATTCTGTAGCAAAATGATAGCAAAAACGTAACAAATTTTCGTAGCCAACGTTCATAGCAAAACAACTTTGTAGCTAAAAATACCCGTAGCTAAAACTATCCGTAGCTATAAGTTTCCGTAGCTAAAAATATCCGTAGCTAAAAATCCATAGCGAAATTCCGTAGCGACCTTTGTGGCTAAAATAGCGACGTGATTTTTTGTAGCTAAATTCGTCGAAAACATAATTTTCGTAGCTAAAATTCGTAGCAAATAAATTAGCGACGGGACTTGTAGCTACGAACTAAATCGGTAGCAAATCCGAAGCAAAATGGGTGATTGCTACGAATTTGCTACGGATTTGGCCATAGCAAATGCGTATTTCTGTAGTAGTGTTGGATTTTTTTTAATTGTTAGACTCATAATTAAGTAACTCTTAATGGTTTTAACTTTTAATTTGGAGATTTTTAGAATTGTGCATCCTAAAAATCATCTGGTGCTCAAAAAAGTTAATCGGTCTTTAAAAAAAACAGTTTTTGGTATGTGATTCTTTTATTCCAATACGATATTTTTGTTATGTTTATTGATATTACGTTAATCGCCGTTTTATATAATCCGTTAGGTCTAAGAGCATTTTTTTTCGATTCCTACTAGACACTTAAATCCTTAAGACGAGCTTTGACAATGTAGTAAGTTTATATCACTCATGGTTATAGCTAGTAAGATATTAAGATCATATAAATATATTATCCTCCTTTACGATTTACATGTAACTATTTTTATGATTTTTTATCCACCACAAGTTTTATTTATTGGATGTTCTATTATTGTGACATGATTGTTTTGTATCTACACAAATGCTATCATGCCTTTATGTTTGTCCTTTTTTCTTTTTGCAAGGTTCAGTTGTCATAGTTTTTGCATTATTTATTCAACATGCGAGAATATTACTTGATCATTAAACAGTATTTAGTTAGTTTGTCTAGAAAAAATCCTAGTTTTTAGAAAACTTTTGTATCTATATTTAAAATAGTAATAACGAGTTGATGTATATAAATTTTAACTTTTAGTAATCATTTTATTTATCTTTATTTATTAAAGAAACTAGATTAGAAACCCGTATCTCATATGAGCTTAATGGATAATATATTAAATATGTAGTTTGTGAAGATTTCTAAATTATAAAACGATATTTGATGTTTGCAAAAATAAAATTATTTAAAATCTTTTTGTTGTAATAAATTAAATGAAATCAATAACTATTTTCAGTTTTAGAGAAGATTTTAATTAGGTTTTTAAAATTTTTTATTTTTAATTAAACCATTTTGGGTGAAATAAGAAAAAAAAATTTTCAATATGCACACAAAATTGTGACACACCGTGTTGTGAGTTACTTATTTAGGTATAAAAGATTTATAACAAAAATACAGATTATAAAAATTTCATTCAGCAATAATTTTATTAACGTTTATATTGGGTAATCAGTCAATAAAATAAAAATATATCATATTATAATGACTATATTTTTTTTAAATTTATGTAAACTTGGTTTCTGTTGTTTAATACCAATTAAATATCTATATTGATCACTTAGTTGTAAAAATTACATCTTTTTGTATTTTCAACTAACATAAACTTTCAGAAGCCAGTAATATAACTAATAAGCAGAAACAAAATTTTTGAAACATTAAATCAAAATAAAAGCAAATAAAATATGAAAACAATATACACAGATTAAACATTTATTTTAAACTTTTTGTCACAAAAAATATGTTGGATCTGAGTGTCTGTGTAGTGTGTGTTTTTCTTATAATACAGTTAATTAAATTAAAAAGAGTTAATTACACAGATGGACCCTGTGGTTTACACCTAGTTTCGCCTTTAGGTACTAACTTTTTTAACATGTTCAGGTTTTGTGGTTTAGGTTTTGTAATTGTTCGTGCATTAAGCCTAACGGCTGTTAAAAGCTAACAGAAAAGCCCCTCACGTGCTGATCACAAGTTTTGTAAGTACTGTTGAGTTTTGTTATGTCGATCATAATGACTTAGGTTTTTAAAAACAATTGATTTTGATTAAAAACCCTTTCTTGTTGTGCTTTAGGTCTCTACGAAGAACTTTTTTGTCTAAAAGTTCACTATGGAGGATGGTTTACACAGTTTCCGGATAGGATACACAACAATGGTAAGATTGCTTATGTTGACTTGCTCAACAAGGACAAGTTCTGTGTTGAGGACGTTGATGATATTACTAAAAACCTAGGTTACGAAGGTATGAATCTGCATTATCACTATCGTGTACCAGGTGAGGATTTAGATTTTGGTTTGAGGCCATAGGCCCACCATCATAATGTAGTAAGTTTGTTAAGACACTTGCCTGAAAATAGAGAGATAGATCTTTTCATTGAATCTAGTGATAGCAATGTAGATTTTAGTGCAATGAATGACAATTTAAAAAGTGTTGTAGGCTCATGTGAAGAAGTGGGTAGTGTTGTAGAAAATGTTAAAATTATAGATGCAGTGTTTGAGGGTATGTTTGCTGATGTGATGAACCCATTAAACAGTCGCCAAAGGAATGTAGGCAATGAAAGTAATGAAGACAAAGCAGATAGTTATGTAGTGGATAAAAAATTTGAAAACAGAGTTGAAGCAGGAGTGAATCCGATGATGACCTTGTTGATCCTACAAACATCATTGATGAGGGTGAAGTTGATATGAGAGTATTTAGGGTGAATATATATGTTAATGCTGATGACTTGCAAGAAACAGCCCATAGAAGCAATCATGTGGAAGAAGTAGAGGATGAAATAAACACAGACTCTTTTGGTAGTTCTTCATCTGGTGAAGATATGGAGAAGGATAGGAAAAGAAAGCTTAGAAGGATTAGGAAAAAAACATCAGTTGAGAGTCTCTTGTTTTATGTTGGACAAGAATTTGCAAACAAGGAGACGGTTAAAGACTTGATTAAGAAGCATGCTGTGGAAACAAGGAGAGAGATTGGCTTCTACAGGGATGATTAGTATAGGCTAAGGGATGTTTGTAAAGGTGATATTCCAAATTTTGAAGCCAAAACGGAGGGTAAATGAAAATCAAAAAGGAAAACAAAGGTGGTGGATCCAAGTGAAGGCCCAACTATAGACCAAACTGAAGGCCCAATTGAAGACTCATATAAAAAGGAAGGTGGAAGGAAGACAATGCAGGATGAAAGGAAATGTCCATGGGTTTTGTATGTAACATCCGCCAAAAACCGGATTAACCAAACCCGCTTCGTTTATTAACCGAACAACCAGTCAAAAATTTCGTGGCGTATTTAATGCTCAAATTAATTTTAAACGATACATAATTAATAAGTATATTAGAATATAAAATTTATATTTAAAAATGTGTTAAAAATAGCGAACTAAAAATAAAACCCTGAAGCCGGGTTTCGAACCCGGGTCAGCCGAGGATCATCCAAGCCTTAACACACACATCCAACCACTCCGCCACTTGTGTTTCTTGTTGATTATTTGAAACAAATAATACATAAAATAAAGTTGGAAATCAAACCCAGTCACTCTCGCCGGAAATCCCGACGAAATCGTCAATAATTGACGTTATATTTTGGCATAACGGATACAATTATACTAGCGTCGGTTATAACTGAAAACTTTAAGATCTTCTATTCAAATCATCAAATCGTAACCGAAGAACTTAAATTCGAAACCGGAAATACACTTAAACCTGAGTTATACTTTATTCATTCAGTGAGCTCGCAAGTTTTATCAAAATCACACTCTTCATTTCGCTCAGAAAACTTCGTCGGAAGTCGCCGGAATTCTCTGAAAATTAACCGGAAATTTTCGCCGGAAAACCGAGTTCAATCCATCCTTTCTTCTTACTCTAAAATAAGATCTTAGAGCTTATACTGACATCACCCACACTCACCTTAAACCTCTGAAGAATCTCTGTCCAAAGAAATTTCACTCGCCGGAATTCTCTGCAAGTCGCCGGAAAACCGAGACTTTCATCTACACGGTAATTACCTCGATTTTTCTGTTTCATTCCATTATTAGACAAATTATAACACCACTCTATCACTCAGAATCAACCCCAGACGACATTGCCGGATTTCCTGTTTTCGCAGGAAAATTTCTGAAATTCCAGAAAACTTGCTGTTGAACGGTATGATCATTTTAAACCTACTGATAATCGTTACTCAGTAGTTCAATTTCACATCTAATCCCTCCAAACTGTTAATTGATTCTAACAGCCGAAGGTCACCAAAACAGAGCCGACGATCTTCGCCAGATTTCTAAAGAAGACGATCTGTTCGGCACTTTCTTTCCCCAAACTCTCCGGTTCAATACTTTTCAATTGTTCATCTTATTCATTAACCGGATTAATCAAGTAACAGTTAGTTATCCGATGTCTGTGTTTTGAACAAAGAAGACGAAGTTGTGTATGTTATAAGACTAATTAAAATCGATATTATGAACGGGTTAGACACACAGTCCAGCGGTGGACTGTGTGCAAACAATATGCATACGACGCGAGTTCGATTCCTATCACAACCATAACCTCTGTAATAAAAATGTTCTTTTTTAGAAACCAAACCGGGTTACTCAGTAATATGTTAAGTATAATAAAAACTAGAATATTTACCAAGTTAGACACACAGTCCAGCGGTGGACTGTGTGCCAAACTAAACCACAGGTCCCGGGTTCGAGACCTGTGGCGAGCACCGAGTCGATACATTAAATCGTTTTTAAAATAAGTGATTTTCGGATTAATTTAATTAGTATATAAATTAATTAAAAAACAGAAATATTTCGAGTTAGACACGTAGCTCAATTGGTAGAGCTGCGTGCACGCGTACGAGAGGTCACGGGTTCGAGTCTCACCCAGCGCACACATATAACCGACCGAACCGGTCAACGGTCAACAAGTCAACGGTCAACGGTCAAAAATCAACATTTTTTTATTATTTTATTTATTTATTTAAATTAAAAATCAATTAAAAATACTTAAAAATAACATTTTTAAAGTTAGAAAATAGCCTTAAACTCACAAAAAATATATCCAAAAATACTATTAAAATTGTTAATAAAATCCATTTATTTACATTATTTTTTCGTTATTAATTAGGTTAGTTTTTCCTCGTCGATCAATCCTCTAAACTCGTGCGCATTCAACATCATTCACCGAACGCACCCAAGGTGAGTGAATCTCTACAAATTCCCCGTTTTAATCACGTTTTTGGGGTGTATCATGTGTCTTACCATTTATTATATTTAAATCATTGTGCATACATCATATCATGAACAAATGTGTATTCAGCTTGTATCAACTGTTGTGTGGTTATTGTTAGATTTAATTTATTATTTCAGTACATGCAAGTTCATAGGCCGCCGCTCCCCATTACATTATGAGCGTTGAGCAGTTCCCCATTACATTATGAGCGTGAACCTGGCGTTGCCAACATACGATCGGCTCCGTTTGATTGAGCCTTGATCGCACAGACATTTATTATTTTCAGTACAGACATTCATCATAGGCCGTCAGTTCCCCATTACATTATGAGCGTGAACGTGACGTTGCCAACATATACAGTTTCATTCATATTATATATTCATGCAAGTTCATATGTTATTGTATGTTATTGTATGTTATTGTATGTTATTGTTTGTTGTTGTTTGTTATGGTATGCTATTGGGTTGTTATTGTATGCTAATTGTTTGTTATTGTATGTTTATTTACATTTGTTCATATAGGAATATTGCACAATTTTTCCGTATTAAATACAATAAGAAATAAATAATAAATGTTTTCTAACAAGGTTCACTCGCCAACTTTTGTTGATCCAAAAACCATTTTTACATATGATACAGGTGAACAGGAAGAAGCAAGGAAAACATAGGAAATTGCCTTAGAAGAAAAATAATGAAGTTTAGAGATGAATAGAACATGTTGTATTTGTTTGATATGATTGTATGATCTCTTTTAAATTGAAATGATAAATATGAAACATTATAATAAATGTCATGAGCTTTGATGAAAACCCAATCATGCCCCGATCACCTTTTTCGCTGCGGGTCGGGGTGTGACATTGTATGTGTCTAAGCTAGAGGAAGAACATACATGGGCTGTAAAAACTTACAATCCTCAACACAAATGTTTTACAAAGTAGATCTGTTAGGGCTTTCACTTCAGATTGGTTATCAAAACAACTCTTGTTTCAAATAGAGACGAATCCTGGTATCCCACTAAAATCTATTCAAGAGCAGATGGAGAGAAAATATGAGATATGTGTCTCAAAAATGAAGGCTTTAAGGGCGAAATCTAGTTCTACAAAAGAGATAATGGATGATTACATCCATCAATCTGCTAGTTTGAGAGACTACATATTAGAATTGCAAAGAAC
Organism: Scalesia atractyloides; assembly: GCA_947069175.1. Taxonomy (NCBI): domain Eukaryota; kingdom Viridiplantae; phylum Streptophyta; class Magnoliopsida; order Asterales; family Asteraceae; genus Scalesia; species Scalesia atractyloides. The sequence continues at coordinate 3,897,764 of CAMTDV010000006.1, read as the reverse complement.
AAACCCAGATTCCACTGTTAAACTAGAAGTTGAACCTGAAAGCAATCCTGCAGCTGAGACTAGGGTATTTAAGAGAATTTATGTTTCTCTAGGTGCACTAAAACAAGGTTGTAAAGCATGTAGGAGGCAAATAATTGGTTTAGATGGTGCTTTTATGAAGGGCCCCTTTCCTGATCAACTTTTAACTGCCGTTACAGTGGACCCAAACAATGGAATATATCCAATCGCATATGCTATTGTAGAAGCTGAGAATTTAAATTCATGGGAATGGTTTTTACTGTATCTTGGGGATGGCCTTGATTTAGATCAGAATTCTCTTTTCACATTCATTTCAGACAGGCAGAAGGGCTTAATTCCAGCATTACATAATGTGTTTCCACTGGCAGAACATAGATACTTCCTTAGACACATACACCAAAACATGAAACTGCAATGGAGGGGTAAAGCATATAAAGACATGTTATGGAGTATTGCAACAGCCCCTACCATACCTGAATTCAATGACAAAATGGAAGAGCTAAGGAAGTTAAATGTGGATGCCTACCAATGGTTGCAACAGATTCCATTCATCCATTGGACTAGAAGTCATTTCAATGGTATATTACAAGTTTTAATTTATTTAACATTCATTTGTATTTAATGTGTTTAATGTTTATTTTTCACTTGTTTAATAGGAAGAGCCCGGTCTGATTTGTTGTTGAACAACATTTGTGAAGTATTTAATGCAAGGTTGGTTGATGGTAGAGATAAACCAAGTATAACTGCTTTAGAGTATGTTAGAGAGTACCTAATAAGAAGGATAGTAACTGTTATGCGAGTTATTGATAACCCTGAGGGTTTGTTAACTCCAAAGATAAGTGAAAATTAGAGGAAATAAAAAAAGGAAGCAACCCAATTAAGTGTTCAATGGAATGGAGGCATATTTTATCAAGTCACATGGTATAGGGTAGAAGACAAGGTTGTGGATCAGTGTGTGGTAGATGTTATTGCAAAGGTGTGTTCATGTAGGACAGGGGAGTTAACTGGGATTCCATGCAAGCATGTTGTTGCCACTAACTGGAGCATGGCTAAGAATGGACAACAGGTATATACTAATTTGAAAGTTAGGTAAATGTGTATTGATTTAACACTTTTCTATAATATTGTCTCAGGTTGAAATCCCAGAAGCATGGGTGCATCCCTGTTACAGACTTGAAACATGGCAAAAGGTTTATTCACACAAAGTTGGACCCTTGAATGGTAGGGCATTATGGCCAAGGTCAAGCTGCCCAATAAGAATAAGAGAGCCCTACTATCATAAACCTATTAAAGCAAAGAAAGAAGGATGCACCGGAAAAAGATGATGCCATGGTGAGTGGTGGAAAATTGAGCAGAAAGGGTAAAAGCGTCACTTGTGGAAAGTGTGGAAACAAGGGTCACAACAAGAAAACATGCAAGGGACAGGGTGGGGAAGCGTCCACATCAGTAAAGTCAAAAGGGAAGTCAACAACAAAGTCAAAAGGGAAGTCAATTGCAAAGTCAACTAGGAAGTCAAATGCAAAGTCAACTGTGAAGTCAAAGGGACAGGCAGTTGGAAAGTCTAAATAAGTTGTTTTAAAGTGAAACCCGTTTTATCTTCGTGTTTTGAATTGAAACCTGTTTAATGTTTTGGAATTGGTAGTTATGGTTGTTTATGTTAATGTTTTGGAATAGGTGGTTATGGTTCTTTTATCTTCATGTTTTGAATTGAAACCTGTTTAATGTTTTGGAATTTGTACACTTACAGGGGGTATTTAGGTCATTTAGACAGTGTTTTGGTCACTTGGTCAGTTTTAAGGGTCTGCATGATGCCAGTCTTGGTCATTTGTTCACACACATTTTGGTTTTTGGATACTAGTATGCAAACAGTTTTGGTCATTATACTACACTGCAAACAGTTTTGGTCATTTGTCGACACACACTTTGGTCATTAGTCTGCACTACACTTTGGTCATTTGGTCATTAGTCTGCAATTATTCTATAAACTTGCAATTTCCACAATTTTTGAACAATGACAGTTAATCACAAAATCTGGTCAAGTAGACCTATTTTCATTTATATTCATAAAGCACAATTTTTTAATAACTAATAGCGGGTTTATACTTAAACATTGCCAACAAACAACCCAATCAAACATAGTATAACTACAAAACATAAAATCAGTTGTTTCTTCTTCCTTTCAAGCTCACTAAAAACCCTAACACTTTCTTCAACCTCATGCCTTGATCTCAGCAGCCTAGGTATTACTTCAACACAACCACGACACATTGGGGGATCTAGCCAAGCAAAGAAACCACACCTTCGTTCTTGCTGCAATTGATAACAAGAAATTAGGGATATCGATTGGAGTGAATTTGATGGGGGGAAGAAAGTATTACCAGCCGGGGATAACAATAGAAGCGACGACCGGGATTATATCCGTCCATGAGGTTCGTATTGCAGCAACCATCCCACAAGCACACAATACCATTGTCGATTGAAAGAGATGAAGCTTTTGAAGGGTCTGCGGTTTTATAAGGTGAAGAACGTTTGGGATTTATTTTTGAAGGTTCTGAGGTATTTAATAAGTGTATTAAATAAAATGATGAGAATGACATAAATGCCCTCACGTGAGGGGCTTTTCGGTTAGCTTTTAACAGCCGTTAGGCTTAATGCCCGAACATGTTACAAAACCTAAACCACAAAACCTGAACATGTTAAAGAAAAGTTAGTACCCAAAGGCGAAACTAGGTGTAAACCACAGGGTCCATCTGTGTACTTAACTCAATTAAAAATTCAATCAAGCAGTACTAAATAAACACACCAAACTATCACAGTTGGATTTGGGAATGATTGCAAATGATTCATGTTAAATTCAACTAGTGTAATACAATCACAAAGGTACACACAGTACTCTCCTCACCAGGTGAACACACTCTCACTTAGTATTTATGCTCTAGGCTTTAAGTGTTAAAGAATTACAAAGAACAAATAAAACTATATATAAGAGGTGTAAACTGCAGATAACATTATCATGAACAGCTTTTGTAAATGATGTAACTGCCATCAGTTGTGAAACTGTTGGATAGTTACACTGTTGCATTGAACTACTGCTTCTTTTGTGAGTTAGTGAGAACAACTGGATTTCTCAGAACTAAAGGTTGGGAACCAATTCTTCTGGAAATCCAGAACTTATGTCTTTGACTTGTTGACTTGGTCTTCTAGTCTTCAACCTCTAACTTTTGTTGACTCCGACTATTGACTTGTTGACCAGCATTTTGACCATCAGCACTTGTTATTCTAATCTCTGATCTTTGAAGGCAGTAGTTTGATGCAACAGTAGTTGGGGTAACTGTTTTGGGAAGCTTTCAAGGGGAGAGAAACAGCTGGACTTGTAGACTGTATTTTGACTTAAACGGGCAAGTATGATGGATCCCTTAGGTTTTGACTTTCATCATCAGCAGATCATATATAACCCAACAATCTCTCCCTAGATCCGCGGATGCCAAAACACTTATTTTGAGCTTGTCTTTTATTCTCTTATTTTGTTGATGTAGAGTCCTTTAAGAAGTTTTGTTGATGTTGAAGCTCAAGACTATTCCTTTAATTTCATCATAGTCATCCATATTTGACTTACAGAGAAAGGTTCTCTGTCTTCACACCTTTTAATCTATAATTAGCTTCTTGTCTCTAAGTCTCTAGGTTAGGGAAGATTAGAGGCTCTTAACCTTTGGACCTCTGAAGAATGACAGGCACTCATTTCTTCTGAGAGGTGTAGGATTATTAAGTATTCTTTAGATAATATTCCAAAGCTACTACGTAAGTGCCAACTCTTTGATCATCAACAGTTTTGAACACATGTGTTGTGTCTAGCATGCAACTTACAAGTAATGTCTTCTTTTCTTCATCAAGATCCACAATCCAATTAGCATAACCATGCTTTGCTTTTAAATTGTTCATGTAATTCTCCATGATTTTTGGATTGTAAGAGAAGATTTCCCAGGGCATGAAAGGAACAACAGTAGACTCCTTCTTTCTCTCAGCTAGGTATATCTCTATTGGTGGGATTTTTTCTAGATTTCATCTTCTGGCATCCAGATAATCCATGAACTCCTTTGACACAGTTGTGTCTTCCACCTTATTACTGAACTTCTATCGGCCCATTCAACTTGTATTAGCTCTTTTTTTCCTCTTGAAGATCTTTGCAACATCTTCTGGTGTTGGCTTTCTTTTACTCCCAAGCTTACAATTTGGAGGAGTGATCTTCATGTTTGGGTCTGCAAGCATTTTCTTCACTCTAGCCACTTCTCCCAACAGGTTTTGTGCATCCCAATTTTGGAGTACATAAAAGTTCTTTACAGTAAAGGGAGCATTCTTCTTGAGCCATTCAATGCTTTCTTGTTTTGAAGCATTAACTACTGATTGTTGTTTGAATGGGGAATATTGGAGAGTTCTTGTGATTTTTAAACATGTGTTGCTCATAGTTCCTGATCTCCCTCATCCTCTTGTCCACTATGTACTGGCCTTTCTACATGTCATTTTGCCCTGATTCCTTATAAGTTCTTTAAGACCTTCCTCTTCCATCTTCTTGGTGTTTTCTTCATAATTTATCTTCTTATCAATCTTTAGAAGAGGTAGTTGTTGAAGTGAAGCAATGAATCTTAGGGAAGGTGGCGGCTCTTCGGCAAATGGCTAGGTGAAAACTGTTCTTGTCAGAAGCTCTATTGTTCTTGCTGGTTCTTCTTCTGGATCTTCTTGCAATATCAGCTTCCTTTTCTTTGAAAGTTGTGCAGTTGTTTCTTTAAGAACTTCTGGTTTGCAGGAAACTACTGTTTTGATGAAACTACTGACTTTTTTCCAGATAATTTACCAGCAGTTTTGACAGCAACTGGTTTAGCCCCAGACTGTGTCTTTGATGATGATTTGGTTGATGATAGAGTAGAAGGTGTTTGAGAACCAGTATTTTTTCCTGGTCTAGCTACTTGAGTCTGTACTCCAGCTGTTTGACCAGAAACAACTATTTGTCTTTTGGGACAAGTTGTTTGTTCTTTGGCAACTTCTATTTTAACTTGTTGAGCTTGTCTTCTCTTGGCTTCCAACGTTTCAATAGTTTTAGCTTTTTGGATCACAGTTGGTGGCCTCATGTCAATCTTCACAGTTTTAGTAATCTTGGGGTCTTACTTTGCATCTCTTTCTTCTGCTCTTTGTTTCTCTATTTGGCTTTTTACCAATGCATCACTTAGACCCATTTGATCTTGATTAAACTTCTTGATTCCCTCTGCATGATCTATATCACCTTCATCAACCCCTTCTTGTTTCTCAGTCATGGCATTGGCTTTAGCTTTATCAGCTCTTTTCTAAGTCCTTATCTACCCTGCCTCAATCATGACTATCTTCTTCTTCTCCCTCTTTTTGGCATTAGCAGTTTCCTGCCTCTTCATGAAATGGTGTAACTAGGGCCTGGAAAGAGAAGTGCCAAAGACTTTGGCATCAAAGGTTTTTAGGTAGTCTTTGAGCATGGGTTCTAGAATATCCTTAAAGGCATTTTTGAGCTCCCATGCTGGCAATGATGAGGTGGCTAAAACCTCACCATCAATTTGGCTTTGTTTGGCTGGTGGCGTATTTGAGAGTGAGCTGAGTAGTTGGGTGAGCTCCTTTTATGAGGAGACCAGCTTTTGGGTGTATTCAGGTCTAAGATGGACTTTAGCTTGGGGTATCTTAGTGACTAACTCCTTGAGTTTGGAGACTACAACACCTAGTTGTTCCATCAATTCATTAAACTAATGGTTATGGACATCATTCAAATTAATGGACTCATCTGCTCCCCCACGTGTGGTGGTTGTATCAGTAGGTATTTGTGGCTTTTCAGTCACATAAATACTTCCTGATGCCCTTGTTCTTGGTAATGGGGATTTCCAACAGTTTGGCTATCCAGTACTTTAGCAGCATGGAGTAGCTATGTTGTTGTTTCCTGCATTGTGGTCTTAGCTATGTTCCCAATGTCTTCTTGAAAACCAGTGGGGTTTTCAAGAATAGTGGAAGCCACCACTACAATCACCTCATTAGGATTTTCCTCAGTGGGATGAGCCTCTTACTCATGTGGGTAAGGATCATATTCCATATATACCAGGGCTATATTCTGTGGCTCCATCTCTGCGATTGTTGGTTGAGATGTGCCCTTTTGGTAATACATTGGATGATCTGCCTTCATGAGTCATTGTACAAAAGTGTTGGTTAGGTCGGCTTGGCTGGTTGGAGGCACTAGACACCGTATGTGGCATACTTGGTATTTCAATGAACTCGAGATCCATCTCAGTTTTTGAAAAAAAATTCAACCCCTTCTGTATCTTTGAGTTGAAGACGAAGTGATAAGATCCCAAAGGTGATAGCAATGGTTATATCTCCAACCTTTGCATTAATGGGCAACATTTTCCCTTTGTTATCATGAGTTACATTGGTTGTATTCTATAAATCATGCAAAGTGATTTGTAGATTGTGGGGTTTACAGTTAGGGCATGATAAAAATGTGTTATGTGATCAATAACATGATGATACAGAGTGTGATGCTTCTCCTTAGTTAAATAAGGAAGAAGGTTGTGGGGTGTGACGAAAAACAAGGTTTGCCATGATTAGTTATGAGAGAATGAAGATTCAGAAAGGGGTTTTGAGAGATTTGGATTGTAATTGATCACAAAAGTATTTGAAGGCGGTTAAAAGAATCCCAGATTGATTTGGTGTGTGTGTGTATATATATATGTGTGTGTGTGTATTAACATGTATTTGTGTGTTTCTAATACGTTTTGAGATTATCATTTAGACACAAATCATCATCATTGTACTCAGTAAATCCCACCAATAGCGAAGCTAAGGTAGGGTCTGAGGAGGGTAAGATGTAGACAACCTTACCCTCTACCCCGTAGGAATAGAGATGCTTCTTCTAGTGAGACCCTGACTCGATAATAATTTTGCATCAAGCCTTGGACATAAGACACATAACACTCAACCATCAGGACAAAGGCTGATTAGTGCATGTACCATTTTTTCTTTCGGCTATCAACGCCACTACATGATGCATGATTAATCGTCCGCCGCTTTTAACATTATTTTCACAAAATTAGTATAATACCGTTAAAATTAGTGCAATTTCACTTTTGCCTCCCCTCCACCGAGGACCCACACATATATGTTATATGTGCACAACACAAGCGGTGTCTTCAGACATAAATCTAAGTGTCAATACCTTGTGATTTGATGTTGATGGACTCAGAAATTTTGTGGTATTATCTTCACAAAGAATCTATGATTAGACACTTTTACATGGCTGTAATCTATCTTCATTCCACATACCAACATTATTGCATCATAAAGGAATTTACATTGTCATGTATGTTTAGTTAAGGAATAAAACTCATATTCATTTTCTAAATAATTTCTTATTTGAATGTTCTTCCTAATTATTGCTCTGAGTTCACATCATCCCCATGCCTAATTTCAGAGGCGGGTTTACAAATGTAAGTACGGGTTGTTTGAGTGACACCGATGTGTTTTAGACGGCAACTCCATTCTTGAAGGGTAAATTGAATGAGGGAAGAAACAATGGGCGGATAAGCAAAGAAGAAGGAGGTAACGGGACCAAGAAAGTATATATCCAACTAGGAAAGTATCAGGAGTATACAAGAAGAAACCACTTTTGAAATTAAAATAATTTGGGACAAGAACTAGATCAAAATCAGTACTTATAACTTGACTGGGCCAGTCGATATTTGAGGCTCTATTTATCCAAAGTTACCAAAATTGTCCCCTGAGGTTTGAGTATTTTGTTAATTTCATCAGAAACAAATTTTTTTTTTATCATATTGTCCTTTATTTTTGGGTTTTTTTTGGTCATTTTATCCAAACGTCTAATTTGGGGTTTTTCTGTCAGTTATTTGGATGAAAATGACAAAAAAATCCCAAACCTCAGGGACGAGTTTGGCAAAAAAGTTAGACGTTTGGATGAAATGACAAAAAATCCCAAAAGTGAATTGCAATATGGTACAAAAAAGTTGTTTTAAATGAAACTAACAAAAATGCTCAAACCTCATAAACCATTTTGAAAATTTACTGTATCCAAAAATTAGTTGGATTTTATCCATAATAAGTGATCCATTCCCTACTCTATTAAATTAGGCTCGAACCTATAACTTTTTTTTGAACGACAAATTAATCAACTCCTAAATATAAATATTCCCAAATCATATGGGATTGGTATCATTCACCTCTTAGATAGAGGTGAAACACCTTATCACCACACTATGTTTTTTTGGACAAATCTATAACCTAATACGTATTTTTTAATTATGTTATTTTGTAAAAAGAATTACTTTTATTTGATATACGATTTGTCACTTATATAATTATTTTTTATATTCCTCTTCTTATTATCATAATTAAATTGTTTTTGGTGTAAAACCCAAAACAAATATCAATAAAACTAATAATTAAAGAGACGAAGAGAACATGTACTTATTGGAACCGAGCCGAACCCAGAAATTTGTATGCCCATTTGTATAAAACTGGACCGTCTAATACTTGTGACTGCATAAGAATAAAATCTTGGATCTACAACTACTTAATTTACTTAGATTTTGTCTTTTAAGTAATCTTTCTTACTTGATTGGCTAGATAATTACAAAGTCTATCCTTAAAATACATAGCTTGGTGGTAAGGCGTCTTCTTTTTTTTAAGAATAGTGAGTTTAAATTCTGTAAAATATTAAAATATAAATGTTAAAGTGTTTTAAGAGTATATTAATTTGTTGTTAAAAAAAATAATTACAAGTCTTTAATATTAGAAGTTACCTTGTTTCTAGGAATCTAAGACTCAATTCTCACCCAAAACATGGATTTATTTACCTACTTGCATGTATTAATAACTTGGCCAGAACCTATCTACGTATGTGGTAGTTTTTTCAAGTGGTTAGTCACTTGATTTCTTTTTTTGAAGTCTCAAGTTCAACTTTTACTAGCATCACTTTGAAGGATATTGTTGGTGGTAATGAAGTTTAGAACTAGGCCTCTCTGAAGGTCGCTAGTTCGAAAGCGAGCCGAACTGGGCTTTAACGTAGGGGGCCTTTGGGCGGGTTTTCCTGGAACTGGTGGCTTTGTGGCTCGGGTATGCATCCAACTCTGCCCATTGTGGAGGATGAGATGCATTTGCTCGATTGAGGTCATCTCAGAATGCTTATACGGTGATTTAGTTGGCCGTTCAAAAAAAAAGTTTTCTATATTTAAAAAAAAAATATATATATATATATAATATTTTTATTTGATATTCTTAATGACCAATACGAGCTTCCTATTAAAATTTTATGACCGACAATATGCTTTTTGCGACAGTCTGGTTTAGATTAAAAAAAGGTTTTGTATGCAGTCAAAAGTGATTTATATATATATATATAATCAAATGATTTGCTAAATTTTGTGTAACAATCACATCACTCACAGTTCTTTTTGTTTTATGTATTATGCTGAACATTAAATTATAATCAGATGATTTACACATCCTTTTTAATTTATCAAATTATAGACCACCGACGGAATAATTAAATATATTTAACATAACTTTTGATATATAATTTACACTTAAAGTCTTTTTAAAAATATAATAATCTGAAGATTGAAAGAGCGATACATCCAAAAAAAAATATTAACACTAGGCCAGGAAAATAATATATATAATATAAAGGCATTATTAGGTCCGGAAAATAATTAATAAAATAATATAAGGCACTATAAACGAGGTTAATAAAGATGCATCCTAAAATCTTATTTTGACACTCCTTATACAGATTGTATAAGCCTGTATCACCCGTATGGGATGTCAAAACAAGATCGTTATAAGCCTCGTATGTAGCTTACATGATGTTCTATACGACCCGTATAATGTTATACGGTCGTATATATGGGCGTAATTTTTATTAATTGTTGATTTGACGTATGATTCATCGATCCGCATGCGAGTATTTTAATTTGACATAACATGTCTCGTAAAGCGCACCAATTATTTGACTAGATGTTATATTTCTTGGTTCACGCGTTAATTATTTGAGAATACATATTCCATCAAAACTTACTATATAAACAACTATAATCCTCGTTATTTTTTATTCAATTTCTGTTCATATCTTCTTTATTCTATATGTATTCAACTTGTCTTATGCTAATAAATTGAAGTATAATCTTTGGTCCAAAAGTTTCCTTCTAGAAGGCTCTCCATGAATAGAGAACAAAAGTACTGTAATAGTTGTATAAATCGGGTTTCGAAAGCCCGCCCCAAATTATCAATCAAAGTGTATTTATTCATGTCGTTCGGTTATTTTTATTTTTCTTATATAAATAATGATAATTAGTGTTTAAAAATAATCTTAATAAATAACCAATTAAATAATAAATATTTAGATAATTAATAAGCACCAAAAAAATATATTAAAGGAAATAGGTGAACCGGGAATCGAACCCGGGTCGCCCGAGTAACCACACACAACAAACACCACTGCACTGCACACATCAATTGTGCTATCTTTAGATTCTTATTTCCCTTATATTCAAGTTAAAAAGAACCTGCAACACCCGCATTCTTCCCCTCGCCGGAAATCTCGGCAATCTACGCGGTTGCCTCTAAAATCACAACTGTCCGATCTAATTTTGGTAAATGCCCGTCTGTGATTGAGCTGGCAATCAATCCAAGCCAATTGTTGCCGAAACCGAGCTCTCGATCACCCCTAAAATACCAGACGGATTCCCCCGACTAAACTCGCTCATATTCTCTATCTTACTCTCTAAAACTCGGTCGTCTGAAAGAAACTCTGTTCCACCGGAGAACCACCGGAATCGTCGGAATTCAGTCGCCGGAATCGTGCCGCCATCTCTGTTACGGTAGACCTCCTTTACTAATCTTTTTCACCTAATTAACATTATATGCGGTCGATCACCAACAACAATCAGAAAGAAAATATATTCAGGCGGGTAAAAGTTATGGTTTAAGTTTAAAATGAAGAAGACGAAGTGGGTTAAGTGTTTTTATGTAATTAAAATGAATGTTACAAACGGGTTAGACACACAGTCCAGTGGTGGACTGTGTGCAAACATGATATACACGTCCCAGGTTCGAATCCGGCTCATGACAGCATAAATACACATAACCGTTTTTATTTTGGATAAAATATATCAGTGGCAGTATGTATACAAATGTAATTAAAATCGGGTTTTTAATTGGGTTAGACACACAGTCCAGTGGTGGACTGTGTGCATAATTAACATGCTTGTCCGAGTTCGAGCCTAGGGCAACCCCGGTTTTCCGGAAATAAAATATCCTTTTTAAACAAGCCTAATCAGATTCATTCAGTATGTATATAAAGATAAAAGAAACTCAGTTTATTATGGGTTAGACACCCAGCCCAGTTGGTTGGGTTGGGTGCAAGTTGTTGGTGTGATCGCGGGTTCGAGTCCCTCCGCAAATTACCAATATCAAGCATGAACCGGTCAGACCCCCCCCCCCCTTGTCAGGTCTGACAAGTTTTTATTAATTATTATTTTATCTTATATTATTTTTACATATATATACATTTTGCTTAAAAACTAATTAAAAACGCTTAAAGACACGGTTTGGTAGTTTTAGAAATCTCAAACAATATCATAAAAATAACCTAAAAATCGAACAGAAAGTATTAAGTCAAGATATTAGTTTTGTTCTATTTATCGAATTACCGCATTATTATTTTAGGTTAGTATTCTTCGTCGGTCAAATTCTCAACTCGTGCGCATCCATCACCAAGCAAGGACCGCACCCACTGTGAGTGAATCTCAACAAATTCCCCGTTTTAATCACGTTTTGGGGTGTATCATGTGTCGTACCATTCCTTTATTTTATCTAAACACTTGTGCTTATATCATTTCGTGATCAAATGTGTATTGGTTGTTGTGTGATTTATATGTGGATTAAATTTATCATTTCAGTGCACTCATTTCATTAGGCCCATCAGTTCCTCGTGGGATACGGGTTGAGCATCAGGTGCCTCATTAGATCGGCTCCGTTTGATTGAGCCTTGATCTCAAATACATCATCATTCATGTCATATATTCATTCAATGTGGTTTGTGACTGTTTACATATATATATTTGCTCACATGTGATTTATGCACGAATTTTCTTTAATAAATAAAACAAGCAACTATTTACAATGTTTTAACAAGGTTCACTCGCCAATGATAAAACCAATGTAATTTGACAAGAATATGGTGGATACGCCGCTGGTACTTCCTATATATAAGTATTCTTGTCAAAGGATCAGAGGTATTGTTAGATGGTTATGAGAAGTTCCATGTAGGTTGTAGTATTAGAAGTTTTGCTTTAGGATATAACCATATCCTTCCAAACATATCAAAACTCTTGCGCATGATATCATATTTAGCGAATCAACTCCGCTTATCAATATTTTCACCGAAGGCAACAAAAAGCGATTCCTGTAACAGGGTACTTAACCCTTACAAGGAACGTTACCGCCTCAAACAAAAACTTAAACCCTTACTTTTTCTAAGTATGTAACAGTCAAACTAAACACCATCATTTTTAGTCAAATATATCACTACTTAAATTTCGGGACGAAATTTCTAAAAAGCAGGGGATACTGTAACATCCGTCAAAAACGGATTTACCAAACCCGCTCCGTTTATTAACCGAACAATCAGTTAAAAATTTCGTTGCGAATTTAATGCCCAAAATAATTTTAAACGATACATAATTAATAAGTATATTGGAATATATAATTTGTTTTTGAAAAACTGTTAAAAATAATGAAATAAAAATAAAATGGCACTGCCGGGTTTCGAACCCGGGTCAGTCAGCCGGGTCAACAACAACTTAACACTCCACTCTCCAACCACTGCGCCACTTGTATTTCTTGTTAATTATTGGAGTCAATTAATTCATATCATGAATCTCAAATTCAAAAACCGGCGCACCTAATTGCAGTCGTCGGAAATCCCGACTAACTCGCCAAGAATTGACGGTTACTTCAGTTATAACGTAAACTTTAACTATGACATCGGTTATAACCGATGCCTGAGTCCACGACACAAGTTATAACCGCCGGAGATTTTCTAACCGACGAATCAAGTCGGAAATCGGGCCAAATTCATCGATGACCTGCCGTATAAATACCTCCTCGAACCTCTGCAAGCTTTTTCGCTCAAAACCACACCTTTACCCGACGTAATTCCACTCGCCGGAAAAGTTCTGCACATCGCCGGAAAACCGAACCCTTCATTTCTGAGCCTTACTGAACCCCAGAGCTTATACCGAAGTCACCCACATCCATTTCAAGCTTGCTGAAGACTCTCTGCCGCAGGACACACGTCGCCGGAAGTTTCTGCTGTCACCGGAGTTTCGCCGGAGAAACAGAGGAGTCCAGTCGGTATACCTTACGCTTAAATCTTTCATTCTTTTTATATATCTCACCTGTAATTAACCTCAAAACACTAAAGAACATGATTAAAACATCGAACCAGTCGGACTTCCGATTCTGGTTAAATTCAACGAAGAAGACGAAGTTTCAGTTGTGTATATGTATAATTAAAATCAAGTTATAACTCGGGTTAGACACACAGTCCAGCGGTGGACTGTGTGCACATTAAACACGTAAACGTCTCGAGTTCGATACATGTCCCACGCACACTCGCCTTAATAAAAATGCTCTTTTTTTTACCGAACCGGAGTCACCGCTGTTACATGTTAAGTTTAATAAAAACCAGAATAATAACCAAGTTAGACACGCAGTCCAGTGGTGGACTGTGTGAATGTTTAAACACACGTCACGAGTTCGAATCCGGACTACCGCACCGGTCCGGACAATTATTAAACTTTTTATTTAAGACAGAAATGAAAATATTTAGTTTGTATATAAGTATAATAAAAATCGGTTAATTTAACAAGTTAGACACACAGTCCAGCGGTGGACTGTGTGTTAACTCAACCCACAGGTCCCGGGTTCGAGACCTGAGCGCACCGGTCCGACTCATTAAATCGTTTTTAAAAATAAATGATTTTCAGTTTAATCTAATTAGTATATAAATATAATTAAAAACAGAAATATTTCGGGTTAGACACGTAGCTCAGTTGGTAGAGCTGCGTGCACGCGTACGGGAGGTCTCGGGTTCGAGCCTCACCCAGCGCACACAATTACACATGCGAACCGGTCAACAGTCAAAGTCAATGGTCAACGGTCAACGGTCAAAAAGTCAACATTTTTTTTTATTTTTATTTATTTATTTTAATTAAAAATCAATTAAAAATACTTAAAAATAACATTTTTAAGGTTAGAAAATAGCCTTAAACTCACAAAAATACACCCAACAATCCTACTAAAATGGATTAATAAAATCCGTTTACTTACCGAACCATAATGCTATTTATCTAGGTTAGTTTCACTCGTGGTTAAAACCAACTTCGCGTGCATTCAACATTATCAACCGAACGCACCCAAGGTGAGTGAATCTTACAACTCCCCTTTTTAATTACACGTTTTGGGGTGTGTCATGTGTCATAAAATTAACTCGTTTATTTAAACTTGTGCCATACCATATTGTGATCTAAACTTAGATTGTATAGATTGCTTGTAGTTATGTATTTCATTTTGTCTATTTATATGCAATTCATTCGTTAGGCCCAACAGTTCCTCGTGTGAGATGAGTTGAGCAACACGTGCCTCAAAACAAATCCATTATTGTTCGTGTGTGTATTATTGAGCTTATATTGTTTGTAGTTTTGTATTTCATATTGTCAAGTTTATGCAATTCATTCATTAGGCCCATCAGTTCCTCGTGAGAGACGAGTTGAGCAACGCGTGCCTCTAAACGATCCATTATTGTTCATGTGTGTATTGTTTAATATTAAATTGATTGGTGAATAAGTTTACATCTATTTTTACTCATGTGTGGTTGTGCACTTTATTTTATAATCAAATAAATAAACTTGTTCAAATGTTTTCCATAGGATTCACTCGCCAACTTTTTGTTGATCCAAAAACCCTTTTTACACATGATACAGGTGAACAGGATGAAGCAAGGAAAACATAGGAAATGCCTTAGAAGAAAACAATGAAGCCTAGATTGATATTTAGGACATGATGTAATATTGATTGTAATTTTCCATTAAAGTGTATTAATGAATATGAAACGTTAAAATAAATGTCATGAGCTTTGATGATAACCCAATCATGCCCCGATCACCTTTTCCGCTGCGAGTCGGGGTGTGACACCGGAAATCTCGGCAATCTACGCGGTTGCCTCTAAACTCACGACTATCCGATCTAATTTTGGTAAATGCCCGTCTGTGATTGAGCTGGCAATCAATCCAAGCCAATTGTTGCCGAAACCGAGCTCTCGATCACCCCTATAAATACCAGACGGATTCCCCCCGACTAAACTCGCTCATATTCTCTATCTTACTCTCTAAAACTCGGTCGTCTGAAAGAAACTCTGTTCCACCGAAGAACCACCAGAATCGTCGGAATTCAGTCGCCGGAATTGTGCCGCCATCTCTGATACGGTAGACCTCCTTTACTAATCTTTTTCACCTAATTAACATTATATGCGGTCGATCACCAACAACAATCAGAAAGAAAATATATTCAGGCGGGTAAAAGTTATGGTTTAAGTTTAAAATGAAGAAGACGAAGTGGGTTAAGTGTTTTTATGTAATTAAAATGAATGTTACAAACGGGTTAGACACACAGTCCAGTGGTGGACTGTGTGCAAACATGATATACACGTCCCAGGTTCGAATCCGGCTCATGACAGCATAAATACACATAACCGTTTTTATTTTGGATAAAATATATCAGTGGCAGTATGTATACAAATGTAATTAAAATCGGGTTTTTAATTGGGTTAGACACACAGTCCAGTGGTGGACTGTGTGCATAATTAACATGCTTGTCCGAGTTCGAGCCTAGGGCAACCCCGGTTTTCCAGAAATAAAATATCCTTTTTAAACAAGCCTAATCAGATTCATTCAGTATGTATATAAAGATAAAAGAAACTCAGTTTATTATGGGTTAGACACCCAGCCCAGTTGGTTGGGTTGGGTGCAAGTTGTTGGTGTGATCGCGGGTTCGAGTCCCTCCGCAAGTTACCAATATCAAGCATGAACCGGTCGGACCCCCCCCCCCTTGTCAGGTCTGACAAGTTTTTATTAATTATTATTTTATCTTATATTATTTTTACATATATATACATTTTGCTTAAAAACTAATTAAAAACGCTTAAAGACACGGTTTGGTAGTTTTAGAAATCTCAAACAATATCATAAAAATAACCTAAAAATCGAACAGAAAGTATTAAGTCAAGATATTAGTTTTGTTCTATTTATCGAATTACCGCATTATTATTTTAGGTTAGTATTCTTCGTCGGTCAAATTCTCAACTCGTGCGCATCCATCACCAAGCAAGGACCGCACCCACTGTGAGTGAATCTCAACAAATTCCCCGTTTTAATCACGTTTTGGGGTGTATCATGTGTCGTACCATTCCTTTATTTTATCTAAACACTTGTGCTTATATCATTTCGTGATCAAATGTGTATTGGTTGTTGTGTGATTTATATGTGGATTAAATTTATCATTTCAGTGCACTCATTTCATTAGGCCCATCAGTTCCTCGTGGGATACGGGTTGAGCATCAGGTGCCTCATTAGATCGGCTCCGTTTGATTGAGCCTTGATCTCAAATACATCATCATTCATGTCATATATTCATTCAATGTGGTTTGTGACTGTTTACATATATATATTTACTCACATGTGATTTATGCATGAATTTTCTTTAATAAATAAAACAAGCAACTATTTACAATGTTTTAACAAGGTTCACTCGCCAACTTTTGTTGACCCAAAATCTCCCTGTTTTACACATGATACAGGTGATCCAGTTGAGGAAAGAAACACTTAGGATGGCCTAGAAGAATAAACAAGTTATTGCGTTGGAATAAACATTTAGAATTGTTTTTTTTTTTTGTATTTGTATGAATTCTGTTTATTGGATATTTAAATATGTAATTTGAATTTAATAAATATGAAACTTCTTAGTAAATATCATGAGCTTTGGTGATAACCCAATCATGCCCCGACTTTTATTTCGCTGCAGGTCGGGGTGTGACAAGTACAAGTACTGGATTGTCAAAGTGTTGGTCAAGCAGTCAACACTCAAGTCAACAAAAGTCAAGATTGGAGATCAGAAGATTAAATCAACAAGTCAAAGACCAGAAGTACTGGATTCCTAGAAGTGATGGTTCTCACCAGCTGTTTAGGAATCCAGTTGTTTACACCCCATCCTTAGAAGCAATATCTATTCAAACTGTTTAATAAAAAATACACACACCACACTCTCTCAGATCCAACAATTGGTATTAGAGTCTGTTTCACTAAATTGACTTTACCGTTGATTCAGAAGTTAAAATAGCTCAAACTGATAACTGATTGAGTGATCAAAGGACATTGAGAAGAACTAGACCACTCGAATCAATAATTTGTTTCTGATACTCTGTTTTCTGAGTTAAACTCAATAGAATTTAGAGAGATGTCAATCACTCATGATCCTCACAATGCCGGATCGACAAAACAGCCTCCGATTGTTGGCAATGAAGGATGGGTCACCACTTGTCACAGCAAAACCCTAAACATGTTGCAGAGATATGTGGTTTATGGCCCTTATGTTCCCTCTGTTCCAAGTATCGCAAGTCCAGATATTAATATTCCCAAGAGACCCGTTGATTACTCCGAGCAAGATTTCCAAAAGCTGGAGCTTGATGCTAAGGCATTCGAGATACTGGTTATGGCCTTACCCAACGAAATCTATATTGGAATGCTCCACTATGAGAATGCCAAAGAGTTGTGGGATGCTGTGAACGAATAATTTGGTGTTATAGATGAGGTTCAAGAGAACAATAGAGAAAAATTGAATCAACAATATGAACCATTCACTCATATCAAGGAAGAATCTCTGACTCAACAGTTTGAGCGCTTTAATTGCTTGATCAGTGAGCTAAGGCTTGCAGATCAAGCTTATACTAATTCTGCATCGAGTCGCGGATTTATAAGATCTCTTGAAAGACAAATGGGATACAGCTGCTTATGTGTTGAGAAACTCTGTTGGTTTTAAGGAGATGACTCTAACACAACTTTATGACAAACTCCTCACTTATAAGGAATGTTACATGTTATCTCTGCAATGCTTCTCATACTACTTAATTAAAACATACTTTTTTAAAGGTAATTCCCTAATAATATATATTTTCTTAATACTAATAACTTACTCATATGTGAAAGTAATGAAAAGGTTTATAAATATTAACTTTTCTCGTTTCATATCCTCATAAAGATTATCCCACTATGTGAGTTTACCTCATAAATCATTTCTTTTGTTAATAAACCTTTAATGAACCCAACATAATATACAGATACACTCAATTTAAATGGGGTGGCTGTTTTTCAAAATTCGCATTTAGGCGTCAAATTTTAAATTATAACTTTTAAATATTAAATATATATCTGCACAAGTAAAGATTGATTATTGTATAGTTTAAATCTTTTATTCCAACACAAGTCTACATTTCGAATATATTAAAAAAAAAAAGCTAAAAGACTTTTATAAACCTATATATGATGGAGCTCGAACTTTACATATCTTAATTATTTCTAAATTAAACATAGTTTGAGTATAATCTCTACAAACCCTAAAAGTTAGATACCAAATATACTTACCCTCTCTTCTAATTTTCTTCACAGTAACCTTCTTGGCTTCCTCTCAACCTGTTTCTATCTTACAACGGTGACACTGACTCTTGGTGTCCTCCGCAGTCACAACATACGTTGTTGTGAAGGAGATAAGTTTGTATTCACAAAAGAAAGAGGGCCGGTTTGAAAGAATGTGAAAGTTGAAGGGGTGATTCGAAAATAGTTAATTTATTTGTATTAGTTTTGAATGTTAAGATAAAGTTATTTGATGTCCATTGGTTTATTAGAGTTAATATAACTAAAAGTCCTGACAAGTTGGTTTTGTGGTTATTACTTTGTTTCTTTCCTTGAAGTTTCAAGTTTAACTCCCACTAACATCACTTTAAGGACATTGGTGGTAGCAATGAAGTTTAGAACTAGGCCTCTCTGTAGATCGCCAGTTTGAAACTGAGCCGGACAGGGTTTTACCGCAGTGGGCATTTGGGCGGGCGGGTTTTCCTTGAAACTGGTGGCTTGGGTATGCACCTAACTCTGACCATTATGGATGAGTGGATGCATTTGCTCAATTGAGGGCATCTCAGGTTGCTTATCCGGTGATTTAGTTGGCCGTTCGAAAAAACAAATAGAATTCAAGGTAGCTAAGACTGCGATCGGGTTACCATCAAGTATGAGTAAAAGAAGAAGATGTAGCTAAGACTGCGTTCAGAACCCGTTACGGACTTTATGAATTTTTAGTAATGTCCTTCGGGTTAACTAACGCTCTGGCCGCTTTTATGGATTTAATGAATAGAATATGCCGAAACATGCTAGACAAATTTGTCATAATATTTATTGATGATATTTTGGTATACTCTCGTAGTGAGTCCGAACATGCGAGTCATCTACGTGAGGTATTCGAGACGCTTTGAAGAGAAAAATTATATGCTAAGTTTTCTAAATGTGAGTTTTGGCTTAGAGAAGTGCAATTCTTGGGTCATGTTATTAATGAGAAGGGGATCTTGGTGGATCCATCTAAAGTTGAAGCTGTAATTAAATGGGTGCCACCAAAGAATGTTAACGAAGTGAGAACTTTTCTTGGCCTAGCCGGCTATTATCGGAGATTCATCCAAGATTTCTCCAAAATAGCCCTACCTTTAACCAGGTTCACCATAGAAGATGAGGATTTTGAGATTGATCTTATTCCCATGGTTCTAGGAGAATTCAAGGTAGTAGTGGGTATGGACTGGCTATCCCGGTATCATGCAGAGATCTTACGTAAAAGCAAAACTATTCATGTGATGTCTCCCAGAGGAAAACGGGTAAGCATATATGGGGAAAGGGAAGTAAAGGCCAAATTATGCACCATTGTAGAAGCGGTTAAGTATGTGAGAAACGGGAGTAAAGCATTCTTGGCCTATGTAGTCGATAATAAGCAAGATGTCATAAGGATTGAAGATACGAGGATTGTGAATGAATACCCGGATGTATGGTTTTAGAACCTACGAGAATGAATTATTGAAGGTAGATAATGCATAGAATGATAAGAAATGAATGGAATGATATCTAACGCAAGTATGTAATTATAGATGGCAAGCGAAGAAAACCCGGATACCATGGAACGGATAACTCAAGATGAACTAAATAAGATAATTTCGGATGAAGTGGTAAAGACACTCGATGCAAACATTCCAAGAATAGCGCAAGAAGTGGAAAGTCAAGTGGACGAGTAAGATAGATGAGTTGAAGGAAATGATAACCGGAATGCAAGGCAAGAAGGAAACACGACGGTGCACATACAAGGATTCTATGGCTTGTAAGCCCGCAACTTATAACGGAGAAATCGATCCCATTGAATGTCAAAGATTGATCGCCAATATCGAAGGAGTGTTCATTCGAAGTCACTGTGATAAGGAGGATCAAGTCATTTTTGCCACGGGGCAACTATTACGACACGCTAAAGATTGGTGGGATGCGTATAGTAAAGAAATTGGCGAAGATAAGCTCCAAACCCTTACATGGCAAGAATTCAAAGAACCTTTCATGAAGTATCATTTTCCGTAATCGGCCGTAGCTCGAATTCAAGAATACTACCTCCGTTTTCGACAAAAGAATGAAACAATCAATGAAATCACCAACATTTTCCTTGATAAGATGAAGCTTTGCAAGGATTTTGCAGGAACGGAAAGGATGGAAATTAACCGTTATCATGATATGTTAAAAGCTAAGTTTCGAGAATTCATCACCTCTTCTAAGTGCGAAACTTTGAATGAGCTCATCAATTGGGTAAGAGATAGAGAAATTGAATTGAAAAAGGCAAGAAGAACGTGGGGAGAAAAGACAAGTCGAAAAAGGATCAACACAAGGCACTCCCTAAAAAGCCCAAACTCACGATCAAGGTAAGAAGGAGGTTACCAAAGGAGCTTTCCCACGATGCAAGACATGCGGAAAACTCCACTCAGGCGAATGTTTAATGGGAAGAAAGGGGTGCTACAATTGTGGTAAAAAAGGGCATCCATATTACAATTGTCCCAATCCTAAGAGGGTGTGTTACAACTATAACGAATCGGGCCATGTGAAAGCTAAATGTCCAAAACTCAAGCAAAGTACAAAGAAAGAAGGGAAGAAAGAAGAAAACCCGAGAGCCAAAGCAAGAATGTTTCAAATTTCATCGGAGGAAGCAAGGACCCATCCGAATGTTGTATCAGGTATATTCATGCTAAACTCCATACCTACATATGTATTGTTTGATACTGGAGCTAGTAAGTCATTCGTTTCTAGCGAATTAATATTTCCCTTCGTTTGTAATAGAAACAATGCCCATACCTTTAGAAGTAGAAATAGCCAATTGCAAAAGTTATTTATTATATGAGATATGTAGGAATTGTAAAATCACCATAGAAGATGAGGATATTGAGATTGATCTTATTCCCATGGTTTTGGGAGAATTCAAGGTAGTAGTGGATATGGACTGGCTATCCCGGTATCATGCAGAGATCTTATGTAAAAGCAAATCTATTTATGTGATGTCTCCCAGAGGAAAACAGGTAAGCATATATGGGGAAAGGGAAGTAAAGGCCAAATTATGCACCATTGTAGAAGCGGTTAAGTATGTGAGAAACAGGAGTAAAGCGTTCTTGGCCTATGTAGTCGATAATAAGCAAGATGTCATAAGGATTGAAGATACGAGGATTGTGAATGAATACCCGGATGTATTTCCGGATGAATTGTTGGGACTCCCACCCGAGCGAGAGGTTGAATTCCGAATTGAATTGGAACCAAACGCCAAACCGGTAGCCAAAGCTCCTTACCGATTGGCACCCGCGGAGGTAAGGGAATTAATGGTCCAATTACAAGAACTTCTTGACGAGGGCTTCGTACGTCCTAGCGTATCCCCGTGGGGAGCGCCTGTTTTATTTGTTATAAAGAGGACGGATCGATACGTATGTGCATTGACTACTGGGAGCTCAATAAACTCACGGTGAAAAACCGATATCCTTTACCAAGAATAGACGATCTTTTTGATCAATTACAAGGATCAAGTTGGTTTTCGAAAATCGACTTACGATCGGGTTACCATCAAGTACGAGTAAGAGAAGAAGATGTAGCTAAGACTACCTTCAGAACCCGTTACGGACATTATGAATTTTTAGTAATGTCCTTCGGGTTAACTAACGCTCCGGCTGCTTTTAAGTATTAATGAATAGAATATGCCAAAACATGCTAGACAAATTTGTCATAGTATTTATTGATGATATTTTGGTATACTCTCGTAGTGAGTCCGAACAATCGAGTCATCTACGTGAGGTACTCGAGACGCTTCGAAGAGAAAAATTATATGCTAAGATTTCTAAATGTACGTTTTGGCTTAGAGAAGTGCAATTCTTGGGTCATGTTATTAATGAGAAGGGGATGTTGGTGGATCCATCTAAAGTTGAAGCTGTAATTAAATGGGTGCCACCAAAGAATGTTAACGAAGTGAGAACTTTTCTTGGCCTAGCCGGCTATTATCGGAGATTCATCCAAGATTTCTCCAAAATAGCCCTACCTTTAACCAGGTTGACAAAGAAAGAAGAAAAGTTTGCATGGGGCGTCGAACAAGAAAAAGCCTTTCAAACGTTGAAGGAAAGTGTAACGCCCAGCGTTTTTATACTTTCCATATTTAGAAAGCTCGTGATGTATTTCTATTTTTGGAAACCTTTGTATCTTGTAATCGTTCTTTCGTTGTAATCTGTGTAATCATTGTAAACCGAGACTTTGAATCATAATGGAAAATCATATGTTATTCATGTTATACTTAGTCATAATCATTTTATACTTATACATTCAAACATGTAACGCAACTTGTGATATTCGTAAACGTGTGATGAACTTGCAAATACGTGACGTACATACATTATATGATACTTATACATGATACATATATGCAATCATACTTGATTATAATTATTCTTACGATAAACTGACTTAAAACCCCCTTAAAATGCACTTTCAATGCTTAAAACACCCCCAAACCCTTAAATATAAACTCCAGGGGGCTGAATTGCCAAAAATGAAACTTTCTCCAGCTTCTCGCGGGCCGCCAGCATGTCCCCCATCTCTTCTCGCGGCCCGCCAGCTGTCTGTTTCGGCAGAAAATTGTTTAAGCTCATGGATTGGTCAATTTTGGTGCACAAGGATTGTGCTTCTTACACTAAATGCTCACCAAACTAACCCTAATCCTCAACTATAAAACCCACACTACCTCCACACTTCCTCCACTTTACAAACTCACTAATCTCACTCTCAAACCCTCAAGAACTCAGCTGGAAATCAGTAACTTGGCAGATTCATCTCAAGTTACTAAAGTGAGCATAACCTCACTTATACTTCATCTTTTTCATTGTTCTTTCTTTCTTAGCACTTGGGACACCTCTAGGATTGTTTCCTTAGGTTTTTCCATGAAAAACCAAGATGCAACTCCTTCATATTTGAGGTTGAAGTGCAATAAACTTCCCGATTTTAACAAAACTCTTTCAAAACTTATGTTTTCATCAAACAACTTTGTGTTCTTGAGCTTACAATCAAAGTTATAATTAGTGAGACTAACCAAGGTTGTTAAACATGTAAATAAGAGTGTTTTAACACTCTAAACTTTCTGTTTTGAAGAGCTTTAAGCTCACAAGTGATGCCAAGCCAAAAGCTTGATGATAGTGTGTCCACCTTGGTTAGCTTGGGCTATCCTAACTTTGGACCACACATCACTTGATGATTTTCATCGTTATCCTAAGTAGCTTGCTAGTCCTAAAGTGTCACAACCCCGCCTAGCCGTCGACGTGTGTCGATGTGTGCTCCCCGGGTTGTAGTTCACTTGGCTACTTGGTATAGTGGCGACACACTTTATCTTGTCATTTACATTTTTGTCCTTGTTCTAAGACCCTCCTTGTTGTCTATGACAACTTGTGTAAGTGGTGAACATCATACAAGGTCCCAAAGTGGATGGTTAATCCTCCCACCTCCTACTTGAATTACATGACACTAAGAGGTACCTAAGTGGATGGATCATCCTCCCACCTCCTACATGATTATATAACTAGATATATACATATGGACTATAATATAATCCTTGAAAACGAACCCTTGATAATGACTAAATAAGCATCTATCAAGTTAATAAGTTTATCACTATGAGTGTAGTTCCTTGTCAACGATTCTTATAGGTCTTGAACCTATGAAACCACACCTAATCCTTATGGGTTATTATAAGTGTCAAGGACAAGTGCTATACCTTAGTGAGTATTTTCGTATACGTTACTTTGAATGCATTGTTCCAAATCCCGAATCTCTCGTTATCATTCCAACGCTCACACCTACGTTTTCCTCTTGTAGGATAACTCGGTGTTCATCCCGCAACTTAAAAACCCTTCACGGACTTTGCTAAATCGGAATGCTTGCAAAACCGTGAGTATACTCGAACCCCCTTTAACGTTTAACACTTTTGGGGTGTAACATGTTTACATATCAAAAACAACACTAAACTTACACTTTATTACTTGCACGAACAATCCATTATACATGAACGCTTTGATACGTATGTTATGCTTATACTAGGACCGAACGTATGTGATACCATAGTCATTAGCTTATTTTGAGCCTCCATTTGACATGTATATCGCTATAGGAGTAATGCACCGCCCATGAACGAGTGGTCATGTTGAATTATTTATACTAGTTGCGTAAACAGAGGGTTGACTAGAAATATCGCATGCCTTGTATATGCTCGTATGTAAACTTAGTTGCGATGTGGATTTGTTTAAACTTATGCTTATACGTATGCTATGCTCAAACTTGCATACTCGCCTTTGCTTTTGCATTGAACTCGTATTTTAAAACATGTTACAGGTTGACGAAGATGATGCTATGAAAATGAAGTAGCGCCGAGACTAGATACACACATAGACGTTAGGTTTATTATTGATGTATCAAATTTTGTCTTAGTTAATATTGTATTTGAATTTTCCCTTGTAATGTATGACTTTATGCCATGAAATAAAATTCGGATTTAATTAATTATTGTCGCAATTAGTATTATGAGCAATGAGCAATCTATTTCGTCCCGCCTCGATGTTTCCGCCATCGGTTGGGGTGTTACAGAAAGGTTGTCGAGTTCTCCGATATGGACTTTACCGGAAGGAACAGAAGACTTGGTGGTTTATGCAGATGCATCGCATCAAGGGCTGGGTTGTGTCATAATGCAGCGAGGCAAGGTCAGTGCTTATGCTTCGAGGCAGCTTAAACAACACGAAAATAACTACCCTACTCATGACCTAGAGTTGGCGGCGGTAGTTTTTGCCTTAAAAATCTGGAGGCACTATTTGTATGGAACGAAATGCACGATATTTTCAGACCACAAAAGTCTTAAGTATTTCTTTGAACAGAAAGACCTTAATATGAGACAACGGAGGTGGTTAGAGTTGATTAAAGATTACGATTGCGACATTCTTTACCATCCGGGTAAGGCTAATGTCGGGGCGGACGCATTAAGCCGAAAAGAATACCCACCGCCTATTCGTGTGAAGTCGATGAGAATGATAGTCACACCAAATCTTCTTGAAACAATAGGAGATGTACAATATAAGTCATTAAGTGCAAGTGATCCAAAAGGTGAAAGAACGAAAGGGTTTGGAATAAGCTTGAAATAAACAAAATGGAATTAAGACAAGATATGGACGGATTTGGATACCACGTTTTTGTGAAGCCAAGACCCTATTAATGGAAGAAGCACATAAGTCCCGCTACTCGGTTCATCCGGGAGCTACCAAGATGTACCGGGATTTGAAAGGAAATTATTGGTGGCTGGGAATGAAACGCGACATTGTCAAGTATGTGTCCAAATGCTTGACATGTTCTCAAGTAAAAGCAGAACATCAGAAACCATATGGGAAATTGCAACCCTTGGAAATTCCGGTGTGGAAATGGGAGGATGTGGCTATGCATCTCGTAACCAAACTTCCTAGAACAAGAAAGGGACATGATGCCATATGGGTCGTGGTCGACCGCCTTACCAAAAGTACCCATTTTCTACCTATACGAGAAACCTATTCCTCAGAAAAGTTGGCTGAAATGTTTATGAACGAAATTATAACTCGTCATGGTGTACCCGTGTCCATTATGTCGGATCGAGACACGCGGTTTACCCCCCGTTATTGGCGAAAATTTCATGAAAGGATGGGTACTCGTTTACATATAAGTACCGCTTATCATCCCCAAACGGATGGTCAGACTGAAAGGACCATCCATATGCTTATGGATATGTTGAGAGCTTGTGTTATGGATTTTGAGGGTAATTGGGATGAACATTTACCATTAGTGGAATTCTCATATAATAGCTATCAAAGTAGCATTCAAATGGCGCCGTATGAAATGTTATATGGAAGAAAATGTAGAACCCCTGTTTGTTGGGGAGAAGTGGGACAAAGAGAACTCGCTCCCAAGGACGTTGTAGCGATAACCAATGAACAAACTGACCTTGTGCGGGCTCGATTAAAAGCAGCGCAAGATCGGCAAAAGTCCTATGCGGACAAAAGAAGGCGTCCTATTGAATTCCAAGTGGGGGACCGAGTATTGTTGAAGGTGTCCCCGTGGAAAGGCGTAATTCGATTTCGTAAACGAGGAAAGTTGGGTCCCCGATATATCGGACCGTTCAAGATTTTAGCTCGTGTTGGAAAGGTAGCCTACCAGTTAGAATTACCCTCAACGTTAGAAGGAATTCACAACACCTTTCATGTGTCACAACTACGGAAGTGTCTTACGGATGAAACGGCTCACGTACCATTTGAGGACATTGAGGTAGACGAGAGAATGAATTACATAGAAAGACCCGTAGCTATAAAAGATTCCAAGGTAAAGACTCTTCGCAACAAAGAAATTAAGCAAGTATTAGTCCAGTGGTAACACAGGAAGGGGTCGGATCTCACTTGGGAACCGAGGATGAAATGAGAAGGTTCTACCCGTGTTTATTCGGTACGTAAATAGGTTTCGGGGACGAAACCTTTCTTAAGGGCTGGACATGTAACACCCCAAAAACTTAATTATATGCATTTAAAAATATATATTGCTATAGTATGTCGTAAGAAATAACTAGAAGTGTGAATCTAGCTAGAATGTGAATTAGAACCTTAGCTAAAAGGAAATAAGTTTTAGCCATTAAAAAATAAGTGTTCATATATGAGGGGTTGAATATGTAAATAATGAAAGTTAAATTATTAAAACACACAACACCCAAAAGGGTGTGTGTTTGGTGTCGCCAGGAGCAAGGGGGAAGAAGAACTCCCCTCATCTTCACAAAGATTAAGCAAATTGAAGCCCTAATCATGGCCATAACTCTTGCATGTTAATGATTTCTTGATCATCTAGGCCTACTAAGGCGTAAGGTAAGAAGAATTTGTATTTTGATGATCTTAGATGTAATGGGTTTCAAGGAACCCATAAGTTATATGAAATTATGTATGACATTGGATGAAGATCACCATTTAGAACTTGACAAATGCTTGTAATTGACAAAATTAATATTAGAAGTAAAAAACCCACTTAGAGTAGAATGGACATATGTTGTAATTTAGAATTTGGTGTGAAATTGTATGAGGATTATGTATGATGATTGTTATATTGAGAAATGGTTAGTTGAAATTGAATTAGAAGCAAAATCATACGGAATTCTGATTTGAAATTGATGTTATTGGTATGAACTAGCCAAGTTATGCATATAATACTTGTACACTATGCTTAATTATTAGTACGCACGCCAAGTGTTTGTTAAAATGCTTGAATGAAATGACCAAATGATTGTACAAAGTTAAATGGTTAGAACTGAGAATTTTGGTTCATTAATATAAATACGTGATAACGGAATGAAAAAAATGACATGAGTTTAAAGTATGTGATTTTTGGATTTTAGGAATTAAGGAAGAAAGCTCAAGTCGTTCCGGAACGCAAACAAGCAACGATAAAGGTAAGTTCTTACGCTTACGGATTTGATAGTTTTGTGATGCTCATGATATGTTCTTATCCTAGTTTCGTGAATTTCTTATATTTAAGGTGTCAAATAAAAGTTTATACTATGATTATAAGTTGAACGAGTTAAGTCGAGTTACATAATGACCTTGGACGGTTTGTTTAATCAAGCGAAGAATATTGTAAAAAGAATGATGTCAAATTTTTGTTAGAATGTATAATTTAGAAGAATGTGATAAAGAGACTACCATGAATTTTTAATGAATGATTGAAGTTGATCTTGATTGATTTCACGTAGCTAATTGTGTGTTATGATTGTAGGTAAATCGTCTTAATAATCGGTATCACTTTGGAAAGGACACACCAATTCGCACGTTTCCGCAATGATGCTAGTCATGGGTCTAAACTTTTGTCGAATGGTCTTTCGTTACGTAGGATCTTTTGTATAAAAACTTAACTTTGATAAATGTAGATACTTTTGGCTTTGTGTTATGTTGGTAGTTATGAATTCGGATGTAATCCCTTAACTAGATCATCTCGGCAAGTTATGTCGACTTTTTTGAAAAATTTCTATAAGTTTCTATTTTGACACGTTTCATTTTCATGGTTAAAACTCCCACTTTTTAGCAAGAACTCTTAGACCTTACGGATGAAGGAAGCAAACCTGGAATTTATCAAGATCTCTCGTACAACAGCTAAGCAAGATTGTTTTTCTAGTTATGAAATTGGTAGGAAAAGAATTCAAAAGCGACTAAATACAGTTAATCGTGGTAGCATTACAACTGATATGTGGACATTAGTTCAAAATATTCATTACACGGTCGTGACATGTCACTTTGTAGACTCAAAGTTCCAGCTACATAAATTCATATTGAACTTTGTTGATGTACCTCCACCCTATACCGAAATTCATATATATGATTGTTTGTTCAAGTGTTTGAAAGAGTGGAATATAGAGATGAAAGTAGCTTCTTTGACGGTTGACAATGCTAGAACTAATGATGTGGTGGCAAAGAACTTAATGGAAAACTTATATCTCAAAAACAAGCTTGCAATTGATGGACAATTGTTTCATGTGCGATGTTGTGTGCATATTCTTAACTTGTTAGTTCAAGATGGTTTAGTAGAAATTAAAGGCATAATTCATAATGTTCGTGAGAGTGTTAAACACGTCACTGCTTCTCCTGGTCGATTGCATTTGTTTTCTGAGCTTTCTAAGCAATTACAAATGTCAAAGAAGCATCTAATCATAGACGTTAGTACTCGGTGGAATGCCAAATCTGATATGTTGTCTACAGCCTTAGAGTTTAAAGAAGTATTTGTGAGATACGCTGACCGAGAACCTACATACAATACTTTGCCTAGTGATGATAATTGGAGAAAAGTTGAAGATGTTTGTTCATTCTTGGCACTTTTCAGTGTGGCAACAAAAATAATTTCAGGTATTACTAATCTTTTTTTTGTGTTGATTCTATTAAAAAAATATGTTTATTCATTGTAAACTATTTCTTTTGTATATTGTAGGCTCCGAGTACCAACATCCAATCTATTTCTTAGTGAGTTATATGGGATAAAAGAAGCATTGGATGGTGTAGCTTTAAATGATAATGACTGCATGAAAGGTATGGCTGAAGAGATGAATTTTTTTTTTTTGACAAATATTGGGGTTGTTGTAATTTGTTGATTTCAATTGATGCTGTTATGGATCCACGATATAAGATGAAGTTAATTGACTTTGCTTTTAAAGAAATTTATCCCGAGGAGAAGGCCAAGAAAGAGAAGGAGTTGGTTCAAAAAAATTTGGATGATTCGTTTATAGAGTATGTCAATGCTTATAAAGAGCCTGGTGTTTGGTTCTGATGTTGGGTCATCCATAAATGTAAATGTAAATGTTAATTTGGAAGAAGGAGTGTATATTTGCGAGCAGGGTGTGTATTTTAATGCTTTGGGGTGGTGGAAAGAGAACCAGTTGAAGTACAAAATTTTATCAAAAATGGCTGCTGATATCTTAGCCATTCCGGTCACCATCGTTGCTTCGGAATCAACCTTTAGTGCTGGTGGGAGAGTTATTGACCTGCATTGTTCCTGTTTAGGAACTAAGACGGTAGATATGTTGATTTGTGGAGCCGATTGGTATCGCTATTACTATGGGTTGAAAAAAAAAAGAAAATGAAGGTGATATTCTTATTATTTCATCTTTTATATATGTTTTCTTCTTAAGAAATATACTTATTTTATTTAACTGTTGTAGGAAGATGAAGACTTCATACGTGTTGAGCTTACTTGATGATGGTTGGACGAATTCAAGTTTATTTTGGTTATAGACGACTTCAAGGTTATTTTGGTGGATTAAATGGAGACTTGAAGTTTAAGATGAAGTTTTTGAGACACTACTTTGTGTTAGTTATGTTTATAAAAGTTATATGTTAAGCTACCCAAGTTTTGATAATTAGCTTGGTATATTTTGGGTGGATCTACTTAGTGTTTTTTTGTTATGATGATCTTTGAAAGTAAATATATGTTCGTTTCTGTTTGTTTATGTTCATTAACATTTGTTTGTATTCTTTTGCGTCCGTGTGCGTTCATGAACATTCGTTTGTGTTCGGTACCTAAATTAACAAACGAACACGAACAAGTTCATTTCCTTAACAATCAAACACGAACAAGTTCATTTCCTTAACAAACGAACACGAACAAAAAATCTCGTTCGGTAAGTGTTCGTGAACACATGAAATCCTTAACAAACGAACACGAACAAAGCGGTATTCGTGTTCGTTCAGTTTGTTTGCAGCCCTAATATAAGTACAAGCGTTCGTGTACTATAGTTACAAGTACACACACATACTCTACCCCTAACCATTTTAACACATTTTGTAACTGCTTAGTATTGTTATATTGTACATATTAGCTCATCTGACATATGAAGCTTAAAAGACTTCAATTGGAAGGTATTAACCTTCAATACGCATTTGAGACTCGTTGATGTTAAAAAAATTAAATAAAATAAATAAAAAAGTCATATAAGGTTCAATTTGAAGGTTAATACCTTCAATTCGCAACGAGCTGGACGAGAAGAAGAAGGCACACTTATCTTTTAAAAGGCGAACTTTTTTAAGAATATTGGATCTCAATAATCTCAACTATTTGTCATTGGCCGCCAACAGTCCCAACTTCAAAAATAACCATTAGCAATCTCAACTATTGACATATTGGTCACCAATGGATCCTACCTAACAGAACCCTAACGCAGTTAGTCTCCGGTCGTCGAAAAACCGTTTTGGCCAGAAAAAGGTTTCTAAAGGTCCGATCTAAGGTTACAAAGAGGTTTGGGACAAAGATATTAACTTTTCGCCCAAAAAGTTGAGTTTTCCAGCCATAAAGAAATTTTGCGGTGAAAAAAAGGTTTTTCGGCGACTTCAATAATTGGGGCTTTTACTAGAAAAAGGTTCCTAAAGCTCCGTAATAAGGTTACAAGGATGTTTGGACGAAAATGTTGAGTTTTCTGGCAAAAAATGATCTTTACGGCCAAAATCGTTTTTCCGGCGACCGTAAACCAACGACGTTAGGGTTCTGTCAGTCAGGGTCCATTGGAGCTAGGCCATTATGTTAATAGTTGGGACTGTAGTAGTTTTTTTTTAAAGTTGAGACCGTAGACGGCTAACGGTAAATAGTTAAAATTATTATAATCCAAATCGTATCGTAGG
This sequence comes from Scalesia atractyloides, assembly GCA_947069175.1. Lineage (NCBI taxonomy): Eukaryota > Viridiplantae > Streptophyta > Magnoliopsida > Asterales > Asteraceae > Scalesia > Scalesia atractyloides. The sequence goes on along the minus strand of CAMTDV010000006.1, from coordinate 3,865,828 downwards.
ACTTAAATTTAAAATCTTCAAATATAAATCTTTGTTAACTTTTTGCCTTCGTCAATAAACCATCAACCCGTACCCATTGATATGAAAGTTTACACATATCATTGAAATTCTAAAAGTTGATCATATTAAATACGCTTACCCAACATAATATCACAAACCAAACATTTTGTAGTATTTATGGTATCAAATATTTAATTCTATTCTGTCAATCATTCTTAGAGGTACAAGTCTACCGACAATTGCAAATCCGTGTAACAACAAACTTTCTAAAAATATTAAACCGAACAATTGCAAATCCACGAAGCAATATAACTTCTAGCATATAAAATTATAGCCTAATTTCATTTTGAAGGCAAGATTATAAGATTTAAGGATTGGGTTATGAGTTCGCTTCTTAAAGGGAGTTTTTCCCAAATATATTTGGTTCTCCTGAATTGATGTATAGACATCATTGACTTGTGGAGATAAATTTGATCGGGTGATCTGTTGGTGGCACCATGATACTCTAGTGGTCCGTCAGTGATCCAAATATATATATATATATATATATATAGGGTAAGGTTATTATAAAAAAGACCAAAAGTGTGAGAAATGTAAGAAAGAATCTCAGCCATTAGATCTAAATTAATTGAAAAGGGTAATCAAGTAATTTTATCATTGATTTAATTAATTCAAAATCTTCCATAAACCGCCACCCTAATTTATAGGAATACCGAATAACACTGCAAACACTATTCAGCACGTATATATCACCATTCAATAATTATATAACACCCTTCAATAAGTATATAACACCATTCAATAAGTATATAACACCATTTTAAAGATCTCTATAAAAACACTACGAATAACACTGCAACAACCATTCAGCGCATATATAACACCATTCAATAATTATATAACACTATTCAATAATTATATAACACCATTCAACACATATATAACACCATTCAATAAATACATAACACCATTCAATAATTATATAACACCATAACTGAAACAAAAAACCATTAACTGAAACATTCGATTGAACGTAATTTTTTTTCTGTATATAAATATAGTAATATGGTACTCATATTAAAGGTTAGAAAACACTCGTTATTATGGTGTTATTTAAAAAAAAATGAGTTACGAATAAAAATTTATTGGCGTTTAAAAAATAAAAGAAGAACTTGCATGTGGATTGCATGTGACTTTCTAAAATTAAAAATGTTAATTTTACTTTTATACCCTAATCTAGAAAATTAATTATTTTAATTGTTATACTATTTACAAGATTATCATCAAAATCTCAACCATCAGATTAAAGATCTAATGGTTTAGATTCTTTCTTACCGTTCTCACACTTTGGGCCGTTTTTACAAGATCCTCTATCTATCTATCTATCTATCTATCTATCTATCTATATATATATATATATATATATATATAGGGAAACTATAGGAAAAAAATCTTATATTAGATAAAAAAACTAAAAACCCAAATGAATGGACCTTCTTTTGCCACGTGTTACACTTTTTTCAGACGTGTTACGTGTCACAACCAGAGACTGGCACGTGTTATGTAACTGCTCTTACATTTTCAGAAAAACTGAAAGTCCGCAAAAGTGTTACGCATAACACGTGGCAGTCTCTGGTTGTTACACGTAACACCGTTTGCAAAAAGATGTAACACGTGGCTAAAAGAGGCCCATTCATTTTGATTTCTTAGTTTTCTTAAGTAATATGGGTTTTCTTTCTATCCCTCTTATACATACATACATACATACATATATATATATAGTAGGGTTCTAGAGTGAACACTAGTTTATTTGCGAACTGAGTGAATAAATCCTGGCCATTGATCTACACATGTGTATGGCTAGGATTTCATCATCAAATCCTGGCCATTGATCTACACACATGTATGGCCAGGATTAGTTCGCACAGTTATCAAATACACTAGTGTTCACTATTGAACATATATATATATATATATATATATATATAGGTTGGAGTTCTAGAGTGAACACTAGTTTATTTGTGAGCTAAGTGAAAAAAATCCTAACCGTTGATTTGCAGCATTTTTCTAATATTGGATTTTAATAATCTCAATTATTCGTCGTTGGCCGCCAACAGTCACAACTTAAAAAATAACTACTGGCAGTCCCAACTATTAACATATTGCCTCTAATGGACCCTGATTAACAAACCCTAACGTCCTTAGTCTCCGGTCTCCAGAAATATATTTTTTACCAGCAGATTGGAATCGATTGCCGAAAAACACTTGTACTTGGGTAGGTGTTGGCGAGCAGGAAGATGGGGTGGATTTGAAGTCGGGACTTTATTTATTTCAATTCTAATTACATGATATATCGACAAGTTATTATAGACAATGCAAGTTTTAATTTAAACGATGGTAAATAAAATATATAGTCAATAAAGATTTTTTTTATACTTAACCCGTGTAATACACGAACTTATACCATGTGACATTTAGGTCTTTTATTATTAATTATTTTTATTAATATAATTTAGTAACATTAAGGATATTTTCTAATAATTCTAATATTATTATTAATTAATATATAACATAAGGATATTGATCTAATTCGCACGGGTCTAATCTAGTCCAAATATTATTGTATTAATATATATATAATATAAATACCATAAGGATATTGAACTAATTCTAATATAAATTATTGTTGAATATAGCTACAGAAGGTTGGAGAATTAACGAATATACACTTTTGAATTTAAATTAATTTTATATACTTACTAAATTCTATTTAACTTATGGTTCTAATCTATTTACGATCAATCATATATATATATATATATATATATATATATATATATATATATAAGCAATTTTTCATTATTGTAAATAATATTTACATAACGCATTGAGTTTACATTTGATCGGTGGAATAAATTATGGGACGAGTTTAGTTTTTTAGTTATTAACAATAACAAATATATAATATAAAATCATAAATAGTGGAATCCCTCGCACAATGTTGCAGGAATTCAGATCGGTATCTGTTTGATTTGTTACGATACCGTCATTCGGTATAGCAACCTAAAGAGAAAAACAATTGGGATAAAATCCTTATACATTAGTATAAAAATCTTTTGGTAACTTAAAAAAATAAATTATATTATTCTTTGCACAAAACACAAAACATGATATCAAAGTGAAACTCATTAAAGAAATATCTGCTATAGCTAATATTAAGATTTAGGTGTACTAGCAGATTTATCATGTTTAGCTTTCCATTTCGAATTATTCATAATTCAAGTTGTCTAAATTGTAAGTTTTTACTTATGTATATATTGATAAATAGAAATAATTATCTATGATATATTCACATCTTAAAATGTGTTAATTTATTTTGATTTTCTTCAAATTTCAAAGAAATTGTCACTTTTCTGATTATAGGTGGTCTAAGCAATTTTTTTTGTATTTATCATCTATATTTACGTGAGATATTTTCTTTATTCAATCTGTGAAACACACGGCGTCCAAAACCTATTAACTATATATTAAGGTAATTTCTGGTTTAAAAGTAAGATTGAAAGAAAATCATGGAAGAGAAAAGATAAGATTTTTTATTAATATATTTGTTTAAAATTTGAAATATAAGTTAATTAAAAATTAATTTTGGCTGATTAAAAATTCAAAAATAAGTTAATTAAAAAATAATTTTGGCTGATTGTTGATTTGATAGGGATGGGGGAGACGAAGAAGACCACACTATTTTGAAATTTGTAAGTTAATCATATTTAGAGTATCTTTGGCAAAAGTAGCTGATGACTGGAAGCTGGTGGCTGGAGGTTGAAAGCTAGAAGCTGTAGCTAGTAGCTGTAGCTTTTTAGAATATTTAGGTGTTTGACAGAGTAGCTGGAACTTTTAATAAAACTAGGATTTCCCACCGTGCGTTACGGCGGGAAATCCGTGTACGAACTAAATGATAAAGACCGATATGAAGATACAAAAAATAAATGCGTGTAAAACTAAAATTGAAATAAAATGTAACAAAATGGAATAAAAAGTGTTCGCACGGTACCTATGACGTGGTGTTGCGACTCGAACAAACGAATGGAAAAAATTGTTGGTGATGTGGTGTTGAGCCGTTTTAAAAAGAAAGTTATATCACGTAACGAATGAAAGTTATAAAAGATATTTGGGTAAGGACGTAATTTATTATAATGTATAGGGCTAGCTTGGAACTTTAAAAAAAGAATAAAGAAAAAAGAAATATAGCCGCTAAATGTATAATAACCAAAACCTTGGTGGTTAAAATATAAAATAAAACAAAAAGCACTTAAGAGATAAATAATGAAACTAATAAAAATTTGTGGTAAAAACATAAAAGTGAAAAAATGCTTTGTAGTTTTCATAATGTTATTTAATATATATTATAATGTATAAAATGACCAAAATAGACATTAAAAAGTTGGTAAATTAAAAACTTTATTATCTTTAGAGGTTAAAATGATCATTTTTCCCTAAAAGCTTATAGTTCCTACTAAACGCTACTAGTATGAGCGTTTAACTAAAAGCTTCAAGCTTCTAACTTAAAAGCTTCAAGCTCCTTCAACCAAACAAAGCTTTTTATTGAGTAGGAGCTTTTTCTTAAAAGCTTAAAGCTTGATGCTCTAAAACCTCCTAAAGTTCAATGCCAAACATACCTTTAGTAGGCTTATCAAACAAACCAAACACATTGCAAGTATTAAAAAGATTTAGAATATTTAATTTTCAATCATTCACAAAGCGGACAAATGAGGTAAACCTTTTCTTGTGCATTTGGAAAAGTTTCGTCAACCGACAATTGCGAATCTGTGGAACAATAGAATTTCTAAAATATTAAACAGATAAGGAAATAAGATCATTATAAGAACTTCGATTTTTTTAATTTACTGATTATATTTTTAGCTTTGAGTTAAACAAACAAAAAACTATACAAAGTAACAGTAAAGAGTAATTAAGTTAAAAGAGAAGAAGGGCACTCAAGGGTAAGTATCCTAGTCTAGAGATGGGCATAAAAACCGGTTTCGAACCCGAACCGGTGGAACCGAACTGGAACCGGTTCCAGTTCCTACCCGACAGTAAGTAGAACCGGTTCCGGGTTCAAAATACCCGTTGGTTTCAACCCGGTTCCACAATTTTACCATTTGAATCGGGTAGGAACCGGTTCCTAACCGTACCCGGTTCCTACCCGTACCCGGTTCCTACGTGGAACCGGTTCCTGACCGTTATAATATTACCGTTGGAACCGGTTATAGCCGTTAAAAATGTTACCGTTGGAACCGGTTATAGCCGTTAAAAATGTTACCGTTGGAACCGGTTCCTGACCGTTGGAACCGATTCTATATATATTGTTTAGAAATCTATTGTTTAGCACACAATTTCTCATATCTATTCTTCTTGTTACATTTCTTTCTTGTTCTTTTTCACATTCTAATCAACAAATGGCCTCAAAGAGTTCCAAAAACGCAAATTCCCAATCCGTTAACAATATAAGTCGTCGGGAGACGCTACAACCTCGTTATAAACGTGTAAGTCGTCGCACTTTAAAACGTCTTTGTTTAAGTTTATGGGAAAATGCAAAAAAGGATTTAATTGTTTTTTTTAAGAATTTAAAAACTAGTGTAAACCTAACTAGTGATGTGTGGTCGGCTCCACATGGTTTACCGGAATCGTACATATGTGTCACTGCTCATTGGGTTGATCCCGATATATGGCAAATGATGAAGCGTACGATTGCGTTTGACGAGTTTCCTTCTCCTCATACGGGAGAAAATATTTATAAAATTATAAATGACATAATAATTAAATATGGTTTAGAAGATAAAATTTTTTCAATATCCTTTGATAACGCTTCAAACAACACAACGGCGATTGAAAAATTAAAGTTGAAGTACAAACCAATACTTGATGGTGTTTTTTTCACACACGATGTGTTGCACATATTATTAACTTAGTAGTGCAAACCGGTTTAAAAGATCAATTTGTATCGGATTTTATATGCTCCAAGATGTTTTCAAAAGTGGAAAAGAAAGATATCAAGAATATAAAAAAACTTTGTAAAGATGTCAACCAAAAAATTATTGGACCGAATTGGGATATACCGACTCGTTGGAATTCAACTTGTCATATGTTTGAAATGGCTATAAAGCAAATGGGCACTTTAAAATCTTTTCATACAATTTTAAGTGATAAGTACCTTGTCGTCCCCTTTCCCGACACGGCTTGGGAAAATATTAATAACCTAAGTACTTTTTTACAAGTTTTTAAAACTACAACGACTTTGATTTCAGGTGCTTATTATCCTACTAGTTCTAAAGTTGTGGACCAATTGTATTTGATAACAACTAATTTTAAAAAGTTTGAAAATTCTAGTGACATGTTAAGGAATATGACGAGACCAATGATTCAAAAATTTTAAAAATATTTTTTAGAACTACCACCCGTTTTTCTATGTGCCGCTGCTTTAAATCCAGCTTTAAACGTACCGGGTGTTGAAGCTTTAATTGATGAAATTTATGACAAGTTGGATATGCATGAGGAGGATCCAACTTTAAAAGCAAAAACAAAAAAAATATTCAATGAGTGTATGGCCAAACTTTATGATCATTATTTAAAAAATATGGTGAAAAAAATCATACAAATTTGTTTGAGTCTCGGTCCACGGCCTCTAACGATGAAACAAGCGGGGATCCACTTATAACCATGTTGAATGTCGTTAGAGACGAGACCGCTAGACAACAAAGGGGTAGTGAACCAACAAGTGAACTTGGGAGATATAAAAAAAATCAGTATTCGCTTACTATGACCACCGAGGAGTATAGGAAATTTGATGTTTTGGCATGGTGGAAATCGAAAGAATCCGAATACCCGATTCTAGCCACCATGGCTCGTGATATACTAACGGTCCAAGCTTCCACGGTAGCTTCGGAAAGTGTGTTTTCTCTTAGTGGCAGGGTTTTGTCAATTAGAAGAACAAGACTAACTCCGGAATCGCTAGAGATGGCAATATGTTTAAAGGACCATTTGGATGCCGTTGATCGTGTTCAACATAAAACTAGTCTAGAAGATGAAGTTGAGTTAGAGCATAAAATTGTTGACGAAGAGGAGGACGAAGAAGTGGAGACTAACGATTCGGACGACGATTGTACCGAGGTACCCGCACCTAAGAGAAACTCGTCGGAAAGTGTTGCACCTGCCGCTAGTAAACGATCAAAGAAATAAAATCTTACTAGAACCGGTTCTGAGTAATTTTTTATTTTTTTTTTGTAACCGGTTAATTTTTTTTATATATTGTAACCGATTAATTTGTTTTTTAATTTTAATCGATTATTGTTACTATTTTTATTTATCAATGTAACTAATAATAAAAATCAAACATAACAAACACAATAGAAAGAAACATTACACAAACTTTATTAAAACACCAACGATAACATTTATCAGGAACCGGTAAGTAGGAAGGGGTTTATATACAAAAAAATTGATTTTTTAATCAGGAACCGGTTCCACCGGTAACATTTTATCAGGAACCGGTTCTGAACAGTAAAAGTCAGCTTTTACTGTCAGGAACCGGTTCTGAACAGTAAAAGTCAGGTTTTACTGTTCAGAACCGGTTCTGAACAGTAAAAGTCAGATTTTTACTGTCAGGAACCGGTTCTGAACACTATCAGGAACCGGTTCCGCACCATACCCGGTTCCACACCATACCCGGTTCCATAATACCCGTACCCGGTTCTACACGGTTCCATATTCTTGGCTGTGAACCCGGGTAGGAACCGGACCCGGTTCCACACCATACCCGGTTCCAATGACATCCAAGCAGAACCGGTTCCGGGTTGGAACCAGTTCCGGGTAATAATAAAACCCGATTATGCCCATCTCTATCCTAGTCTAGACCAACGATTACTTGTCATGTCAAATTAAGTGCAAAGTATCCATTAAATAGTAAACGCTGACATCGCCTACCCATGGCATAAAACATTTTTTTAATTTTTTTATTTAAATAAAGTTAAATGTTATATAAAATAAACTTCATTAAAATAAAAATAAAAATACGTAATTGAGATTAAAAGAAAAACCAGAAATAAATAAAAAATGACAATTTTAAAACAGAAACAACCTAGAAATCCGGTAAATGGCTCATCGGCCAACCCTATTTTCCCGCAAGTTCTCGTTTGCGGGCTGCAAAGACTTATTGCATTTCGAGATCGCGACTTTCGTGAGGCATAATATACGTCTGAAAATCTTTGTCTTTCGACGCTTGGGCGGCACTTTTGCGTTATTCGTAAATCAAGGCCGTAGAGCGCGAGGATATTTTTTTGTCTTGCATCCTCGCTTCCTTCTTTTGGGCGAAGCTCTTATTTCCTCGCCTACCAATCTAACTTGGCTTGTAGTTTGGCTTGATGAACACGGAGTCCTAACGTGTGCCCTTCTCTTGGATTGTGTTGGGCTAACTTCGTCGTTCAAGTCCATAACTGACTTATCGGATGGCCAAAGTTAGCCAAATCGGAGGATTTTCTCTTGCTAGAACTTCCACCGGAATCTTCTTTCAACAAGTTGATTTGACCCCACTTTGTGGCGTCTTTAACAACGTTCCACGCAAGACTGTGCTTGAAGGCTTCTTTGTGTTGTTTTCAAGACGAGTAAATCATTGCATCACTTTTACGTACGCGATCCTATATGTTTAAGGGACAGTGATAATATACGAATGCAAATATAAATAAATAGAACGTTAAAGTGTCAAAAGAAATAAAAACAATTAAATTAAAATAAAATTTTTACCGCTTAAATGTAAAGGCTGTTGAACCAATTAAATTTAGTCAACATTGCACCCCGTTTTTTAGTTTAGATGATCTTCGTTTGGTCGCCATTACTCCCAAGCGCAACAAAGTGTTTATGGACTGCTTTCCACAAACCATCTCTTCTTTGTTGGTTTCCTTTTAACGGGTATACCGATATATGGATGAATGCTTTAGCCCACGGTTCTTCCTTCTCGCGAGTCCACTCCACCTGGGTGGCCCGATTCGCGAATCTTCCCTTTTCTTGTCTTTAGTATTTTCTATATCCTTCTCCTACATGCTCTTCACTTTCAACTTGCATTTCTCTCAAGTTAGGCTTAAATTGCGTTTCTTCGACATATTCCTCGCCACCATCATCTTCATCAACGTCATAATGTAGTGGTAGCTCTTGTCTACGTTTTCTTCTTCAAAATGAGATGGGTTTCTATATGTCCCAAATGGTTCAACTTTTGCATCGCTTCCATCAAGAAATCAAGCTGGACCGATGGAACAATAGGTTGTGAAAAAAACAGTTTGGTTGTTGAAGAAACATATAGAGCGGTGGAAGGGGTTGCGTAGTAATATGTGGCGTAGGAGGTTGTGGCATATACCCTTCACAATGGAAGGCACCACCTCGGCTCGAACCAGTTCCTCGTTTAATCGAACATGCGCCTCTTTTGCTAGCACTAGCCCTCGTTTACACAAACCGGCACCTCAAGATTATTTTGTGAATCCATTGTAGAGAGTTAAAAGGGTTTTGGTAATGAAGGATTTAGAGAGTGTGTGTGTCTAAAATTTGTGGGTGAAAGTTATACATATAAAGTGTATATTTTTAATGAAGATTAAATGACCGTTGAATAACAGTCGGAAATTTTCAAAAGGTGCAACATCTCGGGCGGGTATTCGTGCCAGCCAGTCGAACCCGCAAGCCATACCAGTTCCGGATTTATTTTCATAAAAAGGAAAATGCGTGCCATTTAACCGGAATACTTATAGATCTTTATTGATAATGGTACCTCTTATACTTTTAACGATTTCGGTTATGCTATAGCTCCTAACCCACAAGACTCATAACAATTATGTACATTATATCAATCCTAAGGAACCTTTCAATCGGCTGAGCCTACCCACATATTCTAAGTTAGATGTATTTTCGACCGTTTAATTATCTCTTATATATAATATTTGAAAACCCACAATCTGATTACACCTATCATCTTCCATTTTGCTTGCAAAATCTTTACGCAACATTTTCAAATCTTTACGGAACATTTTCAAAGAATCTTGTTACTAAAACACTAGTTTTCCTTCCCCCCACTTAAAACTTACATTGTCCTCAATTTGGAAAGAAATCTGACTCAAAAATAAAAGAAAAAAAATACAAAACATTGGAATAGACTCCCATGGTTAAAGTAACACGATCCTCGTAAATGTTCCACAACAACCGTATATCATTTCATTTGCGGACGTGTTCAGCAAAAAATCAGGTTGCTCTTTATCCATGTTATGAAGAATTCACATTTACAAACGCAAATGAGACACCCAAGCATAATACCGAACTAAACAAAAAGACAACAAAACAAAAGAAAGTAAAATTTTTTGGACTTTTCAATTTTTTTGCGTTTTTTTATTTTTAACAACTAACTAACACTAAGAGTAAATGTCGTGAGCTAATAAAAAAAGTATTTTTATAAATTAAATACATAATAGTATGGGTAAGTAAGGTCGTCTCCATAGGGAATATGGTATTAGTGTTTAGCTAAATTATCTAATTAACTATTACAATTCTAGATTTGGGGACTTTTAAGAAAAGAGTTATCATATTAAAGAAAAGCAGCTTCCATCCAGGATCCAGGTTATCGATTTCACACAAAACTTCGTTTAATTACTAAAACACCACATAGACAAGGTCTTGGGATTTTTGAATTAAAATAACAATTAAAGACAATTTTTAATAATAACCATACGATATAATCATCCCTTCACAAATACTAACTACCCACCTAGTTACCAACCCGCTAACGATATAAAAAATCGAAAGTACTTTTGATAAAAGACAAGAAATTCAAATATAAGCGAAAGTTTATTCAATTCAAACACAAGTAGTCAAAATATACTAGTTTGCAAAGTAACCAACAAAGTTAATGTGTAAAAACTGAACAACTGTTCACCCAGGGGAAGCCACAAGAGGTTTAGAAAAAGGTAACCTCCTCCAAGTTTGAGACTCTATGTTGTTTACTCAATTAATTGTAAATGATTTGACGACAAAGACCTATTTTTGAGTCAACCTCCTCTTTGTCACCTCAACAAGCTACTGTATTTTGTTATCAATCGAACAAGTTGTAAAGAAGAACTACTAACACATGCAAATAGTTTAAAAACAAACCAACACATCAAATTGTTTATACAGTGTTGTCAATATAAAAAACAAATCCAAACATGAATAAAACTGAAAAAGTGTTAAACCGTACGACGCCTGGAAGAAGTCATAGAGACCCTCGCCGCTCGCGCATGTCATCTTCATGTCTTGATTTCCGTGTATAGCAGCCAAAAGGCTACCCCAGTTCCGTGTGTATCTGCTGCCTCTTGCAGTCTTGCGTCCCTCTGTGTGAACTCCTTAAATAAATTTCCCTCCTAAGAAAAGTTTAACCAGCCACCCTTTCTTCCTTTGGTGGACTGTAATGTGAGCCCAAATAGTTGCACACCAACTACACACCTCACAGCCCAAACCATCTCCATTTAGTTCAGCCCACCATGTTCTCCATTTTAATTTTATTTCACTTATCCTTTAATTTAGATAATAGTAAGTCTTCTCGATAATCCCCTGCAAAAGGTTCACAAAAACTTCTTTTCAGTTTACTTTTTTTTTTTGGAATTTTTAATTTATTATTTTAACTCATATTTACATTAATCTGTAAAAGTATATAAACTAACTAAACTAGTACATTTAATAACAATATGAATGCATTTGGAATTTAATTACTATAAGACAAAGTGTACCTAAAATACACAGATTAGGAATGTCTTCAACATCCTTATTGTTAGGGCATAGATTTTTTTATAACTATGGATCCTGTATCCTGAAGCGTTGCCTGGATTACTTATCCTTAGCGGATGGTGCAGGGACTCGGTGGATCAAGGATCCTTAAGATAACTTATGATTTCTAACAATTGTCACGTTTTTAATGTTTATACGCAGATAATGGACTTAGTGGACTGACTCTTAGCTGGAATTTCGGGGAATATTCGTTCAAGATGCTGCACATGTTGAATTCCACTAACGGTTATGGGAAAGATATGGTCTCCCTAGAAAATAGGAGCTATTGTTAGCTTATTTATTCAGGGGGTTGATCAAGTGTTTGAGATAGACATTCACATTCACGAACCAGAGAAAAAAACACACACACTCACATTCGTTGCAGAGCTTTCACTTAGAATTCGATTGTACACACTTGATCAACATCCAAAGTTGTGATCTTTATTGTTTAATATAGTAGATAGTGATAGTTTTCACTATCCGAGGTTTTTATGTCGGCCATCTACTAGTGATCAAGGGCTTTTTCTCGTATAAATCTATGTGCTCACCTTTGTTTACGTTACACATTTGTTCATACAATTTTTCATCATTCAAGCACTCAACCTCACAAAATCAGATTTGGTTACATTATCCTTATTGTGAATTTTGACCAAAACAGTTTGGCGCCCACCGTGGGGCAATTGGTGCTTCAATTCTAAAATCCATTTCATTCATTTTTGTTCATCTCCATCAATCACATGACTTCTCAGGGAAAATCTTCTTCAAGTGCCATGCCGGCGGTTACATCATCTCAGACTTGTGCATCGCTGCCTCCTATTCCCCCTGCATCGCTGAGGAGTGCTGAGAATGCTCAGAAGAAACCAACACTCGTTTTCTCAAAGGCTCCTACTGTTTCTTCATCTACACCTACTAATTATGATCTTGCTGTTTTGATTTTGCAGATGAAAGGATATATGGAACAGCATGACAAAACAAACCAGAGGATCCTTCGTGAGATTGATGAGATCAAGAAGCAAAAGAGATCAGCGGAGGATCACTCTCCATTAATGCCCAGATCGTTGGATTTCGCTACTCCGACATCTCCAATCCAGCATTCCAAAGCATCGGGTGTTCAATATCAAGGATCCTCGGGATTGCAGCAAGGATCATCGGCGATGACTCAGCCTGAAGCATCTCACTACCAGCATTATGGATCCTCATCCCAGTCCTTAGGGTCATCATATCAGTATCAAGGAGGCTATCTCCATTCAGGAGGATACTTGGAGACAATGGCGTCTAAGGAACCCAATTTCCAGCATCAAGGATCCTCTACTAAGGTTCAACAATCCTCTGCTCAGGATAAGGTTCAAGGGTCCTCCTCTCAGGTTCAAGGATCCATGCAATATCCTTCAAGGTTGTCAGCACCCATATATCCTGGACCCAATATCTTTCAGGATCAAGGATCTTCAGGGAGTCAGATATTCAAGGATTCTGAAGTTCACAAAGGGGACTTCATCCCTATGCAAACCATTGCTTCATCAGGTCCAACTGTTGCACCTGAAGTGATCACCTTTGGATATACTCCTGGCATACCACTTCCAAACCGATCAGGAGGTAACAATGTTAATACATCTTTTGGTACTAATTATGGTTCCATGCAGGATACAGGTATCAATCAGGCTATGGCACAGGAGCTCCAGAAGCTTAAGGATATGATATCCAGCGTCCCATGAGTGGTTAAGCCCATTCCTGAGATCCCGGATGGAAGTCGCAGGGTGTCTCGTTTTGCACCTCCTATATGCAATGCTGAGATACCAAAACGCTTTCAAACCCCCAACATGAAGCTATACGATGGTACAACTGATTCGGAGGAGCATGTGGCACAATACCGGGAAAGGATGGAGATCAACCCCATTCCAGAAAGGTTGAAGGAAGCCTGTCTTTGCAAGGGTTTCGGATCGACACTCATTGGATCAGCTTTAAAATGGCTGCTAAGTCTTCCTCCTTACTTAATTACTTCATTTTCACATCTAGTTAATTTGTTCAATAACTAGTTGTCATGTAGTAGAAACTTTGAACGATTAACTAGTGATCTATATAGAATAACTCAGGGACTTGATGAATCACTTAGAGATTACATCACTAGATTTAGTAGAGAATCCTTAGAAATCCCTAGTGTAGATATTTCCACTGTTGTACAAGCCTTTAAAATGGGATTACTAAAAGATTCTCCATTCTATGATGATCTTGTTATGACACCTTGCAGGAATTTAGACGAAGTAAGGAACAAGGCTCTAAGGTTCATCTATTTAGAGGATGACAAGAGGATCCAAGATAGGTTGTCATGATCCTCAAAACAGGAGAATCAAGGATCCTTTCACAAGAATAATTGATCCAAGAAATACTCCAAGCATGGCAATCAGAATGTGCATGCAGTTGAACAAGAGGAAGATGATGAATATTATCCTCATATTTCTGAATATTGTTTTTCTGCTGATAACACTGAACTAATTCTTGCTTTGCAGAATTTAGGTGACAATGCTAGATGGTCGGGGAAAGATAAGTCGAAATGGTGTGCTTATCATAAGGATTTCGGTCACCTCACTGATGAATGTATAGCACTAAGGAAGGAAATAGGCTATATTTTGAGCAAAGGTTACCTGAAGAAGCTGCTCGGAAGGAAGAAGTCAAGGATCCAGGATCCTGAAAGAGCTCCTCCACTGCCAGCAGATGCTCAGATCATTAACTTCATCTCTGGAGGCTCTGATATTTGTGGAACCTTATTTTCTGCAGCTAAAAGGCACGCCAAGGAGACAAAGATGGAGAATGGAGAGAGACCTCTTCGAACGACCACTATAACCCAGCAGAAAGTGATATCCTTTGATGAGGATGACCGCGTTGACATACAGGATCCTCATCACGACGGTTTAGTCATTACGTTGTTTCTTTCTAACCATTTTGTTCGTAGGATCCTTATTGACGGAGGAAGCTCTGTGAACATAATCAAGTTGGATGTCCTCAAAAGAATGAATATTCCTGAATCCGCAATTGTCCGAAGATCGTCGATGCTCGTAGGATTCAGTGGAGAAACAAAAAATACATTGTGGGACATCAAACTCCCGCTCTACATAGAGGGAGTAAACTCTATTCAGAAATTCTATGTTATTGATTGCTTATCCTGCTGCAATGTTATTCTTGGCAGGTCTTGGATACACGACATGAAGGCGGTCCCCTCGACATATCATCAATGTGTAAAGCTACCAACCCCATGGGGAGTGGTGAAATAGAAAGTGATCAACATGAGGCAAAGAACTGCTACACGTATTCTATGAAGCTAGCTTGGAAACCGAGGGAAGTATATCAATTAAAGTATCCTCCAAGGATGTCATGGAGGCTAGGGAGCAAGATGTCAAGGATATACTCCTAGACCCTAAGGATCCTGAATCCAAAGTTTTTATAGGATCCGGGATCCTGGATAGCATAGAGCAGGATCTGGTATCCTTCTTAAAGGGAAGAAGGTCTACCTTCGCTTGGAAGCATGAAGCTGCACTTAAAACCCTAAAGGGTTACTTATCCTCCACACCAGCCTTGATGAAATCAGAAGATGGAGAACCATTATCCATATATTTAGCTGTTTCAGGTAAAGCGGTAAGCGCGGTCCTGGTTGAGGATCATGAAGGCCAACAACATCCGGTATACTATGTAAGTAAAATTCTACTTGATGCTGAGGCCAGGTATTCTCATTTAGAGATATTAATTCTTGCTTTAATTATGGCCTCTACTAAACTCATGCATTATTTTAAAACTCACACTATTGTTTTTAAAACTAACTTCCATATTAAGAATGTTCTCAGGAAACCTAAAATGTCAGGTAGGATGGCAAAGTGGGCAGTTAAGCTTAATGCATATGACATTAAGTATGAACCGAGAACTGCCATTAAGTCCCGAGCTTTAGCTGACTTTGTGGCTGATTTTAGTAGTGATCTATAAAGAGAAGCTGAATTGGAGGTACAACAACTTGAGGAGACCAAGGATCCTTGGACACTCTCCACAGATGGAGCTTCAAATATCAAAAGAACTGGACTAGGCATACTACTAAAATCGCCACAGGGGGAAATACCCCAATCCATTGCATCTGAATTCCAAACTGCCAATAATGGATCAGGTATCTTCAAGTGTATTTAGCTAAGCAAAGGATCAGGTATCTTCAAGTGTATGTAAAGTCATTATTAATTACTAATTATTATAATGGTTCATATACTGTCAAAGGAGAAAAGCTAATCAAATATTTAGAGATAGTCAGGAAACTGGCTGATTCTTTTGGGCTTGTCCCCAGTCTGTTTAGGCTTGTCCCCAGTCTATTTGGGCTTGTCCCCAGTTTATTTGGGCTTGTCCCCAGTGTATGGGCTTGTCCCCAGTCTATTGCTTTTTTCAGTTTGACACATGTACCTAAAGAAGAGAATGCAGAAGCAGACGCTTAAGCTAACCTTTGATCATCCCTAAAGATGCCAGAGGATGTCAAGATACCTATCATCCATGTTTTGTCTTCTGGAATTGAAGAAAATGAAGCAATGGAGATAGTGGAGGATGCTGCAATTGTACCTAGTAATGATGTGCAGTCAAATTCAGGATCCTTCATCCTTCCAATTTTACATCCTGAAAGGGGAAATTCCCACAGGGGGAAAACCTAAAGCCTTCAAGATTAAAGTAACCCGATTCACCATATTAAATAACATGTTATATAAGATATCTCTTGCAGGTCCCTATCTACGATGCATTGAGGAACCTGAGATCCAAGAAGTCTTGAAGGATTTTCATGAAGGAGACTATGGAAATCACACCGAGAGCAGAGCACTATTTTCAAGGACCCTCAGAACAGGATATTACTGGCCGACAATGAAGAAGAATGTTGTGGAATACGCAAGGAAATGTGATGCTTGCCAAAGACATAGTAACATTTTTCATCAACCAACGGAACCTCTGCATCATATATCCTCCTCTTGGCCATTCATGAGATGGGGAATGGATATAGTAGGCAAGCTTCCCAAAGCACCAGGAGGAAAGGTGCTCATGCTAGCCATGATAGGCTATTTCTCTAAATGGATAGAAGCAGAAGCTTTTACTCAATTCTGAGAAAAGGAAGTTATATCCTTCATTAAGCGAAACATTATACTAGATTTGGAATTCCTTCTGAAATTATTTGTGATAATGGATCCCAATTTATTGGGAGTAGAACTACTAACTTTTGTGACAGATGGCAAGTTATTAACAAAGAATGGCTGTAGTATATAAGAAGAATGTCAGGATCAGAAGATTTCAAGTTGGTGATTTTGTGCTCAGGAAAGCATTACAGAATACCACGAATCCTGCTAATTGCAAGTTGGCACCAAAGTGGGAAGGTCCCTATCTCATTGAAGTTGAAGCTGGAAGGGGGCATATCATTTGCTAACCATGGATGGTGATCTCCTGCCAAGAGCGTGCAATGCTATTCATTAAAAGAAGTACTTTATATAGCAAGGATCAAGGATCCTTAGAGATTCTAATATCTAGTCCAGATCGAAGAATCCTCAAAGGATATATGATCCTTTCTTTGGTAACATTTTACTAATTCTTTCATATCATATTTATTGTTATTATAAGGAAAGGGTGTTAAATTCTTAACATCCAGTTTGAAGGGGCATGGTCCCAAAAACCTTACGCCAATCAAGGAAACCATACCCATTAGTAACTTCTAAGAAAACTGCACGCAGACTTCTTTGCCAAAATAAGATTTATTAGAACTCTGCGCCAAATATCCAAGAGAGAAAAGCGTCATTTAACTACCTTGCGCGGGCTCGCGCAAGGTTCAAAGTTAACTTTGAACACTCTTTGGATAAATGCTTTATTTAACTACCTTGCGCGGGCTTGCGCAAGGTTCAAAGTTAACCTTGAACATTCTCGTTTGATAATGCTTTATTTAACTACCTTGCGCGGGCTCGCGCAAGGTTCAAAGTTAACCTTGAACATTCTCGTTTGATAATGCTTCATTTAACTACCTTGCGCGGGCTCGCGCAAGGTTCGAAGTTAACCTTGAACATTCTCGTTGGATAATGCTTCATGCACAAACCTTGCACAGATATTTATATCAAAGCAAGCACCCACCAAACGTTGCGCTAAGTAGCAAGGAGAAGAAGGAAGATCAGTTAACTAACTTGCGTTTCTCGCGCAAGGAAACAGTAAATCCTGAGAAACTTTCCCCTAGCAAAATCCTTGACTTGGTGCAGAAGCAAAGGGAATCTTTTCTGTTGTAACAGAATGTACACGTGGCGAATAATATATGGGTAACAGCTGTGAAACCTTCTAGAAGCCATTAACACCCAATCGTGCAAGCATCCTTTCGGTTATAACCAATTGCCACATGGCAGCATCTGGACGGCTGAGGAAGATCACGGTGATGACATGCTCATATTTATAAGATGTAGTGATCTCATGTTGACGCGTGGCACCTCCCTAACCGCAAATGAGCTCACGATCCGTGTGCATTAACGGATTGCCAACAAACGTTAACGGAATGGCAAAAGATTCCGTTAAAGTTAACGATCTCTCTTTTGGCGCCAAACACCGGCTATAAATAAGTAACTTGGAGTTCAAGGAAAGGGATTCACTCTCAACTACTTCTCCACTTACAATACTTACTTCCGACTACCTATACTTATTCTCACGCCGGAGGGTGGTCACGGAGAGAACCCCCCTTCTCCCCGTGGCGAGCTAACGGTGTTCTGTTTTGCAGGATCAGCAGAAGTACCGTATTAATCATCATCCATCATGAAACCAGACGGAGGGTTAACCCTTTTATGCAGAGCCCATTCCATAGATATACTTAGATTCCAGTCTAGTTGATCTAGGGTTTCTTCATAGGCGCCCACCGATTTCGATTCTTTCTCACCTTTCGTTTCGTTTCACTTAGATCTGCAGCATCATGGCTGACGTATCATCTTTTCAAGGTCCTCGATCAGGGATCGACGCGTTGTTATCGGACCTCAGGTCGACGGACAAATAGTTGAGGATTCTTCCGGCGAAGCTAATGCTTAGTATGATCATAATCAAGGAGTATTCCTGTAACGCCGGCTCCTCAGGTTGATGTTACATCGATTTTACCACCTGGAGAGACTCCGTTATCGTGGTTAATCAAATCTCAAGTGACTCTAAACGTTATGTATGCTCAGTTATGTGCCCAAACCGGAACTCCAGCTTTTCAAGCTCCGGTTAACGCTCCTCAGGTCCGTGCTTCGCCGGCACCTCGAGTTTTGAGTTGTAATACTCAAAGTCATGCTCATTCCCTTTCGCGCATGCATGAAGAGGGAACAGAAATGTATTCTAAAACCAGGAATGGTCCTGGTCATTCTGGTAATAGAAGGCAAGAAGACAACGTTCAACGTCGCGCATCTGTCCACTCTCGTTTGGGCCCGCGGTCTTCGTAGAAACGGGACACCCAACACGATGAGCTCGATAGAACCTATGACGAAAGGGATAGTGCAAGTATTTTCAATCGCATATCTGCGGATCATGCCAGTTACAGGGCAAAAGTACGTGCAGTATACAATCCAGAAGCTGAGCATGATTACAATATGGTGTATCGCCCAACTGAAGCAGCCGAGCAATCAAAGTTTACCAGAGAGGTAGCACTGGCTTCGTTGGAGCGAGCGAAATTACCATCCAACATTGGAAAGTTTAACGGTTTGACTGATCCTGATGATCACATGCGCCTCTTTACCGGTGCAGGGTTACTTGGGTGCTGGACATTACCAATGTGGTGTCACTTATTTGTACAAACCCTTACTGGCGTTGCGCGCCTTTGGTTTGTAATTTGCCGGCAGGTAAACTTTCCTCTTGGAATGATTTAAAAGAAAATTTTCTTACACACTTTAGTCAACAACGGCGATACGTGCGCGACTCCTCAGATGTAATGAACACCTGGCGGAGGGACGATGAAAGCCTTGAAGATTTTATAACACGTTATAATAAAGAGGTGTTGGAGATTGGAGATGTCCATGAAGACCTTATACGCGCGCAGTTCAAGTATGCGGTAAGGTGCGACGAAATGATTAAAGTGTTGTCCGGTACAACTGGCCTTCCAAAAAACTGGGATAAACTCATGGTGGCAGCCAAGGTCTACGCCCAGACTGAGGGCAACTTAAGTTCTAACAGGCCACCTCTACCTCAGAACCGTCCGCAAGATCTGAGTAGAGGTAGTCGCAAGTATAAAGAAATTGGAAAGAGTCAAGTCAGAATTCGTATTCTCCGTATTCACCAATTGATGCGCGAGTAACAATCAACAAGATAACAACTCAAAAAGCAATTAAACAAGAGAATAGGGAACGTCAGTGGACTCCCTTAACGAAGTCGCCGGCTAAGGTTCTTAGCACTGAGAATTATCAGTTTAAACAGCCGCAACCAATGAAAAAACAAAAAAGGGCAAGACCCAAATATGTTCTGTGACTATCATAGAGACACAAGCCACACAATAGATAATTGCATCAGTCTGCGCACGGAGATCGAGAAAGCATTAAAGAGTGGGAAGCTTACACATCTAGTCCAGAATGTGCGCAAAGAGATTAAACAGATTACGCGCGAGAACGAAGGGCCTAGTAACAAGAAAATAAAACAGCACGTTTCCATGATTCAAGGTGGATCATCGCGCAAGCGTAGCCTTCAACATTTTCAAAACAACACTTGGCGCGAACAACAAGTCATTTTTCCTATCGTTCCTGGAGGTCCTCAAGAAGAACGACCAGTAGTTATCACCGGTATCTTTGGACACTACTAAACAGACTATATGTTTATAGATCCGGGTAGTTCCATGGATATTACGTATGAGCAATGCTTCAAGCAGTTAGATCCTAAGGATAAGGCACGCTTGGAACCAGTTGATTTTCCATTAACTGGGTTCTGCAATGAGGCTGTCTTTCCTCTAGGAAAAATTCTTTTTCCTGTTACTTTATCTGATGGGAGGTGTTCTCGAACGAGTAACGTCAATTTCATGGTGATGCCGACAACTTCCCGTCACGATGTACTATTGGGACGCTGCGTGCAACGTGATTTTAGTATGATTACCTCCACTCCGCTTGCTGCTTGTGGTTTTCCGACACCAAATGGTGTAGCTATACTTTATGCGCGGAAAGAAATCATGTCAATTAACGAACCAGTTATGAAGGCTGGCAAGACATTGCCAAGCAACGAACCAGAAAAGTGGGTACTCAACAATAAGTACCCTGAGCAGACAATCTTATTAGGGCCCGCAGTCAGTATTGAAATTCGCGCAAAGCTTAAACTACTGTTGTTCCGCAACAAAGACATTTTCGCATGGACGCCTGCCGACATGGTTGGTGTCCGCGCAATGTTGCGGAACATTGCCTGAATGTATTTCCATCAGCAGAACCAGTTGTGCAGAAAAAGCGCAGTCTCGGGTCAGAAAAGACAGTGGCAATGAACGAACAAGTCACCGAGTTATTAAATGCTGGTATTCTGCGCGAAGTCAAATACCAGATCTGGGTGGCAAACCCAGTCATGGTAAAGAAACATGATGGCGGATGGCGGATGTGCGTAGATTTTAAAGATCTAAACAAGGCGTGTCCAAAAGATTGTTATTCTTTTCCTGAGATTGACAAAAAGGTTGACTCATTAGCTTCCTTACACTGGAAATGTTTTCTAGATTGTTATAAAGGTTATCATCAAGTCTTGATGAAAAAAGAAGACGAAGATAAAACCGCTTTTCGCACGGAGAAGGGCATTTTTTGTTATACCAAGATGCCTTTTGGTCTCCGCAATGCGGGAGCTACTTATCAAAGATTGATGGATACAATGTTTGAAGATGACATTGGGAAAACTGTGGAAGTCTACATTGATGATTTGGTCATTATGAGTAATTCAGAAGACACTATGCTAGACAACATCCAAAGAACTTTTGATTCTCTGCGCGAGGTAAATCTAAAGTTAAATCCCAGCAAATGCTCCTTCGGCATGGAGGAGGGCAAATTTTTGGGTTTCATCGTCACCAAAGACGGTTTCAAAGTTAATCCCGAAAAGGTCAATGCAATACAAAAAATGTCTTCTCCTACTACCATCAAAGAGATGCAACGTTTGGCTGGAAGGTTAGCTGCGCTAAACCGCTTCCTCGCCAATCATGCTGCAAAATCTTATGCATTTATTCGAACCTTGCGCGATTGTACGAAAAGCAAAGAGTTCGCATGGACTCCTGAAGCTGATCAAGCTTTCCAGCAGATGAAAGATTGTTTAGTTCAACTTCCCACACTTACTTCTCCTCGTGAAAAAGAACCCGTGGTCTTATATCTTGCTGCATCTGAGGTAGCAGTAGGTGCCGTCTTGTTGGTACAACGCATAGGGGTCCAGTCTCCAATTTATTATATCAGCAAGATGTTGAACGATCCAGAGACAAGGTATTCAATCATGGAGAAATTAGTTTTAGCATTCGTCCATGCTTCGTGCAGGCTACGAAGATACTTTTCTGGACATGTTATTACAGTTTTAACAAATTTTCACATTGGCCAAGTCCTGGCCAAACCAGATGTTTCGGGACGACTTGCGAAATGGGCAATAGAATTGGGAGGTTATAACATCTGTTATAAACCTAGACCAGCTATCAAAGGCCAAGTTTTGGCAGATTTCATTGCGGAAATTCCTGCCGATAAACTTGAAGAATGCCAAGCAATCCAAAACCCAGTCCCAGTCATCGACAATAGAGCTTGGACATTGTTTACAGATGGCGCATCAAACAGTGATGGGGCCGGAGCAGGTCTTCGATTGATGAGTCCAGATGGAGCAGAATTCACATACGCAATTCGGTTGGATTTTTTAAAAGCACCAACAACAAGGCCGAATATGAAGCTTTCCTAGCAGGCTTACGCCTCGCTATCAAAATGGGTGCAACAAATTTAGAAGCCCATGTTGATTCATTACTAGTTGCTGAGCAAGTAGTTGGAACGTACGATGCAAAGGGAGATATCATGGCTCTATACTTGGCGCAAGCCAAGGCTCTTATAGCACAGTTCCAACAATTTAAAATCACACACGTCAAGCGAAGCGAAAACAAACATGCTGACTCTCTAGGTAAACTCGCTGCAACTAGTTTCAAGCATTTAGCAAAAGAGGTTCGCATCGAGGTTTTAGGTAACCCATCAGTCCCTCTCAGGCAAGTGATAATGGTTGAAGTAGGAGATCCATCATGGATGTCTCCAATAATGATGTATCCGTTACATGGTTCTTTACCAGAAGATAAAGCGCAAGCACTTAAGTTACGATGAAAAGCCCTCAATTATGAAATGATCAACGGTATTATGTACCGACGCTCTTACATGGGTCCTTCGCTCCGCTGTGTTGACAAACATGACGCGCAATACCTAATCAGGGAGGTCCATGAGGGGCTATGTGGCATACATTCTGGGCCGCGCATGGTCGTAGCCAAAGTGAAAAGCGCAGGGTATTATTGGCCCGGAATGTACATTGACGCGGTATAGATCTTGTGCAAATGCATGTCCTGCCAAAGGCATGCCCCTAAAACGTTGCGCCCAAAGAATCCTTTGGTACCCGTCACAACAGCTTGGCCATTTCAACAATGGGCCATCGACTTAGTGGGACCATTTCTGGATACGCCCGACGTAGTAAAGTTTATCATTGTTGCGGTCGATTACTTCACCAAATGGGTTGAAGCAAACCTCTAGCTTCCACTACAGCGATGGTAATTCGCAAATTCATCTGGGAATATATTATTTGCCGTTTTGGTCTGCCCATGCGCATTATTACAGACAACGGTCCAAATTTAACGGCTCAAGAGTTGCAAACATGGATGACCGAAATGGGAATCCAGCATGTTTTCGCTTCTGTCGCGCACCCACAAGCAAATGGCCAAGTTGAAAGCATAAAAAACAGTTGGTCGACGGTATCAAGGCCCGCCTTGGCACAGCACGGCGGTGGTGGGTTGACGAACTACCTAGCATCTTGTGGGCACACCGAACTATGCCCAAAACTAGCATTGGAGAAACTCCTTTCAGCTTTGTGTACGGCACGGAAGCTGTGATTCCTGCCGAAATTGGGTTACCATCTCCAAGAATGCTAGCTTTAGAAAAACAAGATAACGAAGAGCAAAGGCGCATCGACTTAGACTTATTGGAAGAACGATGAGAAAATACAGCGATTCGCGAAACTAAATACAAGTCCCAGCTTGAAAAATATTACAACAAAAGGGTGCGCATATGTTCCTTTTTGCCTGGTGACTTTGTTCTTCGTGATAATGAAGCGTCGAATGCCGAAAAACCAGGGAAGTTAGCCCCACGATGGGAAGGTTCGTACGTGATAAATGAAGTATTGGGAAAAGGCGCGTACACTCTGAAGCGTATGGACGGATCCAGCGTTCCTCGAACTTGGAACGCCCAGCAACTACACCGATGTTATATGTAATCTCAGTCCTCTAAGCAACTTCTGAGCGTTGCGTAACGAGACTGCTTACTTTATTTTATTATGTAATCTTAGTGGCAGCCATAGTTTTGCGCTTTATCATAATGAATAAAATGCTCTGCCACTACTTACAAATCTTGTATATGTTCATTTACAAATGCATGCAATTCCTTTGGATAAACAAAAACACAAACTCATGAGCCACAAGCTAACTTAATACTTACGCTCACACATGAGATTAGAAATTGTTCATTTGTCTATCCTAGACAAGTAATTAGTCTCATGCAAACATTTTAAAACTGAAATATATTATATTCACATCCATAGTACTTGCGGAGCAGCGCAGCATTACAAGTTATCACAAAGTGAAAATTACAAATTTCCTATTCTATGGATTTGGTTCCCGCCTGCCTCTCTGTTGAAGAAAATATCTCCTTTAATTTATCAACAAAGTCATCGTGCTGCAGCGCGGCATCCACAAGGTCCATAATCGGAATTTGCAATTGATCATATTTCTCTTTGGCAGCAGAATAAATGGTGGCAGTATTTAGGGGTGCTAAACGGGTCGTGTTCGCGGGTTGGCGGGTTCAACCCGACCCGAACCCGAAAATTTTACACGAACCCGAACCCGAATCGTATCATATATATGAACCCGAACACGACCCGAAGTTTTGTGGGTTGACCCGAACACGACCCGTTTAACCCGAATTTTTTAATTTTTTTTTCTAAAACTAATATATTAAAATTAAAATTACTTAAAAAACACAAATGTATATAATAATATCATATTAAAATTATAAAAGCTATGTTAATTTCTCCTTTTAAGTTATAACCATGGCATACAATACACGCCCCATTTAATTTATGAGGTAAAATATATTGTAAAAAATATAATATAGTATAAATGTGTTCAACGGGTCAAACCCGCCAACCCGACCAGGTTGACCCGAACCTGACCCGTAAACCTAAACGGGTTCGCGTGTTCAACCCGAAACTGATCCGAACCCGTTTAGACGAAACCTAAACCCGCGAATTTCGTATTAGGTTCGTGTCGGGTTTCCGGGTCGTGTCAGAAATTCACACCCCTAGCAGTATTTAGCCCATGAGTGGCGGCACGGCTTGTATCCCATTCGGTCTTCAGTGTGTGGGCCACATGTAAGGTACATTCTCTATAGCCCTCGGCATGCCCGTCGTTGCGCGCCGCCATCATTAATTCCGCCACTCTCTCATCCAACCCGGTAGAGTTAAGGATGGCATTTGCGATCTGTATACAAAGACAATCAGTATATGTTGCGACAATCAAGCCAGACATATATAAAGAAAAGTGAATATTACCTCCACAATCCCATACTCCCGCAACCAGGTAAGCTGGTTCATGAGGGATTCGGCCAAGCTTTCTGCGGTAGCGCGAGCGACCTCCGTGTCATTAAGTTTTTGTTCGCCTTCAGTTAAACGGCGGATCAACTCGGCTTTCTCTGTTCGGTGAAGGTTGATATCTTTCTTCAAACTATCAACCTCAGCTTGCATCCGCGCCTGGTGAAAGAGCATAGCAGTTAAATCATCAATTTCTTTATTCTTAAGAAGGAGAGTCATTTTGGTTGATACCTTATTCTGCTCGCTCCTTTCTCTGTGTGAGCGTGCCTCTTCTGCTGCCGCAACTGCATCAGTTTTCTCTTTTTTGAGTTTCTCAATTTCGTTGCGCAGAGAAATTTTTTCTTTGTTGTCACGCTAGCAAGCCTCCACAAAGCGCTTGCGCTCGTCCGCATATTGCGCAGCAGACGCCTCACACTTGCGCTTCCAGGACAGCGCAGCCCATTCTTCAGTCTTCTTCTCTTCCTCAAACTAGGCCTTTTCCGCCTCAAAATCAACAAGCATCTTCAACGTCTTCTCTTTCTCAAGCTTGGCCTTCGCCTTCTCAAGCTCAACCTCGTCCCACTCCTTGTTCATGTTGTGCCATTCGCGCACAATCCTATTTATTATGGACGAGGCAAGGGCAGACTCTTGCAGATTTGACTCGTAAGTAGCCTTGTGGTCTTTTTCTTCCTGGCGCTTCACCTCCGCCGGCAGGAAGATGCCCTTATACCACTCCCTGCAGGAGTGCCAATCGGTGAAAACATCGCTTTGCTTAACTTTCCACACGGGCTGATGAATCGCAGAGGCCCGCCTCTCAGAATATGAGCGATAATAATAATCCCCAGGCGTCTCATCTGGGCGAATAGGCGACTCCTCTTCCGAATCCTCAACAAACATAAGCCTTCGCTTTGTGTTGAAGGTCCGGCTCCCTTGGATATCAACTTTGACGGTTCCCCAGCATCTGTAGCCGTATCTTTAGCCTGCTCGCCAGCAGGATTCTCAGCATCAAAATTTTTGGGCTCTTCTTCCAGAGCCACTTTCTCTATATTTTCCGGGACGATGGGGTCGGCATCAAGAACATGAGTTTCTTGCCCCGCATCTCCCTCTTCAACGTTCTCAGGCCTGCGCGGCGATGGTATAGCAGATGAGGTGGCCAACACAGCCTTCACCATTTTCTTTGCAAAACATATTAACAAATACCAAGTATAAGATTATGCGCAACTTTTTGACAGAAATGCGCAACAAACTAACGTACCAGGTGAGAAATTCTTTGCAAAGGCATCCAGAATGCCCTTCTTGCCTATGCGCGGGCGCGCAACTTTTGTTGGCGCAGGGGTTTTGGTTTTCGCCTCCTTCCTCTTCTTGGAAGCGCGCTTCAACGCCTATTCCGGGCTAGAAGGTACTTCCAAAGGATCATCTAGGTTCGCAGCTGGAAGAGAGGAGGTGTCAACGGGTTCGGGCTTCGGTTTCTTCGAACCTATAGGCGCAAGACCCTCCAGTGAGTCCGACACCACCACATAATCGCACCAAGAGTCAGATACGAGACGCGTACCTTTCTTGCCCTCAGCTTTCGCAGCAGCTGATGGCTTGGTTTTTTGCTCTGGGTTGGAAGGGGGAGGCGCAGCTGCTGCAGCAGCAGTTGGTTTCTTCTTCTTCTTCGAATCAGGGCCTACACCCAAGTTTAGCAAGTCACGTACATAATCAATCATATTGAGCAAAGGTTGCGCCATTAGTTATATTGCAATATTACTTAGAAAAAATATTCAAGAGTAATATTGCAATATCAACTTAGGCTTTGTAAGAGCTTAATTACCAGTTTTCGAAGATGGTTGCGCCTCCAAATCCTCCTTCTTAGGCAACTCAAAGTTCCCCAAGATTTGCGAGAACCAAGTTTCCTCGCCATCAGCAAGAGGCACGACAGCCATTTTTCCCTTCTCTCTCTTGAAAGAGACCAAGTAGAGAGGCGCAGCTACATGACAAACATTTTTTGCATCAATATATATCTATCAAAAGATATTGCTAGGAAGTCAAAAGGTTACATACCAGTTCCATCTTCGGTATACACCGGTTTTTCCCGGCGTTCCTTCTTCCAGAAAATACACATCCCGGCAGCCGGAAGTTCCCTTCGGCAAAATAATCATAAAATAATGTAATGTAGCCGGCCGGCGCATCAGCCGCCGTGGCATTCGCCACCGGGAAAAACGCCTTCCAGGACGAAGCAAAGAGAAAGTTGGTGGCAAGATTATCAAAATCTTTCTTCGACCACTTCAATGGTGGCAAACTTGACGATGACATTTCAGCAGAACTTGCACCGGTGGCCATAACAAAAACTTTGAAGAAAGCTTAAGAGAACTTTGAAGATCGCCGGAAGATGTGAACACAAATTTCTCTCAAGTTGTGATTTGGTGAGGAAGCAAATGGATCGTTGATCCCTTTATATACTGACCGCAATTAATGCACGACTTGACTGCAGCGACTTTTGCGACCATCACGTATTCCCAAGTAACCGCAGGGGCAAGTGGGGAACAGTAACCGCCCCACGCGCGCGAGTGTCGCCGAAAAGCATTAATTACGGTAATATGTGTACTGTTGACAGCCTGTCAACAGTACCACCACGTCTCAAGAACGTGCGTCGTCACCAACTACACCATCCAGATAAATGACACGTGTCTAAGTATATTTGAAATTCAAATACTTTTTCAAAATTCACTTACGACACGTCATCAAGATGCATAAAGCGACAAAAAGCTAGTCCTTACCTAGCGCAGCGCAATTATCTTAAGTCCAGTGCTCCACCTACTTTTTATTCTTACATAGGAGCAACACTGGACTGAGGGGACTTGAAGGGGTATGGTCCCAAAAACCTTGTGTCAATCAAGGAAACCATGCCCATTAGTAACTTCTAAGAAAATTGCGCGCAGACTTCTTTGCCAAAATAAGATTTATTAGAACAATGCGCCAAATATCCAAGAGAGGAAAGCGTCATGTAACTACCTTGCGCGGGCTCGCGCAAGGTTTAAAGTTAACCTTGAACACTCTTTGGATAAATGCTTCATTTAACTACCTTGTGCGGGCTCGCGCAAGGTTCAAAGTTAACCTTGAACATTCTCGTTTGATAATGCTTCATTTAACTACCTTGTGCGGGCTCGCGCAAGGTTCAAAGTTAACCTTGAACATTCTCATTGGATAATGCTTCATGCACAAACCTTGCACAGATATTTATATCAAAGTAAGCACCCACCAAACATTGCGCTAAGCAGCAAGGAGAAGAAGGAAGATCAGTTAACTAACTTGCGCTTCTCGCGCAAGGAAACAGTAAATCCTGAGAAACTTTCCCTTAGCAAAATCCTTGACTTGGTGCAGAAGCAAAGGGAATCTTTTCTGTTGTAACAAAATGTACACGTGGCGAATAATAGATGGGTAACAGCTGTGAAACCTTCTAGAAGCCATTAACACCCAATCATGCAAGCATCCTTGTGGTTATAACCAATTGCCACATGGCAGCATCTGGACGGCTGAGGAAGATCATGGTGATGACATGCTCACATTTATAGGATGTAGTGATCTCATGTTGACACGTGGCACCTCCCTAACCGCAAATGAGCTCACGATCCGTGTGCACTAACGGATTGCCATCAAACGTTAACGTAATGGCAAAAGATTCCGTTAAAGTTAACAATCTCTCTTTTTGGCGCCAAACACCGGCTATAAATAAGTAACTTGGAGTTCAAGGAAAGGTATTCACTCTCAACTACTCTCTCACTTACAATACTTACTTCCGACTACCTATACTTATTCTCACGTCAGAGGGTGGTCACGGAGAGAACCCCCCTTCTCCCCGTGGCGAGCTAACGGTGTTCTGATTTGCAGGATCAGCAGAAATACTGTATTAATCATCATCCATCGTGAAACCAGACGGAGGGTTAACCCTTTTATGCAGAGCCCATTCCATAGATCTACTTAGATTCCGGTCTAGTTGATCTAGGGTTTCTTCACAGTTTTATCTAGTTTTAAGCTTTTGCAGAATGTACTCAAAGAATCTAGAGGTTGGCCACCTCTCCAAGACTTTGGGCATGTCCCCAGCTTAAGGTATCCAATACCTTCTAAGGTTTAAAGGTTTTCACCTTTCACACGAACTGGGTTTTGACACCCCGCCAGTAGCGCACGTTATCCAAGTATAGTTCGAGGCAATGGGACCAGTACCCGCTTTAGGGGCTGACAATTTCATTGTTGTTGGCTATATGTAGGATCTCAAGTATAATGGTAGACGTACCATACATCCGTTCCGAAGGTTTCTAACGTTTTCACGTTAGCTAAGGTTTTAGCATTTTCATGTCACTTACGATGGGCTAGTCGCCAGTTTGGGCCATACGCCAGTATCCTAAGGTTTCAAACATTTCCACGTTAGCTTAAGCATTGGGCTTGTCCCCAGTTTGTTGGGCTTGCCCCTAGTTTGTTGGGCATGTCCCTAGTTTATGTGGGCTTGTCCCAGTTTGTTTGGCTTAGTCCCAAGTTGATTTCAACAGGTTTTGGAGCCTCGAAGATTCACAAGTTGATTCAAAAAGGATCCTAGATCCTTAAAGTTTCTCTAACAGTGACTTGTTTGTTTTTATAAAGGTAGTTCCTAAGGATACGAAATCCTAACTTGGATTTTCTGGTATGCTTTATTCTCATATTTGTTTATCTTATTGACTCCACCCTGAACCTTGCAATTAAGGGTATATGACTTATTTACTTGTATCTAATCAGATTTTGTCTATGATTATTTAATACCAGAATTGGCAAATGTTTAACAACATGAATTTTTCTAAATTCTTATAAGGTCAAACTTATGATTTTTCATATACAATCTATTTGAATGTGGAAACACAAGCATATCAAGTAAACTTTACCAAACAAATGAACAACACCAAGTATAGTTAAAAGGTTAAAATTTCTATCAAAACCCTGCTAAGGTTACTAAAATGCTCAACCAGGGCTTCCACTAGCTCCGTGGCCAGTCCACTCGGGTTGATACAGGGTGTTAATAATTGTTTTAAGTGCAGGAAGGTTAAGAACGAAGGGTCAAAAAGGCTTCATCCTCCAAAAACAGAAGGATTTTCTGATCCTTAAAGAAAAGGGAGTTATCTCTAACCCTATATTTCGCAATGATGATTATAGCAGGTCTTATCAATGACGTCAGATAGTGTAACGGCTAGTTACATGTAGCAACGGATAGTCTGCATCCAACGGAAATATGACAGACTTGATTCACATCTTATCTGCCATTTTGGGGGCAATTGTTAGGGCATAGATTTTTTATAACTATGGATCCTGTATCCTGAAACGTTGCCTGGATCACTTATCCTTAGCGGATGGTGCAGGGACTCGGAGGATCAAGGATCCTTAAGATAACTTATGATTTCTAACAATTGTCACATTTTTAATGTTTATACGCAGATAATGGACTTAGTGGACTGACTCTTAGCTGGAATTTCGGGGAATATTCGTTCAAGATGCTACACATGTTGAATTCCACTAACGGTTATGGGAAAGATATGGTCTCCCTAGAAAATAGGAGCTATTGTTAGCTTATTTATTCAGGGGGTTGATCAAGTGTTTGAGATAGACATTCACATTCACGAACCAGAGAAAAAACACACACACACATCACATTCGTTGCAGAGCTTTCACTTAGAATTCAATTGTACACACTTGATCAACATCCAAAGTTGTGATCTTTATTGTTTAATATAGTAGATAGTGATAGTTTTCACTATCCGAGGTTTTTATGCCGGCGATCTACTAGTGATCAAGGGCTTTTCCTCGTATAAATCTATGTGTTCACCTTTGTTTACGTTACACATTTGTTCATACAATTTTTCATCATTCAAGCACTCAACTTCACAAAATCAGATTTGGTTACATTATCCGTATTGTGATTTTTGACCAAAACACTTATAATTGAAGATCTCATCACGAAAATCATCCAAATCAAACACTTGTTGATCAGTTCTGTTCATACATGATGGAAAACAAATAAAATAATACATGTGACGGCAGACAGACCAGCAGAGAATCCAGTCAGAGAAGTAGCCATGGAGTTTGACATCTTTGTCAGTATGATCTTGTTCCTCCTTAGGGTGCAAGGTTATGATGATAGTACCGACTTCTAGGGCATAATTCGTATGGGAGAGAGAGGGAGGAATTATGATGTTGTGAGTAATAAGGTTGTGTAAGTGTCTAATCTTTAACATCTCTAGTTATCTCCTTATATATACACCCAAGAGGAAACCCTAATTAGTTAATAAGGGTAATATGATTTATCAACAATTACCAACTAATATATAATAGGATTTTTAATATATATTTTGATCTAATATAATATAAATGATTATAATAGCTAGTAGATTAAATATTAAATAATTAATCTTACAACACTAAGTCATTTGTAGTTCTATACAACGTGCTTTCCTTACTCTTCTTTACTTCAACGTTAGTAACATCTTCATCTGGCTTCCAATCCTCTACCACACCTTCTACTATCTCACTTTCTTCTAAATCATTGTTTACAAAATAATGCTCATATTCTAGATTTTCTTCAACATCTGACTCTTCAGATAACAAGTCATCCAACCCGACTAAAGCATCAATCCGTTGAGCATCCTCACCTTCAAGCAATATACCTTTTTCCTTTATTAGTCACCACAGTTCCCCCACTCAGCATCACCTAAATCACTAGCACCTTCATCACCACCACCACTTGTTCCTACTCCCGACTCCCCCTTAATTGTAGCCTCGGCTACAACCACAGTAACAGCTTGTAAACTACTTGGCTGCTCTCTTGACCCAAATGCCTTTAGATCATTGTCACGTTTAAAACCATCATGTAGTTGTTTCAGTTCAGCTTCTTTACATTTGGTCCCACTCTTCCCTTGAGTAGCAAGTAGCTTCTTAAACTCATAAATCTTTTGCCTTGACTATTTGCTGACTTTTTCTTTTCCAATACAAGGCACATGCATCTCCCCCCCCCCCCCCCCCCCCTCCCATTTTTTAAACATTCATAACTTTTTATAGGAAATTATTTAAAAAAATTGCACCATAAAAAACGTGCATATTTTTATCTTTAATTTGAGTACCATATCGCTATATAGTTTTTTTCGTGTTGTATTTTAAGAAAAACAAAAGGGTGAGAGTTTGTATTTTAGGATCAACATACTATTTCATTCTACTTTTAGAATGTCATCTCTACAATTATTCTCAGGCTACTTAGGCAAAATCTAAAAATAGCGAATCTTCACCCTACAAATAAAATTATATAACAACCTAATATGATTTAAACAAAAAGAGATACATAAAATTATATAACAACCTAATATGATTTAAACAAAAAGAGATACATGGATAACAAACTCAAACTTATTTTGTATAAAATTTTCCAAACGCATATTAACGTTTGCAAATTTGAATAAAATGAAATTTTTAATACTTAGCCTGATAAAAATTTTCAAGCGAATTAGGTCACATTCAGAAAAGTTTTTCCCTTGATGAATAAATAACAAAACCGCAACCTATTTACCTACATTTACATAAACAACATTGCTGGCAACAGTACTGCCCACCAATTGGTGTGAAAGTGCGGCAGCCAATTTCTTTTTTTTTACTTTTTAAGGTTACTATAATTCTAATTCAGCATCATCAATACTACGCGTGGTTGAGTGGTTTTGATTTATGTATATGATCAAACAAATTTAATAGACAATCCCGTTGGTCCAACCAATTTACGATTTTATCCCCAGTTTAAAATTACAGTCTTGCCTCCAGTTCAAAATAAAATTATGTTTTTCCCCTAGCTCAAAATTACGATTTGCTCTCAGTTCAAAAATATAATTTTGCCTCCTTTTCAAAAATTATGATTTCGACCTGAGTTCAAAAATTACGCTTTTCCCTTCACTTCTAAATAAAATGAGAAAAATGCTCGGATAGTCCCTGTTGTTTGCTCATTTTTCACCTTTAGTCCCTAACTTTCTAAAATTACACCTATACTCCCAAACTTTTTCAATTTCGTTCCCGGATAGTCCCTGACATGGATGAAGATCAGTTTTTTTTGTTAAGTGGGTGTGAAATGACAAAATTGCCTTTTATTTAAATAAAACAAAAAATAAACACTATGTCTTAAAATAAGTAGGACCCATATTTAAAAGAAAAAAAAAAAACATATGAAAGTCTCATCCTTCAACCAACTAAAACCCATCATCCAATTCATCTATTAATACTTTCTCACAAATCTGACAATATCTTTGTTATGTGCCTGGCTCGACCCGTTTGCCATGAACCAATAGTGATGTTCACCGCCAACAACAATGAAATTAAGCAAAAGCAGAAACCAAATTGATTATACAAATGCAGATAGTATTCAAACCTGTGCACGTTAAACTGAATGAAGAAATCAAGATAACGATAATAATGATGGAAATTGACAATCAAGTGAGAGATCTGAAGCAGTATTTACCGTCGCCGGAGTTGCAGCAGGTGCAGAATGAACAAATCTAGAAACCGTTGAGTTTCCGGCAAACGTCATTGAGGATGACGCCGTCTCGTTTGCAAGTTGCAATTTATTTTTCTTTTAGGGTGTTAGGGTTTCAATGGCGGTTAGGGAGTAGATGATGAACATGGGTGATTTGGTATGGTTCTGAACAGGGAGTAGATGAATGTATACAAAAGTAGATGAACAGGGAGTGATTTGATGCAGGGGATTGATGGAGGAGGAATTCCGGTGAGTATGGATGAGGCAACGGTGATGATGGCGGCGGTGGTGGTTGTGGCGGGGGTGGTTATGGTTGTGGTAATGGTGGTTACGGTGAAGTGGAGGGGGGTAGGTGGTGGTGGTTGAAGGTGGAGATGGAGATGGTGGTGTGAAGTGGGGAAGATGAAGTGGGTGGGGTGAGTGATGGGTCCTACATAAATTGCAAAATGTTAATTATATTTCTTTTAACTTTTGAGCTATTAATTTGACAGTAAGGGTATTTTTGTCGTTTCACACGCACCTAACATAAAAAACTAACTCAGTTACGCACCAGTGACTATCCGTGAACGAAATTGAAAAGTTGGGGACTAGGTGTAATTTTAGAAAGTTAGGGACTAAAGATGAAAAATAGATAAACCACACGGACTATCCGGTCACTTTTTTCAAATAAAATTATGCTTTTGTCCCTAGCTAAAAATTATGATTTTGCCCTTAGTTCAAATTATGATTTTTCCCCGCTTCAAATCAAAATTTTGGTTTTATCCCTAGCTTAAACTTACGAATTTGCCCTCATTTTAAAATTATGAGTTTGCCCTCATTTAAAAATTACGATTTTGCCCACAGTTAAGATTTGTACTCTTGCCATCGTTTTTTTTCTTGCAAAACTATTGTAGTTTTAATTTTACTTGGTTGCCTCAATCTAACTTTTGTGTCGCTCATTATTTCTGACAAATTACTATTTTGCCCCCAGCTCAAAAATACAGGCTTGCCATCGTTTTAGTTTTTTTTTAGCAAAACTATTGCAGTGTTTTGGTTTAATTGGTTGACTCGATATATTTTTTGTTGAGATCATGTTATAAGGAGTATATACAAGTAACTAAAATACATGCGTGCATGTTATGAAACTAAGAAATATTCGGCCTAGCGCCCCGCAACGCGGGCGGGGCATCCAACTAGTTTTATACATATACAAAGAGAAGTTGAGGGAGTAGTGCCAGGCAGATGCCTGGCACTCCCCATTGAACCAACCGTTTATTATTTTTTTAACACTTTAAAATTACGGTTTTGCCCCACGTTTAAAATTATGTTTTTGCCTCCTGCTTAAGTAATATTACGCTTTAGCCCCAGCCTAAGATTTCGATTATGCCCTCGACTCAAAATTACGATTTGGCCCTCAGCTCAAAATACCAACTGTTTTTATTATTTTTACACTATAAAGTTACGGTTTTGCCCCCATTTTAAAATTACGTTTTCGCCCCCTGCTTAAAATAAAATTGCGTGTTTGCCCCCGGCCCGAAATTACGACTTTGCCCTCGACTCAAAATTACGTTCTCACCCCAGTTCAAAAGAGAAAAATATGTTTTTACCCCCACCTTAAAATTACGATTTTGCGCTCTCTTCAGAAATAAATTTTTCCATTTTTAAAAAATTATGATTTCTCCCTCAGTTAAAAATTACGTTTTTGCCCCTGTTCAACATAAAATTACGCTTTTTGCTCCAACTAAAAGTGACGATTATGCCCTCGGTTCAAAATAAAATTATAGTTTTGTCTCCGGCCTAAAATTAAGATTGTGCCTTTAGTTCAAATTTATATTACTGTGTTGCTCTAACTTCAAAATTATGAGTTTGCCCTTGCGCAAATTTCCAATTTTGCCTCTGGTTTCAATTTACAGTACTGCCATCACTTTAGCTTTTGGCAAATTACGATTTTATCCCAGTAAAAAATTATAACCTCCCCTTAGTTAAAAATAACAGTATTGCCATTGTTTTAGCTTTTTTTGCAAAACTGTAAAAGTGTTTTGTTTTAATTGGTTGACTCGATTTAATTGTTCTCCGTGTCAAGGAGCTGCCTACACTCACTTATTACTCGGCTATCGCCCCGCAACGCGGGCGGGGCATCAACTAGTGTTCAAACAATTACAAACTTACAACCACCCTGTTTTGACAACTTAAGTGTGATTTCCTTTTTTAATATTTTATTAAAACTTGTTACTTTGACTCATAAAAATGTGTTATGGAGGTAATTAAATTTCACCTATCACAAATAATATCTATCATTTAAATTTGGGATATTAGATTTAAATAACCCTAACTTTCACCAATTGATCGATAATACTCCCACTTTCATTTTGTATACCAACACTCCCAACTTTCAACTTATTTGCTAATAACACTCCCTAACTAACTGAACCCTAACCCAATTAGTTTTTGTTGATGTGGCTATTTCTTCTGACGTTTCATCTTATGTGGCAGTTGATGTGCATTTTTTAATGACGTGGCAGCTGATTTAGCAGCTGACATGGCATTCCTGATGACGTGGCATCTGACATCAGCTGACTGGGTTAGGGTTCAGTAAGTTAGGGAGTGTTATCGGCCAATAAGTTGAAAGTTGGGAGTGCTGGTGTGCAAATCAAAAGATGGGGGTGTATCAGCCAATTGATGAAAGTTATGGTTATTTAAATCCAATAACTTTTTAAATTTTAACAACTAACAAGTATTAGGTTCAAATTATAGACTTACAACTACTTTACT
Source organism: Scalesia atractyloides (assembly GCA_947069175.1). NCBI lineage: Eukaryota > Viridiplantae > Streptophyta > Magnoliopsida > Asterales > Asteraceae > Scalesia > Scalesia atractyloides. Next base: position 3,828,960 of record CAMTDV010000006.1, on the reverse strand, counting down.
TTTTTTAGATTTAACATAATACTACTACTAATAATAAGAAGAAGATGTTACGTATATACTTATGGGACACCGCTAATACTATAATAATAAATAAGATTAGGTAAAACATGAAAGAATTAAAGATATAGTTTGTAAATAAGACGGAGATTCAAGATTTAACTAGATGTAGTACCAATTATTTCAACCCAACTTTTAACATATGTACGTATTGGGCTTAATTATCTTGTTATTAGAAAAATGGGACTGTGGGCTTAGGCCCATCACTAGAGAAACTTGAAAGGACCACGTCACTTATTCTTTTAGGGTTTTGTATAACATGTGCTTTAGGGTTTTGTATAACATGTGCTTCTTTTAGTAGATTATACATTTACATAATAATCTTATTTATCATTGTTAAAATAAAAGATTAGATTCAAAGTAGATAGTATATTAGTATAGAATCTTTGTCATAGATGGGGTAGGGGTGCCCATCACTCAACACCCACCTATCACTCACAACATCAAATCAAGTTTTGTCACGTCATCGAGTTTTATTCCATCACTAGTGATGGATTTTACTAGGGGTACCCATCACTAGTGATGGTTTTTTTTTAATTATTAATTAACACTAAAATAACTCAACCACTTCTCATACCAAACCCAAACGGTCATACTTTCACGCGTGATCACGAGAACGCGTTATTTAATCAACGCGTGGAAACAACCACCGGCGGTGGTGTTCCACGGTAATCAACGCATGGTGTATAGAATCTTTGTCATAGATATTAGAGTAAACTTTCGTTTTGCTCCCTGTGGTTTGGTCACTTTGACGGTTTTGCCCTAAACCTTTAAAAATAGCCATTTTCCTCCAATAGTTTGCTATGGTTTTTCCATTTTGCTCACCGCCTCTAACTCCATTCAAATTGTCTGTTTTTCTATTTTGCTCCCCGCAGGGAGCAAAATGTAAAAACCACAGCAAACTATCGGAGGAAAATGGCTATTTTTAAAGGTTTGGGGCAAAACCGTTAAAGTGACCAAACCACAGGAAGCAAAACGGAAGTTTACTCTAGATATTATATACATATTGTATATAATAATTACAACTTAAAGTCCCTTATTAGCAAAAATGGAAACTTATATTCAGTGGCGGACTCAGAAATTATTTGCTAGAGTGCAGATGAGGCGTTCATTCATATTATCAAGGGGTGTGGTCGCGTTTTTTTGCCTTAAATATATATTATTTTTTTTCAAGGAGTGCGGCCGCCTACCCACAATTATGGGTAGGTCCGCCCCTGCTTGTGTCCATGAAGTTTGAAAAGTGCTACACTCTAAGTCCCTAAAGTATGTTGCCGTCAGTTTAACCGTGTGAAATTGCACAATTTGTGTTTTATAAAACACATGTCTAACTATTGAAAACATTTAAGTTTATTTGTAATAAATACACATTAAATATGTAAGTGTAACTATTTAGGTCATGTGTAGTCAAAAAGCCCCTAAAGGGTCGATGTCTGACATGTGATGTGCCACGTCAGTATGGGGCGTTTTGGGACGTTTTGACATTAGATGCCCTAGTCAAAACGCCCCTACGTCATCATTACTCAATTATTAATTTTCATTATTTAATATTAATTTGTAACTATATAAAAATAAAAACAAATTTCATTAAAATAAAAAATTACCCTAAAAATAAAAATAAAACATTACACTAAAAATAAAAATTAAAAACTACACTAGAAAATAAAAATAAAACATTACACTAAAAAAAACTCAAAATTATATTTTTTTCCGGTTCGCTCCTTTTGTGCCAACGCCATCTTCAACGCTTTGCCGGTTAGGTGGTCATGCGGTTTCGAGTATAACTCAAAGTCATGAGCCCATTGTCTATCCCGCATAATATCGATCACTTCCCGGTTCTCCTCCAAACGTTTAGTCCCGAGTTCGTGTATGTCTTGTAGGCGTTGATTTACCTCCAAGAATGCATTAGTCATGTCGGATGACATCGACGATGACTCGGGCCTTTTCGATCTTCTTTCAGCTGCTCTTCCGGTGGGTCGTGGAAGCTCTTGCACCAGCTCTTCATCACTAAAAAAATACCGATTATGGGGTCCTCCGACACGTCGACAAAAGCCCGGGTTAACGCGTAATACTCATCATCACTCCATGGTTGAACGTTTTTTTTGGTCGGCTATCAGTGTTCTCGGGTTTCTTTTTATGTGAGCGTTTTGCTTTACCTTTTTGTGTCTCCACTATGTCCGGTTGTGTCTCCGGAACAACCTCGGGCTCGCGTAAGGGCGACCCGAATGCTTGTGCGGAACCGAATGCTTGAGACGAACCCATTTCACCCATGTTTTGGTTCGGGTTCCAACCGTACATGTTGGGGTCCCAAGTAAGTGGTTGGTTCAAAAGGTTCAAGAACCCGTGTTGATTTTGACTAAACTCGACGAAACCGGATCCGTATGGGGTGGGCCGAGTGGGTACCGGAGAAACGGGACGGGTAAAGTGGCTAGCTTGGTTAACGTGGAGGAATGAAACCTCGGTTGAAAGGATTCATGGTTAAAAGCTTTTAAATTTTTATAAAAAAGGAAAATAATAGGATGAAAGGATGAGAAGTGTGTTGAATTTTTTTTTAAAAAATGAGAGATGATGGAGAATATATAGGTATTAGTTGTGGTATTTTAAAATAAAAAAAGTTTTTTTTACATATGACCGTTGTAACGGTCGAATTTTTCAAAATCCTCTCATCAAAGCGCCGCCTTCGTTAAAACGGGGCTTCAAGTTTTAGACACCAAAGCGCCCGGCGTAATGGTGTTACCGGCACTTTGGGGCGTTTTGGGCAACAAAAAGAGACGGAACCGCCCCACTACGAATGGGCTTATTAACCCACAAGTTATTTAAAAAAAAAGTAACCAAAAACAAAAATTCAACAATAAAACATAACAACAAACTTATAAAAACCTCATCTTTGAAAAGCTTATCTTCCAATAGCAAAGCAACAACAATGGCTGCCCTCGGAATCCAAATCCACCCCACAACCCACAAGACTCACCCTCACCAAAAAACATACACCCCCTTAATCACTTGTTCAATCCAACAGCCACCTCAAACCAACATTAAGGTACATACATTAACCATAATTCTCAACAACATAAATAAATATCCACCATTCCATTAATTGGTTAATGATTTATCTGATGACGTACGTCAGGTGGTCATCAATGGAGCCGCCAAAGAGATTGGAATGGCGGCTGTATTAGCAGTTACAAAATCTAGAGGTATGGAAGTTGCCGGAGCTGTTGACTCACATCTTGTCGGTCAAGATATCGGAAAGGTTAGTTTTATTAACCTGTGGTGAATTTCTAAACGATATGAACCTGATACGAAATTCGCGAGTTTAAGTTTAGTCTATATGGGTTCGGGTCAGTTTCAAGTTGAACCCGCAAACCCGTTTAGCTAAACGGGTCGGTTTCTGGTCAACCCGCTCTGATTGACGGGTTGACCCATTTATATTTAAAAGCCATTTTAGTCGCTACGGTTTGGGTCATTTTGTCAGTTTAGTCCAAGTGTTTCATTTTTCGCCTGTGAGTCCAAAAAGGTTTCACCAATGCCATTTTAGTCCACTAGGTTAACTTCATCCATTTTTTCTGTTGGCAATTCGGTCATTTTATATGTAATTCTGTTAACTAGAAGGAAATTAGGCCATATAAAATGACTGAATTGCCCTTTTCGTTAACAAAAGAAATTGATGAAGTTAACCCAGTGGACTAAAATGGCAACGGTGAAACCTTTTTGAACCCACAGGCGAAAAATGAAACATTTGGACTAAAATGACAAAATGGCCAAAACCACAGGGACTAAAATGACATTAATTCTATATTTTATTTTTTTACAATATGTTTTAAGTCATAAATTAATTTGGATATATTTTATGCATAATAATAAGTTAAAAAGAGAGATTGACATAAACTTTTATAATTAAAATGCAATTGTATTATATACATTTTTTTAGTAAATTTTAATATATTAATTTGCAAAAAAAAATGAAAATTCGGGTTGAACAGGTTCTGTTCGGGTCAACCTGCTAATATTCGGGGCGTATTCGGGTTCATATGTATGACAAGATCTTCGGGTTCGGGTTCGTCTAAAATTTTCGGGTTCGGATCGAGTTGGACCCCCAACCCGACCAGTTTAGCACCCCTAGTTTTATTTTTGTGCTGGTTGTTACATTATAAACATGTGTTAGTGTTTGGTTTGTTTAAGGTTTGTGGGATGGAAGAAGCTTTGGAGATACCTATAATCAACGATCTGACGATGGTACTAGGTTCTATATCTCAGGTGATGAATGTTTACAAGAGTCAAACATAGTATTTTTTGAATTCAAAATTGAGTTTTATGTGTTGTTCATTTTGTCTCTGGAATCTTTCGGTTTGCATGATTTTTAACGAGTTTGGATAAAACTTTATGAATTTTGCACCAAAGAAAGTAGTTTGTGATTACTTGAAAGGTAAACGATGACGGGTTTGACTCTTAAAGTCAAACTGTGCTCTAAAGAAGTAAGAGTTGTGCTAAGTGTACGCCACATAGGGACGTATGATCGTTTTCAATGGGCATTCAAAAAAGGAATGTTGGATTTTAATAATCCTAGCTATTTGTAGTTGGCCGTCAGCAGTTCCAACTTCAAAAATAACCACTGACAGTCTCAACTAGTAACATATTGGCCTCCAATGGACCCTGACTAACAAAACCCTAACGCCGTTAGTTTCCGGTCGCCGGAAAAACGTTTTTGGACGGAAAACTCAACATTTTCGTCCAAAACCTCTTTGTAACCTTATACGGATCTTTAGGAACCTTTTTCTAGTAAAAGCTCCTATTATTGAGGTCGTCGGAAAACTCATTTTTCGCCGAAAAACTTCTTTTTGGCCGGTAAACTCAACTTTTTGGCCGGTAAACTTAACATTTTCGTCTCAAACCTCTCTGTAACTTATATCGGACCTTTAGGAACCTTTCTGGCCAAACGCGTTTTTCCAGCGACCGGAGACTAACGGTGTTAGAAATCTGTTAGTCAGGGTCCATTGGAGACCAATATGTTAATAGTTGAGACTGCCAGTAGTTATTTTTTAAGTTTAAACTGTTGGCAGCCAACGGCGAATAGTTGGGATCGGTAAAATCCAATATTACTTAAAAAATGACCAGGTCCTTAAATGAGCGTTTAAAAAGACGATCACGCCCTTAAACCCTTAAACGGGTGATCAAAATTTAACAAACCGGATAACGAATAACTATAATTAGTGACCAAATTTGTAACTTTTTGACAGTCAAAAGCAACATCAGTTGTAGTCGATTTCACCGATCCGTCTACAGTCTATGACAATGTCAAACAGGTTTGTTATATCCTCAACGTCTAATCTTACAACAAACAAATGAACATACTCAGATTACCGTAATGTTTTATTGTCGGTTTGAGGTTAACAGGCAACGGCATTCGGTATGAACAGCGTGGTTTACGTGCCACGAATTAAGCCTGAAACAATAGCAGCATTATCCGGCTTCTGTGAGAAAGCGAACATGGTGAGCACAGGGTGAGACGTTGCGTTTCAACCTTAAAATTGTCAAAAAAAAATATTTAATTTCCAATCCGAAATAAAGTGTGGGATTTGTGTTTCAGGGCTGTTTGGTTGCACCAACGTTGTCGATAGGATCGATACTGCTCCAGCAGGCTGCGATATCGGCTTCTTTTCACTATAACAATGTCGAGATTGTCGAATCTAAAGCTAACACAGGAGTAAGTTGAAGATATGGTTAAGTAACGGGTCAAAACAGTTGAGGTTTATACATAACAAACCAAGTTGGATTGACCCGAAACATATTATTTCCAGCTTACTTAAAATAACTGATATGTCAAATTTATTAAAAAAAAGTAAGTTTGTATAAAATGGTTTAGGGGGTTTTGTGCATTAGAAATACACCCAGACGACTTTCGACCCGTTTTCTTTAATACAAATTTTTATTATGATTCATTTGACTCGTTAAGAATTAACCTGTTTATAAAAAAACTGTTTGGCCTGTTTTCTTCAATATAATTTTTTGAGTAAACTGCCAAAATGGTCCCTGAGGTTTGGTCACTTTTGCCACTTTAGTCCAAAACTCAGACCTTTTGAATTTGGGTCCCTATGGTTTCAATTTTGTTGTCATTTTCGTCCAAAATAAAAATTTGGTCAGATTTTTCATTAAAAGAGAGGAAAAGGACAAAAAAGCTGGATGTTAACTAAAAAATCTGACCATTTATTTTGGATGAAATTGGCAACAAAATTGAAACCACAGGGACCCAGATTCAAAAGGTTTGAGTTTTGGACTAAAGTGGCAAAAGTGACGAAACCTCAGGGACCATTTTGGCAGTTTACTCTAATTTTTATTATACCTATTTGACCGGTTAAAAACATACCCCCAAACTGTTTGACCCGTTTTCTTCAATGTAAATTTCTATTAAAATGTTTGACCCGTTAAAAATAAAAAATAACCTCGAATCAAATCAAGCTGATTGAAACTGACATAACTGACAATGGACAGGCATTTCCGTCGCAAGATTCTGTGCAAATCGCCAACAACCTCTCGAACCTCGGGCAGCTTTACAATAGAGATGATCTCGAAACAGATGTTCCAGTAAGGTTCACCTCAAACAATCAGTTAAACATGTTAAACAACTTATAATCAAGTAACCTAAGATCTTCTTTGGTGTCAGGCACGAGGGCAACGACTAGGCGAAGATGGGATTCGTGTGCATAGTTTAGTTCTTCCTGGGCTTGTGTCGAGTACATTGGTCCATTTTTCGGGACCAGGAGAGGTATTTTTTCGATAATGCATGTGCTTTCTTAAAGTCGTCGACAAGGTGAGTGGGTCAGGTAACGGGTTTAAATGAGTAAATTTTAATATAAAATTTCAAAGAGATAGGTCGGGTCGAGTTGGATTAACATTCTTTTTCCCAGGAAGGTTAAAGTTTTACTATAAGATTTGATTCTTTAACTTTATCGTTTATAACGTTGTATACATTAAAACATATGGGTTAAGTTATCATACAAATGCGTCTTAAGATACAAAATACCTTAACCTAAGAAGTAAAGGAGGGAATTCTTTTATTTTTATTTTTTTTGAAAATTTTCCCTACTTATATAGCACGTATTTTAGTCCCAAAATAAAATAAGAAAAATCATGATTTTACACTAGTAGAGTAATTATAATTACTGTAGAGGAATTATAATTACCCTACAATAATTACTCTACTGCTAATCATGATATTTTTTTACATTTTGCAATTAAACATCATTCTTAAGTAGTAGAGAAAAAATTTCAAAAAAAAAATATATCTCCTTCACTTCTTACGTTAGGGGTATTTTGTAAGTTAATCCATATGCATTTAATCTTTACACTAGACATATTGTGACACGTGAGATATAAAGAAAATGCTGAAATTGACACCTTTACTTTTTCTAGAAATATAATGCGTACGCTTGTTGGTTACGGCAGGTGTACTCTATCAAACATGATATCACGAATGTTGAGTGTCTCATGCCCGGACTTATTCTAGCGATCAGAAAAGTTGTACGTCTAAAGGTATTATATTATATATAAAGTTAAAGAGAGAAATATATAACCTTTTAGCTGCTTTCAAAGTTTAATTTCGTTACAATTGTTATCTTGCAGAATCTCGTTTACGGTTTAGAGAAGTTCTTGTAGTGAAGTTCCCAATTAAAACGTGTCGGTGATGATAGCTATTTGTTTCGCCTTTGGATTACTGGATCGGTTTAAACGAATGAGGGTTCTTTTTACCTTATACAATTGATATGTGTATACCTTATGCACATGTTAACTAGTATGGGTGATAAACGGGTACTATTTGTGGATAAGCGAGTCCAAACGACACAACCCCGAACACAACAAATGTATCACATTTGACACAAACACGAAATTATTTATTTTTGTTTATTAGATTATTATATTACAATGTGTTTCAAAAGTTGTCATACCTTTTTGTCCTTTCAGCTAATCAATGTTAACTTATACTATTAGTTTTTTTAAAATTTGACAATTTGCTTTTACAACTGGAGGACAAAATGTGTATCTTTCGATATACTTTTCTTTTCTAATTTTTATTTTCTTTTACTTTTATTATTGAGTAAACTACAATTTGTCTCCCGATGGTTTAGTGGTGGGATCAACTTACGTCTTTATTTTGAAAAAAATGGACACTTGAGTCTCCGATGTTTGTTTTTCGTTACACTTTGCATCCTTTTTGAACACGTCGTTACTAATAGGCAACAAGACCATTTTCCCTTTTGTCCTTTTAATATGCGTCCCTAACTCCCTATGGTTTATACTTTTTCTTCCATGTGCTTTACATATTTTATTTCCAACGAAATTCAAATGTCATGTTATGTATGTTAAGGTGTTTGATGATATGTTTTGAGATAATTGCTGGTGGTCATGTTGGTTTGATGATATGTTGAAACCCATAAGAGTTTGCATATGAATTGTTAGAAGAGTTATCTAATGTTTCACCTTATTGTTACTTTTAACTCCTGAATTATCACATGATAGCACTTAATAACAACGTAAAGAAAGTCCTATATAACCCACTAATAAAATTATTTTAATATCGACACAATTAACATTACATAATATAAGTGGCGTACTCATAAATTTTTTATGGGGGTACGAAATATTTTAAAAAATTTCGGGCCCTAGGTATATAAAAAAATCGGTTCATAACGGGTCGGATCAGCTCGGTTCGGGTCGGGTCATGTAAAACAAAAGAACATTAAGCTAAAATAAACAATGATCTTCAAGTGTTCAACCATACCCCACTCTTTAATTTTCAATTTAAAATTTTGAATTTCAAGCCCTAGTAATTGTTCATATAAACAAGAAAATCACATTGCTAAAGACTAGAACAACAAAAAAAAATATCAAAACACTTAAATTTCAAACCTTTTAATATACATATAACTCTCTTTCTCTTGAAAAAAAATCCATACAACATCAAAATAACTCAAATAAATGTAAGTACCTCTTTAATTTTAAGATTTTGGATGGAGTGGTGGCCGGATTTTGGCAATTCCGGCGAGATAAGCCGACTGATCGACGTCACTGGGGCTGTGGCCGGCTTTGTTCGCTGATCACAGAGGAGGGCAGGATTGTAAGGGACGGGGTGGGTTGGGTTGTTTTGTTTTACTTAATTGGGTTGTGTTTAATGATAATATATGATATATATTAATAATTGAGCTTAAGTACTTGGGTTACAAGGATTGTTAAAGATTTTTATGTGCTAAGTTTCTTAATGAAATTGAATTGGTTGATTTGTTAATTAAAAGCGGGCTTAAATCAGTATTTACAATTTTTTTAAATTAATTCCTAAGATTTTTTTTTCTAAGAAGGGCAGTTTAAAATTTCCAAGGGGTGCGGTGGGGATTTTTTATAGGGTGCAGTCAGGATTTTACGCATAAGTTAACACTAAAATTTTATTTTTCAAAGGATGCGGCCGCCCACCCTCAGTATAGGGTAGGTCCGTCCTTGCATAATATAGATGTATATATTCGGAATTTAATTTATGGGAAGTGGATAAACCTTTAGAAAATGTTTGATTGTATTAATTGAAAAACTTCAAATGGAAGTGTAATCAGTAAAAAAAGAGTGCATTTAGCAATACTCATTTGCCAACCGTATCTCAATATATTCGGTCGACAATTTCGATAAACCAACTCCTAAATTTGATTACTTATAACTAAAATACTAATTTACCGTAAATACATTTTTTCTTAGTAACAGTTACTTAATTTACTAAAATGTTGTATTTCCTGTTGAGTGAAAATAAGTTTTTAGAGATTTATGAACAATTCATGTATTATGTAAAATACTCGATTGTATTTATATTGTACTTTACTGATTTAATACTATTAAAGATGCTTGTTATTCATTTCTCATTTATAAGATGTGCCTTTGCTACGTAATCTAGTAACTTTGTAAATAAAGGACACCCAGTGTAATTATTGAAATTAGATGATACAAAAAAACACAAAATATAAGATAAACATCTATTCTATACTATATAATAAAGGGTTTTTTTACATATGTCCCCCTCCTAAGAGGGCTTATTACATATTTCCCCAAACAAAAAATTCAATTATATATTTTCCCTTCCTAACTCATATGAATTACAAATTTCCCATTTTCATTAAAATACCCTTATTAATTACTATTTTACCCTTAATGAACTTATTAAATGGCTAATTACATATTTCCCCTTCCTACCATCAATTCCATAGTTCTCTAGTTCTTCTATTTTCTCAATTCCTCTTATATTTCATCAATTGTTTATTGCTAATATTTCATCGATTCGGTTTTCGGGTATGTCTGATCGAAATTTTTTTGATAAAAAATGAATTCAAATTCAGCATGGTTTTTAGAGCGGGTCATCTTAAAAATGAGACATTCCGGGTTAATGTCATAGCGGGTTCGAGTCAAAACGGGTTTTAATTCAAATCGATACGGCTTAAAACGGACTTTAACTCTAGTACTGGTATTTCACCGATTTTTATATACATGCATAAATCACATATTAATGGTCTTTAACTTCTTACTCAAAACGTGTGTAAAGGGCATTGAATTGAATATTTGCACGATAAATCATATTCTAATGGTCTTTGTAAATTTGGAAATATTGTGAATACACTAAAGCTTAGTGGAAGATATCACATTTATCCTAATACATTTACATACACAACTCTAGTGGACGCTTATTGCAAGGCAGGAGACATGGTGAAGGCTTGTGAGCTTCTTCGTCAGCTCACAGTTGTCACATTTTATGTTATAATGGATGGACTTTTTATGTTATAAACATATAATGCTCTCATCAAGATTAAGAAGAAAAAAATTGGTGGCTAAAAATATGTTATGAGGAAAAAAGGTTTTGTTGCATGGTGAAATATTAATAATGTGTTCGATTAGACAAACCCGTGAAATATTAATGATGTGTTCAATCAGACAAACCCGGAAATTGAATCGGTGAAATATTAGCAATTAATAATTGGTGAAATATTTGAGGAATTGAGATAATAGAAGAATTAGAGAACTATGTAATTGATGGTATGAAGGGAAAGTATGTAATTAGCCATTTAATAAGTTCATCAAGGGTAAAATAGTAATTAATAAGGGTATTTTAATGAAATGGGGAAATTTGTAATTTATATGGGTTAGGAAGGGAAAATATGTAATTAAATTTTTTATTTTGGGAAATATGTAATAAAGCCCTCTTAGGAGGGGGAAATATGTAAAAAAACCCTATAATAAAAGAAACCATTTTGTGGACACTTGTCATTATTCTAGACCATCTACTCTTTAATTTAAATTATTAAATTTAATAATTTATATATAGTTTTAAAACATTTTAGAAATTACGGATAAAGTTCCATAAAATATCTTATTATTTATCTATATTAATTAGATTAGATTAAATAGATTCATACACTTTAGCAAAACTTTAGCCAAAAAAACGACTTTCAATTTTTTTTTAATTGAGACATGAGTTATAGTAAATGTAAAAAAAATAAAAAAAACGTGTGTAACATCTAAAAAGATATCATGATCAAAATAGAACAAAAAATAAAGATGATTTCATATGTTCTCCTAAATTTTAGGTTATGTTATATTTATCCTAATAGATATAATTTAAATTATATGAAATATAAAACTAAACCTTTTTTAACGCAGATTATGCTGTGATTCGGTCTCAACCTTTTCAAATGAAGAGTTTCAAATATAGAGTTTTAATATTATATATTATTAAATGCTAAAAAATATATTAAAGTATCAAAATAAAATATAAGTGAAAACATAGAGATTGGATTAAATTTTATATAAACATACAAATTCAAATAGAGATAAATGCCTTGAATATTAGTTATCTTTAGTTAAAAAATGAGCATCTATAATTAATTAAGTAGGAGAAAAAGACGGAATTCAAATAGAGATAAATACCTTATATATTAGTTATCTTTAGTTAAAAAATAACTAAATAAGTATCTATAATTAATTAAGTAGGAGAGAGTGAATTGAAAACTAAAAAGTAATGTCTCCAATAAATTATAGATGTTCATCCATGGTTTAAGTATCTATAATTAATTAAGTAGGAAATATGACGGGAAAACTAAAAGGTAATGTCTCTTATAAATAACACGTGCTCACCCATGGTTTACTTTATTATATAAATTTAAAATGGAAGAAGAATAATAACCACATTTATCATACTAATAAATTTATAAAAAACAACTATCCTTTTAAGATGCAACTCACGTCCAGATATTTAAATTTTAAAGTTATATAATTTAATAATTACCGATAATTTATACTTATCTAATTAATTTAAATATTATTTTGTAGTTATAAGTTTATCTAGTTGGCTAATTGCAATATGCCTAATCTGGACATTTCAACAATTTTTTTAGAACTAATAAATATGACCACTGTTATTTAAATAAAACTTGGGTTATTAAATGTATGTTCACATGACTGTTAAAACTCGTGAGAAAGTCGATGATACAGTTTGTCTTGTAATCGATGGTTCAAATGCTTTCAAATTTATAAACTTGACAAACATCACAAGTTTTGATCATACATGACACAATATTTTGTTTGGAAAACGTCTTAAAATATCATTTTATAATTGTTAAAGCTTCGTTATTAACTATTTAATTTTTTATTTACTTAACCCGTGTAATACACGGGGTTATAACCTGGTGTTTGTACATTCAACTCGAAAGTGAAACATTCAATTTGGTGTTAGGAATAATAATAATCTTTGATTAACAGAATAATGATGATGGTTCACTAAAGTTGATTCCAAGCTGTATTATACATACCGATGTGCTAATTGTGTAGATCATACAAGATCCTTCGTAAAAGTCTTCTGCCTGTTAAAAAATACATCGAAATGATTATTTGAAATCACACGAAATCCACGTGTTTTTATCGTGTAGTTGATTATACATACTAATTAAAGCTATATTGTTTTTATCTGATTAAACTTAGGCCAAAAGTTTTTTTTTTTTACAATATAGAAAATAATATTAATTATATATTAGCAGAAAATATAATTATACATACAGATGATTAAATAACAGTTGTTCTTCTCAAGTGATTAATTAGGCGTATTAGTTCGATGAAGAATATTGATATAGATTTAAAAGTATCTTGAGTGTGAGTTAGTTGTTAAAAATATTAAATAAAATATGAAAGTAATGTGATAAGACATGGAGTTATAGGTCTCTCTGATAAAAATAAATTATACTTATTATTTATTTAAGAAAAAGTTAAATTGAAAAAAAAATGGTTTGTCTTATTTACAATGGTGGAACTAAAACTTTCTAATCGGGATGTCATCATATGATTCTTTTCTATATTGTTTAAAATTAGATGGTCCAAGTCATGTTTTTGTTCAAAAACCTCGAATATTATATTTAAAACATCAACAAATTCTGGTGATCAGAGGGTCAACGGCCCTCTTTACCCCTCTTTGCCTCTTTGGTTCCGCACTTGGTCTTATACATACTTAGATTACTTGTTACATCCTCACATCCACATAGATGAGTATTATTAACAACAAAAAGTATAAAATGTCGTGTTATACAAACTTACACTCATTCATTTTAGTGAGTTTGATGCGATATATTTTGCTTTTCACATAGGAGTATTATTAATAAAAAAAGTATAAAATGTCGTATTATACAAACTTACACTTATTCATTTTAGTGCCTTTGATGCAATATATTATGCTTTTTACATCTTTAAATCTATAATTTTCATATAACTAAGAGTATAGTGTTTTGATGCGTGTATAGTATTTTATATTAAAGCATATATAAAGTTACACACATAACAACGATAGATTTAAAATTATATAGATCATTATAAAGATTACCAAAGAATAACTAATTGTAATTTTAGTACAAAAGTAAAAAAAAAAGGATGTTATATCAAAGTGTGTAACATGCAATCAACCATAATTAGCGAACCTCTCCTTCCTTTGTATTGTTGCAAGTCTACTTGTTTCTTCCTTTTCTTTATGTATAAACTAAATTAATTCTAGAGTTAATTACTGTTTTCGTCCACGTGGTTTGTCAAAAATCATTATTTCAGTCCATTAGTTTAAAAATTCCGATTTCAGTCCATGTGATTTCACTTCCGTAACCATTTCAGTCCACCTTTCAACCATTTCAGTCCCTGTACTTACAAAATAAATGGATTGAAGTGGTTACGAAAATGAAACCACAGGGACTGAAATGGTTACGAAAGTGAAACCACAGGGACTGAAATCGTAATTTTTAAACTAACGGACTGAAATAGTGATTTTTGACAAACCACAGGGACGAAAACAGAAATTAACTCTTAATTCTAAGTAAAAGAAACATGATAAAAAAATTCAGGAGTTAATTACTGTTTTCGTCCCTGTGGTTTGTCAAAAATCACTATTTCAGTCAATTTGTTTAAAAATTGCGATTTCAGTCCCTGTGGTTTCACTTTTGTAACCATTTCAGTCCATGTGGTTTCACTTTCATAACCACTTCAATCATTTATTCTGTAAGTACAGAGACTGAAATGGTTGCGAGGTGGACTGAAATGGTTACGAAAGTGAAACCACAGGGACTGAAATCGCAATTTTTAAACTAATGGACTGAAATAGTGATTTTTGATAACCACAAGGACGAAAACAGTAATTAACTCAAAATTCTGAATAAACATTTATACATGTAGAGTAAACATAGTGAAAGAGAAGGTATGTAATTTTATAGTTAATAGCCGTTTTATCATGGCTGGCTAGGAGAAGGGTTGGGTGGGTGACCGCCCTTCCTAGGCCCCCGATCTTTTAAAAAGAAATATTTGTATATACATACACTTTGAGAATTTTTAAATATCTTTAAAAATATTTATTTTAGGGACAATATTTCCTACTCGTCAGGGAAGGATCTTAGTCCCATTTTTTTTTGTTTTTTTTTTAGGGAGGGAGAGGGAGGGAGGATTATTAGTTGTGTATCAAGCTGAACAAAATGTTTAGATGTTTATATGAAATATAAAATACCTCTTTTAAAGTTGTTTGGGTATTGAATGAGGATCATCTCACACCATCTCCATGTATGTATCTCAGTTATGTGTCTATGGCAGCGGAGGTAGTGTAGAAGCGATACTCTGATTTTATACAAAGGATAGCCCTGATAAAAAAGTGAGACACCCCTAAATTTTTAGGCTAGATTTGTCACTGAACTCTGTGGTATTATACTGGCGTGGTATATTTACGCATATGCATCCTTTTTAATTATTTTGCTTGTTGATAAAAAATGGAAACTAGTATGTACATGGTGAGGGTTTCCTATGGAATATTTACATTTATATATGATTCACATGTGTTTAATTATTATTTTATATTTAAATATGATTCACATGTTTTTAAATAAATTATATTATACTTACCTCGTCCAATGTCACGGTCTCTCTCTTTATGCACTTTCTTCATGGTGTTCATGTCATACCCCGACCCGCAGCGGAATAAAAGTCGGGGCATAATTGGGTTATCACCAAAGCTCGTGATATTTACTAAGATGTTTCATATTTATTAAATTCAAATTACAAACTTAAATATCCAAAACAAAATTCATACAATTACAAGAAAATGAAACTATATAATATTCAAAGCATAAACTTGTTATTCTTTCTTAGACCTTCCTAAGTGTTTCCTGTCTCAGCTGGATCACCTGTATCATGTGTAAAACGGGGGAGATTTTGGGTCAACAAAAGTTGGCGAGTGAACCTTGATAAAACATTTTAACTAATTTCTTGTTTTATTTAATAAGGAAAATTCGTGCATTAATCACATGTGAGCAAACATATATGTAAACAATCACAAACCACTTTTGATGAGTATATGACATGAATGATGATGTATTTGAGATCAAGGCTCAATCAAACGGAGCCGATCTAATGAGGCTCCTGATGCTCAACCCGTATCCCACAGGGAACTGATGGGCCTAATGAAATGCGTGCACTGAAATGATGAAATTCAATCTACATATAATTCACTCAATAATTGATACACATTTGATCACGGATATGATGTATGCACAAGTGTTTAAATAAAATAGAAGAATGGTACGACACATGATACACCCCAAAATATGATTAAAACGGGGAATTTGTAGAGATTCACTCACAGTGGATGCGTTTCTTGATGACGATGAATGCGCACGAATATTATGATTCAACCGACGAGGGAAAACTAACCTAAATAATAACGACATGATTCGATTAAATAAATAAATTTTATTTAAGATTATTATTTTTAATTAGTGCTCTTTAATGAGATTTTTAGATTTAATTTTATGAGTTTAATGCAAATTTCTAACTTTAAAAACCTTATTTTTAAGTATTTTTAATAAAATTTTCAATTAAATAAATAAATAAAAAAGAAATAAAAAGGGTTGACTTTGACAGGTTTGACCGGTCAGACTGTGTTTATTCTATGCGGTGAGTGAGGTTCGAACTCGGGACCTCTCGTATACGTGCACACAGCTCTACCAACTGAGCTACGTGTATAACCCGAAATATTCTCTGTTTTAATTATATATATATACTAATTAACTTTAACCTTATTTAGTTTTTATTAAAAATGATTTAATATGGCCGAACCGGTTGCAGAGACCCGGAGTCGAACTCGGAACCTTCGGTTCGAGTGCGCACAGCCCAACCAGTTGGGCTGTGTGTCTAATCTGCTTAACTACTGGATTATATTCCTGTTATGTATATACTGTGACTTGATCTGATTAGGTTTTAAAAAAGTTGGTTTTATTTCTGAAAGTCGGTAACATGTGCGATTCGAACCCGGGACGTGTGTTTTGTATTTGCACACAGTCCACCGCTGGACTGTGTGTCTAACCCGGTTAAATACTCGATTTTAATTACATTAATATACAACTTAAACTTCGTCTTCTTCATTAAGAAGAACACAGGACCGTGAACCCGACTGTTTTGCTTAATCGACCAACAAACTTATAATTGATTGAAATAGAATAGAAAAAGAAGATTAAGTAATATGGTATACCAAAACAGAGAGTTTTCTTCAGATTTCCGGCAAGATTTTGTCGGCTCTGATTTGCGATTTCCGGCTGAGTGAACTGTTTTACAGTTTCGATTATTGTGTTGAGCAATTAGATTACTAATAAAGAGATAGCAAGAAAGGTTTAGATGATTTTACCGATTAGGAGTAAGGCTTCGGTTCTCCGGTGATATTCCGGCGAGTGCGAGAATCTCGGGCGACGTGCTCTGAAAGGACTAAAGCTTCAGGAAGTGAGCGTGATTCTGAGCGAAAGGTTTACAAGAAGTTTGAGTGGGTATTTATAAGGAGGAACAGGCTGATTTGGGTTTGAATTAAGGTCAAGGTTCGCGATCAATGATTTCCGACGGTTTTGACTGAAATTGATTGTTAGGCATCGGTTATAACTGATGTCGAAATCAGTTTACGCGTTTCAGTCAAAGGAAAATAGCCACAATTGCGGAAATCTCGGTTTTTCCGGCGACTGCGAGTTCTGGGCGCGCTGATTACCGGTTTTGACTTTCGGATTTTACTCTAAGTGTTATTTGTTTCTGTATTTAACACAAGTGAAGTGTGTGGCGGAGTGGTGTGTTGTGTGTTTGTGCTTGCGGGAGACCCGGGTTCGAGACCCGGCGACTCTATTTTATTTTTTTATTTACTTATTATTATTATTTATTAATTATGGTTTTTAAATTCTAAAATGTTTATTAATTTATGTATTATTTAAAATAATCTGAACAATAAATACGCAACGAAACTTATAACTTAACACTTGATTATTAAACGAAGCGGGTTTTGAAACCCGTTTTTCGACGAATGTTACAGTATCCCCTACTTTTAGGAATTTCGTCCCGAAATTTAAGTAGTAGTGGTAACTGGAAAGAGATGCGGGTATTTTTCGCGCATTGAGTCTTTACGTTCCCAAGTAAACTCGGGTCCTCGTTTCGACTCCCAACGCACCCTGACAATTGGAATACGACTTCGCCTTAAACGCTTCTCTCCGAAATCCATGATTTCTACTGGTCTTTCAACGAAGTGCATCGATTCATCGACTTGAATGTCTTCTAGAGGAATACGGAGATTTTCATCGGCAAGACACTTTTTCAAGTTTGATACGTGGAATGTGGGATGAATTCTGTTGAGTTCTTCTGGTATGTCAAGCTTGTATGCTACAAGACCTACTCTTTCGAGTATCTTGAAAGGTCCTACGTAGCGTGGTGCTAGCTTGCCCTTCTGGCCAAAACGAACCACTCCCTTCCACGGTGATACTTTTAAAAGTACTTGATCACCAATGTCAAACTCCAAGGGCTTTCGTCGTTTGTCTGCATAACTCTTTTGACGACTTTGAGCCGCTAGAAGATTGTTTCGAATTTGAAGGATCTTTTCGGTTGTTTCTTGAATTAATTCTGGTCCGGTGTTTGCGCTTCCCCAATTTCGTGCCAACATACTGGAGATCGGCACTTACGACCATATAAAGCTTCGAAAGGAGCCATGCCGATACTTGAATGATAGCTATTGTTGTACGAAAATTCCACTAATGGTAGGTGAGCGTCCCAGTTCCCTTTGAAGTCTATGACACATGCTCGCAGCATGTTTTCAAGGGTTTGGATGGTGCGTTCAGATTGACCATCAGTTTGAGGATGAAAAGCGGTACTGAGGTCTAATCGTGTATCCAAAGCGGTTTGTACGGATCGCCATGTTCGTGAAGTGAAACGACCATCACGGTCTGAAATGATGCTTAATGGTACACCATGACGGCTTACGATCTCGCTGATGTAGATACGAGCTAACTTCTCGTTCTTGAAGTCCTCGCGAATCGGAATGAAATGAGATGACTTTGTAAGACGATCGATTATTACCCATATGGTGTCATACTCACTGGAGGTGCGAGGTTACCCGGTAATGAAATCCATGGTTATGTTTTCCCACTTCCATACGGGTATTTCGGGTTAGACTAGAAGTCCTGAAGGTCTTTGATGTTCAGCTTTTACTTTGGAACAGGTAAGGCACTTGGAAACAAAAACAGCGATATCCTTTTTCATGCCAGGCCACCAGTAGGTGTATCGTAGGTCTTGATACATCTTGTCGGCTCCTGGGTGTACAGAGTATCGTGTTTTGTGCGCCTCATTCATGAGGAAATCACGAAGGTTATCGCGATCAGGAATCCATATGCGGTTTAAATAGTATAGAATACCGTCGGATTTGGTTTCGATTTTGAGTTCAGCTTCACATGACAGCTCATCGCGTACATCATTTTCTGTTACAGAAACATGTTGAGCTGCTCGGATTCGATCTTTGATGTCGGTTATGATTTGCGAACATAGAAGACGAATGGAGTTCGCATAACCTTTTCGACTGAGCGCATCAGCCACCACGTTTGCCTTGCCAGGATGATACCGAATTTCACAGTCGTAGTCGTTGAGAAGTTCGACCCATCTTCGTTGCCTCATATTCAACTCCTTTTGGTTGAAGATATGCTGGAGACTCTTGTGGTCAGTGTATATTTCACACTTAGTACCGTAGAGGTAATGTCTCCATATCTTGAGAGCGAACACAACGGCTCCAAGTTCCAGGTCGTGGGTGGTGTAATTCTTCTCGTGAACCTTGAGTTGCCTAGAGGCATAGGCTATCACTTTTCCTCTTTGCATCAATACACAGCCTAGCCCTTGCCCTGATGCGTCGCAATATACTAAAAAGTCATCGCAATCTTCAGGGAGTGTGAGGATAGGTGCGTCACAAAGTTTTTGCTTTAGAGTTTGGAAGGCCTCCTCTTGTTTAGGTCCCCATATGAAGGGTTTTCCTTTATGAGTCAAGGCCGTGAGTGGTACAGCAATACGGGAAAAATTGGCGATGAAGCGTCGATAGTAACCAGCCAAACCAAGAAATGACCTAACTTCGGTAGGGGTATGTGGCGCTTGCCATTCCTGCACTGCCTTGATTTTTGAAGGATCAACATGAATTCCCTTGTCATTGACGACATGTCCAAGGAATTGTACTTCTCCTAACCAGAATTCGCATTTTGAGAACTTAGCGTAGAGCTTTTCAGTCCTTAAGAGTGTAAGGATGAGTCGAAGGTGTCGCTCATGATCGGATTTAGACTTGGAGTAGATAAGAATGTCGTCGATGAAGACTATGACGAAACGGTCGAGGTAGGGTTTGCATACCCTATTCATTAAATCCATGAAGACAGCGGGGGCGTTGGTTAAACCGAAAGGCATGACCATGAACTCGTAATGACCATAACGAGTCCGGAAGGCGGTTTTTGGGATATCTTCTTCGTGCACTCTGAGCTGATGATAACCAGAACGAAGGTCGATTTTTGAAAAGCAGGTGGCGCCTTGAAGTTGGTCTAGGAGGTCATCAATGCTAGGTAGTGGATAGCGATTTTTAACCGTTAACTTGTTGAGTTCTCTATAATCAATGCACATGCGAAACGTTCCATCTTTCTTCTTCACAAAGAGAACAGGTGCACCCCAAGGCAATGAGCTAGGACATATGAATCCTTTGTCAGCCAGCACTTGCAGTTGACTGGCCAGCTCTTGCATTTCGGATGGGGCTAACCTATAAGGAGATTTTGCGACTGGTGTAGCCCCAGGTACAAGATTGATGCGAAATTCGACTTCTCTCACCGGAGGAAGTCCTGAAATGTCGTCGGGAAAGACTTGTGGGAATTCTTTCACAACTGGGATATCTTCAAGTTTTCTTTCCTTGTTTCCTTTTTTGACGACGTGGGTTAGGAATGCGACATAGTTCTTGCGGAGATATCTTCGGGCTTGGAGGCATGACATTAATTTGAGTCCTTTTGAAGGGGTTTCCCCAAAAATACGTAGTGTCTGATCGTCTGCGAGAGGAATGCGAATGAAATTTTCGTGGCACACCACTTCAGCGTGATGCTGGCTGAGCCAGTCCATACCGATTATAACATCGAAACTTCCCAACTTCATAGGAATAAGGTCAATTGGAAAATCATGATCGTTTAGGGTGAGAGTACAATTGCGTATAATAGAATTTAATGAGACGGGTTTTCCGTCAGCAACTTCCACCGTTAGAGATTCGATGAGATTAACACGAGGTTGGTCGAGGATAGGTTCAAATTCTAAGGACACAAAGCTCTTATCCGCACCAGTATCGAATAATATGGATGCATAACTACCATTGATGAGAAACGTACCGTTGACCACATTGTTGTCAGCCCTGGCTTGGTTGGCATTGATATTGAAAGCTCTCCCTCTGGCAGGTGGGGGAGCTTGATTAGCTTGGTTCACCGGGTTTGCGTGAGCTTGGGCATGGATGATGTTCACTAGGCGTGGGTATGTGTTCCTGAAATGGTTTGGGTCCCCACAGTTGAAACAAGCTCGCATGGGTTGCATCATGGGGTAGTTGGGTTGATAGTAAGATTGGGCTGCGTGTTGTGCAGGTGGTAGAAGTAAGGGTTGTTGGGTTTGACCCACTATCTGATTTTGAGTTTGGGTTTGAGGTTGATTGCGGTTCATTCGTTGAAGGGTACGACAGGTTTGGATGGTGTAACCCGCACGGCCACAACTTGTGCAATGTTGGCAGGGATTTTCGGGAGGGTGATGGTATTGACAGCGGTTGCATTTTGGGTGTGGGCCAGTATATGGCTTTTTGAATGGTGCAGCTGGAGGAGCAATTTGGGTGATTGGTGCAACAGTGATAGGAGGGTTGGTTTGAGTGACAGCAAAATTCTTCCCATTACGCTTCCTCTTACCAGCAAACTTTGAGGATGAGACTGGGTGGTTGGTAGTTGGGGTCTCTATGGGTGCTTTCTTCTTTTCATCTTTGAACTTGCCGTTTCGAATGCGATTTTCAGTGAGTTCTGTAGCTAACTCCATTGCGGCTTCAAGTGTTGCAGGCGATGTGCTTAAAACCGAATCTTGGATTTTCGAGGGGAGACCTCGAATGTAATGTTTAACTAAGCGGTACAAGGGGGTGAACAAATTAGGGATCATCTGGTTCAGCTCGAGAAATCTCTTATTATAGGAAGTGTGATCTCCTTCCTTTTGTTTCAGTGTGTGGAATTCGTCTTCCAGCCTTTTGATTTCGCTTCTTGGACAGAAGCGTCTTGTCATGAGTTCCCTTAACTCTTCCCATGTTAAGGACATGGCATCTTCAACTCCTCGCTTACCCTTTTCCGTGTTCCACCAGGTAAGGGCTACCCCAAACAGTCTTCCAGTTGCATAACGTACCTTACGGTCCTCGGGACAATCGCAATTGAGAAAAGTGTTTTCCATTTCTTCAAACCAGTGAAGGAGGCGGTAACACCTTCGGTCCCTTCATATTTTGGGGGATCACAGGATTTGAAGTGTTTGTAGGTGCACTTGGGGGTTTTGGAAGGAGGGTTGACGACGCTCTGGTCTTCTTGGTTGGGAGGGTTGATGGGATTAGCGGTGAGAGCTTGTTGAACTTGAAGTACGATGTCAGGAAGTACTGCGGCCATTTGTTTAGCAATTTGTGTGGCCAAGCGTTCACTTGACTTTCCTGACTTTCTTCCTCCACGTAGTTGCCTAGCCGACATCTACAGGAACATATATAGGAAGATTGTGAGTTTAAGAATTTTCTAGGTGTCATGTGTCGTAAAAAGAATGAAAAAATAACATAACTGACAACAATTTAACTACATCCATTGGATGTCTTGGGTTTGCTCATGTTTGGGCCTCCAATGCCCCCATACCATTGCCTGTGTAGTCATGTGGGCCCCTATGACTATTGGGCTTGGTAGGATTCACATTGGTGTCGGCGGGTTAACAATCGCACCACCCGAATGAAAATCGTAAAACATGATTGCGTGATGTATGGTAGGAGGGTGTCCAGGTGTAGACACAATGACAACTCAAAGTGGGGTTAGCTCACACGACGTTTGGTATAGCATGCTTTGGCCTAATAGGTCCTTCGTACTCTCATCGTTGGTCCCCAGGTAGGCAAACTGGTCCTTTATTTTGGATTTATACGAATGCCAAGCCTAGACAGGACGTTCCGACTACCGGTACTCGTACCCTTCCAGTTACTACATGCCCGTCATGAAACTCACTTTGATGTGATTTGAAAAATACAAAAATCATTGCAAAAATCATGGGAATCGTGAGGTGTGTGCTCTCATGGATATGATATGTTATGAGGATATGATTTATGATGAGCATTGCATAATAACATGTATTTGTGAGCGTGCTTGCATAACATTGAGTGTGAAAATAAACATGAAACATATAAACATCATGAATTTTGCATGTAACGCATAAACAATTAAAATTTAATCAAATATAGTATAGGCTCTAAGGGTCTAATAACCTATCCTATATCCCTATAGTCACAAGCTCTGATACCAATCTGTCACACCCCGACCCTCAGCGGAATAAAAGTCGGGGCATAATTGGGTTATCACCAAAGCTCATGATATTTACTAAGATGTTTCATATTTATTAAATTCAAATTACAAACTTAAATATCCAAAACAAAATTCATACAATTACAAGAAAATGAAACTATATAATTATTCCAAAGCATAAACTTGTTTATTCTTCTAGGCCTTCCTAAGTGTTTCCTGTCTCAGCTGGATCACCTGTATCATGTGTAAAACGGGGGAGATTTTGGGTCAACAAAAGTTGGCGAGTGAACCTTGATAAAACATTTTAACTAATTTCTTGTTTTATTTAATAAGGAAAATTCGTGCATTAATCACATGTGAGCAAACATATATGTAAACAATCACAAACCACTTTTGATGAGTATATGACATGAGATGATGATGTATTTGAGATCAAGGCTCAATCAAACGGAGCCGATCTAATGAGGCTCCTGATGCTCAACCCGTATCCCACGGGGAACTGATGGGCCTAATGAAATGCGTGCACTGAAATGATGAAATTCAATCTACATATAATTCACACAATAATTGATACACATTTGATCACGGATATGATGTATGCACAAGTGTTTAAATAAAATAGAAGAATGGTACGACTCATGATACACCCCAAAATATGATTAAAACGGGGAATTTGTAGAGATTCACTCACAGTGAATGCGTTTCTTGATGACGATGAATGCGCACGAATATTATGATTCAACTGACGAGAGAAAACTAACCTAAATAATAACGACATGATCGATTAAATAAATAAATTTTATTTAAGATTATTATTTTTAATTAGTGCTCTTTAATGAGATTTTTAGATTTAATTTTATGAGTTTAATGCAAATTTCTAACTTTAAAAACCTTATTTTTAAGTATTTTTAATAAAATTTTCAATTAAATATATAAATAAAAAAAGAAATAAAAAGGGTTGACTGTTTTGACAGGTTTGACCGGTCAGACTGTGTTTATTCTATGCGGTGAGTGAGGTTCGAACTCGGGACCTCTCGTATACGTGCACGCAGCTCTACCAACTGAGCTACGTGTCTAACCCGAAATATTCTCTGTTTTAATTATATATATATACTAATTAACTTCAACCTTATTTAGTTTTTATTAAAAATGATTTAATATGGCCGAACCGGTTGCAGAGACCCGGAGTCGAACTCGGAACCTTCGGTTCGAGTGCGCACAGCCCAACCAGTTGGGCTGTGTGTCTAATCTGCTTAACTACTGGATTATATTCCTCTTATGTATATACTGTGACTTGATCTGATTTGGTTTTAAAATGTTGGTTTTATTTCTGAAAGTCGGTAACATGTGCGATTCGAACCCGGGACGTGTGTTTTGTATTTGCACACAGTCCACCGCTGGACTGTGTGTCTAACCCGGTTAAATACTCGATTTTAATTACATTAATATACAACTTAAACTTCGTCTTCTTCATTAAGAAGAACACAGAACCGTGAACCCGACTGTTTTGCTTAATCGACCAACAAACTTATAATTGATTGAAATAGAATAGAAAAAGAAGATTAAGTAATATGGTATACCAAAACAGAGAGTTTTCTTCAGATTTCCAGCAAGATTTCGTCGGCTCTGATTTGCGATTTCCGGCTGAGTGAACTTTTTAACAGTTTTGATTATTGTGTTGAGCAATTAGATTACTAATCAAGAGATAGCAAGAAAGGTTTAGATGATTTTACCGATTAGGAGTAAGGCTTCGGTTCTCCGGTGATATTCCGGCGAGTGCGAGAATCTCGGGCGACGTGCTCTGAAAGGACTAAAGCTTCAGGAAGTGAGCGTGGTTCTGAGCGAAAGGTTTACAAGAAGTTTGAGTGGGTATTTATAAGGAGGAACAGGCTGATTTGGGTTTGAATTAAGGTCAAGGTTCGCGGTCAATGATTTCCGACGGTTTTGACTGAAATTGATTGTTAGGTATCGGTTATAACTGATGTCGAAATCAGTTTACGCGTTTCAGTCAAAGGAAAATAGCCACAATTGCGGAAATCTCGGTTTTTCCGGCGACTGCGAGTTCTGGGCGCGCTGATTACCGGTTTTGACTTTCGGATTTTACTTTAAGTGTTATTTGTTTTTGTATTTAACACAAGTGAAGTGTGTGGCGGAGTGGTGTGTTGTGTGTTTGTGCTTGCGGGAGACCCGGGTTCGAGACCCGACGACTCTATTTTATTTTTTTATTTACTTATTATTATTATTTAATAATTATGGTTTTTAAATTCTAAAATGTTTATTAATTATGTATTATTTAAAATAATCTGAACAATAAATACGCAACGAAACTTATAACTGAATACTTGATTATTAAACGAAGCGAGTTTTTTTTCGACGAATGTTACAGTTCAATCATTGGAGGTATTCAAAAGAATCTTCCATCATCTTCAATGCTCAATAATGGTTTTGTAGAGATGAATACCGTAGTTAGTGGGATGGAAGGGTTGACATGTTTTTTAAAACCTAAAATGTACGTCAATTTTAAAAATAAGTATATGTGTTTTCATGATAAAACAACATTTCAAGTGTATTGTTTGATGATATGATGATGAGAATGACAAAGTGAACATAGATGTTTTCCTCTATGAGCGTCCACACCAAGCAAGAGATTTTAAGTAACTTTACTTCCATCCCAACTAACAAGGAGCCCCCTCCTCTTTTGATCCCAGAGCCTTCTATACAACGGTGGACCTAATAGAATAAATGTGTGTGTGGGGGGGGGGGGGGGGGGGGGGCATATTTATATGTTAAAATCGGGATTGCCACCATAAAAGTTCTGTTTAGTCTCTCATAAAAAAACAAAGGCCCACCATTGCCTCTATAAAGATACCCCTTCAAGTAACATATAACATATGTAACCAAATGCATTACTAACACACACATAGTGAAAGTCTAAAATACAATATTGTTTAACGTACGAGCGTACACTGTGAAATTACACACGTTGTAAAATTCAAAACCTTAATCACGCATGTTGAAAAACTATAATCACGCATGATGAAAAACCATAATCACGCATGTTATACTTATGTAACGAAGCATGTTATAATTATGTAATGAAGCATGTTATGGTTTTCAACATGCGTGAATATGGTTTTTCAACATGCGTGATTAGGGTTTTGAGTTTTACAACGTGCGTAATTTCACAGCGTACGCTCGTACATTAAGATATCTTGTACGTTAACCGGACTCTCTTTCTATATATATATATGTGTGTGTATATATATGAGTATTAGGCTGTCACCGACCTTTATAATAAGTAGGATTGGGTTGGTACCACAAATCCACAGTTATAACATATTATATAATGGGTTCAAAAATACTCATGATGATGACAAACAATGTAAACACAATAATTTTGGATGTAAAGTAAAAGTTTGGATGACAAGTTTAAAGATATCTAACTAAAATTATGCAACTTTGATGTAAGTCATTAGAATGAAGTAACTTTAAAGTATTTTACATGGAAACTTAGCTATATGTTACCTTAAATTTGAAACTTTTGTATTTGTCATTAATGATAAAAAAATTGTACCGAATACCAATATCATATCGATATTGTACCGGTATCGTACCATACCAGTATCGACAAAATATATACGATACAATGTTCAGTTTTAAATTTAACTTAATTTTGGCATCCGTACCATGTGATAAAGTATCGATTAGGGACTTTTAGTGGTACCGTACCATACCAGTACTGACGAACATATACAGTACGATATTAAAAAAATATCAAAATTAGAAACAATTTTTTTCTGAAAAAAGCAAAATTTGCAGACAAACGAATAGTACAGGGACTAATTAAGTAAATTTACCATAAAAGCAAAGTCAAAAGGCCGACTTCTGACTGACTCGGTTTATTTATCCATCACTTTTCCTTTCCAGTGGGCCATCAAAACCGAGTCGAACTCAGTCCCACCGAGTCATACGCCCACACACACCAACCCAAACAACGACCACACCCGATAACTCCCCTCAAGACCTACCCTCTCAAAAAACCATCCATCTCCCCACCAGATCTCGCCACGTGTCCCTGCCTCACCTGAGCACCGCCCGATCTCCTACACCACACGCGCCCCAACACTTACCGGCTACTCCCAGTCACCCATCCTCTCCACCGCCTCTTCCGGTCATCATCACCTCCGATTCCCGCTAGATACATACATCCATACATACATAATTACATATACTCCGATCGAATTACACTCCGATCTTTGAGCTCTGTGCTGATAATATTATTATTTCATAAGGTTAGTAGATTTTTATTTATTATATATCAAAATATTTATCATTTTTCTGTATTTAATTTAATTTATTCTTCTTATTATTATTATGATTCATTGCCGTTAGGTGTAACTATTTGATCAATTTGCTTAAACTGTGCATAAAGCAGATCTTTGTTTGTTTTTGCTTTTTTTCCTTTTTAAATATTTGAATTTCTGCAATAATTTCATGTTTAACTTCGATTTAAAGTTGCAGGTTTTATTTCGTATTTAAATTCATGTAGAGATTTGATTTATTGTTAAGTTTCTGTATGAATGTGATGAAGTTGTTTGTTAACTTTATTAGTACGCCATTTTAGGAGCTAATTTTGTGGAAATTTCGTGTTAATTTGCTAATTAGGTTTTTGTTTATGAATAAAATTAGGTTTTCTGTGGTATTTTTTGTTATTAATTTATTATTGAAATATTTTTTCGTTAATTTGCTGTTAATTGTTGTTGATTCTAGGGTTTGTGTGAAGAACTGCGGTTGTTAAACTTGTTTAGCTTGTTTAAGGTTGAGAATCGGTTTCTGTCGGGGACGTATTCAACTGATTTAGTTTATACTAGGATAACGGATTGTGTAAGGGTAATCGGAAGCACTGGCGCTGGATAACTACTTGGATTCGAGCCAGCAAGCGGCGCTATCGCGAATGGGCGCTTCGCGGGCTGGCGTTGGGCTGGGACATTCTGTGTCAAGTTCGGGGATATTTTTTCAAGGAGATATGCAGTCTCAAGGTTTAGGTAATTCACATTTGGGTTCGTTTGGGAACTCTGCGAATCCGTTTACTGGAAACATGCGGTCGAACGTGGCATTACCTGTGTCGGGAGATATAACTAATAGTATTGGTGGAAGTTCGTTGGTTACAGATGCTAACTCGGGACTTTCAGGAGGTGGTGGTGGTGGTCCGCGTCTGCAAAGAAGTGCGAGTGCGAACAATGAGTCGTATGTGCGCTTGCCTGCATCGCCTTTATCGTTTACTTCAAATAATATAAGCATTTCGGGATCTTCAGTTATAGATGGACCGTCTGGAATGCAACCGGGGTCGAATCAAGATCCACATTCTCAACAAGCGGCCCCCCATCAAGGTGCTGGAGCTTCTGCCGGCATGTCGTTACCTCCTATGCGGGGTGGGCAAGTTTCATTACCGAATGGTTCAAGAGCTCTCGGATCGTTCGTTCAAGACGATGACAATATATCACACTTGCAAAAGAAACCTCGATTGGATATTAAGCAGGAAGACATCATGCAACAACAGGTGTTACAACAGATATTGCAAAGGCAAGATTCGATGCAGTTACAAAGCCCAAATCCACAGTTACAAACATTGATTCAGCAACAGAGACTAAGGCAACAGCAACAGCAGTTGTTGCAGTCTCTACCGCCCGTTCAACGAGCGCATTTGCTTCAACAACAGCAGCAGCAGCACCAACAGTTGCAGTTGAGGCAACAGTTACAACAACAACAAAGCTTGCAACCTGCAAATGCAATGAAACGACCTTATGATGGTGGTGTATGCTCACGAAGATTGATGCAGTATTTGTATCATCAAAGGCAACGACCAGCTGTGAGTATAACGTTCTCGGTTTTCCTTATTATAGTTTCATCTTTTATACGCATGATATTTGTTTTAACTAGTTGTGGTTTAAATATATATAGGATAATGGTATTTCCTACTGGAGAAAATTCGTTGCCGAGTATTATTCTCCGCGTGCAAAAAAAAGGTGGTGTTTGTCTTTGTATGATAACGTTGGCCATCATTCATTGGGTTTATTTCCACAGGCAGCTATGGTACGTTATATACATATTTCAACACAATGAAAAGAGTTACTTTTCTTATCGATTGCATTTTGGTTGCTTTTTTAGGATGCATGGCAGTGTGATATTTGTGGGTCAAAATCTGGAAGAGGCTTCGGTATGTAATTCCTAAAGCATATGCTATTTTGAATATTATGCTTGTCTTTGTATCACATATTGGTACTATTTTAACACTGGTCATATTTCGGTGGTATTTTTATATTTTCAACAGAGGCGACTTTTGAAGTACTACCAAGACTTAATGAAATCAAATTTGGCAGTGGTGTTATCGATGAGCTTTTGTTTTTAGATTTGCCTCGCGAATATAGATTTCCATCTGGATTAATGGTATTGGAGTATGGACAAGCTGTTCAAGAAAGTATATACGAGCAGCTTCGCGTGGTTCGTGAGGGTCAGCTCAAAGTTATATTCACCCCCGATTTGAAGGTGATTAGATTCAAATGATATTTTTACAGTAAACACAAGAAATACTGATGCAATATCTGTTTTTTAATCGAATCTATCTTTTCAGATATTAACCTGGGAATTCTGTGCACGACGCCATGAAGAGCTTCTTCTCCGTAGATTAGTTGCACCTCAGGTACAAAAGCTCAATTCTTTATGAATTTATGAATCTGTTTTAAGCCTGGAAAAATGGTCGGGTCGGGTCATTTAATGGGGACGGGTCAAAAAGAGTGGTTTTTATAAGGTATCAAATTTGTTTGGGCCGAAACGGGCTCTGGTTAAAATTAGTAAAGCTACCCGCGCATTGCATCGGGAGTTTGGTCGACATCAGTTCGGTTCATTGCGGTATCGATACGATACCGGCACCCGGTATAACAACCGAAAGAGAAAAACATAGGGCGCGGTATAACAACCGAAAGAGAAACATAAAAATAAAGTCGAAAGAAAAGTTTATTGAAGTTTAAGGGTTGCTTGATAACTTTATGAAATTAGGGGCCTGGTATAACAACCGAAAGAGAAAAACATAAAAATAAAGGCGAAAGAAAAGTTTATTGAAGTTTAAGGTTGTTTGATATCTTTATTAAAGTTTAGGGTCTAAAAAGTAAACTGAGTAAACTACAGGGGGTGAAAGTCTAAAAGGTGTGGATACTATTTGTCAATCCACACCTTTTAATATGTATATAATATAATATAATATAATGGGTTTTGTTTGTTAATTTTTTTTTGTTTGTTTTGTTGTTTTAAAGGTGAATCAGTTGTTACAAGTAGCACAAAAATGCCAATCTACAATAACAGAAAGTGGTTCTGATGGGGTCTCTCAGCAAGATTTGCAGACAAATAGCAATATGTGAGTGTTAAGCACTATTTCTATCAGAGTTTTCAAAATGGGCGGGTTGAATCACGGGTCATGTTCTACGGGTCTAAATGGATCCCGTTAACCCAAAGCGTATTTTGTGACTGATTGTGTGGTGTGGCAGGGTTGTGACGGCTGGGCGCCAGCTTGCAAGGAGCTTAGAGTTACAATCATTGAATGATTTGGGTTTTTCCAAAAGATATGTTAGGTGCTTACAGGTATGCTTTCTTCGTTGTTACTAATTTTTTATTGAGTAAATGTCATTTTCGTCCCGAGGTTTGGCCAGTTTTGTAACTCTCGTCGAAAGGTCTGTTCTTCCTCATCTGGATCCAGAAAGTTTGAAATCTTGCCATTTTCATCCTGCTCGTTAACTCCATTAGTTTTTCTTCGTTAAGTCGGAGGTATTTTTCGTCTTTTTTGCTAACTTAAAGGGCAATTCGGTCTTTTTCACTTTATGTAAAAAGACCGAATACCCCTGAAAAAGACCGAACTGCCCGTTAAGTTAACAAAAAAGACAGAAATACCCCTGACTTAACGGAGATAATTAGATGCAGTTAACGAGCCGAATGAAAATGGAAAGATTTCAAACCTTTTGGATCCAGATGCGGAAAAAGATACCTTTGGACGAAAGTCGCAATGCTGGCCAAACCTCAGGGACGAAAATGGCACTATACTCTTTTTTATTTCTTTTTCGGGTCAAATTTTCAGCATATATTTGTTAATGAATATTTGCAACCTGGATTTTATACTTAGATATCTGAAGTGGTCAATAGCATGAAAGACTTGATGGATTTCTGCCGAGACACTAAATCTGGCCCTATCGGTAAAATATTATTTTGACCAATTTATGTTGTTTTTAATTTTAAAAAACAGTTTTGTAAACTATTCTATTCCTTTTTACAGATGGATTGAAAAATTTCCCTCGACAAACAAACTCAGCGAAATCACAAATAGAACAAATATCTAGCATTCCGGGTCTCCCAGCAGACCGAAACGGGCTCAGTAAGTTAGTGTCGTTAAATCCCGGTGTCAGTAGTCCGTTAGTCAACAATAGTCAACAAATGGGTAACCGAGGAGCTCCTTTAAGTGGTTCAGCTCAGGCCGCACTTGCGCTTTCAAACTACCAGAACATGCTGGTGAGAAAAAACACATCCCAACAAGAAGCCTCTTCTTCGTTTAATAACCCGAACCAAAACGGTCCAAACGGATACCCGTTTCAGGGTTCCGCCAATATGGCGGTTGGTGGCTTCCAACAAAGACCCATGTTCTCACAGTCACCTTCTCACAGTGGTAGTCCGG
Organism: Scalesia atractyloides; assembly: GCA_947069175.1. NCBI lineage: Eukaryota > Viridiplantae > Streptophyta > Magnoliopsida > Asterales > Asteraceae > Scalesia > Scalesia atractyloides. Next base: position 3,796,797 of record CAMTDV010000006.1, on the reverse strand, counting down.
CCATGCAACAACACATGATTCAGCAATTGCTTCAAGATATGAGTAATGGCGGCGGTGGTGGTGGTGGGCAGAAGCCTTCGGTTTCCGGGCAGAGTGCCGCTAGCGGGAGTATGGGTCGGGATGGTATGCGATACGGGATTTCACAATCTGGGACATCACCACGTCCACCAGCTGTGCCAACTAGAAGCAATAGTTTCAAAGGTGCTTCACGTAGCGACTCATCGGCAGGTGGCGGGGCGGGTAACGTAAGTGTTGAGAATCAGAAGGCGGCAACGAACGATTTGCCGCATATGTGTGATGATATTGTTCAGGATATAGCGAGCGAGTTCACGGGGAATTGTTTTTTTGAAAATGATGAATTGGAGGAGGGAATGGGTTTTGATTGGAAGGCATAAGCTTTAAATCCATGTACAGTTGTATCGAATCATCATAATATACCTTAATCTTTGTTTTATCTTCAGTTATGAACAAGTGTGAATTCTGAAAAGTATCTGGTAAACAAGTTGAGCCGTTTGTGATCTACTTTGATATCGGTTTTATAAATGCTCGAATCAAGCCGCGTTTATACGAGTCTAAATTAGAGCTCATTTAATAAACGGGTCTGGATTCTAGCTTCATTTACCGAATTTGATTTCGTTTGTGAGCTTAGGCGAACTTTCATTTATATAAATGACATTTTTTTATTTTATATTATATAGGAACATGTAAAAATAAGATTGTGAATACATATAAAAATAACCATACATGTGACATTTTGGGTGTGCGATAAGACTTAGGAATTATTAGATCCTAGATTCGATTCCCACAAGGGGGCTTTTTCCAGATTTACTGGGTTTCTTCCTGATTTGGTGTACAAACACTATTGTCTAGTAGAGATGGATATGATCGGGTGGTTCCGCTGATGATACTAAGTTCATTTGAGTTATATATGAACTGAGTTTAGATTAGCTGAATTGGCTCCTTTACAAATTACACTCTTACAATAAGTTGACCCAAAAGGGCCTTACAAGCTACAAAAAAGTATGCTGAAAAAGAATAGACCAAAATACAAAATGTATAAAGCCCAAAGCTTTACCCATGTATTTAAGGGCCAGTAAGCCCACATCTTTGCCTTAGTACAAAGAACAAACACAAAGCTTTACCCATGCATATAAGGGTCAGTAAGCCCAGCCCGTACCTACAAGCTCCAGAATCCATGTAAGAACCTTCCAATTTGAATCGGGTCGGATCCATGGCCCAACCATGCATTGCGTCATTGTTGGATAGACCATATAAACTGTCTTTCGAACGGTTTTCTAAGATGTATATGGAAATACAGACCGTAACACCCAATAGGGAAACCGAATTCAACATCTCCTTCAACTTCTAGCCAGCCACCATATCTTTTGAAGATATGCAAGTATGCAACTGTGTTAAATCTACGAAATGAAAAATAAATAAAGTGTTAAACTTAATTCAACGTATGCACCATTGTTACGGAACATATATTAACAATGGTCTAACGTTTTTTTAAACAACTTTTTTTTACTTTCAAAAATTTTAAAAATAAAATAGCAATACTATACTAAAATTAAATACAATAAATTCTCGATTCTATTGTATTTTTTAATATTTATGAAAGGATATAAAAGTTATTGGATTCTGAAAAGAATTGGTGAATCAAAATTGACCCCAATAAAGTCAACAATTAAGGTTTTATAGTTTTGCTATTTAGTCATTCTTAATCTTTTATTATTTACCGTATTGCCTCAAGCTCAATCTTAGACACTGAATAAGCTTGACCAATAATATTTGTATATAATTACGTAATCTTATAATTACCAAAAGGAATTAGCAACATGTGCACCATAATTACGTTACATATATCAACAATGGTATAACATGTTGGCCGATAATAATTCAAACTTCAAAAATTCCTATCATCAACCCTAACTTGTAAGTTTCACATGTTGACCAATAATAATTCTAACTTCAAAAATTCCCATCTTGTAAGAATTTGGCTCCCATCGATCATTTTTCTAACTGGGTTAACCCAATTACCTTTTGCTGATGTAGACGATGATGTGGCACACAACTGTATTATTTGCTGATGTGGACGCTGATGTTGCACTCTCATCACCACCTCACCTCACCTCACCTCCACCATCACCATCACCATCATCCACCACCACCGCCACCTACACCGCCCACCACCACTACCATCTCCACCACCATCAAGTCACCACCACCACCGCCAATTACACCGCCTACCACTAGAGATGGGCATAATAAACGGTTCCAAACCCGACCCGGTAGAACTGACTTGGAACTGGTTCCAGTTCCTACCCGTCTTAAAGAAGAACCGGTTCCAAGTCAAAAAACCCGGTTCCATATTTTATAAATAAATTTGGTTCGTACTCGGTTCCTCCGTACCCAAATCAGACCCGGTGCATTAAAGTCCTGATTATGTTACCGTTGGAATCGATTCCTAGCCGTTGGAATCGATTCTTGACCGTTGCCATCCATGCATTTATGAGTTTATTACCGTTAGAATCGATTCCTAGACGTTGGAATTGATTCTTGACCGTTGGAACTGATTCTAAACAATACAAATAGTTAACCATACTCATTTGATCATCACACTATTCATCATCTTCTTCTTGATTCTTCTTCTACTCAATATTCAATAAGCTCTACTCTACTATGGCATCCAAGAATTCTAAAACCACAAATTCTCAAACCGTCAACAATGGTCCTGAATCCATTCCATATATTGTTGGGACACTATCACATAATCGCAATATGGAGGTATGGAGCAATTGAGATTTGGTGGAGATGAGTGACGGTTCTCAAAAGGCTCAATACAAACACTAAAGTACAAACATTTTCAATATCATTTGATAATGCTTCAAACACACACTTGCAATCGATAAATTAAAATTAAAGTACAAACCTACTGTTGAAGGGGCATTTTATCACACGTGTTGTGTTGTACATATTATTAATTTAGTTGTGCAAACCGGGCTCCATGATAAATTTGTTTTGGATTTTATTAAAGCTTTTAGAGTTATGCTTCATGATGTTTTCAAAAGTGGAAAAGAAAGATATCAAGATTATAAAAAACTTTGTAAAGATGTCAATAAAAAATTATTGGACCTAATTGGGAAGTACCGACTCGATGAAATTCAACATGTCATATGTTAGAAATGGCTTTAAAACAAATGGGCACTTTAAAAGCTTTTCAAACAACACTTAGTGATGACTACCAAGTCGACCCTTTTCCAGACACGGTTTGGGAAAATATTGAAACACTATGTGTTTTTTAAAAAGTTTTCAAAACCTCAACAACTAACAGTTCCAGTGTTTATTATCCTACTAGTTTTATAGTTCTTTTCGAATTGTATTTGATAGCAACTAATTTTAAAAACTTTGAAATTCAAGTGACATGGTGAGGAACATGATGAAACCAATGATTGAGAAATTTGAAAAATATTTTTTGGATTTACCACCCGTTTTTCTATGTGCCGCCGCTTTAAATCCAATTTTAAATGTCCCAGGTGCTGAAGCTATAATTGAGGAAATATATGACAAGTTGGATATGCATGAGGAGGATCCAAGATTAAAAGAAAAAAAATCAAAAAATCATTCAACACTTGTTTATCTAAGATTTATGATCATTATTTAAAGAAATATGGGGAAAACATACTACTAATTTGTTTGAGCCCCGGTCTTCGGCCTCTAGTAGTACGACTACGAGTGGAGACCCAATCATAACCATGTTGAATGTCGTTAGAGATGAAACAGCTAAACAACAAAGGGGTAATGCCCCATCAAGTGAACTCGGTAGATATAAAGACACTAATTTTTCCCCGTACTATGACTGCCGAGGAATATAAAAACTTTGATGTTTTTTCATGGTGGAAATCAAAAGAATCGGAATTCCCGATTCTAGCCACCATGGCACGTGATATACTAACGGTCCAAGCTTCCACGGTAGCTTCGGAAAGTGCTTTTTCTATTAGTGGCAGGGTATTGACCATTCGAAGAACAAGACTAACACCGGAATCGTTAGAGATGGCAATTTGCCTAAAGGATCATTTGGATGCCGTGGACCGTATTCAAGATAAGACAAGTCTAGAAAGCGAAGTAGAATTAGAGAACAAGATTATTGATGAAGAGGAGGAAGACAAAGTAGAGACTAATGATTCCGAAGACGATTGTACCGAAGTGCCCGCACCAAAGCGAGCCGCAAGTCAAAATGCCGCACCCGCCACAAGTAAACGATCAAAGAAATAAATGTAATTTGTTAGGACTGGTTCCAAGTTATAAAAAAAAACAGTTACTAATGTTTCTTGTTTTTTTATTCCAAGTATTGTTGTTTGTCTTTTTTATTATTTCATGTTAATATTAATGTGAGTTTTTTTTAATAACCGGTTACATAACAACTACAAGGTACAAACGGAAACATAAATATTTATTAATAACCGGTTACATGACAACTACAACATAAATATTTTTAAACAAAAGTTCAAATTAAAATCCTACATTACATAAACGCTAAACATAACTAAACCGGTTACATAAAAAACACTTTTAACATTCGAAGACCCGCTTCCGGAAGCTTCACCCATTTCATTTTTTCACCTTTGTAACCGGACAATGACGATCGGTGTGTTTCTTTACCGTCGAGTTGGCCGTAGCCTTCATGAACTTCCCACAAGCTTTGCACCTAGCAATCTCGTGGCCATCGGTCATCAAGCACAAGTCAAAGTGCTTCCAAATTGCGGGGTTTCGTTTAGTTTCCAAAACCATCATCACTTCGCCGTTGCACGCCATTGGATCTTTGAAAATAGGGATTTAAAGGTGTAAGTTTGTATGTTGGAAGTGGATAGTTGAAAATGAAAGGAGAAGATGGATTTTTTATACTTGAAACCGGTTTTAATAACTATTAATCGGTTTCTAACGACATTATAGCCGTTGGAACCGGTTCCTATAGTATATTTTCAGTTTTTGTTTGAATTACCCGACGGAACCGGTTCTTCAGAGGAACTGGTTCAAACTCTACCTGAAATCGGTTACATCCGGTTCAAGTTATAATGGTTAAAACCCGGGTAAGAACTGGAACCAGTTACACCAAGAACCGATTCCAGTTACACTCAAACAAGAACCAGGTACGGTTAGAAACCGGTTCCGTGTATAAAAAAAGAACCGATTATGCGCATCTCTACCTACCACCACTGTCATCTCCACTACCATCTCGACCACCACCACCTTCAGCCACCACCGCTGCACATAACAAACTTGATAACAAAATGGCCCTACATTAATCATTCATAACCCTAACCTAATGATGGATCTCCTTTTCTCGATTTGCCAGTGTTTCATTGGTGGATTCTTAGGCTTCTGCAAGATCGAACTGGAAGAGAGATGGTCTGAGATCTGGAAGAGAGGTGCAACCCCATCTATCACAGTCACAATTGATGGCTGGAATCGTTTTCAAGATCTACCGCTGCCTTTTTTTTGGCGAGCCATTGGTGGTGAGGTGTGGTGGGTGGGTGAGAAAAAAAGAAGAAGATGCGGGTGGGATGGGGTTCAACCAATGGTGGATGGGAGAGGGTTCAGGTGATGGTGGTCGGGGTTGTATGCAATGATGGATGGTTCCCGGGGGTTGTAAGCTGCGATGGACAATGGCTATGGGGTTTTGGGTTAGGGAATAGAGACAATGAAAATGCCAGATCTTAGTGAGAGAGAAATCTGGTATAGAGAGAGGGTAGAGAGTAGATGGTGGTGGAGGAGTGGTGGTGGTGAAGAAGAAATGGTGTCTGTATATATATAAAATCTTTTTTGTCCAAATCATTGTCCACATCATCAATCAGCTGGTCTTTTTACACGTAAGCATCCACGTTAGCGTCCACATCAGCAAAAACTAACCTAGTTAGAAAAGACTCGTTGAGGGCCAAATTCTTACAAGGTGTGATTGCTGAAGAGAATTTTTGAAGTTGAGATTATCACCGGCCAATGGGTGAAACTTAGGATTATTAAAATCTAATAACCCTTATTTTTAAAACAATTTTTTCCTAAAAAATAAAAATAAAATTGCAATAAAATACTCACATAAAATATAATAAAATTCTTGATTTTATTGTATTTTTAATAATTATTAAAGTATATAAAAGCTATTGGATTTAAAAAAAATAGTGAATTAGATTTAACCCCAATAAACTCAGCAATAAACGCTTTATTGTTTTACTATTTCAATCATTATTAATCTTTTATTATGTGACATTTGTGAAATTCCGGTAAACCCTAAATTGACGCATGACGTTAATGCGTAACAGAACGGAATCGTGAGTATTTTAGACGATTTTGGAAGGACGACTTGACTAATACGAACACTTCAGTGAGTAGCATAGATGCATTAGTGGACAAAATAGAATTATGCTGCTTGTAGTGATGCCTGAGTATTCACGATGAATTAGATTCCGATTATCAAAACGTGAAGTAGCAGATATAATAAAACAATATTGATCGTGGACGAATCCGAGGGCACGTTATAGTTAACATATGAACATTAGTAATTCATTGGCTGATAGTGGGGTTGGAATATAGAAAACCAGTTAAACGTAAGGATTTCTGGTTAACAATGCATTAACGATTTAAACATGACCGGAAGTGCCGTAAACGTTTCTAGGGGAACAGATTTACGTAAAAATGATACTTAGACAATAACATAAGGATTTTGTGATCTTAGTATGTAGCAAACACGTTAAACGAAGTAGTTTTTAGTTAACGAAACACCTTCGATTTTAACGCACACTGTAACATCCAAACGTACATTGTACCATCAATCAAGCCTAAAAGACTTATAAAACAAAAATCATATCAAGCTCGTCAGTAGGGCTACTATTAACCAAAATCGAAAGCCTAAACGACTTTAAACAAGCCATAATCCAACCAATTCATTTATCACCAAACCCCATAAAGCCTATAATGGATTTGAGATGAAAGAGAATATATTTCGCCTTTTAAACAAATTCACCCAATTCATTCATAAGCTTCGTCTTTTAAACCAATTCACCAATTCATTCATAATAAGCAGGCCATACAGAATTTGACAACCCTTTATAATATCAGAATGCACCCAATTTACCAAATAATCAATCACTTTACTCAAATGATTGGCAAGAACTTTCGCTACTATCTTATCTTATTCATGACGCTAATAAGACTAATCGGTTTGAAATCGTTGATAAGAACTGAGCTATGGACTTTATGAATCAACATGACAAATGAGGAGTTACAACCTTTGGGAAAACGTACTAAAGAAAAAAAGAAAAAGAAATAATAACTCAATCGCCTTAGTTTCTTTCACAAGCTTATCAATTTTTTAAAATGTTTAAATTTCTCCTAAAGGTTAATCATAGTACCCATCCTTGACTCTTAATTTGTCTTCCACAAGTCATGAACAAATTTTTCCAAACTGTCAGTATACAATGATGAAACATAAACTTTGATTTTTCAATAGAAATAGTAGATGAAACTAATAATTCTATTATAGTCAAATTTTTAAGATAAGGTGACCCACAACTTATGTTTCTTTGAATATGAACCACTTCTATGCATGGACCACTCATTTTTATGCGACTCTTATGATATTTCCTTTTATGTTTGAAAATCCATTAACTTTTTGTAAATTTTATAAAAAATTATAAAGTGTACTTTTTATTCAATACTTACCATTAATCTTTTGTCAATTTTTACAAGTATGGAATTTTATTTTTTATAAACATCGAAAACTTTATATGCATATGTAGGTGCAATTTTTTTATTTATTTTGTGATCATTATGTATGATAAAAAATATTATGTTGTTCAAAAAAAAAAAGCTAGGATTTCATTGCCGTTCAAAAAAGAAAAAAAAACTAAAAAAAAAGCTAGGAACGAGTTTCAAACATTTGTAAGTGTTAATAATATTATAAATTCGATGTGTTTTTATAACAATAATAAGCAGAAAGTTGTAAATGTTAACCATAGGATCAAATACAAACTCTCTTAAAAGTAAAAAGTCGTAAGTGTATCAAACGGACTCTGATTGACCTCATTTAATTGACATTGGAACTGTCTTATCGAACTCTACAATGTGAGATTTTAGATCTTTGTTTTTAGATGTTTAGTTTGTAGATTTTGGACTTTTTGTTTACATCATTTTTTTTATTTATCATTGTGTTTTTTCTATATTTGCGTCATTGTGTTTTTTTTGTGACTTATTATGTTTTTTCTTCAACATTGTGTTATATTTTTCGGCATTGTGTTATATTTTGCTCAACATTGTGTTATATTTTGTGATCCATTATGTCTTTATACATTTATTATTTTTAGAAGACTTTATAGAATAACTTTACCCTTATCTTGAAATCTATTGTATTTACAAACTATGTATAACATTTAAGAAAAATACCTTTTGTCGTAATGATGATGGGTGACAAAAGAGAAGTTTGATTGTTAATTAGTTTTGTACTTGTGCTGCATTTTTTTCTAAATCTATAATTCCCCACAACAAAATCCAACTTCGAATGGCCATTAATCTTATAAATACATCATCCTATGAGTATCCACAATTATTCACAAACAACACAAATATATTTAGGTCTCATTACATATCTCTTAATGGAGGTTACAACTTTTCTTAGAGATTACAATCTCTCATCTCCTTTCTTTGTTCTATCAACAATCTTCATCATTTTACTCACCCTCAAGCAAACAAAACTATTCTTTTTTCAAAACACAAAAACTCTTCCACCATGTCCACCAAAGTTGCCGATCATTGGAAACTTACATCAAGTCGGGGACAAACCTCATGTCTCCATGGCTAATCTTGCTAAAAAATACGGCCCTCTCATATCTCTCCGCTGCGGCCAACAACTTTTTGTGGTGGCCTCTTCACCGAAGGCAGCCATGGGAATTCTCAAAACTCAAGATCAACTTCTTTCGGCTAGGGGTCTGCCTACTGCATTTAAACAACCACAACTACTACCTCACTCCCTTGTGTGGTCTGACTGCAACCAAACATGGAGGACTTTAAAATCTTTATGTCGGACTGAAGTTTTCTCGCCCAAAGCCTTAGAAGCTCAGTCTAGATTACGAAGGGAAAAGATAAGCCGATTGATGGCATTTTTGCACGAAAAGCAAGGAGAAGTGATTGACTTTGAGGATGTAATATTTACAACATTGTTCAACACTTTGACTTCCATTATCCTTGGCAAAGATTTCCTTAACTTCAATGGCGAAAAGGGAACTAGTGATTGGTTGAAAGACTCGATGCATAAGATGATTGAGTATTCAGGAGTTGTTAAGGATTTGGGTTTATTTTACCCAATGCTTGATAGGTTTGATATTCATGGAATAAATAGGGGAACCATGAAACAATTAGACAAGATATTTTCTTATTTTGAGGATACAATAGAGGAAAGAAGAGCTCAAGTTAACTCTTCAACATGGCCTTCCGAACAAGCGCATTCTTTCTTGGACCTATTGCTTGAAAAAGGATTTTCCAACATTCAAATCAATGAGTTGACTGTGGTAAACATTTCTTGGTAATCTTAGGGGCTGTTTGTTTACCTCTTAATGGTTCAGACCTCTTACTGGTTTAACACTTAATGATCCAGACCTCTTACTGGAGAAGTTGCCAAACAACCCCTTATTTTTACCTATTCATGAATTGTTTTCTAAAACTAAACTTGTCTTTTCAGGAATTGTTTGCCGCGGGAACAAACTCTACAACCTCGATGGTGGTATGGGCAATGAGTGAGCTTGTAAGACACCAAGAAGTTGTGTCCAAAATAGAAGAAGAGATGAAAAAGGAAATCAATTCACATGAAATCTCAAACTTTCAACTATCAAAGTTATCTTATTTACAAGCATGCATCAAAGAAACTTTCAGATTACACCTTGCTGTGCCATTTCTTATTCCTCATAAGGCGATCGAAACTTGTGAGGTTATGAATTACACGATTCCTAAGGATGCTAAAATTGTAACATTTGTCAAAAACGGGTTTCCAAAACCCGCTCCGTTTTGTAATCGAATATCAAGTTTAAAAAAAGTCAGGGTTGAATATTTATGAGTTTTTTAAATTTAAAATGATACATAATTAATAAATAAACAAACTATAAAAATTATATTTGATAAAAATTAAAAAAAAAAAAAAAAAAAGAAAAAAAAGGGGCCCCCCCGCTGCCGGGACTCGAACCCGGGGCACCGGGTTTAAAAACTCCAACGACTTAACACCACTCACAAACACCACTCCGCCACTTTGTGTTTTCTTTTATCTCTAGGAAACAAAAGAGGGTTTATACACAAAATCGGTTAAAAAACCCGGGTTTCGGGCCCAAATGAGAAACGGAAATCGGGAAATCAACGTCAAATCGCCTTTATTACTCGCACATTCAGGTTTTTAAACCCAAAGCAACCGACGATTTTTAATAAGTCGGAATTGATTGAACATCAAACCCAAAACATTATCGGTTTTTTTTAACCGAAAAATAATCAAGTCCCCGATTACTTCAACTCCCCGAAACCCCTCCCCGCGACTCAGAAAAATCATACCAACATTCCATTTCACTTTCGTCACATTTTCAACCATCAGAACGCTTAAAACAGCTCGCCCCCGGGAAATTTTTTGCAAATTTCGCCGGAAAACCGTATTCCCTCCCTCAAACGGTAAATCTTTTAATATCATTGTAGTTCAACAAGTGTTAGGGAAATTTTTAACCCTTAAAACCCCTCAATTGAAACGAATTCAGGCACGTATTCAGCTAATTCCAGTTCGCCGGGAAAATTTTCCCGAAAGTTTTTTTTTCCGTCTGTGAAACGGTAAGGACCTTCAATCCCGCGTTAACGTTTGTTTATCACTTTAATTCCATGATTGACTAAACAAAATGG